>CM051840.1:2491510-3691510 GCA_028451465.1 Erethizon dorsatum
CCGCTGCTGCTCTCAGGGGCTCTGCTGGGCGAGGGGTCTGCTCAGGACTCTGCTTGTCAGAGACACAGCATCTCCAGAGCCCTCCTGTGAGGAAGACGGGGGACAGCAGAGCTGAACCTTGGGGCCAGAAGAGGCCTAGGGCCCGAGGGCCTTGTGTGGAGCAGATGGCTGAGCTCAGGGTTGATTGCCCAGGCCTGAGCAGCACTGTGAGCCCTTGGTGCTGCCCTGTCACGGACGTGGGCAGAAGGTCGAATGGGGAAGGATGTCCCTGTCAGGCTCCCAATGCTCCCTCCTTACCCTCCAGGCCCGGGGACAGCCCTGCCCGTGAAACTCTGCCCCTCTTCCCCCTCCTGGCGTGGCGTGGCTTCCCCGCCCCAGCCCCATTCCTGAGAGTGTCTGTCGTGCGTGGGCCGGAGCAGGAATGGTGGACACAGGCTTGGCACAGGCAGAGAGCCACAGCCTTGGGACAGAGTGGGCAGTGCTCACCAATGAAGTTTCCGAGGTAGAGTCCAGGAAGTACCTAGAAGAAGGACAGGCAGGGGTCAGTGGTTAGACAGCACCTTTTCCCACCCCTGGCTGCCGGGGGACCCCAGCCCCTCCGTGCCATGAAGGGACCTGGGGGAGGAATTGACTCCCTTTCATGGCCCTGAGCCCTCTGTGAGAGGGGTCTGGGGCTGGGGAAGGATGGGAGAGCAGATAAGCAAGTTAGGCAGAGGGAGGCCGGTCCGGGGACAGGTGACAGGGAGGAGGGGTGCTGAGGCACCCTGAGGGGGGAGAGGAAGTCCTAGGGGAGGAGTGGGCCAGGAGGGGGCGGGCTGAAGCCGGCAGGTGCAGCCGGGGATGGCCAAACAGTGCGCGTCCGAGAGGCCAGAAACGGGGGACAGACACGCAAGCCAGAGACAGGGACTGCCCGGCGAGAGCGAGCCCGGGAGTGACAGCCACAGAAGGACAGCGGGAGAGAGTCAGAGGACAGCCAGGCAGAGACCGAGACGACGGGCAGAAGCGTCCCGGGAGGCTCGGGACGGACGGGCGGACCCAGGGCTCGCAGCGGGACCGGAAGGCCGGAGGCTCGCTCGACCCCGCGTCCCGCCCCCTACCTTGGTCATGCCATTCCCCATGATCCCGGGCCCGGGGGTCCGGGCGCACCCCCTGCTCGCCGCCCGGAGAGCGCTCGGGTCGCAGCTGCCCTGGTGGCCCAGGCCCGGCGCCTGCAGCCTGGCGGGAACCGGGGCCCCGGCGTCCGCGGCCCTGGCCAGCCCAGTGCAGCCGCCACCGCCCGCCGACCCCCGGCCCGGGAGGGAAATGATGGAGCCGCCGCCGCCGCCGCCGCCGCAGGCTCCTCCTACCCCTCGGTCATGTGCCCCCCGCGGGTCGTGGCGGGGAGCCGGACAAAGCCCCAGTGTGCCGGGCCCGCGGCCCGCAGGACAACGGCAGCTTGTGGCGGCCGCGTGGGGGCCCCCTCGGGGTGGGGGCGGGGCGCTCCCCCCACCCTGGCACCGTCAGGCACGGGCGATGGGGGCGTCGCACCCCCCGCGGGGCCCAGACGCTCAGACCGCGGCTCCGGCTGCCCTGGACCTCCCTGCTGCCCGGGGGCGAAGCACCAGCTTACCCTGCCTCGGTTTCCTAGTGGAATGTGATGGGGGCTGGGCTTCGACCGCTAAGGGCTTCTGCTCTTCACATCCTGCTTGCGACAAGAAAAGTGGGTAATTTCCTTCTTTACATCTCCCCACCCATGCAGCCATCTTACCGGCCAGCCTTCTTCCTTTCCACTCATCTAACTATCCGTGCCTCCAGCCTCCTATTCACCCACTTACACTTACCTATACCCATCCACCCAGCCATCCGTCCTCCCATCTATCCTCCCATCCATCCATCCTTCGGTCTATCTCTCCATCCATCCATCCATCCATCCACCCCCTCACCCCCCCAATCTATCCATCCATCCATCCATTCATTTAGTCATCCCTTCTCTCCCTCTCTCCCTTCCTCCTTTCCTCCATCCATCCATCCTCCCTTCCTTCCAACCACCCATCCGTCCTCTCATCACTTTATCCAGTCTGGCTCTCCTGGGACCAGGTAGAGCCTAAACTGGTATTAGGGCCCCCAAGAAATCAGAGGTAAACGTGGGGAAAGGGAGGTGTGGGGACTGGGTTAGGAAACTACAACAGGAGTTAGAGGCAAGAGTGCTGGAAGACCAAGGTTCAGGGGCCCGTTCATTTCTGATTTGCTGAGCGACCCTCGGACCATCCCCTTGGGGTCCCATGTGACCCTATCTGTATTTTTCAGGAAGTTGAAGAAAGCCCTTCCTTCCAGGCTACTAGGATCAAGCATGTAAGGTATTGAGACCAGACACCTGCAATGGGACTGAACAGCTTTGTTTCTCCAGCTGTCACCTTCGCCCTTCCATCTAAAATAGTAGGTGACTTTGGGGGAGTTTTAGCACAAAACAGGACACAGAGGCAACAGAGTCCGTGGAAATGCAGTGCTTGGAGAAGAAGAAAACTTTATGTTTCTTCCTTCCTCGAGTTCACAGCATACCTGGAGCTGCCTATCTCAGCTCTGTCACGGCCCAGGGTCCTCATAAGCACCAAATTATTCAGCAAATACTTATTGAGTCCCTTCTGTATAGTAGGTACTAGAGACACAGCCATGGGCAAGTTGCTTAACTTCTCTGGGCCTCAGCTTCATCATCTTTAAAGAGGAAAAAAAAAAAAAAAAAAAAAAAACACCTATGGGTCTGTAGTGTGATTGAATGAACAGACATATTTAAAGTACCTAGGACAGAGACTGGCACAGATGTACTCATCATTGTTGTTAGTACCCTTGTCACTACTGTCATGGGGGCGGGGGATGTAGCTCAGTGGCACAAGCACCTGCCTGGCAAGTGCAAGGCCCTGAGTTCGATTTCTGGTACAAAAAAAAAAAAAAAACCGACAACAACAACAAAAAACTACTGTCATGGGACAATTGACAGGGAGTTAGGAAGCCTGAGTTCTACTTTCCTCAGTAGGACTCTGTTTCCACGTCTGTAAAAAAGGAAACAAATAAAAACCTACAAGTTCACCAGCTTCATCTCTCCCCTCTTCGCCACTTCCCTGGTCACCGATCTGTGTTTACTATCTAAAGCATGCTCTGCGCTCTGACTCTGCAGGCACCATTCCGTCTGCCTGTAATGCTCTTCCCAACCCCTTTCCTGGGCTAACTCTCATTTCCTCCTGGAAGTCATTACTCACCCCAATTAGGCTTGTTTAGATGCCACTGTTACGCATTCCCAAAACATTCTCTACTTCCTCTACCATATTATTTCAATGATGAGTGTGGTTTTCATTCGGAGAAAAAAATCTTAAATCCAGGTGAGGATACTTCAACCTATTTGCCTTAGCTGTGTTGTTTAAATAAAATAAAACATTTCAAATAGACTTGAAGTGGTTGAAATCCCTTGTCCTCTCCCCACTTCCTTCACTCTCTCCCCACAGGCAACTGCCCTCATGAACTTGATGTGTATCTTTCAAATCATGTTGTAAAACTTTTAAAACATATATATCTGCAAGAATATAGAACATACTTTCATATATATGTTTATAATTCTAGGTTGGCTTACTGGCAATTTGAATTTCTTCTGTTAAATTCCTCACTGATTTTTTTTTTTTTGTTAATGTGGGTACCGGGAGTCGACCTCAGGACCCTGCGCTTGCCAGCAGGCGCTTGTGCGGCTGAGTGATATCACCAGCCCTTTTTTTTCCCTTTATGTGGGTACCGGGAGTCAAACTCAGGACTTCATGCTTGCCAGGCAGGCACTTATGCCGCTGAGCTATCTCACCGGCCCCTCACTGATATTCTTCACCCATTTTTCTTTTGTGAAAGTCTGGGTAGGGGTATCTTTTTCTTAATGGTTTGTAGTTCTTTAGTTACCAATATTTTGAAATATATATACACACATAATTTGGGGCCCTTTGTGTGTCTGTTTTACTTAGCACACATATACATGTATTGAACCCAGGGGTGCTCTACCACTGAGCTACATCCCTAGCTCTTTTTATTACTTATTTTAAGTCAGGATCTCATTAACTGCCCAGGCTGGCCTCAAACTTGCAATCCTCCTGCCTCAGCCTTCCAAGTAGCTGGGATTACAGGCATGTGCCACTATCCCAGGCTTATATAATGTTTTTGAGGTTTGTCCATGTATCAGTATTGGGGCTTTATTCCTGTTCATGGTTGAATCTATGTGTATATTGCTGGGTATATATTGCAAATTATTTATCTCTCCATGGACCTTGGGGTGTTTCCACTCTTTGGCTATTGTTAAAGCGCTGCTATGAACATGTGTGTACAATCTTTTTTTCAGTACCTGTTTCAATTTTTTTGGGTATGTATCTTGGGCTTTCTGTGTTTTTGTTCATAGTCTGTAACTATCCGTTTAATTAATGTGACTTTATTTATTTATTTATTCATTCACTAGATAGTATTGGCTATCTGCCAAGTGTCAGGCATTATGCAAAGCTCTGAGAACACAGTGGCAAATTAATAAAACTTTTTCTTTCTTAATGCTTATGGGGAGAGATCTACCTGGAGGAGAGGAATGGATGGTCAGAAAAGGTTTTCCTGAGATAAAATGCAAGTGGAGATTGGGCAGAGAAGGTGAAACAAGCCAACAGTAAACAGAACCCCAAGGTTAACAGGGATAGCAGCGTGGGAGATGGGAAATGAGGGTCAAACCAGTAACTGAAAGAAGGCTGGGGACTGGAATAGGAAGAGCAGGGGGCAAATAGTAGGGCAGATAAATAAGGCTGGCAAATTCTCAGCGAGAACTTACTTCCATCCTATCCTCATCTCCACGGCGATGCGGAAGCAGGGAAAGTTTACAGATGCAGGGAGAGATGGTCACATCTGTGTTCGAAAATGTTCTTTAGCGGCAGGACAGAATGAATTGGGATGGACTGGGCCGGTGGGGACTAGTAGGTTGATCAGGAGACCGTTGCAGGAGTTGAGGTGAGTTTTGGAATAGTTGGTACGGAAGAATTAGAAAGAGATTGAGAGAGAGCAGAGATGACCAGCCACATTACTAAATGACCAAACGACTCAGTGCGGCACCTTCCTTGAGTAAGGAACTTGGTACCACTCTGTTTACCAAACAGAAACCACTTTTCAGATGAGCACTCTTGCATCAAGGAAGTACAGCTGAAGGCGGCGCTGGGCAGTAAGTGCGGCTGCAGCCAACCTCTGTCCAGAGAGGTGGGGCTGGGAGAGAAAGACTGAGAAAGTCCCGGAACCCCCAATCCAGGGCTCCCAAGAGCCTCCAGGGGCTCTGGTGGGCGGAGCCTGCGTACTGCGCCGAGGGGCGTGCCCTTGGGTCATCCAATCCGAGCGGCGATCTGGACGCAGCGCCGTCGCCTTGGCAACACGATGCACAGGCTCTACAGGGACGCAGTGGCAGTTTGGATCCGGCCCTGGAGAACTGAGCCATGTCGCGACCGAAGGTAGGACTGGAACAGAGCCAGATGCTTCCGTCGTCCTTAGATTGAGGGAGGGAAGCCGTGGAAGGATTCAGAACCTGCGGTGAGAGTCCACGCGGAGGATTCCGGCTGAAGGGCAAAGAAACGCTGAACTCGAGGAAAGATCACACGTCCGGGTGTACCGCGCACCTCCCGAGCTGCTGCGCATGCCCCGCAAACCCAACCTGTTTGGCGGGAAAGCTACAAGGCTGTTGAGATTCCAGGCTGTACCTAGGGATTACTGTGACCCCGAGGGAAGCACAGAGTTTCAGATTTCCTGACTTGGAGAAGCCCATAGTGATGCGTTCATCCCGCCTAAACATTCATCCATCCCTTCATCCATCCCTCCATCCATCCCTCCATCCATCCCTTCACCCATCCATCCCTTCATCCATCTATCCCTCCATCCATCCATCCATCCCTTCACCCATCCATCCCTTCATCCATCCATCCCTTCATCCATCCATCCCTTCATCCATCTATCCCTTCATCCATCTATCCATCCAGATCTCTAATTAGTGCTTTCCCAAACCGAGACCAGTGCTGACCAAAGAGTACAGAGGAATCAGACAAGCCCCTGCCCTCCTGAAGCAGACAAGCCAACTTCTCATTTTAAGATTAAAAAAAATGAGACCCAACGAAAGGAAACGAATTACTCTAGAATACAGCATCTCCAACCCCATTTCTTGTGTTCTTGCTTCCTATTTCCACCT
The DNA here is from genome assembly GCA_028451465.1 of Erethizon dorsatum. Classification (NCBI taxonomy): domain Eukaryota; kingdom Metazoa; phylum Chordata; class Mammalia; order Rodentia; family Erethizontidae; genus Erethizon; species Erethizon dorsatum. The sequence continues at coordinate 2,497,716 of CM051840.1, forward strand.
GCTTCTGCTCTCAAGAATGGCACCTCCATTTCTTTAATTCCTTCTCACAAGGAAAAACGAGTTTGTCTGCTTTCAGAGTGCCTAGAGCTTCGTCTTTTTACCATGATTCATTATATTTGTCTGATGTCTGTCTTCTCTGCTAGGCTCCAGGATCTGGTCTGTATCGTTCTTTCCTCTATTCCCAGCGTCCAGCTCAGCGCTGACATAGAGTTGATCGCTGTTGAATGGCTACTGCTGAACTACTCACCTAGTTGCTCATGCTAAAAATCCGGGATTGTATCTTGACTCCTCCATCTTCATCTCCCACATCCAATAAGTCTTCTCCTTTAACTCCCTTGATCTACCTTGAATTCATTCTCATCACCTCTACTATTCTGCTAATCATGTCCAATTTTCAGTTCAAATACTATTTAAACACACAGATGGGGTCACATCACTTTTTAAAAATATTATGATAAAAACAAAATAAACATCTGCTGCCTCAGTCCCTTCCCATATCAACCCGACTGACTTTTTGAAGAGGGGGCAAACTGCAGGATGTTGGGGGATGCACTCTTGGCAGTCTTTACTGTGAATGTCAGGGTGTGGCATACTCATGTTGGATGAGAGAAAAAATAGTGGATTTTTTTGTGACATTATGTATTTTGTTGTATTTTGTGACATTATGTATTTTTTGTATTTTATTGTTGGGGTGAGGCAAAGGTCATCTATATACAGTATTGATGTAAGACTTTGGGGTTTCTTTCAAATAACCCAGGACAATGGGAATATGAACTTATTAAGAGATCATTCCAGGATACACTGCTTGTGGCCTCATAAAAATATGCCCAGAGAAAGGAAGGCCAGAGGTCAGAAGGCCATGTGTTCCAGACTCCTCAAGGTTACAGTCCCTAAGGCCTCAGCTCTGAGGCATGCTGGGAACCTTCCAAGGGTCAAAGGGGAAATGAGGAATTGGATCAGGCTGGAGGGATCAGCCTGATCAACAAACTGAGCAACAAACCTGGCCTCTGGTTAGGTGACCAAAGGCCAAGCACAGTGTGTAAGCTAGAGTAGCAGACTGGTTCCCACACGGATGTCCTCACTTGGCGGGAAGTACCAGGGAGCCTGCAGCAGGGCTTGTGGCCTAGAGCCAGGCATGAAGGAAGCTGGCTGAGCCCTGAGCCAATGTTCTTCCTGACTCAACACGCAGCTGGTGCCATTCATACCTTCCTTCCCCTGTGCAGCTGAAGCAAAATGAGAAACACAATTAAAGTTCTCTGTTTGTGGTCCGTAAGAGCAACTAATCCATCTCTGAGTCTTTTTCTTTAAAAAGCCATTTTCTAAAAGTCTTCTAAACTTGCCTTTTCTGGGTATGCTATTGCAGTGGTTTTGGGGGGAAGTGTTCAGGTTCCTGGAGTACTTTTCTCCTCAAGATGGTACTAGGACTTCTAGCTCAGGCAATACGGCAGATGAAACTTCTTGAAAAGGCTCTAGCACACCCTTAAAATAAAACATGACAGATGTCTTTGGAAATGTGTAGCTCAGCTTAGGGGTGGTAGTGGTTGGAAGAGAGATCCCCAAAGACAAAAAAAACAAAAACAAAAACAATGAAGACCAGGTGTTTCGTAGCTGATTAGCTGATTCTTCATTTCCCTTGGGGAGGAGTTTGCTCACCTTGAAAACAAGAGACTTCAGGAGCTGAAAGAGCGTCATGGGGTCCACTACACAAGGAACTGGAAAGGAGAGCACTCCCTAAGCCTGGACAATTCAGGGGTACCACCCTTAGCAAAGACGTTAACTGGAACAAATTTGCCCTGCTGCAGTGGGCGATGACTAGGAAGCTAGTGACTCTCGGCTTGGGCTCCCGGTGGGAAAAGGTCTCTTCTGAAAGCTTCTGGTTGCTGAACCCAGGAAGTGCTGGGGGGGCTGTGCCCCGGAGGGCGTGGTCACACCACCCCTTCCCATAGGCTTCGCCCTGGGCATCTCTTCCTGTTCATCTGTCATTTGGATGCTTTGTAATATGCTTTATGAAAAACCATTAAATGTAAACAAAATGAGTCTGAGAACCCTTAACCGTGGTTGAGCCCTTCGGCTAGTCTGGGAAATGCTGAGCCAACATGTTAACATCCAGCTGGCAGAAGTAAATGTTAAACATGAAGAACCATGACTCTGACCCTCATGGTCGCATTATGTAATAGTTACATAATAAGAGACATTTTAATGAGATACATAATAATTGCATAAGTACATAAAAAACTATTAAAGCTATTTTAGATGAGTAAGGAAGTAAAAGATAAAATACCTGTTAAGGAAAACCCTCAGAGAACTAGGGAATAGTGGGAAATTTACTCAGTTTGGTAGACGGCAAGAACCTACAGCCACTAGCATTCTTAAACGCTGACATAGGGAAGGCCTTTCCTTTAAGGAGCAAAAGGGTATTTATTCTCCTCACTTTTTTTTTTTTTTTTTTTTTTGGTGGGTACCGGGGGTCGACCTCAGGACCTCACACACCAGCAGGCGCTCGTGCCGCTGAGTGATATTACCGACCCTTTTTCCGTATGTGGGTTCCGGGAGTCGAACTCAGGCCCTCACGCTTGCCAGGCAGGCGCTTATGCCACTGAGCCATCTCACCGGCCCCTCTCCTCACTTTTAATCAACAATGTACTAAGTTTTATTGAGTCCAGCTAAGCAGCAAAAAGAAATAAAAGGCATAGATATTGAAAATGAAGAAGTAAATCTGCCTGTTTTCACAAATGACATAATTATATACCTAGAAAACCCAAGGAAATCTATAAACTATTGGAACTAAAAATTTAGCAAGGACATTGGATACAAGGTCAATATGCAAAGATCAATTATAATCTTATACATGTATTAATTTTCAATAGCTTCTGTGACAAACTACCACAAATTTATGGGTTAAAAAAAATACAAATTTAGCTTACAGACCCTGAGGTCAGAAGTGTGAAATGAGTCTCACTGAGCTAAAATTAAAGTGTTTGCAGGACTTCCTTCTTTTCTGAAAGCTCTATTAGAAAATCCACATTCTTGTCTTTTCCAGTTTCTAGGGGCCCTTGGCTTACCGTCCCCTTTCATCTTCAAAGTCAGCTAGTCTCGAATTATATCACTTGGACACTGATACTGATCTTTTGCGTGCTCTGTCCACATTTATTTTTTAACAACTATTGTGATTACATTGGATGAACCAGAATAATCTCTTTAAGGGGAGTTGATTAGCAACCTTAATTCCATCTGTAGCCTTAATTCTCCTTTGTCTTATAATGTAATATAATAGATTCTAGGGATTAGAACATGGGCATCTTTGGGGCTGGCATTATTCTGCTTATCATAAGTTAGTGTCATCAGATAATTAAAATGAAATTTAAAAATACTATTTATAATGGCATCACAAAATCAAATATCTGATTTCTAGAACTGAAAACTAGAAAACATTGGGAAAAAGTGAAAGGAGATGGAGAGAGAGACTATATTCATGGATTCAATGCTCGATATTTTATGAAGTCACTTCTCATTAATTATCTACATATTCAGTGTAACCCAATCAAAATTCCAACATGCCTTTTAGCAGAAATTGGCTAGCTGATTCTAAAATTTATATTGATGGGGATAGGGTATAGCACAGTGGTATAGCTTAGCATGCATAAAGCCCTGAGTTCAATCCCCAGCACTGAAAATAAATAAATAAAATTTATATTGAAATGCAAAGGACTCCTACTTGCAAAGACAACATTGAAAATACAAAGTTGGAGAACTGATGGAACCTGATTTAAATATTTACTAGAAAGCAAAACTAATTAAGATAATGTGACAGTGACATAAGCATAGACAAGTAAGTAAATAAAACTTGTGATACATCCACATTACATGTTTGAATGTTGACATGTGCTAATGCAATTCAGTGAGGAAAGGAGAATTTTTACAATCAAAGGCTCAGGAGCAACTGGATAAACCCATGAAAAGTGGAACTGAAAGCACGAGAGAAGATTAAAGATATGTTTTTTAAAAAAGATTTTTTTTTTAGGATGGCTTGACTAGTTCTGGATGAGTTTGAAGGGCCTGGCTGGCAGAATGGAATGCGATTTCACTTCCTTTTGGGGGATTGACTTCTGCCAGTTTTATAAAGCAGTATCCTCCATCCCCACAGGCTTTTGAAGGGCAGGATGGTGTGGTAAGCAGAGTCCTAATATGTCCTTCAAGATTCACTGCCCCTGGCATACATGCCATGTATAATTCCCAACCCTTGGGTGTGGGTGAGCCTGGGAATTTGATGATATAGTTACTGCCATGATTATGCTACGTTATGTAAGACTCCCTCATAGCTAACTTGAAGGGGACGGGATTGGGAGTCAGAGGGACGTGCTGTGTGTGGCCTGGAGCCCTGCCGTGAGTGACCAGTGGGGGTCCTGTTGCAAGGAATTGCAGGCAGCCCCTAGAAACTGAGAACAGTCTTTAGCCATCGCCTTGATTGTAGCCTTGTGAGACCCGGGCAGACCATCCAGCTAAACTATGCATGGACTCCTGACCCATGGGAACTATGATTAATGAGTGTGCAGTGTTTTACGCCACTAAATTTGAGGTAATTTATTACACAGCTACAGAAAACAAATGTGCATGACAAGTCTGTCCATGCTGCAAAGGTCATCCTGCAGAAAACCAATTTCAGTTTCTCTTTATGGACATGACTAGGAGTCAGTCTTAGCACGACTGGGGGCCATGCTGTTTTGCACATGGTTGGAGCCAGTTAATATCCCCACTGGTAGAGGGTTTGGAAGGTCCATTTGGATGAAAGGAATTAACATTGCTCTGAGTCTCTGACATAGCCCCCTCCTGGATCCTGGGTCTAATCAAACATTCAAAGTTAGAATAAATGATTTTTTTTGACAGTGCTGGGAATTGAACCCATGACCTCATGCTAGGCAAGTGTTCTATCACGGAGCTATACCTCCTGGTTCCTCAGAGTTACAGAAAAGGGTTCAGATCCTTCGCATAGAGCCTGATGAGCTGAGTGCTCAAAACTGGGGTTCAGAGTTGACTTTTTTCTTTTTGAGACGGTCTCGCTATGTAGCCCAGGCTGGCCTCAAACTCTCAGCCCTGCCTCAGCCTCCCTAGTGCTGGGATTACAGGTGCGCACCACCACATCTGGCCAGAGTTAACCTCTGGAGCATTGAAAACCAGGTGCTCACATATTGGCAAGTTCACAGACAGAGGGCTGTTGGATACCTGAGAATTCATTCCAAGGATAGCAGGTAAATCCTGTGCCGGTTTTCCAGGAACTTGATGGATGAGTACCTGACCAGGCTGGACCTCCATGTCTCAGGACCTAGGCATTGTTGAGTGTGCTGGTTTGAGCACTTTAATAGCTGCAGCAAATTGAGCTGGGAAGGCAAGTAGATGTACAGTTACATCATTTTCCTTTTCTCTTTGCAGAATCAAAATTATAAGGGCCATGGATTGTCAAAAGGAAAAGAGCGGTGAGTGGTCCCACTGGATCCAGTAGACTCAGAACTAACTTCCTTCCCTTCCTCCCTCCTCTCCCCTCGCTCCCCTCCCTCCCCGTTTCCTCACTCACTCCCTTCCTCCCCTCCTCCTTCCCTTAATCTCTCTTCTTTTTACTTTGGTAAAATATAATGATAATTATAGTAGTAGTTTATTTGTGCAGTGTTGGGGCTTGAACCCAGAGCCTCAAGCATGCCAGGCAAGTGCTCCACCACTGAGTCACATCCCCAGTCCCAGTAGTAATACTGATAAGCAGTTTATTGAGCACTTATTATGTGCCAGACCCTGGGCTACTCACTTTCCCTGTATGAAACTATTATTTCATCAAATCCTTACCACAGTCCTTCTAATACTACTAGCCCTTTTACAGAGCGATAAACTCAGAGAGGCTAAGGGAAGCTCAGAGAGGCTAAGCGACTTGCTTGAGATGCTATGGTCAGTCAGCGGCAGAGCTTATTGGACTCCAGGGCCAGCTATCTATGCTCTCCTGCCTCCTTCATGACCCTGTGATCACCTGTGACCCCCGTGTCAGCTGCACCCTAACCTCGTGCTTCACTCTGCATCCATAATAGCCTGGATACAGGACTCAGAGCATCTTTGGGTCCCCTAAAGAATCCACTTGCAGCCAGGTATGGTGGCACACACCTGTAATCACAGCACACTGGAGGCTGAGGCAGGAGGATTACAAAATCAAGCCTAATCTAGGCAACTTAGTGAGACCCTGTCACAAAGTAAAATTATAAATTAAAGGGCTGGAATGTAGCTCAGTGCAAAGGCCCTGGGTACTGAAAAAAAACCTGCTTGCACAAAGCAGGGATGAACCTTGAACTTTCTGGAAGACATTTGCAGGGAGCTAGAGCCATTTACACCACGCACACCATCTCCAGTTTTTAGCTATTTCCATTCTCTCTGCAGTCTCTCCTGGCCGTGCTGCCCTGAGAAGAGCCGTGTGGGCTCCGGCCCTCTCTGCCGCAGCACCGTTTGTCTTCCCTCTCTACATAGACTCAACCCCCCCACCCATTTCAGATCTCTTCCTCTCGTGGTGGGGAGCTCAGCTCGGTTCCAGATCCCAGCCTGAACCTGCATGCCCACCCTAACAAAACAAAGAGCCCTCCAGTCAACCGCCTGTATCCACCTGCTTTATCAGGGCATGTAGCAATTAGAAATGTGTTTGGCTACAAGTAACAGAACACCCAGTGAATAGCAGTTCAACAAATGGTATTTATTTTCCTTACGTCACAAAGAGACGAGCGTCTGCTGCAGGAGGAGCAGACAGTGTCAGAGCCAGCGTCTCTGTGACTGTTTTGACCTTTTCCTCGTGGACGCTCAGTGGCTGTTGCAGCTCCAGCTTTCACGTCGTGATCAAGACAGGAGGGGCAGAGAAAGTGAAGCCACATCTCTCTCTTTTTGTCTCTATCGAAAGAACAAAACTTTCCCCGGAACCCACCCTTCCTAGTAGTCTCATGTTTTATCTTATTGATCAGAGCAGCATCACATGGCCACCCCTAACTGCGCCATGGCCCGGAATGTAAGTTACACAAGTGACATTATACTGTTGCTACTATTCTGCACCCTACTTCTCTCACACACAACTACATTTTCAATATTTTTCCATGCTGGTGCAGACAGCTCTGGAAGCACTGATCATGTACTGTACATCCCAAGATATTTACCCACCTTCCTGTCGAGAGGCACTTGTGCTATCGGTTTCCCCTGGAAGCCAACCCCGAGACAGGGACATGAGAGCTGCAGTCAGTCTGGGGGGTGATTCCAGGGAGTGCCGGGAAGCGGGCGTTGGTGGCGGTGGTGGCGGTTAAGGCTGCTGCAGAAGGTCCACCGCTGGCAGGTGCTGCTGTGGGTAACGCGCTGTGCTGCTGGGGCTCCAGGGAGGCGGTGTGGAAGGTGCTGGAACAGTTTGCCACCACCTCGTCACCGCTGGTTGTGCACTGCTGGGGGAGACACAGTGAACTCCTCGCTTCCACGATCTGCCCGGGTGCTGGCTGAGCAGGCTCTGGGGGCCAGAGAGAGCCCTCAGGCAGAGCTGCAGGTCCTGGCAGTGGAAAGCACTCTGATTGGCAGGCACAGAAATGGAGGGTGCTGTGGAAGATGCTACGGTGTACGCTGTAGGTTCTTCCTGTGGAAAATACTAGCAATTATAGGCGAACGTCACCGTACATGTGTTTCTGGTCCATGTGTAGGCGTAAGCCTAGGAGTGGCTGAGTTCAGGGTAGGAACATTCTGCCAGCAAAGGAAGGTTTCCATTTCATCCCGCTGTTGTCAAAACTTAGACTTTTAAGCTGGGCATAGTGGCACATGCCTGTGATCCTAGCACTCAGCAGGTCGAGGCAGGAGGATCTCGACTTCCAGGCCAGCCTGGGCCACTGTAGTAAGACCTCACATTGAACAAAACAAAGCAAACTCGGACTTTTAGGTTTTTGCCAATCCAACGTGTGTGACATGGTATCTGATGGTTTTGATATGCTAAATTGCTCTCAAAGGTTTATCAGGTTTCCACTTCCATCAGCGTTGTGGGATAATTACCATCCCTCCACTTTCTTGTGAACACTTGGTATTTGAAGTTTTCTCCAATTTGATGGATTTTTTTTTTTTTTTTGTACCGGGAATTGAACTCCGGACCTTGTGCGTGCCAGGCAGGCACTTGTGCTGCTGAGCTATGTCCCCGGCCCAATTTGATGGATTCTGAAATTTTATGTCTTTTGATTCCCAGTACCAAAAAAAAAAAGAAAAAGAAAAAGAAATCGTATGTCTTTCTTGCTTTGAACTGAGTATTTTTCAGTATTCCACTTGATCTCCCTTTTTGATTTTTAGCTAAACCTCCTATTTTATTTTATTTTATTTATTTATTTATTTTTTTTTTATGTGGGTACCGGGAGTCGACCTCAGGACCTCGCACTTGCCAGCAAGCGCTTGTGCCGCTGAGCATTATCACTGACTCGTCCCTTTTTTTCCTTTATGTGGGTTCCGGCAGTCGAACTCAGGACCTCGTGCTTGCTAGGTAGGCGCTTATGCTGCTGAGCCATCTCACCGGCCCCTATTTTATTTTTTTAATGGTTACTTTAGAACAGTGGTTCTCAAAATGTGAGTCCCAGATCCCTTTACAACTTAAACATTTTTGTGGATCCGATTCACTCACGTGGCTTGTATCTGTCAATATTTACTATATTAGAATATTAAATTTCTAATAAAAATTTAAATACTTATTAATTTACCTAAAAAGCAGTAATATACTTATTACATGGTAGCTAACATATTTCCATGAATTGTCACTGAATTCCTCACCTCAAATTTACTGAGATGAGTAGTATCTATTTTACACTTTTGTGAATCTCTGTGACGTCTGACTTAACATTTGGCTTTCCGAACCTTTTGTATTTGATCTGTTGTGATATGTTGCTTTCACTGAAGGATAGGAAGAAAATCCAGCCTCACAAAGATTTGTAGCTTGGGAAGGGAAGACTTTGTGTACTCCCCAGAGCAGAGGCCCCAGCAATACTTAAACACATGGCTCTGGGGGTTACAATATACATCTGTTATGATTTCAATATGGTCCCCCAATTCATTCAGGAGTTTCATCTCTATTATGTTAATGGGATAAGAGTGTAGAAATTTAATCTATGGTGTTTAGAGGTGGGGCTTCTGGGAATGCTTTTTCTGCATCAATTGATATGATCATGTGAGTTTTCTTCTTTAGTCTGTTGACGTTATAGATAAAGTTGATTTTCTAAAACTGAACCAGCCTTTCCTACGGAAAATCCACTTGGTTATGATGTACACTACTACTACCACTTCTCCTCCTCTGCCTCCTCCTCCTTCTCCTTCTTCTTCTTTTCCGTGTTGAGGATTGAACCCGGGACCTCACACATGCTAAGCAAACGGTCTACAGCTAAGCTACCTCCTCAGCCTCTGGTCTGTATTTTTCTTTTGTGTACTGTCTTCATGTGATTTTGATATCAGATTAGCACTAACTTCACAAAATGAGTTTAGAAGCTCTCCCTCCTCTTCCCTTTTCTGGAAGAAGAGATTGTGTAGAATTGGGGTTGAGTCTCCTTTAAACATTTGGGAGAATTCTCTAATGAAGTTGTCTGGGCCTGGAGATGTCTGTTTTGGAAAATTTTAAATTGTTAATTCAGATTCCTTCATATTTACAGAGCTAATCAAATGGGCTCTCTCATACTGGGTGAGCTGTAGTGATGTCTACTTTTCAAGGCCCGTGTCATCCGGCCATCACGCTTGGGTGTGCAGTGGGGTCACCAGGCCCTTACTAGTGGTCTGATGTCTGTGGGGTTATTCTTCCTGCTGTCTTGTTTTCTTTGTCAGTTTTGCTGACAAATATCTTTGTCAATTTTATTGATCTTCCCCAAGAACCAACCTTTTATTTTCTTTATTATTTTTGTTTTCAATTTTATTGATCTCAAACTCTCCACAAGGCCTCCTTTGACATCATCCCAGAGTAACAGGGATGTGTCATGGGGGAGGAAGTCAGGTGCCAATGACATGGTCTCCAATGGCAGGGAGTGGGACCTCCTCACCACCTGACAGGATGAAAGCCCGACCTTGTCCTTGGCCCTCTCAGAACCTCTCCAGCAGAGGTGTTGGGGTATCTTGTCCCAACCTCGTGGGAAGTCAGGCATAAGTGGGGGTGAGGCACAGATGTTTTCTGTGGGGTTTGGCTGGAAGGGAATAGTTACTATGTCTTCTTTTGGGCTGGGCTGCTCTTTTCTTGGTCCTTTAGGTAAAGAGAACTGGATTTCATTGGAGCTTTTTTGTCTGTGCCCATTGGCATCCTGGGTGATTATTGGCTGGCCTTTTCATCTCCACATCTGGGATATATGAGGCAAAAAGAAACCCAGGAATTCACCGCTATGTTGCTCCTTTGGCCCTGACTCCTTGCCAGTCCGCTTCTTCTCTACCTTCCGGTCTTCTCATGGTTGCTCTGATGTCTGATGTCTGGGTTCTGAGTTGCATCAGTAGGAGGAACAGGGTGAGGACGCCTGCCCCACCTTCCCAGATGCATGTCAGAAAGGGGGGTTTGCAAACACCGTGTCATATAAGAATCAGTCATAGAACGTGCACAGCACATGGTGGGCACTGGATAAAATGCTTGCTGTATTTCAATGTGTCCAAGATTCTTTAAATTCTCAATTTGATGACTTGAAGTGTTGTCATTCCATGATGCGAAATTCTGAAATTCAGAAATTCTGTCTCTGGCATTTCCAAGTGTGAACTTGACCTTTCTTCCTTCCCTTCTTTCCCATCCCTGCGCCATCCTAGGGAAGTCATTGATCCCGAGCAAATATTTTGTTGCCTTGTCTTGCAGAGAGCAGAGAGCATCAATTCGGTTCAAGACCACTCTCATGAACACTCTCATGGACGTCCTCCGCAGCAGGCCAGGATGGGTGGAAGTGAAAGAGTAAGAACCCTGCCCCACCAACTTTGTCCTCTCTGCCCTTTGTCTCACAGGTCCTCGTCTCGCTTCGGGGTTTCCCTGGGTGGCCACTGGAACTTGCCCCAAAGTGGCTATGACATTTGTTTTAGTACCCACCATGTGTTAGGTGCGTTACTGACGCCATCTCTGTCTTACTTTTAAGCCTTACAAACATCCAGTAAGCTATGATAATGTGCCGAGGTACTAAGCCAATTACGTAAGGTCACCTGGCCCTAAGCGTCATCAAGCCCACTCAGCTTGACTACCACAAGGTCAATGTCCTGGGGCTCTCAGAGGAGCAAGGCGGGCAGCGAGCACAGACCTGCTGGTCGTGTCCTCCAGTGATGGGCCCAGGTCAAGGACTGTTCTTCCCTGGCCACTTACCAGTCTGTGACCCAGAACTTGACCTGTAAGGCTGCATGTCTTCTTTCATGCTGGGCTCTGGGGATTCTGATGGAGACAAACAAGCATACGATGCCTGGCACATAGTAGGTGCTGGTATTAGTGAAGGCTAAGGCTTGGATGCATGTAACAGACACCTGAAGTGAAAAGGTCTGAGAGGCTGGAAATTTCTCTGTCTGAACCATTGAGGTCCACGCGCAGGACATTCAGAGATGGTGAGGGGATGCACAGAAATTCAGGACCTGTCTAGTTCCATCTTTCTGTAATGTCTCCCTCAAGCCCTTGTCCTCGTTGTCTGAGATGGTCCTCCAGCTTTGTGTCACATTCTAAACAGGAGCAGGCAAGAAGGAGCAAGTAAAGACGTGACCTCCCCTGAGAGGACACTACCCAAAAGTCTCTCACCTCTTGATTGGCAGAATTTAGCTATGTTGCTACACCCAGCTGCCAGGAAATGTGGAAAATAGTACGCTCACCGCTCACCGCATTTCCCTGGGTAAACATTGAGACAATGATTATCTTAGACAAAGAGGAGACTGGAGCTGAGGGGTCAGGGACCAGTAGCCACCAAGCCGTGGTGCTTAATAAGTGTTTATTGCCTGATAATAGCTCAGCTGCTGGGCTTGGTAGACTCCACATGTGTGATTTCTTTTAATCATCTCAACAAATCTTCCAGGGAAATGCTCTCTCATTCCCACTTTACTAGCGAGAAAACTGGGCCAAAGTAATGAAAATATTGTGTCTGAGGTCACTTAGTGTGTGAGGGTTTGGGTAGGATTTGTGCCTCGTCTGCTGCGTGTGGGGCGTGTGGGGTCACAGGCACATCTCCACCCCATCCTCGCTGCCTCTCAGAGTGAAGGAACACGAGAATGTGTGCTGTGAACCCGGTGCTGCAGTCGGTGCGGGAGACGGGCTGCAATGACCATCCCGCAGGAAAGCAGCACCAGGCCGTCCTCGCAGGCCAAGGGGCCAGGAAGAGCCTTGTCCTCCCTGTGGGACCTTGGGGACGATTACAGCAATGGTGGTGGTGGTGATGATGGGAGCTACCGTGGATTTGCCTTCGCAGTTCTCCAGTGATTGTGCCAGTATCAGAATGGCGTTTCCTTCCCTGGAGCCAGAGGAACTAATGTAATGAGCCACGACTTGAGTGGGTGGGTGGGGGTTAGGGGGTGAGTTAGAGGGGAGGGAGGTGCTGCCAGGCGGGGGTGGTTTGTGGGAGAGGGCACTGTGTCCACCTGCTGCGTGACCTCAGGCCCCTTTCTGCCCCTTTCTCAGCCTCTGCTCAGTGGCTGGGTGGACTCAAGGACAGTGGGTCCGAGGACTAGTCTGGTGCTGACTGGGTGTCACACTCCATAGCTGACCCCAGATTGCCTCAACGGCACTCAGACCAGGCAGGGCCGATAGGCACAGCTCTGTGAATCGGGTCTCATCTTTTAGGACCTACCCCGGGGCCTGATTTCCAAACGGAATCAGGTCTCAGGACAGACTCTCCGTCTGTTAGGTCAGAGTCTAAACCAGTTATGACCAGAACTACCCTTTCTCTAGCTTCCCACTGAGAAAGCTCACGTGAAGCCTGGAACGGCAGCAACCACCTTGGTAGCCCAAGGTGATGAGGATCAGGACACGATGTCAAAGTTGCCAGAGTGGGAAGTCGCTGTAACACACACCTCCTTCTTCTACCAGCTCACGTGGCTTCCTCTCTCAGCAGTTCATGTGGCTGTCATACATTTGTCAAAGCCTGGAAACTAACACTGATACTATTAGGTAAACCACAGACATCCTTTAATTTTTGCGCATTGTTTTCCACTAACATTCTTTCTCTGCTCCAGAATTCCACCCAGCATCCCACATTGCATTAGGTGGCCTTTACTACCTCGAATGTGTGGCAGTCCTCAGTCTTTACCTGTCTTCGTGCCCTTCACGCGTCTGAAGAGTGCTCTTTAGTTGTCCTCAGGGTGTCGCTGGATTTGGACTTGTCTGATGTTCTCCCATCACAAGGTCTTGCATTTTGACATGAACACCACAAAAGTGACACTGTGCAGTCCCCAGGGCGGCACATCGAAGGGCTCGTGATGCCACCGTGTCCTACCACGGGGGTCCTATCCGGCCCACTGAGTTACAGTGGTGTTTCCAAGGTTTTCCCAGTGAAAATTGGCTTTTTTTAAAAAAATATTGCAATTAATAAATATCTTGGGCAGGCGAGATAGCTCAGTGGCATAAGCACCTGCCTGGCAAGCGCGAGGTCCTGAGTTCGACCCCCAGTACCCACAAAAAAATAAAAATAAAAATAAAAAAATAAATAAATATCTTGTGAGCCAATACTTCGACACTATGCCAGTATCCTGGTCCCAATAAATTTTCACACAGTGGTTTTAGCACTCTTTGAAGATTCTTACCTAAATCTATTACTGTGGCAATATCAGTGCAACCTGGTGACTCTTAACTCGTTCCCTCCTTCTGCATTTATTAGGTGACATTCTCCTGTAAAAGTTTTTCTCCCCTGGCTTCTTATTTATGTATTTACTTAGTGTTGGTTTGGCTCATTGGTGTCTACTGTGCCGACTAGAAGTTTCCATTCTTGATTCTCCAGTAGGGAAACTGAGGCCCAGAGAAGAGGACAAGGTCACAGAGGAGTGAGGAGTCTTTTCGTGTGGCAGGACCAGAATCGGGGCTCCTGTCTGCGGGTTGGTGCTCCTTGCCCTGTGTGCCATGGCTCTGTGCCAACATGAGGCTGGGGGAGAAGAGGGACATGGGGTCTGGAAGGGGCCCCAGCCTGTTGGCCCAAAGCTGAGGGGGAGCTCTGTGGTGCCTGCGGGGTCTGCAGAGCACGTGGCCACTCCTCCAACCGGTTCCCATCGGCCCTTGAGGCCATTCCTCACAACCGCTGTGCCATGGCGACAGCCCATGGGGAGGTTTGGAGGAGGGCCAGGCCCCAGGCTTTCATTAATAACTGAGGAAGACAGTGGCACACGGGGACTTCCCGACCTCCGTGTCCCTCCCTCACCATGCATCACCCTCTGTGCGCTGTGCGCTGTTTACTTAGGATTATTCCCAGACGGGTTTTGCTTAGGTGAAGGAACCTCCATATCACTATGGCAGCGTCTGCGGGGGCGTTTGTGTCCGTATGTGGTATTTATCTTGCTATTTATGTTTTCCTCCCAGTGAACATGAAAGCAGGAACGTGGCTGTTAAACTGTAAAAGGCACTTTGAGTTTGGTGGGCGGTACCAGGTACCAGGCTGAGCGATGTCGCCACACTGTGCCCTCTGAAGGAGACAGAGGATTCTCCATGGAGCCACAGCCCCCACCTTGGAGCCCAGGGTCAGGCTGGACCTGTCCCCCCGCCTCCAGCCCCGCACACTCGCGGTGATGTTCAGGAGAGCACCCTCCAGCAGCCGCAAGGAACTGAGAAGCAGTTTGAATCTTTGGTTCCTGGAGCGCTTCAAAGGGAGCTCCCTCCGCAGCACGCTGCCAGCTTCATGGTGCCGCTCGGGCTACGCGCGCTCTGTAGCAAACCTCAGGGCTGAGCGTTACGAGGGCACAGCGTTGGGCTCACAGCCCCAAGGGGCGGGAATTCTGCCTGGTACAGCAGGAAGGCGTCGTCTGGGAGATCCTGCTTACGTGTCAAACAAAGAGGGTTCTCCTTGGCTTCTCCTTGTGTCCTCACAGCCCGCAGCTCCTGGGTTGGGAGATACAGTAGTGTGACCTCTTTGAGAAGTACAGTCTACCACAGCATTGTCCCCCACTTAGACAAGAGGAGACCGGGGTCATTGTCACCCTCAGGTAGCTGCCTCCTCAGTGTTCTATTTCTCAAGGCTCAAGCCTCACCAAGATAATTTTCAAAGCTCAGCCCATGGTACATTAAAGAAAAAACAAAGGAGGAGGGGAAAACCCGGACACTTCTTAATAGGAAAATGGGTAAATACACTGTGGTATTCACTCAGTGGAAGAGAAGATGGCACACAAATGGTTGAATCAGGAGGGGCTCAGGGCGTAGTTCAGTGGTAGAGTATGTGCTTAGCATGAGCAAGGCCCTGGGTTTGACACTCAGCACTGCAAAAGGAAAAGGAGGAGGAGAAAGAGGAGTGGGAGAAGGAGAAGGAGGAGAAGCAGAAGCAGGAGAAGGAGAAGGAGGAGAAGAAGAGGCAGCAGCAGTAGCTAGATTGGACTCTTATGCATCAAATGGCTAAATCTCTAAAACAAGAGGTTGGTGGGAAAAAGAAGTCATGAAAGGAAACAGATAGGCATAGTTCTAACCGTGGAGCTCGGACTCTGGAACCTGATGGTCTAAGTTAAGATCCTGGTCTGCCTCTCATTACTGGATGAACTTGGGTGAACTCCCTAACCTCTCTGTGCCGGTCTCAGTTTCCTCTTCTGTAAAATGGATGTAATAACAGAAGCTACACATCTGGCTACTGGCTTCCTCTGAGGCAGAGAAAAAGACGGACTCAGGCAGGGGTAGACCCAGTGGGCTTCAGTTATAGAGACAATTTTTGTTTTTTCTAGAAAGTGGAAGCAATCATGGTGGTGTTTTATTTTCTGCTCCATCTTTTTGGGGCTCCCCAGCTCCTGCACGCCTGCTCTGGTACCCAGATTTGGTAGATGACCTGGTTTCCTGTCCTCCCCCCTGTCATGGTAGCGAAGGCCTGGGGTCAGAATTTGGACTCTGGAAGAGCTGAGTGTGGCGCCATCGTAGCACCTTAGAGCAGTGAGGATGATCACTGTCACCTCTCAGGAGTGCTCTGAGGATTGGTAATGGGAAACTTTGTGACTCAGTTGTACCACTTGATACTGCAACGTGGGCGCCCCCTGGGCCCAGGCAGGTAACAAGGACAGGTGTGTCACATGCTGTAGGGTATGGGGGGGGTGCTCTGGAGGGGGCATGTCCTATCTGCTGATTGGTACCAGGAGGCTCAGTGTGGCCAGGTCTGCTGAGGGTCAGGGGAGCCAGCTGCCTGCAGCGGCAGCACCCACAGCACCTCCTAGAGGCTCCTGCAGGACACACTGGGCCCTCCCTGGCCCCAGACTCCCAGCAGCACTGAGGCCCTCACCATGACTTTTCTCCCCCAGTGAAGGGGAGTGGGATTTCTACTGGTGCGATGTCAGCTGGCTCCGGGAGAACTTCGACCACATCTACATGGACGATCATGTGCGGATCAGTCACTTCCGGAACCACTACGAGGTGAGCTGGGCCTGTGGACTCGTGTGACTGGGTGTAGTGACGAGCAGGAGCTGGTTGGGGGGACTCAAGGCCCAGGATAGAAAAGCATAAGGGAATATTGGGGTACGTGCTAGGTGGGGCATCTGTGGCCTAAATACTTGATGAGCCAGATGGCTTGAGGGTGTAAAGAGCTAAGGCCTGAGGCCTAAGGATGGAGATTTGAGGTCACAGGCTTGGAGGAGTAGTCTGGTTTGACAGTGCAAGCTTCAAAAGTGCAGACATTTTGGGGATTAAGCAGAGAAGTTTGGGGGTTACACAGAAGGGAAGTCTTGGAGGAGCCAGACCACAAAGACAGCCCTGGAGGAGTCATTAGTGGGAGATGTTAAAAGGTTAGAAGAGGGCCGGTGAGATGGCTTAGTGGCATAAGCGCCTGCCTGGCAAGTGTGAGGTCCTGAGTTCGACTCCTGGTACCCACATATTAAAACAGGGCCGGTGATATCGCTCAGCGGCGCGGGCGCCTGCTGGCGCGCGAGGTCCTGAGTTTGACCCCCGGTACCCACAAAAATAAATAAATAAATAAATAAAAATAAAAGGTTAGGGCCAGTGAGATAGCTCAGCGGCATAAGCGCCTGCCTGGCAAGTGCGAGGTCCTGAGTTCAACTCCTGGTACCCACATGTGAAAAAAGGACCGGTGATATCGCTCAGCGGCACGGGTGCCTGCTGGTGCGCAAGGTCCTGAGTTCGACCCCTGGTATCCACAAAAAAAAAAAAAAAAAAAGGGTTAGAAGAGCTTAGTGGTTAAAACTAGGAACTTAGGAGCCAGACAGAACTGGTCAAAGCCTGGATGTGCTGACAGTTAGTCGGACAGCCCTGGGCAACTACTTAACCTTGCCGAGCCTCAGTTTCCCTGCTTGTGAACTGGGGATGATCACAGACTGCAGCCCTCCATCAGAGCCGCTCTGTGACTGCTACAGTATTCCATGGGCCACAGAATGTGGGGTGGGACTGGCGAGACTGGGGTTCCGGGGGGGGCAGGAAGATGAAGGCCCACCACCTGCCCTGCCGCCTAGCTGACCCGCAAGAACTACATGGTAAAGAACCTGAAGAGGTTCCGGAGACAGCTGGAGCGTGAGGCAGGAAAGCTGGAAGCGGCCAAGTGCGACTTCTTCCCCAAAACCTTTGAGATGCCCTGCGAGTACCACCTGTTTGTGGAGGAGTTCCGCAAGCACCCAGGGATCACCTGGATCATGAAGCCTGTGAGTGACCATTCAGGGCCTGGGGCAGGGGCACAGCAGGGGTCCCGGGGAGTCCAGGGTCCCAGCACAGGCACCGAGCGTGCCTGGACGGTCAGCCTTGAGCACCTTCTCCGCTCCCTTCTTCTCTGCAGCGTTCGGAACCAGCAGCTGACCGCTGCGCAAAGCAGGCGCTCAGGGAGGGTTAACTGAAGGCACGAGTGATTGTCAGGATGCCAGGGCAGGGAATCCAGGGCCTCTCTCCCTGATATGCAAGGAAGCAGTGGCCAGGCCGTGCCAAGTACTTCGTTGCATGACTCTCCATGGGGGGTGGGTGTCATAGCCCCAAAGCCTGGGATTACAGCTCTCGGCGAGTCACACACGGTCTCTGCCCTCCTTGAGTGCAGGCTGTGAGCCATCCGAGGATATGTGTGTGGTCGCAGCCGTGCTGAATGTCATAAAGAAGAATGGTGTCAGGAGAGGGAACAGCAGGGGGAGTCGCCCCACCTAGGCAGGCTTCTCAGAAGAAGTAAGAGATTGGACTCATACAAGCTGTACCACTTACTGGCTGTGTGACCCCAGGCAGGTTACTCAACTTCTCTGTGTCGCAGCTCCCCATCCACAAAGGGAGAATAACTATAGTACCTACTGTATAGTGGTGTCATTTGACTAACAAACAAGTTGGCACAGGTAATGCACATAACAAGGACTCAGTAAATAATAGTCATGAGTATAAGAATTAGTAGTGAGCTTTGACCTGAAGGATGCCTAGGAGCCAGCCTGGACAAGGACCAGCATTCCAGGCAGAGGGAACTGCATGTACTGAGGCCTTGCCCTGGAGGCAGCCCCCCAAAGGGAGAGAGGCAAGGTGGAAGACCACCTGCGAGTTGCTCAACCCTTCCTCGGGTCAGAGCTGCCCTCACCACGAAGCCTGTGCCGCCGCAGCCTCGAAGGGTGCAGGGCTCAGGAAGGGACTGGGGTGGGCCAGGAGCAGCCCGCCCTTAGAGAGCTGAACGAGGAGCCCCGTGTGGGCCGATGCTGATTTAGCAATTAGCCCAGTGCTTGGAAGGGACAGAAGAAAGCAGCACAAGAGATGCTCCCACGGGACTGAGCCAAGATGTCCCAGACTTCCTGGTCCTTCCCGGGCCCCCTCCTCCCCTGCGTCATGGGCAGGCGCAGTGAGGACTCCGGCTGGCAGCAGGGATTAGGATGAGCGCCCCGAGGGATGATCCACCCGAGGGGCGGATTCCAGCTCCCGGCATTATTTTCTCTCAGACAAATGATCATCTGTACTAATTGCGAATGAGCAGTTGCATATTAAGCTGATTCCTTTCCCAGCCCAGGGCCTTTGTTAGCGGCAGATGCGATGACAGCTGTAATTAAGGGGCAGAATCTTGGCTGTGTGCGCGTCTGTGTGTGCGCGCGCGTCCTCTCCCCTGAATAGCTGAGGCACCCTGTCTGGGGTGCAGGATATGGAGAGCAAGCGTTTCTCGTCTGCATGGACCCGGTTCTCATTCTGTATCCACCACTTACGAGCTGTGTGACTCTGAGCAGGTCACTGGGCCGCTCTCAGTCTCCTGCTCATCCATAACCTGGGATTGGGTACTGAGCAAAGGCACTGAGGCGGTGCACGTTACACACAAAGACCACGCGCGTTATGTCAGGGGCTTGGCATGAAGTGCCCAATAACTGACCGTTTTCCATGTTATTTCCAAGAGCCCAGCCCTTCTTCCACCTGCCCCCGGGAAGCATGAGGTCAGTGTTTCTCAAGCTTAAATGTGGCCATGTGCTATCTGGGGTTTGGTTAAAAGGCAGAGCCTGACTCCACAGATCTGGGGGGGGCCTGAGTGGCTGCAGTTCTAACCTCCACTCCAGACGCCATTGCTGCCGGTCCCCAGATGGACGACACTTGGAACGGGGAGGTTGGAAAGCAGCGGTTCCCAAGCCTGGGCCTGGCCGGCCCTCCTGGCCTGTGAATGTGCGCTCCTGACAAGTTCCCAGGGCTCTCCAGGGAAACCCGAGCCCAGGGCGTGGGCGATTAAGGACTTGGCTCTCCTAATATCATGGGGACCATGATATTAGTCAGAATTCGGGCAGGCTGGAGGGCTGGGAACTCAGGTGGGATTTCTGTGTCACAGCTCCAGGGCAGAATTCTCCTCCTCCTCCTCCTCCTCCTCCTCCTCCTGGACGCAGCTCAGTGGTGGAGCACTTGCCCTGGGTTCAGACCCTAGACACACACACACACACACACATACACACACATATACTGATTTAAATAAGAGGGCAGAGGGCTGGGGATATAGCTCAGCGGCACAGTGCCTGCCTGGCAAGCATGAGGTTGTGAGTTCAATTCCTGTTACCAAATAAAACCAAAAAACAAAAAACAAGAATCACTAAATAAGAAGGCAGGGCTTCCAACCTGTCTCTCTCTCTGCCATATATATATGGTGACATGCGTGGACCCTGTCACAGAACAATGTTTTATTTAAAACTGCTTTATTAGCCCAATGTGGTAGTGCATGCCTCTAATCTTAATGGCTGAGGAGGCTGAAGCAGAAGGATCTCAAGTTCAAAGCCAGCCTGGGTAACTTAGCAAGACCCTGTTTCAAAAATAAAAAATAGGGCCGGTGAGATGGCTCAGCGGCGTAAGCGCCTGCCTTGCAAGCGCGAGGGCCCGAGTTCGACTCCCGGATCCCACATACGAAAAAGGGGCCGGTGATATCGCTCAGCGGCACGGGTGCCTGTTGGCATGTGAGGTCCTGAGGTCGACCCCCCGGTACCCACAAAAAAAAAAAAATAAAAAAAAAAAAAATAAAAAGGGCTGGGGATGTAGCTCAGTACAAAGGCCCTGGGTTCAATCTCCAGTACCAAAATAAAATAAAAAGCTTTGTCGAAGTACACATACAAGCTGCACATATTTCATGTATACAATTCAATGAATTTAGAGATAAGTGTGTACCTATGAAAGAATCATGGTTTTAAAAGCATAAAAGTACATTTGGTTACAAAAGAAAGAAACTCGGTTGAAAAACAGGTATCAAACTGTGTTAGTGTGGGCCTCTCAGAAACAGATGCCAAGGTTCAACCTGTGAGAGAACAGGCAGGGCACGGGGAGAGGCTGGGGAGCTGGAGACCTCGGTGGGGGCGGGGAAGGAGGAAGGAAGAAGAGAGGAAGGAAGGGGGCCGTGAGGTCTTACTGCAGCGCAGCCTGGGGAGAGTCCAGCAGCGGGAGGCGCAGCAGGGCTGGGAGCTGGAGGCTGGGCAGGTGCAGCGGTGGGCGCAGCCCAGCAGGCAGCAGCCGCTGGAGCTCAGCGATCTCACACTGCCCTGCAGCTGGAGGCCTGTGAGGTGCGTTCTCGCGCTGCCCACTACACTCTTACAAAATCCTCTGTGCTGTAGGAATATGTGCACTTTTCACGAGCTGTTTAAAGTTCTAACGGCAGGCTTCGTCACTACCGCAGTTTCAAAGTCATAAGGTGCATAAATACTATTTTGAAATAGCTGCAGCAATTGTAATACAATAAAGAAATAACTGATTTCTTCTAACGGCAAAGTGATAGGCCCGGCTTAGACTCCACTGAGGTGTGGCCTGTACTCATATAGAAGGAAATGGAGAAATCTGGCTAGGGTGTGAAAATAAAGATGAAAAATTTTTTTGTCATCCAGATTTATAGATCTGAGGGAATTTCCTTCAATAAAGAATGGCTGGGGCCGGTGAGACGGCTCAGCGGCTTAAGCGCCTGCCTTGCAAGCGCGAAGGCCCGAGTTCGACTCCCGGAACCCACATACGAAAAAGGGGCCGGTGATATCGCTCAGCAGCACGGGCGCCTGTTGGCGCTTGAGGTCCTGAGGTCGTCCCCCCGGTACCCACAAAAAAATAAATAAATAAATAAATAAGAATGGCTGGGGCCAGTGAGATGGCTCAGCGGCGTAAGTGCTTGCCTGGCAAGCGCCAGGTCCCGAGTTTGACTCCCGGAACCCACATAAAGGAAAAAAGGGGCCGGTGATGTCGCTCAGCGGCACAAGCGCTTGCTGACATGCGTGAGGTCCTGAGGTCGACTCCCGGTACCCACATTAAAAAAAAAGAAAGAAAAGAATGGCTGACTCAGTGATGCTCTATGAAGGAGCTCAGCAGCATCGATTCTCAGCCAAAGTGGCAGGCTGCTCTGCTTAATCACAATGTGGCTGCCACAGCTCTAGCTTCAAGTCTTCACACCTCCACATGCTATGGGAATAAAGGAATGTCCTGGCCTCATGTCACTTTTGAAGGACACAAACTTTTCCTGGAAGTCTCTGCAGCAGCTTCCCTTGGCGTCCTGTAGGTCAGCTCCTGAGCCAGTCACAGGCAGTAGGAGGAGACCAGACTGCTCCAGAAGGCAGGGCCACCAGGAGGAGTTGACCCAAATGCAGTTCTGTTGGGAAGAGGGAACGGCTCCGTGGGTGCCACCACGATTGTCACGTGATGCGTGTGGCCCTCAGGGACAGGGCAGAGTTGCCAGGGGGACAAGGAGTATGAATGACCACGGCTGGCACAAAACCAGAGCTGCGATTCATTTTAGTAATCCACTCAAATTTTTTTCAATCACAAATATATCTTTTTATGTATAAAAATATTTTACTTCCAAAATATCAAGTGAGACAGACATTCCCAGAAACAGCCTCACGTTTATCGTTGATTTGCGTCCCCTGGCACTTTGTAAGCGGTACAAGGAGGAGCTGAGGCTTGTGTAATAGATTTCACTATCCTGGGTTTTTCCCCTGCTGGCTGGATGGCTTTGGGTAATAAGCTTGGCCTCTCTGTTCCTTGGTTTCCTTGGCTGCAGAGGGGGATAATATTACCCCCATGTCAGAGGATAACGTGGGTGAGTTCATGGGCCTGCCACAGAGTGAACATCCAACGGGTATTATTGCAGCTGTTGGTGTCACCGTCCTTTGGAATCATTGCCCTCCAGTCGATGTCCGGCCACCTATCCTTGAGAAGCAAATCGCCACCACAGGTGATGAATTGAAACAACAGTCGTCTCCGCGTTTCAGCGTGGCACTGGATGCCCAGGGCAGACAGCGGGGCAGAGCTGTGTTGCTTTAGACCATCCGGCACCAGAATTCACCCCATGTGACTCCTGCCACACAGTGGAGGCAGTCCTGAAGGCTGGCCTGCATTCAAGGGGAGGGGACGTTGACCTCACCTCTTGATGGGGTTCTGGAGAATTCCTGAGACTGGAGATGTTGTGATTGCTTTTAGAAGCTGCCATCTGCCAGAGCAGTGGGTGATTCCAGCCCTAACAACCCTGGTACATTGCTGGGCAGGAAGCTGTTCCCTTAGAGGGGATCTTGGAACAGGTGTGGCAAGATCTAAAGATGATTTCAATGGTAAACATCTTGTGTCACATGACAGGAAAGCTGTAGGGTGGCAGCTCCAGCTGGGGGACGTGCTCAGTGATGACACTGAAGGCCCAGACTCTGCCTGCTGTCAGCTCTGCATCCACAGTGTTTGGCCTTTTTTGTCACTTTCTGGATATGAGATGGATGCTGTAGTTGTAGACATCGCTTCTGCAGACAACAGCTTTCAAAGAAAGAAGAGACCAGATATTTCCTCTTGTATCTCTGTCTTTCTCTTTCCCATTACTTTCCTTCTTCCCACTTCTCTCCAGTATTTGTAATTAGTTAATTACTTATTTTATGGTACTGGGGATTGAACCCAGGGCCTTCGCACTGAGTTACATCCCCAGCCCATTTTTATTTGAGGCAAGGTCCCAATAAATAACTAAATTGCCCAGGCTGGGCTTGAACTTGTGATTCTCCTGCCTCACCCTCCCAGAGTGCTTATATTACAAGTGCATACTACCACGACTGGCTCCTTCTTGGCGGAAAATCTTCCCAGAATCACTAAGCAGTTGTGTCCTTAGGTCTTATTGGCCAAAACCGGTCACGTGGCTTCTACCAGCTGCAAGGAAAGCTGGGAAAACTAGTATCTAGCCTTTCCAGCCCCATCAGAAGAGATGGGCTTTGGCAGCCAGAAAGGAGTGGAAGGGGAAAAGCTAGGGGGAAGCAACCAGCAGGGGTGGGGATGGGGTTCTGAGATCACAAGGAATAAACCTTGAAAGATACTTTTTAGTTGAAGTTAAATAAAACATTTAAAAATGATGAAGTTATGGGGGTACGATATGAATTTTCACAAAGTAAACACACTCAAATAACCAGCACCGGAATCGTAAAGATTAGCAGCTCCCCAGCAGCCTCTCTCAGATCCCTTCCACTCACAACACCCGCTCGCTACCACCAACAGCGTAGATTTGTTTGTGTACTTGAAATCCCTGGAGTCATAGGGTCTGACCGCTAGTGCCCAGCGTCCCCCTCTCTGCCTTACAGGTGTGATGTAAGTTGTCCATACACTGTTCCTTTGAGTGGACGTTCATCTGATCGAGGCTTTCGAGGTGGGAGCTATTATGAGTAAACTGTGCTGCCACACATGTCCCTGTCCATATCCCCAGGTTGCGCATGTGCACATTTCCCTTGTGAGGCACCTGGGAGAGGGGCACAGCACGAGGGCTCTCTCTGCCCAGCGCCTCCACACAGCGCGCACTCCTGCCCTCGTCTGTGGGTTCCGGTTTCTCCCTGTCCTCACCGATGCTTGCTATTGTCTAACCGTAGCAGTTCTCAAGGAGAGTGTCACGGTATCATCTTGTGGTTTCGTTTGCGTCTCCCTGGTGACTAGTGAAGCTGAGGACCTGCTTACAGGGACGGCGCCGCTCAAGCCTTCTGCAAGGATGGCACCTGTTGGAAGCCCTCGATGTCCACCGACACGTTGCTTTTCAGTCACTGCACATTTGGCTGCCCCTGCTCCACTGCCGTGCTCCACAGTCCTTTGGGCACCTGCTGGGCACACACGGCTCTCGTCCAGGGTGCACAGCGTGGCTGGCAGAGCAGGAGCCTCCAGTATGAGCAGTGAGCAACCTGTGCAGCTGCACCTGCCAGCTCTGCCCGGCGTGCTTTGTACAGACAGCCTGAGGTGGGCCAGGTGGGCCATGTCCCAGGAGGACAGAGAGAAATGAGAGTTTGTGCTTGCTGGGCGCATTCATGCTGGAGACTTGGAGGGGCCTTTGATGGCTGCAGATAACCAAAGGGCAATTCTGGTGCCCTGGAATCAGATTTGTTCCAGGAAACCCTAGGACCCAGACCAGACTGGCGAACTTTAGCTCAGTACAGGTTGGGCTGTGGGTGTTTGCAAGGTCTGAGTTCCGGGATAGCATACACAGCGCACAGCAGGCACCTCGTATATACCTTTGGATGACTGTTGAACAAAGCTATCCTGCAACAAAAAGGGCTGTTTGGGGCCGGGACAGATAGTGAGCTCCTGGGCACTGGAGGTGTGCAAGGCCAGGCAGGTGAGCATTGTAGAAGGGCCACTGTAGGCTCTTACAGGAGAAAGTAATACCTTCCAGGAGGACTGCTCTGCAAGATCCTGAAGATTCTCCCAGCCCCCAGCCTCTGTGAGCTATGAATTATCCATGCTGGGGTTCAGTAAGTGCGGACTGATTTCAGTATTAGCAGAAGCAAAACCTAATTAGGAAGGCAAATTGATTTCCAAAAAAAGAATTGGATGATATGTTCCCAGGACTGTTAGAAATGGTTTTTTAATTGTCTGTTCTTTTGCATTATTCATGTGAATATATGTCTTCATGAGCTAAGTCTGTCACCCCCATCCCTGTTCAGCCCCTACGGCATAGCTGGGGGGGGCACGGAGAAGTGCAGGAGAGGGGCCCCCGCAGCCCCCAAGTGAGAGCTGCCTTCCTTGTCCACCTGTCCCAGGTTGCACGGTCTCAGGGGAAGGGTATCTTCCTCTTCCGGAGACTGAAGGACATCATGGACTGGAGGAAGGTGAGCCTGTGCCCCGAGAGGACCCCTCTCTCCTCCCCACAGCGGGGGTCTCTGGAGCCAGGTTGCCTGGATTCAAATCCTGATCTCGCCACTCAATAGCCGTGTGACTTTGGGCAGGTTACGGGACCCCTCGGTGCCCCAGGAAGTGGAGATAATAACAGTGGCTGCTGAGGATGCAGAGTTAATAACAGAAGCCACCGGAACAATGCCTGGCACTTAGCAGTGCTCAGCGCTCCAAGTTCTTTATCTGCCTCCTGCTCGCGGGCTGGGGAGAGACAGAGAAGAGCTGGCTCCTCCTCCGGGTCCTTGCTGAGCCCCAGGGGCAGCTCCCTGCCTGCCCCCACTGCATCCCTGGGCCCAGACATGTGCAGTAGAAATCCAGATTCAAATCCTGCCTCTGCCATTCAGAGGCTGCATGTTCTTGAGAAAATGGGTGCAGCCCTCTGGACCTTAGCGGTGACCATGATGCGGGAGGCACAGGATGACCCAGCTCCTGCAGGCTCACAGCAGGTGCTCCATAAATGCATCTTCCCTGCCGCCAACCCCAAGTACCCCAATTCCTCCCATGCCACTGTCAGGGCACTGCCGGCAAGAAGTTGGCCAGCCTGGAGGCCCAGCCCGCCCGTGCTGCCACTGCCACTGCCAATCCCTCTGGCACCCACGTGAGTAGAGGTAGGGTGGCCCAGGTCGCAGGAGGCAAAGGCCTGACTGCCAAGTAGGGGTGGTGGCTGGTGGGGAGGGGTCTGCTGGCCTGAGAGCCAGGAAGCTTGGGTCCCGGTGTTCTCTCCACTGGGCCCTTGTGCTGGCCCACCAAGGGACCTCGTGTTTGGACCTCGGTTCCTCACAAGGTGGCTGGAAGGGGACAGTGGCAGGAGAGGGCTTTGCAGGCTGTGAGAGCTGAGCCCGTGACAGCGCCCGTCTTCCAGCGGGGGGCCTGTCGGGTGGGCCGGGCAGCGCTGTCCAGGGCAACCCTTCACAGCGATGGAAATGGTGTACATCAGTGCTCTCCAATAGGGTGACCACCAGCCACATGGCGACATGGCACACTTGACATGGCTGCTAAGGACCCGAATTTTATTTTATTTTTTTATGTGGATACCGGGGGTCGAACTCAGGACCTCGTGCTTGCCAGCAGGTGCTTGTGCCACTGAGCGATATCACTGGCCCTTTTTTCCTTTTTATGTGGGTACCAGGAGTTGAACTCAGGACCTCGCGCTTGCCAGGCAGGCGCTTATGCCACTGAGCTATCTCACCAGCCCAAGGACCCAAATTTTAAATCTCACTTCCTCTCTAGAAATTGTGCTAAGCTATGCATAACATGATCTTTACTACTCTACCCCTTCTCCAGTGGACCGTCCATGGCATCATGCGCGTCAGTGTTGTTTTGCAACCGTCATCACCACGCATCTGCAGAACCTTTTTTGCCAACTCAAACTGAAACTCTGCACGCATTAAACACTAGCTCCCTCCTTTCCCCCAACCCCGACCAGCATCATCTACTTTCTGCCTGTATGAAGTTGACTTCCCCTATAAGTGGAGTCATACAATATTTGCCCTTTAGTATCTGCCTTTTTTCACTTAGAATCATGTCTCCCAGTTTCATGCATGTTGAAGCATGTGATTTCATTTGCTTTTTTTTTTTTTTTTTTTTGTGGGTACCGGGGGTCGACCTCAGGACCTCGCACGCCAGCAGGCGCCCGTGCCGCTGAGCGATATCACCGGCCCTTTTCTTCGTATGTGTGTTCCGGGAGTTGAACTCAGGACCTTGCGCTTGCCAGGCAGGTGCTTATGCCACTGAGCCATCTCACCGGCCCTCATTTGCTTTTGATCAGTGTAAGTGTAAACAACCACAGGTGGCCAGTGACCGCCCTACCAGGCAGCACAGGTCCAGAGGTCAAATGCTCAGGTGCTGGGCTCAACGTGTGTGGGTCTACACCCGGGCTGTACCACAGGCCAGCTGTGTGACCTTGGGCAAGTCACTCCACCTCTCTGTGCTTTAGTTTCTCATCTGTAAAAATGGGAATCACATTAATACTTACCCAGAGGGTTGATTTAAGGGTTAAATAAGATATCCCAAGTACATGCCTAAGGTAATGCTAGTACATGGAAGATGCTTACTGACTGTTAATAACTAACATCATTACAAGTAGGACACAAGAGGCTCTGAGGACCAGAAAGATGAGCTGCCTGTGGAGAACTATGTCGCTCAGCGTTACATCGAGAATCCCTACTTAATCGGAGGTGAGATGCCTGTCTCGGCTCCCTGCCCTCTGAGCAGCCTGTCGACAGCTGGCACTGACGCGAAAGGAATAACGGGCAGAGATCTGTCCTGCCTCCTCCCACCTCTAGTTATTGCCCATCCAATTCCCTCAGGCTGGCACATGCTACCCTCACTCTTCTTGGTTCACAAAAATTCCCCTTCTTGGAGAACCAAGTCAATCACTCACGCGTCATCCAACAGACGGGTATAAAGCACCTTCTCGGTGCCAGCCGTGGCCTCGGTCCTGCTGTCCACTGCTCTCATGGCACCTGTGCCCCGGAGGAGCGGACAGCACCGAGCCAGAGAACAGCGGGACCAGGCGATCTGAAGGACACCTGTGTGGAGCTGGAGGGTGATGCGGGAGGGACAAGGCCCAGGGGGACCTGAGTCCTGAAGCCCTGTGTCTTCCCCACGCAGGGTCTGCTGACACAGGCATTGGGGGAGGGTGATCGGGGTTGTCTGAGGAGCATCACACAGCACTGGTGTCACTGCCACTTGGCTCCCTGTCACCAGACAATGACCTTCCCCATGGACCCCATCCTGTCTGTGGCTTTATTTTGTAATTTTTTTTGGTACCAGGGTTGAACTCAGGACCTTGCGCTTGCCAGGCAGGCGCTTGTGCCGCTGAACTATATTCCCGGCCTTGTCTGTGGCTTTAAATGCCAGTGACTCCAGCTTTATGTCCCCAGCTGAGACCATGCCCCCGGGCCCCGGATCTCTTGGCCATCTGCTGGCAACTCAGCTCCAGCCCCAGTCAGCCCCAACCCTCTCCCCACAGCCCGCTCGCTTGTTCCCAGCCTCTCCAGGTTGGAAGCCTCTCCCTCACACAGCTGGGTCTTCCCCTCCCACATCCACTCTTTGCTGCCTGGCTCCTGAAGCTGTCTGACCAGCCCCATGGCCTCCATCCATGGTTCCCCTTCCCCGCACCTCACTGCCCGGTCCCCTTGGCTCCACTCCAACACAGAGGCCAGAGCGTCGCACACCTGTGGTGACTTCCCATGGTGTGTAGAACAAACTCCAAAGACTGCATGTGGTCTGTCCCTGCCACCCTCACTCGCCTGTCCCCCCAGCTCCCCTGGCCTGGGCCTCTGTCCTGCCTGAAGGCCCTGCACCATGCTGGGCTAGGCAGGCACCTTCTCCTGTCATATGTCACCAAGTTTGACCCCCCTTGCCCTATTATCTTCTTGTATCGGGGTGCGCGTGTGCGTGTGTTACTGGGAGCTCTGTGAAAGGGATTTGTGTCCCTCCACTGCTGTGTCCCTCATTGAGGACACTGCCTGACACGCAATCCTTTTTTGGCCTAACAGGCCGCAAGTTTGACCTGCGAGTCTACGTGCTGGTGATGTCGGTGAGTCACCGAGCTGGGCCCTCCTCTCAAAGGAGATGGGGAGGGGTTGTTTGGGGAGAGCTCGTGTGAGCTTGGGAGTTCTCTTTCCACCTGGGGAGGCCCAGGGGACACAGGGCCTGGGCTGGGCAGGCAGATGCACCTAGGTCTCACCATCCCAGATGGGCCAGTAGCTCGCTCTGTCCTCCACCTGTTCCTCTTTCTTCATTCAGTCATCCCTGGTGACCACAGTGAACACCAGGCCGCCTGTTTAGCAGGCTGGCTGTCATCCAGTCCCTCTGAATACCTAGTGAGGAGCTCTGAGTGTTACCTCATTTTACAGATGGGAACAGACGAAGAGAGACTGAGTGACTCGCCCAAGGTCACCTGGTGGGCAAAACTGGGATTCGAATCCAGACAGCCTGTCCCCAGAGTCTACTCTGTTAGCCACAGAGTTGCTGTTCTCCCTCCATTCACCCACTCACTCCTTCATTCATTCCTTCATCCAGCAAATATTTAACCCTTCATAGTGCACTATGTGCTGGGCACAAGGACGCGGGTGACTGAGACAGGCTCAGCTGCTGCCGCTGGGACTCACCTCTGCTGGGGTGACATTCCCTCTGCCCTTCTGCATCTTCCCCCAGAGAAGGAAGGGACAGAGTCAAAGGCTGGTGTTAAGCTGTGCATGGAGGTGCATGTCTGTAATTCCAGCACTCTGGGAGGCTGAGGCAGGAGGATCGTAAGTTTGAGCTAGCCAGATCAACTTAACAACTTACACAGGTCCTGTCTCAAAATAAAACAACAAAAAAGGGCTGGAGGTGGGATGCAGCTCACTGAGAAGGCCCTGGGTTCAGTCCTCAAAACTGGGTAAAAAAAAAAAAAAAAGAAAAGAAAAGAAAGAAAAGGCTGATGTGAGACTGGAGGCTGGGAGGATGTCCTGGAAAGAAGGCAGAGCATTCCCGGTGGAGGGGACAGCAGGTGCAGAAGCCAGGAGACATGAGGCCCTGTGTGTCCCCTCTCCCCTCCCTCTGTTCCCACCTCCACATCAGTACCTCCCACTGCGCGCCTGGCTCTACAGAGATGGCTTCGCCCGATTCTCCAACACCCGCTTCACGCTGAGCAGCATCGACGACCAGTGTATCCTGGGCTCCGCGGCCGTGCACACTGCCCGGTCTGGTCTCCGCCAGTCCCAAGGGAGCTGCCTCAGCCTGTCGGCTGGGTGCCTGCGGGGGTCTGGGCACAGGATGCAACTGGCCCGGTCCTTTCCCTCTGGGCACGGCCGGTCTTGGGGTGGCAGAGGGGGACAGTGCAGCCCTGCTCAGAGCTGCTCTGCTGGATGATGGTTTGGGTGGCGTGGACATTCACGCAGAGGAACAGACAGGCTCAGCCCTGTGGAGAATGCGTGCATCCTTTTATGTCTCTTTCTCTTCAGTGCCCGGTCACTGGCTCACGTATTCATTCAAATACAACTCCACTGTCACTCATCCACTTGGCAGAGACCAAAGCTTTGCTAACACGCTGCCTTGGCAAGGCTGAGGGCATCCATGTGCTACTGGTGGGAGTGTAAGTTGGTCCACGCCCTCCGCAGGCAATCTGGTAAATATCTATCAAAAGCCAAATGCACAAACCCTCTGATCTGGCAATTCCTCCTCTGGGAATTTATCCTACAGATATTCCCACAACACAGGAAAAGGCAAGCCTAGAGGTTATTCACTGCACAGCCCTTTTTGTGAGAGCAAAAAAAGTAGGAAACAGGAAAACGAGAAGTGCATTTGTATAGTGGAATACTATGCAGCTGTTAAAATGGAATGGGAAAGTGCATTCTGTACATATGAATTTTTTTTTTTCCTGTGGGTACCGGGGGTCGACCTCAGGACCTCACGTGCCAGCAGGCACCCGTGCTGCTGAGCGATATCACTGGCCCTTTTCTCGTATGTGGGTACCGGGAGTTGAACTCAGGACCTTGCGCTTGCCAGGCAGGCGCTTATGCCGCTGAGCCATCTCACCAGCCCATGAATTGTTAATTGGAAAAAAGCAAAGTATTAGAACAGCGAAAAGTATGCATCCATTCATGTTAAAAATTATGCATCTATGTGCGTTTGCTTACCTGTGCCTAGAGGTCTCTGAAGGATGGACAGGAAACTGGAAACGGCTGGGAGTGTGGGTCAGTAGTGAACCACTGGCCTAGCATGTGCAAGGCCCTGGTTCAATCCCCAGGACCGCAGAAAAAGAAAACTGGAGAGAGAAGTTGTGGTGGGAGGAGAATCAGTGGGTGGATGGGGGTGAAAAGGAGATGTTTCCTTATGTATACGTTTTTGTACTTTCGAGCCATGTGAATGCATTATCTACAAATTACATGCATCAAAAGAAAAAGGGTTTTAAGATTTTGAGGTCTGAGCTTCAGAATAAAATGCGTGGGAGCTAGACTGGGAGCTCTGGATTACCTGTCCTGGGAGGTCATCGGACCAAGGAAATGGGGGGGTGGGGGCTGCCAGGCTTCTGGATGGGAACTGGCTGATGTTTTTACCCAGTTCACGTCTCTGCCTTCATTTCATGGTCCAGTTCAAGTGAGCATCCCGGGTGTCGATTTGCTCTACCTGCATGGAAGATTGATTCTAGGCTTTTCTGAGTACTTTTTATTTTGGTTGCAGGAGGGTACTGGCCATTGAACCCAGGGCCTTTGCACTGAGCAATATCCCCTCCCCCCTTTTTATTTTTTATTTTGAGACAGGCTCTTGCTAAATCACCAAGTTGCCCAGGCTGGGCTGGAATTTGGCAATCCTCCTGCCTCAGCCTCCCAGAATGCTGGGATTACAGGCATGTACCACCATGCCCCGCTCTGAGTACTGTTTACAGTTTGTTTTTTTCAACTTCACCAATTTCATTTCCAAAACATTTATTTTATTTTGCAATTCTAAGGATTTATCACATGCAAGTCATCAAATTTAATTTAGTTCTGCTTTATTGCCACCTTGTTTTCTTATTAAAATTAAATATTCACAAGACAACAAACAGTGCCCGGCAGCATGACCCCTAGTAAATGTGAGCGTCCTCCCTCCCCTGCTTATGAATGTCCGCACATCTCTGGCCACCGTGGGGACTCATTAAACAGCCTGAGCCCTTTCCCAGGGTCCACTTCTATTTAATGAGGCTTCATTCATTAAATGTTCACAGCCAGTGAATACATATCATTACCACGCCTTTGTTTAAATTGTTTTTAATTTTTCAGTATTAAAAGATACAGAAAACTGCAGAAAAGACTATAAACAGAGCCCTGTGTATCTACTGCCCATATTTAACAGACAGTAATATTTTGCCATATTTGCTTCAGATGTTACAACTTTTCAAATAATGAAGTAATTTTGGGACCACAAAATAATCAAATATATATGTAACCTGACTTATCAATTATATATAATTTGCCCAAAGTAATCAAATGTATATGAATACACACATATATCTATATATACATACACAAAATACAAAAAAGACCCCAGCAGAAACCCTGTATGTATGTAACCGTGAACAGGCAGAAACAACTCAAATCATGCTTGAGGGAGGGTGGAGGGAATTACAAAGCATCTACATGATGTCATGGATCTGGTAAGAACAATAAGGTTGTTGAAATGGAAAAGTGATGGACACTTTTAAGTGAAAAAAACACCAGCAAGGTGCAAAATTAGTTTACTGTCCTGTTTTGCTTTTTATTTTTTTATATGCGGGTACTGGGAGTCGATCTCAGGACCTCAGGCTTGCCAAGCAGGCGCTTATGTCGTTGAGCTATATCACCGGGCCTTGTTTTACTTTTTAAAAAGTATGTTTCTGTTTAGGAAAAAGTATGAGCATTATTTAGTAATCTGTTACCTCTGAAAGTTGCAAATGATTAGAAGCAGGTCAGCAAACACTTCTTTTCAACTTTAAACATTTCCTTACGTTATGAACTTCTCCAACTGATATGCTCTTCTCTACTAATAAAAATAGTAAAGCATAGAGAATATCGTTTTCATCACAAAGGTATATAGCACATTAAATGCAAATCAGGAAACTCAGGGAAGAACAAAAAAGAAAAGAAGCTTCTTTCTCGAGGCACATTTCTAGAGGTAACTGCTCACCGTTTGGGTGTATTTCCTTCCAGGCTCATTCGTAGAGCTTTTTATGTTGTCCATTACTTTTTACATGTGAGTGATCCATCAGTAGAAATATATAACCTTTCCTTCCAAAAAACATTAGCTTCTGTATTTTCCTTGTAGATTTTTTTTAAGGTATAAAATATTCCAAGGAGCAGATTTATGGCTTGGTAGTCCCCTGTGTGGCAGGCACTGGGGAGCGTTCCGTTTCTTGCTGTTGTGACATCCAGGGCTACAAAATGACAACTTCTTTGGTAAACCCCTCACTGTATTTAAGATTTTTCCCTTGGATGTGTCATAGAGAAGTTAAACCAAGTGAAGGGCATCTGGCCAGATTCTCTCCAGAAGAGTTCGTTATATTTTTACCACTCCCTCAGTAACACACCCATTTCATTTCAGTGAAATGTACCCAGTGCTGGGGACAGTCATCTTAAAAAGCCATTTCTGAGACAATGGGCACATCTAGATGAAGCATAATCTTGCAATTCCTCTGAGTTCTGAATTTTTCAAAATGAAAAAGATACAACTCACATGATGAGGGAGCAGGGTTTCACCTTAGAATTTGTGTCTTTTCCAATTTGCATCCCTCTCCCCACTACACGCCTTCTAAATCGTGTCTCTTCTATTACCAGCAACTCGATCCTTTCCCCAGATGGTCTCCTCCCAGTTATATTTTCTTTTGGGTTCCACAGTCTTATTTATTAGTCATAACATTTTTATTGCTAGCATTTTTTGTGAGATTTTTGTGTGACAAAACCATTACACTGTCACATTTGCAACCATCTTTTCTCGAGTCATGTTTACCTTTAATTTTTGTCCTGATGTGGTTATTTCTGACACAGTTGACTCCATAGTTGCGTACAGAGTTCCTCCATCATGTCTAACGTCATGTCTAAGCTCTGAGAATTTCTTTCCCCCTAACGATTTCACGTCTGATCAGTTTCATTTCTCTCCGGATTGATTTCGATTGTTTATTTACTCTTCGTTACTTGACTCATTGGCCCATGACAACTGGATTCTGGGTCCATGTGTGGAGAGGTGAAGCCCTGAGGTTGGCTGTCTGGCCACCCGTCTCCTCTTTCAGCCCCCAGGAGGCCCGGTAGGACGAGCGGGCAGTGCCGGGGCCCCACTGCCCTGACCATGAGGGAATGATTTCCCCAGCAAAACCAATGCCTCACCCACCTGGCCACCCGCTCTTCCCGTTGTTTTAAATGACAACTTTACTGGGATACAATTGAGCTTTATATATTATATCTTTCTATAATATCATCATCATAAAGGCAGTACAGGACATTAAACACAAATCAGGAAACTCAAGAAAGTACAGAAAAGAAATGAAGCTTCTTTCTCACACCATACTGAGATTCGCATTGAGCTTTGAGATGCAGTTCACATACTAGAAATTCACCCCGTTAAAAAGCACAATGGGGCCGGTGAGATGGCTCAGCAGCATAAGCGCCTGCCTGGCAAGCGTGAGGTTCTGAGTTCGACTCCCGGTACCCACATAAAGAAAAAAAGAGCCGGTGATACCGCTGAGCGGCGCAAGCGCAAGGCCCTGAGGTCAACTTCTGGTACCCATATATATATGTAAAAGCACGATGAAACAGCTATCGGGAGTTTTAGAGCATTTCCATCATCCCCAAAAGAAATCCCACACCTGTTCGCTGTCACTCGCCAGAGCCCCCAGCTCTCCTCCCAGCCTTAGCAACCGCTTTCCGCTTCTGTGTATTTGCCTAGGTTGGCCATTCGTGGACATGGAACCACGCAGTATGTGGTCTTTTGTGCCCCACTCTTTCACTTAGCAGGACGTAAGTTTCCTCCGTACCATAGCATGCAGATCAGTACTTCCTCCCTCGTCATGGCCAAACCGTGTTCCACTGTGAGGAAGCATCACGTCCAATGAAGGGGCATACGATTTATCTGTTGATGGACACTGGAGTTGTTCTCTTTCTGTTATGAAATGCGGCTTTGAAAGTTTTGTGTAGCATTTTTGTGTGGACATAAATTTCCATTTATCTCAGGCATACACCTAGGATTGGAATTGCTGCCCACAGGGAGTGCTGTGCTTGCTCTTGAGGACGTGCTAAACTGTTTACCAAGGTGCTGCAGTGTCCCAACCACGAGCATTCTGTGAGGGTTCTAACCTCTCTACACCCTCACCAACACCTGTTACTATCCTTTTTATTTCAGCAATTCTAGTGGGTGTGAGGTGGTTTTGTTTTGCATATCCCTCATAACTCATGATGCCAAGCCCCTTTTGTATGCTTGCTGGCCTATTCAAATCCTTTGCCCATTTTTAATAGAATTGTTTGTCTTTTTATTGATTCATAAGAATTCCTTATATATTCTTTTATTTATTTATTTATTTTTTACTGTGGGTACCAGGAGTCGACCTCAGGACCTTGCGCTTGCCAGCAGGCACTTATGCTGCTGAGCGATATCACCAGCCCTTTTTTCTTTCCTTTACGTGGGTACTGGGAGTTGAACTCAGAACCTTGCACTTGCCAGGCAGGCACTTATGCCACTGAGCTCTGTCACCAGCCTTCCTTATATATTCTGAATACAGTTCTGTTTCAAATCAATGATTTGTAGATACTTTCTCCCATTCTGCGAGTTATCTTTTCACTTTCTTTTTTTTTTTTTTTTTTTTTGTGGGTACCAGAGGGACGACCTCAGGACCTCGCGCGCCAACAGGCACCCGTGCCACTGAGCGATATCACCGGCCCCTTTTTCGTATGTGAGTTCCGGGAGTCGAACTCGGGCCCTCGCGCTTGCAAGGCAGGCGCTTACGCCGCTGAGCCATCTCACCGGCCCTCTTTTCACTTTCTTGATAATGTCTTTTAAAACACAAAATTTTTAAATTTTGGTAAAGTCCAATTTATCTTTTTTATCATCGCTTGTGCTTTGGGTGAAAGAAAGAATCTCTACCCTGCCCAAGGTCACAAGGACGTATTCTTAGTCTTCTAAGAATTTTTAGCTTTTCCTCTTTGTGTGGGTCTGTGGTCCATGTCTAGTAGAGCTTTGTCTATGGTGTGAGGAAGGGCTCCCATTTTATTCTTCTGCACCTGGATATACAGGCATCACTACCCCATTTGAGGAGACTCCTTCTCCTGCCCCTGAATCGCTTTTTAGAAAATCAACTGA
Source organism: Erethizon dorsatum (assembly GCA_028451465.1). Taxonomy (NCBI): domain Eukaryota; kingdom Metazoa; phylum Chordata; class Mammalia; order Rodentia; family Erethizontidae; genus Erethizon; species Erethizon dorsatum. The sequence continues at coordinate 2,534,182 of CM051840.1, forward strand.
TCATACATGTTAGGGCTCCCTTCCTATTTAGTGATTGGTCATGAGTTTATTATTTTGAAACTGGGGCAGAAAAACCCTCAGACAAATGTGAAAGAAAAGAAAAATCTTTGGAAATCTCTAAAGATGACATTCTAGGAAAAAAGATGCTAAAGAGGACACCTACCTTCTTTGAGAGGCTGACACCATCCTGCTCTGTCCCATATGCCACAAACAAGGAGAAACTGGACTTGAGCCAGTGACGTAAGGCCTCCAGCCCCGCAGCTGAGAAATGTCCCCCGGTAAGTCCTGGAGAAAGTTAGGTCTTACGGCCATTTCAGGAGGCTCAGGGTCCATCCTGCTTAGTCCTGCAGGGCAGTCTGAATGGCTTCACTGCTTTCTCCTGGCCTTCAGCTTCTCCTCTGTGAGGTGGGAATTATTTGGGGGACACACGCGATGATGTGTGTGAATGTGCTCTGGGAGCTGCGAGGTGTTGGCGGCGGCGCTGGGGGAAACAACAGTGACAGTACCAAAAGGCAGACTCTCAGGGTCTTCTGGGTCCCCCAGCCTTCCGCCCATGCCGGGCCCTTCTCCAGGACTCCTCTCAAGTGATGCTCAGGCCGAACCCCTGAGACGATGGGGCGCTCCGTGTGTCCTGAGGCGGCTGTTCCGTATTTGGTTAGAAAGTTTTCTCTCTGCTTGAGTTGAAAAACCATACTATAATATCAGCTAGGCCAGTCACCGAGTCACTTTCCTACAGTATTCTTCAGATAATCCTCTGAAGCCGACGCACTGCTGTGTTCCCCACTCACGAGGTAGAGGAACAGGCTCAGAGAGGTTAAGCAGCTTGCTCAGAGGCTCACGGTCACTAAAATGCAGGCAGATGGCGAGCCCAGACCTGACGGACTCCAAGGCCCACATACGGGAACTCTGAGCTTTTTTCCTTTTTTTTTAATGCGGGTACCAGGAGTCGAACTCAGGACTTCGCGCTTGCCAGGCAGGCACTTATGCCGCTGAGCCAGCTCACTGGCCCATCTGAGCTGTTTTGTAGCTTTCCTGTCAATCCCAAGCAAGGGTCCCAGTGCCATCCCTGGGGGCAATGTGGAGCAGGGCTCCCTCTTCTTGTCCACACTGGCCTTGACCACCAACCTCTGTCAGATGTTCACCTCACCAACGTCGCCGTGCAGAAGACGTCTCCCGACTACCACCCGAAGAAGGTGAGGAGGCTGGGCTTCTGCGCTCCACAGGTACAGCCTTGCGGGGGTGGGGGCTGGAAGCTCAGACAGGACACAGTTCATGGTGAGGGCAGGGCCACCCTTCCCGTTTGTGTGGCCCAAGGCGAGGGTACAAGAAGGTCCACAGATCATGCGTCTAAATATTTGAAAGTTACAGGTCAAACTAATGCACCCTCCCAAAGAAGTGTTCCATCCTCCTACCTGGACAGTATCGCCTACTGCTCAGTCCATCACTATCTATCCATCTTATCTGTGATCTATCTAATCTGCATAAAAACCTTCAAGGCCAAATTCAAATACAGAATTCTCAGACTTTTCCAAGGTGAGGACCTGATCGGGGGCACAGGACAGCCACCCCCAGCTCACACTGCTGCCTTCCTTCCCCTCTCCTAGCTCCATCCCTTATGGGGCCGTCTGTGTGCGAATGGCAGCCTGTTGGCCACTCTTGGCCTTGGGAGGCACATGGTCACTGTAGTCCTTCCTCAGGGAGGGAGGCCTAGGGAAGGGGCTTGCACAAGCCCCGTGGACAGTGACATCTGGGGTCCTAGGTGGCCAGTCCTGTTACTTACACACAATCTTTGCTTCACACGGAGGCTACACCCAGACCACCCTGATCATGGGACTCGGGCCTCAGGGCTGTGCTAGTGAGTTGGCTCAAGGGTCCTGGCAGGTGGGGTCAGTTACCGGAGGTCCCTCACCGCCTGGCTGCTGGCCCAGGGCTGCAAGTGGATGCTGCAGCGTTTCCGGCAGTACCTCGCATCCAAGCACGGCCCCCGGGTGGTGGAGGCGCTGTTCAGCGACATGGACAACATTTTCATCAAGAGCCTGCAGAGCGTGCAGAAGGTGATCATCAGCAACAAGCACTGCTTCGAGCTGTATGGCTACGACATCCTCATCGACCAGGATCTCAAGCCGTGAGTGGGAGAGCAGCCTGGAGGTGGGGGTGCGTGTAAGGGTTTACACACAATGCTTCCAGACCACCCAGATCTGAAGTCCATTTCTGCCGCTTCCTAATTGTGGGAGCTTGGGCACACTTGTTTTTTCTGTCCCTCAGTTTGCCAATCTGTAGAATGGGGTTCGTCACTGTGCTTGTCTTAGTTACTTTTCTTGTTGCTGAGACAAAATACCTAACACCCAAAGTTAAAGGAGGAAAGGTTTATTTGGCTTACAGTTCGTCGAGATTTCAGTCCATAATTGGCTGGCTCCAAGGCAGGGTGGCGTGACAGAGGGGCAACAGTTCATGGTGGGCAGAAGGTAGCAATAGCAACAAAGGACCTTAACAGCGTCTTTCTGCCCATTTTATCTTATCCAGGCTACTTAAGGCGGGTAGCACTCGCACGCTTAATCCTAATGCCCTTGAGCCTAGCATTGCACCATGAATCAATTCCAGGATCACATACTCTAGATCCAGCCAGCTCTGAAAAAGCCGCATCTAGGACTGCATGAGGCTGTGGGGGGACATGGAGACAAAGCCATGACAGTACTTGTACGTTATAGTGAGGAGGAAGAGTGATCCTCTGTGGAGCAGTGGCCACCAAGTCTGGCTCTAGAAGCTCTTTCCTGGTCATTGGCTGAGTCAGGAATGCTCCCCTTGTATGAGGCAAGCTGCGTCCCTCTGGAAGTCCGGGTGCAGAGGAGAAGTGCTGAGTAAGGGAATATGGTCCCAGTGTCTGCCCACACCAGGAATGTGGTGCAAGGCCGCAGTGCCTGTGGAGAGGGAGGAGCTGGCAGGGACTGCAGTGATGGCTCACGTGACATGACAGGACAGGGAAGCCCATGGGCTGTTCAAGGAGCCTAAGGTCAGTGTCAGGTCAAGGGCAAGGCCAGGCCAGGCCCAGGCTGTGAGGGCCTGGGCTGAGCTGCTCAGAGATGACTGAGCAGAGTCAGAGATGACTCCTCCACCAAGGTCACCTTGTCAGTGCTGAGGGGTTTTTGAAACCAGGCATCAGGGGCCAAGAGCAAGACCTAAGTCAGCCCCTGGCTCAAGGGAAACTGAGTCGCAGCACCGACACGCCTCCTCCTCTTTGCACCAAGATGCGGCAGTGGCATTAGGGTAGACAAAGAGGGCGAATAGGCTGGAGGCAGGCAGCAGAGCATGGAAAGGGGGTCCCTGGTCCCCCACTGACTGCTGGGGAGCCTTTCCCTCTCTGTGCCCCACCTTCCTGTCTAAAATGATGGGTTGTACAAAACAAGAGGCTGCACACTGGAGGTCCTTGGGCTGACCTTGGCCCGACCTTGGCCCGCAGATGCAGTTGATTTTGGCCTTCAGAATGTTTTTCTGTTTAAATTTATGGACAAGCTCTAAAATTTGGGAGATTTTTACATAAAACTTAGGATTTTTGGCTTTTCTGGGAAAATCAGAGGATCCTGCCATTCTGGGCTCACACTCCACAGGGTAACACTGTCCCAGAATACCCTTTTGGATTCAGATGTCCCTCTCAGCTCAGCACAGTGCCCGTCCCTCCTGCCATCTCCCAGCCCTGACAGCACAGGTGAGCGCCGAGCTGCAGACACTCTAGGGAAGCTAGGAGAGCAGGATTCGCTCGCACTCTCATGCATCGGGAGAAGGAAAACACACCGACAGGAGGCCCCATAGTCACTCCTGCCCCCAGCTGGCTCCCCCCCCCAGCTGCCTTTCTCCAGGGCGGACAGATGGAAGGAGCGGCCCTGGTTGGCCCGGGTACCTGACTAGCTTCAGTGACATCCCAGTGGCTCCAGGCACCAATGAACCCTCAGGCTGTCCCTCCCTGGGTCCCAGGTGGCTCCTGGAGGTCAATGCTTCCCCCTCACTGACAGCCAGCAGCCAGGAGGACTATGAGCTCAAGACCTGCCTGCTGGAGGACACGCTGCACGTGGTGGACATGGAAGCCAGGTGAGGGCGGCCTCGGCCACATGCTCCGTCTACGGCAGTGGGGCTGCCACCAAGAGGAGAGGAGCCAGAGGTAGAGCTGGCCTGCTTGACCATTTCACAGCTGGGGAAACTGAGGAGCCCATATAAGATCAGGTCTTGGCCCGAGGACCTGACCTCTCCCCAGCAGAGCGGCCATCTGTAGTTTTCAGAGACTCCGTCGGGGAGGATTTACTCAGAACTTCCTGTGGGACCTGGGAACCGATCACTTCATCTCTCTGAGCCTCAGTTTCCTCATCTGTAAAATAGGAAGCATCATGACTACCCCTCAAAGTACCCAGCTCATGATAAGTACCCGGTAAGGCTATTTATTGTTCTAACAATGGGTACATCATGGAAAAAAACAGGGACTGGCTTCAGGACTGGGAGAGTCTGAGTGTTCAGTGTTGATTGGTAGGTCTGTTTTCTCTCTCTCCCTACTTTCCTACCTTGTACACATTTGCTCTCACCCACTCATGCCCCCCGTGTGTCTGTTGTTATCTCCCTCCCTCCTTCCCTCCCCTCTTCTCTTACTTCTATATCAGTTTTTTCTCAATTATTCCAGCAAAAGCTGGAGGGCTAAATCTCACTGATTCACATGTCGATTCCTGGACCAGTCATTATGACTCTGTCCAGGCCTAGGTCTCGTGCCCACTTCCCCCGGGGTAGTGTCAACCCCACCATGGGGGTGAGGGAGGGAGAAGAGTCCTTAAAGGAAAAACTGAGGCACTCTTGGACTGAAAGGTGAAATGGATGCTCATTCATTCAACAAACATTCGGGCCCCTGCTGTGGCCAGGCCTGTGCCACACACTGAGGACACAGTAAAGGGCATGACAGACCTAGTGCTACCTCCATGGTGTTTTTAGTTTGGGAGGAAAGCAGACTATGCCAGAAATCACAAATCAGGGGCATGTTACTACGGTAAGCGTGGGGGCTTCAGCGACGACCCTCAGAAGCCTGTGTGGTCACCAGGAGACAGCCAGAGTGGTTGGGCACAAAAGAAGCTTTGGCAGGGCAGGTGCCAGTACAGTTCCAGGAGGGTGACCTGGCCCTACCGGCTGGACCTTCCTTAACCCTGTGTCTCTTGTTGGTCCAGGCTCACAGGAAAGGAAAAGCGAGTTGGAGGCTTCGACCTCATGTGGAATGATGGTCCTGTGAGCAGAGAGGAGGGGGCTTCTGACATGCCGGGGACAGGAAACTTCGTGACCAACACACACCTGGGTATGCAGGGCAGGTGGGGGGAGGCGCCAGGGAACACAGGAGGCACTGGACATAGCAGTGATTGAGCTCAACCTGCAACTTAGCAGCTATGTGATCTCGGGCAAGGACTGAACCTCTGTGCTTCATCTGTCAAATGGAGATGGGATAATTTCTGTATATGCCTGGCACATAGAGATATTATTAATCTGTCAGGAGGTGGATTTCAAAAGACTTAGGTGGGAAACAACCCAGAACATCCATTCCATATTATTAACAGAAAAGAAGGACCTCAGGGTTTGACTTTAAAGTTGATTTCTAAAAAGTGAAAAATTTCCCTGATTATAAAAATTATTCACACTCATTGCAGAATATTTGAAAACTAAAGAAGGAAATTTTTAAAAACATCCAGACATAACCGTCTTTAACAATCTGGCATGTTTCCTTCCAGTTTTTTTAAAATGCATATATTCATACTTTTTCTTTTATAAAATTGGCATTGGGCTGGAGTTTTGAGTCCCACTTTTCCATCCAAGAATATTAAGAACCTCCCATTTGGAAGCACTGTTTAGCCAGGTCTGAACCAAGCATTTTACACACATTAACTCATTTCGCCTTTAGGCGGCTTTCGTGCTCACTGTACGGATGAGGAAATGGTCTCCAGAGGTTACCTAGATTGCTGAGGCCTCGGTTATAAGTGATGAGGACTCGGACTCTAGTCTATCTGCCTCTAAAACCTGAACGTTGCCAGCTAAACTCTCCCGCTCCTTAGCAGAATTAAGAACAAAATTACCATATGCAGCAAAACATTCTAGTTTGCATATATGCCAACATCTACCAACCCGATTTCTTGTAATTGGCCAGTTGACACAATTCTGTTTTTTTACTTTCATAAATAATACCATGATGAGCACCCTTTCCCATAAAACTCAACTGAAATTCTGGCTGTTTTGCTAGCACAGATTCCTAGAAGCATAATTACTGGAGCAAAGGGTTGGACTTACTGTAACCAAACTGCTTTCCAGAAAGACAACTCCGATTTGCCAGTTTTTAATTAAAAAAAGAAGAAAAATCTGCCAAACTGATAGGTGAAAAGTGCTGACTCCTTATTGTCCATGTGCATTGCAGTAAGCACTGCTGAGGTTTCAGATTTTTAATTTGCATTTCTCCTTTTATAAGCTATCCAGTCTATTTTTCTAGGGGTTGCTTAGAGTTTTCTAAATTTATCAAAGTTTTGGATATTAATATGCTGAAGATATCACCCCTCTGTTAAACACACTGTGAATATTTTCCTGGGTTTGTCATTTGCTTTTTCGACTGTATTTTGTGGTGACTTTTTTCTTTGCTGATAAAAAGAAATTTTATGTTTTTCAGGGTTTGGGGTGATGTAGGACTGGATTTGGCTTCATGTAACTGAAACGCCACCTAATAGTTAAATAGAGAGGGGCTGATTATTTCACAGGAAGTCTTAGGCAGGCCACACAGGCTGACAAGTTTCACGATGCCCCAGGGACCCAAGTCCCCCTCTTCTGCCTTGCCACACTCAGAAGGTTGGTTTGGTGATCATGGTTTTTGCCTCATGGTTGCAAGATATCTGCTTCAGTTCCAGACACTGTGTCCCTGTCCCAGAGAGTAAGAAAGAGAAAAGCCAAAGCACCAGTGCCTTCTCTTTGAGGCCGACTTCTCATTCCAAAAGGGAAGGACACCCCTCACCATCCCGCCGCCATCCCAGTGGCAAGAAAGCTTGGGGTGTCAGGTAGAGTGCCTGGAGCAAGAAAAAGGAAAAAGGGGTTTGTGATCTACTTTCCACAGCAGACCCCCAGGTGTGCCACATCTGGTTTTGGCAGATGACTACATGGTGCTTCTCCAGGTTTAATGTGCAGTCACCTGGAAACCTTATGGGGCCGGAGGGCTGCATATTTGACAAGCTCCAGGCAATGCCCTGTTAACTACTGCTGTGCAACACATCCTCCTCAAACCCAGCAGCTTCAAAGAGCTGTTTTGTTTCCTCATGATTCTTCCTGACTTTTCTGGTCACTTGCAGGGGTGCAGACCCCTGGCAGCTTCAGACGCTTGATGGCCTAGGAGAGCCTCACTGTCCAAGTGGGATTGATGCTGGCTATCAGCCAGGCCTCCTCTTCCACGTGGGTGCTGGCTGCTAAGTCTAGCCTTGGCTTCCCGGCACAGTCGGCCCAGGGTTCCACAAGACATGGCAAAGCCTCTTGAGACGGAGGCTCAGAAGTCCCAGCCTCATTCCGCTACATTCCATTGCTCAAAGCAATTAGCTCGGCCAGCCTGGAGTCGCAGGGTGAGGACACAGGACTCACCTCTTGGTGAGAATGGCCAAGTCACCTTGCAGAGCTGTGCGCACAGGAATGGAGGAACTGCTGAGGCTGCTGGCTCTTGGGTTCACATTTGAATAGCACGGATAGAGAACACTCAGCTGCATACTGGAATCACTGAGGAGCTTTTAAAAATACTGATGCCTACTAGAGATACAGATACTGTTGGTCTGAGTGTTTTGTTTGCAGTACTGGGGATTCAACTCAGGGCCCTTGTACTGAGCTACATCCCCAGCCCTTCTTTTATGTAGTTTGAGGGAGGCTCTCAAGTCACTCAGTTGCCCAGGCTGGGGTTGCGCTTGAGATCCTCCAGCCTCAGCCTCCCAGCGTGCTGAGATCACAGGCCTGCAACCTCATGCCTGGCGTGAGCATCAGTATTTTTTAAAGCGTCCAGTGACTCAAATAAGCAGCCCAGTAGATACACAGCCACTGCTTTACAAGCCTCTAGAATTATTCCCGTTTCTAGTCAAGTATTTTGGTGGATGGTGGTAAACACAGGAGGAAATTACTCTGGGGTTGGAGGTGGTATTGACGATTGAGGACTGAGCTGGGGATGTGTTCAGGGTCACCCGGGTGCAAAGGTTAGATGACTTTAGACATGTGTCTAGAACTCCAAGAGGGGGTTTGCTTTGGTCATGAAGATTTGGCATTATGAATGCGCCAAACACAGCAAAAGCGAGGGTGCCATGGAACTCACTTTGAAGAACCCTGGGGATACACATAGTGGGTCTTCAGCTCAGTCAGTGCCTCCGAGGCAGGGACAGGGCTTCTGGGTGCTAAGAGAGATGGCGAGTACCTTCGGGTCAGTACTTGTGGCCGCAGGTACAGATGCCATCCACGTGCCCACCACAAGATGAAATGCTGTGGAGCTGCCTTAACGATCAGCTCTGACAGCAAGCAGGAGATGGTTGTACAGTGACCGTGCTGGGAGAGGTGGCACCTCAGCAGGTCACCGGGGCATGACTGCCTGGGACATACTTGCATGCCACGGGCCTCTTGTTGGGAAAGCTCCTCTCTTAGTCAACTGAGCCCAGCACAGGAGCTAGGAAAGGGAAGAAAACTAAAGTTTACGGGACACCTGTTAGGTATCAGGCACTGTGCTAGCTTTACTACATTTCCACTGAGCAAGATTGGGAGGAAAGGCTGGGGGTGTAGGGGCTGGGAGTGTGGCTCTGGCACCAGATAGCCTGGGTTCAAGACCCAGTTCTGCTACTTTTGGAAATTGGGGCAAATCACTTAACCTCTTCAAACCTGCTGTATCTCCTACACACCATTACCATGAGGGCTGGAGTTCCTGAGTCCAGCACCTGACACACCCTGGCTGAGGTAAGCCCCAGCTGGTGCCAGGTTTCCTGATGAATCCTTTGTCCACTGCACAAGACGGGTTCTCATCCTGGCAGAGAAAACTGATGCTTAGAGTGGTAAATGACCTGCTGAGCACCAGGGCACTTCAGGAGTGGAGCCAGGATGCAACCCTCCTCTCCCACACTGTCCTAGCCAACACCTTATTTCCCTTCCAGGCTGTGTCAATGATCGGAAAAACCAGCTGCAGCAGCTGTTCCGCTCCCTTCAAGCCCAGAAGAAAGCTTCCAGTTGACTCCGGCACAGAGGAAAGAGGGTCTGGAAGGTCCACCCTGGCCTCTCCCTGCCTCATTCCTGCCAGCGTGCTTCATCGAATTCCTCTCCCTCCTTCCAGCCTGGCAGCAGCTTTGCTGGCTAAGCACAGGCTGCTTGCTGCTTGGACTGGGCCCCTGCATCCACCCTCCCTGCCCCTGGGCATCACTGCACCAGGAGACAGCCAATCCCTGGGCCTGGATGGGCTTTAACCTTGACAGACTGGCTTGGCGACTGAGCCCAAAGAAAACAAGTGCAATAAATTCTGCTACCCTGGAAAGAGCGCATCTAATAAATGAGCTCAAGCCTCGCTTGGAGTCAGTGGGCACCGGGCCTGGCTCAGGGGGTGCTGTTGGCGTCAACCAAGTCCTCCTGGCTTTGGCATCTTAATGTCTCAGGTCAGCTGAAAGGCTGGGGACCCTGTCCATGAGCCCAAAGCAAGCAGTTGTTGGATTGTTTACTGGAAGTCTGGAGAAGTGCTGAGCCCTGAACATGTCCTCTCCTCTGCAAAACCCTGACCTTACGTGTCAGAGAACCCACTGGGCCCCACCTGAAAGCCAGTGAACCAGAACACCCCATTTCTCAGGTGGAGAGGTGAGGAGTGGGAAGGCAGAACTGTTTAGCGAGGGTCTCGCAAAAATGCATTTCACTGTCAGCTAGATGTCTCAGGCACCCTGGAGGCCCCGAGGCAGCCCCCACTACCACGCCCTGCTCTGGGCAGCTCTGGTTTCAAATGGCAGAAGCTGACTGTCTAGGTTAAACCCAAAGGAGTTTTTGGAGACAATACTGGCAAATCCAAGAAGTGAGCCAGCTGGCCTCAGGAAGGCCAGGAGTGGAGCTACTCTGGACCTTCCACCTCCAGAAGGTCCCCGAGCACAGGGACTTCCCTCCATCCCCGTGAGGCCAGCCTGCCAGGCTCCACGGCCAGAAGAACTGAGCCAGCGTGGCAGTGCACACGTGTGATCCCAGCGCTCTGGGGGACTGAGGCGGGAGGAATGCAAGTTCCAGCCCAGGTTTGGGCAACTTAGTGAGACGCTGTCTCAAAATAAAAAATAAATAAATAAAAGGGACCGGGGACTTAGCTCAGTGCAAACGGTCTGGGTTCAATTTTCTGTACTAGAAAAAAAAAAAAAAAACAAAAAAAACTGACTGGCTCTTGGGCCCAGCATCCACCCTGCCAGGCAGTCAGGGATGTTTCAGAAGACCAAGTGTAACCTGGGCAATCATACCAGATCGCATCCACCAGGGAGTCCTGCAAATCCCTACTTTCTAAATTTGAATTTTAAAATATGCGACATATCCGTATGGTTCAGAGTTCAAAATCTTCCTTTTCACCTTCATGCCCCAACCCTGCCCTTTCTGTCCGGGGGACCCACTCAGTGTCACAGTTCAGCACACCAGACACCTGTCCTGCCCTTGCTTTTCTCACTGGCGTCCTGGGGCTTGTTCGCCTCCGTGCACCAGGAGCTGCTCACCTCTGCTCAGCGTGGCGGCAGCCTGCTCTGGAGCTTGGATTCCCTCAACGAGGCCCCTGTGGCAGGACACACAGCTGGTCTCAACCCAGTCTGGTTCTCAGGGTCATCACGGGGTGCACACAGGAATTAGTACAAAACTCAAGATGTGAAATTGTAGGTCTGGGCCAAATTCGGCTTATGTGACGTGTTCAGCTTGACTGACACCCACGTTTTTAAACATTTTTTGAATCAGCAATATTTAAGACAGGAGCGTCAACTTAACCTATTCTAGCACCTTTGAAAAACTTAAGCCTATGTTCCCATGTAACTATGGGCCGCTCAGAGTAAAAACAGGTGAGGTGTGCACTCTCCATTTTGTCACTTGTTGTCACCTACCTGTCTAAGCCATCTCCCCTTTACAGGTGGCACTCCAAAAGAAGTGCTATGCCCTCGGATAAAGACTATAAGCTGTTTGTTCATTTATTGTAACATTTATTGAGTCCTCAAAGAGCATACAGGACAGTTCTGTCCCTACAGTACAAACACCAGGACCTCAGACCAGGAAGGCAGGGGAGGATGCTCACAGAGCAGCACGCGGTAACCCGCTAGATCTCCCAGGGCCACCTCGGCAAGGCTCTCCCGACCCAAGAGCAGTCACGGGCTGGTAAGCAGCAGGAACGAGGCCAGAGCTGGAGGCAGCGGGGCAGCGTGTCTGCCCCCAGACGGCGGTGCGGACACGGAGCGCCCAGTCTGTGCTGCCTGCAGAGGCACCCGCCTGTGTGCCGCTCTAGTCCACTCCCACCACTCGCTGCCCAGGCTGCCTTTCTGTTCTGAGGAATGCCGCCGAGGCTCCCGCCAGCCCTCTCCGACCCGTGGCCATGCCCGGGGCCCATCTGGACAGCAGGCCACTGCTGAGAAGCGCCTGCTGCAGTCATTCTCACACCCACCCCTGCTGGTGGCGGCCGGGCCCTGTCAACAGGTCTTGTGTCCACCGAGCCCCAATGATCGGGCACAGCACACAGGGACAGGCGGAGGGGTCCCTGCCACCACAGGGCAGCCAAGCACTATGACAGAGGCTCTGTGCAGGAGCCACGCCAGAGTCCTGATGCCTGTGCCCGTGCCGGGCCCTCCAAGACGGCGGGGCAGACGGTGGTCGCAGGTCCCCATCTTGGCGCTTGAGTCTCACCCTTTCAGGATGGCCTTGAGAGCTTTAAGCTCATCCCGACTGAGAGGGCTCAGGTTAAAGCCCCGCAGCTCCGGCCTGCCTGGGGGAGAAGACAGTGCGTGAATAGGCCGGGCCTCCCGCCGCCCCGCCTACCACTGGCTCCGGAGTCAGGCCCAGCAGAGCGCCTAGCACTGCGCTCACACCACCGAGCCTGCCCCGAGGGCTGACGGGAGCAGGCCTCAGACCTGGCGCGCACTGGGTGATGCGCGTCGACTCCCCCTTGGGCCATGGACAACCTGCCAAGTCAGGGCTGCTGTTCAGAGACTGCCAGATTTTTGTCAGACCTGTGACCTATCTGGAGTGCTTGGGTTTACCCAGAATTTCAGCTCTACTGTCGGCCCCTGACTGAGGCCTGCTAAGATTCTATTAAAGCTAGCCTGGTATGCGATGTGAGATCATTCCAGGCCTGGTACCTAGAAAAGAAGCTGGGTCGGGGTAAGACCCTCAAGCCTCGCTGTCCATCCCACCTCTGGGCAGCTACAGCTAACCACCGCCCACTGCCTACACCTCTAGCGTCACGCACCCATGGCCCTGGCCATGGCCCACCTCTTGGGGGCTTCCCACTCCTGCCCTTCCGAGTAGGTACTGCCAGTTCTCTGCACTCCTGGTTCCCAGTTCCCCCAGGCCAATACCTTGAGCCTCGAAGAGGCGGTTGACTTTCGCTTTAAGTTGTTTCCGAAGTTTTTCTATTTCTTTATCCAGGTGGTCCTGATCTGAAAATGAGGCAGGCAAACAGAGAACAAGGCTGTACTCCAGAGAGAGGGACCCAGGCAGCGGGGACACCAGCCTCCCCCAGCCCATTAGAAGCAAGGGAATAAAGGCCAGCGGGACATGACCTGCCCAGCCCACTCAGCTGGCCTAGCCCGCCTTCACTCCTGGCTCAGTGGTCTTTTTCTCATTATGCACTGTACACTGGGGTGGCCAGTGCATGGGGCGGCAGCATCAGACCCCTAGGCCACCTTCACACCGTGAAATCACACAAAGGTTAATTGTGAGAGCAGAACGAGGACCCAGCCGACCCGGAGATGGCTGAGGAATCGTACAAACGTGACTCCATCAAGGCATGGAGCGTTCAGAAAAGCACGGCTGTGGAAACGTGACTTTGAATAATCAGTGAGTGAGCCTCCATGTTCCAGCTCAACCTAATTAACCCAGTGCACAGAAAAGGTCACCCTCATAGTCATGGGCTGCACCTCAGAGTAGTGGCATAATGACAGAGCCTGGTGACCCACTGAGTGCTGTGAGTGATACTCCGTCCGCTCTAAGAGACCTCCTGGCTCCTCTGCCTTCCCGCAGACTTTCGTCCTTTCTGACAGAAGCCCTGACTGGCCGAGCTTTGGGCCCTGGGTGACGGTTCCACTGTTCTTTGTAGATAAGCAGTGCCTTGTGAGCTTGTCCTGTCTGTGTCAATCCCTGAGAACCCATGAAATTATTTAGCCTGGTGCTCAGAACCCTGAAGATGTCCCAGTACCCTCCAGGTACAGCGCCTCGCTCCCATCTGCAGGCCAGCAGAGCCCAGCACCAGGTCCTGACCCCTTGCGCTGCTTCTCCAGAGAGCTCCAGAATCTCTCGGCTTGAGGGACGCAGGTAACGCTGGGCCCCCGGGCTGTGGCGCACCCTGAAGCAGCGCTGGTGAACCTGCCGCACGCGTGCCACAGCTGTCATTACTGAGCGCTCTGAAGCGTTCACCGTCACTCCCCTCAAGGTCTGCCCTCCCCGAATTTCCATATTCGACCCGGTCTCTACTGCAGGGGGCATGAAAAATAAAAGCTCGCTTGTCCAGGCTCCCTTGCAGTGATGGGGGCTTTGGCCAACGAGGAGCCAGCCGGAAGTTCCTGGGGAGACGACCCCATTCCCCAGAAGAAGGCAGCCCATTCAGGGGGGGAGTTTTTTGCCTTCCCTTCACCCTGGAACATGGACACAAAGCCTGTAACGCTGTCATGGCGGCACAACGACCATGACAGCATGCCAAGGTGCCACAGCTGGACAGTTGTGCCGGTCCTCCGGGAAAACTTTTACGTGAGAAAAATAGAACCGTATTTCCTTAAGCCTCAATTTGTTGGGTTTTCTGTTATTTGTAACATTCTTCACTGATAAACAAGTCTCTGCTAGACACACGCACTCTCACCTCAACTTCACAACTGTGTTATGCAGATGTGTCCCCTTTCACGCGGGCAGAACAGGGAGGAAAACCCCTATCAGTACGAGCCCGGTACCACAGCATTTCTGTCTTCCATCAGGCTGCCCAAAGCCTGAATCTCAGTTCTGCCCAGGCAGGTGGGAAAAGCGGACAGACCCGACCCAGCCCCAGGCAGCATTCATTACCTTTCTCAATCATTTCCTTCGTCTGAGAGTGAGGCATCTTGATAAACATACTCCCGAAGCAAACCATCACATCTTCTGAAATGGCAAATGATAATTTCCTCAACGAGTACTTTTTTTTTTTGGTGGAGACAGGGTATCCCTATGTAGATCCTCCTGCCTCAGCCTCCTGAATGCTGGGATTACAAGTGTGCACCACCACACCCATTCTCCAACAAGTATTCTTTTGAGCACTGACTTATTATCGGGCATTGCAGATGCTGAGAACACAAGAAAATAAAACAGTTCCTGCCCTCATGGAGCTCATGTTACAGCAGAGGACAGGAAATAAGCGAAGATAAGATTTGTCAGACTCTGATAAGGGATGCAGTGAAAAATAAAGCTAGGTAAGAGGGACAGAGAATGCTGGAGTAGGGGAGGGACTTGTTATTTATACCCAGTGGTTCAGGCCCCACTGATGATATGACAGCAGGCAAAGACCTGAAGAAAGTGAGGGTGTATCTGGGGAAGGGGGAACCAGGCAGAGGAAATGGGGACAGCAAGGATCTCTAGCACACTTGGGTATCAGGAACAACAAATACCAGTGTGAGTCAGTGAGTGAGGGGACAGAAGGCAGGTAGAGTCCATTGGGGGCTGGGTTACACGGAGTCTTGCAGGACAACCCTGGATTTTACTCGGTGAGGTTTTGTACATCCCAGTGCACTTCAAATAAAACCCAAAGTCTTCCCTTGGCCCTCAAGGCCCTTCATTATGACTTGGTTACTGCCCATCTCTCCAGGCTCAATTCAGGCCCCTCCCTGCCCTCTACTTATGCCACAGCCACTTGGTTCATCTCAAGATTCCATCCTGTCCTCCCTCCTGTATCCTTAACACCTGTCCAATTCCATCATTTGCTGTGTCACAATTTTCAATGATCTACTTATGCTGGTTTTCTTGTCTGTAGAGCAACAAGGGTATGAACTGTCATTTTTACCCCCCCACACACATACTCTTCAGTGTCTGCCATTGCCAATGAGCCAGAAGCTAACAGCTGGTCAATGAAGCGAGCAGCTAAAACGCCGAGCCACAGTCTCTATGCCAGACTGGCAACATTTGCTGTCTTTTCTCCACGAGCTATTTCAGTTTCCCACGAGGCTGAGTAACACATCTGCAGGCCCCTGCCTGGTCTCTACCAGGGATGAGAAAGGCCTTCAAAGAAAGACTGAACAAGGCTACAGCGAGGAAGTCACGACTTACCAGAGAGGCTGAGATCCTTCTGCAGGGCCCTCAGGCCCTCTCGGTTCTGATTCCTTTTCGCGTCAAGGTCCACAATCTGAAAACAGGAGCAGATGGAGGCTCAGCTACCTGTTGCCCCAACCTGTCCCCTCCCAACAGACAAGAGGCTGAGGAGACACCGCTCCTGGGTTCTTCCCAAAATGGACTCACGTGTGAATGTGCTTCTCTTCCCACTAAGCTTCCCGGTTCTTAAAGACAATACTTTACACAGAGGCCTGGTTCTAAGAAGGTGTTGAGAAAACGTTTGCTGACGAAATAAGTAACTTTGTATTATCCACTCAAACTTGAGAATCACCAGGAAGTGAAACCTTCTCCTCTAAGACACTGTGATTCACCAGGCCTAAGAAACTCCATTTTCAGACAAGCTCTTCTAGCTAATTCTGACCCAGTTTAAGGAACCCCAAAACAGGTGGGCGTGGTGGTACACGCCTGTAATCCCAATACTTGGGAGGCTGATGCAGGAGGAAAGCCACGAATTTGAGGCCAGCCTGGACTACATAGTGAGTTCAAGGTCAGCCTGGACTACACAGTGAGACCCTATTTCGAAACAACAAACCCCCCAGTAATACTAGGCTGGAGCAGCAGCGGTAGAGACACTAGCCCAACAGCTACTCCGGAAGTGAGGCGGCAGTGCCAGTCTCTGCTTTAAGAGTGGTGGTTCTGGAGCTACAACATCCAGGTTTGCCTCCTGGGGCATATACCACATGCCTTGAGCAAGGAATTTTAACGAGCTAACAGTACCTGATACACTGCAGGTATCTGATGGCTAAGCCTTAACTGCTGCGAATTTATCAGTCTCATCCCGCACACCTTGACGCAGTGTTTTAACTTCACAGGCTTTCCCACGCCTTCCCCTCCGCACTGACTGCCTGACGAAGCCCCCAAGCCTTCTCACTGGAGGTAAGAGGGAGTCATGACCCATGCCTGCCTCCTCCAGCTCCCCCGGCTCTTTATATAACTATCATCACAACCTACTGAGTCCACCTCCAAAGTATATTTCTGACCACTGACTCTCTCCATCACCAGCACCTAGTCCAAATCCATCTCGAGTCTGGACTATGGCAATGGCTCCTTGCTGGTCTCCCTGCCTCGACCCCAGCCTCCTGTATTCTGTACTCCACGCAGCAGCCAGAAGGATTCTTTTATAACCTAGATCCAATTACACCCCAACTCCAAGACTCGGCCCTTAAATAAGAACCACAGGCAAACTCCCTGTGTGCGTCTAAACGGCCTTGCATGAGCAGCACCCTCTCCCTGGTCCTTACGCAGGCCTCTTCTCTGTCCCTGGTCTCCTCATGGCCTGGGGTCAGGCCGGAGCACACAGACCAATGGAGTCCAGAACCGCACTTTGAAACCGGTGCTTAGGGAAACCGCCTAGGGCGAAAACGGGTCAGAACCCGGAAGGGGCAGGAAAGATGCCAAGGGAATGCCCAGCACCGAGCCGGCGTTCCCTTAGGACCAGCCGGATGAGGGTGTGACGCACCACGGCGGGCCGAGCGTTTGACCCACGTTATCTCAAACCGCCCTCGTCCGCCCGGGGCCGGCGGGCCGCCAGCCAGGTGCATTCACCGCGACCCCAGCGCCGCGGAAGGGCCTCCTACCTGCCGCTTGTCCGCCAGCACCTCCTCGGCGAGCTCCTCCACCTCAACAAGGTACCGCAGCACCCGCTCCGCCTCCGGGGACAGCATGGCTCCCGCAGCCCGGCTTGCAGCTCGCAAGCTGCTCAGTTCCAGCACCGCTCAGGCTCCGGTCTGGCCCTCCTTGCGCACGCGCCGCACTGACGGGGCTTCCGGCACGCCTGCGCACTGATAGGAGGACGGCGCGCACGCGCCGACGCACGCGCGTCAGAGGCGGGGCCTGGGGGGCGTTAGGGACGGGGCTGGAGCGCCCCCTGCAGGCCTGAAAGAGCACCCTCCCTCCCTTCAAATACTTCTTGAGAACCTAAGTTTGTGCAGGGCAGTTTAAGGTGCTGAGGAGGTAGCAGTGAGAAAAACAAAATTCTTACCTTCTTGGAACTTCATCCTAGTGGGAAACACCGGCAATTAATGACAAATAATTATATACTATGGAAGGTAGTGATAAAGGGTTTAGAGATGTATAAATCATTTTTCTCCTGTTTAATGAACACCAAGAAAGCCCATGTGGAAGTGTGATTTATATCTAACCTCTGACACCTGCAGTTTCCAATCTCTTAATAAAAGGGAATGGAAATTCTCCCGTCTCTCCCTGCAGGATGGAAAGGAAGCAGTAACCACTTTAAATTTTGCCTGAACGCAGTGCTCGTTAAGCTCTTTTGTTAAGCCCAATGTCCAGAGTAGTTGACCTCAACCCAAAGAAGGCCCTGGAGAACTGGGCAGTGAGCAGGGAGTGCCGTCGCAGAAACGCAGCCCTGCAAGAGCTGGGACGTGCCTCAGTGGGGGCCACAGGATCCCAGAGGCCTTCCCAGAAGAGGCAGCCAGCAGCAGTGGTGACGTGGAACCAGAGGGTGCCCTAGAGATCTTTGTACCCAACCCCCATTGTCTAGCTGCAAACACCAAAACTCACCCGAGGTTCAGAGGGAGGTGAGGGCCCTGCCTCCTGCCTCCCTCATTCTGGCTTTTTATCTTCCCTACTTTTTTTTTTTTTCTCTGGTATTGAGAATTGAATCCAGAGCCTTTTCACTGAACTACATCCCTAGTCCGTTTTAATTTTTTTATTTCGAGATGGGTCTCTTTAAATCACTAAATTGCCTCGGCTGGGCTCCTGAGTCAGCCTCCTGGAGTGCTGGGATCACAGCCATGTGCCACTGTAACCAGCTTTCTTCTCCCCCATTGGCTCGTGGTAACTTAGCTCTCTCACACTCTGCCTTTCTTTCATTTCACAGAAATCTTTGTGTAGATTGTTATTGTCCCATCTCAGAGGTGCACACTGTGACCAGAGAAGGGCAGTGCCTCATTACACAGCAAGTCAGGTGCAAACCTGGGGCAGGAAATGCTCCGGTCTCCATCCCACAGCTGTCCCTAGACTCTCCCCCAAATTATGGCCCCAGAGGCCCCAGCAGCACCTCTTCTTTGCCTGGCCTTCGGCTGTCTTCAACTACCAGAGGCAGAGCTGATCTTCCTTGCAGCTGCCTGGTGTGGGGAAGGAGGGAGACTCATGAAAGATTCCTCATAGAGGGTGAATTTGTCGCCAAACCCAGGATGTTTTGTGTAAACACCTTCTGGTTCAGAAATGCAGACACAGGCCTTGTGCAGGAAGGGGGACATTTGCCAAAGGAGATTCACAGGCATCCCTCGGGCCTGCCCAGCATTGAGGCTCCTCCACCTCCGTGCCCAGAGAGGCTGGGCAGGCTGACCCCCGACCCTGCCAGGTGGGCCTGGGTGGGGAGAGGTTGAGGGAGCCTCCCATTAGCAGTTTCTTGGATATGACTGGCCTTTAGAAGCCTCTCCTGGCCGCTGGAAGTTGGGGAGGGGAGTCATAGTCATAGCCGAGATTCCGCACGGTCAGATCTAGAAGGGCTCTTGGAGATCACTTATCAGAACTGCTTATTTCACAAATATGTATTCACTTCCAAGGCCCCATGATAGAAAGCCCACCATAACCAAAACCAGGAATGGCCCCCGCCCTCAGAGAGCTTCAGTCCGGAGGTCGAGGCAATCAACACACAAACAAGCGAGTATGTCATGTATCAGGTGGTGATACGGGCTCTGGGGGAAGCAGCAGGGCGAGGTGGAGAGGGAATGGTTCGCGTATTGCTGGAGATAAGGTGGTCAGGGAGGGCTTCTCTGAGGACGTGGCACTGGAGCGTGCATGGGGGATGAGCCATGTGGATATCTGGGGGAGCCACATGGCAGGAAGAGGGAATAGCAAGTAGAAAGGCCCTGACCTGAGCCTTTATTTGACGAGTTGGGAGAACAGCGAGGCCAGTAGAGGTGGAGAGAATGAGTGAGGGGGAGAGGGCAAGAGATGTGGAGGCATTGAGCACACAGGCTGTAGAAAGGCCCACCAGCCTCCCGCCCGAATCCCTAAGGCCTCGCTGGAGGTCACTCGCGCTCCCTGCTGCACGAGCCCGCGGCCGTGGCTTGTCTCTGCCCACTGATGCGGGTGGGGTGGGGAGTGCCAGTGAGTTGACGCCTACGGGAATGAGTCCATACCCAGTAGAAAGAGGAGCCAGGGACTGTAACCCTCCGGTGTCTGTCCCTCTGTGGGAGACCCAAAAGGAGGCTCCTGCAGTCATCCAGACATGGGCAGGGTCACAGGGCCTGGGGGAGAAGGGGACTGGTGACCAACGATGGGATTCGCAGGGCCCTCGCACATGCTCCTCCGCCCGCTGGGATACTTTTTCCCGATGCCTTCGTACCTGCGCAACTGCCACATACCCCCCATCTCTCGAGGTCCCCCCAGGGCCCCACAGCTGCTGGGGTTCCCCGTGTCTGCACTTACCACATTGTGTTTCTTTCCCCTCTAAACGCCTCCCTTCCCAGGCAGGAGCCCTCAGGACAGGGACCTGGTCTGTCATGGCCTCTGCTGTATCTCCAGGGCCAGGAGTGGTCCCTGGTGCACAGTAGGTGTGCAGTCAATGTTTGTGGAATGAATGAGTGCATTTTCTAAAACCCAAATTATCCAAAGAGGAGCAGCGCTGGCTCAGGGTGGCTGGCCGCATCGCAGGAGGCAGGATTGTGCGAGGCTGGGACACTGCAGAGGAAGTTCAAACGCTGGGCAGGGTGGCCTTCATCTTTCCTAACGAAAACCCTCCCCCTGCTCACACTGCGGCCGGCCATGTTCCCAGGCTTAGCCACCCCAAGTCGGTATGTGGCTCCTGAGGTCTTGTTGTTTGGGGACTGGAGCCGACAGGAGCAATTCTCCCTTTTGGATGCGCCTTTCTCCCAAGCTGGACCTCACCATCTCTTCCTTGCCTGGGTTGAGGCAGGGTGTGGGTCAGATAGAGCTGAGGTGTCGCACACCCTGGTGTTCCTCACAGGAGCAAGCTGAAGCCACCATCCACATGCTGGCTGAGATCACATCCCTGCTGGGCTTCCTCTCCCTCTCTGTGCTACCTCCCCCACCCCCCAGTGGTCAGAACCCTCCAAGGCTCCCATCTCACTCTCACCAAGACCCACGGATCCCTGTGTGACCTTTTCTAGCATTCTGAGTCACCTCCTATGTCCTTACTGTTCCTCAGACAAGCCAGGTGTGGTCCTACCACAGGGCCTTTGCACTGGCTACTCCTTCTGTCTGTATTTTCCCTGATAGCTACACGGCTCTCTCCCTCACCTCCTACAAGTCTTTGCTCAAATATCACCTTTTCAGTGAAGCCCACTTTGACCACCTTATTTAAAAATGCAGTCGTAGTCCTTCCCAATTTCCTGATCAGCTTCCTCTGCTGCTTTTTTCTTTCCATAGCCTTTGTCCCCTCCCAGCATGCTGTGTAATTGACTTACTTATTATGTCTGTAGTTAATCTCCTTCTACTACAAAAGACACTCCATGAGGACAGGAATCTTTGTCTCCTTTGTTCACCGATAGGCCCTGAACACCTAGAATAGTGCTTTCCCCCTGGTAGGTGCTCAATAAACACTTTTTGAATGAGTGAGGAGCTGAGCCAGAGTTCTAACCAGGGCCAGGCTCCTGACCCCATCTTGGGATGCTGGAGTTGGGAGTGGGAGCAGTAGCTCCTGTCAGGCCTTGCAGACAAAGCTAGAGGGCTGGTTTTGCTCTCAGGTCAGTGAGACGCCATGGGAGGGCTTTGAGCAAGCACAGGCATGATTGGATTTGCCTGGTGAAGGTCCCTCTGGCTCTGGTGGGAGGATGGGCTGAAAGGACTGCGTATGTACATGTTGGGGTGAGCGGGTGATGCTGGGGGCTTGGAGAGGTGACCCAGCTGCAGCTGCACTGGGGTTGGGAGAGCGCAGAGAGGTCAGCTCAGTATCCCAATTCTCCAGGCAGCCTGGGTGGCTGCCCTACCAAGCCTGGCCTCTGAGAACTGCTTCCATGCTGTGAATGGGCTCTTTGGTCCTCTGGGTGGTCCCAGCTCCGCCCTCTACTTCCTTTGCACCCTTGTCACTTGGCAGATGGAAGGGAGGCCTCTGATTCCTCCTCCCCTGACCTGGAGAATAATCCCTTACATTCATGAGATTCTCCTCTTGCCCTGGCTGCATCCTCCCACGTCCCTGGGTAAAGCAGAAATCAGATTCCCATTGGGCAGATGAAGACAGTGAGACCAGGAAATAGGAGGGGACCCTCCCAAGGTCATGCAGCCAGATGAGGACACCAGGTGGGGACATGTTTCCCAATTCCCCATGCCTATATTTTCACCAGGCAACAGATGGCCCCAAGGCTTGGCTTGAAAAATCTTAAGTGACCCCACAGAGAGTGCAAGCCCAGAACATTCCAGGCCCCCCTGAGCTTTACTAGTAGCTTTAATTCTCTCTCTCTCTCTTTTTTTTTTTTTTCCAGTTCTTCGAGACAGTCTCACTATGCAGCTCAGGCTGGCCTTGAACTCACTATGTACCCCAGGTAGGCCTTGACGCAGGGTGATCCTTCTGTCTCAGCCTCCCAAGTGCCTGGATACAGGCATGCGCTGCCATGCCCAGCTTAATCCTAAATTCATGAATGTTAAATTCCATGAGCGGATTCATCTTACTGAAAATGAAAATAAAGTTAGGTGTGGTAGTACATGCCTGTAAATTCAGCACTCTGGAAGACTGAGGCAGGAGGATCATAACTTGGAGCCCAACCTAGACACTTTAGCGACTTAGTGAGACCGTCTCTCAAAATAAAAATAATTAAAAAAAAAAAAGCTGGGGATGCTGCTCAGTGTAAAGGCCCTGGGTTCAATCCCCGGTGCCACAAGACAAAAACAAAAACAAAGTCCCCTCCCCACCAAAAAGAGAGAATATATTACAGAGAACACCAGAATTCCTTTTGGACACCCCTCTCTCCATGTCACTTCACTCTAGAGTCCCAATTTTGGTGTGTCTTTTTAGAACTGTGATGTGGATTTATTTATTTATTTAGTCTTTTTTTTTTTTTTTTTTTTTTTTTTTTGAGACAGGGTCTCACTCTTCTGTTCAGGCTGGCCTTGAACTCACTCTGTCGCCCAGGCTGGTCTCAAACTCTCAGCAATCCTCCTGTCTCAGCGTTCCAAGTGCTGGGATTACAGGCGTGCGCCACCACGCCCGGTGAGAGGTGCATTTAAAGACAGTGATGAACCTGGAGAAGATTCACAGGGCAGCTGTGAGTGGCAGGGCAGGGAGGAGGCAGAGAGCATTGTGCACAGTTGCTCTGCAGCCTTTTTGCCCTTAGACACCTTTGGTGTCTTCAGATGTGTCCTGTTTTCTACCAGCTGCGAAGTAGTCCCAGTGCGTAAACACCAGAGTTCATTGCTTAGTTTTCTCAGTTAAAATGCAGTTATTTCTCATGCACTAAATTGCGGAGGGCTGAGTTCATCCCACAAGGTCACATGGCACATGGCCTTGTTAGAGGCACATGGCCTCTTCTTGTTCATATTATTTTTCCCTTGTCCCCAACCCCACCCAGTTTTCTACTATGTTGAGGCATATCCTGAAATATTTGGGATTTCTTGCAAAATGCATAGGGTTGTTTTATGTATTTCTATATTTTTTAATTTTTTTTTTGAGACAGGGTCTCACTCTGTAGTCCAGGCTGGCCTTGAATTCACTATGTAGCCTAGACTGGCCTCAAACTCATGGCAATCCTCCTGCCTCAGCCTCCCCGGTGCTGGGATTACAGGCGTGTATCACCACACCTGGCTATTTTAAAATTCTTAGGGAAGTGTACACACAGAGAGAAGAGCACACGAGTCAGAAGTGCACTGTCCATGAACTTTCCTATCCCGAACACACCATGGCACCAGCGCTAGATCAAGGGGCAGGACAGTAGCAGCGCCTAGCAGATCCCTCCAGACACTGTCTCTGAGATGCAGGCCAGTAAGCATAATACTTACCACCTCGTGACCCCAAGGATGACCACCGTCCTCCTCACACCGTGGATTCGTTTTGCTTGTTTTTGAACTTGGCACACACAGAATCACGCAGTGCGATGCTCTTCTGCATCGGACTCCTTTCATTCAACTTTCCGAGATTTATCTCTATGGCTGCACCTAGCTGTGGATGTTTACTCTCAGTGCTGCAGGGCGCTCCGTCATAGGAGTACACCATGATAAAACCATCCTATGAGATGGACGAGTGTGCAGTTTCCACCTTGGGGCCACAACCAGCAGTGCAGAGGTGAACCTTCCTGTGCGTATCTCAGGCGCACTCAGTATGTACCTGTGTTGTGTACACCTGGGAGCAGAACTGTTGGGTGTGTTCAGTTTTCATAGATATTCAAAACTGGGTACGCATTTTAATCTACCTCAATATTATTGAACTGTAAGTCAATTATTTCCCTACTTCCCTGGCTTGATCTGGAGAACTGCAGAGCTGCTTCTAGCTGGGCTGTGCACACCTGGGCTGCCTTTCTCTTCCCATCAGCACACATCGCCACACTGAGCATCCTGGTGCCCTGGTGCATCGTCAGAGGGCACACTGTGCTTCTTTGTCCTAAACGCTGCCACATTCCTCTCCAGAAGAGCTGTACCCACCTACCTCCTGCTACCGAGGCCCGTCCTCACTGACATCGGACGTACCCACCTTTCCATGTGTCTGTTTGCCAGGGTCGCAGCCACGAGTATTATATTTACTGGGTTATGCTCTTACCAACAGTGTTGGGCTGTTTTCCGTCTTTGTAGATTAGAGTGCACTGCAGTGATTCTCCCAGAACCTGCCTCCTCCTTCTTGTCTTTGGGATTAATTCATTTCTACCTCATCTGACCCTACTCTGCTTGAGCCCTGGTTCCCAAATGCACCCTGGCTTTCCTACCCCTCTGGGTGAGTACTTGCTCCTCCCTCCAGGGCCCTCCCCTGCAAGACCCTGCCATCCTGACCAAGCCCTCAGGAGGGCCACTCTCCCTCAGGTCTCCGAAGGGAATTGGTTCTCATTTTCTCCTACTGTAGGTCACTTTCCTGTTTGGACTACACCATTTTTTCCTGGATTTATTTTCTCAGCAGCCCGGGAACGCGCCGAGAACAGGGGCTCCATGAGCTTTCTCTTGGGAGACCAGGACCTCAGATGGCACTCAGATTTGCTGAGTGGCTGAAGCCATGGCCTAACCATGGAAAGAATTAAGGATCCAGTCTCTCTCTCTCCCTCTCCCTCTCCTCCTCCCTCCTCCCCTCCCTCTGCCTCTTCACCAACCAGAACCTTTCATTGCACTGGAAACTGGGGCACATGGAGTCAAGTCTTCCCCTCTGTTGGGTGGGGGTGGGAGGACTCAACCCATCTGTAAAATGGGTGTCAGCTTTCACTGACTCACTCCGGGCAATGGCTAGAGATCCGACAGTAACCAAGACAGGCCCAGTTTCAAGCCTCTGGGGTTTTCAGCCATGAGGCCATGATTGACATTCATGCACATAACGTTTCTAATTGTCATAAGCCACGAATGAAACACTCAGAGTCCGCCGAGGTTGTATAGAGGGTGGAAGAAGCTTTCTGGAGAAAGTGACATTTCAGCTGAGATTTAAAGATGTCTAGAAATAAAGTAAGCAGATGGAGAGGCTATGGGTAGGGGTGGGGTGGAGAAAGTGTATCAGCCAGAAGAAACAAAGGCACTGTGGCAAGCGAGAGCCTGGAGGAGGCGAGTAGTTGGAGCCCAAGGAGAAGGGAGAAGGGGACAGGAGAGGCTGAATGGGTAGGACGGGGCTAGGTCATAAAGGAGGGCCTGGTGGGCAGAGGAAAATTAGAAAGTGGCTCACTCAATAAATAATTACTGAACACCTACTATTAACCAGAAACTATGCTATGGCAGTGACCAAGACAGAAAAGGTCCCTGTGCCACAAAGCTCACTGTGACAGATGATAACATCAAGCACAACAGGAAAAACTACCCTTTAGAGAGGCCCTGTTATGTGCCAGAAACTGTGCTGAGTACATTCCATGCACTACCTTGTTTGACTCTCACCACCACCCTATGAAGTAGGATACCTATTTTATTTTACATGTATAAATAATATATACATAAATTTTACATATATATATATATATATATATATATATATATATATATATTTGTGGTACTGGGAATGGAACCTAGGGCTTTTGCATCCCCAGCCCCACCTTTTTTCATGTTTTATCTTGAGATAGGGTCTTACTAAGTTACTAAGTTGCTTGGGCTGGGCTCAAACTTTCAATCGTCCTGCCTCAGCCTCCCAGGGGGCTGAGATTATAGGCAAGTGCCACTGTGCCCTGCAGATACCCATTTTCTTGAAGAGGAGACTGAGATTTAGTAAAGTGGTGTGATTTATTTATCTGTAAGAAGTCTGGAGGATTTACTGCAGTCCATTTAAAGGGCATTTTATAAATATCTTCTCTCAAGGTTGGTATTTGGAAGATGAATCCGTAAGTGCTTTGGAAGGCATCTTTCAAAATTATAAACAGACACACCACTCGGTCAGCAAGTGCATTGCTAGGAATTGCTTCTACAGAGATCCAAAATGGTGTGGCCACCAAGTTACTGAAGTGTCGTCAGAGAGTGGAGACAACCTAGCTGGTGCCACTTAGATGACCTATCCAGTAAAGCAGAGGATGGCACAGCCATGCAATGGAAAGCTTGGTGCCACGAAAGAAAATGAGGCGCTCTCCACTGAGGTAGAGCGGTCTCCAAAACAGTTAGATGAAAGGAGGCAAAATACAGAACTGTGTGTAAGTAAGCTGTCATTTGTTTTAAAATGGTGGCAGTGGGTACAGTAGTAGGTGGCTGAGACAGAGAAGAGACAGGTAGAGAGGAAGAGAAGGAGAAAGACACACATAAGAAACTTGTACCAGGGCCGGGGAGATAGCTCAGTGGCATAAGTGCCTGCCTGGCAAGCGTGAGGTCCTGAGTTTGACTCCCGGTACCCTCAAAAAAAGGAAAAAAGGGCTGGTGATATCGCTCAGTGGCACAAGCACCTACTGGCAAGCGTGAGGTCCTGAGTTCAACTCCTGGTACCCACATAAAAAAAAAAAAAGAAAGAAACTTGTACCATCGCTTGCCTCTGGGACGGAGAGCTGGTGGCTGGAGGGTGGTAAGAGAGACACTTTTCAATGTTCCCCCCTTGTACCTTTGAGTTTTGAAACCATGTGAATGTGTTAACTACTCAATAAATAAATAAGGGCTGGGGATGTAGCTCAGTGGTAGAGCTCTTTCCGAGCCTTTAGGGGGCCCTGGGTTCAATCCCCAGTAAAGAAAGAAAGAAAGAAAGAAAGAAAGAAAGAAAGAAAGAAAGAAAGAAAGAAAGAAAGAAAGAAAGAAAGAAAAAGAAAGGAAGAGAGAGAGAGAGAAAGAGAGAGAAAGGGAGAAAGAGAGACAGAGAAATAGAGAAAGAAAGAAAGAGGAAAGGAGGATTGGAGAGGTTGGAGAGAGAGAGAGAGAATTGTGTTTATTTCAAAGACTTTGGCTTCTATGGGGAGGAAACACGAAGGGAGGAGACACACCAGCATTGTTGAACTGGGGGTATATGAGTGATTCCCTGGCTTTACAAGTGAGGAAACAGGCCACAGAGGCGAGATGACTTGCTTAAGGCCACCTGAGCAGGTAATGATAGTCAGGACTGGCTGTCACTTGAGGTGTAGGCCTGTGCCCTCCCCTGTTGCGAACAACACAGGATCGCTGGGTACCCGCTCCTTGCCAGACTTCAAAAAGCACTGAGGAGACCGGTGAAGTCCAGGCAACCTCTGCCTTCCCGGATGTGACGTTCTAGGCAACAAAAAACCAAGATGCCTGATAGGGTCTGGTAGTGATACATGCGGGGAATTGAAAACACGGCGGGAGGGGGGTTGGTGTGTGTGAGCATGGTGGTCAGGGCGGTGACCAAGAAAAGCCCTCTGACCAGGCAGCATTTTAAGGAAAGAAAGATGGAGGCTCGTGAATGCCTAGAGGAAGAGCAGGAATAAAAGCCCTGCAGAAGGAAGAGGGTTGGCTTGTGAAAGGTACAGCCAGGGGCCTGAGTGGCTGGAACAGAGGGAGCGAGGGAAAGACGGTAGGAGATAAACTCAGAAAGGGGGCAGGAGATACGGCAAGCACTGAGATAGAGGAGGACTTTGGCACCAAGGGAGGTAGGAAGTAGTCGGAAGGTTGTAAGAAGGCATGGGTCTGATCAGGTTTCCCATTTGGAAAGGCCCTCTGGCTGAGGGTGCTGCGGGCGGAGACTGGACTCTAGGAGGGAAAGGGACTGCAGGGGACCCAGTGAGGAGGCTGAGGCAGTCCAGGTATCCAGGAGAAAGAGGGCAAGGCCTTGGCCTGGGGCAGTGTAGCAAAGAGCAGAGGTTGGTCTCCCCGTATGTCTAACAGGGAGTTCAACGAGATGCCTTTAGGACCTTTCCTGCTTTTACATTCAGTAATCTGGCGAATTACTTTTGCACACACCAACTGGCCACTCCTCTTTTCTAACAGTCTTTGGGTTCCTCCTGCTGGATTCTGGGTCTGACCAGAGCCCAGTGATTGCCGCTCAGACCAGAGACGTCTCCCCACCCCCTCACTGCCAGCTCCACTCCTGTCCCCATCTCCCAGGGACAGATGGGTGGGCAGCAGGAGACAGCTGGGCCTTCGGGCTTGCAGTGCCCTAGGGGAGAGAATTATCTGAGAGTTCATAACCCCTCTCTGCCTTCCAGATCTTGAGTTAAAAGCCCCAAATGCCACAGTTCCAAGGGGAAGGGGCTGGATAGCGCCAAGAGGCGGGCAGGGTGAGATGCTTTTTGGCCCTGTAGCTGCCCACACAAGGGTGGAGACCTTGGGGTGCTGAGAAGTCCAGCATTGGGAGCAGGAAACCACCTGGGCTGAGGTTGAAAAGTGGTGGCCCTCAGGCCATGTCTGACCCACTGACTTAGTTACTGGCCTGGAAACTGCTAGACAAAAATTGGAACCAATGTTTAAAATTCAAGAATATTATAGTAAAATTGAGATTTCTGATTTTTCTTGAATAATTGGAACATCTGACCACACTGATTCCCTGCCCCTCCCTGGGTTATAATACCCAGTGGGAGTGGAGTAGCAGCTGTCCCCATTATTATTTTATTTTATTAATGGGCAAATATATTCACATGATTCCAAAAAAATCTGTAAGTAGGCAAATAATGATGTTTCCCTCCCATCCTTATCCCCTTCTGCCCAGTGCCCTTTCAGGAATCTCTTATTTTCCTACATAAATGTCAAATGTTTCTTCATGCATATACAAACATAT
This sequence comes from Erethizon dorsatum, assembly GCA_028451465.1. Classification (NCBI taxonomy): domain Eukaryota; kingdom Metazoa; phylum Chordata; class Mammalia; order Rodentia; family Erethizontidae; genus Erethizon; species Erethizon dorsatum. Next base: position 2,562,965 of record CM051840.1, read on the forward strand.
AAAATAGAGATTTTTTTTTTTTAATACTTGGAGCTTGACCCCAGGGATGCTCTACCACTGAGCTACATCCCAAACTCTGGTGGTTTTTTTTGTTTGTTTGTTTGTTTTTGTTTTTTTTAATTGTTTAATTTGAGACAGGGACTTGCTAGGTAGCCCAGGCAGGACTCAAACTTGTGATCTTCCTGCCTCAGACTCTCGGGTGCTAGAATTAAAGGCATGGGCCACCATACCTAGTTTAAAATAGATATTATTGCCCTCTCCTTTTTACCCAGCCTAATATCTGTTCTGTCCCTTGCTGTTCCCTGCAAAGGCTTTTCTGTATTAGGACATGGAGTGTTCACTGCTCTGGGCCTTGCTGTTGTCAGGGGGCCCATGATTTTTATAGCCAGTCTCCTGATGGGCATCTGGGTCATTCCCAATATTTGCTGTTCTAAACAATGTAGTATCAGTTGTCTCATACATAGTTTGCGTGGGTGCAAATATTTCAGTAGGAGCTAAAGAAAAATGATTGAGAACTGGTCCAAGCTGAGGGTGCAGCAGGCAAGGACTGAACCCTCAGTGGGATCCCAAAGTGAGGCTAAGTAAGGAAAGGCAACTAGGGCCGTTTCTGAGTCATCGCCAATGTAGTCCAGGCACCATGCCTTGGGGACTAGACAAAGGTTTCCAGATTTGCCTGCCACTTGCTAATAAGGCACTTCTCTCTGGGGCTCAGCGCCTCTGTCTATACAATGAGAGGGGCTTAGGGAGCTGGAGGAGCTCTCAAAGGGCACGTCCAGTTCCAACCAGCTGTGGCCTCCTTCTCCCTCCATGCCAGCCAGACTCAGCCTCCCTTAGTCCTTTTTAAAAATTTAGGCAGGGCCTCACTATGTGATCCAGGCTGGCCTTGAACTGAACTCATGATCCTCCTGTCTCAGCCTCTAGAGTGCTGGTATTATAGGTGTGCACCACCATGCTTGACTTTCTCAGTTCCACTGCAAAGGCATTGCCGAAGCGGTCCCTAGCACCACACCCCTGGAATGGCACCTGTGCTTCCTGTTCCAGTCAGAATTGCTAAACTTGTGGGACACTCGGAACATAGCAGTCCAAACCCCTCCAAGGCAGAGTCTCCCCTGCAGTACCCCCGACAGGTGGGTCCCCCTATACCTGACCCACACTTCATACCCACCATCAAATCCTTCCTTGACGCCATTTCCTTTGGTCACCTAAACTCTAGCAGAGAGTTCCTGAATGCCAGCTTTGCTACTTCCTGACAAATGGTATTGTGACAGCACTTCCTCTGGGCTCAGTTTCTACCCCAAAAATGGGTGGTTTGAGGATAACGCGTGGTGCTATCACTAAAATTCTTAGTATAGCTGCTGACACTGATGGGCTTAATAATTCTGCAGATCATTGCCCCTCTCTGGATACTCGCCTTCATAAACTGAAGAGAATAGTAGAACCTATACCTGAGGGTTGATCATTCGTTCATTCATTCATTCATCAGCGATTGGTATCGAATACCTCCTGCATGCCAGATACAGAACCAAGAGACTTGGTGAAGGGGACAACACTCATAGAACTCCCAGGCGATTCCAAACAGACAAATATAAGAAGATAAATTCCCAGTCCCGTGATATTAAGAAGGAAAAGACTAAGGTATTGGGGGGCTTATAATAGGTGAGTGTCAGGAAGACTTCTTTGAGGGATGGAGAACAGGGCACAGCTGGGTGGGAGATCCAGAAGGGCTTCTTGTGGGAAGCATCACCCCAGTTATTAATTCTCAACAACTATCCTCACAACAGCTCTAGGAGGAAGGCACTGGTTTTGTCCCATTTTACTTCTCTCTACAGCTAAGAGAAATTAGGTGACTTACCCAAATGTCATGGAGGCAGAAAGAGATGGATGGGTTTCAAACCCAGATTTTCTGGCTCCAGAGTATCAGACCTAAAAATTTGTCTTCTACTGTGTGCCTTCCATATATCTCCCTGCCTAAGGTCGTAGGAGAGAAAGACACAGAGATGCTCCTTTCTGAATCACACTGGAATTCAGACTTCCAGACCAACGGGCACTCCCTGTAGTCTGAACAGGGGTTGTCAGCCTTGAACCCAGCCTGGAAAACTCCCTTAGTCCCTAATTCCTCTCCCTCTGTTTCCAGTTTTAGGCAACAGATGATACCCCAGCCTTGTAAGCATTACTGAGACCAAAACAGTCCTTGGACATGGAGATGCCAGGCTGCAGGGCTGCAGGGCTGCAGATGGCTGCTGTTTCCTGGCCCAGGGCAGCTGTCCCCCTTCACCTCCCTTCCTGCCACTCTGAGGCAGACCGTCCTATCTCCTTTCCTCCCCTTCTCTTCACCTTCCCTTGAGAAGTACCAAAGCCTATTCTGAAGCCAGACGAAGGACTTGAATTTGGCTCTAATACTCACTGCATGACTCTAAACAAATTAATTCACTTTTGGGGGACTCAGTTTCTTCATCTATAGAACAGGAGGGAGAAACGTGAACAATCCTACAAATTTTGAGAATAAAGTTAGTCCTTGTACAGTGCTTAGAACAGTGATGGTCAAAGAGTTTGTATTAAAAAATGCCCTGGAACATTCGATCTGAGCTGGGGGGGGCAGGTGTGAAATGGGTGTATCCAAGATATGTGAGGGACTCTACTCCTCTCCTGGGTCACCGTTCTAATCTCCCTCTGGCCTCTCCAGCCCAGGCTGCTTCTCTGTGATCACTTTTCTGCTCTGACTGCTGATCTTCTTTCTAAAGCGTAACATGACCACTGCTCAAATTTTGCAACAGTTCCCCACTGCCTGCTGGACAAAGGCCATCTATTGGCCCCTCGGGATGTCATCCCTCAGAACTCTCCAGCCCCATCCCACCCACCCCCCATCTGTGATCTAGATTTCTTCATGCCCTCCAATCCTGGGCGTTTGCTTTTCCCTCTTCCTCGTGTTTTCTCCCAGCCCCTTCCCTCTTGGGGGTCCCCTCTTCTCTACCAGGGCTGTGGCCAGATGAAAGCGGAGGGGGGGGCGCGGAGACAGCAATGTCGGAGCTGCCGTTTTCTCAGCCTCCCAAAGAAGACAATAAGAAAAGGGGCTTCTCCAGATCAAAGGAGGGAGTGTAACAATAAGTGACCACTCAGGAAACTAGAAAGTGGCGCGTTAACACAGAGTGATTGCTAAAAGGTTATTGGGGTCCCGCCTAAGCAGCTGGTCCCCCAGCCCCTTCATTCCAAAACCCTGGCTTCCCACCCAGGTCGCCGCAGGGGGTGGGGGAACAAATGGAAGAGGAGAGGCTGGGGAGTGGGCTGTAAAGAAGTGGAGTCCAGGGGGCAGGTGAGAGACGCAGGAATGTGGCTGAGGCCCCACGCCTCCACGGAAGGAGGGAGAGGTGACCTGGGATGCTCTCCTCTCGCTGTCCCTCCTCCCTTTCTCCGAGGGACCACAGGCCGGCCGGGTCGGCGCTGAGAAGAACGAATCCCTGAAGAAGAGGGGAGGAGGAGGAGGAGGAGGAGGAGGAGGAGGCCGCCGCCCGCGCAGGGCCCTCCCCGCCCCGCACCCTCCGCCGCCCGGAAGTCGCTCCGCCTCCCGCTCCGCCAACATGGCCGCGAAGTCGGATGGAGCGGCGGCCGCGGCCGGCCCGGGGCCCGAGGGGGCGGCCGGGGGGCCCCGAGGCGGGCCGGGCGGGCGCGAGGAGGCGGCGGCGGGGCCCGGCGGCCCGGGGGCGGCCGCGGCGGGCGGCGCGGGGCCCCGCTACGAGCTGCGGGACTGCTGCTGGGTGCTGTGCGCGCTGCTCGTGTTCTTCTCCGACGGCGCCACCGACCTGTGGCTGGCGGCCTCCTACTACCTGCAGGGCCAGCCCGTCTTCTTCGGCCTCACCTTGCTCTTCGTGCTCCTGCCCTCCCTGGTCGTGCAGCTGCTCAGCTTCCGCTGGTTCGTTTACGACTACGCGGAGCCCGCGGGGGCCCCAGGACCCGCCGTCAGCACCAAGGACAGCGGCGTCGGCGGCCCCGCCGTCAGCACCAAGGACAGCGCGAGCGCCTTCGGCGCCGAGGAAGGCGGCCCCGAGCTGGGTGCCCGGCCCTCCTCCGCCAGCGCCTACCGCCGCCGCTGCTGCCGCCTCTGCGTCTGGCTACTGCAGACCCTCGTCCACCTCCTGCAGCTCGGCCAGGTCTGGAGGTAGGAGAAGAGCAGGTGGAGGGAGCGGAGCCCGAGGAGTGGGAGTGACGAGGAGCTGCCTGCCACCCTGGCCCTGCTCTGACCTTTCCAGGACCCCCTCCTGTCCTGACCTCCGCCCCTCCGCACCCTATTGCAATTCGGATTTCTTTTCAGTCAGGTCCTTCTGACCCCTGCCCCCCCATCCTGCCCAACCCAAAGGGCGGGGATGGGCCAAGAAGTGAGAGGAAAAGATCCTCTTCGGGGTGTGTGAGTGAGGAGGACCCGGGGCTCGTGAGGATAAGTGTGAGGCTTGGAGCAGGGCCACGGAGCCTTCTCCAGCCCTGACCCTCCCCTTCTGTCTGTGTGCCAAGCCTGAACTTAGGATAGCGCTCAGGAGTCCTTCTTTGCTCTCAAAGAAGCTCAGTCTGGAATTGCAGCCCACTCCCAACCTCCCTAGAGAGACGGAATTTGAGGCAGCTAAGTGACTGTCCCACCTAAACTTCAGCAGCTTTTTGAGAAAGGGTATGCCGGACCCAGCTGGGAAGATTTCTGGCTTCTTTCAGTGCCCTCCTCCTCCAAAAGGGCCAAGGGGACTTGGAGTCTTGAATCTGACATTAGATGGCCACTAGCTGCCCTTTAATCCTAGGATGGTACAGCAAAACTGAGGCTTTGTTCAAGCTGCTCACTTCCAGGTTTCTTTCTGTGCCAGGACTGAGGGTGCCTGCTGTGCAGAGTTAATTGGAGAAAGGGGGAATTCTGAACCTAGGGCTCCTTTTGAATCTGAATTGCTGTAGTACTTTAAGCTCTACTGTGCAGTGACAAAATGAATTTATTTACTATATGATCGTAGGCAAACCTCCTCCCTCCACATCTGTTTATTCAGCTGTAAAATGAGGGAGACTCTCTACTTTTCTCATCTCATTGGCTTACCATTACATTTTTGTTACCTATGGGGATGGCCAGGAAAGAGAAGATCTGTACGAGGACCCTGCAGACTGGGACATATTTTGGGAATGTAATGGATTATGATTATAACAGATGTGGAGAAGCATAGAAAAATTCATGCTAGAGATATACAGGGTGACCATTACTGTTGTTATATTTATTCTGCTACTTGTTAAGCAGTCTGCCTAACTCAGAAGATCCAGTTCTGGGCTGAGGGTTGGAAAAAGGACACCCAGGGTTTGTCCCAACTGCTCACTTGCTGTGTCACACTTGCTGTGTTGTTGATTCTCCTTCTGCCTTGGTTTCCCCATTTATGCCTGCCAAGATGATGTGTATATTCCACTTAGCTTGCCCTGGGCAAAAAAGAAGTGGAGCACTATCCACATAAGGTAGTATTATTATTATTAGCTTGACACATAAAAATATTCATGTCTACATCCAGGAACTAATCTGCATTTATCATTCTGTGCCTGAGTGGACAGATGGTGAAAGTTATTTTTAGATTCTGAAATGGTAACTTCCTATTCTTGGTAGCCAAAGCTTCATCCCCCTTTCCCTCCAGCCTAAAGTGGGCCAGCTGCCCCATGACTCACTGGCTACCCTCCTCCCCATTCAGAATCCACTTACAAGAAGCTAATAGCTAATAGGTCTCTTCATTCTTGAACATAGACTGAGTTTCCCTCAAGTAGGGCAAAAAATGAGGCAGAAGGGAAGTGGCTGGAAGTGGCTAAGAGTCCACTGAGCTCCATGTTTTCTTAGATAAAAGTGATTTCCACAATTTCCTCATTTGTCAAGTGAGAGGCTTAGGATGAGATGATTTTGCAGGTATAACATCTAGGGGCCATGAGTGGAATCTGGCTTATGGAAATGTTTTGTGTGGTTTGCATAGTATTTTTAATACCCAGAGTCCTAGATTCTTTTTTGGGAAAAAATTAGCTCTAGAAGTCTCAGGCATGGCAGAACCTAGACAGGGTGTGTGTGTGTGCAGTAGTTTGCCCACTCTTCCCTCTGATTGTACCTGGACCATTCTCTTGGGCATTCAGTTAGTCATGAGAGCCCTAATTTACAGTTCTATAACAATTATTGTATTAAGGACTCACTTTGTGCCAAGCCTACTGGTTGCCTTTTTACCTGCTTTACCTCCTGCACCCATCCTAATGAGCCTGTCATGTGGTTAGTATTATAATTTTTACTTGAAAGATGAGGGAATGGAGGCTAAGAGAGGGGCATCCTTGCCCAAGGTCACACAGCGAAGAACTGGAAGAGTGGGATTCAAGATTCTCTGCCTTCAAAATCTGAGTTCAATTTATCCACTTTGTAGTTCTGCCACTATAGTGTCCCTTCCACAAGCTTGAAGAATTATAAGTCTGAGATTCCAAGATCCCAGGATGATAGAAAGTCAAGCTTCTGTTGCATTGAGATAAGAATGTGAAAAGAGGGGGAGGGAGGTGGACCACGTGGCTAAGGATAAGGAAACACTGTGTATTGTGGAGAAAGTGCTGGATTGCAGAGGTACTTTCCAGAAACTTGCATCTTTTTTTTTTTTTTTTTTTTGTGGGAACCGGGGGTTGACCTCAGGACCTCACGCGCCAGGAGGTGCCTGTGCTGCTGAGCGGTATCACCGGCCCTTTTTTCGTATGTGGGTTGCGGGAGTTAAACTCGGGCCCTCGCGCTTGCCAGGCAGGCGCTTACGCCGCTGAGCCATGTCACCGGCCCCAGAAACTTGCATCTTTATCTTGGTTTGTAAGTGACCTTGAGCTAGTGTTTCCACATCTCTGGGCCTCAGTTTCCCTGTATGTGAAATAAGATTAGATTTGATGACCTTAAAGGATGGAATATGCCTTTCTGGTGCCTTATGATGTCCTTGTATGCTGCTGGGAACCCAACTGCTGCTTGGAACGGATCTAATTAGCTTTGGGAGTCTGCCTCAAATACCCGCTCCACGTCTAGGGTGCAGCACTAATCCCTCCATCTCCTAACAAGCCCTGCATTCCAGAGAGCTTCCGAAATGAGTTAGTGACCTAGTGTGTTCCTCATTCCCTGCACGGAGTAGAGATCACTTAAAGAGAGAGGAGAGGCTGGGATCTGCAGAGAGCTGAAAAGGAATTACCAACAGCTGTGTTCTGACTGCAGATTCTACAATCAATTCAGGGAGATTTCATGGAAATGGCTACTGGAAGTGAAAAATCCAATTAGGTCATGCTAACTAATCTAGAATTTTGATTCTGAGTGTATTATCAGAGTTTAGGTCTCTGGACCCTTTTCCCATAGCTTTAGTTCTAAATGGCTAAGGGGAGAAATCCAGAAAAGGTATACAGAAGCCCCTGGGACTGTCATTCCTGCAAATTAAGCAATGTTGGCACAACATGTTTGCTTCCCACATTGAGAAGTTTTTGCAGATGTTCTGAGTGGTGGGCCAGGGTAATGAGAAAGGAGATGTGTATGGGAGCCGTGCAGGGTCAAATCTGAGAGGCTGGCCAGTCATTCACCTCCTAATCCCACACTCCCAACTCTGAATAAAATAATTTTAATCGTAAAGATACTTTTCAACTCCTTAGGCTTGTGTAATGCCAAATCAAAAGGTAAATGCTTTGAGGAGTCAGGTAGATAACACAGACATATGTACATGGGGAGTCAGACAAGGGGACATTGTGGGGAGAAGTGTCCTAGACAAGAGGAATTGCTACCCAGCTACCCTGTCGGTGCCATGATAAATTGGGGACCCAATATTGTCAAGTCTTGATTTCTCAAGAGAAATGGGAAACTGGGATTTTTGTATGAACTCTCCCAATTTTCAACTACTAATTAAGAGTTTTAAAAATAGTATCAACCAAAAGAAATGCATTTTGGGGCCTTCTTTCTTTATAACCTCAGGCAAACTCTTCATAATTGATAAGGCTCTTTTTCACAGAAGGTGTTACTGTTAAGCTAGGCATGGTGGCGCACACCTGTAATCTCAGCTACTCAGGCGGCTGAAGCAGGAGGATCATGAGTTCAAGGCCAGACTGGGCAACTAAGCAAGACCCTGTCTCAAAAAAAAAAAAAAAAAAAAAAAAAAAAAAAGTTTGGGCATGTACTGGGTTCAATTCCCCAGTACTGAAGAAAAAAAAAAAAAAATGAAGATGTTATCACTTTAAACATAAAATGAAGAAATTCACAAACACTACACACCTACCACATCCCAGAAGGCCCCATGTGAAGTGTTCCAGGCATGCGATCTCATCTTACCTTGAAATCTTCCCTTCTCTGGCTATTGATGCACCCTTTTTTTTTTTTTTTGTGGGTACCGGGGGGTCGACCTCAGGACCTCACGCGCCAGCAGGCGCCCGTGCCGCTGAGCGATATCACCGGCCCCTTTTTTCGTATGTGGGATCTGGGAGTCGAACTCGGGCCCTCGCGCTTGCCCGGCAGGCGCTTAAGCCGCTGAGCCATCTCACCGGCCCTGATGCACCCTTTTATCAGAAAAAGAAGTGAGGCTCAGAGAAGTCAAGTAACTTGTCCAAATTCACCCCTGAGTAAGTCAGGGAAAAGTGGTGCCTACCCAGCCTGGTCTAGTTTCTAAGCCCAGTTCTGTCCCTGGCATCACCAGCTGTATTAGGGGATCCCAGAGCAATGTCTCCATGCAGTGACAGATTGAGTCCCTGAGAGACAGCAAACAGATCATTTGGTAGGGCACAGATCTGGCTGTGAGCTGGTCACCAGCCTGTGTCTTCATCCCTCCCTCCTTCTGCCAATCTTCTGAGCTGTTAAGCCACCAAAGACTGTTAAGCTAATTAAAGTCCTAACTCTGTCTCCTTTGACCCCGTGGCCAGTGGAGCAGTAAGCCATGAATCCTACTTTCCCTAATCTTGAACTCATGGGCCCAGCTTTGCCCAGATAAGCATGGTTTGCTAAGCCAATTTGTGTGAGCGATCCGGCATGGGATTCCTCCCAAGCTGTCAGGATCCAGGTGCCTCAAATTGGAAAGGGAATAGAGGGAGGCAACTGGGCTTTGGGGGCCTCCCTCTAATGCCCCCTCCTTGTCTAGGCCACGGCACCGCTCCCTCTGACTGCTAACAAGCCCTATACTGAGGAGGTTCTGAAACGAGTCAGGGACCTGTGGAAGTTTGGCTCTGGGTCTCCCCTCTGGGAAGCTACATTCTTGGCATTGTGGCTAAGAGCATGAACTCTGCATTCAATTGTTCTCAGTTCAAATCTTGGCTCTACTGCGTCTTCTATATGACCTGACAAGCCACGTAATCTCTCATCCCATTTTTAAATTAGGGACCATAATGGTATCTACTCACCACTTGGATTGTTTGGGGTTTAATGAGATCATGGATGCCAAGAATTTCACAAAGGGCTGATTCCATCATTTAGTGTGCGGAACCTGTTGGTGATGATTAGTGCCATCAGCCTGGGCTTTGTTCCCTGTGGAGCAAAGATTTGTTCACTAAACATGTGACCATGCGGGGGTAGGAAGCCTCTGAAGCCATAGTGACATGGTAGCCATTCATTAATCTGCAATCGTTCATTTAGCAAATACTTATGGAGCACCTGCTGTATACCAGGTACTGTGCTAAGTGCTGAGAATAGAGTGATGAACGAGGCAAAGTGTTTGCTTCTTGGAGCTCAGGAGTCTGATGAGAGAGACCAATAAACAAAATGCAATATAGTATATAATATAAGCTCTAAAGGGAGGTCTGCGGACGAGGGTGTGGCTCTTTGAGGTCAAGTGCTCAGGCAGGCCTCTCTGAGGAGGTGGCGCGCAGGCAGAGGGCTGAATGCGGTGAGTGGGAGCGATGTGGATGTCTTGGGAAAACTGTTGCAGGCAAAGGGAAGCATGAGACCAAGGTGTAACTCAGGTGGCACAGGCAGAGCAAGGAGAGAGTGGCAGATGACGGGGGACAGACTGGTAGGCCCCAATCACACAGGGCCTCATGGGTCATGAATGGGGGTGACTGGAGGAGGAACAGGTCTGGACTTCCTGCTTTGCACTGCCACTGTGGCTGCTGAGTAGAGTACCCTGGAGCCCCCAGGGGAGGTTGCTATGAAGAGCCAGGTAAGAGCAGGGGGACTGGACCAGAGTAGTAGCTACCAGCGCAGGGGTCAGCTTCGGGCTGAACTGACAGGATCCTTCTTTTCAAATTCCCCACTGGGGCCAGATAGTAAATATTCAGAATCCGTGTCTGGAATTCAGCCATATCCTGCATCTGCCTCTTCCTGTGACTTTGGGCAGCTGGCATAACTTGTCTGTGCCTTGACTTCCTCATCCATGAAACAGACATTCTGATAACAGCTCCAGTCTCATGTGTGGCTGATTAAATAATGTATGTTTAGCACAGTGCCTGGAAAGCAGAAGTACTCAACAATTGTGATTAGCCATTGATTGCTGTTTGTATTATGATGTATAACATGAGTCAGGAGTTGGGTTCCACGGTACTTTTCAAACCGTGTGTCATAGTCCTCTCACCATCATTTCTTACTTTCTTTTGATGTTGGGTCCATGTCTAAGGTTTTGCTTTGAGTAATCAGTGCCATGGCTGAAACATGTTTACAGTTGCCTGGGTTTTTGGCAGTGACCCTCTGCAAGGCTCCTCCCTGCTGTGCTTGACAGGGCCACTGCAGGACACTGAACCTCAACGTCCACACCCACCTCCAGGGAGACCCCTCTCCAGGACATCCTGCGCCCCCACCTGCCCTCCTCCTTCTGTGCATCCGGCTGCAACAGGCCATTAGAGTTGCTCCCAACAGACACCGCAGTGGCAGTTGGGCCCAGTGTCCCCTGTTTGATCTGTAAAGACCACACAGGAGAAGCCCTGGGGATTGGGAGGAGGGAGGGCTGCCAGGAAATGGCTTTGAACCCTCGCAGCTGGAGCCAAGTCCCTGGGGAGAGGAGGGAGGCTGTTTGGGATCCACTCTGGCCCCTCCATTCACTATCCTGCCTTTGTTAGGGCGTTCCAATTCCTCCTCTGTGGGAAATCCTATAGGTCTCCAGTTATCATCTTCCCTGCCCACCAATCCTGCCTGCCTGCAGCCAGGGATTCTGGAGCTAGGATCGACTCTGCCCCTCTGGAGCCCCAGGGCAGCCTGGCTTCCCTGGACCCCTAGGGCCAGTCCAGTGCTTTAGCCTTGGCCTCTGCCCGTTCATCTCCTGACTGCTCTAGCCCCAGCTTGATCTGCTGCTCCTCGTCCCCAAATCAAAGCTCACGTTTCTCCATGCCCAGGGGCTGCCTCCTCCAGCAGTAGCCTTCCCACTCTCCTCCCCGTGAAATTCTGCACATCCTTCCAAGCCCAAGCTCAATTCTCACCTCTTCTGGAAACTTCCCCTGAACAAACCCACACAGCCGCTGCCCCTCAGACCCCACCTCCTATCCCCTCAACCAGACAAGTGTCCTCGTCTTTAAAATCTAAAATGGAAATCGCTTGGCAGTTTTTGTTTGTTTGTTTATGGAAGAGCTATATACACTCTTGTTGAAACCTTGGGCAGCATGGAAAAGAAAGACTCCCTTCTACTCATTATCCCTTGGGGATTCAGGGGTGAAGTTAAGGGAGATTTCTACTTACTAATTAGATATTTCTTATATTGCTTAAAGGTTTTACTTGTACTTTTTAATTAACCAAGAAGCACATTACATACGCACTTGGATTTTAAAAATCAGATATTACTGAAAATTATAGTTGCCATTTATTAAGTTTTAGATTAGGTGATTGGTCTTCATGGCAATCCTGCCATGTACGGAATGTGGTAATAAAGAATAAGGACTGTGGAAACAAAACTCGGGCTCTTCTACTAATAAGCTGTGTTGTCTTGAGCAAATCAGATAACCTCTCTGAGCCTCAGCTTCCCCGTCTGTGGAATGAAGATAATAGTCCCTGTGAATGGCCAGCATGCAGGCTTATTGAATTCATATTGAGTGGGACATGTTTTGTACAATATTCAGTACATAGTAGTGCTCTGTAACTAGCACTATTGGCCCTATTTTACAGATGTGGAAACTGAGGCAGAGAGAAGAATGGCTTTCCAGGTAGTAAGTAGCAAAGCCAGGGTCTGAAGCCACAAAGCAGGCTCCTAAGTTCACAGTGCTGTCCTGCGTTCTGCTACTTAAGTGTATTCCTGCAAAATAATCAGTCACGTACTATTTGGAGAAGCAGAAGCCCAGTTCCTTTTCTGTGATAGGCTGCCCCCCAGGCAGGCTTTCCCACCAGATCCAAAGCTCTGAGGCGTCAGAGGCTGTCCCTCTTCTCTCTGCCCCCTATGGTGACTGGCAGGAACAGACCCTACATACTACTGGTGGCCTTGCACCTGGGGCTCAGGTGAGGCCCGTAGCAGGTTCTTGGAACCTGAGGGCTACTGAAGCAGCGTTGGGTCTGTGGTTGATCAGCGGACACTCAGGCAGCATGGGAGCCTTCTGCAGTTATGGGCGCAATGCTGAGGTCTGTTGGGCCTTCTGACCTATCGGCAGGCCAAGGCTAAGGACAATGCTGAAGAGGTAATGGAAACAACCCTGGGGTGGATTCCAGGATGACACAGGTTTGCTGATGGAGATGGAGAAGTAAAATCCCTGCGTGCAGTAGGTACTTAATAGGTGTTGATATGAGTCAACTGTAACCTTTGGGATGAGCCTCTTGGGTGAGTCATTTCACTACCTGGGGTTCAGTTACCCCATCTGTAAAGTCCAGTTGGGGGCTTGAGAATCCTGTGTGAGTTTTCCCAGGACTTGGGCAAGAATGCAGCGTGGCTCAGGGCTCCTGGCCCAGGTGCAGATCTAGGCAGCATGACTTCCTGGACTTGTGACCTTGGGCAAGTTTCTTTGCTGGCCAGAGCTCCCATCTCCACTGTGAAGCAGAGATGGTGATAGTCTCCACCTCTCAAGGCTCTGCCGTAGATGCCTTGAGTAACTTAAACACACAGGGCTTGTCACATAGTACATGCTCAGAAAATATTTACTCTTGCTGTTATTCTTGCACAAGCAGCATCCCATCCTGCATGCTTAGTAACGACAGGACATGAGAGAGGGGCACTAAGCATCCTCACTCTCAGTAACCATCACCCGCTGAACCCCATCCAGGAAGGAAGCGCCGCATGTTGTATGGCTCCCTCGATGGCGTGGGCACCAATGATGGTCCCAGGTTAAAGGGAGGCAGCATCTTTTGAATACAGGCAAGAATACTCTATCAAGCGGACCACCAGACGCAGAGTGGGCTGCTCCCCAGGGCATGAACTCCAATTAGCAGGAGCATGCAGAGAAAAGCAGCTAACTTTGGCAAGAATAGTGTAGCAGGGGCTTTGACATCAGTTTGGAGGATAAACCAGATAATCTCAAAAGCCCCTATGGTTTTAAGATTCTATGGTTAGCCGGACATGGTGGCACACGCCTGTAATCCCAACACTCGGGAGGCTGAGGCAGGAGGATCACTGCGAGTTTGAGGCCATCCTGGGCTACAAAGTGAGTTCAAGGCCAGCCTGAACTATAGAGTGAAAGCCTGTCTCAAAAAGAAAAAAAAAAAAAAAAAAAAAAGATTCTATGGCTGTAACTTGAGGTTTTGTGATGCTCAGTTCCATGATACTGAACTGCTGGACCACGGGTTGCCAGTCCAAGGCAATTGGGCAAATCCAGCCTGACGGTGGGTGTCTTTGGCCCATGCAGTATTTTTTTCTCTAACTTTTCAATGAAACTTTTTATTATAGCAAATTTTAAACATATGCAAAAGTAGATAGTCTAAACTAATGATCCCCCACATACCATCACCCCGGTCAACAGTTATCGATTCCTGATAACCTTGTTTTATGCAGGGCAGCACCATCCAATAGGACTCTGCTGATGGAAAGTTCTGTGCCTGTGCTACCCAGCACAGTAGCCTCTGGCCACATATGGGTATTGAGCACTTGGAATGAGGCTAGTGTGACTGAGGAACTGAATTTTTAATTGTATTTAATTTTAATTAATTTAATCTTAAATAACCATATATGGCTAATGTTGCAAACGTAGGCATTGGAGAGCATAGGTGTAGACCCCACCCCACTTTCTTCCCTTCCATACTATTTTGAAGCAAATCTCAGACATCATGTCATTGCCTCCATAAATATTTCAGTACATCTCCAAAAAGAAGAGCTTTAAAAAACATCTAAAATGTGCAATAGTGCTATCACACCTATAAAAAGGAATAATAATTTCTTTAAAATTCATATGGTATTTCTTTCATTAGTTGCCAACATTTCTAAATTGGGACTTTCTTTTTTTGCATAAATATCCTAATTTCCAACTATTCTTTTAAAAATTGAGGGAAAAGAAAGACAAGACAAGAAAAGAAAAAAGACAGAAAGAAAAGAAATACACTCCAGACATTGAAACTCCATGTTCTCCTAGGGCAGCAAATTGCTAGAGCTGACAGTGGCTGTTCCTTTAGACAGGGTCCTCTCTGTCATTCCCCAGAGTCCCAAATGAAATCAGCTTAGCCCTTCTCAGCACTGGTGTTTGACATCCCAACTCTACCATCTGGAATCACAGATCAGACACAAATAGAAGTGATGCTTTCTCCCTACCCTGATTTCTGGTACCTTCAGATGCCACTGGGAGACTTTACCCTAGCTCATTACACCCCTGCTGCACACAGGGATAGCAGGAAAAGAGAAAAAGGTGGAACAAAAGTCCCTGAGCTTTTTGAGTTTGGGGTCCTGAGTTTTAGTCTCTGTTCCACACCTGTTTCACAGATGGGGAAACTGAGACCCAGAGAGACGAAGAGGTTTGGCTGTACTCATACTGTGAGGGACATGAGATGCCTGAACATGGTTCCAAATGCTCAAAGATCAGCTACCTGCTGCTCTGCTGGGTGGAAAGAGGGACACTGGCTGGGAGCTGCTGGGAGTGTTTAGATAGGACAGGGTCTCAGCTTTGCAGCCAGAGCCTAAAATTAGTGGCTGGAAAGTGTTTGGCCTCATCCCAGCAGAAAAGGTGTTGTGACTCTGTAGGGGGCTGCTAAGGAGGAGGGAGACAGCCTCGCTCCCAGCACCATATGAAATGGGAGTCAAACGTGTAAAATCACATTCTTTACTGACATTTATGAATCATTTGGCTGCCAACCCCAGGAAGGTCCTATTTTTTACATCCTTGCAGGAGTGCTCAGAATTGAGGGGTAAGGCAGTGAGGAAGGGGGCCTCGGGGCGAAGAGCTTCCTGGGCCACTGTGCAAGTGAAGTAAGTGGCTGATGTTTCCCAGAGAACCTACAGCTCGGTCTTGGACCTGGGGCTGTCTCAGTTTACCCATGTCCCACGCGAAATGCAGGAGTCAGTAGCCCTGGTTTGAGATACAAACCTCACGCTTCCTGGCTGTTTGACCTCAGCAAATTACTTCTCTAGATGCCTCTGGACCATCTGTTCCTGTCCTGTGACAACTGGTCTCCTGTCTTCCACCCTTGCCCCCTTGCAGTCTGTTTCCCAGAGCCAAAGTTCTCCCTCAAATGGCCTTTCCCTGTTTAAAGCCTCCCCGTGGCTCCCCAACCTTCTCGGGATAAAGAACAAATCCTCCACCATGGCCCACCTCATCTCTTGCTCCCCCGCCTTCTTTGAATGACAGCCGTTCTGACCGCTTACTGTTCCCTCCCACCCACCTCAGGACCTTTGTTCATGCTTCCTCTATCAGCAACTCTCTTCCCGCCTTCCTTCACCTGGTTAGCTCACGTGCTTGCTTCAGACCATGGCGCAGGAGTCACCGCCTCCAGAAACCTTCCCTGAGCACCAGGCCTTTCTCCAGTGGTACTGCCATCCTCTGTGCTGGAGCAGAGAACCTTACCGGGGCATATCTGGAACCCAAGGGACATGTGTTCCATGTGTCAATGTGATGACTTAATTCATGTCCAGCCCCCCTCCCCCATTAAACTGAGTTCCTAACAAATGGGTTGGGTCCCTCTTGCTCACTGTTGTATCTATCCTTGCTCCTGACACATCACAGATACTCAAAAATCCTTGAAATAAGTGTCACATGGGGTGGGGACATGGCTTAATCCTAGAGCATGTGCTTAGCATACATGAAGTCCTGAGTTCTGTCCCTAGCACAAAAAAGAAAGAAAAATGTCAAATAAACTTTCTCTTCTCTGAGACTCAGTTTCCTCATCTGGAAAGTGGGGATCATCTCCCTAAATCTCAGAGTTGCAGAGGATTTTAGCAAAGTACACATAGAAGGTATTGACTGAGTGGTGGTTATTTTCTGGGGATGGACAGACACCCCCAAAGAAAACCTCCTTTGCGAACTCTCCCAGTGGTCTTCCCTGACCCCGTCTCCTAGAGACAGATGCAGTGGGCATCAAGGACAACTGGCCCCGGGGTAGGTTGCAGGCCCACCAGAATCTAGAAGGAAACTAGAAGGCCTCCTTCTTCTTGATCGGGCCTCTTGTTCAAACACCTCCTGGATACCTCCCATAACTAAGTGCTCTGCCCTGGGCTGGGTGTTTTATACATTTCTCCACCTCACCCCGATGAGGTTGGCATTGAGGCAGTGGGTTCAGAGATGGGCAGCAATTTGCCCAAGGCTGCACAGCAGTAAGTGACAGATCCAGGATCTGAGCCCAGATCTCCCCAACCCACAGTCTGGATTCTTTCCCTCTGTGCTCGACTACCTTTACTCAGGAGCTTGTAAAGTGGAGCTTATAAAGTACATCCACTCTCTTCATTCACTCAAGAAGTAAGTAGGCATGGGACATTAATGATGCTCCAGGCACTGGGGACATAGCAGAGAAAAAGATACATTTGGTCCCTGTTCTCGTGGAAAATAAATATGCAAGCGAGTAGAGTAGATCATTTTGGGTTGTGATATGTGAGATTAAGGAAAAAGAGTAGCATGACAGAAGTTGACCAGAGGGGTGGGTGGGTGGGAGAGTTTGGAAGGGTGGTGGATTGGAGACACTTCTTTGAGCAGGTGACACTGACCAAGACAGAATAGTACAAGTTTGGCGGGCAATAGTGTGGAACTTTCTGGACAGAGGCCTTGAGGCCGGACTGAGCATGTCTGTTGAGGAGGAATAAGCCTGGCAGAGCTGGAGGGCATGAAAGGGAGGTTGGGGGTGAGGAGGTCATTGGGAGGGACAAAGGCTGGGCCAAACTGGTCCTCAAAGTCAAGGTGACAATTTTATTTAAGAGTAGCGGGGAGCAGCCTAACCTGGCTGTCTTAGTTATTTTTTTCATTGCTGAGACAAAATAGATGACACCTAAAGTTAAAGGAGGAAAGGTTTATTTCTGCTCACAGTTTGTGGAGGTTTCGGTCCATAGTAGACTGGCTCTAAGGCAGGGTGGTGTGGCAGAGGGACATTGCAGAGGAGAAACAGTTCATGGTGTGGCAGGGCAGGCAGAAGGCAGCAAGCAGCAAGCAATGACCAGAGCAAGCCTTCTTTCTGTCCCTTATATTCCATCATACCCAGGGTGGGTTACCCTTAATCCCAGCATCACACACCCTAGATCCAGCCACCTCCAACAAACCCCCCCTGTGACACCAAGAGCCTTTGGGGGGACATCTAGATACAGCCATAGGAGTTCACAAGCCCCTCGGGCTGCTGTGAGGGACAAGCTCTGAGAGGCAAGGATGGAGGCTGGATCAGTCCACGCTGCCAGCATGGCATGAACCCAGGGGGTGATGCTGGGGAGGAAGGAAGTACTTGGGCTCAGGACAGCTGGGTTTTACTGTATCTGAACTGGACAGGGTAGGTGGGGCTACTGATGAAAACTCCTCAGGGGAGGCAAGAATCTGTTACTTAGGCCCATTCTAGGAAGGACTGAGACCCACAGAGGGGCTGGACCTTCCCGGAGCCACCTGGGCCTCCTGACTCTTTAATGACTCTCATCACGCCGCACAGTATTCTCCATACCCACAGAATCCCAAGAGAAGCTCTTAGGCCCACCATGTCCAACTGGGGTGCTCCTTGGCAGTCCTACTGCCCACCCTCCCTATGACTGAAATAGCCATGGTAACATGGAGACAGAATGGACACGAGACGCTGACACCCCGCCCTCCACCATCCCTTCTCTGGCTCAAGGGACCGTGGAGAACCAGGTCCGAATCCTGGGAAGGGCACTAACCTGCTGTGTGACTTTAGATAAGTTCTAGCCCCTTTCTGGGTCTCAGTTTCCTCATGCATAAAACAAGGGTAAGAGTGATACCCACCCCAAGGTTCTGTGGAGAGGAACAGGCACATTGATAAGCACAAAAAGGCTCAGTACAGCCAATCATACTTTCAGGACTTAATAAGAGCTTTTATCATTATTATGAACCACTGTACCCCAGAGTAATGAGGGCTTGGCCGGTGGGCAGCTTGCTGCCTCCCCAGCCCACCCCGAGCAGCACGCAGGGTCTGCGGCAACCCCGGGGGAGCAGGTTCCTGGATGGGGTGCAGCGGGGGAGCCGCTGGAAACTGCTGTGGTCTGGCCCAGAGCTCTGAGGGGGAGTGGGGAGAGGCGAGAACACGCGCTCGGAAACGCCGAGCAGCCCGACAGATGGAGCCGAGGATGTGAGAGACGCAGACAGACAGCGAGGGACCCGGAGTCGGGGAGAGGAGGAGCAGGCAGCGGAGGCGCCGGAGGACTGGCGGTCACACGGCGCCACGAGCGGAGCAGCCGACCAGCAGATGGACGGGGTTTCCGGGGCACTGAAAGACCCAGACAGACAGACGAGGCTCCCGGACAGACAGAAAAGCAGAGCCAGAGTCCGCGGGACAGGCAGGCTGTGTCAGCATCAAAGGGACAGACATACAGGCTGGCCCAGGGTCTCAGGGTCGGCCTAACACAGGGACAGAATACCCGAGGGGCGGATAGACGGATGGACCCCGGGTGTCAGTGTGAGGCTGACAGACAAATGACCGACGGACGTCGTGCAGGGACAGATTCCTGCGTTCGGTGATCAAACGCCACAGACTAACAGGTCCGAGCACTGACCCGAGAGCCGAGGCCCAGCCCGGGCCCGTTCAGCTCTCTGAGCGGAGCCTGAGGCCCAGGCCAGAGACTCCGGGTGACTCGGATGCTGGACTCCGAAGCTTCCCGGCTTCTTGGGAATATGGGATCCCTTCACCCTTCTCCCCTCTTTCTACCATTAGGTGGATCCCCAAACTCTGGGGCATGCTGGGAGATTCCTGGGTCACAGAGGCAACCGGGCCTGGGGAGAAGGGAATGAACCCTCCTCTGTCTCCCAACCGCTGCCTGCTCAGGGGGTCATGGGGTCCAGAAGGGATGGCTTTTTGGGTCCTTGAGCAGAGGGATTTCACCCCCTGACTGCTGGCTTCTCGCCTCCTCCCCAGGCTTGGCTTTTTGCCCCCAACCCCAACAGTGTATACTTATCTGCTCTTTCAATTTCTCCCAGGACATGCTTCCTCTTAGCACAAGACTGGGAGTCAGAAAATTAGATCCAAAATAGACTTCTGAGTGCCTCTCTTTCTCCACCTATAAAATGGGGCAGCAGAAGTAGCCTGTTAGGTCAAGGGCACTGACTACAGTGCTTGACTCGCACTGGGCTGAGAACTGTTGGAGGAAGGGAGACCTAGCTAGGCTGGAAAGGCATCAAGGAAGGCTTCCTGGAGGAGGAATAAGTCAGGCAGGTCAGGAGGAACATAGAAGGTGTCCTGGCTCTATGCAAACTCTGGCAGAGAAGTCCCAGGGCCCTCGAAGATCAGGAGGGAGACACAAACCAACCTTCACATTTATCTATTCATTCAGCAAATACTAATTAGGTGCCTACTACATGCACAAATGCAAGAGACACAGTGGTAACTAAGGTAGATAAGATTCTTGCCCTCACAGATTCCCCAGTGATAGAATAGAAAATAATTCGAGGCCAGCCTGGGCTCCAGAGTGAGTTCAAGGCCAGCCTGAACTACATAGCGAGACCCTGTCTCAAGAAAAAAAAAGAATAGAAAATAAATGTTTAAATAAATAAAGTTATTACACAGCATATTAAGCGGAAAGTAAGAGGAGAAGATTTGAAGACTGGAGTGATTTGGTGAGGGTGGAAGTGGCCCGGGAGGACTCTCTACGAGGGTGATGAGTAAGCGGAGGAGGAGCCACCCACTGCAGGCTATGAAGAGGGGTGTTCCAGGCCCAGCAAGCAGCAAGTGCAAAGATCTTGCATCAGGAACAAGTTTGGCAAAACCCTCCAGGGCACCTGGAGTGTGGCGAATACATAGACGGTGGTTTGAGATGCATGAGAAACCATCAGGCCAGATGATTGGAGCCTGCAAGCTGAGGGGAGAAGCCCAAGTTTGATTCCAACTGTGCTAGGAGGCCTCTGGAAGGTTTTTCGAAGGGGAACAACGTGATCTGACAGGTTCCGGAGCTATCCCACAGGCTGCGTGTGGGGAATGGGCTGTGGGGGGGGAGCCCACAGAGAAGGTTGATGTGGTTGTCCAGGCAAGAGAGAACAGTCACCTGCATCTGGAGGTGACATTGGAAAGATGGATGGATGAGGATATATTCTGATAAAAAGCAAATGCATATCCCTTCCCCCCAAATCTGGATTCCTTGTCTTGAGGTAGTACGTTCTTCTCTGTGGGTGGTTCTAGTCCCATTCATGGTGACATCAACTTCTCTCAACTTCCTTCCAAATCGAGTGGGATGTGGGATGGGCTTCCTGGAGGAGACTCCGAGAGAGGTTGCTTGGTGGTAAGGAGGAGCCCGAGGTATGTTCCCCACTTCTGTGTGCCCACCCTCTACAATTCATAAATTGTTTTCTAACCCATCACTTAATTTAATGCTCATGACAAGGAAGTAAATAAGGCTCAGAGAAGCAGAGAGACACCCAGGCATACAGAAAGTCCAGGGCAGGGCTGGGTCACAAACCCACACTGCGGAATATTTCCTTTCTGATCTTCACCCAGCAACTATGATGCAGGCAGGATGGCAAGTGCCAGCCCTGTCGTCGAGAAGGGGAAACTGAGGCCAGGGAAATTAGGTTGCATGTTCTGGGCAGGACTGTTTTAAGACCTTTGTGGGCTCTACATCTATCAAGCATATTAAAATGCAGCCACATCAAACATCAAATGTAAATTATACATAGCCAGATAAAAGCCAAATGGCAGTTGATTGGCTGACATCATGTATCATTTTGCAGACATTTAATTAAACATTTATTTCACAGCTCTTGCCTGGCAAGCGTGAGGTCCTGAGTTCGATTCCCAGTTCAAAAAAAAATTTTACTAATTTTGATTCTGCAGTTTTTCCCTGTGTTTTGGAGCCAATTTTTTTTCAGACCTCAAATATTCTTCTAGGTCCACGAACATCTCGCAGGCCCTTGGCAGTGAGCATTTAGTGCTGGCTGGAAAGAACAGCCAGTTTGGGTCCTGTTGCCAAAAGGGGCCAAGCGAGGCAGAACCCAGGCCTTTCATCCCCAGGCTGCAGTGAGGTCTGTGTGCTCTCTGCTGACCCCATGGCCCAGGACTCAGGTCTCCTTTCTTCCCCCTCCTGTCCCTGTTCCTGCCCATAGCAGCCCTGGGCTGTGTGAGCCCTTTGTCTGCCATGAGCTGGGAGCTGGCTGAGGAGAGGGCAGGAGTGGGTGGGGAGGTGGGCAGTTGGCTGTCAGGCGGTGATGGATGCTGGCCTGGAGCCGGGGCCTCCCTCATGCTGACCCGGCCCGGAAACAGATGGTCTTCCAGCCTGAGAGAAACTTCCAGGGTGTCACTCTCCCCCAACTCCCCAGGCCCCTTCACGTTGGACCAGCTGGTCTCCTTCCCGTTCAAAGCCAGAGCCATGGGAGTGAGAGGTGGGGGGAATGGGCTGGGAAGGAGAAGAGGTGGAGCCAGGGAAGGTGGCTATGCTCTGAGCCCCTCAGAGCCCTGGGGCCATCTTAGCCTCTCTCATAGCCCCCCACTTCTAGCTACTCCAGGTCTGCTTTCTGCCCCTCCTATGTCCCCTGCTCAGCCCTGTCCTTGTAGGCCTGGACCAAACCCCAGCTTCTCCTGGCTTCCCTCCAAGCCAGCCTCCAGAATCAGCTTTCAGAGCTACTGAGCTGATAACATCACCTCCGATTCTGGGATGGAATTCAGCTTTAGAACAAAATCCGAACTCTGCAGTCCAGGCTTTTTTAATGGTGCAGGGATCAAACCCAGGGCCTGGTGCATGCTAAGGAAGTGCTGTGCCACTTAGCTACATGGCCAGCCCCTCAATGTCCAGAGTGTGTTGCCCTTTACAGTGCCAGTCTTTTACGCCATTGCATATTAAAACACCCCTGTCCAGGCCCAGCAAGCTGCTGGCCATTGCACTGAAATGTCCTGTGCTCTCACACCTCTGCACCGCTGTGTCGACTGAATCTTCCATCTGGGCTGACCTTCCACCTCTTGTTGTCTTCAAATGCTGATCCTTGCTTTAAAACTGAGATCAAATCTTTCTTCCTCCAGGCTTCCCTGACTTCTCCCCCAACCTTGCAGGCAGGTTACCATCTCTGGTTTCCAAAGCATCTTGTAGTGTCTATTTCGCCTCTTACCTGTCTCCTGTCTCTCCCATTGAGACTGTGAGAGATGTGAGGGCACAAATCAGGTAGTTAAAATACACTTGCTATTACATGAATAGTGAAGAATGATTCTGGCTGCAGAAATCATTATGTGGGTGTTGGGAGGGGGCCCAGAGAATGGAAGATAAAGGGACACAAATTTCTTCTCGTCAGAAGAAACAAAATCCAGCCTGGAGCTGCTCAGAAGCTGAGGGCCCCACATCGGGAGGGGAGGGAAGCGTGCAAGCAATGGGTGTGAATGAACAGGCTGGAAGGGACCGAAGGAATTCCAGTGTTGGAAGGGAGAGTTGGACTGAGGGGCCTTTGCATTTCCCATGTCGGCTTCTGAGGGAGCGGCCCCATCCCCTTCCTGGCTGCCAATCCTGTAATGTGGAGGGTGTATCTACAACTTCAATTGGGGATGGGGAGGAGGGCTCTAAACGAGAAGTTCCTGGCCACATTTTGTGGGGAGACTATGGGCCCCAGAATATAATCTCTGAAAGGATCCCCAAGGCCATCAAGCCCATCCCTCTCATTGGCCAATGGAGAAACTGAGGCCCAGAAAGGCCACACTACTGCGAAGAGCAGGATACCCACTTGAGGAAACTTGGTCTTAGCTGGCCCTGTGGCACATCGCTTCCTCCCTTTGGCTCACCGTATAATGTGCTTACAATTGGTCCCACAGTTCCCAAACAACGTACTAGAGATGCCATCTGAGATTAGACTCCCCAAATCCTGGGCTCCCCAATTTCAGATTTGGGCAATAAGTTCACTAAATCTGAGTCAGGATTTTCCTGCCTGGTTTCCTGGGGAGGCAACTTTCGTAGGATCTCTCTATGGTTTCGGCAAATGGCCTGCCTGCCCCATGAGTCAAACTGTTTAGGAGGCTGGGGAAGGGGCAGGGTCTGTGGGCACAACAGCCGCAGTGCAGCTGTTAGGCCAGAGAGGGGAAATTGGACCCAGAGGTTTGTGTGCAAAGTAGCTTCTCATCTATTCAATCCTCACAGCTACTTTGAGAGAGACTAGGACTCAGAGAGGGTCTTGTTCAGGATTACACAGTAAATTACAAGTGAAATCAGGAATTGGACTCAGGACTTAGAGTTCCTCCCCTCTCCCAGCCGCCCCCGCCCCCCCCCCTTGCCAGCTTTCTAGTCAACTCAGCAGGCTTGCATACAATGCATTCATTCATTCAGCTCACTGTGGACTGAGCACCTACTGTGTGATAAGAACTGAGGGTGCACAGTGAGCAGGTTGACCTAGTCAGTGTCCTGGAGCTCAGTTAGGGGAGATGCATGCATGATCTGGCAGTTACAACCCACTGCGAAGGCCAGGCGTGGTGGCACACACCTGTAATCCCAGCACTCGGGAGGCTGAGGCAGGAGGATCACTGTGAGTTTGAGGCCAGCCTGGGCTACATAGTGAGTTCAAGGCCAGCCTGAACTGCATAGCAAGACCCTTTCTCAAAAACAAAAACAAAACAAAACAACCCACTGCGATGAGGCCTGAGAGAGGAAGACAGAAGCCAGGGGGAGGCTCCTACCCGCGGTGGAGGGTGGTCAACAGCTTCCTGAAAGAAGTTTAAAAGCAGAGCTTTGGAAGAAAAGCAAGACTTATCCAGGTTTGGGGCTTGGGGGCTGGAGGAGAAGGCAGGATGTTCCAGGCAGAGGTAGTAGCCGGGATAAAAGCTCAGCAGTAGGAGAGGGCACTGAACGCTGTGGAATCTGTGGCCCGTGCAGAGTAGCTGGAGCCACAAAATTTGTTGGCAGAAGGGGCACAAGAGGAACCGGCACAGTCGCAAATACCTAGAGAAACTGAGCAGCCCTTTGTCCCCAGGTGGGGCGGGGCACTGAGATGAGGTCAGGGATGGGCCAAAAAGTGGCCCCCGCGGGCCCGGGGGCGGGGCGGGGTGAGTGTGCTGAAGCAACGAGGCCCTCTGTGATTTAAGAGGCCGTGTGCGCTCACGGTCAGAGTGCTGCCTGGGTTTGAATCCCTGCTCCGCTGCTTCCTGGCTGGGAGACCTTGAGCGAATGAGAGGCCTCCCGGGTCCCAGTTTCCTCTTCTACACGATGGGGATGATCGCAGGACTGGTGTAAGCCCTCTCCGGCGTCAGTAAACCCTCGAGGAAGGCCGGTGCCTCAGGTCGGGGACAACGCGGCGGCGTCCTGTGGGGGAAGCTGAGGAGCCGACACCGGCCCCCCGTCCGCGGCCCGAGGCGATCGTTTCCGCGCCCCGTTTCACAGCTGTGCGCTGGGGGCTCGCGCGGCGCCGGCGGCCGGGCGGGGCGGGTGGGAGGGCGCGGGCCGAAGCGCGCCGGACGCTGAGCTCCGCCTGCCTCCCGCAGGTACCTGCACGCCCTCTACCTGGGCCTGCAGAGTCGCTGGCGCGGGGAGCCGCTGCGGCGCCACTTCTACTGGCGGATGCTGTTCGAGAGCGCGGACGTGAGCATGCTGCGCCTGCTGGAGACCTTCCTGCGCAGCGCGCCGCAGCTGGTGCTGCAGCTCAGCCTGCTGGTGCAGAGAGGCGGGGAGCCAGACCTGCTGTCGGGTGAGCCCCGCCCCGCCCCGCCCCTGCTGCGGGCCCCGGGGAAGCCCTGCACCCTCCCCCACCATGCTTCTGGCAAGCCTTAGGGACGCCCACCCCGTACTCTCCCCACTCCAGGCCTGTCAAGACACCCATGGCCCCCGTACCTTACCCTTCTCCCTCTCACCACCCCTCAGGCCTCCTGGGCACCTCCCACCTGCCTTCCCCCCTTCCCATTGCCAGGGCAAACCAGACCCCATTTTTGCCCTTCACCCCTCAACACACATCAGACCCACTGCGGAAGTCCACTGCCCCGTTCATTACCCACACTCCCAATCCCAGCCTGCATCTTCTGGGGACACCTCCTCACAGATCTGCCCTCTCGCCATCAGGGCAGCTCCTGACCCAGATCCCTCCTGCTCTCCCCAGACCCCCACCCAGACCCACCCTAACCCAGCCCACCCCGTCCCCGCCCTGTCTCCACAGCCCTCTCCACTTCTGCCTCGCTCGTGTCCCTGGCATGGACGCTGGCCTCCTACCAGAAGGTGCTGCGGGACTCAAGGGATGACAAGCGGCCCCTGTCCTACAAGGGGGCTGTGGCCCAGGTGCTGTGGCACCTGTTCACCATTGCAGCCCGCAGCCTGGCCTTCGCCCTCTTTGCCAGTGTCTATAAACTCTACTTTGGCATCTTCATTGTGGCCCACTGGTGCGTCATGACCTTCTGGGTCATCCAGGGTGAGACTGACTTCTGCATGTCCAAGTGGGAGGAGATCATCTACAACATGGTGGTCGGCATCATCTACATTTTCTGCTGGTTCAATGTCAAGGAGGGGCGCAGCCGCCGCCGCATGACCCTGTACTACTGCATTGTCCTCCTGGAGAACGCTGTGCTCACTGGCTTCTGGTACTCTAGCCGCAACTTCTCCACCGACTTCTACTCGCTCATTCTGGTCTGCGTGGTGGCCTCCAGCTTTGCGCTGGGCATATTCTTCATGTGTGTCTACTATTGTCTCCTGCATCCCAATGGGCCCATGCTGGGTCCCCAGATGCCCGGCTGCATCTTCCGTAAGGCCTCAAGGCCCTGTGGCCCACCATTTGAAGCAGTCACAAGTCCCCCAAGGTCCCTGCCAAGGACTACAGTCACAGAACGGGAGGGGGTCTCAGTGGGGGGTGAGCGCGCAGGGACCCCCACGCCGCCTGTCTTTCAGGTGCGGCCTGGCTTGCCTCCCACACCAGTAGCTCGGCCCGTGCGGACAGAGGGGCCCGTCATTCGGATTGACTTGCCTCGTAAGAAGTACCCGGCATGGGATGCTCATTTTATTGACCGCCGGCTCCGGAAGACCATCCTGGCACTGGAGTACTCCTCTCCGACCACACCCCGGTTGCAGTACCGGAGTGTGGGGATATCCCAGGAGCTACTGGAGTACGAGACCACGGTGTAGGCCACAGTCTTCCCCCAAAAGGGAACAGACGTGGCTGACCCCACATCAACCACAGTGTTGACCTGGAGTTTGAGGGCCACCAGGCTAAGGGGGAGTGGATCTGTTGGTCCAAGGAGAGTGGCCCCACCATTGGGTTCTTTTAAGGGTGGGGGCAGCCTTTTAGGGGAGGCCTCAGTCCCAGGCCCTGTTTTCAGCACTCTGGCCCATTCCCTAAAGTCCCCTGAACCAGGGCCCAGGGAGTTGACTGGTGCTACATTCCTCACAAGCTGCCCCATTTTTATTGGGGCCTCCATACCATGTCTGATGCAAGGGGCTGATGCCCTTGCTCCTGCCTGGCATTGCCCACCTGTTGCCCCTGGTGGACCTAGCAGAGGAAGGGCACTGTCAGGTCCATGGCCTAGGCCCTTTGCTCTCCAGAGGGTATGGGGAGTACGGCCGCCTCCGTGGTGGGACAGAATCTCTGAGACGGACGGAGGAGATGGGGGAAGATGTGGAGTGAGTTGGGACACCTCGTGGACAGGGTTGTCATGTCCTGTAGGGTCTGAGGCCTGGAGCTGGGCAAGAGGGGACTTGAAGGAGGGAGTTGGGGTGGGGGAGTTGGGTGAGGGCTGATGGTGCGGAGATGGACAGGAGGAACCCTGAGGACCCAGGCTGGCAGGAGCACGGCAGGGCGAAGGTCTGGGGAGGGGAATCTGCAGTCCAGAGCAGAGAGAGTAAGGAACACGAGCTCCTCGGGAAACACGCTTTTTTGTGGACTGGTTTGGATGAGGTTCTGGACACCTCAGGTGAATTTTCAAGGAGCCATTCTTTGTTCTAGATGAGCATCTGGAACATTTCTTCTAGATGAAGGTCTTGAACACAGCGGATAAAGTGTCTAGGAAGATATTCTGTGTGGGAACAACTACAGATGGTGGCAGGACATTCAGCAGAGGACCTGTTCTGGAGACATACTTAGCTCCAGATGAAGTTCTAGAACACAGAGCTGATCAAAAGTCCTAGGGAGTTGCCGATCTGTATTCTGTTAGGAGAAATAGGGACACAGGAGCAAGGACAGTGCTCCGCTGTTGGGGATTCTAGTGTCCACTACAGTGGGTGAGGGGAAGGGGGCCCTAGAACCCAGTGCAGATGGAACAGTCCAGGGATGGTGCTGCAGTGCTAGACTTCTGGCGCTTATGGGAGTTCTAGGTTCCTGTCCATCTTGGTCCACAGTCATCTTTCTAAAAAGGAAGTTGTCCCCAGAACCTGAACTATTTCAGCTGCCAACTTGTTCTCAGCAGGAAAAATAATAGCTCTGGGGAGGTGACATGAATCCTGGCTCTCCGCCACCCTGCAGATGCAGCTCTCCGGGGCAGCATCTGGGAAACTGACTTGTTTTGTCTCAGATCTGACAGCCCCCAGGATTCACGGTCCATTCCCATGACCCAAACATCCTGGGGTGTGCATGGGACCACACACCCAGGGCTGCTCCTCTGTCCCAGGGAGCAAGTCCTAGATAGGGTGCAGGAGTGTGGGGGTGGGGAAATAGTGGCCCTATAGGTTGGAGGGATGGAGCCTTTAGGCAGAAGTTGGAGCCCCTTCCCATTCTCCAAACCAGCTAAGGCAGGCTCACTAGGAGGGGACAGCAGGGGACTTTAGGGACAGATGCAGACCCTGGCATCTGAGAATCCTACACTATGCAAATTACAAGGTGTGCTTAGCCTCCCTGCTCAGCTTCCCTGCAGGTTACAGATGGGAAACTGAGGCCCAGAGTGGCAGCCGCTCTCACAAGGCCCTAGATGGCTGGTTATCCCATCAAATGGTGATGGGTAATGGATTTGCTGAGGATGCAAGGAGGGGGCCATGCTCAGGGTGTAAGGAGGGCAGGACTGCGTGCACGCACACACACACAAGCACATGTCACATCTGTGACACAAGTAACCCAGCCCCTGGCACCACAGGTGGCTACGCAGAAAGCACCGGGCCAAGATGGTGCATCCCTCCTGCCACACAGAGTACTTCTCCTTAGTCCTCTGCTTCTCTGATTCCTAAGGAGCCTCAGGAACTCAAGAGCGCTGGGCAGTCCCATCCTGACACAGGCCCACTCTGCTGGGCTCAGCCATGCTCCTTGTCCTCTGCCCCGATCTATCTCCTGAGACCCAGTTCCATGGTTAGTCACACACACGCCACAGTTTTTGTGCAACAAGCATTGCCGAGGGGGACTGAGGCCCGACTGCCTGTTTCCCCAGGGCTGACTGTGCCAGGAAATTTCACCCTGCGCTGTTCCCCTTACACTTTCCCCTACTTGCAATGTCCCAATCAGAGGTGTTGTCTTCCCATCCTACAGATGAGGAAACTGAGGCTCCACACAGCCACCTGAGGGACTGAGGGTCACCTTTGCAAGTTATTTTACTCCCTAGGGTCCTGTAGTGGCCTATCCGGCTGCCTCATTCTCCAGAGTCCTAGAAGGAAAAACAAGAAGTATCCTTCCTGGGAGCTGGGAGTCCTCTACAGCTCTGGGAGCTCCAGAAGCTGGGCTCATGAGTGAGCTGGCAGTGCCAGGCACAACTGGAGGCTCACAGGGGAATCACAGTCACATTTTTTAAAATTCGGTCCCACAAAACCTTCCCTCAGGACCTCTGCGTGTAAGAACATCTGAACGCAGAAAAGCTCGTGGTCAAAGAGCCAGAGGAGAGGGCGGTGTGCACCTTCTGCTTCTTAGCTTTGGGAGAGAGCTCAGCCTTCTGACCCTGGATTTCAGGACCCCATCCTTCCTGGCCTGAGGTCCCCCTCTTTGCTGACCTGTCCCCTTCTTGCACTGGGATAGAGGAGTCAGAGTGAGGGAGGGCCCATTCCCTTGGAGCTGTTTCCTGTTCCTTTCTGTCACACAATCTACCTCAGCCCTCTGTCTTCCCTGCCAGGACTGAACCCCTTGGGTTCTCTGTTCCCCATTCCGTCTCACCCCAGCCTGGATGCTCAGTGCTCCCCAGAATCCCTAAAAAATCCTGCGTGAGAGAGGGCTCCAGAACCATAGCCCAGAGGGCCTCTTGGGATCCCCTCAGCCACCTGCCCTCTACACCCATTATAAAGGAGAAACTGAGGCCTGGCGAGGGGCAGGGCACTTGCCCAAGATCACACAGGAAGTCAGTATCAGAGTTGGGATTTTCCTGGGGATGAGAGGTGGTCAGATCTGTCTTAATTTTGCCAGGAAGAGAAGAGAAGAGAGACTCTGGTACCAAAGCACCAGGGGCCCGGTCCTAGTACCTAATCCCAGGAGAACTGTCCCTATTCCCAGGGCAGATTTCAGTCTCCCTACTTCCTTGAGCTCCCACCCTTGAACTGACCCCATAGGCTGCTGACAGTGGTCCCCAACCTCTACAGGCACCGAGCACCCCTGGTCACACATCAACGCACTGACATACATGTGCCTTGTATCAGTCACCCCAGCTGAGCAGCACCGGCCTCCATCCTCCCCAGCAAGGGCTCCCCAACAAGGGAGGCTTTCTCAGTCCCCTCCTCTCCTCTGCCTCATTCTTGTACCTCCCCCAAATCTGCCTTACCCTCAGTCAGCTCCCCGTGACACCTGCGTCTCCCTGCAGCTGGGTCGCCCAGGAGAGTTGGAAAAGTAGAGGGCTGGCAGGTCCAGGTCTCCGGGTGAGGACCAGGGGGCTGGTAATGTTCAGGAAAGTGCTTGCCTGGCAGCCCCAAAGCTCCCTGAAGACCAGAGTTCTGCAGGTCCTTCCCTTGGAGGCACCTGGGCTGGCAATGAGCATGGGGAGAAGGTTCTCTGGGGCAGGTGTGTGGCCTGCAAACTTCAATGTCTGCAGGCAATGAAAGCTGGGAAAGTGGCGATGTGCCAAAGGGATGGGGGGCCTGGCAAACAGAACAGTGTGTGCCCCACCCATGGGCACTAAAGTCCAGATTTTTACAAACACACGGTGCCAGCCAAACTACTTATACCAAGGTCACCAGTTTGAAACCTTCAGTTCAAAATGTTGAGAAGATTCTAGGGAGGCCGACAGGGTCTGGAAGCCTTTTGGGGAAGTGTGGGACAGAGGCCTTGGCTTCCTCTGAGACTTTACTAGTCTAACTCTATGTCCCTGTCACTTGGCTATCTGCAAGAAGACCCCACTCCTTCAGCTGGAAAGGAGAGGGAGGCCGGAGAACACAAGGACCCTGGCTGCGGAGCCATGATCTGATGAGGGCCCCGGGCCCACCCAGGGCCTCTGGGCAGCTTAGGGGCTGGAGTGTTCTCTATTTTTTTTTTTTTTGGTGGGGGTTGCTTCTGGTTAGGAGGAACCTGCGTCAGGTGAGGGGAAGAGTCCAGGCACAGAGTGAAGACTGAAAGTGGGACCCAATGTCCCCGTGCTGTGCTGGCCCCTGGGACCTGCTTCCTCCCCCGCCTGAGCTGGGGACAGGTGGAGGAGAGCTGTCAAGTTTCCATACTGAGGTGCTTTGTGACTTCTCAATGGAAGGGACTGAGTGCCAAGCCACATGGGCAGCTGTGGGGCAGGGGCCTGAGTCCCTCTTCCCAACCAAAGAGGTTTCTGAGACTCTAGGCTGGGGGGTGGGGGGAGGACTGTAACCTGCCATTCTGGTTGGGGAGGGATGTGACATTCCCAGGCCCTTGGTTGCTGCAGGTAAGGGCAAGGAGAGGAAGAAGGCTGGAGCAGGACACAGTGGGAGAGGGAGGCCCAACCCAGCGTGGCCTGGTTGAGCTGCCAGAGCCTGCCTGCCACAAAACCCTCTGGGGGACACAGGGAACTTCCTGTCCTTGGCTTCTTCCCCTCTAAAGTTCTCTTGACAAGAAAGCAGCCCTCTCCCCAGCAACCCTGGCTTTTACTCTATGCATAATCACAGTAAAGGCCCCTCAGGCCAGGCTGGAGGGATGGGGGCCCAGGACTACTGCAATAATCTCAGAGTGGAGGGGACCTTGGGACAAAGAGGGGGTAAAGACAGCACCAGGAGGAAAAGAATTATTCCTCCCTCTCTCTGTCACCTAATTCCAGAATCCATCCAGACCTACCATGGCCCCATCCCTGCCTTCTTCCTGCCTGTCTGCATTGGGCTAAACCCCCAAACAGGAAGGGGCCTCAGACAAACAGCCCCCATCCCCACTGGAAAGAGCAGGAACCATTCCTGGGGTCACCACTTACTCTTGTCACACCTGATGATCCTGTGCTTTGGAAGATCTGTATTTTCTCCCAAGCAGACCTCCTTTCTTGATGAAGGATTCACTTTGCCACATTAACTCATCCTGGGGTTCTGGTTGCAGTACATGCTGCCAAGGCCTCAAGCTTCCGGGGCTTGAGGGTGGGGAGTTTCCCTATTCTATTGGATTGCTTACTCTCAAAAGCACTCATGGATGCCCATCTGTTCCTGCCTCCACAGACCCTAGGGCAGCTCTGGCAGCTCAAGTTGAGAATCAGTGGTTTAGTTGTCCAGCATCCTATTTCATGGAGGGAGCAAGTCCAGAGACCAGAGGTGGCCTGCCCAAGGTCACACAGAAAGCTGATGGCAGGATGGGATGAAAACCTAGGTCCTTCAGTAAAGGGTCCAACCAGAACGCCCCCAGCTCTGATCCCACTGCCCCACTTTTCCTCCAGGAACCACTAGCCATGCCCGAGGGGCTGATTTCCCTCTGTCAGCACAGTTCCAGGTGATTCCCTCCATGTTCCTTCTTCCCTCCCTAATCGACCCCCACCCTGCTCCTTCTGTTTCCTAGTCCCAGTCCCACTTCCAGACATTTACTACATCTGTGCCATTCCCAGTCCCCTCACCCCCACTCGCCCTCCTGTGCTTCTCTCAGGAGGGGGAGGGGGCCCCAAGCTACGGCTTCTGTACTAAGACTCTTTTGTACTCCACAAACTTTTTGTATATTTTTAATTTTGCTGCGACATGAGATATTAAAAGTCATTTCAGTACGTGTTGCTTGTGTCCTATCGTTTTGGCTGTTCCGGGTTGGGGGAAGGAAGAATGGGGAGGAAGGCTACCTTTTGCCATAATCTCTGTGGCTCCTTCCAGTGAGAAAGGCTGTTGGTTGGGAGAGGTAGGATGTCAAACAACTTCCTTGTTGATTGGATAGAATCTCCATCAATCACCCAGAATCCCAGGCCAATGTGCCCAGGGATTATCTCCAAACTCATTTTACAGATAAGGAGAAAGGAGAGGGAGGGGTGAGAACATACTTGTCAAAGGTCACAGGGTGAATCCACGACACAATCAAGACCCAGAACAAAATTCCCAACTCCTCTATAACAAGTATGTATTGAGAACCTACTATATGCCAGGTGCAGTGAACAAGAAAGATAAAACAGGCGTTTATTTTATAGAGGGCCATGCCTCTAAGGGGTCCCTCCCTCTAGGGTTTCCACTCTAATGCAGTAGTCCTCAAGCTTCTAAAATCATCAGAACAATTTGGAGGACAGGGGGCTTTTTTCAAATGCAGATTTCCATCTCATAACCAGAGGGTAGACAGAGCATGCCCGGGACTGTACGTCAAAAGGTCTCCAGGAGATGTTGGCGTGAGAGAGTCTAAAGACCTCATTCCTAGGACCATTCCTTCAATGCCTCCCGCACAAATCTGATCGTGTTTACTTGCTCTAGAACCTCCCACGGTTCCCCAGCACTTTCAAGATAAAGGTCACCCCTTTGCCTGATGCTAACTTTTCACAAACTGGGCCCCTCATATCTCCTGAGCCTCATCTCCAGGTCTGCCTGGTCCACTGAGCTTTTCCAAGCCCCCCATCTTCCTGCTTCCATGAAACTGTCCTGGTTGCCACCCAACAGCCTTTCTCACCGTCCTTTCATGCAGGTTTCCTAGGGGCCCCCTTCCTCAGAACATGTTACCCCTAAGCTTTACCTGGTGCCAGGAGCAAAATCATAATTGGCCTAAAACAATGGTTCTCAAAATGTGGTCCCCAGACCAGCAGCACCAGGGAACTTGTTTGAAATGCAGATGGTCAGGCCTCAACCCAGCCCTACTGAATCGACCAATGAATGAGTGGGGAGCAGCAACCTGTTTTTTGACAAGTCTTCCAAGTGATTATGATGCATGCCCAAGTATGCGAATCATTGATCTGAGATAATTCCCCAGGCCAGGCATTGGTAGGAGCAGGGGCAGGTAACCTGATGCCAGTGAGGCAGTGACTGCCAAGTATCTGCTGTAGCTATGTTCCCTTTCCTTCTGTAAGGAACTTTTAGCAAGGCATATGGCCACCAGGATAAAAGACTACATCTCCCAGTATCCTTTGCAGCTCGGCAAGTCTGGCCAATGAAATGTAAGCAATAGAACTTTGTGCTAGAGTACTTCCTATTTTCCCTTTAAGGGAGGAGGAAGCTTGGGGAGAGCGCAAGGGGATGGGACATTTCCAGGTCCTTGGTTGCTGCAGGTAGTACGAGAGGAACCCACATATGGTGGTGCAGCAAGGCAGGAAACACTTGGGTCATGACGCATGGAGCCGCCACACCTGTTCTGGACTGTGCATGCCTCAACTATTATGTGAAGAAAAGATAAACTTCTGTCATGTTTAAGGCCACTGTCATAGGAGTCTTTGTTACAGCCAAATATATCCTGGTTAATGCATCTGGACCATTGGTTCCTTGGGGAAGTGTTTTGAAGAGTCTCTGGAAAAGGTTTTCCTCCACAATAAAAAGATACAAAAGAAGCCTGGCATGGTGGTACACATCTGGAATCCCAGCTATTCAGGAGGCTGAGGTGGGAGGATCAAAAGTTGGCATTCAGCCTGAGCAGTTTAGGAAGACCCTGTCTCAAAATAAAAATTCTAAAAAGGGAGTGGGGATGTAGTTCAGTGCTCCCTTGGTTCAATCTCCAGTACCCCAATGCCCTAAAAACAAAAAACAAAAAACAAACAAACAAACAAACAAAAACCCCAAACAGACAAAGGAAGGGAAACTCTTGGTCTCATCTTGCTGGATGGCTTCATGTCTGTTTTTCCCAAGGTGGCTGTACCATCTTGCTGGCTATATTAGTTTGCTAGGGTTGCCATAACAAAACCCACAGACAAGGGATGGAAACAACAGAAATTTATCTTCTCACAATTCTGGAGGCTAGAAGTCCAAGTCCAAGGTGTGGGAGGGTTGTCTTCTTCTGAGGCCTCTCCCCTGAGCTTGTAGCCCACTGTCTTCTCTTTCTGCTGTGTCCTCACATGGTCTTTCTACAGTGCCCCAGTGTCTCTGTGCCAATTTTCTCCTTTTCCAACAGTGAGGTTAGGACCACCCTGACAGCCTCATTTTAACGTAATAAACTCTTGAAAGGCCCAATCTCATTTACATTTTGGGGTCCTGGGGCACATACAAGGGGAGGGGCACACAATTCAGCCCACAACACCAGCAAAGTAGAAAAGTATGAGAACCTTATACATTCGACCATAGGTCCACCACCTCCAAACACTTCACTGACGTTTACCCAGCACTTCGTCTGTTCGTGGCTCTGGGATGGGCCCTGCAGAGAATACTTAGATAATTCTCTCTTTCTAGTGGTATTTGAAACCCTTCTGGTCTTAGTTGGTATTCCCAGCAGTCCAGAGATGTTTGAAGTCAGTCAAAGAATAATCTAAAGCCCCATTTTACAGATAGGGAAACTGAGCCCCAGAGAGAGGACAGAGCTTGCAAAAGCTGGCCATGGAAGTGGCAGAGTAAGAGAACATCTTTGATGCCTGCTGCCGCTCTGACGGTGGAGATTCTGAACTGGCCCAAGGGGTAAGTGGTGACTTTGATATACAGAACAGAGTCGGGGATTGGCTCACACATCCCCGCCTCTTCCTGTTGATGGAGCAGGCTGCTTGCAAATCTCATTTCCTGCTCCTAGAAGGTGGTGAGCAGGATGTAGAGGAGGGAGAGGCTGGGAGAGCTGGCATTAAGCAGTCTGGGCCATTTCCCTTTAGTCTCTTGTAGCTTTCACACCCAGAGGCATCAGGGAGTCCTGATGCTCTCTCCAACTGACACTGATCGGGCACACACGCTTTCAAAAACACGGCAGTACAGCTCAGTGCCCTGGCACCTGCACATTACACTTTCCAGCTGCTTTCTCATCTGTGTCCTTGTGTCTTCCTTGCCACATCTCTGAATAGCAGGACAGAGGTTTGGGGACCATGGGTCCTATTGGGAAGATAAGAATACTGTGGCAAAGTGAGGTTTCAATAAGAAACCTGGAGCCAGGTGTGGTGGTGCACACCTGTAATCTCAGCACTTGGAAGGCTGAGGCAGGAGGGTCGCTGTGCATTCAAAGTCACACTGGACTACATAGTGAGTGTAAGGCCAGCCCAAACTACATAGTGAAACCCTGTAGATAGATAGATAGATAGGTAGATAGACAGACAGACAGACACAGTGGTCAGGGTCATACAGCAAAGACATTTCAGAATTTGAGCCTTCAGAACCCAGGTGTCAAGGCACGGTAAGGATGGACCACTCAGAACCTTTCTAAGTGTTCTGCGTGGGGCATGCAGAAGGCACAGATTCTAGAGGTAGGGGACACTAGATCAGATCCAGACCAGCCAAAAGTACCAGGTCCTCTTATTCACTTTGTGACCTTAATGACCTAGGCTCTGTGCTTGAATCTCAGTTTTAAAAATCTATGTTGGAGGCCAGGTGTGGTGGTGCACGTCTGTAATCCCAGCTCTTGGGAGGCTGATGCAGGAGGATTACCATGAATTTGAGGCCATCGTGGGGTACACAGTGAATTCAAGACCAGCCTGAACTAGATAGTGAGACCCTGTCTCAAAAAATAAAGCAATCTGTGTAGTAGGAATAGCGGTACCCCAACAGGGCAAGGAATGAGCGAGATGAAATATGCACAGTGCTTAGCACAGAGGCACAAAGAGGCCTTCCCTTCCTAACATTCTCCCAAGAGACAGTAAAACAACTCATGAGACATAGAGAAGTGGGGGGGGGGTCCTGGAGATTGAACGTGTGCTAGTCAAATGTTCTACCACTGAGCTACATCCCCACCCCTAATAGTCAAAATTTATTGAGTAATATGTGCCACGAGCTATTCTGCATGCATTTAACCCTTAGATGGTCACTGTGAAGTCAAACTAACATTATACCCTCTTTATAGGTGGGGAAGCTGAACCATTAATGCTTGCAGAAATCACCCAAGGTTATAACTCTTGGCAGTGGTAAAGCCAGGATTCTAACCCAGGCAGCCAGTCTCCAAGGCCACACATACCGTCTCTGATAGTAATGAGTTGTTTTAAGTTGTAACTTGCTTGGACACGGTACTCTGTGAAGCATTTCCCACCCACTCATTCACTTCTTCCCACAGCAGCCCGGGGAAGGGGGCAGGGGTTACTCCCTATTTATAGAGGGGAAGGGGCAACAGGCTCTGAAAGGGGAACTGATTTGCCTTGCCAAGGTCATTAATAAGGTCAGTGGCAGAAGTGGGGCTGGGACTTGAAATTTTCCAAATTTGGATTCCAAGCTTCGAGGCCCCTTCCAGCCTTGCCCAGTGGCTGAGCCACCTCCTAGACAGCGTCCCTTCTGGCTGGAAGCCTGGGCCTCCACCTTTGGCTTCAGGGTCCCCAGCACCATTTCCTCCCCCTCCACCTCCCCTCCCCACTGTCACACAGACAGGAGGGGCAGGAACTCCAGCGCTGGTGGAGTTTCCGACCAGGCAGGAAAAAGAACAAAGGAACTGGGGGGGTGCGGGTGGCCGGAGTAGAGGGGACGCTTCAGCATGGACTATGAAGTCAAGAAAGGGAAGAAGGTAGGTGGGCGTTTGAGAGGGGCGCAGGGCAGAGGAATGGCCCTGGAGCTGGGGAAAGGGGATACTGGGGTGGGGGTGGCAGGTGGCATAGGTGGGGCCTTCCTCCTTATTTGCTTTCTGCCCCTGGCAGCCAGGCATTGGGCTCTGAACTCCCTAACCTGTTTCTCCACTATTGGTGGCCTCTGTCACCCCTGGACAGACAGAAAGACAGGGAGACAGGGGCCTTCCTGGGAAACCACTTCCCTGGTATTTCTGGTGGTTCCCTCCTGTAGCTTCTCAGACAGAGGGACAGACAGACACCCGTCAGACCCATCCTCCCCCCACCCCGCACTCCAGCTGGAGCAACTCTGTGCTAAGAGGCAGCCCATCTCAGCTTGGGGCTCCCCGTCTCTGCACAGGACTCACTCCTAAGGCCTCAGCTGGGAGCATCCCCCCACCCTTCCCAAATGCAGCGCTCCCACTCTGACAAGTTTTTAGTCCACTTCTCTGACTGTGTCACCGAACTCCTCCCATTCCAACTCCCCCCACTCCACCCACACGGCGCCCTCCTTTCCCGAGAACCCTGGCTCAGGGGCCTTCTAAAAGGTGTCTGTGCAAATCACAGAGCACTCAGGAGGGAGCCAGCAACCACGCATGCCCTTCTGCTTTGTTCTTTTGATAGGCATTTATTGAGCACCTGTGGTGTGCCAGAAAGTGTTCCAGGTGCTGGTGATGATGCGGTGGTGAGCAAAGTCAAATAAGGTCCCTGCTCCTTCCCCAGAGCACGCAGGCTAATAAGGGGAACAACTGTTTTTTTTTTTTTTTTTTTTAAAGGCAATGAATGAAGTAATGTAAAATTGCACAAAAGACCCCATGCTCTGTGGTTAATGTCCCCACCCCTAGGCTGGTAAGTTTCTGCTAAGAGCTAATGGGTGGAAGGAAGGGGATAGGGGATGTTCTGAGTAGAGTAACAGCACGCGCATGAGCCCCACACAGGAAGGAACGTACCACGGGAAGGGCTGAACGACGGCCAAGTCAGTAGGAGGCAGGAGAAGGGGGAACAAGGAGACAGATGACGCTGGAGAAGTGGGCAGGGCTGGACACTTCAGGGTCACAGACAAAACACTTACCTTACCCCAACACTCACACACACAGGCTAAAGTCCCAGCTCTGTAGCTGGCATTCAAGGCCTTCATGGCTTGTTCACCTCATAATACAACCACAACTGACTGGCTGCGCGTGGCTTCTCCAGGCTCATCCCAGCCGCCTTTGAGGCCCCCAGGGTTTTGCGCTTGGGGTGTCCTCTGCGTGCAATGCCTTCTCCAGACCTAGAGAGTCTGCTCTCATTTCTCAGCGCTGCTGCATACTCCATGCACGGTATCAACCCGAAAACCCGAATCATCTGGAGGGCTTGTAAAAACGCAGATCACTGGGGTCTAACTCAATAGATCTGGGGTGGTGCGTGAGAAATGGCGTTTCTAACACTGTCCCAGGGGATGCTGGCTGTGGGGTCACACTCTGAGGACCACTGGTCTTGGTCCCAGCTACTCAGGGCCTGGTACACAGACCACAACGTCAGCACGCAGGGAGTGCATTAGAAATACGGAGTCAGGGCTGGTGAGATGGCTCAGCGGGGTACGCGCCTGCCTGGCAAGCGCGAGGGCCCGAGTTCGACTCCCGGAACCCACATACGAAAAAAGGGCCGGTGACATCGCTCAGCGGCACGGGCGCCTGCTGGCGTGCGAGGTCCTGAGGTCGACCCTGGTACCCACAAAAAAAAAAAAAGAAAAAAGAAATACAGAGTCAGCTCCACCCCACAACTACTGGACCCAAACTCGCGAACACAGCGAAGTTTGAAACTCGCTAGTCCAGGCCGGTTATCACGAACCCCGGAGGCCAGGCGGGGCCAGTCCAGGCCCTGAATCCCAGCACCCAGCCCCACGGGCGTGAGTGAATGGTCGCCGAGTGAATGAACCCAGGCACTTTGGGACTTGTGTGTAGTGTGTTTACTTGAATTAGAACGTGAGCCCCTAAGGGCAGGGGTGTCGTTTTGTTCACCTTGTCTTATTGCAGGAGCTAAAAAATCATGCCACAAATTCTATTTACATGCTCAGAGGTGGGCTGCCACTGAAGTCACCCGAGGAGCCTTTCAGAGTCCTGATGGCTGGGTCGCAGCCCCAGAACTCCTGATTTGCTTGGTTGGTCTAGGGTGTAGCCTGGGCTCCTGAAGTTTTAGAAGCTGCCCAACCAAGCAGTTCCAGAGTGCGGCCAGCGTGGGGAGCATCTGCTTGGAAATGTGGGTCTCACTCTTGGGCACACGTCAGGAATCCCCTGGAGGGCCCGTTAAATCCTGAGCACTGGGCCCTACCTCCAGAGTTTCGGGTCCAGAGGGCCTGGGAATCTACATTTCTCTAGGCTCCAAGGTGCTGCTGCTGGTCCAGGAACCACACACCGAGAACAGCTGCTCTAGAGCAGTGCTCAGAGTTCCTTCAGAGATTTCGATTCTGTTGGTCTGAGTGGGCCCCTATCATTTGCACCTCCAACCTTGATCCCGGCCATTTTTATGCAGGTACCTCTGGCTTGTACTTAAATTACTTATTTCTAACTTTTAGGAAAACGCAGAAAATACCTTAACAAATACCTTTGCACCCACCACTGAGCGACACTGACTTTTTCTATATAAGCTCCAGCCTGGACCCATTCCTTAAACCTGATCGGGAGGGGCTGTACCCTCACCAGGGTGACAAGAATGGAGCCCGGGGGCGAGAACCACACTTCCGGGCCGCTGCTCCCACTCTGGCTGCACTCGAACTACCGGACTGCACAGGGCAACTACTGGTTCCATCGCTATTGGCTTCTCAGCTGGCTCCCTCTCTGGGACTTAAATTTCCATCTGTGAAGCAGGAATCACAGAGGCACCCCTCTTACAGAGTTTTTACGAGAGTTAAGTAGAACGGTGGGCGTGGTAAGTACTCAGTTAAGTCAGTTCTGTTATTACTGCTATCCCTCCTGTTGTCCCCAGGGCTTTGTGTCCCCCATCCGAAGGCTGGTGTTCCCCAAGGCCGCACGCCGGGCAGCCTTTCGCAATAGTGTGAGCCGCCGGCCTCTGCACTCGATGCCCCTTTATCCCCCCGACTATCTCATCGACCCCCAGATTCTGCTATGTGACTACCTGGAGAAGGAGGTCAAGGTGAGTGTGTGAGATGAGAAGGGGTTGGGTGAGGCCTTACCTGTCCCCCACACTGACCCCTGACCAGCCTGGTCTCACACAGGGGTAGTTATGGCTCTTGGGCAACAGGTCTGGGTTCATGTCAGCCTTGCCCCTGCCTTGTGCTGTGTACCCTAAGCTGGTGACCTCCATCTTCTGAGCCTCAGTGTTCCCCTCTCAACAGGGGGCCAACACCTGTTCCCATGGATTATGGATGGGGAGGTGTTCTGTGTTCTGAAAAAGCTCCGCTTTCCCATAAGATTTTACTGCAGCGACCTTGTTACCCTGACAGTGTCCAGGTTAAGAACAAGCCACAAGGGACTCTGACTGCCCAAGGACTTCTACGTCAGGAACATCATAAAGGGGCGGTGGGGCACACTCAGCCAAGGAAGACTGTTACGGGACGGGACTGTCCAATTTAGCAAACGATAGGCCACTTATTTGAATTTGAACTTCAGATAAGCAATGAGTACTTTTTTAGCATAAGTATGTCCCAAATATTGCACAGAACTAAAAGTTCTAAAAACTTAAACCCAGGGGCCGGTGAGATAGCTCAGCAGCATAAGCGCCTGCCTGGCAAGCGCGAGGTCCTGAGTTCAACTCCCGGTACCCACATACGAAAAAAGGGCCAGTAATATCGCTCAGCGGCACGGGAGCCTGCTGACGCACGAGGTCCTGAGTTCAACCCCCGGTACCCACAAAAAATAAAAACTTAAAACCAAAATTATTATTTATCTAAAATCCAAATTTAATTGGCATCCTGTATTTTATCTGGCACCCTAGAGGTAAAAGCTAACAAATCTACTTAAAATCTGGGGGCTGAGATTTCATGGAGAATAAAAAGAAGAGAAAAAGTTTGGCGGAATTCACCTAAAGACTACAACTAAAACTAATGAAGAAATTTAATTCTCATATTGAATAACATTTAGGTGATAACGTCAGGTTACAACTAAGAAGAAATGAAGAATTAATATATTGATTTGAAGCACCATTTTTCTGACAAAATGAAATATTAATTCAATACATTCTTCCTTTTCTAATTGACTTCTGCAATGAGATCATAAAGAGTGCTTATGAGCTGCAGTCCATTTGGAAGCATTCTACCACCGAGTCCTTTTTTTAATTTTTATTTTGAGACAGAGTCTCACAAAGTTGCCCAGGCCTCGGATTGTGTTCTACCTGCCTCAGCCTCCCAAGTAGCTGGGATTAGAGGCATAAGCCACTACGTCCAGCTGGGGTCAGTCATTTCAAGCTATAGCAGAGGCAAGGGTGTAGCTCAGTTGTAGAACATTTGCTTAGGACGCACAAGGCCTTACTGGGAATTGAACCCAGGGCTTTCACACTGAGCTACATCCCCAAGCCTTTTTATTTTGAGAGGACAAGTTTTGCTAAGTTACTAAATTTAGTGACTTTAGTGACTAAATTTAGTCACTAAATTTAGCTGGGCTTGAACTTGTGATCCTCCTGCTTCAGCTCTCAGAATGCTGGGATTAACAAATGTGTGCAGCTACACCCAGCCCTGGGCAAATTTTTTAGTCACCCTGTGCCATGGGTGAGGAAATATACGTAAAGCCCTCAGAACTGTGCCTGGCTTCTGTTATGGACTCAGATTATTACGCATTCAGATATTTCTACCTCAGCCTATCCTCATTGCGTCAGTTAGGAGGCCAGGGTCCTCCACGGCTTCAGGGTGACTGTGTCCTTCACTCGTTCACTTTTCATCCAGTTCCTAGGCCACCTCACCTGGGTGACCTCCTCTCTGAACCCCTCCAGCCGTGACGAGCTCCTGCAGCTGCTGGACAAGGCCAGGGTGAGGCTGTGGGGAGAGGGGTGGTCCCGTCCCCTTTTCCCTCTCCTGCCCACGCCTCCCACCCGGACTCAGGAGACCCGACCCACCCCGCAGCAGCTGAAGGAGCTGCCGCTGAAGACCACGGCGGAGCAGGACAGCATCCTGAGCCTGTCGGCCCGCTGCCTGCTGCTCACCTGGCGCGACAACGAGGAGCTCATCCTGCGCATCCCTACGCACGAGATCGCCGCCGCCTCCTACCTGCAGGATGACGCGCTGCACCTGCTGGTGCTTAAGACCGGTGGGCGGCGGGGGCCTGGTGGGAGGGGGGACCTGCAGCAGGTGTGGGGCGCGAGGAGGAGAGGGGGTGGTGGCAGACCTGGCCGCACTGCCCCGAGACAGGGGCAGGGTCACGCCCCAGCAAACCGGGGACGGGGCTGAGAGTGGGCGTGCTAAAACCAGGAACGGTGTGAATGACGGACACACAGGGAGGGGACGTCCTCATCACCCCCAAGTCAGAAGGCAGGTCCGAGGCTAGGGGCCCCGGAGTGGGGTCAAAATGATACGGGAGGCCAGGGGCGGAGTCAAAGCCTTGGAGGGGTGGAGTCTGAGGTCAGGGGCGGAGTCTGCGGTCAGGGGCGGAGCCCGAATTAAGATCGCGGCGGGGATCCGGAAGGGCGGCGCTTCTCGGAAGCCAGGGTGGGCCCGGGAGCCCTGAGCGCCGGGCCGGGGTGCGCGGGGCAGTCGGGGCGGGGGCGGCGGAGCGCAGAGCGGCGGCAGGGAGGTGGGGGAGCCCGCCCGGGGCCTCGGGAGCGGTTTCCTAGCTGCGATCTCCTGCGGTTGACGCTCCCACCCGCCCCTCCTAGGTCTGGGCGTGGACCCGGTGCCGGCCGGCGTGGACGCCAGCCCCGGCGGCGCGAGGT
This sequence comes from Erethizon dorsatum, assembly GCA_028451465.1. NCBI lineage: Eukaryota > Metazoa > Chordata > Mammalia > Rodentia > Erethizontidae > Erethizon > Erethizon dorsatum. The sequence continues at coordinate 2,606,043 of CM051840.1, forward strand.
GCGACCCGGGCCCTCCGGGCGCGGCGCCCGAGAAGCGGCGGGTGGGCACGGCGGAGCGGCGCCACACCATCTGCAGCCTGGACTGGCGGGTGGCGTGGGGCGGGGGCGCGGGCGCCGAGGCGCGGGCCGGGGGCGGCGGCGGCAGCCTGGAGCGGCAGCGCGCGGGGGCGCGGGCGGCGGGCGGCTGGGAGCGGCGGCAGACGTTCAGCGGCAGCTGGGAGCGGCGCCACGCGGGCAAGCCGGGCGGCAGCTGGGAGCGGAGGCAGGCGGCCGGCGGCGGCGGCGGCAGCTGGGAGCGGCGCCACCCGGGCCCCAACCCGCTCGACCCCCAGGACCCCAGCCCCGACGCCTACTGCAACCTGGTCATCCTGGCTGTGCCCAACAGGGTGAGCCGGAGGGCGCCCCGTCCCGGTGCCCCAGACGCCGCCCCGCCCTTCGCGAGCCTCCCGGGTCTGCCTTCCCCCCTGCGGCATCACCCAGGACGTCGGCGTCCCTGGACCCTCCCGGGACACCTCGCCCTGGGTTCCCCCACGGAACAAAACCTCAAAATAGCTGATAGACTTGATGGGAACCCCCTCCTCCAGCCCGCTTCTTCTCCAGTGCGACAGTGTTGGCACCAGCACAGTTAAGGGTCACGAAGGGAGTGCCAATCCTCGTCAGACAGGGACAGCATTCACATTTAATTCTCACAGCAGCCCCTAAGGGCGAATACGACCACTATCCCCATTTCTGGGGATATGGTTCTGGATTCCGGGGTTTGAATATTGAACCCAAGGCCTTTGCACTGAGCTACATCCCCAGCCCTTTTCTTATTTTTTATTTTGAGACATGGTTTCACTAAGTTGCTAAATTGCCCAGGCTGGGCTCAGACTTTTGATCCTCCTGCCTCAGCCTTCCAGGGTGCTGGGATTACAAGGAAAGGAAAGAGACCAGAGGTCGAATCACTAATCCAAGCTCGCAGAAGCACCAGGTAGTGACTTCAAGATTTAAATCCAGGAAGTTCAGAGCTGGTACTCTTGGCAACTAAGGTGACCCCAGGCAAAAGCCTTGCCTTCCCTACCTGTCCCCACCCCACCCCCAGAGCAGTTCTGCTAACACATAAGTCACATCATTTCTCTGCTCCAGTTCCAGTGGCTCCTCTTTCTTTCAGAGGAAAAGTTAAAATCTTCACAATTGTTTATAAGGCCATTTAGGCCACAGTCACTAGCCCCATGTTATCTCTGGCCTAGCCTCTTGCTGCCCTCCCCTTGACTCCACATCCCAGCCGAAATGCACTCCTGGTAGAGTGCAGGAGACTCGTGCATCCCTGTGGTACCCTTGGCACTTAGAACCATGCCTGGCATGTAATAGGCACTCAATGAATACATGTTGATGGGATGGATGGATGAAGGCATTTTATATCATGCACCTTGCCGAGAAGAAAACCAGGTTGCAGCGATAGAGAATGAGCGAGGAGACTGACTTTCATTAGAGAAAGTGAGTTCGTGTCATTTAAACTGAAGCATGCAGAGGCAATGTACGCCTTCTCTATCACACTGGACTGTGGGGCTTTAGGGGACAGGGCCTACCCAGTGCCTGCCACACAGGAGGATGAAACGCGAACCTGTGGATTGAGATGCAATGAAGAGTTGCTTTCCGGTGGTGTCCAAGCCTCTGGTCCCCTACCTGAGTGATCACGGTCCCTGGGAAGACACAGAAGTTAGAGTCCAAACCCTGATGCCGGTCCTAATGTCCGGAACCCCCCGTGTGAGCCCGTTCCAGTCACTGAACCACTTTGCGCCTCAGCATCTTTAACGATAAAATAAGGATCTGCCCTGTCTATTTCGTAGGGTCACTGTAACGATCAGGACTCCCTTCAACTCCCTAATGCCTGTCCTGAGTTCCTTTTTAATTTATACCTCAGACTTTTCTAGAGACACAAAATAGGAAATAGCTTCATGAAGTGTCTCTCTCTTCATTGTTATTGCCTTTCTGTATCTCTTGCTTAAAGACATAAAGAGGTAAATTAAAGAAGTAAATCCCTCTTCAAATATGCAGTCTCAAAAAGGTTTTACCAAAGAACTTAAACTCCTTTCTTCAAGCATAGTATTCATCCTGCTTCCATTTTTGCACTGGGTAGTAGGAAGCTCATATCTAAATATGATGTCTCGTAGGCATCTAGTAGTAGTAACTGTGTTGAACCGAAAATTTCTATAGACACAGAGTGATTGAAAAATACGATGTTTAGCTGGGCATCGTGGCACATACCTGTAATCCCAGCAGTTAGGGGGCTGAGGCAGGAGGATCACCATGAGTTCAAGGCCACCCTTGGCTACATAGTAAGTTCAAGGCCTGGACTAAATAGCGAGACCCTCTCTCAGAAAAAGGAAAGGAAAGAAAAGAAAATACAACGTTTAATTTTTTCTAAATTTGTTGCAGTGAATTGCCATGTGTCTCCCCAAAACACTCCTCTGTGCTTCAGACATATTTATCCCATTATTCTCCCACTTTCTGAAGCACTTCTGGAAGAACTCTTTTGTGAGTGTCTTTAGTTTGCACTGTTATGGCTGCTTCAATGTCCTAAATTGATGTGAAACATTTACCTTTCACGGTCATTTTGACTTTGGGGAAGAGCCAGAAGTCCCACAGTGCCAGATCCAGTGAATAAGGTAGATGAAGACACACCATAATATTCTTACAACCCTACCTTTCCCCTGGCTGGCACTCGGTGGCAGCATTCACCATATTTTTGACCATACCCCATAAAGACACTCAGGAAAGAGGTCTTCCAGAACTGCTCCAAGAATGATGGCTCCAAGAACAGTGGCAAGAATAATGGGCTATTGAAGTGAGGGGGAATATTTTGAGGGGGATTAATGGCAATGTGTCTTTTATTGTAATACATTTTAAAAATTTAAACGTTCACCACATATTTTGATCACACCATGTAATTATTCCTTCTCCTATTATGTATTAGAAGCCCCAAGTTCTAATTTTAACTAATTACTTCCCTCTCTGGACCTCAGCTTCCATACGTGTATATTAAATTAGGGCTTATTTTAGATAAGCTTCAGAAGGATCCATGAACCTCTGAGAAATTTGGGTGCATTTTTCATGGCAGAAAGGCCAGCGTGGTCTCTGGATTCTGTAGAAGGGTCACAAGGCTCAGGGAGTATCGTATAATGTTGATGGGAAATGTCTCCAGGACAAATTAAAGGGGCCCCTAGGGGTATGTCCTGAGTCTCCTTACACTAAGTTTAAGGAAGCAGGAGGTCACCTGGAGACAGGTAAGGACCTGAGCTCTCCTCCTTCTCCTCCTCTCTGGGCCAGGATGCTGCCGAAGAGTCCTGCGCACTCATCTGTCAGGTTTTCCAGATCATCTACGGGGACCAGAGCATCGAGTGTGTGGACCGGGCCGGCTACCACTACACGTCCACACCCGAACGGCCATGGCTCTGCAGCCGCAGTGAGTACCCGGCTCTGGGCCTCCTCTCCTGTCAAACGGGGAAGGTGCTCAAGGACTCAGGGCTGATGAAAGCCTTTAGGGTTCTGATCTCGGCCATAGTTAGCGACCCCTTAATAGGTGGGTAAAATAAAATGTTGCTCTTCGACACGACAGCTTCAACCTAGTTTCATCGAAGATGTATAGATTGCCGAGTTCAGAATGAGTCCCTCACGCTTGGACTTTTCTCCCCCTCATCTGGGCGCCCCTGCTTTGCAGAAATCTAAGATGTGCGCGGCCTGCCTGCTGAGCTGTCCAGTCCAACGAGGTGCCAGGGTCAAAACCAACTTTTCCAGACTGGTCCTTGGTTGCAGTCAGGTTTTAGAATGAGAGTGAGGCTAACAGAAGCATTTATTGAGCACCAACTATGTGCCAAACACAGTAGCAAGGTGCCAATTCTTACTGAGTCCTTATTGTAACTTGTCTGTCCTGGTGGCCTAGCACAGGACTGGGTACATCTCAGACACCGAAGAGGTACTCTCTGGGGCCATATCCTTCCAGTGTTACAGATGAGGACACTGAGGCTCGGAAGAGTCAATTCCCCCGGTGGCAAATGGTGGGCTCGTACCCAGGTGCGTCTACTTCCAAAATTTCTATCTGCAGCAGCCTCAGTCCCCATGCTGCGTTCAAGGCCAGTGAGGGAATTCCTTCAGCCGCAGGCCCTAGCGGCATGGTCCCTGTTGACATAGCTCCAGCAGCAGGGCGTTGGCCTTGTCCTCTGAAGTCCCCCATCCATGGAAGCTATGCTTGTTGGGAAGCTGGGATAACTCATCAACTCTCAATGGGATGGTAGACAAATAAATGATATAATCCAATAAGTAGTTCACAAACTCATTCATTCAACAAATATTTGTCAGGCACCTCCTATGTCAGATCCAGTGCTAATCATCAGGATGTACTGGTGGCAAAAACCAGATCCAACTCTGCCTCCTGAAGCTTGGGCAGAGGCAGGCTGACAGTAGTGAAATAGGGATACAGATAAACATATAAACACAGAGAGTGTGTAATGAGGAACTGGCCTCGCAGAGAAGTCAGGGTGACAAAGTGACACTGAGATTAGAAGGGTGAGACTAATACTTGGACAGGTGAGACAGCAGGCTGAAAGAAGGGAAGTTCTCTGTAGATGGTGCTGCTTTCCCCCGGACATTTTGACTTCCTTCCCCTTTGCAAAATTCTTTCTTGCCTTGCTTCAAACACAGTTTGCAACACACACCCTCCTAACACACACCTGCTCTGCCCAGAGCCCCATGAGGTAGGCAGGAAGGGGTATTGCACTGGCAGTGGGGAGGGGAGTTGCCCAAGGTCTGATGTATGTTGGGCCCGGGAAGCTGGGGTGTCCTGCTTTGCCACTCTGACAGTCCCTCTGCTGGTCGCAGGTGAGAGCTGCCACACCGATGGGACTTACGCCTATGACGCCGACTTCAGCTGCTGCAGCTCCTTGTAGGTACTGCCCTTGTCGGGGACATCATCGCCCCCACACCCTTGCACAAACAGGGTCGCCCCTGGTCCAAACAGGGTCCAACCCTGGTTTGTGCTGGGACACTAGGCACTGAGGGTGGGAGGTAAGCTGAGCGCCAGGCTCTGGTGAGCGCAGAGGACTCCTGAGAGACCTGCAGACTCCAGAGCCCAGACCCAGGTCCACAGAGGTTCTCTAAATACCAGCTCGGTGCCGCAGAGTCCCAGGTCACGGCCAATGGCAGAAACCATTTTGGTTTACTGTGTGTAGTAGAAAACCCCAAATTGAGTAGCTTAACAAAGACATAGCTGGTTTGCTTGCTTTCTTTTTCTTTTCTTTTTTCTTTCCCTGCCCCACTCTCCTTGGCACTTGCTCCATCCTCAAGGTCACTTCATGGACCGGGATATAGCTCCAGCCATCACGACAGCATGCCGAGGAAATTCTAAGGAATTTCATACTGGGGCTGGGAGTAGCTCAGTGGTACAGTGCATGCTCAGTAAGGCCCTGGGATCGGTCCCCAGCACTGCAAGAAAAAAAATTCTTTCCTGGAATTCCCACCCAGCGACTTCTGCCTACGTCCCGTTCATCAGAAGTTGGCCTCACAGTCTTGACTAGCTGTAAGCAAGGCTGAAAATGTAGGGTTGAAATGTTTTTTCTCAATTGGGAACGTTGCCCAGGTTCTGTTTAGGGTGACTAACTATCTCAATTTGCTCAGGAACGAGGGTTTCCCAGGACATGGGATTTTCATTCTAAAACCAAAAAAGTCCTAGGCAAATCCTTATTAGTCACCCTACTCATGTTACAAAGGACTTTGGATCTGCACATTGCAGTTCCTGCCAATGATATATGCTCTACTATTTGTTTTATCTTTTTAGTGGCAATAGATTTGCCTTTCTAATACAGTGTACCCTTAGGCTAGGCCATAAACAACCTGATATCTACTGGAGAGATGAAAATCATGCTAATGACTAATGTTTATTGAGCTTGCTCTATGCCAAATGCTATTCTATCAAGCACTCATCTTTTTGTTATTAGCAGCTACATGGCAACATTACTGTGGTTATAGTTTATTGCATATAGTCCATGACTATAAGTATTTTACAAATTTTAATTCCTCTTTTTTTACCATAATGCCAATTTTTGTCACCCCATCTTACAGCTGAGGAATAGGGAATTAAAGTTTAGCCGTCCGAGGACCAAGCAGCTGAGTTGTAGGCCTGAGATACGCACACGAGATTCTACACCCTTAACGAGGAAGCTACGGCTCGTGCCAAGTTTACCGTCTAACACAGCGGGCAATGAGCTCGATATTTAGTAGTAACAAGCATTGGTGATATTAAGCACTAAAGAGCTAAACCTGCGACGAGAGAGGCAGGGGCCCCCCAGCTGACGTGGGGAGTCAGGAGGGCCTCTTGGTGCTGATGACTCTTGGATGGAAACCTGGAGGATGAAGGGAAAGGAATGTCAGTAGAGAGACCAGCGAGGGCAAGGATTCTGGCCAGGGTAAAGCTTGGCTGGCTGAGGATGAGGCAGGAGGCTACCGTGCTGGTGGCAGAGGATGTCAGGGAGAAAGTCAGGGTTTGGTGGGGTATCTGGAAAGATCTACCTGTCATGGGGGAACATGACTCAGTGAGCACATTTAACAGAGGGTCTGAGCCGGTGTGGGGATCACAGAAGACCTTTCTGAGGAGTGACACTTAGGATTGGATGATGAGCAAGAGATAGCTTGAGCACGAGGTAGGGGAGAGGCATTCCGGGCAGAGCGAGCAGCATGTGCAAAGGCCCAGAGACGAGGAGATGCTTGGAGTACAGGAGGGAAAGGAGAAGGCAGATGGCCAGAGCACCAGAAACAAGAGAGGGTAGTGAGAGCGGAGGCTGGAGAAGTGACCAGGGGCCAGAATGCGGGAGCTTAGAGGCCAAAATGGGGTGTCGGACGAGGCCTGAGGCCCATGGCATTGGTAGCTGAGGCCACCCACCTCCAGTCTGCCTGGGGAGAGGAGCTGGAGGGAGGCGAGTGAAAGCCCTTTCCACCTGTCCCTGCAGCAACAGCTCCCAGGACACATTTGAAGCATGCTACAGTGGCACATCCACTCCTTCTTTCCACGGCTCGCACTGCAGCGGCAGCGACCACAGCGGCCTGAGCCTCGAGCAGCTGCAGGATTACATGATCACGGTGAGCCGGGAGGCCAGGAGGCTGGAGCAGCCATGCTTGGCCCTGGATGTGCCAAGGCCCGAGGCCTCAGAGGTCAGGGCAGGCGAGTAAACTGAGGCCAGCTTGTGAAAGGCCTTGACTCATGCCAGCTAGCATTGAGTGCACACTGTGTACTAGGCACTTCCTAAGCACCTTTCATGTACCATTTCTTTTCATCCTTTCAACAGCCCCGAGAGGGAGGTGCTGTCATCATGTCACTCACAGAGAGGCAGGCTAGGGTCAGGCGGGTTGTGCCCCCAAGGGGGCCAGGGTTGGGGCTCCAGCGGCCTTTCTCAGATGCAGCGCAGGGGGCCTGAGTGCTTGAGTAGGCCACAGAAGGGCTCCCAGAGGGGGCCCACGGAGAGGGCTCTGGCTCCTTCAGGCAGGGGCTGGGCAGGCTCGCTCCTGGGACTGCTGGCAAAGGGGGTCCCTCCACAGCTGCGGAGTAAGCTGGGGTCCTCTGAGATCCAGCAGTTCGCGCTGCTCCTGCGGGAGTACCGGCTGGGGCTGCCCATCCAGGACTTCTGCGCCGGCCTGCTGAAGCTCTACGGAGACCGCCGCAAGTTCCTGCTCCTCGGTGAGCCCCAACCCACCACCTTACCACACCCAGTGGGCAGCGAGCGCCCTCATTCTTAAGCAGGTGCCACCCTGGAGGGTTTTCTCCTTATCCTTCAACCTCTGATAAGGTGAGGATCTTGAGGTCATGGGGCAGACAAGGAGATGGAGGCGCAGAGAAAGGAAAGGATTCGCCACAGTCAGGAAACAAAGCTGACAGGAATGAGGTCCTGCTGCAGCCATTTCACCTCCAGAGCAATGTCAAGAGGGAGACTGGATCTTCCCATCTTTCCCCACGAGGAAGCTGAGGCTCAGAGGGGCTAAGGAGCTCGTCCAAGGTCACACAGCTCAGAAGGAGGGCTGATGACCACAACAGGAATAATAATACGAGTAAGCTAACGTGGCAGTTACCATGAGCCAAGCACCATCTCACGGAGCGACCTCAGTTCTGGGAAGTAGATACAATTATTTGTCCCTATCGTGCTGGCGAGGAAACAGGCCCAGAGTAGCAAAGTAAAGTACCAAAGTCAAATAGCAGGGGTGGAGGTGCAGTGAGATAACGTTTATTGGGTGTACGTGTGTTCAAAGTTCCTTCTCATTTAGTCTTCATCTCCTACCAGGAGAACAGGTGCAATAATCTCAGTTTTACAGATGGGGAAATTGAAGCCCAGAGCAAAAGTCCAGTATCTCCTACGCGGGAGCGTAGCAATCATAGCAGTAATAGATGGGGGCAGCAGCTGTGCGCTGGGCAGTGTGTCATGATCCGCTGGCTCAGTTAAGGAACTTAAGCAAAGCCACACAGCCAGCGAGTGGCAGAGTCGGGATTTGAACTCAGATCGTCAGAGGCAGATTCCTCCATGGGAGGGAAGGGGCTGAGCCTGGAAATCACCCTGACCCGTGGCCTGCAGGGATGCGGCCCTTCATCCCGGACCAAGACGTCTGCTACTTCGAGGGCTTCCTGGAGGGCATGGGCATCCGCGAGGGCGGCATCCTCACCGACAGCTTCGGCCGCATCAAGCGCAGCATGAGCTCCACGTCGGCCTCAGCGGTGCGCAGCTACGACGGCGCGGCCCAGAGGCCGGAGGACCAGGCCTTCCACCGCCTGCTGACGGACATCACGCACGACATCGAGGCGCTGGCCCCCGACGACGACGACGACGAGTCCCGGGGCGGGGGCGACGTGGCTGAAGACAACTACCTGTAGCCTCTGCCCTTTGCAGCCCGCCTCCGAGTCTTCCCCACTCCTGCCTGTGGACCCCATCCCTAGGCATCCTTGTTCCCTTGCCGCACCCCTTCGCGAGGACCCCATTCCCCGGGTTTCCATCCGTGGCCTTTGCGGCTCGGGTCCCTGCAGTACCAAGAATTTCCTGCAGGGGGAGGGCGAGGGCGGATCCTAAACTCACGTCGGCCTGTAGCCCCGGCCGGTCGCAGAGCATCCCTTCCTCCTTGGGACCCCACAGCTTTTCCAAGGCGGAGGGATGAAGAAAGGCTCCACCTGCTGGCAGATTGAGAGAAGAATTTCGGGTTCAATGCTCGGCAGGCACGCGCACCCACATCCACACCCACACCCATTTTTTTCAGAGACCTCTGTTCCTTCTATTTTACAAATTTGGGAACTGAGTTCAAAAAAGAGCAAGAGGCTTGAAAGACTCTCTTGATTCTCCTTAGATATTACCTCGCATTTCTTCATCTCTCCAATCATTTCAGCCCCACCTTCACAAGGTGGTCATGAGGAATTAACCAAGGGCAAGACCTCAGTGCTGGGTCTAGAGCATAGTAGGTGCTCAATAAATGCTGCTGCCTTCCCCTGGAACGCCTTCTGGCTCGATTTACTGTCTTTCCTGGGGCAATGGGATGGGAGCTGTGGTGGGGTGAGATGTTAATAAGACTGTCGGGGAGCTCATGGTTTGGGAGGAGACACAGGACTTGCCCTTGCACCTCTCTGGGGCTCTGTGCCCAAGCTCCACACACAGAAATATCCAAGACTCTGCAGACCGGGGTCTGGGGGAAGTCAAAACAATTTGAAGTCAGAGTGGAGAGCTAGAGAGGTCGAGATGAGACCAGGCTTGGCACAGCCTGAGCCTTTGAAGGGAAGCCGGAGACATACTCCTAGAAGAACTGAAATTAATTCGTAGAACCTTACAAAGCCTCCTGTGGCCAGACACATGGCAGTTGCTGAAAAGAAGGTAGAGCTCTCATCAACTTTTAAGTAATATTATTGTTAGGACTTTAGGTCTGGAGAGTTTCATGATTCATACTCAGCTGGTGGCAAATGAACAGCCCACAGGGCCAGTGAGATTGCTCAGTGGCATAAGCGCCTGCCTGGCAAGCGCAAGGTCCTGAGTTTGACTCCCGGTACCCACAAATGAACAGCCCATCATCGCTGGCCCATGAAAAGTCCTTCCGATGTTTTCCTTTATTCCCTTTCTGGCCACACATTCCTCACACTCCTGCCCCCTTCACCGAGAGCACCCAGCCCCACACATTAAAATGTTTCCCTGACGTACAGTGCACCACACTGTGTGTGTTTATATAAGCGCTATTGCATAAGGATCTCATGCTGTTGCTTCCTTTTTTCACTCCATAATGTATTTAAGATCTACCCACGTTGCTGTGAGAAAATCTAACATCACATCCATCTGCTGCAAAATAGTCCAAGCTAAGTATCCACTCTCCTTTATCCATCGCCCCGGCGATGGACACCCAGGTTGCTTCCAACACTCTCTCACCACAAACACTCTACTAAGTGAACATCTGTATGTTTGACCCCCATGGACCATGTGAAATCTTTGTGCTCTATTCCCAATGGAGAGATTAGCGGATCACAGCACACATGCCTTTTAAGTGTCTCTGAATTCTTCCAGAATGACCCCTCCAACAGCATGCGAGTGATGCTGTCTCCCCACATCTCCAAAAGCTTTCACATTTCCTGACTGTGTCACTGCGGCCTGCCACTTCAAGTGTAAAGTGGCATCTCTGCATTTCTCTGTTAATCCTGGGACTTAGAACCTCCTCCTATATTCACCAGGTGTTTAAGCTTCCCCTTCTGTGAATTGCTTGTTCATACCTTTTGCTCACTTTCTATTGGATTTCCTGTGTTTTCCTTGTTGGTTCACAAGACTAGATCACAAATTTTAGCTGTCAGTCCCTTGTTGGATGCTGATATTTCAAATATCTTCTACCAATATGTTGCCCATCTGTTAAGTTTATCTATGGTGTTGGTTCTCGAACTCTAACACGCACCAGAGTCTCCTGGAGGACTTGCTGAAACGCAGTGCTGGGCCCCACCGAGGGTTTCTGACTCATTGGCGCAGGGGCGGGGCCTAGGAATTTGCATTTCTAACCAGTGCCCAGGCGATGCTGATGGTCCAGGGCCCACACTTAGCGAACAACTAGTCTAGGGTGACTTCCTTTGCATGAATTTGTTTTAGTGAACAGATTGCTTAAAATTTGATGTTTTCAAATGTTTTGTCCTTATGGACAAGGGAACTGGAGCTGAAGGAGGTGAAGTGAATGAGCGAGGGTCGTGAGGTGAGTTGCAATTTGGACTCATGTCCTGTCAACCCGGAGCACACCCTTCTAGCCTCTCTCCTGTCCTGTTTCCAGCCTTTGGGATATAGCATTGGGACCTGAAGCCATAGGGAGCCTTAGTAAGTTCTTGAGTGAGGCAGCCATAGGTGGAAAAATTGACTGGATAGGGGCAGGGGCTAGAGATTGGGGCATCTCTTAAAGGCCTGCAAGAGAAGCTCAGAAACTGCCCACAGTCCTAGCCAAGGCACAGTGACAGGGCTGTTGAAAGGCAACATGAGACGGTGCTTACACCATAGCTCCAGGGATGGGGCAATTTCCCTCACACCCCAAGAAAGTCCCTACCCTCCCCAGAACCATTGTCTTACCAAGCCATGTAACCCCTTGGTTTCAGAAGTCCAAAGGGTGTTGGCCGGGGTGCCCCAAGCACTGTGTACAGAAACTCTGGCCATACTTCCTCCTGCAGCATCCAAGGACGCTGCCAGGGTCATTTCCTATCACGGTTCAGTTCCTGGCATTGCAAGAGAGGAAAACCCATTTGGGGAGGGCAGTTGGTTCCCAAGGACCTCTGGGGAGTAGTGCAAGTATGGAACTTCCCCAGCAGCTAGGTCACCCGGGGACAGTTCTGACCCAAGGGCAAGTGGTGAGTAAAATTCTCACTAGCTGGACCCCTAGAAGGGGGCTTCTCCCATTGCAGGGCTCTGTAATTTCCTACTCTGCCCAGCTCCCAGTTGGAGACTTCTACCCGTCTTTCCCAACTCTGTGTTGAGAGAGAGTCCTTGGACCCTGTCACTGAGTCACCAGATATTTAGAAAGCACCTGCTCTGTGCCAGGCTCGGTGGAAGACACTAGATGGAGATGCAGCCCTATTCCTGCCCATGGGGGCACACAGTCTGGAGCAGAAGACGCGTTCCCAACTGCAGAATCCAAGAGTGAGAAGCCAGCTCTTGCTGGGAAACCTGGAAAAGGCTCTGAAGAGGAAGTGATTTATAAGCAAGAACTTCAAGAACAAACAAGAATTTGGCAGGTGGGGATTTGGCAGGATTGGGCAAAGGCGGAGGAGTATGGAGGAGCACGGCACACTCCAGGAATGGCAGCTAGGACAAGGGAGTGAACATAATCAGCCAGAGGGTCAGGCCAGATGGTTTTGGATCCCAACACTGTCATCTGCTAGGCAGGTGACCTTAGTAAGCTCCCGAATGTCTCCGGGCCTCTGTTTCCTCCTCCTTAAAATGGGGATAACAATGGCATCACCCTCATAAAAGTCTAGTAGGATGTTGTGAGGTTTAATTGTGATAATCCACATCAAAGTATACATAGTATGTGCTCGATATAAGTGACCACTATTATTTCTGGTGGAGCATGGGGTATGTGAGGCGAGGGGGCAAGGTGGATGGGTAGGAGAGGAAACCAGAAAAGTGGGCAGGTTGAGAAGGCAGGCAAGGGAGTACTGGCAACAGGGGGCAACCTCGTGGGCTTGTATGTCTCCATTCTCTACAGAGCATGGAGCTGCTGAGAAGGAGGACGGATTGGGGGGAGTGGTCCTGGGCACAGGGGACTGGGACAGGGACTGGAATAAGAAGCCTGACAGAGGCTAAGAGCTGATTCAGATGATCAAGAGGAAGGAAGAAGAGAGGGTAAGTTCAAATGGGGGGAGGAAAAGGACTCCCTCTTGGCTCAGAAATACCAGCCTCTCACACATATCCTTTGATTAGACTCATTCATTTACCCATTCACTCACTCATTCATTCATTCCACAACTATCTACTTAGCTCTTAAACCCTAGCCTCTTGGGACTGACATTCTAAGAGTTTACAATACTATGAGACAATGTTACTTGTAGCTGCTAGGTGTAATAACAACCCAATCAAGCCTAAATGACCAGAAGTTGATGGCCCTATTGGTGGGTCCAAGATAGGGATTCAAGTCTAGCCAGGAAGTTCTCCTCTGTTTTTATGCATATGAGTGGAAAAGGATGGGAAGGAAAATCAGCAACTTTGTCTCTAACAAGAGATTAGAAATAAACCAAATGTTCAATGATAGAGGAGTAGTTAGATAAATGGTGGCCTACACAGACATTAGAATACCATGCAGCCATAAATAAGAACAATGTAGCTCTCTATGTGGGATTGATTTGCAGATAGAGCAAAACAAGACCAAACAGGCAAACTGCAGAACAATGCACCGTGGACAGCGCTGTCTAGTGGTTTAAAGAGGCCGGAAATGTGTTTGTGCATCAGGAATAGTTCTGGAAGAATACACAGCATAGGCTGCAGTTGTTGCCTCTGAGCTGGGGGAGTTGTTGGCTGTAGATTAAGGAGGGGAGGAGAGTTTCTTTTCATGATGTGCTTTAAATGTTGTGCATGAATATGCATTACAGCAAAGCCCTTTTTAAAAACCACTATTCTACTATTGCAGTATTTATTGAGCTTTGTTGACACCATCTGCTTCCATATCTGTCTGACCTCCCCACCCACACCCCCAACACACACAGACCCACGTGCAGATCCTGTAAGGGCTGGGCTGGTTCTGACTCATTCCTATACTCACTGGAGCTCAGTACAGCATCTAGAAAGAGCAGGTGTGTGGAAAATTTAAATGCATATTCACGGTGACCATCTACTCCACCATGGCCCCCAATTAGTCCCACCTCGTGGTAGCCCTGCTGTCTTGCACACTCTTCCCCCATGGACAGGGGTGGCCTGTGTGACCACTGGGATGATTCCCCTTGCTCTCTGGGATGGATCACTTGCTTTGGGGGAAGCCAGCCACTATGTCATGGCACATGCAGGCAGCCCTATGGAGAGGCTCACGTGGTGAGGGACTGGGGGCCCTGCCAACAGCCCTGTGACTGAGTCATCTTGGAACATCCTCCAGCCCCAGTTAAGCTGTCAAATGACAGCAGACCAGGCTGATGGCCTGCCTGCAGCCTCAGGAGAGACCCCAAGCCAGAACCCTGAGTTAATCTGCTTCCAGATTTTTGATCCATAGAAACTAGGTGAGAGAGCCAGGTGTGGTGGCGCACGCCTGTAATCCCAGCACTTGGGAGGCCAAGGCAGGAGGATCACCATGAATTCAAGGCCAGCCTGGGCTACATGGTGAGTTCAAGACCAGCCTGAACTACATAGCAAGATCCTGTCTCAAAAAAAAAAAGGGAAGGAAGAAAGAAACTAGGTAAGAATAAATGTTTTAAATTGCTAAATTTGGGGGTGATTTGTTACACAGCAATGTATAACTAATATAATCAACAAATCTTTATTAAGCACTTACTAGGTACCAATTCCATGTGGAATGCAAGAAAAAAAGACATAGTTGTGTCCTCAGGGGTGCAAGCCAGGTGCCCATCATCCCTAGACTTACGCATTCCTTCAACCGACATTCGCTGAGCAGTTGTTCTGTACCTGGCCCTATGCTTAGTTCTGACTTGCAGGATGTTGGCAGTTTATATACACTCTAGGACGAGAGAAAACCTCCTGGAGTGATGGAAATGTATTTGTTAATGGGGTTTAAGTGAGGTAGATGTATGTGCAGTTGTAAAAACTCAGCAAATGAACACTTCTGTGCCCTTTGTTAAATGTAATATGTGTGTTGCTGCAGTTTACTTTAAAATGCATTTGGTAAAATAAAAGACAGTCGGGTTGGGGATGTAGCTCAGAGAGCTCACTTAGCATGTGACAAGCCCTGGATTTAATCCCCAGCAGTGCACACGGAAAAAGAAGTGATGGACAGATGGGATAAAGAGCAATGGTAACGGCATGGTAGAATGCAAGTAGTGACTACTGGAATTTCATTGCAATATTCTTTCAGTTTTTCTGTGTGTTTAGGAGTTTTCATAAGAAAATGTTTGGAGGAAAGGACACTCGATAACTATACACACCATTTCCCACATTTTTTGTTGTTGTTATTATTATTTTAGCTACACTTACAAAACCAAATGTATTCTCATTTAAAAAAGAAAAAAGCTGAGCCTGCCATGGTAGAGCAGGCCTGTAATCACAGCAGTACAAGAGGCTGAGGCTGGAGGGTTGCCAGGACTTTGAGTCCAGCCTGGGCTATAGAGTGAGTTCAAGACCAGCCTAGACTACATAGTGAGACCCTGTCTCAAAAAACAAAACAAAACATACAAAACGTGGGAAAAGTCAATTTCCTCCCTGATTCCAGTGTTCCTTTCCTCTTTAGTGGCACTTGATTCTTACGGCTTGTGTAGCTTCCAGACCTTTCTTGGCACATTTACATGCATATATAGGTAAATACAAAATGCATTATTTTAGAGAACTGTGCTCTCTATGCTCTTGCACAAGTATGTCTTGGGACTCTGTCGGTGTTTATTCCAGCATCCCCGCACTCCACCCCAACCCCTCTCAAGGTGCTGAGTAAGGGTGTGGCTTCTGCAAGAAGCAAGGCTCCAGGCCTGTGTGAGAGGCCCTCGTTGGAGCAGTGCTGCAAGTCAGAGGGGCCAGGACGCCAGCCGATCTCCCAGCTCCCGGGTAGAAAGCTGGGTCCAGTGCATCTGCCACTGAATGGCAGGCGTGGCAGTGCCAGGCCCCGTTCTTAGCAGAATGCAGTGTGCAGGTCTGGTTCTGCTCCTCTGCAGGGAGCAGTGCACCGGCACCCAGGAGGAAGTCCTCAAAGCACTTCCTCTTTTCTTGGCCTCCGAGGGACACTAGGGGAAGGGGAGGGGGTGTTATGAAACGGAACTGGAGTCCCCCAACCCCTGGGGGGACCTGTCAGCTGGAGGTGCCACACAGCTGGGGGCAGAAAAACAACTTCTCCATTTCCCCAGCATCCCCCATCCGCTCCAAGTCCTACCCTTCCCCTAGGCAGGAGCTCAGATGCCCAGAGGATGGTGCCTGGGGGAGGGGAGCTTGGAGGGCACCCTAGGTCCCTCTCCCCACCATGCCCACACGAGAAAGCCCCAGTTCCCCATCTGCTGCAGCTTTCTCTACCTCATCTTCCACTTTGTCCATGCCTGGGGCACAGAAGCTTTCATGGCTCCTCTACCAGGCCAAGATTTTCGTCCCTCAAGCTGTGTCAGGCTGGCCCTCCTGTGTGCATTGCCCTGTGCCCTGATAGGCTACTGGCATCCTTGGAGCCTCAACTCACATCTATTACCATTCATAAGATGTCCTTTAGGGTGCACCCCAGCTGGATGCAGTGTCACTCCTACTTGCCTGTCTGTCTGTCTGTCTGTCTGTCTGTCTCTCTCTCTCTCTCTCTCACACACACACACACACACACACACACCATTTTCCACTCTGTATCTAAGTTATCAACTTTTGTGTTTGTCTCCCTAACTGGATTAGAAGCTGCTTTAGAACCAAAACCATTCTTGTCCATTTTTATACTCCCAGACCTGGGCTGAAACGCACATATTAGGCCCTTAATAAACTTCACTAGCTGGGTGTGGTGGTGCACGCCTGCAATCCCAGCACTTGGGAGGCTGAGGGAGGAGGATCATTGCAAGTTTGAGGCCAGCCTGGGCTACAAAGTGAGTTCAAGGCCAGCCTGAACTGCATAGTGAAACCCTGTCTCAAAAAAAAAATAAAAAAATAAAAAAATAAACTTCACTAGAATTAAAGAAGGAAGAGTTTGGATCCCAGCATGAGCCTTTACTGGCTGCTCATAAACCTTGAGCTTCGGTTTCTTCGTCTGTAAAATAGGTACATGAATACCACCCCCACAGAGAGGCTGCCAAAAAAAGCAGAAGGAACAGGCAACCAACAGGTTAAACGTGGGAATGTGTCCCAGGGTACATGGCAGTGACAAGTTCTCTAGAGAAAGACAAGGCATAGGGGGAGCTAGAGAAGGCTGCAGGGTAGGGGAGCTTTCTACAAAGCGAGGGTCAAGAGCTTCCAAGAGCCAGGCGTGGTGGTGCACACCTGTAATCCCAGCACTAGGGAGGCTGAAGCAGGAGGATTGCTGTGAGTTCGAGGCCAGCCTGGACTACATAGTGAGACCCTGTCTCAAAACAAACAAGCAAACAAGCAAACAAAGCTTGCAGGAGGCCGTCATGAGTTTCCCACGGCAGGTCCTCTTGGCATTTCCTTTGCCCCTTTGGGAAAGGAGGGCAGCAGTGAGCTGCTGCCTACTGGGGTGTAGCTGTTAAATGTTCAGTGGCGACTTTGCAAATAAAAAGGGAAACAGTTGAGCTCAGTGTGAAGTGGGGACTGCTGCTTTCTCTTCTGCAACTCCAACTTGTTTTGAATGTGGAATAATCAACAGCGGCCCCAAGGCATTTAAAATGTGACAAGCAAATGCCCCTGGAAATAGGAAAATGTACTTCGGAAAAAGCCAGCAGCATCTGACCCACTGCAAAGTGGAGCCTGCACCCTTTCCAACCTCCCCCACCCCCAACATGGGCCGCACTTTGTGCAGCAGTTACAAGCGCAGCTGTTGGAGGCACCCAGGAGCACGCCCACGTGGGTGTGAGCCCCGGCTTTGCCACTCACCGGCTGTGTGACCTCAGGCAAGTGTCTTTACCTCGTCATCCATTTATAATCGTCTCTATTTACTCGTAAGAGATAAATGAAACAATGTAAGTGAAGACGCCCGCACCACCCAGGAGACAGGTCCTCTTATTCTACTTAGCAGTGGCCCCGAGAGGACTTGCCCAAGTGCCCTCGATGACAGGAGGGAGTCAGACCCCCACGCCTCACCGCCTTCCTCCTCCACCGTGGCCCCACTGTCAAATGCACACACAGAACGCACTTCCTAACTCTTCTAAAAAAAATACCCGCCCAACCCCAATTCTATCCTGTCCACGAATCTCTGATGCTTTGTTTCTTTAAAAAGTCTTCGTGCTATTTGTGAAGACCTAATATATTTCAGTGGTTCATACTGCAAGACCACTGGGACTCTGCAGTTCCTCTCCCTGGAAGGAACCACTGGGTCTGTTATGTGTGTCCTTCCTGCCTCAGCCCAGGCGTCGGCTGGCAAATTCCCACGTGTGTTTGTTCTCTTGTTCTGCATAGACGGCATGTGACGTAAGTCGCTGTACACCTTCTCTTTCCCCCATTTACCCATATATCTTGAATTGCAATTTGTACACCATACAATTCACTTGTTTAAGTTTTACGGTGCAGGGTTTTTTTTCAGGGACACTTAAAGATATGTGCAACCCTCACTACAGTTTATTTTATTTTATTTTATTTTTTAATGTGTGTACCGGGAGTCGGCCTCAGGACCTCGCGCTTGCCAGCAAGCACTTGGGCCGCTGAGCTATCTCACCGGCCCTTTTTTTCCTTTATGTGGGTTCCGGGAGTCGAACTCAGGACCTCGTGCTTGCCAGGCAGGCGCTTATGCCGCTGAGCCATCTCACCGGCCCCTCACTACAGTTTATTTTAGAATGCTGTCACCGTCATCACCCCCTTACAAACACTTCTGTCCTCATTAGCAGTCACCAACCTAATGCCACCACTAGTGTGCTTTCTGATCCTACCGATCTGCCTATATTCTGGCGTATTATATAAACGGAATCATGCAATATATGGTCTTTTGGGATTGGCTTCTTTTATGTATCATAATGTTTTCAAAGTTTATCCATGTCGTAGCATGTATCAGTGCTTCACACCTCTTTGCTGCCAGGTCATATTTCTTTGTATGGACATGCCACATTCTGTTTAACCATTAATGGGCATTGGAGCTGTGTTTTGCTTTTCAGCTGTTATGAATATTGCTGCTACGAATACTTCATATATGGGCAGACATATATGAATTACCTCGGATAAATACCTAGGAGCGGGATTGCTGGGTCATGTATTAATTCTATGTTTAACCTTTTGAGGACCTGCCAGATTGTTTTCCAAAGCAGCTCAGCCTTCTGTGTTCCCACCAGCAGTGCCTGTGTGTTCTAATCTCTCCACATCCTCACCAGCACTTGTTATTATGTCTTTTTCTGATATAGCTGTTCTAATGGATGTGAGGTGGCATCTCACTGTTTGCAGTTTCCTTGGAACTAGTGATACCAGGCATGTTTCCATGTACTTACTGGCCATTTGTATAGCATCTTTGGAGAAATGTCTATGCAGATCTCGTGCCCATTTTGAAATTGTTAACTTTTTATTATCAAGCTTTATGTGTTATTTATGGCAAGACCCCAGTCTCTTACCAGAACTACAATTTGTAAATATTCCCTCCCATTCTGTGGGCTGTCTTTTCATTTTCTTGGTAGCATCATTTGCAGAACTAAAATTTATTAATTTTGATGTCCATTTTCTCTGTTTTTCTTTTGTCACTCATATCACATTAAAAAGATTTTGCCTAACCTAAGGTCAGAAAGATTTTCTTCTTTTTCTTTTTTTTTTTTTTTTAAGAGTAGGAAAATTTATTGGAGAAAAGGAATGGGGAATTGGAATGAGGGATAGGAATAGTTCCTGAGAGACAGGAGGGGTCCCAAATGGGTTGCAAATAAACCCACTCTCAAAGGAAGTTTTTTAAAAAATTTTTTGTGGGTACCGGGGGTCGAACTCAGGACCTCGCGCGCCAGCAGGCACCCGTGCTGCTGAGCGATATCACCGGCCCTTTTTTTGTATGTGGGTTCCGGGAGTCGAACTCAGGACCTCGCACTTGCCAGGCAGGTGCTTATTCTGCTGAGCTGTCTCACTGGCCCTCAAAGGAAGTTTTATACAGCAAACTCATGAGGCGGGTACAACATGAGTCAAAATTATGATCGACCAATAATGTTGCAAGGACAGTTGCTTAGGTAATACTGATCCAGTGGTAGCAAGGGCTTATGGGTAACATCATTAACTGTGGTCGATAATTTATAGTCTTTGTGTTGTCTTTAGTCTTAGCGGTCTTAGTCTTAGTGGGTGGGAGAGAAAGATTTTCTTTTATATTTCCTTCTAAGAGTTTTATAATTTCGGCTCATGCACTTCACTCTACAATGCATTTAGGGTTCTTTTTCGTAGACGATGTGTCGTATAGATCCAGCTTCGTGGCTTTGAACATGGGTATCCAGGTGTTCCAGGATCATTTGTTAAAAAAATGAAACTTCCCTGTCCCTGAATTTTCTCAGACTCTTGTTGAAAATCAACTGGCTGTAAATGTGAGGGTTTTCTTCTCAATTCTCAATTCTGTTCCATCGGCCAGTGATTTCTATCCTCATGCCAGTACCACAGTGTGTTGATTATGATAGCTTTATAGTAAACTTTGAAATTGGGCAGTATGAATTCTTCCACTTTGTTCTTTTTAGAAATAGTTCAATCTCTTCTGGGTTCCTTGCCTTTCCATATGGAATTTTAGTTTCAACTTATTTCTGCACACACATTCAGAAGGCAAGTTGGGTTTTGGTTTTTGGTTTTTGCAGTACTGGGAACTGCAGCCAAGGCCTCAGCACATGCTTGTCTGTGCTCTACCACTGAGATGCACCACCAGACCTTTTGATTTTTGCTACAGGATCTCACTAAGTTGCCCAGGCTGACTTCAAACTTGCAATCCTCCTACCTCAGCCTCCCAAATAGCTGGGATTATAGGCATTCACCACCACAGCTTCCTTTTTCTCTTTGACAACGGCTTAGTATTCCATTATTGTGTTAGCATTTGTCTTCCCAGCCCCCAAATCCAGGCCATTTAGTTTATGGCCAATCTTTTCATGGTGGAAAGCAGTGCTGCGATGACCTTCCTTGTGCAAACCATGGTGTCTCATAGGCTTTCTGCTCTTTTCTCTCTCTTAGCTCTTATGATTGTCATTGCCACCATTCTGGCCCTAGCCCTTGGAAGACCACCTCTGGCTGCTCACTGGGCTCCCTGCTGCCTTCCTGCCCCTCCAATCCCCTCTCCACCCATCAGCCAGATGGATCTTGTTAAAATAGTCAGTTTGATTCACACCTCTCCTCAAAACCCTCCAAAGCCTCCCCTCTGTGTCAATTAAATATTGATACCAAGAAGTTCATGGCCTTTGCAGTCTGGCCCCTCTCCCTCTACCACTTTATCCCCCTCACTCTCACCTGTGCCCCAAGTGTCCCAGCCACACTGACCCCCTATGTTCTGCTGTCACTTCTCAGCGCCTTTGCTATTACTCTCCTTCTGCTTAGTGCACTCCCCTAGGTTATCACATGGCTCATTGCCCCAGCTCAGCAGGCCTTGCTCTCATGCCGCCTCCTCAGAGAGGCCTCCCCTCGCCACCCTGTGTCCCCCCAGACCATCGCTCCTCTCCCACCTCCGCCTCCCACCTTGCCCTCCTTTCCTTTGTCATAGCCATATTGTCCCCGACCATACAATGTGCTTTCAGTATCTGTGCATTTTCCATCTTCTCCTCCAGAATGGAAATTCTAAGAACCTAAGGAACTGGTTTTGTTTGTCACTGTATTCTAAGCATCAGATATAGTGTGGCCCACTGTAGACACCCCATAAATATTTGTTGAATGAATGGATAATGAGGCCAGTCCCATTTATAACCATCTAGGGGCTTCCCTTGAGTCTTAGAATAAAACTCACACTCCTTACAGAAGCAGAACAGTCCTGAGTGACAGGGCCACCCTCATGGACGTTACCGTGAGTGCCCTTCTCTGCAGCCACACTGGGGTTTTTCGGGCACACACAACCCCTTCTTGCCTTGAGGCCTTCACATCTTGTATTACTTATCAATATTGCACAACAGAAACTTAGTTTAAAATAATAAAAATGTATTATCTCCCAGTTTCTGGGGTTCAGGAAACCAGGATAGTGTGGTGATTTGGGCTCAGGGTGTCTCAGGAAGTTGCAAGCAAGATGGTGGCCAAGGCTGCAGCCACTGCAGAGCTTGACCGGAGGCTCCATTGCCCAGGTGGCTCACATGCGTGGCTGGCAAGTTGGTGCTGGTCCTTGGAAGGAGGCCTCATTTCCTTGCCATATGGGCTGTCCACAAACTGCTGGGGTCCTCATAGCAGGACAGCTGGCTTTCTCCATGGCACAAGAGAAAGCCAGACAAAAGCCACAGTGTCTCTTATGACCTGGCCTCAGAAGTTACACTCTTCTTTCCATAATATCTAATGGGTGACACTGAATGAATGAGGGAATGAGCAGACAAAATATTTGCCACTCCAAAGACTAGTAAGGCAATGCTTTAGGATAAAATTTGCAATTATATAAATGTTTTTGGTGCAAATATACAAATTAGGTGAAAATTTTTAATTTAATTAACTTGTGATATTGGGGATGGACTCCAGGGCCTTGTGCATACCACACAGCACTCCACCACTGAGCCGTATCCCCAGTCTTTTGTGAGACAAGGTATTGCTAAGTTTCCTAGGCTGGCCTTGAACTTGCAATCTTCCTGTTTCAATCTCCCAAGTACCTGAGATTACTAGTGTGCCTCCATGCTCACCCTTTTTAAAAAAATATAATTAAAAAGAATGACAATACCAAATGTTAGCAAGGATGCAGAGCAACTGGAAATCCTGTTATCACTGGTAGGAGTCAAAAGTGGTAGGATCACTTTGAAAGCCAGGTTAGCAGTTTATTATGAAGTTAAACGTACGCTTACTATAGCAACTCCAGTACTAAGTGTTTACTCAAGAGAAGTAAAAACATGTCTACACAAAGACTTACTCATGAATGTTCATAGTATCTTTATTTATATGGTGAAAAACTGAAGACAACCCAAATGCCCACTGTGGTGGATTAACTACCCAGCTAAACTGAATCAGCGTGGTGCTGGGTGTGGAGGGCCCACCTGAGGATTGTTGCCAACAGCATGAAAGGAGAACTGGAGGGGAAGATGGTGGTGCTGTTGATTCTCCTGGAGAATTTTGTCACTCTGGTTTTCCTGATATGAACTCAGCTGTTCTCATTGTCAGAGGAGCTCGGGTCCTCGCTGTCGCTGAGGATGGCTGCTGTTCTCTTCTGGAAGCTCTGGTCCTTGCCTTGAGCGTCGCTTCCTGGCTCTGGAGCAGATCCCTCAGCCTGCTGGCACAGATCCTTTATCCCACTGGTGCAGACTTTCTAGCTTCCACCACTGACCTCTGGGCCTTCCCAGTGCAGATCCTTGGTACAGACTTGCATGAGACATTGCCGTGGGCTCTAGGTCTTCAGCTGGACTTGTGCAGGTCATTGCCATGGGATCCAGGCTTTCAGCTGGATTCTTTGGGTATCTAGTGTGTGGGTAGATCTCCCATACTCTTTTCCTTTTGACTCTTTGCGTGAATGTTATAAAATAATCCTAAAAATTATGTGTCCTGTATTAAATATTTTCCCTTGTAAAACCTGACTACAACACCCATGAACAAATAAATGGATAAGCAAATAGTGGTATGTCTATACAGTGGAATACCACTTGGCAGTGAAAAAGAACAAACTATTGGAAACTTTTAACAATCTGGAGAAGTTCAGAAGCAATGTGAATAAAGGAAAGCAAACATAAAAGAAACATGCTGTA
Source organism: Erethizon dorsatum (assembly GCA_028451465.1). Taxonomy (NCBI): domain Eukaryota; kingdom Metazoa; phylum Chordata; class Mammalia; order Rodentia; family Erethizontidae; genus Erethizon; species Erethizon dorsatum. Next base: position 2,629,609 of record CM051840.1, read on the forward strand.
TGATTGCATTTATGTGAAATTCTAGAAAAGATAAAGGTAATCTATAATGACAAAAAGGCAAGCAGTAGCCATCTAAGGCTACCTAAGCAAAGGAGGAGTTGACCACAACAAGGCATAAAAAAATTATCTTTTTCCAGTGCTGGGGACTGAATCCAGGGCTTGCACTGAGCTACATCCCCAGTCCTTTTTTACTTTTTTAGTTTGAGACAAGGTCTCGCTAGTTTGACCAGGTTGGCCTTAAACTTGCAGTCCTCTTGCCTCAGCCTCTCAAGTAGCTGGGATTGCAGGTATGTGCCAATGTACCCAGCAAGAACTTTTAGGGGGTGAGAGAAATGTTGATTGGGTTGGTGCATACACAGGTGTGTATATCTGCTAAAACTCATCAAATTGAATATTTATAAAGGTGCACTTTATTAAAAAAAATTAAGTTGGAACTTTGGGAATTTGTACAAGGATTTTTGTTTGTTTGTTTTTCTACAAGGATTTTTACTACAACATTACTTTAATAGAAAAAGTGTTTGGAAATTGTCTGTGACCAGGGGAATGTTTTGCTCTCTGTGGTCCTTTGCCAGCAGAATGGCAACTTCTGAAAGGAGATGTGGCTAATGCTGGTGAAAACCCTCTAGTGTCCCTGGGCCTTTCCCGGTAGCCGCCATGCTCTTCCTGGAGCTTCTGGTGGCTGGAGCATGTGTGGGGCAGGCTGGAAGGGCTGGAGATCGACAACCTCTAGGGTATCCTTCGCCCTGTGCTGCTCTGGTGGGATGACTGACAGGTGGGGAGGCTACACTGCCTCCAGGTTCCCCAGCAGGACTGAACCTGAGCTGCCCACAGCGGTAACTTCTCAACGGTCCTCCCATAATTGGCTCCCTTCCCTTCTCTGCCTCATTCATCCACTTCCTGACCAGTTTTCTGTATTTCCTAAATAAACCATTTTCACTTAAGTCTGTATCCACGGTCTGCTTCTGGAACTCAAGACCATTGTATAATACCAAGTATTGATAAGAATATGGGGAAGATGGGAGAGAGAATGGGGCAGCGGCCATTCTGCCAGCTCGTGTCATTCACGGTGAAGCAAGTCTTCGTGATAGTCTCACGACGGTCCATAAGAGAATGTGGGGGAGGATGTCCACTGTGGCACTGTTTACACTAACGTGAAACTGTGTGCGATCCAGGTGTCTGTGACCAGGAGAATGAAAACTAAAATGTGGAGGGTGTACACGATGACTACAGGGCTGTGACCTTCAACAAACACTAACAACAGCAATGGAGTGGAAAAAGTAAGAAATTAAATAAGTATCATTTACGTAAACACACACACATGCTTATTTTTATAAAAAGGGCACACATACATGCAAGCACCGGTACCAAGCAGGTAAGAGTAGGGTCACTGTCTTCCTTACTCCGGTTCTGCTCTCTCAGGGACATCTGGCCATGTCTGGAGACGTTTTTGATGATCCAAACAGGGGAGGGCTGTTGCTACTGGCATTTAGTGAGTAGAGCCCAGAAATGCTGCTAAGCATCCTCCTGTGAGCAGAACAGTTCATCGCAACAAAGAACTACGTGGCCCAGAGGCGCACGGTGCTGAGTTTGAGAACCTGTCACGCCCCAGCCCCCAGAAGGGTGCCCAGCACAGCACTGCTGAATGAATGAATGAATGAATGAATGAACGCACCTGTAAGGGAAAGAAGGGGAGGTGAGGTGGCTGGGACTGGCCCGTGGCTGGGAGCAGGGGGAACGGACTGATGCAGAGGGATCTCCGTACACTTTGGAAGAATGTTCTGCAGAATTCAGGGTGACAGTCCTGTCTTTCCCGGAAATGGAGGTGTTCTCTACCTTTGCATGGCACAGTGCACCATCCCATCCATCTCGGGCCTCTGTAGCCTTCCAGCCAGACTTTCACCCCCTTCAATTTAGGAAGTCCTCCGAGCTGCCCGGAATCCGGCCCGAAATCAGCCCAGGAGCTTCCTGCGGGAGGGCAGCTGAAACTTTGCATGATGTTTAAATAGCGTGGGAAGGTGGAAAGAAAACCGCTGACCACAGAAGGGCAGGGTAGGCTGCAGGCGCGGCGCGCCGGAGGGGCAGGTGGGGGAGGGGAGGCGGAAGGGAAGGGATGCAATGGGGGAAATGGGTCGGAATTTTGCAGGGGGGTCTTTAGAATCCTACGCGAGTGGGGAGGGTGGGGTAGGGCTCTTCTGGGCAGGGTTAGAATCATTGGATAGAGGAGTTAGAATCCTTTGACTGGTGGAGTTAGAATCTCTGAGGGTTGGAATTTTTGGATGGGTGGAATTAGAATCCTGGAGATTAAAACACTTGGGAGAGGGGGATCACCCAGGAACAATATTAAAATCCCCGGGGCTAAGGTTACAAATCTTGAGGACAGAGCTAGATTTTTTTAAAGTGGGTATTAGTTACCCAGACTGGTGAGTTTCATTTTGGCGCGTTGGTGCGTTGATCATCCCCCGCATTATCCCCCCTTCCTCCCCGCGCCCTTTCTCTAACAGTCTCTTATCCACTTCCATGCTCCCCCGGCCTCTTCCTCTTCCTCTCGCTTTCATTCTCTCCTCTTCTCCCCTCCCCCATATTCCTCATATGAGAGGAAACGTAGTATTTGACTTTCTGCTGCTGGCTTATTTCACTTAACACGATGGTCTCCAATTCCACGCATTTTCCTGCAAATGATATGATTTCATTCTCCTTTGTGGCTGAATAATATTCCATTGCGAAGGCTTGAATCCTTTGGAGGGAGATTAGAATCCTTCATTTGGCTGAATTAGGACACTTGGGGACAGGGTTAGGCCCTTGGGAGGAAAGCAGGTGTTGGGTTGTTGTACTTGTGGGTTAGAATCCCCGGGGATGGGGTTAAAATCCTTTTATCACAAGGTTAGACCGTTGGCGGGATTAGAATGCATTAGAAGAGGTGTCAGGACTTGGGAAGGAGGCATTTAGGATATTTGACAGACCGGTTAAAAATCCCTGGGGGCACAGTTATTATCCCTCAGAGTCCGGGTTAGGGTCCTCCAAGGCAGGGTTGGAAGCCTCAGGTGGGTGGTGTTAAAAGAAAAAAAATTCTTTGGAGGTGGGATTAGGGGAGCGGTAGCAGCAGCCTGAGGTTAGGATCCTCCCGGCGCTGGCTGTGACCTCGGGGTGGGGTCAGGTTGTGAGGGGGCGGTGTTGGGACACTTTAGGGCGGGGTTCGTGCGGCTGTGGGCGCGGCTAAGGCCCCCAGATGCCTGCGGGCGCCCGGCTCGGCGGTTGCAGCTTGGACGCGCCGGGAGGCTCGGAGGCGAGGGGAGGGGACGCGCGGGTCAGCGGCACCGCGCCCGGGAGCCCCGCGGCGTCGCAGCCCCTGGGAGCGCGGCCCCGCGCTCGTGCCTCAGTCGGCCGGTGCTGTCCAGGCGCGGGCGCCCGGGCCCGAGACCGCGGAGCTGGGGGGGCGCTCGAGCTGCGAGGACCCGGGCTGCCCGAGGGACGGCGACGGGCGGGCGCCCAGGTGAGGCGCTCGGGACCGGGCACGCCCGGGGCGGGCGGGCGCGCGGGCGTCGGGCGGCGAGGGCGCAGGGAGCCCGGGCGGGGCGCAGGGTGGCTGGGAGCGCACCGGGGCGCAGCGGGGAGCGGGACGTCGGTGGCCTCGGGCCGGCGGGGACGAGCGTCGCCGCGAGCGGAGGTGCCCGGCTGAGCGCGGGCAGGAGTGGCTCTGCGGTGGCTCCGCTTCCCCGAGCCGTCCAGGTTCCCCTTCGGAGAGGAAGGGCGCAAAGCGGAGGGCAGGCCCTCGCGGTTCGCAGTGGGGCGGTGACGGGTCACGCCGGGGGCGCGGGGGCAGGGGCGGCTGGGCGGGGGTGACCGGGCCACGCCCGCGGGCGCAGCGCCCGCCCCTCGCTCCCGCCCCCGCAGCCGCAGACCTCCAACCCCAGCACCTCTTGGACGGTGTCTTCCCGGTCACTTTCCTGGGTGAGACCGCGGAAGTCAGTGTGGTCCCTCTCTGGATTCCCGTTTCCTCATCTGTAAATCGGGGCTGGTTTAAGTCTTCCTGGGGGGGGAGTTGTACCAGCTGGAATGTGAGAGGTGATGCACGTGACAGCTCAGTGTGGTCCAAGGGAGGGACTCCGGGGGCAAACTCTCTGCCGGACCTTTGGCAGGGGGGTTGGCCTTTTCTGCGTCTCTGTTTCTGCAGTTTCGGGATGGAGATGGTAATGTTGATACAGACTGGGTGTTCCTTATCTGAAATGCTTGGGACAAGAGGTGTTTCGGTTTTCTGATTTTTTTTTTTTTTTCAGATTTGTGGATATTGGCAAGTCCACAAAGAGATATCTTGGGATCTAAATACTAATTTTGTGTGTCTCACATACACTTTATACACATAGACTGAAAGTTATTTATACGTTTTTAGTGTGCCTATATTTTCAGTTTTAGTTTTTGCAATAAGGGGGATTGAGTGAACCTAGAGGTGCTCTATCACTGAGCTACACCCGCAGCCTTTTTTTTTTTTTTTTTTTTTTTTTTTTAATGTGGGTACCGGGAGTCAACCTCAGGACTCCGCGCTTGCCAGCAGGCGCTTGTGCCGCTGAGCTATCTCACCCACCCCCCCAGCCATTTTTATTTTTTATTTTGAGACAGGGTCTTGCTAAGTTACCCAGGCTGGCCTCAAACTTTCAGTCCTCCTGCCTCAGCGTCCCACACTGCTGAGATTACAGGTGTGTGCCACCATGCCCGGTTTGCTGTGCCTATATTTTGACTGCCACCTGTCACCTGAGGTCAGGTGTGGAATTTTCCACTTGTGACCTGTCCATGCTCAAAACATTTCAGTTTGGAGCATTTCAGATTTCAGACCTGCAGTGGTCCTTCTTGGGCTGTTTTGAGCACTTCAGGGAAGCTCTTGGAGCTCTGTGTGGAAGGTCTGCCTGCCCAGCACGTGTTGACTGTTGCCGCCACCCTCACTGTGCAGCCCAGTAGTCCTCAGACTTGCACATCCACACCCCCGGAAGGCTTGCTAAAAGACGCAGTGCTAGGCCCCAACTCCAGAGCTCCTGATTCTGTGGGTCTGGTGCAGGACACTGGGAATTTGCACTGCCAGGGAATGCCGATGCTGCTGGCCCAGGCACCCCACTTTGAGAACTGCTGCCAGCATCCATGGCTGGCGTAGAGGAAGAGCTCAGTGGAGATCCAGTACTTGGCCTCATGGTTTGTTTTCATTCATCTGAGGAATGTCCGAGGAATCCACCCTTCAAATTAGCAAATGTCAGTATTTATCCTGTTGGTGTCCAATTTTTTAAAAATAAAGATACTAAACATAATAGATAAAATTGAAGCTTCCCTGGCTTGTATCCCTCTCAGTCCTATTTCTTTCCCTCCTTGGAGGCAACCATTTTCATCGATTCTGGTCCTTCCAGTCTTTGCCTTTATAAATTTGTTGCATACATATGTATGCATAAACGATACATAAAATTGTTTTTTTGTGTTTTGTTTTGGTACCAGGAATCGAACTCAGGACCTTGCTTTTGTCAGGCAGGAGCTGTACCACTGAGCTATATCCCTGGCTCTTTCTGTTTTTTTTTTTTTTTTTTTTTTTTTTTGTGGGTACCGGGGGTCGACCTCAGGACCTCGCACGTCAGCAGGCGCCCGTGCCGCTGAGCGATATCACCGGCCCTTTTTTGTATGTGGGTTCCGGGAGTTGAACTTGGGCCCTCGCACTTGCCGGGCAGGCGCTTAAGCCGCTGAGCCATCTCACCAGCCCTCTTTCTGTGTTTTAAAGCTCTAGAACAGTTCCCCTTTATCCACGAAGGATGCATCCCGAGACCTCCTGTGGATGCTTGAAATTGTGGAGAGAATTGACCCTGTGCACACAGCGCTTTGCGGTCTCTCTCCGGCATATCTGAATCGACAGCATCAGAACACTGGTGCTTTGGGGCCGTTATTAGGTAAAATAAGAGTTACTTAAACACAAGCACTGCAGCACTGTGGCAGTCTGATAACTGAGGCATAACTGCGCCATGGATTCGTCCTGAGTGGGATGAAGGGCATGGTGTGAAATTTCACCATGCCACTCAAATGATCACACAATTTAAAACTTACGGATTACTTGTTTCTGGAATTTTCCATTTACTATTTTCGCACCATGGTGGACTGCAAGTGACTGAAACTGGAAAATTAAACCATGGATAAAGGGGACTACTGTGCATAAGTGTCTATGAACTTCTTCTGCAACATCCTGTCTTCTTATGAAATTGTCAGGATTGTCTAAGATGAGAAACAGAGGTCTAATTCGTGCCTTCTAGCTGCTGTGCATAACCCAGCAGGACACTGCTGACATTTTTTCTCATTGTCTTGGTGGACATTCAGGTCACTCCCAGGTATTCACTATAATAAGTAATGTTGCTGCGAGTGTGGCCTGGGGCACATGTGCAGATGTTTCCTGGGGAAAAGGCTCAGAGGCTGGATGTCTCCCCAGAGGTGCACTGTCACCCTTCCCGTTTGTGTGAGAGGAGTACTGAGGCCTGGACGGGTCACCCAGGGAGTCTGGGGCAGAAAGGAGAGCAGGGTCCGGCTCAGTGGGCCCGAGTTCTCTCAGGCCCGTGCTTGTTTCCCAGGCCACAGGTTCTCTGCTGCAAGGGTCTTTATCCTTCTTGTTCTCTGTGCCTAGTACTTAGTAGGTACTCAAAAAGTGAAAGCACGGAGTTTTAAATTTTAGTATATTCTACACAGTCTTCTATGCACCTTTTATTTAACATTATTAGTGTAATGCTTCACATACCCTTTGTACCTTATTTGTGTGCTTAGCATTATATTACAAGCATTTTCCACGTCATTATAATGTCCTTGAATTTTTGTGGCTGTACAGCATCCCACTGTTTGATTTACCATCATGTGTTTAACCTTTTTAAATTAGCACTCCTGTGTAATTTTCAATTTAAAAAAAATTTTTAAATTGAGGTAACATTCGCATAACTTTATGAAATGAACCATTTTAAATAAATGATTCAGTGGTGTTTACAAGATTCACAGTGTTGTGTAACCAGTAGCTCTTTGTATTTCCAGAACATTTTCATCACCCCAAAAGAAAACTTTATACCCAGTAAGTAGTTAATTCATGGTCCCTGGCAGCCACCACTTTGCTTTTTGTTTTTGGCTTAATTTATTCTGGATAGTTCATATAATGGGATCACAGAATAGGTAACGTTTTTCTGCTGGCTTCTTTCATTGAAAGAATATTTTCAAAGTTCATCCACATGGTAGAAAGTATTGGGACTTCACTCGTTTTCGGGCTGACTCATTGGATGGACCACAGTTTGTTCATCCATTCATTCCTACTTGGAAATTCCGGTTGTTTCCACCTCTCAACTATTGCGAATAGCACTGTTACGTACGTGTGTTTGTTCGAGTGCCTCTTTTCAGTGCCCTTGGGTTTATACTTAGGACTGGAATTGCGAGGTCATATAATCATTCTGTTTAATTTTGTGAGGAATTGCCAAACGGTTTTTCACCATTTTACATTTCTATCAGCAACACGTGAGGGTTGGTTTTCTCCACATTCTCACAAACAATTACTATTATCTGCATTATCATACTTATTACTATTGCCACCTTAGTGAGTGTGAAAGGCATATTTTAAAAATCTTTATTTATTTCCTATTTTGTGCGCATGTGTGGTGCAAGGGACCAAACCCAGGACCTCGTGCATGTGAGGCAGAATCTTTACCACTGAGCTGCAGCGCCAGGGCTGGCAACGTGCATCCTGGTCTCGTCCCCTCCAGGCTGCTGTCTGGGTGCCCTTTCCCCCGGGGGGGAGAAGGTGTCCGCAGTCCAGGGACTGTTCAGGCCTTGACCTGTAAACTCTTCCAACCACTTGAGTTTTCAAGTCCCTCTCTCCAGTCATGACAAGGTTTCCGTTCTTTAGAAAGGGAATATGAAGCCTACAGAGGGTTAGCAACTCTCCCACTCACCCAGCAAGTCGGTAGCACGATCTCTTTCAGCCTCCGTCTTTCTTCACAAACCCCCACAGCACTTCGGTCCCCACCGCGTCTCCAGCCTGGGAGTGGTGTATATGGTCGGAGGCGTGGGCAGAGATGTGGAAGAAACCCTTGCTCGTGTGTGGAGGCTGTCTTGTTCTTGGCTCGTGGCCGTGGCCACACGTGCTGCAGCCCTGCATGATGCTGCATCCTCTTGACACCCTGCCCCGGGACTTGCATGCCTAATTCCCCCCAAAGTCACTACCCAGCTCCCAGCATCACCCTGAAGTCCTGAGGCCCAGGAGCGTAGGCGCTCCACCCCCTCTCTGCTGGAGGAATGAAGAGTGGTAGACAGCTCAGGAGGCAAACCTGAGCCTGAGTGCCCACTCTGCTCCCTGCTAGCTGTGTGCACCCGGCAAATCCTTCAACTCTCCGAGTCTCAGTTTCCTCATCTGAAAAATGGGCATAAGAGGGACACCACCTCACGATTCCAGCAGCACAGTTCCTCTTATGTGCATGCACATGTGCATGTGCACACACACCTGCACAATTTCTGTGGGTATCTATGTCATAATTTGGGTTTCCCCAGAAGCAGACCATAGACAAGGTTTCAAATGTAAATGGTTTATTTGAGAGCTGGTTTCAGAAACCCAGATACAGAACTGGGGAGGAGAACTGGGGAAGAGAAAGAGTGGGCACCTGGAACTCGGTCCCCCGGGCCCTCTGGGGGCCAGCGCGGCACTCACTCGAGAGATGAGGGCACTGAGATGTGCATCCACTCGCGTCTGCCAGCCGCTGCTGCAAGGCTGCTCTGGGGCCCGACAGCTCGCCAGCACTTCCTTCCTGCCAGCCTCGTGGGCATCACAGGCACCAGTAGCCACAGAGAAACTTGGGCAGATGCAGACGCTGGCAGTTGGAAGTCCTGCCAGAATGTCCCCAAATGGCAAAGGGTAGAATAACAGGGGCAGGGCATGGACAGCACCCGCTTCCATATACCCGTATGTGAATGTGGAGGCGGAAGCCAGATGTTGGCAGAGGTGTGGAGAAGGACAAAAGAAGCGTCTATGGTGGGGGTATAGAAGGGATGGCCCAAGGGTGCCTTAAATTTATCCGTAATATTTAGTTTTTGTATGTGTGTGTGCGGTATAGGGGTTGAACGCAGGGCTTACCCATGCTAGGCATCACTGAGCTACATCCCCAGCTCTTTTTAAATTTTGAGAGAGTGCCACTGGGCCTCAGCCTCAAACCTGTGACCCTCCTGCTGGGATTATAGGCACACATCGGCACGTCCACCTTGTAATGTTCATGCTTTTATTTATTTTTTATTTTATTTTATTTTTTTGTGGGCACCAGGGGGTCAAACTCAAGACGTTGCGCGCCAGCAGGCGCCCGTGCTGCTGAGCAATATCACTGGCCCTTTTTCCATATGTGGGTACCGGGAGTCGAACTCAGGACCTCGCGCTTGCCAGGCAGGCGCTTATGCCGCTGAGCTATCTCACCAGCCCTGTTTATGCTTTTAACAGAAAGGATGTACCGATGTTTTCCTAGATGATGAGATGTAATTTTAAAAACCAACACATACCCTCCAAAATATAAAAGAAACCAAGGCCTGGAGCTCTGTTGACTTAAAAAAACAAAACTGTGAAAGGCTATTTTGGCCTGTTATTTTGGCTTCGAGGACAGGCGACCACAGAACAGCATAGCAGGTTACAGTGGAACCCGTCACCGTGTCCCCTGGGCAGAACCGGCTACTGTTCCTGTGTGGAGGGGGCAACCTCCCCTCAACTCCTGGCAAGGCGAGATGTTCTTCTCCAGGCAGAAATGACCACAGGCAGCCGCTCTGGGTTTAAACCACATTCGGAGTCACGCTGTGGGAAAGCTGATGCGTCCAGGAAACTAGGGGACCTGGTTTTATTATTCAACAGAAAGTCACCTAGCACCGGCTGGGTCCTCGGTGTACACACTGGGAAGGGAACGTCGTCACAGGGAAAAGAGCAAGGCCCTTCCTTCCCGTGTGTCTCACATTCCAGGGCAGGCGGCGTATCCAGTGTGTGGGTCCAGATCTCCTGAGAAGCAGCCTCCTCCTGGGGATGGAGCTTGCAGGGAATTTGTGGGGTGAGAAGGTGGGGAGAGGCAAGGAGAGGCGGATCTGACCCCTCAGGAAGAAGAGGGGGATGGAGGGAAGGAAGAGGCGGGAGAAGAAAGGAGGAGCAGGTGAAGGGTCTCGGACAGTAGTGCAGCTTGAAGGAGAACTGGCAGGGTTGTGCCCAAGTCAGGGGCCTGTCTCAGTGTCCCTCTGCATGGCAGCAGTGGCGGCCTTCACAACACAGCAGCCAGGGCCACTGACCACCTGTGCCCTGTGCATCTGGAGAGCTGAGAGGCACCCCTGGGGCTGCCGAGTGAAGAGCGTGGCTGGCAGTGGGCTGGGAAGTGATGGGATTTAGGGCGGGGGTTCCTGTCTCAGCCTCTCTGAGAAGGTGAGATCTTTGCGGAGGCCTGAAGAAGTGAAGGAGGCTTTCTGGGTAAAGAATGTTCCAGAAGGCAGCACATGCCATGGCCCTGAGGTGGAAGCATGGTTGGTGAGTTGAAGAACAGCAAGGCCAGGCATGGTGGTACACACCCATAATCCCAGCACTCTGGGAGGCTGAGGCAGGAGGATTGCAAGTTTGAGCCCAGCCTAGGCAACTTAGTGACTTAGTGAGGCCCTGTCTCGAAATAAAAAATAAAAGAAGGACTGGGAATGTCCTTCTCAGTGCTCAGTGCATAGCTCAGTGCTGAGGCCCTGGGTTCAATCCCTCATGCCGTGAGAAGAAAAAAAGAGGATGAGGAGGAGGAAGGTGATGTGTGGGGTGGATAGGGAGTGGACTGATAGAAGCAGTGCATAGGAGACAGATCTGTGAGGTGGAGGAGGTCAGGTCCCAAGGAGGGGACTGAGGCTTTTACTCCAAGTGAGATGGGAGCCCTGGGGGTTTTGAGCAGAGGAGGGTTGTGACCTGACCTACATTTTAAAGGCTTGGTTATTTGTAAGAGGCAGAATGAGGATTGAAGCCCAGCTCTGTCTGACTTTGAACTGACTCACCCCTGCCTACCTTAGAATAAAATTATTCTAAGGAAGCTCACAGTTGCCCTGGAATTCTGGAACTGACCCAAGGTAACATTGAACATGCTAAGAATTTAGTATGTACAGGCAAAGCACCTGTAATCCCAGCTACTTGGAAAGCTGAGGCAGGCAGGTTGTGAGTTCAAGGCCAGCCTGGACAATTTAGGAAGACCCTGTCTCAAAAAATAAAAAGGGCTGTAGGTGTTGTTCGGCCCTTGTCTAGCCTACACGGGGCCTTGGGTTCAATCCCTAATACAAAGAAAAAAAAAAAAAAAAAGGCTCCGTAGTCTGAACAAGTCTTAGGAACTCAGACATCTAGGAGCCAACCATCTGGCCAAGCCAAGCAAACTAAGAGGCCCTGGGTTTGGTGCACTGTTCCATCCCTCACTTTTGTGCCAGCCAGAGCCACCCCTGCCCTCTGGGGGCTGCACTCACCTGTGCACCAAGGCCTCGACCCCCCGAGTCCCTTCCTGTCTGCAGAACCAAGTGCCCAGCTCCCTCAGAAAGGAGCCAAGGCTCCAAAAAGGGCACAGCTGAGAAGCCAGAGGTGACCCCCAAATAACCAACAATCACTTGGGCATAGGGATGTTCTGTTCAGAAGACAGGGAACCTGAGAAAGGGGAGACCCAGGCTCTGCACCCCCAGAAACTGCTCAGGGAATTGGGCCCTGCTTGGGGAAGACTCCCCACCCCTTCTGAGCTGTTCTGAGAAGGGAAAGTTCCTCTAACCCGACAGTCTCGCGCTGCAGGCCCAGTGGTCACCTTCCTGAGTTTCCTGCCTGGGTTCCTCATTCCTCCCTTCCCCTTCGTCGCCTGCGGCTTCTGGGGCTAACTGCCGTAGTGACGAGAGGCAGGAGAGCTGAGAGCTAGTCCTGCCTGCCACTCCCACGGGGGGACCCTCTCTCCCAAGGGCCTTCATTGTTCTGTCAGAGAAATGGGTTCACAATTCTGGTCTGCCTTTGGGCCCATACAGTGAGGCCTGTAGGGAGTAGAACACAACCCATTCATTCCACCCATGAATGGAGGGCCTATCATATGCCAGGTGCTTTTAGGGTGAGGCTTCAGTGCCATCAGTTTAATGGGGTCTGTATTCCACCCATCCTCACCTACTCTATGGATCTAGTATCATCTTAACTTCTCTTCTATCAAAACTGCTATCAGAGAAGTCTTTGCTATCAGCCATTTACACTTGATTGTGAATTACAATCCCTTGTGAGAATTTCTTCTGTACTGAAGAGTACACTGTTGTCTAAGGGAGCAGAAATCTGCCCCCAACTAGCTCAAGCCAAACAGGGAAGTTATTAGAAAATCTGTGAGATATCAGCTCCAGAAAAGGCTGAAACCAAGCTTAGAAATCTGTATTTCTCCATTTCTGGGCTGTGCCTTGCTGCTACAAGCCTGGTTCCGAGCCAGAGGCCACAGTCTGGTTCTCCTTGGCCAGGACTGTCACATGCCTATTTCTGCCTCTGTTACTTCCACTCAGCAGGCTTGGTCACAGACGCACACCCGCGGCAGGGTGGGGGGACTGGAGAATTCACTTTCCCAATCCATGAAGCGAGACTGGGGAGAGGACATGCCCCGAGGAAAGCTGGGGAGCCGAAGTTAGAAGAAGGCGAACAGATGCCCTGCAGGAAAGAACCGCAGCTGTCCCTTTCAGAGGACTTCATGTCCAACTTCTCGGTGGGAGAAACGAGCACCAGAGAGAGATGGAAACTTGCCTGAGGTCACACAGTGAGCTGTTAGCAGAGAAGGGGCTGGAGCAGGGGCACAAGCCCCAGCCTCTGCAGACCTGTGCTGGACACGGGTGCTCTCAGGAAGCCACCGCGGGCCGGCTCCTTGCATTCGGGCTCATGCGGGCTGGCCCCTCGGCCCTCGGCCTGGCGCTGAGAGCAGGAGATGCGCTGAGAGCTCCGCAGCAGTTGTGGTGACCAGGAAAGCAGCCAGGCAGCCAGCTGACTCGCTCAGTCCCAGCAGCCCAGCAGCTGGAGGATCAGGTTTTGGGTTCCAGGTGTGGGCAGTGGCTGAGGAAGAGGCCAGGGGTCGGCTGTTCAGAGCCAGCACAGGGCACTTGGGGCTACTTCTGCTCTGAGGCCTGGTTTTGAACCGCATTAGTTGAGAAATGTGTGGGGGTTTTAAAAAGTTTCTCACATCCCTTATCGCAGGGGACCTCAGGCTGAGCCCGAGAAGCAAATGGCAAGAGTCTCCTTTTTCTCTTGTGACACTGGGGATTTGAACCCAAGGCCTTCACACTGATCTGCATCACCAGCACTTTTTTATTTTTTTATTTTGAGCCAGGGTCTGAGTTGCTAAGTTGCCCAGGCCGGGTTTGAACTTATGATCCTCCTGCCTCAGCCTCCCAGAGTGCTCGTATTACAGGTGTGCCCCGCCGTGCCTGGCTTAGGTGCCTTCTATTTTAGAGGAAAGAAAATGAGGCTCAGAGAGGGGAAGTAACTTGCATCAGGGCCCATAGCCAGTCAGTGGCAGAACCATGATCCAAGCTTGAGTAGTATGACGCCCCACTTCAGCCTTCACTCCCATCGTCCTTTCTCAACTCAGTCCCTGGAACAGAAGCTGCGTCCTTTTACCTGTGCTGTCTGCTGCAAAGAGCACAGTGCCTGAGTGGTTTTCATGCACTAACCGTCCGTGAGGCTCCTCCTGCGCACCAGACAGGCAGTGGGTTAAGCACTCGGGGACCCAGAACGAGCAAGGACCGCCACAACTGTGCGGCAATGATGGAAACGGCCTGCCTCTGCCCCGTGCAGTGCAGTAGCTTTGAGCCACCACAATGGAGACGGAGCACCCAGTAACACACATTGGGGCTTAGACTAAGTACAATAAAAGAAAGTAGGCCAGGGTTGGACCTGTCATTCCAGCTTCTTGGGAGGCTGAGTCAGGAGGATCCTTTGAGCCCTGGGGTTCAAGGCCAGCCTGGGCAACACAGTGAGACACCAATTCAATAAAAAGAAAAAGAAAAAGAAATATATAAAATAAATTCATTTTAAATTAATTCACCTTTTCCTTTTTCTTTCTTTCTTTCTCTCTCGTTTTTTTTTTTTTTTTTTTTTTTTTTTTTGGCTTTTAAAAACATAGTTGAGGGGCTGGTGAGATGGCTCAGCAGCATAAGCGCCTGCCTGGCTGGCGCAAGGTCCTGAGTTTGACTCCCGGTACCCACATAAAGGAAAAAAAGGGCCGGTGATATCGCTCAGCGGCACAAGCACTTGCTGGCAAACGCGAGGTCCTGAGGTCGACTCTCGGTACCCACATTAAAAAAAAAATAAAAATAAAAATATAGTTGTACAAAACCTTAGTTTTGTATGTGGCTCACTGACATCTCTGTGTTTAGCGAACCTGATAGAGGACGTTTTGTTGCCTGCTCCACACCAGGCATTGCACATGATTCTCTTGGCTTAAGGGGACAGTCACATTTGACTCCTGGCATTAAATCACTGTAAAATCACACTTTGGGGCTGGGGTGTAGCTCAGTGGTAGGGCACCCGCCTGGACTGCATGAGGCTCTGAGTTTGATCCCCAGCACCACAAAAAACAAAAAACCCACTTGCACTTTGTTGTGCCAAATGGAAGTGATGGGAACTTCCTGTTTTAGCAGGGAAGCTACCCCAGGGCTGCTGTGTCTTTATGCTTCTGGGCCAAAGGAATTCCAAAGTGTGCCAGGCCTGTGCCCTCTGTGCTGGCAAACAGGACAGTTGACTACAGTGCTGCCTGTGTGCCCTTCATCCCCCTCGGGGCTCACCACCATCCCACCATCCTTCCCCCAGAGGCTTCAGGTTGGGCATGAACACGAGGCCTTGAGCGACCCATCCCTCAGGGCCCTGCGGCCATCGTGAATACGTAACTCTACGCCTACTAGGTGCCCTGTGTGCGTGGGGCTGGGAACCGTGAGCCTCAGAGCTGCAGGTCAGTGGGTGCTCAGAGAGGTGTAGGGAGCTGCCCTATCTCACACAGCAACACGCCCTTCTGTTGATCAAAATATGTGGAATGTAATTAACATAATTTTATGCCATAAAAAAATCACACAAGATGCTGCTTAATTTCCCAGAACCATAATACATGTTTATCATACATCAAAGGAAATGTCGGTTTCAGTTTTAAATGCATACAAGTACATTATAAAACAGTGATTGATTCTGATAATTTTTCAAATTAATGATCTGGAACTGCAAGAGTCTAAATGTGTTTCTTAGTTTCTTCATCAAATGAAGCAAAAACTGCTCCATGTCTTGAGGTGGTAAATTGTTCCCAATCCCACCAGGACAGACAAATCCTGGTAAATAAGAGGAATCTTTTCGTTGTTTAAAGTCACTTTCCTAAACTGGATGCAGTGGCGCATGCCTGTAATCTCAGCACTCCTAAGGCTGAGACAGGAGGATTGCTGTGAGTTGGAGGCCAGCCTGCGCTACATAGCAAGACCCTATCTCAAAAAAAAAAACCTAAATAAATAATGAAGTCACTTCCCTAAACCTAGGAATTTGGAATTTTTTCTTTCTTGAACCATAAGTACAAAGTTTAATGGACTGAGTTCTACCTGCTTTAGAGGAAAAGTGCACTTGTAGGGCTGGGGAGTGAGCGCTTTCGTGTGGCTGCCCAAGCCCCACTGCTCAGCAAGCGCCCTTTTGAGAACAGAAATGAAACACTCCTGCTGCTGTCACAGTAAACGGTGACTCCCGTCAGGTAAACATATTCTCTTTGAGCATCTTAATTTTATTTATTGCAGTGCTGGGGCCGGAACCCAGGCTTCACCCATGCTAGGCAAGCGCTCTACTACTGAGCTACACCCTCAGCCCTCTCGAAGCATCTTTAAATTAAGAAGCAGCAAAGTGTGTGAGCTCTCCCTCCAACATGTCCCCTGAGTCTGTCCACTTCTTACTTCCTATGCCAGGCGACCATCATCTCGTTCCCACCGGGCTCCCTGCCCTGCTCCCTAGAGTCAATACCTCACCCAGAAACCAGTGGGATGATTTAAAGTGCAAACCACACCCCGTAACTCTCCGGCTAAAAACTTTCTGTGATTTTCCACCATCCCTGGAATAAAATCCACATTCCTCACAGGCCCTAGCAGATGTGACAGCCTTGTCACCTGCCATCCTTTCCCTGCCTGCACGGCCTCCTTTTCTCCAGGCCCAGTCCAGCCTCAGGGCCTTTGCACTTGCTGCTCCCTCTGCCTGGGACACTCTTCCCTCCGTGTATCCTGTGACGGGCTCCTTTATGCCATTCAGACTGCAGGATCCACATCGCCTCCTGAGAGGCTATTCCCAACCACCTGTCTAAAGGGGCCCTGCCTACCTGTTCCCTTGTCACCCTATTTATTGCTGCATGTCACTAGCTACATTTGTCAAATTATTTGTTTCCTTGTTTATCGACTGTGTCTCCCAACCACCTCTATTTGAGCTCCATAAGGACGTGAATTTACCTGCCTTGTTCATGGGTTACAGAAGTACTCAGTAAACGTTTATTGAGTAAATGGGTGAATGACCAAATAAATCCAGAGGGAGAGAGAGAGGAGGAGGGGAAGGAGGAAGGAAGAAAGGGAAGGAAAGAAGGGATATAAACCAGTTATAAAATGACCCCAGGAATGTGGAGCCTTGATTAGTACTAGCTAGATTATTGGAGCCACGTTATGCGATGCCATCTTTGAGATTTACAACCTAACAATAGCACAATTGTATTTTGCTGTGGCTCTGAACCTGGGCTGTGCTGAGCATTTCCGCCACGGGCTTTCCCAGCCTTCTGTCCCCTGCCAGGAGGCTTTATGATTCTCCCCGGCCTGCCTCTTGCCAATGAGGAAACGGGACTGGTGAGAAGGGAGGTGCTGGTGGAGTGGCCCGGGCAGAGATCAGCTCAGGCTTTTGGACCCGGGAGCCAGTGGCACCCACTGCCCACTCCCTCCTCTGCCCATGGCTCTCCCTGTGTCGCTTCCAGCCGCCTTGTGACTCATCCTGAGTAAGCTCCGCGTCCCACTGCTCCTTGGTCCCCGGGGCTGCACAGCTTTTCCACTCTGGGCCAATGCTGTGGGGAAGCCCGGGGACCCCAGGGAGGCAGCTCCAGGGGGGCTGCAGGGTGCTGAGGCAGCCAGGCAGTGGGGAGCCAGCCTGCGTGGGGCTCTGGACCATCCGGGCTCCCTTCTCTCTGTCTGCTTCAGGATGGGGTGCGTGAAGTCCAAGTTCCTCCAGGATAGAGGGAAAGTCTCCAAGGCCGAGCCTAGCTCCAACCTGCACACCCCTGTGTATGTACCGGATCCCACGTCCTCACTCAAGCTGGTGAGTAGGAGAAGGCCGGGCTCCCTGTGGCTGCCCACTGCCCCCCGACATCGCTCTCGCAGCCTCCTTCTTCCCAAGGCCGGCTGGGGCATGGTGAGGTGAGATGTCGCTGCTGCCCACCACAGCACCCTCACGCTGCAGGATGTGACTGAGGACGCTTCCCGGGCAAAGGGATCCCTTCCCTCCTGTAGCCCAGCTTTGCTCCACCAACCAGCTCGAGTGGGCATCGCTGGCCTCCAAGCCATGCTAGGGGTAACAGGGGACCAGACTGGTAAGAACAGCAGTTGCAGTGACAACAGATTGGTAACAGTGACAGTGGGCGTGTAAGAGTAGTAGGAGCCCTGGAACAATAGGGAGGACAGTTAATAAGAGAAGTAGTGATACCAGCAGAGGGATTCACTTACTTATTTTATGCTTATGCAGCGCTTACTATGAGCCAAACACTAACCTAGGCATTTCACAAGTATTAACATGCTCAGCTGGATTGGCAGCACTCCCCTGCAATCCCAGTACTCTGGGAGGCCGAGGCAGGAGGACTGCAAGTTCAAGCATAGCCTGGGCAACTTAGTGACTTATCCAGGCCTCATCTCAAAATAAAATAAATAAAAAGGGCTGGGGATACAGCTTAATGTGAAGGCCCTGAATTCAACTCCCAGTGCCACACACATGAAAATAAAATAAAATAAAAGTTCACTTACAATAAATTTATTGTAGGTGATAATTTGTATTCTATCCATGTTACAGATGGGGGGGACAGAAATTAAATTACTTGCCTAAGGCCACATGGCCATTGAGGGGTGAAGCCAGAATGCAAAATCAGGCTCCACCAGGAAGTACCAGTGGTAGGAGAGAGAGTAACCGAGTAATGACGAAACTACGTCATGGTAGGGACAGTGACGGCAGTCATGGTAATAGCCACTAGTAATGGTGGCTGTGGTGGTGAAGTCATGAGGGCAGCAGTTGTGTAGTAGCAGAGGTGAGAATACTGCTCTAGAGAGGGGACAGCTGTGCCCTCAGCAGGCTAACAGGGTAGCCAGTGCGCCTGTCCTTCACAACCTCCCAGGCACTGGTACAGCGCTTCCCTATGGAAGGCCACAGCTGGGAGGCAGGAGCGATGCTGCTTTATGGCCAGGGTGACCAAGGTCAGTGAGGTCAAATGGCCCCAGGCGAGGTCTTTCTAACCTCAAATGCAGAGTTCTCTCTACTCCCCAGCCATTCAGTCCCCTCTTATCTGAGTTTGGCAAGGGGAACCACAGCCGCTGCTCAGTGCCTCCCCAGCTGAGCTGCACCCGTGCCTGGGGCGGCCCCTTAGAAATCCTTCCTCATGTTGAAGGGAGACCTGCTACCCTATAACCCCTACTCCTTGGTCCTGGACCTACCCCTTAACCTGCTGCAAACACTTCCATTCCCGTTGCCCTGTGGCAGCCTGCAGAGATTAAGGCCAAGATGGGACCCAGCCCCAGCCTCTCCAAATTGCCTTTCCTAGGACATGAGTTCCTGGCTTCTCTCCACTTGCTTGCCCTTCCCCACGCAGGATGCCTAGAACAGGACTAATTTGGAAAAAGGAGAATAATGGGTTGGGATGGTCATCTCTCTCTCTCTCTGTCCCTCTCTGACACTTGACTTCTGTTAACCCCACATCACTCCCAGGCCTGCTCCTCCCCTGACCTGGGTGGCCTGGACCCTGTCTGCAGGGCGGGCTTCAGGTCTCAGGTTCTCAGGGGCCCAGGGAGGCCAACGGCTTCTCCCACCAGACTCAGAGCATCCGATCTAAGGGATGTCGTTGTCCCCCTCACCACAGGGCGCGGGTTCAGAGGCAAGTTAATCAAGTATTCCTCCGACGGGGTTCCCAGGTCAGGTCAGTTTGAGAACTGTTAGTGAATGGCTCCTTCCCTGCAGGACTCCTCGGATCTTCATGGCTCTTTGTAATGGACTTTGTGGATCTCCCCCAAGTCGTGCATTCCTCAGTGTTGCCAAACTCCCTCTTTCAAGTGAATGTTTCATGATATGTATGACATACAAATACATTCTCCCTGAAAATTAAAAAAAAAAAAATCACCAATTACAGTTAAACCTACAGAACTACTAACCAGTGCCTCCCTCCCCAGAAACGCCGCATCCCCTTCCTCTGAGCAATCAACTCTTGTCACCTTGGTGTGGACCCTTACAAACCTTTTCCCATGAACTTACAGTCATACCCATGGAGTAAGCAGGTGTCCACAGAAGACATGGAGGGTGTGTGTGTGTCTGTCTGTGTCTGTCTGTGTGTGTGTGTCTGTGTGTGTGTGTTAGATATGTGTATTGTATTTTCATTCTACAGAACCAGCTGTTTACAGCCAACAATGTATCTTTGTAGTCAAGTTTGTAGCAGTACTAAATCTTGACCTCCCTCTTCTAAGCAATGCTTGCAGCACATGGTACAGATGGCAATTCCCTTTTGGATGGACGCTTAGATTATTTCAAATACACGGGGGAACCTTTATTCCTGGGAAATGCTGGTGGACCTGTGATTTCTTCAAACATGCCTTAGAAAATACTGAGTTGGACTAACTCCCTCACTATAGAAGATGTGATTAAAAAAACGGGATGAATGTTTAAATTTTTAAAAAATTATTACAGTACAAATACATTGCCATTAATTCCCTCAAAATACTCCTCTCGCTTCCAGTAGACACATCCCATTATTCTTGCCATTTTCTAAAGCAGGAGCCAGCACGGTGGTGCACACCTGTGATCCCAGCACTTGGGAGGCTGAGGCAGGTAGATCATTGTGAGTTTGAGGCCAGCCAGGGCTACATAGTGAGGTCAAGGCCAGCCTGAACTGCATAGTGAGACCCTGTCTCAAAAAAACAAGCAGGGCCAGTGAGATAGCTCAGTGGCATAAGCGCCTGCTTGGCAAGCGGGAGGTCCTGAGTTTGACTCTTGGTACCCGCATATAAAAAAAAAAAAAGAAAAAGAAAACAAACAAATAAATACACACTTGTGGATGCCCTGTTTTGTATCTGTATGAGGTGTGATCAAAAATACCATGAATAGGGCCAGTGAGGTGGCTCAGCGGCATAAACGCCTACCTGGCAAGTGCGAGGGCCCGAGTTCAACTCCCGGAACCCACATACGAAAAAAGGGCCGGTGATATCGCTCAGCGGCACGGGTGCCTGCTGGCGCACAAGGTCCTGAGGTCGACCCCCGGTACCCACACACACACAAAAAAATACCGTGAATGATGCTGCCCATTGCCATCCAGTGGAAAGGCAGGCTCATAAAGACATTCCGGTGTGTCTTCATCCACCTTATTCACCAGATCTGGTACCATGCAGCTTCTAGCTCTTCCCCAAAGTCAAAATGACCGTTAAAGACAAGTGTCTGGAGTAGATTGAGGGCAGCCATGACACTGCAACTAAAGACATTCATGAGAGGACTTCCAGAGCTGCTTCAGAAAGTGGTAAGAACGATGGGATACGTGTGTATGGGTTCAAAGTGAGGGGGAATGTTTTGAGGGAGACTAATGGCAATGTGTCTTTTACTGTAACAATTTTTTTTTTTAATGTGGTTACTGGGAGTCGAACTCAGGACCTCACACTTGCAAGCAGGCGCTTGTGCCACTGAGCTATCTCACTGGCCCAATATTTTTAATTTAAATGTTTATCATGTATTTGATCAACTGTTGTGTGCGGAGGGGAAGAGTCAATCCAGCTTCCTCTAGCATGTTCCAGGCCAATGGCGAAGGTACAACTGGAGAGACCTGGATCCTTGTGTGGGCTGTGCCCTTAACGTGGCATCAAGCATGTTCTCTTTGGGCCTCGTCCCATGACACACAGGGACAGGGTAAGGTGCTCTTGGGCCTCCTTCCGACAGCGCTTCCATGGCTCCTCGAGCACTCAGATTCATCCTCTTTACCCATTTCTTCCCTGCAGGGGGCCAACAGCAATAGCAACGCCCCGGGGCTCGTGGAGGGTGAGTATCTGGCCACAGATGTGGGGAGTCACATACCGTCAAGAGGGGTAGGGTAAGCTCTGGATCAGAGCTTGAGACCAAAATCCCAGAGGGAAAAACCATCCTTGAAAATGCCCTGAATCGTCCCTGAAGTGCTTTGCCAAGCTTCTCGTGTTTCTACAACACTGAGCGGTAACAAGAACAAAACCCTGTGAACTGTGGACCCCCGAGCCATACCCAGCATGGCCAGATGGTCACTCATGCATGAGACAGACGGATGGGTGGGTGCAGAGTGGGGGAAGGAGCTGCATGGGGACGCGCAGGCTGTGGCCTGCTCAGACCGAGCTTCCCCGTTTGTGTGTCTCCTTTCCCAGCAGGTTCCGAGGACTTCACTGTGGTTGCCCTGTATGATTACGATGCCATTCACAGAGAAGACCTCAGCTTCCAGAAAGGGGACCAGATGGTGGTCCTAGAGGAGTGAGTCTCCATCTCAGTCCCCTTAAGACATATCCCCCTCCTGGACTCAGTTAGGCCCTCTTTTGTGCTTCAATAAAGATGGCACATGCCTGTAGTCCCAGCACTTGGAGGCCGAGGCAGGAGGATGCAAGATGGAGCCCAGCTCGGGCTACATAGTGAGACCCTGCCTCAAAAACAACAAAACACCTTATAGGCTGTGTTAGATGGAGTAAATGACAAACCCTGATCACCATAGAAGGTTTTGCTGTCACTCTGGAGATGCCAGCAACATAAAGGGGACTGTGCACATATGAATGGTGCACTTTCAGGCAGGGATGAGGTGAACCACTTTCCAGGAAACCTTTCTGCAGTCCAGTGATTAAGCTACAGGCTTCCCTGTGGGCCAGGCCCTGCTGAGTGACTTTGTTCTCGGAAGTCTTTGAATCTGGCCGGGTGAGGATCAAAAACTTGAGGCCAGCCTGTGCCACTTAGCAAGACTCTGCCTTAAAAATAAAAAGGGCTGGGATGTAGTACAGTGACAGAGCACTTGCCTAGCATGTGGGGGTCCCTGGGTTCCATCCCCAGCCCCACAGAAAAAGAAACCTTTGGATCTCTGAGTTGGCACCTCTGATCCCCCTCCAGCCCTGGCCATCAGTGTGCCCAGCAGCCAGGAGGTGCAGGGGCTCAAGGGTTGGAGAAGTTGTGCTTGGCCAGGCCCTTCAGCCCTCTGGCTCCTCCTCTCAGCACTCCCAGGGCCACTGTGTGTCTCCCGTGGACATAGCCCCTGCCTTGGGTCCAGCTGCTCAGCAAAGCCGCAAGCCCAGGAGAGAAGAGCAGGGCCAAGGACCCAGGCCACAGGCAGAGTCTCTGGGACAGGGTTCAACTGCAGATGCTCAGTGGGGACTTTGCCAAGATCCGTCTCCTAGTTGTGAAGCCCGGGCCAGGGCCAGGACAGTCATGCCCCTGTCCCTGCCCCAGCCCTCCTGGCTTCCTGGGAGTAGGGGGCCCAGGGGCCTGGAGAATAGTCCCTTGTTACCCTGATCTCTTCTCTCTCTCCTGTCCCTCAGGTCGGGGGAGTGGTGGAGGGCGCGATCCGTAGCCACCCGGAAAGAGGGTTACATCCCAAGCAACTATGTGGCCCGTGTAAACTCTCTGGAGACAGAGGAGTAAGTATCCATTTCCTACCTCCCAGAAGGAAGTGTGAGCAAAGCCAGCCCTATTCCTGCCTCAGGACCTTTGCATGTACTGTCTTCCCTCCTGTCACCTCTTCCCAGGGTTCTTGGCTTGGCTGGCCCCTCCCATGCATCAGGCCTTCCCTGCCTACCTGTCTAAGGTGGGTCTGTCTGCAATTTGCCCTTGTGGAAGCCTGTTTTATTCCTTCCAAACACCTCTCACTAGCAAAAATCATCTTGTTTCTTTAGCTGTTCACACGTGTATTGCCTGCTCCCCCACAAGAATGAGAGCTAACACTTGGGCTATGGAGTTAGTCTGCCTGGATCTGAGTCTTGCCTTTACCTATCCAAGTTAAATGACCCTGGGCAAGTTACTGCCCTCTCTCTTCCTCAACTTTCTCATCTATAAAATCAGAATAATAAAGGCAACAATTCTGTAGATAATAAGAGCTCAATGAATATTAGCTGTCTTTCTCTCCAGTTGATAACAGAGGAAAAGAGGCCCTGAGAGGGAAACCAACTTGCTCGAAGCAACACAGTGTATTTACAGCAGGGCCACGGCCTGCTAACATCTGTTCCAGGGCTTTATGTCACAGCTCCTCACCTTAGTGTGGGTGGGAGTGGATTCAGCTGCTGCTGCTTGAACTTTTCTACCCAATATCCCAAACATCTGGGAAGAGTGAAGGAAGGTTCCCACGATATGATCCAGAGTTTAAAGTTCTTTGCAGTCTCACATTTTGGCTTAGAAAGTCATGCTGACTATGTATTTGCCTGTGCATATGCAGGGTATTGAGTGGGAAGCTAAGCAGGCTCAGGCCTTCACTCCCACAGGCCTCCAAGGCCCTGAGAGGGCTCTTCCCCAAAGTCATGTGCGCTTGTGAAACTTGCAGACTTGAGATGTGTGACCATGATGAGCTAAGACAGCAGCCCATCCTTCACGTGCAGAGGCGCTGGAAGGGCCCTGAGCACCTTGCATTTGTAACACTGCATTATTTTTCTTTAAAAAAAAGTCTCCCCTAAATGTCTGTTTTGACATGAAATGAATGACTGTTTTCTCCAAAACAAAAACAAGAAAATCTTGGGGGGAAATGATGCAGCAGGAAGTCAGGCCCTTGCCCTCCTGGTTCCCACCTGGGCTCCAGGTGGCCACAAGTGCCCTGTGTTAAACCCACCCCTCCCTCATGTGTCCCCTTCCCATCAGGTGGTTCTTCAAGGGCATCAGCCGGAAGGACGCAGAGCGCCAACTCCTGGCTCCTGGCAACATGCTGGGCTCCTTCATGATCCGGGACAGCGAGACCACCAAAGGTGACACCAGCCTCCCTGCTCTGTCCCACCCTGCAGGGGTGCCCCAGGCCTGCCACCACCTTCCCTTGGGAAGAGCTCTGGGGAGGGCTGAGCACCTCAGCTGGGTGGCCATGGCCACTGTGTGTTCTCCTGCCCTTTGCCACTCTGAGGCAGGGAGAGTTGAGTCTGTGCTCAGCTTGGCCCTCTCAGCCCTGGTGGTTGCAGGCTTGGTCAGTGGCAGTAGTCTCAGGTGGTTTGAGCTCTGAAAAGAAACAAACACCCTGCTGAAACTTGGTCTTCACTAGCTGGTATTTTTAAAAAATATTCATTGCAATCTGTCTTATCCACAAGACTGATTCCTCCCTCCATAAAAAAATGGGGCAGAATGAGGCTGCAGAAAGACCCAAGCCAGCCCCCTCTGAGACTCTACTTCAAATGCTCCTTGGAAGTATGTGGAAGCCTGATGTCAAGAGCAGCTTCCTGAAATCCCTGTGCTGGGAGGGCAGCGGCTTGACAGTGGGTGATGGGTGGCAGAAGAGTGCCTGAAAATCACATGGAGTAACTCAAACTGGCATCAGCTGAGGTTAATTTTCCCAAGGGAAGGAACACCAACAAGTGTATCATTCAGTGCTCACTAGAGAAATAGATATAATATAATGTAATGTAATATATATAAAAGGTGGGCTTACAATGGCCGCCTGCAGAGTCAGGTGTAGAGCACAAAAGGGCCGTCTGTGTACTGGAGATCGAAGCACACAGTCAAAAGTCCAAGGCCCTGCAGCTCATTGTGGAGTCCTGTGTGGGTCCGTATCAGGAAGCTGAAGGGTCTGCACTGGAAGCCAGAAGACAAATGTCCGGGGTGCAGACTGGAGCTCCTCCAAAGAAACAGAAGCGAGCCTTCCTTCTTCCTTCCCCTTTTTATTTCCCTCAGGCTACAAGCCTATTGGTTGGTGCCACTCAAACCCGGGATGGGTCTTCCATCTTCAGTAAATCCATTCAGCCACACCCAGAACTATGCTGAGTCAATCAGTAGGGTATTTCTTACTCAAGTTGACACAACAGTTAACTGTCACAATGGGATTCTCCTGATTTCAGACTTCACATGCCGAGTGTTTGTGTCAGACGTACATGTTTAGATTCAGAACTGATTCATTCAAATAAGTAAGTTGTATGAAGTGTGACCTCATGGTACCCTGAAGCAGACTATTTCGGGGACATAGATCAAAGGTGTCAGTGTGGCCTTCTATCTGATCCCTGGCAAAGCCCAAATATGGCTAGGACATTGTCACTCACAGTATTTCAGGTCAGTGAATGTTCAGGTGTTAAATCCTCTCACCCAATGAGCCCCCTTCCAGCCCCTGAGGAAAAGAAACAGAGGCCAAAAGGCAAAACTACACGCAGCTCAGCACTCCTCTCCACCCGTGCCCAGAGCAGCCTGGAACAGGCTGGTGCATCCTGCAGACAAGGGCGGAGAAACCAAGAAACCTCCACAGGCCTGTGGAGCAGGAAGTGAGCGTGGCCCAGGTTTCATGGCCCTCCATGTGGGGGTGCAGTAGAGACTTAGCCAGTTTAAGAAAACTTGCAGCATGAGGCCCCTGAATCCCACCCTGCCACTTCTTGGATTCTGCCCGCTCCACTGGGTATCAGCCAAGGCAGCCTCACCTTGACTGGGACAGAGTGGCTAAGAAGGGGCCCTGGCGCCGGTGGCTGTGCCACTTTCCAGCTGTGTGACTATAGGTGAGTTACTTCACCCCTCTGGGCATCAGTCACTGCATCTGTAAAATGCAGGTGGTAAAGCTGGGTCTGGTGGTGCACACCTGTAATCCCAGCACTCAGGAGGCTGAGGCAGGAGGATAGCCATAAGTTCCAGGCCAGCCAGGCTACATAATGAGTTCAAGGCCAGCCTGGACTAGCTAGCAAGACCCTGTCTCAAGAATAAAAAAGAAAAATGAGAATGTAATGTTATAAAACTTCCACCTCAGGGGATTAATTCATTATAAAATTATTCATATAATTATAATTTATTATAATAAATATTCCTATTCATTCATACAGGGCACTTAGAATACAGTAGTGCCTGGCATGTGTGGTCAACTTTTATCAATGATTTAAATTTCCCCCCAGTTCTATGGCCCTGTGCTGTTATGGTAGAGAAAAATGAATGACAGAGAGGCTGGTGACCTGTCCAAGGGTGCACAGCCTCAAATGGCAAACTGTGGTTGTAGACCGAAAGGCTGGTGTGTTTCTTATCTACATGGTCACGTGTGTTCTGGGTTCCTGTTGTTGCTGTGACAAACTGCCACGAACGTGGTACCTTTTCTAGAGGTCACAGCACTCCTTGGCTCACAGCCCTTCCTGATGTTTCCAATCCCTGATTTCCATCTTCACATCTCCTGCTACCATCTTCAACCTTGCCTCCTTCTGACAAGAATCCGAGTGATTACACTGGGGTTAGCCAGATAATCCAGGATACTTGCAACTCCAGATCCTTAATTTAACGTCCCTTTTACCATGTAAGTAAATGTAAATCCCAGGAATCAGGGATTGGGTGTGGACATCTCGGGGGGCCATTATTAGTCTATGACAATGTGTTTACATTCCAGTAGTTGGACTGGATTTTCTTTACTATTTATCTTTTTATTTAGAGAGATAGATAGATAGACAGACAGACAGACAGACAGAAAGATACTGCAGACAGAGGGAGAAATAATCATGAAGATGATGAGACAGCCAATATTTACTGAGTATTTGTCCCAAGTCCTTTTCAAGCATTACTTCTGATCATCAAGTAATGTGAGGAGGTAGAGAGGTATGACTATGCCAGTTTTACAGATGAGGAAACTGAGGCACAGAGAGGTAATGTACCCAGTGGCCCAGTGTCTCACAGCTGGAAATGGCACAGCCAGGACAGAATCTAGGCGCCCGACGACACAGCCCAGTTCTCCCTCGTGTTCCCCTGCCCTGGTGCCGGGATGGTGCCAGCAGCCGCCTCACAGGGGTCAGAAAATGGTGTCAGGGGGCTGACAGGAGCTGGAGGCCTCTGAGATGCCATTCTGAGGGGCTTCTCTCTTGTAAATGAAGGGAGCTACTCTTTGTCTGTTCGTGACTACGACCCTCAGCAAGGAGACACAGTGAAGCATTACAAGATCCGGACCCTGGACAACGGGGGCTTCTATGTCTCCCCGAGGAGCACCTTCGGCAGCCTGCAGGAGCTCGTGGCCCACTACAAGAGTGAGTCCCGCCCAGGGCCACAACCCACCCGTCTAACCCCTGAACCCACACTCGCTGTGCAGCACTGTGAGGGCAGGGACACGGACACTACTCCATTGCTTTTAGTCTTCAATGCCTTTATTTTGCTTTGCTTTTTGATTTGTTTTGTTTTGAGGTACTGGGGTTGAACCCAGGGCCTAGACTGTGCTAGGCAAGCTCCCTACCACTAAGCTGTGTCCCCAGCGCATACATCCCCACACAGATGGGCCTGTCCCCAGAATCCTGGTCACAGGTGCACTGCAGCTCCCGAGGCCTGCAGAATGAGCCTGATCCTTCCCAGATGATAAGCTGCTTTGGGTTTTCCTGAAGGCTTGGGCTCGTTGAGCAGGCAGGTGGTAGCCAAGATGTAGAGATGACATCCTATCGTGTGCTGTCATGAGTATGTCCCTGATGGTGGCAAGCACGTAGAATGTTGGCCAGATGCAGGGTATGAGACAAGAGGCCTCTGGCTGGCTTGGAGCTCGTTGCCCACAAGTGACTCAGGGACTCTGTTCCAGAGGGGAAGGATGGATTGTGCCAGAAGCTGTCAGTGCCCTGCCTGTCCCCCAAGCCCCAGAAGCCATGGGAGAAAGATGCCTGGGAGATCCCCCGGGAATCCCTCAAGCTGGAGAAGAGACTCGGAGCTGGGCAATTCGGGGAAGTCTGGATGGGTAAGGACCCAGGGACGGGGGAAGGGGAAGGCAGAGAGGGGAAAGGGAGGTCATCTGCTTCCAGGAACACCCCAGACCAAGTGGGAATGCCACCGGGCTGCAGGGGGGATTTGAATAATAACCACAAAGGGGCAATTCCTCCAGAGCAAAGCAAATTGTCCTGCTGTGCAAACACAGATTTGCCTTTGTGGCCAGGAAGATCGGGTCTGGCACAGAACTTCCTTCTAGGAATCAGGAGTCCTGGATAAGGAATCCCCTGCCCCGTATGGAGTTGGGGCAGTCTACCAGGGTGGGGTTGGCATAAGAGGCCTCTGGGGGAAATGGGAATTAGCAGTGGGGCAATTCACCTTGGAGACTTCAGGTGAGTTCAGTGCTGGCAACTGAGAACCAAGCTATTCTGAGCCCATCATGTGCCCAGCACCATCCAGACATTGTGGGGCACCAGAAAGGCACATCCCACCCCTGCTGTCCTTGCCCCAGTAACTTCAGAGCAGCAGCGTTTGCTTCACAGGGTGGTGGGTAGACACAGTGCAGCTATGTTGATTCTCCACGGTGTGCCCAGGGGGAGCAAGGACGGCGTGCAGGGCTGCAGACATTCAGCCAGAGAAGTAAGCTTAAAATCCTTAAAATACACACTCGTTGAGCACCTGCTGTGTGCCAGGTACTGAACACAGGAATGAGGCAAAAAGAAAATAAGGAGAAGAAGGTGGGACAGAAGTAGGTAGGAAGGTTGGAAAAACCAAAGCTGACCTAGAGGACCCTAGACTCTTACTACAGGGAGACCCCAGGTCTGGGTTAGAGCTTCCTGGAAACCATGGCACAGATGAAAACCAAAGCAGTTATGGGACTGACAAGATCCACAAGACAAAGCATGGGGCACCGGGGGGTGCCAAGTCCCTGTGGTGCGACAGGCTTGGGTGCTGGAGGGACTGAATGACATGCAGGGTGATGAGTGCCTAGAAGGCAAGAGGAGGTTTGGCGGATGATGAGGCTGGAGTGGTGGCCTTGGCCAGAGGATGCAGGGCCTTCTGGGGCACAGCGAGTCTGGTATTTATTTCAAGATCAGTGTTAAGTAAGATGTAGGGTATGCGTGTGCGTGCGTGCGTGTGTGTGACATCGCCTAAGTGGTGTTTTTTTTTTTTTTTTTGTGGGTACCGGGGGGTCGACCTCAGGACCTCGCGCGCCAACAGGCACCCGTGCCGCTGAGCGATATCACCGGCCCCTTTTTCGTATGTGGGTCCCGGGAGTCGAACTCGGGCCTTCGCGCTTGCAAGGCAGGCGCTTACGCCGCTGAGCCATCTCACCGGCCCTCCTAAGTGGTGTTTTAAGGTTGTTTTTCAATCTTGCATCTGCCCTTCTAAGGGAGCGCTTATCATTTCCGCTATCCAGCTGAGGAACCCGTGGCTCGAGAGGTTAAGTGACTTGCCCAAGTGCACACAGCTGGGAAGTATGGACGCAGCCGTCCACCTCATGTCTATCGGAGACCCCGTCTGTCCCTTCCTCTCTAAGGCAGAAGGAGAGCTCTCTGTGAGAGGCGGGTCTGCAGCTGGCCTTCCAGGGCTGGGGGCCTGTGGATCCTAACCACCTTCCTCACTCGCTGTCTTCTCCAGCCACCTACAACAAGCACACCAAGGTGGCGGTGAAGACGATGAAGCCAGGGAGCATGTCCGTGGAGGCCTTCCTGGCGGAGGCCAACATCATGAAGACGCTGCAGCATGACAAGCTGGTGAAGCTGCACGCAGTGGTCACGCAGGAGCCCATCTACATCGTCACGGAGTTCATGGCCAAAGGTGCATGGGCTGGGGCTGGGCTGGGCTGTGGGCATCGCCTGTCCAGCCGGGCGTGCTGCTGGGGAGGCCTCCATAGGCACCAGCAGCCTAGCCCTCCTGCCTGGCCCTTGGGGTGACATCGTGGGAGGGGTCACCCAGGAAAGGGAGAACTTGGGGCCATTGGGACAGAGGGGAGCGGGGCCAGAGGGCCCTGGGTGGTGAGAGAGGAGGTGCAGGGATTCCTCACTGGTTCACCGCAGCCTCAACCAGGGGTCTTCCCCCACCACCACTGAGCTCCCTTCCCTGCAGTCCCGGTACACTGGGAAAGAGGGGGACCAAGTCAGCACCAGCCACCTCGCCCTGTCAAAATTCAGCTCATCTCAGGGGTTTTCTTTTCAGGCTACTTTTTTTTTTTTTTTGTGGGTACCGGGGGGTCGACCTCAGGACCTCGCGCGCCAACAGGCACCCGTGCCGCTGAGCGATATCACCGGCCCCTTTTTCGTATGTGGGATCCGGGAGTTGAACTCAGGCCCTTGCGCTTGCCAGGCAGGCGCTTACGCCGCTGAGCCATCTCACCGGCCCTTCAGGCTACTTTTCACAACCGTTTTCAATCTCTGCCTCTTATTTGATGAACAGAAACATCCCACACGGCTTCACCGAGTGTGATCTGAAATCTTAAAACTCCATTTTCTAAATATACATTATGCCAGCTTATAAAGCCATGCCCCCAAGCCCCTAGGTTCAGAGGGCCATCAAAGTGAGAAAGTCCTTTCAAGACACTGAGGTTCTAGTTCTCAAGCACCAGGAATGGTCAGCAAATATATTTATTTAAATTCAGTGCTATGGCTGGCCATGATGTGGGTGCTTATAGTTCCAAATGCTTGGAGGCTGAGGCAGGGAGATCTCCTGAGCCTGGGAGTTTGAAATCAGCCTGGGCCACAGAGCAGGGCTCCATCTCAAAAAACTAAACAAGATAGGGCTAGGGATATAGCTCAGTGGCACAGCGCCTACCTGGCAAGCGCAAGGTCCTGAGTTCAATTCCCAGTTCTCAAACAAAACAAAACAAAACAAAACAAAACCCTGAACAAGATAAAAATGCATTGTTATGAAAAGATACTAAATTAATAACATGGTAAACCTTCCCTCTCCCCCCCCAACAGGAAGCCTGCTGGACTTTTTGAAAAGTGAAGAAGGCAGTAAGCAGCCCTTGCCAAAATTGATTGACTTCTCCGCCCAGGTGAGAGTTTGATGAGGAGGCTGGGGGACTGGGACAATAATTCAGCTACTTATTAAACACATGGTTATTGGCAACATACTATAATAATAGCAATAATTAAATGATAGCATTTACTGAGTGCTCAACATAAAACTGTATTTTTTGTATGTCTAGTCGTCCCTCAGTTCCATGGGGAGGGGTTCTATGGATACCAAAAACCCAGATATGCTCAAGTCCCTTATAGGAAATGGTGTAGCATTTGCATGTAACCTTCGCCCACTGTCCCATATACTTTAAACCATCTCTAGATGACTTATCCTACCTAATCCAATGTAAATGCCATGTAAATAACCGCTATTCGGATTGTTAGGGAATGATGACAAGAAGAAAGTCTGCACAGGTTTGGTTCAGATGCAATGGGTTTTTGACTATTTGTGATCTGAGTCTGTGGGTGGAGAGCCCACCGATATGGGGGACCCACTACTCTTCAACGCACTGACTTAACGCCTGTATGAACCTTCTAGAGTGGGACTTCACTACCCATTCTTGGGTAACAAACGACCCCAAGACTTAGTAGCTTGCAAAGACAATGAGGAGCATTTCTCATGCTCCTGCAGGTTGACTGCACTTGGCTGGGTGAGCCACATGGTGACAGGAGGTGACTGGGTGCGTTCTGCAGTGCCGTCGCCTCCTCCAGGGTCTTGCTCCATGAGGCCCTCATCCCTCAGTAGACAGCAGCTCTTCTTATAGCATTGCACAGAGAGGAGCTGTGCCAGGGAGCCAGGCCCTGGTGTGCAAGCATTTAGCTTCTGCTGGTGTCAGGCTTACTGATGTCCTATTATCCAAGCAAGTCATGTGGCCAGGCCCAGCATCAGTGTGGCCAGGGACAGCCCAGGCCATGAATCCAGGGAGGTGCAGCTCAGCAGGTACCCCCATGTGAGTCTGGCCACAGGAAGCGAACTGCCATCTCATTTTCCCCAGAATAGGAAATGAAGGCGTAGTGAGGTTAAGTACAGATGAGGAAACTGAGCCCAGCCGAGTAGCTTCGAGGAGCTGCTGTGCCAGTTATAGGGAAGCAGCAGTGAATGAAAGGAAAGCATTGCTGTCCTTGTAAGCTTGCATCCAGGTGGGATGACAGGTACTAAAGAGCTGACCCGAGGGAAACATCATCACACAAATGGCCCTGGCTCAGAATAGAGCACAGAATCCAGAAAGAAAATAGTGTCTGTGAGTCACAGAAACACATCTTAAAATCCACAGTGGGCCTGGGGGTGTAGCTTGGTGGTAGAGCACTTGAGCCCCTCAGTTCCATCCCACATCCTACAAAAGCCAGTTTTCTCCCTCACCTTCCCCTCCCCTCCTGAAGCTCCTCTCAGCCCCAGCCTGAGTGTTCTCCCTTCTGTCCTGTCCCATGTTCCCTCCTGGAAGGACAGGGATGCGTGGGGTTGCAGAAGCAATCAGAAAAGGCTTCCTGGGGAAGTGGCTTCTAGGCTGAGCCCTGAAGGATGAGTAGAAGTTCTGCAGATGGAGAAAAGAGGGAAGGGTGTACTAGATGAAGAAACAACAGCCTGTGCAGAAGCCCAAAGGGGAAACAAAGGAGCTGGACTGGTCAGCAGGAGCCTCGAGGTGACGGCTGACTTTGCAGCTGGTGGAGGTTGAGGGAGGGCGCAGCTGGGCTGAGGGCTGGGCCTACCGGAGCTGCCAGGGCAGAGCTCATTTGAGTATGCAAATCCCAGGGCTCAGAGGCCATGGACAAAGGCTGACAAAGGGCTCTATTTCAGAGTCTGGATGCCGAAAGCATACGGAAATCAAGGCTGGCAGTCTCATTCCAGCAGGCCCTCCAGAAACAGTAGTCTGGCCCATTGCAAAACTATAACCATCTAACCAGCAGGAAGCTTGCTGGGTAGGGGTCGCAGGCTACAGCAAAATCCCCTCTCCCATTGCACAGATGGGGGAACCAACCAAGGGAGGGAAAGAAGCTCTGCACCTTTCAGCAGCAAAGGTTGACCCTGAGCCCAGGGACATAAAGGAACCTACCTGAGGACCTACTTTTCACTCCAGTCCTAGAGTGGGGGTGTGGCACGAGGATGCCCCTGTCCCATAATCAATTTTCTCTTGACCTCAGACCTTCTCTGCGTCTCAGTATCCCCATTTGTCCAATAAGGGAATCAGACCACATCCGTAATTTTCCAGTTTAAAAATATTTTAGCCACAACTCTGTTGGCCAAATGAAATTTTAACAGTAGTTTAATATTATATATATATATATATATACACCTGTAATCCCAGCACTCCAGGAGGCTGAGGCAGGAGGATCTCAAGTTCTACCCAAGCATGGCAACTTTGTGACTTAGTGAGACCTTGTCTCAAAATAAAAAATAACAAGGGCTGGGGATGTAGCTCAGTGTGAAGTTCCTGTGTTCGATCCCCAGTACCACAAAAATCAGTCAATCAAAGCCGAGTTGTTCTGATCGAAGAGGACAGACACTGTCCCAAGCCCTTGGTGTGGGCCTTGAGGACTCATCTTCATGTGGCCCCTTGGAGACAGGGGCTATTGTCCTCACTCTACAGAAAAGTGAGGTGCAGGCAATGAGGTAACTTTCTTGAGATCACAGAGCTTGGGGCTCAAGCTGAGCTACTCCAGCTCTAGGCCATTTAGTCATTATCCTCTACTGCGTCCTAAGTGGGGTTGGTCATCCCTGCCCCACTGAGCTCATGAGAAAACCAGCACTAGAGGAGCATGGGCTGGTGGGCATTAAAAAAGAGTGACTGTCAGCCTTAGTGTTGGCACCATACAAAATACTAGGCAAGCTGGGGACAGTGGTGTAGGCCTATACACCCAGCTTCTCAGGAGGCTGAGGTAGGAGGATTGCAAGTTCAAGCCCGGCCTGGGCAATTTGTCTCAAAATAAAAAATGGAAAGCCTGTGGGTGTGGTTCAGTAGCAGAGTGCCCCTGGGTTCAATCCCTGTACTGGGGAAGAAGAAGAAAACAAAAACCAAACCAAAACAAACAAACAAAACAACACAGTAGAGTAATAGATAAATGTTGGTTCTGAGAAGACTGAAGTTACAGCCTACAAACTGTGTTTCTGTGGGACAGTTACTTGTTTCTCTGGGTTTTCGTTTTCTCATCTATGGAAAGAGGTACTTTTACTGACAGCAAAAGTACCTGCCCCAAAGCACACAATAAATGCTGTGTGTTTAAGTATAACAACAAGCAAGCAACATTATCTAACAATGCCCTAATAACTTTTGCTAGTCATTGGTCTAAGGATGCTTATAACTTTCCCACATCCCCAGAGACCCTGCCTTACCCCACTCCCCACATACCCTATTCCAAAGTCACTTTCAAGTTTTTAAGTGTAGACCTGTTCTTGCTGCCTCGGGTGCCCCCTGCTGTTCACTCCTTGCAAATGCGCCACCCACTGGCCACTGCCTGCTGGTGGTGCCTTGGTTTGGTCTATCCAGACCCTTCTGCCCCAGTCCGCCCAAATAATCTTACCAGATTGCACCCAGTTGCCACCCTCCAGAGCTCTGGTGTTCTGGAAACTTTAGAGGCAGAGTGAGAAACTAGATCGGCAATCTAGAGCCAAGGTGTGCACTGACAGTCAGAGTTTTCCTGGTATGTGATCAGAAATAGTATATCCAATTCTGTAAAACAGGGACCATAATGATTCCTCCTCTACACTTCCTGTAGAAAATGTCCTGTTCTTTACGGTACTTATCACCCCCTGCACTGGCTTTGCCTGGATCACTTCCAGGTCAAGGCACATGTCTGGCACCCATAGGACACTCCATAGATTTTTGTTGAATGAATAAATGAAAAAAAATTTTTTTACACAGGCTTGGGGACGAAGGAGGTGTAAAAGATAGAGCTGAATGTGACATGAGCTTAGGTTGTCCCCCAAAAGGGGCTGAGGGTGAATGTTCTTCATAAATATCCTGATGCATGCAGTGTGCGTGGTGTGTGTGTGTGTGCGCGCACGCGTGCTTGTGTGTGGGGTGTCCTGGAGAGATAATCCCATTGCTTTTTCCTTGAGGACATTTCAGAGCGCTCTCTGGAAGTTTTGGAATTATGGAGAAATCCCTCCTCCCCACCTGAGCCAGGTCTGGAGGATTCCCTCAGCCTGGATAGGTAGACAGAAATGCCGGCCTGACCCCAGGACCCTTCTGATGCAAAGGAGCCGCTGCAGATGTTTTCTAGTTCTTTCCCACTAGGTCATTCCTCCTCTGCTCTTGGGTGGGAACCTCGTGGGCCAGGCAGGTCTGAGGATGAGGGTGTCTCTGTTTTGGGTACAGATTGCAGAAGGCATGGCCTTCATCGAGCAGAGGAACTACATTCACCGAGACCTCCGAGCTGCCAACATCTTGGTTTCCTCATCGCTGGTGTGTAAGATCGCTGACTTCGGCCTGGCCCGGGTCATCGAGGACAATGAGTACACAGCTCGGGAAGGTAGGAAGGGCTGCCCAGCAAGCCCGTGTGTCCGCTTGGGTGGGTTGTGAGTGCTGAGAGCGGATACGTGCAAGACCGGTGAAGGCAAGGCTCTCTCCCAGTATCTCCTCTGCATTAGCAAGCTCAGTGGTGTCCTGGGCAGTGGCTTGGACTTGAATCTCACCCAGTGACTTTGAGAGGGAAATTTCAGGCCAGACTGGAAAGTACCAATCAATTTGAGACTTTGGTAAGTACATGCTGAAATTAAGGATAAGAGCAACTTTATGGGAAATAGACAAAAACTTGGAAGAATCCAAATGTCCGTAAACAGCAGGATGAATATAAATTGTGGCGCGGTCACATAAGGTAATAGCATGCAGCAATGCAGAAGCACGTAGCAGTGCCGCATGCAGGTCAGCGGGTAACTGTCACAGACACATCATCGACGTGAAAGAAGTCAGACAAAAAGGAGGAGACGCTGAAGAGTTCTATTCATACGAAATTCTAAAACAGACAAAACTTGTATTTGAAAGCTCAAAGTGGCGTTATTCATAATAGCCAAAAAATGGACACAGCCCTAATTAATCCATCAGCTGATGAACAGATAAA
The DNA here is from genome assembly GCA_028451465.1 of Erethizon dorsatum. Lineage (NCBI taxonomy): Eukaryota > Metazoa > Chordata > Mammalia > Rodentia > Erethizontidae > Erethizon > Erethizon dorsatum. The sequence continues at coordinate 2,665,717 of CM051840.1, forward strand.
CAAAATGTGGAATATCTGTCCGCACAGTGGAATACTGTTTGGCCACCCAGTGGAATGAAGCACTGGCGCATGCCACAGCATGGACGGACCTCGGAGACATGTTAAGCGAAAGCCGAACACCAAGCGCATGTAAATTGTCCAGGACAGGCAGAGCTGTAGAGACAGGAAGTGGAGTTGTGGTTTCCAGGGCTGCAGGGAGTTGAGGAGAAATGAGGTTTTTTGCTATGGGCTTTTTTGGGGGGAGTGGAAATATTCTAAAATTCACAACTTTGTGAATATCCAAAAAGTCATCGCAGGGCCGGTAAGATGGCTCAGCGGCATAAGCGCCTGCCTGGCAAGCGCGAGGGCCCGAGTTCGACTCCCGGAACCCACATACGAAAAAGGGGCCGGTGATATCGCTCAGCGGCACGGGCGCCTGCTGGCGCGCGAGGTCCTGAGGTCGACTCCTGGTACCCACAAAAAAAAAAGTCATCATAGTGTACCCTTTAAATGGGCAGATTTTGTAGTCTGTGAACTATATCTCAAATAAAGCTGTTAGAGAAAAAAGCCAGAAAATCATTTATAGCAGCAGTGGTCAGAATAGTGGCTACCTAGAGTACTGGGAGAGACACTTCTGAAATGGTGAAAATGTTTTTTTGTTTTGTTTTGTTTTGTTTTGTTTTTTTGAGACAGGATCTTGCTATGCAGTTCAGGCTGGCCTTGAGCTCACTTTGTAGCCTGGGCTGGTCTCAAACTTGCAACAATTCTCCTGCCTCAGCCTCCCGAATGCTGGGATTACAGGCATGTGCCACCATGCCCAGCTGGTGAAAATGTTCTGATCTGGGATTACGAGAGTGTACACAGACATAAAGATGCATTTAGTTGTACATTACAGATTTGTGTACTTTATTTCATGTTTGTTATAACTCAATAAAAAAATTTTAAACTGGGCCAGCCATTGTAGTGCAGGCCTATAATCCCAGCACTCTGGGAGGCTGAGGCAGGAGGATCACAAGTTCAAGCCCAGCCTGGGCAACTTAATGCCTTAGTGAGACCCTGTCACAAAATAAAAAATAATAAAAATATAAACATGGTCTGGGGACATAGCTTAGTGCAAAGGCCCTGGGTTCAAAATCCCCACTATCACCAAAAATGTTTAAATTGAGGATAAGTATTGAAAGAATAAAAGTAGAATGTATAATTTCATACAAGAGAGAATAAGCAGGGAATAAAATGCTCTAGATCCAGAAGAAGGAAGGGAAGATAAAGCAATACGTATACACACAGAGCATTTCTAATACTATACCAGTCATAAAGCAGCTCTTGCCGAATTCCAAAAAACATACAGATGATCGCCAACTTATGATGGTTCAACTTAGGATTTTTCAACTTTATGAAAGCGATCACATTGAGTAGAACCTATACTTCCAATTTTGAATTTTGATCTCATCTCTAGCCCAGTGATATGCAGTATATTACTCTCTCGCTGGGTGGTAGCAGTATGCTGCCACACCCAATTAGCCACACAATTACAATATCTGACAATGTATTGTGTTGCTAAGCTGGGATGTTTGGTAGGTTAGGGGAACGCAAAGCCTTTTTTTTTTTTTTTTTCAGTATTGTAGATTGAACTCAGAGCCTCACACATGCTAGGCAAGCACTCTACCACTGAGCTTCCTCCCCAGCCCTTTTATTTTTTATTTTGAGACAGGCACTAAGTTGCATAGGCTGGTCTCAAACTTGTGATCCTCCTGCCTCAGCCTCCCGAGTAGTTGGAATTACTGGTATACACCACTATGCTTAGTTTCAGTGCATTTTGATTTATGGTATTCTCTACTTATAATGGGTTTATCAGGATGTAATCCCATTGTAAGTCGAGGAGCATCTGTATATCCTACAGACCATGTTCCCCAGTCGTAAAATAATTAGGATAAATACTGATAAGAGGCTAACTAAACCTATCCTAGATTCAGTAGAAGGAAGGGAGGAGACACCCAGTGACTGGTGGAAACCTCAGAGGCTACAGCCGAGGTCCTCCCTTCCCCCATTGCCAAGATAAAGTGACTGAGGCACTAGCTGATACCACTGAAGTCTTTCTGTCGCCAAAGAGTCTGTGACCTCTAGGTCTCCCCTCCTCCAATTACAGTTCATGGGTTATCAACTGAGTCAATGAGGTGGCCCCCAGAGTGAGCTCCCTTGCCACGCCCCTTTCTGATCCCTCCCCACTTTAGCCATCTGTCTACAGCATGGATGCCCCTTGGATGCCCCTTGCTTCCACAGGGAGGCCACATCGCGGGGAAAGCACGGTTCTGCCCGTCCCTTCACCCTAGCAGAGAGCCCACCCTGACGGCACCCCTGACTCCCTTCTCCTTGCTCTGTCCACCCCACAGGGGCCAAGTTCCCCATCAAGTGGACAGCTCCCGAAGCCATTAACTTTGGCTCCTTCACCATCAAGTCTGATGTCTGGTCCTTCGGCGTCCTGCTAATGGAGATCGTCACCTACGGCCGGATCCCTTACCCAGGTAGGGAAGAACCTTCACCTTGGTGCTGCTTCTAGAACCCAGCCTGGAAATGGCCCATCTTGTCAATGTGTTCATCAATGAGTTCTTGTTCCTGCCCCCTCGACCTTCCTTGTACTTTCCCATTTCAGTTCAAGGTACCATCACCCACCCACTTTCTTAAGCCAGCACTCTGGGAGCCTCCTTGGCCCTTCTTTCTCTGTAACCTCTTACCACATCCAAACAGTCACAAAGTTCTGGCCATTCAACTCCAAAACATTCCATGTCTGCCCATTTCTAACCCACAGCCTCCACCCACAAGCAGGCCAACAGCGTCTTGCACATGGATGCTGTGTGTTTTAGTTACTTTTTTCTCATTGCTGGGACAAAATACTGACACCCAAATTAAAGAGGGAAAGGTTTATTTAGCTCACAGTGTGTGGAGGTTTCAGTCTATAATCTGCTGGCTCCAAGGCAGGGTGGCGTGGCAGAGGGGCAACAGTTCATGGCAGTAGAAGACAGCAAAAGCAACAAGAGCAAAAGGGAGGAGCAAACCTCTTTTCCATCCCTTATATTGGAGGCAGGCTACCTGCCCTAGGGCAGGTGTAGCACTCACACCCCTAATCCCAGCACTAGACAATGAACCAATCACAACTCTAGATTCAGCCACCTCCAAAAAGCCCGCCCCCTCATAACCACATGAGGCTTTGCGGGGACATCCAGACACGAACCGTAACAGTGTGTGATCTCCTAATCAGTCTCACTGTTTCCCCCTTTCTCTCCTGCAGGCCATTCTGCACCCTCAGCCAAAGGGGTTTTTTCTAATCTGTGACTCAGATCATGTCCCTTCTTCACTTCTCTTTAATGTTGTCCCATTGCAATTAGGACAAACATCCCAAAAACTCATATAGCTTGCAGATACCACATGATCTAGCCATTGCCACCTTCTCCAGCTTCCTGCTGCCCCTTATCACCCAGGTATCTAAAGTACCATGCATCTCCCATGATACTCTTTCATGATACCCTATGCCCTTTCATTCAAGGCATTCATCACAATTGATAGCTCTGTCTTCGTTTAATAATTTCTCCATCTGACTCTGAGCTTCAGAGGGCCAGAAATCATGTTTGTATTCCTTACTAGCAACTACCTTTGTGCTTGGCATACAGTGGGCACTTAGCAACTCTTTGTTGAATGAATGAATATAACCCAGTGCCTATATATGGGCAGTGCCTACACTGAATAGACCATATGGGTGTACAAAGATGTACCCAGTACATGGATTATCTGGGACTCTGTGAACAATGAGGTTGTCTGTTCCTTTTATGGCTCGAATGGGTATCTAGCCAGACACTAGAGAGGAGCAAGATGGATATAAAGAGCCCCTTTTTGTGTGTGTGTGTGGGGACCGGGGGTCGAACTCAGGACCTCGCACTTGCCAGGCAGGCGCCCGTGCCCCTGAGTGATATCACCGGCCCTTTTCTCGTATGTGGGTACCGGGAGTCGAACTCAGAACCTCGTGCTTGCCAGGCAGGTGCTTATGCTGCTGAGCCATCTCACCGGCCCCTATGAGCCCCTGACTTTTTACGTAAGCACTGCCAAATTGGAATCTTGTCTCTATCAGCTAATCAACTTGGAGAAATTCACTTCACCTGTAAATAAAAATATATCGACAACTTTCTACCTCCCAAAGGTGTGAGGATTAGAACTAAAACATGTAGACAGTGGGTTCATTCAACAGTATTTACGGAATTCTTACTGTGCATTATTAGGTACTGAGGATACGGTGAGAGAAGTGGTCCCTGCTCATAAGGAGACCTGGAGGAGCACACACTAAACGGAGGTCACTACTAAGGAGAAAATGTAGCAGGAGGGAGGGAGAGGGAGTAGCATGGCCTCCTGTGGACAGGGAGCACCTATCAGAGCAGGTCCTATACGAACTGAAAGGCAGATCTAGAGAGAGGATCCCAGGCAGAAGGCATTGCTTGTTCATGGGACCTCAGGTGTGTCTGAAGAACAGCAAGAAAACCAGGTAGCTGGAGACAAGGAACAAGAGCAGACAATAGGTGGGGAAGACCGCAGGGACTGGACAGGCAGGACCCACGGTCCTGGTGCAAAGTGGGGGTGTTAGCCAAAGTGCATGGGAACCTTTGGGAGGGATTTGGTAGGTGATGAGAAGAGGCATCATCTGGTTTCTGCCTTTAAGGAGTGCTTTGGTGCAGTGTGGGTGGGAGGAGGGGAATGGGGTGCTACCTGTGAGGTAGCCACAGAAGTGGCCCAGGCAGAGGTGATAATGGCCTAGACAGTGAGGTGGCATTGGCGACAGAGATGAGTTGATAAACTGATGCTACCTTTCAAAAAAAAAGAAAAGAAAAGATGTGTTTGGCTGATGGAAAAGGTGGGGGAGAGAGAAATCAAAGACGATAATCCTGGCCTTGATAGAGCAGTGAAAAGCGAAGAATTGTTTTAGCCCTGTTAAATTTGAGGCAACATATGGACGTTCATACAAAGATGTTTAAGAAAGCACTTGGATACATGAGTTTGGAGTTCAAGGTGGATAGATTGAGGATGATAGGCACTAAATGATTATTCTTATGGATAACTAACATAAACTTAGACGGAATAAGAAAATGGCCCAATTTGTAGGGTGATCTTGGGTCTGGCTACCTGTTTTGTCTTGTGGGTACACTAGTAAAAACCATGCAACTATATGTACAGATTATAGAACCTTAAATCCATTCGGATGCATTAGACTGCAAGTAACAAGAATAACAAAATAACAGTAGCCAAAGCATTGGTGGCTGGTTCATTCAACACCAGAACAGCTATCAGGACTCCGGGTTAGTTTCTCCATGATTATCTTCCCCATGTGTTCAGACGAGTGCTCCAAGTATTCATCTCACAACGCCCAAGGAAGGAAGGAAGGGCATCCTTCAAAGCCTCTCTTTTAGTCATGGGGAACAACCTTTCCTGGAAACCTTCCAGCAGACCACTGCAGCTCCTTTTGGTCAAACCTGGGTCCCAGGCCAGGCCCTGGCTGCAAGGGAGGCTGCAGAGGGGATGTCTGGCTTTCACACTGAGAGGGGCTCGACTCACAAGGTGACATGGGGAGTGATGACAGTTGGTGAGGCCACGGTGTCTGCCAACCCTTGGCTCCTATTGCCCAATCCTCCCTTGATAATTCCATGGCTCCTTCCCAGGAATGTCCAACCCAGAGGTGATCCGGGCACTGGAGCATGGGTACCGGATGCCTCGACCAGACCACTGCCCGGAGGAGCTCTACAACATCATGACACGCTGCTGGAAGAACCGCCCAGAGGAGCGGCCCACCTTCGAGTATATCCAGAGTGTGCTGGACGACTTCTACACAGCCACTGAAAGCCAGTACCAACAGCAGCCTTGATGGGCAGGACCAGGGCAGGGCCAGGAGCCTAGGCAGTGCCTGTGGGGGGCTCCAGCAGAGTCCCCACAGCCCATTCACCCTTCCCATCCCCAGTCACCCACTCTCACTCCAGCCAGTCTCATCTGTCAAGTGGTTGGGTTCAACAGGACAATCCTTGTGGACTCTTAACATTCCACAATCCTCCATTCTCAGGAGACCCCACGTTGATATTTCTATTGCCTGAAAGGGCTGAATTCCAGTTACAACTGTGGTTTAACTGGGGAATTTTTTAAATAGTGTAATAGATATTTAAATAAAATATGAGAATGCCAAAGGCTTTACCAAAAATTCAGCTTTTCTAGCCTTCCAGTTCCCAAGTATCTATTTGCCTTCTTGCTATCAGTATCAGAAATCAGTATCTTGCTATCAGTATCAGAAAGGAAGAGGGACCTTCCCAGAGGCCAAGGTGTGAAGAAAAGCAAGATTCAGTGCTCAAAGTTTTCTAGCTGTCCTAAAATAGTTGCTGGCTGTACTAGTTTCCTATTGCTGCTGTAACAAATGACCACAAATGCAGTGGTTTTAAACCACACAGATTTATTCTTTTAAAGTTCCAGAAGTCAAAGTCTGCCATGACTTGGCAGGGATGCATTCTTTCTGGAGGCTGTAAAGGAAGAATTGTTTCCTTGTCTTTCCCAGCTTCTAGAGGTCACCCACATTCCTGGACTCACGGTCCCCATCTGCTTGCACCCCAAATACTGCTTCTCTCATCATATTTGTGACTCTGAGTCTCCTGCCTCCTTCTCTAACTTGTAAGGGTTCCTGTAATTTTATTGGACTCCTCCAGGTAATCCAGAATAATTTTTCCATCTTGAAATCTTTAATCACATTTGCAAAGTCCTTTTTGCCATGTAGGATAACATTTGCACAGTTTCTGGGGGTTAGGACATGAATGTCTTTGAGGGCCATTATTGTGTCTGCCACACGGGTTTACACTCTGTGGGTTTTGTCTCCCAGGATCTGGGCCTACCAGGGTGCCAGAATGACTTTTCATGATCTGGAGCCCTGATTCTCCTGCCAGGCCATGCTCTTACAAGAGCTGGTGGGTCTAGATCTCCCTCTGCAGCCCTGGCATTTCCCATGGCGAAGAGCCAGCATGGTTAAGATGGTATTGCAGGAATCCTCAGGATCTGCGGCTGTGGCTGCGAGAGATACCTGGTGTGGGAAGCTGTTACTGGAGGGGAGGGAGACCTGTTAGGAAGCAGAAGACACAAGAAGGCAGTATGGCCTCCGCTGGAAGTTTCTGGCAGTCAGCTTTTGCTGTAGGGGAAAGATAAGAGGAGGTAGACAATGGATGGGGTGCAATGACACTTTTCTATATTATCGCATCCTCAGGGGTATGTATCTCAGCACCCCCGTTAAGGCTCAGTTCTGAAATGTTCCATGAACGCTCCTATATTGAGGGCTTGGTCCCTAACACAGCAGTGTTCGCAGGTAGGGCTTTTGGAAGGTAATTAGATCATGAAGAGTCCAATCTCATGAATGGATGAACTCATTTACAGATTCTCAGCTTTAATGGTCTGTTGGGAGGTGGTAGCAATAAGGGGGCCTAGTTGCAGGAAGTAAGTCATTAAGGACATGCCCTTGAAAGGGATATTGGAACCCTGACCCCTTCCTTCCTCTCTGCTTCCTGGCCACCACGAGGTGAGCAGTTTCCTCTTCCATGTGCGTCTGCCATGATGCTCTGCCTCCCACAGTCCAAAGCAACAGGGCCAAGGAACCATGGCCTGAAACCCCTGAAGCCATGAGCCAAAATAAATCTTCCCTCTTTTTAATGGATTTCCCTGGGTATTTTGTCACAGGGAGTAATATTAACTCCTTAGGGTCACATGGAACCCAATAGCTATTAAATTGATTCTGTACTCCTCAGTAGCACAGGGGGTACTGGGTATAAGAACAGTGGAATTTTAAACTAGCAGTGTTTTAACTTATATGTGTCTAGGAAACAAAGTGTTTTTTCTGTCTTCGTACCAAATCAACACAGAAGATTTCTGTGACCCCAGGAGGTGTGGGGACTTTTAACCATCAGAAAGCAAGACGTTCTGCAGCAAGGGACACTAGCTGGGTGTCCTCTAATTCCACTCAGTTCTGACACTAGCTACCTGGATATAGTATCTGATCTTACAGGTTGAGGGCTCAGACCCAAATTCTCCCCACACCCCGTTTAGATGCCAACTGTAAGCCGTAGGTTGTTTAACCTGTGTCCCTGACTAATGGGTCATAAGTTGGGGTTCTCATAATCTATCCCTGGGTTTCATTAATTTACTCAAAAATCTCAGCGAATTCAGGGAAATACTTAGGTTTTGCTGGTTTACTATAAAGGACATTGGTTAGAAGAAGGGGTGCGGAGCTCTCATGCTCTCTCTGGACCTGTCACCCTCCAGAAACCTCCACGTGTTCAACTATCTTGGCAGTGCTGGTTCTGTCTTCTTAGGTTTTTATGGAGACTTTCTCACATGGGTGTGATTGCTAATAGACTGGATGGGAAAACCCAACAAGGCCTGTATATTTAGTTTTGTTGTTTATAGAGCCCACTGGAATAAGGACGACCTTACCACCTACTATCAGACAAGAGTAAATGGGAGAGTTTCTTCATGGCCTGCTCCGTACAGAAAGGCAGGAGATGATTAGAGTTTTTATGACCCACTTTGGATAGATATATACATATATATCTCGTAATACCACAACTTATCATTGGTAACTTAATTTCTCTCTTGCTTTTTGGTTTGGAATGTGTCTTCGAGTATCTGAGAGCAAAGTTTTGGGTCTCGTGCTGGGAACCTGCCCTCATGATCTGGGGTGTATTGGGTTACTGTGCAGGTTGGCCACGAGACTTTCTTTGGCCAGTGGCATGTTACCAGATGTGATGCAGACAGAAGCTTGTGATGCGTCTGTGGGACTGGGCTTGGCCTCCAGCCTTTTGCCCCGAAAGAACACAGCCCCAGGAAGGTGAGTGACAGGCGGAAAAGATCTGGACCTAACCAGCAGATTGGCACTGAATCCAGCTGAGCTCCAGCTGACCTGTGGACATGGGAAGGAGAAATAAGTGTTTATTGTTCTAATCCTCTGAGCCAAGCGTGGTGGCGCATGCCTGTTATCCCAGCACTCAGTTCGAGGTCAGCTTGAGCTACATGGTGAGTTCAAGGTCAGCCTGAACGACACACAAGACTATCTCAAAAAAACTAACTAAATAAATAATAAGTCTTTGAATTCCATGATTTTGTTAAATTATTATAGTAATAACTGGCTGAAGCATGATCTCAGGAATTGAAGTCTATTACTATATGGACAAAATCAAAGAGGTAATTCCTGCTGTCTTTCAGCCAACACAGATTTGGTCATCAAAAAAAAAAAAAAAAAAAAAAAAACAGGTGAAAACATGAGGATAGATATAACACCAAAAGCATGATCCATGAAAGACCCAATTACTCTTGAGTGGGTGGGATCCCTCGAGCTCAGGAGTTTGAGGTCAGCCTGAGCAACAAAGTAAGTCCCCATCTCAAAAAGATTTTTTTAATAAATTTGACTGCATTAAAATTAAAAAATTGGGGCCGGTGAGATGGCTCAGCGGCTTAAGCGCCTGCCCGGCAAGCGCGAGGGCCTGAGTTCGACTCCCGGAACCCACATACGAAAAAGGGGCCAGTGATATCGCTCAGTGGCACAGGCGCCTGCTGGTGTGCGAGGTCCTGAGGTCGAGCCCCCGGTACCCACAAAAAAAAAAAAAAAAAATTAAAAAATTGGCTCCACAAAGGATATTGTTAAGAAACAAGAAGACAAACCCCAAGCTTGGAGAAAGTATTTGCAAAATATTTACCTGATGTCCAAAATACACAAAGAACACTTAAAACTCAACAATCAGAAAATAATTCAATCTAAAAACAGGTAAAGGATCTGAGAAGGCACCTCACCAAAGGAGATACCGCATACACAGACCAAAAAAGCACACGGAAGATGTGGAAGATAGGTTTTCAACACGTGAACTTCGGGGAACTCAGTGAAACCACAATGCCGCTCTTAAAAAGTTAACAACAACAACAACAACAAAAACCCAAAAAGCAAAACCCATGGGGCTATATTTTGTGTTACCTGTCTGTGTGCACTCCTCCCCTGGAGTGGCAAAAGAAGGCAAAGTAAAACCGTGTTCTAAGGCACAAAGGACCTGCTTCAACCCAGTCCTGGCTATGGCGTTGAGTTTAAATGCAGGGAAAGCATTTCTTTCACCTTTCCCTATGACTTGGAAACTGCCTCCTTATTCCCCTGCCGAGCCCTCAATTTTGTCACATGTCTTTCCCCATCACAGTATATTCTGACAGAAGGCTCTATCGATTTGCATTCTCTTTGCATTCTGCCCTTTTGGGGGTGGCAGTGACTACCACTTGTCTCCACATGCATATTTCCCCTCCTTTAGAGAAACAGAACTTTTCAGGGCACATGACCACCTAGAATGGAGGCTACACTTCCTACTCATTTTTGCAGCAAAATACAGCCGTGTAATGAAGCTCTGATTGTAAATGGAGATGTGTTATAGCAGCTTCCAAGGAACTTTCTTAACAGATGATTGCTATAGGCTCTTTACCTCTTATTTTTTTATCTCTTCCCCTACCTCACTGCCTAGACTGTGCATGTGAAGGCTGGAGCTCCAGCTGCCATACTAGACCCTCACGAAGAGCTGCCAGTCCTCCTCCAGGTTTTTGCCTCAGAGGGTGTGACATGCACTGTCAGGGATCAGATCCCTTAGAGCAGGCTGGACCTTGTGCTGCCATTATCTGCGCCACTGTGCCCGAGGTGTTTTTTTTCCTCCTAAAACTGCAAAGTCTCAGCTGCCAGTGTTCCCAGAAGACTGCAAGTGCCAAGGAATTAACACCCGCAGGGAGCGTCCTCAATTAATGACTCCCGCCACCTCCCCCAGGTGGGCTAACTCTGAGGCAAGTGTCTCGCATCATTTCCCAGAGTTTCCCCACAGGATTAAGCTTTGGTTACCCACAGTGGTAACTTGCTTGACAACTTTCCCTTTCCAAGCACAGTTCCCACAAGAACGTGGGTTGGCGGTTGCATTTATATTCATAAGATGAAAGTGAAATAATGGAGACTCATATGGAAACTTGACTCATCCATCAATGTGACCAGCAACTTTGCGGAACAGGGCAAGAGTTGCAGATAAAGTCATATTTTTGTGCCAGTCACAATGTAACAGCTACAATACTAACAGTTTTCTCCATCTCTCTAAGTCTAGAGCAGCATTTGGCAACCTACACTGTACTGGGGTGAGCCACACCTGCTATTTATGCTCTCTGCAGTTGAGTAGTAGCCACACAATCATATGGGCGGCCAAGTCTAAACTATTTACTATATATAAACTATTTACCTACCTCTTTATAGGAAAATCTTGTTAACAAAAGTTCAAGCCCTGATTTGCAACATATGCTGGTTTTTGTAAACATTCCCATCATGGCCAATTTCAAGTAACTAATCAGAGCTACAGTATAACTTTCACGGGTCTTAGGCACTTAGCTCCAGGAAACTCTTCCTCCATAATACAAACACACATATGTAAAATTTTATGTTTATAAATGAGTGAGATATATCTTACAAGTATATATTTATATTAAATACAAATCATAGTTATAGTACATTGATATAAAGATGAATATATTATTATATATTAAAACATTTTCTTCAACATGAAAGTTAATTTTTTACTTCTGATCTTAAGAGAATTTGGGAGCTGAGAGTGTAGCTCAGTGGAAGAGCACTTGCTTAGCATGAGTTCAATCCCCAGCACTAGAAGGAGGAGAAAAAATTAATTTCCTTGAAATATTATGTAGGCAGCAAGTATGGGGGCGGTTCTTTTTTTTTGTGTGTGTGGGTACCAGGGGGACGACCTCAGGACCTCGCGTGCCAGGAGGCGCCCGTGCCGCTGAGCGATATCACCGGCCCTTTTTTCGTATGTGGGTTCTGGGAGTCGAACTCGGGCCCTCGCGCTTGCCAGGCAGGCGCTTAAGCCGCTGAGCCATCTCACCGGCCCCATGGGGGCGGTTCTTGTGCACTCTGCTGCGGATATTTGCAGATAAACTGGCCCGGCTACCAATCCAATGCTGGTGAGCACAGAGCTGGGAACAGAAGTGCAGTAGCTCACCATTTAACAGTGTTTCTATCATGCATTAAAAAATGATTAGAGTGGTAAGTATACATTTTACCACACTAAAAAAAAAAAAAAAAAAAAAACTTTTAAAAGAAACATGCCAGCTGGGCATGGTGGTGCATGCCTGTAATCCCAGCACTCGGGAGGCTGAGGCAGGAGGATCAGTGCGAGTTCAAGGCCAGCTTGGGCTACGAAGTGAGTTCAAGGCCAGCATGAACTGTATATGGAAACCCTGTCGCAAAAAGACCAAAAAGAAAGAAAGAAAGAAAGAAAAAAAAAAAAAAAAAAAGACAACTTAGCTCCAGGACTCTGGTTTATGTCAGATGGACACTGGGACATGGAAGCCCATTGGAGAAAATATGAAACATGAGAAGGAAAAATGGAAATATTGAGAAATAATATGCCACTTATGAAGCTTTGTTATTAGTCATACCTCTTCAAGCACCCAGAAATGGTAAGGCACATCCAGCACCAACTTCCAGAAGAACTGGCTGTAAGTCTGGAATCTGGCTTTAAATGTGAGACTGGCAAATCTGTCCTGTCATTCAAGCTTCCTCTCCCTTGGGGACAACATCGGACCTGCTACTCTTTAGGATGGTTGTGCAGGTCGTAAGGGTTTATGTGTATCACTGGGCGTGATGGTGCATGCCTGTAATCCCAGCACTCAGGAGACTGAGGCAGGAGGATTGCCACATGTTAGAGGCCAGCCTGGAATACATAGCAAGACACTGTCTCAAAAAAAAAAAAAAAAAGTTTATGGGCATGTTTCAGTTATCTATTACTGTATAATAAACCATCCCCAAACCTAAAACAACTAGGCTCAGCTGGGAAGATTTTTGTTCCACATAATGTTGATGAGGTTATTCCTGTGGCTCTATTCAGTTGATAGCTCAGCTGAGGTTGGAATATCCAAGATGATATCACTCGTATGTAGTGCTCAGCTGGAGTTTCTAGAATATCTTGGAGCACTGACTGGGTCTCAGTGTCTCTCCATAGGGCTCTTCAGTAGGGCAGCCAGACTTCTTTACACCCTAGAGGGTGGAGGCATAAGCTGCTAAGCCTCTTAAGGTTTACACCAAAAACTAGCAGTCACTTGTGTCACATTTATTGGTCAAAGAAAATGATCTGTCCCACCATATTCAAAAGGAGAATAATCTAACTTTTGGCAGGAGAAACAGCATGCTCAACCAAGGAGGAGAGGGCTTGTTGGTAGCTATCTTTGCAGAAAATCTACCACAGTAGTGCTCAGATGTGGGTATTAGAATTCAACTGTCCACTGCCAAAAGGTAGAATTAGAGAATTAAAAGCTTTAAGAACCATTTTAGCAATAATCCAAAATGGTACAGCACACAGCAAATGTTTAGTAAGTGCTGATCATTATTATCATTAACCATGATTATTCTTTTAACAATTTTTTAAAGTCTGAGAAGATAGCACTGGTATCCAGTTTACAGTGATATATGTGGACCAAATGAACTTTAAGGTTTTTCCCAATCTATATACCATGATTGTCTGAGTCCGTTCTTACTAATGTTGGAAACTGAGGCTTAGAAAGTTTGAGTGATTTGCCTCAAGTCACACACTTAGCTAGTTAGCATAGTGAAGCCTACATTCAAAGATGTCTCCCTTCAGTAAATATTCTGCTTTTCATTGATTCATGTAATAATGTATTGTTTTGTGCCTGAAGGAATATATATAAGCATATAATGACAATTGTTTGTTAAATATAGCCTATGTAATATTATGTCACTGAAACATCATAAATCTATGATGTAGGTCATATAATAATCCCTTCCCAATTTTACAGATGACAATGAGGCAGAAGGTAAAATAAAAGGCAGGATCCTACCTTCATAGGGACTACAGTACATTAGAAAGGATACAGGAAATATATAATTACAAATTATTCTTAGAGTCCTACGACTGTAGGGAGCCCAGGTGCCAACCACTCTCCTCCATTGCAAGGTCCCAGGTAACCCTGGCAACGGGACTTTCTGCCAATAGTAAAGATGGCGCCCAGAGAGCAAGCGTGTTTCACATTCCATTACCCAGAGGGCAGCGGGAGTAGGGGAGGGGCGCTCTCTGCCAGGAGCTAATATGGTTCCTGTAGTTACGCTGTCCTCTCTCTTCGCCTAATTCGCGACATGACTATCTAGCCCAAGCTGTCGACGAGTTAAATCACCTTCGCCTCTCCGATGACTGCGACTACATGAGCGATTGCAGCTGGGCGACCTCTCGGAGTTAGTCTGTAACCAGGGTAGCACCACTTCCGCTGACGTCATCACGGCGACACGTGGATCCAAGATGGAGGCGGCGATGGTGAGTGAAGGAGGCTCTGGGAGCCGGAGCTGGAGCAGGGCCTGCCTGGCTATCCCAGGACCTTCCGGCGCCCCTTGCCTGGCCCCCAGCCACCTCCAGGACCCCTCCTCAGGTTACCCCTGACTGGGCTCGGCTCCCCCAAAATCCTCCTCCTCCTGGCCTCGTACTCAGGCTTGTCAAGGCCAGGAATTTCAGGAGGGGCGCCGTTTCGGAGGAAGACCTCAGCCACTGTCTCCGCGGGTTCCTGCTTCGGTCCCCGCCCCCTGTAGCTCCATTTTCCCAATTTTCACCTCACAGCCCTAACTTCTCCGAAGAACACCCCACCCCAGTTCTTACCGCCCTCGCTCCTCCTCTTCACGTCCAGACCCTGCTCTCCCCGCCTCCCCACCATTCTGACCAGTGCTTGGATGTGACCTCTCCTCTGACCAGCCTCCTAACCCAAGCCCTGTCATCTCCACCCCTTCCTGTCCCCATCGCTCACCCCTCTGGATTGCCGCTATCCCAGAGTATACCCACCCCATCTTCCGTCCCCAGATCCTTTCCTGCTCTCTTTTCTCTCTCAACTCCTTGCCTTTCTCTTAGAGTCTTTTTATCCCATTGATTCTCAAACTTTACAGTGCATAAAGAATCTTAGGTCGTGGCGAGGCATAAAATGCAGTTGCCTGAGCCTCAGTCCCAAATATTATAATTCCGTAAGGCTGAGCAATGCCTAGGAGCGTACATTTTTAAGCAGTCTGGTGATTATGAGAGAGGTGGTCCATGAACTACGTTTTGAAAAACACTTCTACCCCTTTCCGGCTCCCAGGGCCACACAGCTCCTTAGGGATGAAGGCTTATTATGATGAGGCTCCTTAAGGATGAAAGTAAAAGACCTGTGCTTAGAGGGTGGATCAGAACTTTCTGGCTTTTGGTACAGAGCCCTGGAAGTAAATCTTTAAAGGACTTTTTTCCAGAAGTTCAGCTCACATTCTGCTTGTCAGGAGACCAGAACTAAAATTGCAGTCGTTTAGTCCAAAGAGATTTCCTGAATCTTCCTGGAAATTGCTTCCACAACAGATAATTTTATCCTAGGAGTGAGTGACCAGGAAGACACAGAAAAGGATGTGACATTTGAATTTAAGCAAAGGGAGATTCTTGCTTAAATTCTTTGGCATTTGTTTTCTCCAAATGGGTTGATTATTGATTGATAATGGTTTTTCTCCTTGTGTCAACTGACTGTTGACTTATCTTTGTTTAATGAAGAAAGATTTCATAGTCTGGGACGGGAGTGTGTAGCCCAGTGGGAGAGCACTTACCTAGCATGCGTGAGGTCTTGGGTTTGATCCCCAGTATGCCACAAAAAACCTTGTTTTTTTAATTTACAGCTTTACTGTACCTGATTGCTGCAGTCTCAGACTTTAGTATGAACCATGAGTGGGGCAAACCCCCAAAATAATATGTCGAAACCCATTTTTTCCTTTACCACACTTAGAACAAGGATGGTGTAAGAACTTAATAGGAAATCACACCCTCTCGCCATAGGGAAAAAGTTCAATAATGTGGCATAACATTGCCCTGGGAAATTCTTGCCCTCTTCAGAGATTTTTTTAAAGGTTATTACACTAGCAGTACATATTCATGCTACACATTTTTTTTTTTTTAATGTGGGTACCAGGAGTCGAACTGAGGACCTCGCGCTTGCCAGGCAGGCGCTTATGCCACTGAGCTATCTCACCGGCCCATGCTACATTTTTTTTATTTTTGGCGTACCAGGGGTCGACCTCAGGACCTCACGCGCCAGCAGGCGCCCGTGCCGCTGAGAGATATCACCGGCCCTTTTTTCGTATGTGAGTTCCAGGAGTTGAACTCGGGCCCTCGCGCTTGCCAGGCAGGCGCTTATGCTGCTGAGCCATCTCACCGGCCCTACACGTTTTTTAAACAGCAAAATTTAAAAAAAATTTTTTTGTTTTTTGAGACAGGGTCTTGTGTAATTCAGGCTGGCCTTGAACTCACTGTATGCCCAGCCTGGCATCAAACATACAGCAGTCCTCCTGGCTCAGCCTCCTAAGTGCTGGGATTACAGGCATGCACCACCATGTCCGACTAATCAGTAAATTTTTGAATGCCTATTCTTTTCCAGGAATTGGAGGTATAGTTGTGAATTTGAGGGTCAAGGTCTTTTACCTTTGTGGAGCTTTTCTAGTCTGAGAAGATAGGTGGTGAACAAGTAATACGTGAATAAGATAATGTCAGTATGAAGCGCTATGAAGAAAGCAAGGTGAAATTATAGTGAATCAGCATGCCTGGGTGACACTACTACTGTGTTTGAGATTGAGTGGTCAGAGAAGTCTTCTCAGAGAAAGTGATAACGAGTTGAGATTTGGTTGGCAAGAAAGAGCCAGCCATGCAAAGAGTGTTCTGGGCAGAGGAAATGGGAAATTATGAAGGTCAAAATAGCAGAAAGCTTGATACATTTGGGAAACACTGTAGAAGACTAGAGGGGCTAAAGCGTGGTGGGAGCTGGGGCAGTGTAAGAGAATGATACAAGAGGAAATTGAAGAGGGGCCAAGAGCAACTATGTTTCTAGAAGCCTGGCTATATTTGAAGTGTAGTTTGTAATCCGTGGACTGCATTTTGAAATACCTACTAGATTGTTCTGTTTGACTGTTTGACGTCTGTGCCCCTCCAGGACTCTGTTAGGGGAGCCAGCTTGTTCTCATACTCTGGACAGTCTGTGGAAGGAGTGTGGATTTTATTCTCAGCGCACTAGAAAGCACAGTGAGTGTGTATTGTGCCGCCTAGGGATATAGTACCGTGCTTCCATGCTGAAAACAGTAACAGATTTTAGTAGCGTCTGTGAAGCCTTGCGTGGTGGCAAACACCTGTAATCCTAGCACTCAGGAGGCCAAGAAAGGAGGATCATGAGTTTGAGGCCAGCCTGGGTTACATAGTGAGACCCTGTCTCAAAAACAAAACAAAAAGACAAAGAGTATATGATATGTACTGTGTGGTGTGTACAGAAGCCAGTTAAAAGGCTACTTACGAGCAGCCGCATGTTTGGTGCAATAGTGAAAACGCAGGGAAGAAAGTTGAATACCGAGTATATGTGTCACAGGCAGTGGAGTCGCAGATGTGATTTTGGTCTGTGTCAAGCACTATCACATGGAAGTCACAGGGGTTCCCATACCCTCATGTACCTAGGTTATTTCACAACCAATAGGGGTGGGGTGTGTAGATCTAATTTAGGGTGTATGGGTTTCTGAGGCAAGTCATACAACCAAAGAGGAACTGAACTAATGAATTCAGTGGCCATGGGAAAAGGCTCGGGTTTTGGTTTTTTCTTTTGTTTTGAAAGTTAGGGTGTGGGTACACATTTCAAAGGCTTTTCCCTCTGTCTCTTAACTTGGTGAATGGCTCTTCCCCAAGGGCTGGGCTGCTACCTCCCAGGTTTAGTTAGCACAGTGGGTATTTCCTGAACCTGCAGGGCAAGACCTCTTTCCTGCGGGAGGAGATAGTAACTGGTGTGAACTGACGTTCTTCCTTGTTTTCTTGCCTTCTTCCTGCCCTGGACTGTTCGGACTACGGTATAAAGGTACAGGATGCAGGTTTGATCTGGCCGGGTCTGAACTGAGAAGCAGGCTCATATCTCACTCTTCATGAGAAACTGCTTTGAGAATATTCATGTGTTTTGGTGGGACCTGAGAAATGTATATGGAGTCCATGAGTCTAGAAATTTTAGTTTAGAGAATAAACTATATTCTGAAATATATCTTCCACACTGTTTTGGTTCTTGTTACAATTTTTTTAATGATTATAATTCATACTGTAAAATTTGCCCTTTAAAATGTACAATTTACTGATTTTTAATAAATTTAGATGGTTGGACAGCTATCACTACTAATTCCAGAGCATTTTCATTACCCCAAAAAGAAACATTAGCAGTCACTTCTATTCTCCTCTTCCCATCCATGGCAGTGCTAATTTACTTTCTGTCTCTGTGAATTTGCCTTTTCTAGACCTTGTATATAAAGAGAATACAATATATGGTCTTTTGTGTCTGGTTTCTTTTACTTGCATGTTTTTAAAGTTTATCCATGCTGTAGCGTGTATCAGTACTTTCCTTTTTATGGCTAAATAATATTCCATTGTATAGCTAGACCACAATTTGTCGATTCATCAGTTGATGGACATTGGGATTGTTCCCACTTTTTTTTTTTTTTTTTTTTTTGAAACAGGGTTTCACTGTGCAGTTCAGGCTGGCCTTGAACTCACTTTGTAGTCCAGGCTGGCCTTGAACTTGCAGGGATCACCCTGCCTCAGCCTCCTGAGTGCTGGGATTACAGGCGTGTGCCACCACACCCAGCTTTTTTTTTTTTTTTTTTTTTTTTGAGACAGGGTCTTGCTATGCAGTTCAGGCTGGTCTCGAACTCACTGTGTAGCCCATGCTGGCCTCGAACTCACGGCAATCCTGCCCCCTGGACTTCCCAAGTTCTGGGATCACAGGCATGAGCTACCACACCTGGTTCCCACTTTTTGGCTGTTGAGGTATAATGCTGATGTGAACATTTATCCAAGTTGGTACACGTATACCTTGTTTTGGGTCAATTGCTGGGTCAGTTCACATTGTTTTGAGGTTACTTGGGTTTAATCCGGTCTACAGGCAAAGGAATGGACTGAAGGGCACCAAGATTCCTTTGAGCTGATGGAGGAGGTGCCTGCAAGTGCCCCCAGTCCCAGTCAAAAACACAGGTTTTTGTTTTTTGTTTTTTGGGGGTTTTTTGGTACCGGGAATTGAACTCAGGGCCTTGTGCTTGCCAGGCAGGCGCTTGAAAGACACAGGTTTTTAATGGTGGAATCTGGTGCTAACCATAGGGCAGCTGGGTGGGAGAGTCTGAACAGGAGGTAGGAGGCCTGAACTCTGCCCCAGCCTCTGTGTGGGAAGCTGCTGTCTCCTCTGGCCCTCATGTATGGCTGGGCATCAGGGGCATAGAGGAATGAGCACTGGCCAGGAGTCAGCAGCCTGGCTTAGTCCCAACACGGCCACTGACTGACTCAGTGCATAGCCTGAGCATATTTCTTTGGCTTTCTTGGTCTGTTTTGCATGTGTCACATGTGCAATTGAGATTTGGACTCACGGTTTCTAAATTCCAAGTTGAAAATTCTGTGGTCTAGTACTTGCATTAAAGGTGACTTTTGCTAGTATGCCTACAAAATAAAAAGATTTTTTTCTTCTTTTTCCATAATCATAGTCCCTGTGATCCTTCCAAGTTGTCTTGTGTTGGTGGTGTTGTCTGTCTGATCTCTGGAGTTGCCCCGCTGGGCGCATACTCTGCAGGAGCCGCTGAGCTGAGATGCTTAACCCCAGACCGTGGTTAAATGTGTTTCTCCGAGGGGTCCCTTTAGAAGAGTGCCCTTAATCTCCCCAGGAAGTGCTGAGACTGCATCAAGTTGCCTCTTGGTTTCCCTTCTACAGCTTGGACAGACGTTCCCCTTTGATCTTGGCATTAAAGAGGCAGGCTATGGAATGTTGGAGAAGGTTGAGTTTTGATCTCTAGACACTGGCAGGAAAGTGAGAAGGACCCAGGATGAGTGGCCATCTGGCCACAGATGAATGATAGGCGCCATCTACTGCCAAACCTGCTTTGATCCCTGAACCATTTGCTGACACTAGTGTTTCCCAAATGGGGCGTGGATAGGGACACCCAGGACTACTGCGTCTCATACCTCTTCATTGCTTTCCTCTGTGCTGTCCTAACCTGATTTCTTACCTATGCCTGATCCATTAAACCTCCCAGGGTTTGAAATCCTGGCCTAAGAGTTGGCTTAAGAATCTTGATTTTATGATGTGGGCAGATCGTTTGCCCCTGTAAGCCTGGTTGTGTGTGTGTATGTGTGTGTGTGTGTGTGTGCGCCTGTGTGCACATGCGAGTGTTACTGATACTGGAGATTGAACCCAGGGAGCCCTGAGCTACATCCCCAGTCATTTCTTAAATTCTAAGAAAGGGTCTCGATAAATTGCCCAGGACGGAAATGAACCTGTGACCCTGGCTTTTCTTTTCTTTTTTCTTTCTTCCTCTGCGCCACCCCCCCTTTGTGGTAAAATACACATAAATAAAATTAACTATTTTAGTCATTTGTGAATGTGCAGTTCAGAACATTAAGTACATTCACAGTATTATGCAATCAACACCACCATCCATCTTCATAACTTTTGCATCATCTTGTACTGATTCAGTTTCCTGAAATGGGGATGATACTTTCCTCAAAAGGATTATTGTGATTAAATGAAATATGAGATGAAAGTGCCCAGCACAACATGGCACTCAGACTTCAAGGTTTGAAGAGCTGCAGAGATGTCCTGTCTAAGCCTGTTGCTTGGGCTAGCTGAGAGTTTTTTGTAAATACCCAAGGCGGAGAGGAAAGGGCAGCACATTTCTGCACTTTCCAGCCTCATGGTTTAAGTCTGGCTGCCTGTTGCTTTGTGAAGATGGTTATTAGTTGCACCTGGATTTCTGCAGCCTGCTGGGGGGTCTTTCCCACTCCAGTATCAGTTCTGAGTCTGTGTCTCTACTCAGTAGCTGTTCTGAACTATGGGCTCTGAAGTAAAGGCTGCATTTTCAGTCTCCAGTGGCCACTTTGGTTCTGGGTGATTTTTCGTTTTCTTTTTCTGTGTGAGTTCTTTAGCTCCGTGGGGCTGCTTGGTCAGTAGCCCTCATTCTCCTGTGGTTGAATTCTTAGGGAACTTTAACTGATTGAGTAATAGATTTCAGTTAAATGTTGGCAAACTGCACCCCCATCTTTTTTTTTTCCCCCTTTTGTCTTCTTTTCCTATCACCCCCTCTTCTTTAAGGAGCAGTTACTGATGTGGTCCTAAAATGGTGACTGTCTTTAAGAAAAGGAAGCATTTAGCTTTCTGTGATGAAGGTGCTGCTTTTGTGGCAGGAGAGACATGGGAGGAACAGATTGGCCAGATTTATGGCTACATGATGCTCTTTATGGGAAGAGAGATTGCAAAGTAGAGAGTTCCAGAAAAGGAAAGGTTAACTTCTGGTCACAGAGAAATGTGAATAAATGAAATAATTTTCAGTTCTCAGGGGAAACTTCCTATTTTCTTTGGAAGAAATTGTTTGTTCACACCTTTCAAACTGAGTAGGGCAAAATTTGGAGAGTAAAGGGGACTTTTTTGTGCTCTCAGCCCCTTTTTTGAGCTGCTGTTTGGACCTTGAGCGCTTGTTTGGAGGCCACTCATATACCCTTGACCAAGGAATGGTTCTCCTCTGTGCTCGTCCTCTTTGACTGACTGCGCAGCTTCCAGAGGGATGCACATGGAGTGGTGAGGGAGGAAGCGGACACCCGCCTAACCAGCCAGATCAGCCGCGTCAACCCTGGTGATCAGTGGAGTGACAGGTGTTGCAGCCAGATCGCCCTCACATCTTTGAGCTGCTGTTTGGGAGAGGTTTTTCTGAATGTCAGGCCCAAGAATAAAAGACAGGAAGAAAAAACCTTGATTCTTGGGTCTCTTGCGCTTATAACTTTCCAGGTCACCCGTATCTTTACCTGTGAGGGAACACCAGACTACTGCTCAGAAGGCTTCTGGATTGCCGTCACCTGTCCCCGACAGGGTGCCTTTGCAGTCCCGTGACGCGGAAATCAAGCAGGATGAAGCCAGATGGGCTGGTTCACATCTCTTAGGACTCCGCCTCCTTTCATGGTTCTGAACATGCAGAAATATGTTTGCTAAATACTTAACCAATTTTTCATACTGAATCTCACATGGAAGTTACTGAGATGATCAATTAAAAATTTAAGCCAGGTGTGGTGGCGCACACCCATAATCCCAGTACTCCGGAGGCTAAGGCAGGAGGATCACCCCAAGTTCAAGGCCAGCCTGGGCTACCTAGTGACTCCAGACCAGCCTGAACTACATGGCGAGACCTCTCTCTCTCTCAAAATAAATAAATAAATAAATAAATAAATAAATAAATAAGAGAAAAAAGAAAAATTCTGAGGAATTTCTCAAGAAGCAGGTACTTTGTTTTGTACTTTCCTTACAGAAATGAACTGTAGGCCGACCATTCTGTCAGGCTCTCAGGGCTGAAGACAGTAACGGAGTGATAGAATTGCAAAAAGTCAGGACAGTGTATAGTATGGGGTCTTATTAGCGGCCCATAAACTTCTAACTCCTAAATTGATTCTCCTGAAATTACATGTCCATTATGTATAGTGGAACACTTTTTTTCTGAAAGCAGCAGCTTTCTGTAGCTTTTATAAGGTCCTCAGAGGGGTTTGTAACACTCTCCCTGATGTTAAGAATTGCTAATCTGTCTGGTTACCTGCAAACTTGATAGCAGAATCCTTTCTGTGTCACTCTTAACTTTTTTATCTCTCACTTGGAACTCATCCAAGATGTTTTCAGATGCAACTCATTTTCCTCCTTTCTAAAAGGGTGATCCGTGTACATCAGAAAAAGTTAGTATAAGAAAACTAAAAATACAAAAATGTGCATCATAATATGTATATATATATAATTTTATTTGTCAACTAAAAAGCTATAAAGTCGGGTGTGATGGCACATATCTGTAGTCTCAGCATTTGGGAGGCTGAGGTAGGAGGATCACAGGTTCAAGCCCAGCCTGGGCAACTTAGCAACTTGGTAAGACCCTGTCTAAAAATAACGAAGGGCTGAGGATGGGCTCAGCTCAGCCCTTGGGTACCATCCCCAGTACTTCCATGGATGGATGGGTGGGTGGATAGATGAAAGGAGAGAGAGAAAGAGACAAGGAGAGAGGGAGAGGGAAGGAGGGAGAGGGAGGGAGAGAGAAGGAAGCAAAGCATGGGGCTACGTCTAATTCATTCATCAAGCCTTCGCTTTTAAAATTATCTAGAAAATTTTTATGCATATAATGCCTACTTTTAAAAACTTTATTACAACAATTTTCAGTATATATAAAAGTAGAAGAAATGGTATAACTAACCCTCTTTATCTAGCTTCAACAATTACCGTATATTGCCACATTCAATTCATCTGTACTTCCCCTTAGCTATTTTTTTCTTCAGGTTTAAAAAGATATGACTTAATACCATAAAACCACTCATCGTAAGTAAATCCAATGCACTTTAGTAAATGTGCAGAACTGTGCAACCTCACCACAATGACACAGTGTTTTAGAACATTTCTGTCCCCACAAGTTCCTTTACAGTCAAGGGATTGACATTGTAATCAGCCCCTGCTCCCACAGCCAGCTAACCACTGATCTGCTTTCTGTCTCTAGATTTCCTTTTCTGGGCGTTTAGTGGGAGTGGAATCATAAAATGTATAGACTTTTGCATCTGGCTTCTTGTACTTAGGATAATGTTTTTGAGGTTCCTCTATGTTGTTCATTCCTTTATTGCTGAATAGTATCGCCTTATGTTGATATATTACATTTTTTTCTCCATTCACTAATTGGTGGCCTTTGGATTGTTTCCAATTTTGAACTATAATAATCCCCCTTACCCAAGGGGACACATTGCAGGATCCCCCAGGTGGATGCCAGAAACCATCTGGTGAGTGATTAAAACTATTTATTACAGTAATAGGCACATTGCCATTAATCCCCCTCAAAATACTCTTTCCTTGAACTCTTCCCATCTTTCTTGCCACTTTCTGAAGCACTTCTGGAAGTTGTCATTAGTGAATGTCTTTATGAGCTATGATCAAAAATTCAATGAATGCTGCCTGTGGCCATCCAGCAGAAAAGCAGGCTTGTAAATGCATCACAGTGTGTTGTCATCCACCTTGTTCTTATATCTGGCTCTGTGCAACTTCTGGTTCTTCTCCAAAGTCCAAATGGCTATGAAAGATAAAGGCTTTGAGTTGATTTGAGGACATTGAGGTAGCCACAACAGTGCACCTAAGACACTCATAAAAAGGACTTCTTGAACCACTTCAGAAAGTGGCAAGAACAGTGGGATAAGTGTACTCAAAGTGAAGGGAGGATTTTGAAGGGAATTAATGGCAGTCTGTCTTTCACTGTAATAATTTTTTAAAATTTAATTATTCACCGTATTTGTTGATCATCTCATATATACATGTCTATGATAAGTTTACTTTTATAAATTAGATGTATTGAGATTAGCAATAATAATAAAATAGAACAATTATAACATTGTAATAGTTATTTGAAATTTATGCAGTGTTTATTTCTGGGACTTCTCACATTTTCAAAATCTGGTTAACTCTAGGTAATTGAAACTGTGGAAAGTGAAGCCATGGATAAGGGGCAACTACTGTATTGTGATTAAAGTTGCTATGAATATTCACATAGAAATCTTTGCTGAACATTTATTTTTCTCTTTAGTAAATGCCTAGAGTTGGAAATCATGGCTAGTAACTTTTTGTGTAACTTTTTAAGATACCGCCAAACTTTCTAAAGTGGCTGTGCCCTTTTACATTCCCACCAGCAGGTGTGAGGGTTCCAGTTTCTCTGTGTCCTGATCTACACTTCTTGTCTATGTGTTTGAGTTCAGTCATGTTAGTGAGTGTTGGTTTGTACTTCTCTAATGACGAGTGATATTAAGCATCTTCTTATGTGTTTATTGGCCGTTCACATATCTTCTCTGGTTAATTATCTATACAGGGCGCCCCTCCCCAGTGCCCCCAGGAGTTGAACTTAGGGACCTCCCACGTGCTAGGCAAGTGCTCTATCACTCTTATCAGGCCTTGCACATTTTTTAATTGAGTTGCTTGTTGTCTTGTTAAATTGCAATAGCTCATTATATTCTGGACACGTCTCTTATCAGATACATGATTTCAAGTTTCTCTTCTGACCAGTGATTTGCAAAGATTTTCCCCCTAAGCCAAGCACAGCAGAGGCTGAGGCAGGACTACAAGTTTTAGCCAACCCAGAAACAGCAAGACCCTGTCTCACAATAAAAGATGTAGCTCAGTAGTAGAGTGCTTGTCTAGCATGGGTTCAGTCTCCAGTATAAATAAATAAATAAATAAGTAAATGAATAAATTTACTCTGAAAGTTTATTTCTAGACTTTTAATTCTGTTCCATTGTTATGTATGCCTATCCTTACAACACTGTCATTATTACTGTGCTTTATAATGTTTAGAAATTGGGTAATATAACCCCCCCAACTCTGTTTTCAAAGTTGTTTTGGATGTTCCAGGTCCTTTCCATTTCTATATAAATTCTAGGATCAATTTATAAGTTTCTACAAAAAAGCCTGCTGAGATTTTGATAGGAATTGCGTTGAATCCGCAGATCAGTTTGAGAATTGCCATCCTAACAATATTGAGTCTTCCAATCCGCAAATAAAGAATGTCTCCAATTAGCCAGATATTTTCATTCCTCTTAGCAAGGTTGTATGATTCCCAATATACAAGTCCTTCTTAAAATATGTATTTCTAAATGTTTTATTCTTTTTGATAGCAAGAATAATTTCTTGAATTGTTTGTTGCTAGTATATGAAAATACAGTTAATTTCTATATATTGATCTCATAGTCTGTGACCTTCCTGAACTTGTTTATTAGTCCTAGTCAGTTTTGTAGATTTCTTAGGATAATCTAGTTACAGGATTGTGTGAACTGCAAATAAAAGTACTTTTCACTTCTTTTCAATCTGGATGCCTTTAATTTTTTTTTTTTTTTTTGTGGGTACCAGGGATCGAACTCAGGACCTCGCGCGCCAGCAGGCACCCGTGCCGCTGAGCGATATCACCGGCCCTTTCTTCATATGTGGGTACCGGGAGTTGAACTCAGGACCTCGCGCTTGCCAAGCAGGCACTTATGCCGCTGAGCTATCTCACTGGCCCTGGATGCCTTTAATTTTTAATTAATTTGTTTTAGTACACCACCTTACAGCACAAATTTGAATAGAGATGATAAGAGTGACAGTCCTGCCTTGGTCCTGGTCATAGGCGAACTTAGCATTCAGTTTTTCACCATTAAGTGTGGCATTGACTGAGTTTTTCATAGCTGGCTTTTATATGATTGAGGAGGTTCCTTTTTAGCCCTCACTGAGTTTTTATAATGACTATGTGTTGGATGTTGAAAAGCGTTTCTCTGCATCTGTTGCGATGAAATGTGTTATGCCATTTTATGGTGTATTTTATTAATTGATCAGATATTAAGTCATCCTTGCATTCCTGGGATATATCCACTTGGTCATGATCTATAGACAAACCTTTTAATATGTTGCTGGTTCAGTTTGCTCATTTCTTGTTAAAAATATTTTTATCTATATTCGTGCTAGACACTAGTCTTTAGTTTCCTTTCCTTGAATGTCTGGCTTTGGTACATGCTTTTTAAATTTTGAGTTAGAAAAAAAAGAGATAAATGAAGCCAGGCTATACATAAGCTACTGCGCATCTTACCTTTTTTTTTCTTCCTGAGATTGGAAGTCCTTCAATAATAGTTCTAACTGTATATTGCCAAATTGCTCTCCCCAAAGACTGCCAATTTTGTTATATCTCGTGCACTTTTAGACTTTTTAAAGGTTTATGACTCTAATAGTAAAAAATAGGAGGTCATTATTTTGACATGTATTTTTAAAATTATCAGTGAAGTTGACCACCTTTTTCATGTTTGGCCATTTAAACTTTTTTGTTGTTAAACTGTTAGTATTGTTTTGAGTTTTTTGTCCTTTATTGGTTTGTAAGAGTTTTTGTATATTGAAGAAATCAGTCCTTTGTTACGTGTATAGCAAATGTTGTTACCCAAATTCTTTTTCTGTGCTATATATATTTTTTAAATTTTCTTCCCTTTTATGTCATTTTTCTTTATAGCTTCTAGATTTTGTTTTATTCTTAGAAAACTTACCATCAAGATTATTTTTAAAATTTTTATTTTATTTTATTTATTATTTTTTTTTAATGTGGGTTCCGGGAATTGAACTCAGTACCTCACGCTTGCCAGGCAGGCACTTATGCTGCTGAGCTGTCTCACTGGCCCTTAAATTTTATTTTAAAGAGGAAAAAAAACAAAATTTCAAAACAAGAAAAATAGGAGAGTAACAATGGTTAATACATTGCATAAGATTATTTTTTAAAATATCTGTATATCAAGAACTGTTGTCATTGCCAGGTGTGGTGGCACAAGCCTGTAATCCCATCATTCAAGAAGCTGAGGCAAGAGAATCGCTGTGAGTTTGAGGCCAGCCTGGGCTACACAGTGAGTTTGACCAGTCTGCACCACTTAGTGAGACCCTGTCTTAAAAAACAAGCAAACAAACAAAGAAATGTCATTGTTCCCAAATTTTTTAGAAATGCACAGTCTCATGCCCCGCCCCAGACCCACTCAATCAGATTCTGCGTTTTTAACACAGTTGCCAGGTGACTTACCCACACAGTGAAGTCTTGAGACGTACCAGTCATCTTCCCGGAGCGCTTCTCCCTTTCTTCTCCTTTCCCTTCAGGCCTTAGAGTAGACTCAAATTCTTACATATGCTCAGCTCCCCCCCACAACACACACTGGGTATGTTGCTGCTACTGCTTGCTCCTCAGCAAACCCTTAACAAGTTGATAACATCTGAGACCAAGTGTGATTGGCTGGTGGCTTATCTCTGTCTTCCAGCTGTCTGAAAGCTCCTTGTGGGCATGTATTCTGCAAGGTTGACACATAGCGGTGCCTGATGCATAGTGGGTGGTCAGTGAATAGTTGGTGACTAATATCTGTACAGGTTAGAAAATGGGCTTTGGGCTCAGACTGCCTGGGTACAAATCTTGTCTCACCAAGTATTAGTCACCTAAGTCTCAGTTTCCTCATCTGTAAAATGGGAATAGTAAGAGACCCTACCTCATAGGATTGTTATGAAGATTGCATTACTACATGAATAGAACCTAGAACTTTGCCTGGTGCACAATCACCATCCAATATATGTTAGCTGTCATTGTTATCAACGTCATTACATTCTTGTTATCTTATAATTCAACTCACCTGCCTCAGAAGAGCATACCTGTTTCTCCACATTCTGGCTGGATGACCTTAGGTGAGTTATCGAATCTCTGGATCTTGGGTTAACTGGCAAACATCGGCAAAATGGTGACAAAAATTGGTAGGTACTCATCAGTGTGTGTAAAGTGCTGACAAAGCAGGACTAGATAAATGGAAGGAAGTTACCATGTCTGCCGCAGTTCCTGGAACTTACTAGGTGTGCCGTGACTTGGAGGCCTTTGTTTTTTGGTGTTGCCTTCTTGATAGGGTATTAACCTTCTTGCCGACTTTTTGTTTGTTCTCTGTGTGTGGACTTGCTCCATTGGTTTGAGGCTTTGAAACAAAAATGTAGTGGAGTCTTTCAGGATTTGTTTTTCATTCCTCTGCAACTTGAGCTCTCAGGGAGCCCTTGAGTTCCCCAGGGCAGTGTCTCTCAGCTAAGTCTGAAAGATTCTGTTTCAAAAGAAGATAGAACTGAAGTAACTTCTTAGATTTAATTGGCTTGATAACCAGAAGAGATTGTAATCCTCTGCCCTGACTTCAAATCACTTATCAGATAAACCTAAAAGCTTTGGTGTCAGGCTTCTTGGGAGGAGAAGTTTAGAACACATGCCTTAGGTTAGCAAGAAACAGTGGTCATAATGCTTTACATGGAAGGATAGTGGCTTACTGGTGATGAAGTGTTTCCAAATTCGTGTTCTCTTTTTAGCCCAACTTCTATGCGAAGCCATCCTAATAAATTATGGGGACATAAGGCCCAGCAAAGTTGATTGGCCCAAAGCTGCATAACTGAGGGTTAGGGTTCAACTTCCTGTCCATATTTTGGGGCCCCAAACTTAGAGGTTTCCTCGTTATGTGACAGCTGCCCACCTGTTGTCCAGATGTAATTTAAAACCCTACCAAAGAGAAATAGACACCCAGCACCCACCTCCATCCCAACAGGTATGTATCATTTAGGATAGACTTTAACCTGAACAGAGGTTCTTGACTCTAACTGCTTTAGGATCACCTGAAACAGTAGTTCTTAAACTTTAACTTGGGCAGCTTTCTGAAATGTAAGTTCTGGTTCACTAGTTCCAGGGCAGGGCCTGAGGTTCACTATTTCCAACAGGCTTCCAAAAAATGGTGATTGCCACTGTCCACAGATCTCACTTTGAGTAGTAAGGACCTAGAGATCCTTTAAAAATGCTGAATCCAGGGCCCTCTCTCTCAGAGATACTGACTTTTAATTGGTCAGGATGGTGAATAATATAAGGTACAGTAAGTCCTTGCCACTGGTGGTTTTTAAAGTTCCCCAGGTTACTCTTAAGGCATCAGGGCAGAGAGCCACTCTCCTAGATGTATAGCCACGATGTAGTGGTGAAGATGTTCTCGGGGATTCTCAACCTTTGACAGATGAAAAGGTAGAAGGTGTTGAGAATTCCTTCATGTGAGGATTTTTTAAAATATCAAATTCTCAAAGGGATACAGGAAAGATTAAGAGCCATAGTATTGAATTTGTATGTGAATGGATGGTTTCATCTTTTTTTTTTTAAATCAGAGGTTGGTTGGGGCTTATTTTACTAAGTATACTGAGCACCCCATCAACAAGCTTGTGCAGGTGGGGGGTTGGCCAATAACTTAAATGGCCATAAGAATGTGAAAAAAGTACTATAGTGAGGACTTAAATATTTCTCAAACAATTTAAGCAACAGTCTTTGAACATTTACAGGTGTGAGAATACATTTTGCTATTAGGTAATATTTTCATTTTCTTGCCTCTAGTATCATAGAAATATTTACAAGATACCCTGAAAAGGAAAGAAAGAAGAGAGTGATTCACCTTGTGGGAATCTGAGGGGTTCTTAAAGGGAGAAACATGTCACCTGGACATCCATGCTTAGGTAGGACTTGAATCAGCAAGATTGAGGGGCAAGAACTGAGGGCCAAGAACAGGAACAACCTCTGGGTTTCCCTGAAGGCTTAGAAAGAAAAGGTGAGAGGTGCTGTGGGCAAGTCATCTTGGGCCAGCAAGCAGACATCCCTCCATACCAAGCCAGATTTCCCAAACCCAGGTGTGCAGAGCAATGTTTTCTTTCTCATTATTTATTTCTCATTAAATTCTGTGTAATTCTGTATAAAAAAGGAAAATACAGATAGGGTACACAAAATAGGAAACCCCATCATTCAGTCCATTTAAATAATGCTCTAGTGAACACCCTTTTATGTACATTCTGGCATAGTTCCCGTATCTTTCATAACTGTCTAGAAGTACAGGATCTAAGAGAAAGCACTTTTGGGGGGCCTACCATGTTGCCCTCCACAAGTATCCCAGTTTCTAACCCTTCCAGCCATATGAGAGTAGCACACAATGCCATTTTAATATCAGAACCGGCGGCAGCATCTGGGTGTAGTCATGAGTTCTAAGCTGAACTTGGATTGCTTTTGGTTGCCAACTTAAACATTCAGAGATTCTAGCATATTACAGAGATATTCTTCACCATTTCTCTCTCTCTTGATCCTTCCTCTGAGATTAAAAAAAAAAAAAAAAAGGGTTGTAGTTGGTTGATAGTGTCTTTGTGTAAGGATTGTCTATTTTCTGCATGTTTAAAAATTCAGGGTTTTCTTTCCTAACAACTTATGGATGACAGTGTGTGCCTGTAATGCAGAATTCAACTTCCTTAAATTTTGGAATTTTGAAAAAAAAATTTTTTTTTTTTGGAATTTTGGTTAACTGGAACTCAAATATAGGAAAAAATTAGAGGAAAAAAGAGGGCAGTGCTTTTTTTCTTAAATGAAGCACATTCTAACAGCTGACAAATACATGTTTGCTAAGGATTCTAAGAGGAATGGCTTGGATCTTCACATGGTTGTTCAAGTGGAGGAAATCCTCTGATGGAGAGGAAATCAGACATTGTAACCAGCTCACAGCTGGTAGAGTCCATTACTGTTCTAAAAGAATACAGATCTGTTTGTTGATTCAAGGCAAGCCAGGACATGGAAACCCTTTCCTTTGTGCATGCAGAGGATTTCTCTGGAGGGATTTCAAGGAACTGGTGGTAGCAGTTGTTCCTTGGCAGCTAGTGTGAGGAAGATTTATTTTTCTGAGTATGTACCTATTTGTACTATTTAAATTATTCACGGTGTAGGTTTTAATTTTTCAAGAAATATGTAGGCTTAGGGCCGGTGAGATGGCTCAGTGGCTTAAGCACCTGCCCGGCAAGCGCAAGGGCCCGAGTTCGACTCCCGGAACCCACATACGAAAAAGGGGCCGGTGATATCGCTCAGCGGCACGGGTGCCTGCTGGCGCATGAGGTCCTGAGGTCGACCCCCCAGTACCCACACACACACAAAAAAAAAGAAATATTTTGGGATTTTTTTTTTTTTTTTTTTTTTTTTTTTGTGTGGGTACCGGGGGTCGAACTCAGGGCCTCGCACTTGCCAGGCAGGCGCTTATGCCGCTAAGCTATCTCACCGGCCCCATACTTTTTTTTTTTTAATGTGGGTACTGGGAACCGAACTCAGGACCTCGCACTTGCCAGGCAGGCGCTTGTGCCGCCTCCCACAGTGCTGGGATTACAGATTGTTTACCTCAATAGAACCTTAAACCTTGTAGCCAGGCATGGTGGCACACATGCAATCCCAACTACTCAGGAGGCTGAGGCAGGAAGTTTGCAAGTTTGAGCCCAGCCTGGGTAATTTAGCAAAACTGTGTCTCAGAATAAGGGCTAGGGATGTGCTCAGTGGTAGAGTGCTTACGTAGCGTGCACAGGGTCCTGAAGTCCCCAACACACACATCCTTTTTTAACAACCTTTTTTTTTTTTCAGTTTGTAGTCCAGGTATAGATGCAAGTGAGTGTGCATTTTTGGCAGGCCCCCTCAGTGACTGAGTGCCTGTAAAACTGTGTTTCAGAACCATCTGAATGTGTGTTTGGGGTATAGGGCTAACTTGATGGGTGGAGGAATGAGCATCTGAAATAAGGCAGCAGTAGAGGGTAGAGAGAGGAGGTGGGTACAAAAATGCAGTAAGTTGGTGATTCACGACACAGGTTCCTTCTTCAGGCCAGGCGGAGCGAAGACAGTCTGGCAGCTCTTCTGGTCCCTGGAGTGAGTGAAGTGCCCTTATTAATGAGGGGGAAGAGATGCTTTGGTGGGCAGATTTCTCGAGGTCATAAGTTGGTCTTGCTTGCCTTGAGTTCCCAGGTGCCTCTGCGGCCTGCAGCTATTGAAAGTGCCTCTGGGCTGGCGTTCTCCTGGCTCTGGAGACACAGTCCCTGCTCTCAAGGATTACGTTCAAGGGGAGAGGACGTGTAATACACACTGGAACATATCTATCCACATCATACATGTCAGGCAGATAAGACCCTAAATAGATACAGAGCGTAGAGTAAGGGACTGGGGAAGAAGGTAAATGGGACCCCTGAGGATGCTGTTTCAGATGGGATGACCAGTGAAGACTTCTCTGAGGAGGTGACATGTGATACCTGTGGCATTCCACAGAAGTGACAATGGAGATGAAGGCCCCGAGGGTACAGAAGGGCTTGCTGTCGAGGCCTGTGTGGCTGGAGCTGAGTGAGGAGGACGGAAGGAGGTGACAAGGCCAGCGCTGTTTTTGAGAAGGCCCATAGGAAAGCATGTTGGTAACACTGGAGCTTCCTGACAAAGTGAGCCTGTGGCTGCAGAGAGACGGGGAATGAGCGGAGTATTGTGGAGATGCGCTTCCTGTCAGCGGTAGCGGACAGTGCTATGCTGTGAGCTCGGTTAAAAGAACAGTGATCCAGAAGTTGGGCGTGTGGCTCCGCGTGACAGTCTTCCATTTTGCACAGATGTTAATTGACCTATTGTGTGACTGTTTCTGGAAATACACGGTCATTGCATTGCAGTGCTCTTGGGGGCATGAATTTGTTTCCTTGAGTGACTGCTTACATCATTATTTTTGAGAAGTAACTGCCACATATCCAAGTCGAAAGTTTCTCAGATCTTCTGTTTGCTTTTAAGGGATAAAGTCTCATTATATTGCCCAGGTTAGCCTCAAAGTCCCAGACTCAAATAATCCTCCTGCCTCAGCTTCCCAAGGATCTAGGACTCAGGCATGTGCCAACATATCTGGCTGTTGGGGGCATTTGGAAAGCAACATTTATAAGGGCCTTGGGCTTCCCAGAGCAGGAGGTAATGCTGGGTCAGTAGAAGCAGACATGAGCATAGCATGATTTAATCAGCTCTGAGGAGAAGTTCATTCCTTCCCCCCACGCCAACAGTGGCCTCTTTTCTTCCGAGCAGGTTTGGCTGCCGTGGTCTCTGCTACTTCTTTCTCTCACGTGTCAAACAAGCGCCTTCTACGTCCCGGGGGTTGCGCCAATCAACTTTCACCAGAACGACCCTGTAGAAATCAAGGTAAGTGTGGCCCTGGATCACTGGGGCCTCTGTGCTGAGCTATTCATGTCTGTCCTGTGGTTGCCAAGGACACGGACCAGTTCCACTTACCCTAGGGACAAGAGGGTGCACTGCGTGCTTCATGGCCAGTAGAGTAGCCTCGGGAGCCTGTGGTCTGGGAACTCTGCTCACCTCTTCATTTCTGTTACCATGCTGCTGGCTCCTGCGGTGGTGTCTGTCTGTCTCTGTCTTCTGTCTTTCAGGTGTATGTCCATCTGTCTCCTCCTACAATTCCGTCTCACTCAGCTTACCTCCTCTGTGGTTTTTCTGCCTCCCTCTTAATCTGTTCCTTCCTCCTGTTACCAGCTTTCTCTGTATAACTTATGGCATCTGCTCAGATGGTTCATACATTGTGAATATCTCTCTTCCTTGGCAGTCAGACTTATAACTTGCAGGAACATTAATTAAAGGAAAGTTTACTAAGGGTTTACTGAGGGTTGTTTACATGCCAAGCATTAGGCCTGATGTAGCCCCACAAGAATCCTCTAAGGCAAACTATATGTTCTACGGAGCTTTGTACATTTTACAGGTAAAGAAACTGAGGCCCAGGGAAGTGAACCGACTTGCCCAAGGTCGCATGGTGAGGAAGACACAGGGTTCATTCAAAGGCTTCTCTCTGTACCCTTGCTCCCACCTGTAGCCTCTGTCAAAGCCTCTGGAGCAAAGCAGTACCAGGGCATCTGGCCCCCAGTCCCCTAAGGCGAGGATGTGGGAGTGGACACCTTAGGTGGGAAGAGAGAACATAAACATGGATTCTTCTCTTTGTAATGCATATTTTTCCTAATTATCCAGGGAGAGAATGCTAAGAAACACAAAATTGTTACACAAAATAATTCATGATGTGCTTAATAGTGGTCCTCAGTTCCCTCAATCCAACATCACCAAAAGCTCTGAAAGTCCAGGTTTCTCTAAGCCCGCTGGAGGCAAGAGCTGCCCTCTACCATCGTGAAGCTGTTGGTTCATTTCTTTTATCCCACTTAGCATGAATATTTTTGCATTTCTCTACAGAGCTGTGCAGTGTGAAGTACTGCTGCAGACCCTCCTGGGGGTGTTATAAAACCTATGATACGTGTACCACATTGCCTTTCCAAAATCTGAGAAAGTCCTAATTCTAAAACAAGAGTTTTAAATAAGGATTGCAAACTTAGAATTCTAAAAATCATTTGCACTTTTAGATGGTGTATGAGGAGTAGTAGGCAGTTCATAAATAGTAAAAATATTTAGCTACATTAAAATCTTGCCAGGCCGGCGATACAGCTCAGCTCCCTTTTCTGAAGCTGTATTCTGTATGTTTGCATCATTTCCTAAACATTCTCCTTCACCATCTTCTTAAACCTTGTTTTTTGGAGGAATTGTTTGGTTTGGTTTTTTTGCAGTACCAGAGATTAAACCCAGGGCCTTCACACTGAACATCCCCAGCCCTTTTCTTATTTTTTTATTTTGAGACATGGGC
The DNA here is from genome assembly GCA_028451465.1 of Erethizon dorsatum. Lineage (NCBI taxonomy): Eukaryota > Metazoa > Chordata > Mammalia > Rodentia > Erethizontidae > Erethizon > Erethizon dorsatum. The sequence continues at coordinate 2,700,858 of CM051840.1, forward strand.
TTGGTAAATCACTGAGTTGCTCATGCTGGGCTGGAATTTTCAATCTTCCTGCCTCAGCCCCCTACAGGGCTGCAAGTAAGACATGTACCACCACACCTGGGTTTAAACCTTGTTTTTATTTTATTTTTTTAAACCTCCTTTTTAATGGCTGTACAATATTTAATTGAATAAATACATTATTTGATGTTGATTAGTTTCCCATTGTACAAGATTTTTTTGGTTTTTGTTTTTCCACTCTTGTCATTTAGCAGACATTTAATGAGCACTTACACTGTGTCATGCTAAGGCACAGAGACTATACAGGTGACCCCTGCCCTCATGAAGCTTAAATTTTAGCTTCTAGTGGGAGATACTTTTAGGGTTGGTTGTTTGCTACTGGAGATTGAACCCAGGACTGCACACATGCTAGGCAAGCACTGTGCTACTGAGCTGCATCCCCAGCCCATTTTACTTTCTTATTTTGAGACAAGGTCTCATTAAATTTCCCAGGCTGACCTCAAATTTACAATCCTCCTGCCTCAGCTTCCCAAGGAGGTGGGGTTATAGGGGTGCACTATCATGTCTTTCTTGGTTGTAATTTTATTTGTGGTTTTGTTTGTTGGTTTTGAGACAGGATCTTGCTGTGCAGTTCAGGCTGGCCTTGAACTCACTATGTAGCCCAGGCTGGCCTCGAACTGACAGTGATCCTCCTGCCTCAGCCTCCCGAGTGCTGGGATTACAGGCATGTGCCACCATGCCCGGTACTTGATTGCAATTTTTTTTTTGGTGAGTACCGGGTGTCGACCTCAGGACCTCGCGCTCCAGCAGGCGCCCGTGCCGCTGAGCGATATCACCGGCCCCTTTTTCATATGTGGGATCCGGGAGTCGAACTCGGGCCCTCGCGCTTGCCAGGCAGGCGCTTACGCCGCTGAGCCATCTCACCGGCCCTTGGTTGCAATTTTAAAATAAATCTTTAATGCAGTATAAAACTAATGAAAAGTAAAAGAATCCAGAATTATGGAGAGTACACAGCATGCTATAGTCGTGTCTGCTACAGTTACTTTGCTATTGCACAGTGTTACCAAGTATTCTGCAGATACTTGGGCACAGGGAGGATTCTTGGGACAGTGGTCTTAGTTTCTGCTGAATTGAGGACTAACAGCCTCTCCTCCCACCAGGCCGTGAAGCTCACCAGCTCTCGAACCCAGTTACCTTATGAGTACTACTCACTGCCCTTCTGCCAGCCCAGCAAAATAACCTACAAGGCAGAAAATCTGGGTAAGTTCTTCTCTCACTCTCCTTCAGCTTGTGCCTCAGGGGAACCCAGTGTGATTTTCCTCATAATGATGCCCTCGTCTGGCCTGTGCTATTATACTAGACACTGCTGTATATAGCTTATGTGCCTATTCACTTATTTCATCCTTTTAATGGCTGTCGTAGGGTGGTTGCTATTTTTTTCCCATTTTGCAGATTACGTGTTTTGCCTTCGGTTGTGTTATTAGTTAAGGCTGAACTGGGCTTCGAGTCTGTGTGGCCATTCTTGGTCGGAGCACTTGGCTTCTGTTCAGACTGGCTCTCTCGTGATTTCTTCATATCCCTTTCTCTCTGGTAGCTTCTGCCACCTGCTATGCCTTAATTGAAAGTGCTAGTGACTACCTCTGCCCTAAAGCAAGTAGAAGTGTCACCATACTTGCTAAGGTGCACAAGACTTTTTTGCCTCAAATAGTGTGTGAAGCACCCATGTAGTGTCTGGCGCAGGAGCTCCATAAATAGCAGCCATTTTATTCTAGTTTAAATAATTCTCCATTTGGCAGACTTTCTTTTTTTTTTTTTTTTTTTTTGGTGGGTACCGGGGGGTCGACCTCAGGACCTCGCGCGCCAACAGGCACCCGTGCCGCTGAGCGATATCACCGGCCCCTTTTTCGTATGTGGGATCCGGGAGTCGAACTCGGGCCCTCGCGCTTGCAAGGCAGGCGCTTATGCCGCTGAGCCATCTCACCGGCCCATTTGGCAGACTTTCAAGCTGAAAGGAAAAGAGGCATCCATTCAGGACACAATTATTAGTGCTTCCTCTCTGCCTGTCTTATGTTAAATCCTATAGAAAAGAGTGTGGACAGATGGTCTCCCTGACCTCAAGGACCTCACAAGACTTTTCTCCTCTCTTATATCGAAGAAAGAAGGTATTGACCAGGCCTCTGAAATGGCTGCCTTCTCTGTTCGGGGCTCCCATGGCACAAATGTTTCTAGAACCCCCGCCTGACAAGTATCCCTACTGCCAGCTATTGGGGATCTCATACCAACTGGGGCAGGCCTTGGAGCCAGTTTAAACGAGAACAGGCATCACTGCCTTCCCTAGATATCCCCTGTGCATGAGCCAGGCCCTATTCCAAGCATTTGTATGATTTACCTCATTTAATCCTCACAACACCCTGTGAAGTAGATTCTTTTGCTGTCTCCTTATCGTAGTGAAGGAAAGTGCGGCAAAGGCAGTGATGTCACTTGCCCCAAGTCACTCAACTAGAAAGTGGCAGGACCCTGGGGGCTCTGGCTGCCAGGTCCAGCACCCTTGAGCACCCTGTACACTGTCCTACTTGACTCTTGCAGTAGCTCTGCCAGCTAAGCACCATTGCCCTCACAGCAGAGGGCACAGTGACTAATAGGAGGAGGAGTAGAGATTTTTAACTCGGGTTTTCTAAGCTAAGACCAGTTTTTTACTAAAGCCTTCTGGTGTCCTGGCTGCCTTCTCCAGAAAGGCTCAGTGGAGCTGCTGAGGGCTGAGCTTGTGACTGTCACACTGACGGCAGTTCACATCACAGTGTATGTGTTGGAGCACAAACGGCAGGAGTGCTAGAATACGACAGCAGGTGCTCTTGGAGGGCCCCTGTCATGATTTGTGGCTTGATGAGGGAATATTTCTGACTAGGGATGGTAGTGTGTGCCTGTATCCCAACTACTGGGGAGCCTGAGGTAGGGGAGGGTATCGAGCCCAGAGGTGTAAGGGCAACCTAGCAGCACAGCAAGACCGTGGTCTCAAATTAATTAAACATATACATACATAATACATATATACATGTAGAAGCTAGAATACTTCTGTATTAGAAATGAGCCATTCCAGACCAGTATGTCCTCTTTCTTGGCTGAAATTTAATTTCTCCTTTCTAAATATCAAGAAATGATACCACCTCATTTGCTCTGCAGCTGGTTCCTCTCTGCAGTTCCTCCTCTCCTTAAGCCAGTTTATGTTGACCTGCAGAGAAGCTGGCAGTAGGACATCTGAGGAAAGAGCCCAGGGGCCCGACACCACTGCAGTCGTATTGGATGGTCAGTCCCTCTTTGGTCCTTAGCTTATCATCTGTAAATTGCCCTTTCGGCAGTGGGTCATGCAGGTGTCCTGTTGATGTCCCTGCTCCCCGCTGGCCAGTCCACCCATGGACTTTGCAGGCTCACCGCACTGCCAGACTTCTGAAAGTGGTGCAGTGGGGAGAGGCCTTCATCCAGGCCCTTTTTACCCGCTCCTTCCCTGGGTAGCCTCATCCACACTTGAGGTGTTGTTCACCATGGCTGCTACCTTCCACAACTCAGTGCTGCCACTGCAGTGGCACAGCTTGTGGCCACCTATTCAGTGACAACTCACAGCTTGGCCCTCACCTCTCAGTCCCAGCCTTAAGTCTTGACATCTGACTAGCTACTTGACATATCAAACAGAAAATGCCTTCCATCTGAATTCGCTGTTTTTCTTGTTTTCCCACCTAAAACCTTGCTGTAGGACTCTGAGTCTTCTCAGCATGCACCACTCCCCCGTCATCCCTGTGTCCAGTCAGCAACAGGTCCTTCAGGTTTCACCTCTGTCTCGCATGGATCTGTGCTCTGCTTTACCCTCCCTACACGCTCCCTTCATGCCCCCTGCTTTATTTACTTGCGTGACTGGTGCCAGCTCCCAGCTCTTCACATCCCGTTTTCTGCACAAAGCAATCAGGGTGATCTTCCTTAAAGCAGCATCAGATAACATCTCCCCCACCTCTCATTAACTTTTGTCGCTTTCTAGATAAAGCTCAGACCGTGGCCTGCAAGGCCCGTAGGGTCCAGCCCCAGCCTGTCTCTCACCTGTCTTTCCACTTATCCTGGTCTCCAGCTCGTCAAGCTCTCTGCTTCGTAGCCACACCAGCCTCTCTGGTTGGTCACAGTATACGCCTTCTTTTCCTTTTGTCTCAACTATTCTCTCCCCATCTCTTTGCACAGTTAGTCCTGTCTTCCATCAAAGTAACCCAACTACTACTCTCCTACTTGCTCAGGGAGACTTTCCTAGACCCACTTCCCCCGTTCACAGCAAGCATACAGGTTGGAGGTTTTTGTTGTTGTTTTTCTTTTTGGTGGTACGGGGGATTGAATCCATGCTAGGCAAGCACTCTATCACTGAGCTGTATCACTAGCCCTTTTTGGTTTTTTGAGGCAGGATCTCACTAAGTTGCCTAGACTAGCCTTGAACTTGCAGTTCTCCTCCCTTAGCCTTCCAAATAGCTGAGATTATGGGCGTATGTCACTATGCCCAACAACACAGTATATTCTTATTTTGCTGGTTATTTAATCAAAATCTGTCTTCCTGCTAGGCCAAAAGCTCCCTGAGTATGTCTGTTTAACACTGTATCTTTAAGGCCTGGCCCACAGCCAGCATCCAGTGCCTGTCTGTGAGTGAATGAATGAATGTCTAGATGACAAGGCATTCAGAGCCATATCAAGCAGCTCCCTACTGGTAGGCAAATGTTGGGCCAAATGCATGAGGAGGCGTTAGTCCTGCCTGTTGGCTTCAGTCGGTCTCCTTCAGCTTGTCCCAGTTTCACATCTTCACAGCAGAGTGAGAGCATACTTGGGCTTAGTTGACACTCCCTAGCGGCTCAGCACCTGTTAGTATGACATCTGGCAGCAGTTACTCTGAGGCAACAGGGAGGCCTGCAAGGGATGTGTCACTTCACCATGTAAAAAGATATTTTGGCCAAAAACCTCAAGTGCCACATTTTACCCCACTTCCTCCCTGCCTAAATTAGGATTAAGACACAAAGATAAATAAGAAACAGGGTCTCCCCTCAAAGAGCTCCTGGTCAGCCAGGGATGGTGGCACATGCCTATCTGTAATCCCAGCACTCTGGGAGGCTGAGACAGGAGGATTGCAAGTTGGAGCCCAGCCTGGGCAACTTAGTGACTTAGCAAGACCCTATCTCAAAAAATAAAAAGAGCTGGAGCGGTAGCTTAGTGCAAAGGCCCTGGGTTCAATCCACAGGACCACCAAAAAATAAAAGAGCTCACAGGTGGAGGAGACAAAACAATGCATACTACAAAGTTATATTACTGGTGCCAGGCATGGTGGTGCATGCCTGTAATCCCAGCACTCGGGAGGCTGAGGCAGGAGGATCACTGCAAATTTGAGACCAGTCTGGACTACATAGTGAGTTCAAGGCCAGCCTGAACTACATAGCAAGACCCTGTCTCAAAAAAAAGGTTATATCACTGACATATGAAAAAGTAGAAAGGTGATAAAAATAGTGCTTGTTGCCTGGCTGCTCTGTGCCTGAACTTGGATTAATGCTTTTATTTTTTACTGTGACTCTCTGAGGCAGGTGTTATAACTACCCTATATATAAGTGAGGAAATTGAGGCTTTGCGACATTGATTTGCCAAGACTGCTAAGCTAATAAATGGCACAGGCAGGGTGCAATACCGGGTAGCGTGGAGTCAGACCTGTCGCTCTTCACTATTCAGAAGGAAATTAGGAGGCCAAGGAGGGCTTCCGAGAGAGAGTGAAAGGGAAGCCGAGCTTGAAGCCAGGAGCACAGGACAGGGAGTGACACTCCAGGCAAAGGAAGCCACTTCAGGCCCAGAGGTTTGGAAGGATGTGGTACATTTGAGCTCCAAAGAGCTGGTGGTGCTAGAGCACAAAGGAGGAAGGAAGGGTGACAGGGAAGGCTAGACGAGCACAAACAGATGGGACAGAATATGAACTGCTAGGCTGAGGAACTGCTGAAGTCCGTGGAAGCCCATTTCGCCCTGCTGTCTCATGTCTTGTGACTGCTGACCTCAGCAACCTCAGGGCTGAAGCTCTGAGCTTGATCTGTCTCTCTTACGGCAGGAGAGGTGCTGAGAGGGGACCGGATTGTGAACACCCCTTTCCAGGTTCTCATGAACAGTGAGAAGAAGTGTGAAGTTCTGTGCAGCCCATCCAGCAAGCCAGTGACCCTGACAGTGGAACAGAGCAGGCTCGTGGCCGAGCGCATCACAGAGGACTACTACGTTCACCTGTGAGTTGTCCTCTGCTCCCCGCTGGCCTCACATGCACCTAGCAGAGGGTACTGGTGGGAGAGGCTGTTCAGAGGGACTGATCAGGCCCTTGGGTTTCCAGCATCGCTGACAACCTGCCTGTGGCCACTCGGCTAGAGCTGTACTCCAACCGTGACAGTGACGACAAGAAGAAGGAAAAAGATGTGCAGTTTGAACATGGCTACCGGCTCGGCTTCACAGATGTCAACAAGGTAGAGTGTCTCTGTGTGCCCAAAGGGCTGGGGCTGCACCTCGCGAGTCACAAGCACTTAGAACCACAGAGAAGGGGGAGAGTAAGCTCTGCACTTCTAACACAGAAAGGATGGGGTTCTGCCAAGGACACGGTCCCTCAGGTATGCACGGTTTGGGCAGCCTGTGGAAGATGCTACAATTAGCTGAAGGCTTGGTCACTAGAATGTTTGATTCCGTTTTTACGTGATTCGAACAAGTGAAATCTTGGACCTCGTCGGTGTGCAGGATAGAGGACCACACAGCGCTAAGGAGCCTGCAGATTCCCGGGTTTGGATCCGGCCCCTCCACTTACGAGTTGCCTGGGAGGCCTTGAGCCTGTATTTCCATCTCTATAATGGATGTGATAATGGTGCCTGCTCTCCAGGATGGTTTCACAGAGTAAATCAGACACATTTCTGTGAGCATTTCACAGCACAGCCCGAGGAATAAGCTGGTATCATGATGCTTGTAGCCAGGTTCTCTTTCCATATCTGGTTTTCTAAGCTGAACACACATTACTTGGGCAATAAGGGAGAAAAACCTTTCTTTTGAGGCACAGTTTCTGTCCTTGATGGGCTTCCGTCCTAACTGGGAGAGAATCAGCAGAGTGAGGCCCTGGATCTTACATCTCAGTTGCCTACTCCTGCCTGTCAATGCCAGGGGAGCTCGGAGGGAGCGCGTTGGGCATTCACAGTGTCATGGAGGAGGAGGCAGGCCTTGGAAAGTAGTTAGGCTTGAGCTGAGTGGACGTGGGGGGGGCATCCTCTTTGGAGTGCATGCCATGAACAGAGATGCAGGATAGGGACTGTTCATGGGTCAGGGAGGAACTGGGGATGCCAGGGGAACTAATGTGTTTTAGAAGATAGTGAAGGCCAGCTGTCTTAGAATCAGATGGTAGACGGCTTTGGATGCCAAGCTAAGGAACTTGGGCTTATATCCAGTAAGCCCCAGGGAGGCCTGGAGAGTTGCTGAGTGGAAGGGTGGTGTGAGAGCAGTTGCTTTGGAAGGTTGGTACAGCTAGGCATTCTGAACACGGGGAAGGGCCTAATGTCTGGGGTGTTCTCCCTGAGTGACATCGCAGTTGTTTCTTGGCTGCTAGCTGTTTTGTCCTTTCTGTTGCTTCATTTCAGATCTACTTGCACAATCACCTCTCGTTCATCCTTTACTACCACCGGGAAGACATGGAAGAGGACCAGGAACATACATACCGTGTCGTCCGCTTCGAGGTGATTCCCCAGAGCATCAGGCTGGAGGGTGAGTGGGGAGGTCTGGCCAGAGGGGCAGGGCTGGATGGGCCTGGGCTTCCATACCCAGGGTCTTCTCACATTTCTCCCCCCCGGAACTGGCTGATAGGCCTAGGTGTGGCATATGGGCCCATCCATGGAGGGGTCACTGTATTCTCAGTAGAGAAGGTGGGGAGCAAGGGACATTTGACATCTGTGTCATGGGCTGGGCACTTAACACCTCCCAGCAACTCCAAGAGTTAGGTGGTGATTATAGATGAGGAGCCAGAAGTTCAGAGAGGTTAGTGACTTGGCCAAGACCACACAGTAAGTCAGGGCTTTACTGAGCCTCTTTGCAAGAAGCAGCCAGCTCACCCTGGGTGGAAGAACAACGAGCATAGGGATAGACCAACCTTGCGGGCAGCGGGTGTCTTCTTTCAGTCCCGATGTGTGAGTGACTGGCACAGACTAAAATTGCCCAGGGCCAACAGTTGAGTGGGAATTAGAGAGCCCAGCCAGTGCTCACAGACCTTATAGGGCCTGTCCTGCTTCACCTCTCCTCTCTGCCCTCACCCGCCACAGGGTGCTCTTCAGTTAAGTTGCAGGCCTGGCCCTTGTACACAGTGGTGATTTTCTGGCTTTTTCAGAAATCTGTGGAACATAGCTTTCAAACAAAATCATACACAGGAACCTCCCAAAACATAGCTCTCATATTTGAAAGCACCCTGCGCCTCTCCTTCCGAGTCACGAGCGCAGGTTATGTTTATGTATGTGACTATTTCAAGATCTCTGCTCCTGCAGTGGCTGACTGAGATTAGACTCTCTGTCTGCTTTTTGTCACCATTTTATCTCCAGCGCCCAGCACAGTACCTGCCATGTAGTTGGGTGCTTGTTGTATGTTTGCTGGCTGAAAGAAGGGGCTGGGTGGTAGAGGGAACAAATGAGTACATGGGAAAGCACCTGCATGATTGATTACTAACGTATCGGAGACTGCGTGTGTGAATGAGCAAACGAGACAGAATGACCTCGGGTGTGGTGAGGTTTGAATGGGCCTGGGTGAATGGGTGAGTTCGTGTTGAGATTGAGTGCAGGAGATTGATGGCCACGCAGGAGATCTGAACTCAGACTTCTGTCCCTCCCTTCCCCATGCACACGCCCGTCTGCAGTCCTGAAGGCTGTTTGGAAGGGCAGGACTCCGGGGAATGTAATTTCAAAAGCCATTCTTGCCTACTGTGCTCCAGGCCTCCACTCAGAGACCAGGGCCCAGCAGCAGGCATCCTCAGAGGCACCCGCAGAACAGCCTTGGTTAGTGGCACTGACCCCCATGGGGCACACTGAGTCTCTGTTTCTCACAGACCTCAGAGCAGATGAGAAGAGTTCATGTACCCTGCCTGAGGGTACCAACTCCTCACCCCAAGAAATTGACCCCACCAAGGAGAATCAGCTGTACTTCACCTACTCTGTGCACTGGGAGGTGAGAAGGGGTGTGAGCTCACAGGTGGGGTGGGAGGGTTCTGGTCTGGGCCAGGATTTGAGAGCAGGAGGCCTGATTCTCAAGGGCTTCCTCCTGCCCCACCAGGAAAGTGACATCAAATGGGCCTCCCGCTGGGACACTTACCTGACCATGAGTGATGTGCAGATCCACTGGTTTTCTATCATTAACTCCGTCGTGGTGGTCTTCTTTCTGTCAGGTGAGAGCTCTGTGGGTTGACGGGTAGAGAAGACAGGGAGGTGGTATTGAGGAACTGAGACATCCCGTCACTTACAGGGATTTCTAGGGTATTCTCAGGGCCAAACGTTAGGACCCTGTTACAGGCATCAGGTGACAGAAGTAGATGAGATTTGGTCTCTGCCCTGGAAACTTCACTAGAGAAGGATGGATACAACTGTTGATACACATGTTCATTGATTCATTCAACAACACTTTATTTTTTTGGTGGCGGTGGTGGTATTAGGAATTGCTAGGTCAGGGCTCTATCGCTGAGCTGCACCCCAGCTGTTGTAGCTCCTTCTGTGCCAGATGCTAGGGATGTGGTGTTAAGCAGACCAACCAGTGTTTGTCCTCTATGCCCAGAGTCTATAAACTAATGATGGGAAGGAAACCAAACGCAAGTAATAGTATAGTTCCAGGTGGTGACAAGTTCTGGGAAGCAGACAAATGGAGTGAACACATACACAACAGTGGAAGAAAGGATGAAGTCCTCTGAATGAGGAGGAAGGACCATCATTGAGAGAGCCAGGGAAAGACTGTTCCAACAAGGATCACAGCCCTACAGTGAGGCGAGCTTGACAGGAAGCTAGATGGCCAGAGGGTGGTGGACAGAGGTGGAGCGATGCTGGTGGTTCCGGTATCATGACAAGCAAAGATAGTGGTAGGTACTGTTTAGTAAGCATTTACCAAGGGCCCAGCCGGTGTCCTGAGCACTTTACAGACATCTCAGTCCTTCAACCCCAAGAGCTAAGAGCTTAAATGAGTGCAGTGTCACACAGCCCGTTCTCTTGACCACTGCACTGCTCCCTAGAGAGGTAGGCAGGTAGAAGACAAATGTGGGAAGAGGGCATCTCTGAACCGAAGATGCCCAGTGTGAGTCTTGGCACATGCACAGGAGGCAGTCAGGGCAGGGGAAGAAAGTGGTAAAGGCATAGAGGTAAGAGAGGTGAGGCTGTGAACTTATAACTAAAGCAGCAAACTAGCTGGAAGGACCAAGCCATGGAGGAGCTGGGATGCTTTCCTTTCTGACAAAAACCGGTGCTCTGTGGCTGTCCCCTTCCATCCCAGCAGCCCTTTCTTTCTGCACACACCTCCTCAGTTGGCTGGAGTGGGGTTCTGCCCAGGAGAGAAGTTAGGTAGCTGCCTGGCCAGGTCCTACTGGAGGAGGACACAGAACATAGTTCATTCTTGGCTCACAGCTCTTCCTTCCCACCCCTTCTGTTTCAGGCATCCTGAGCATGATTATCATTCGGACCCTCCGGAAGGACATTGCCAACTATAACAAGGAGGATGACATTGTACGAGGTCTTGGCTAGGGCGGGATGGACTGGGAGAGGGAGGGTAGTCTAGCAGACGTGTGTGTGTGTGTGTGTGTGTGTGCATTCATAATTTCAAATATACTGAAAAGAAGAAAACTTCAATCACCCAGAGTGTTAGAGATGGTGTTTCTAGTCTCAAGTACAAATGCAATAGAAGTTGCAGAAAGAAAACTTAATATGACATGTCAGATTTATAATAAAACAGAAAAATGAAGTGGCAAAACAATATTTGTAACAAACTTAAACTGATACAGTTAAAATAATTTGTATGAAGTTTATTTTAAAGAACCAAAAACCTAAAATTACTAATGTAATGATGAACAGGAAAAAAATAATTTTTTTTTTTTTTTTTTGTGGGTACCGGGGGTCGACCTCAGGACCTCACGCGCCACCAGGCTCCCGGGCCGCTGAGCGATATCACCGGCCCTTTTTTTGTATGTGGGTTCCGGGAGTTGAACTCGGGCCCTCGTGCTTGCCAGGCAGGCGCTTATGCCACTGAGCCATCTCACCGGCCCATTTTTTAATTTTTTGAGACAGGGTCTCACTGTGTAGTCCAGGCTAGTCTTGAACTCATTATATAGCCCAGGCTGATTTCGAACTTGTGGCAATCCCCCTGCTTCAGCCTCCCGAGTGCTGGGATTACAGACGTGCACCACCACACCCAGCTTGAACAGAAACTTTACTGTAAGGAACTACACGTGGCCAGTATGCATCTGAAAAAAATGTTTTTACGTCAGGGATAACCTCCTAAAAGGCAGTCATTTGAACTATCAAATATCACACTTTTTTTTAAATAGTACTAATTGTTGGCAGAGTTAACATGAGACAAGCGCTTTCCTAAATTCCCCCCATGGAAGGTTAAATTGGCAGTTTTCTGAAAAGCAATTGTGAGTGCATCTCAAGGACTGTAAAGTAGGCATCTTGCTTTGGCAGAGCAATTCTTCTAGGATTTTCCTAAGGAAAGAATCAGAAATCCAAAAACTGGGTCTTAGAAATATTTATCCTAGCTTCGAAGTAAAATTTCAATCCCAGCTTCGAAATAAAATTTCAAAGAGTATTTATTAACATGAGGAAATGTTCACAAACATCATCTGAAAATTTCTAAGTACACGATATGGTCCAGATTTTATTATTTAAAACATATACATAGGCACATAAACATATCTGAAAGACTAAAGGAAATAGTGGCCTCATTATTTTATGTTAATGTACAAACATTATTTAAGTATAGCTAATTACCATTATTTTTATATTTTTAAATTTTTCTACATGAAACTTTTTTTGTTCATTGAAACTTCATGACATAGACCAAAATTTTTAAACTTTTTTATACAAATAAATACATATTTCTTTTTTTTTTTTTTTTTTTTTTTTTTTTTTGTGGGTCCCGGGGGTCGACCTCAGGACCTCGCGCACCAACAGGCGCCTGTACCGCTGAGCGATATCACCGGCCCTTTTTTCGTATGTGGGTTCCGGGAGTCGAACTCGGGCCCTCGCGCTTGCCAGGCAGGCGCTTACGCTGCTGAGCCATCTCACCGGCCCCATATTTCTTTATAATCAGAAAATAAATAGCTTCTAACTCTCACCACCCAAGAACTACTAAGTCAACATTGATGTGTTTACATGATTTTTCCTCCCACTAGACTTATGGAATTGGGGAGATTTTCCTTTTACATCGCTACAGGTGTGTGTGTGGCCTTCTTCCCCGTGTGACACTCCTGTGTTAGAGCAGAGCTGGGTGACACCTGAGGGACCCTCAGCCTGGGTCAGTGACCTGGGCCCTTGAGGGTGGTCCCAGTAGGAGCCGTCCCCATCCTCACGAGTCTGCCTCGCTCTCTGGCCCTTTGCTGCAGGAAGACACTATGGAGGAATCTGGGTGGAAGCTGGTGCACGGTGACGTCTTCAGGCCACCCCAGTACCCCATGATCCTCAGCTCCCTGCTGGGCTCAGGCATTCAGCTCTTCTGCATGATCCTCATTGTCATCTGTGAGTGGCCCCATTGGTGGTGTGGGGGCCTAGAGGAGTGCGGCCTGCCTGGCCCGACACATGGCTCGCTCTCCATGTACCTCACAAGAAGAGGACGGGCTTCCCTCCCTGGAGAAGGGCCAAGCACTTGGCACCAAGCAGATGTGTCAGCTTCTCAGGGCCAAACAGCTGCCTGTCCCAGCAGCAGCCCTAGACCCTGGGAATGCTGATCCTCCTGGCAGCATCTCTGCTCCATTTGCAGAGCCCACCATGTCCACCCCGTCCACAAGGCCACACAGCACTGCAAGGTTGGCTGCCTTTTGTAGTCAGGTTAAGTCAGTACTGGGTTTAGTACTAGACTCAGTCTTTTTTCTTTAACAAATAAAAAACACTAATATACCATAGTTACAGACAGCGCTAGAATCAGTCTGCCTAAACTTGTATCTTAACCTTATGCCTCCAAGCTTTATGACCTTAGGTCCACGACTTAACCGTTCTGAGCCTGTTTCCTCATCGGAGAAATAGAGAAACTGATCTCTGCTCACAGAGTTGAGAAGGCACGTTCAGTGTCCTGTGGGCTGGAAACTGCAGTTGAGATTCACCCAGTCCAGGCCCAGTAGCTGTCATAGCCCTCTGCACCCCACCTGAGACCCAGTCTTTCCCTGTAGAGGGGACTGGACCGTGTTGTGGAGAAGACAAAGGAGAAGGGAGCCTCTCCTAGCCCCCTCTGCCCAGGGTCCTGTTGGCCTGCTCAGGTGGGACCTGGGGGCCTGGCGATCACCCAGCCTCACTGCCTTCCTCTCCCCCGCAGTCGTGGCCATGCTTGGGATGCTGTCGCCCTCCAGCCGGGGAGCTCTCATGACCACAGCCTGCTTTCTCTTCATGTTCATGGGGTAGGTGTGTGAGAGCGGGCTCCCAGGGGCTGGCACACGCCTCCTTCACTCCGCTAACAGGCCCCCGTGGTGTGAACTTCTGCCCTTTTCCCACAGGGTGTTCGGTGGATTTTCTGCTGGCCGTCTGTACCGCACTTTAAAAGGCCATCGGTGGAAGAAAGGAGCCTTCTGTGTAAGTGTCTTAAACCCCTTCGCGGCATTCAGTGAACCTGAAAAGCTTGCCAGGCTTCCCAGAAGGAGTGTAGACAGGCCCCGTGGGGTTTTCAGGCTGGAGACTGAACAGCAGTGTGATGAAGCGGGAGGGCTTTGCACCCAGGTGTCAGCTGTTCTGGGCCCTTACCTATAGGTTCGCATCAGGACCTTTCCAGGCCTTAGTTGGACCATCTGTAAAAGGAGAGGTTTGCATTTGGATGGCTCAGCCAAGAGATGGAATAGAGGATTCACGCGGAAGGAATGATGGGATTTTGGTCAACAAGGCTACAGGAGAACCCCCTTCCCAACAGGATAGGAAGAATGGCCTGCCAGGGCAGAAGAGGCCAGGCCTGTGTAACCACCAGCCTGTTTTCTGGACTTGGTGCCTCTATTGCTCTCCAGTGAGGATGGCTTCTGCCCTTCCCTCCTCTACTGCGAATGAGGAAAGGTCTTGGCACCAGAAAAGATCATAGAAATGGAATCCTGGGGCCACCTCACCTCCCAGGGAGCCCTGAGCCCCTTCTTCCTGCAAAGTTTTTTTCCTATTCATAGAACTGGTATCTAACACAGTACCTGCACCAGCAAGGCAAGTGAGGAATTCCCTGCTCCACAGCAGAGTGACGAGGACACAAAGGAAAGGAGGAAGTGACGTTTGAGCTGGTTCTTGAAAAAGAAAGTTTCAGGTGGAGGGAAGCAGTCAGCAGAAGGCCTCAGATCCTAGTCCTGGCAGCTGCCCAGATGCTAGTCCTGGCTCTGTTCCTACCTGGTCTGACAGACATGAACAACCTCTGTGCCTCAGTTTTCCTGTCTCTCCAATGGGGGTAGTTGTGTCTACCTCTCCGGGTTGCATGGCTAGAAAGGGACTGAATATAAGGCCTGGTATGGCATTGGTGTCAGGAAGCTGATACCTACATAAAGGCCCAGCGACGGGAAAGTGCTGGAGCAGTGGCCAGCTGGTGGATGGGAGGAGCAGTGGCCAGCTGGTGGATGGGAGGAGCAGTGGCCAGCTGGTGGATGTGAGGAACAGTGACCAGCTGATGGATGGGAGGAGCAGTGACCAGCTGATGGATTCGGGGAGCAGTGGCCAGCTGGTGGATGGGAGGAGCAGTGGCCGGCTGGTGGATGCGAGGAACAGTGGCCGGCTGGTGGATGCAAGGAACAGTGGCCGGCTGATGGATGGGAGGAGTCGTGGCCAGCTGGTGGATGGGAGGAGCGGTGGCCCGCTGGTGGATGAGAGGAGTGGTGGCCAGCTGGGGGATGGGAGGAGCGGTGGCCCGCTGGTGGATGAGAGGAGCGGTGGCCAGCTGGGGGATGGGAGGAGCGGTGGCCAGCTGGTGGGTGGGAGGAGCGGTGGCCAGCTGGTGGGTGGGAGGAGCGGTGGCCAGCTGGTGGATGAGAGGAGCGGTGGCCAGCTGGTGGGTGGGAGGAGCAGTGGCCCGCTGGTGGGTGGGAGGAGCGGTGGCCCGCTGGTGGGTGGGAGGAGCGGTGGCCAGCTGGTGGGTGGGAGGAGCGGTGGCCAGCTGGTGGATGAGAGGAGTGGTGGCCAGCTGGTGGGTGGGAGGAGCGGTGGCCAGCTGGTGGGTGGGAGGAGCGGTGGCCAGCTGGTGGATGAGAGGAGCGGTGGCCAGCTGGTGGATGAGAGGAGCGGTGGCCAGCTGGTGGGTGGGAGGAGCGGTGGCCCGCTGGTGGGTGGGAGGAGCGGTGGCCAGCTGGTGGATGAGAGGAGCGGTGGCCAGCTGGTGGGTGGGAGGAGCGGTGGCCAGCTGGTGGATGAGAGGAGCGGTGGCCAGCTGGTGGGTGGGAGGAGCGGTGGCCAGCTGGTGGATGGGAGGAGCGGTGGCCAGCTGGGGGGTGGGAGGAGCGGTGGCCAGCTGGTGGCCAGCTGGGGGGTGGGAGGAGCGGTGGCCAGCTGGTGGATGAGAGGAGCGGTGGCCAGCTGGTGGGTGGGAGGAGCGGTGGCCAGCTGGTGGATGAGAGGAGCGGTGGCCAGCTGGTGGGTGGGAGGAGCGGTGGCCCGCTGGTGGGTGGGAGGAGCGGTGGCCAGCTGGTGGCTGAGAGGAGCGGTGGCCAGCTGGTGGGTGGGAGGAGCGGTGGCCAGCTGGTGGGTGGGAGGAGCGGTGGCCCGCTGGTGGGTGGGAGGAGCGGTGGCCAGCTGGGGGGTGGGAGGAGCGGTGGCCCGCTGGTGGGTGGGAGGAGCGGTGGCCAGCTGGTGGATGAGAGGAGCGGTGGCCAGCTGGTGGGTGGGAGGAGCGGTGGCCAGCTGGTGGATGAGAGGAGCGGTGGCCCACTGGTGGATGGGAGGAGCGGTGGCCAGCTGGGGGGTGGGAGGAGCGGTGGCCCGCTGGTGGGTGGGAGGAGCGGTGGCCAGCTGGGGGGTGGGAGGAGCGGTGGCCCGCTGGTGGGTGGGAGGAGCGGTGGCCAGCTGGTGGATGAGAGGAGCGGTGGCCAGCTGGTGGGTGGGAGGAGCGGTGGCCAGCTGGTGGATGAGAGGAGCGGTGGCCCACTGGTGGATGGGAGGAGCGGTGGCCAGCTGGGGGGTGGGAGGAGCGGTGGCCAGCTGGGGGGTGGGAGGAGCGGTGGCCAGCTGGGGGGTGGGAGGAGCGGTGGCCAGCTGGGGGGTGGGAGGAGCGGTGGCCAGCTGGGGGATGGGAGGAGCGGTGGCCAGCTGGGGGGTGGGAGGAGCAGTGAGACAGAGGTGAACCTGGCAACAGAGGGTGGGCACCAGGCTACAGAAGGCCCTCGTGATCGTGGGCAGTACATACAAGGGCTCAGGTGTAAGTCTGGAGCTGTGGCTCCCCATGCCCGGGCACCAGCCCGGGAGAGTCTGACAGACGAGAGTCCACCACAGTGGGTCGGGAGGTGGGTTCTCGAGTCAGGCCGCCTGGGTCTGAACCTTCGTTCCACCCTCAGCAAACTGTGCTGACGGGGGCAGAGTGGCACTCAATTTCCCTGGGCCTCAGCATCCTAGTCTTTGAGAGGAGTATAGTGTCTTCCCTCCTGAACGTGCAGTGAGGGTAAGGTGAGGTGAGGCGTGCAGAGCCCCGCGTTTGCCATCCCTAAGACTTATTAAAGCTTAGCCATCATTCCAAGTGGTTTGGGGTGGGGTCCAGACGTTCTTGTTTGTGGAGTTCTGTTATTCATACATTCAGCAACTCTTTTTCTAACAAGTATTTATTGAGTAGCTACTATGTTGTCTGGTGGGAGTGCATCAGAGAATGTGGTGGATTCCGTCCTCCCAAGGAGCTTACAGTCTACTGGAGAGAGGAAGTCATTGATCAGGTAGCAAAATGCATCCAGATGCTCCTCAGTTTAGGGTGGGATGATACCCCAGTGCCCGCATCCTGAGTTGGAAATGCATTTAATGTACCTAACTTACCAAATATCATAGTACAGTTTCTACTGAATTCATATCACTTTCACACTATCAGAAAGTAAATCATCAGTGGAAGCTTCGTAAACTGGAGACAGCTGTAATTACACACTGGGATGGAAGCAAGAAAGGTGCAATTTCAGGGATCTGAGAGGTGTAGACCCAAGGCCTATCTAGTCTGGGTCAGTGAATGCTTCCAGGAAAGACTGGTTCTGGAGCTGAGTTTGCGTGAAGGAAAAGGAAGAGTTGAAGCAGGAACTTCCCTGGGTGCAGCTCCCAACCCGGCCCCTCTTGTTCCCAGACGGCAACACTGTACCCTGGTGTGGTTTTTGGCATCTGCTTCATACTGAATTGCTTTATCTGGGGAAAGCACTCGTCAGGAGCGGTAAGTGTCCTCACCCTGCCCCTCCCCAGTAAGGGGACTGTGACACTGTCCCACTCCCCAGGGCCACTTCCTGTTGTTTCTGAGTCCCTTCCCTTTTCTGAGTCCCCAGAGTTCTGTTCCCAGCCCTGGAGGCTGAGGGCTGGTTGGGGTTTCCCCAGCACTGCCCATTGCCTGTCCACGTCCTGGCCTTGGTCTCTATGAGCTCGCAGACAGCTGGCCAAAGCTCACTTCTGCAAAGGAAGTTTCCATAGCCCAAGGACCAGCTGGGGAGTTCCCCTTTGTCTCAACCAAGGGAGAGCTGCATGGTGTGAATGTATTAATTAGGTCATTGTCCCCAAACAGGACTCTCCTTGAGTCCCACCCTCAGCACCGGCCCCTGCAGAAGGAGGCAGAGAGGATGGGGAGGGCAAGGTGGTCCGTTCCTTGAGTGGGGATCCTACCAGCCCCAGTCCATTGTGTTGCTAGAGGCTGTCCAGGACTCGCTGAGTAGGGTTTTGAACTGGTTTGTGGATGGAGGAAACGAGGTCTTGATCAGTTAGCAGAGCAGTGGTGGAGGTGGGCAGCCACCTGTGCTCTGTGCGCAGGTGCCTGTACGTCCCTGGATGAGGCTCCAAGTCCTGGCTGCAGAGACCAGCCTCTCCAGGGCTGTGGAAGTCACCCTCCGGAAACAAGGTCTTGCCTGACCTCTCACTTCCTCTTCTTTTATACCTGCGTCCCTGCTCTCCAGCATTTTCCTGCCAATTACCAGCTGCACATTTCAGACACTTGCAGAAATTTTGGAAAGTACAGAGAAGTAAAAGAAGTTAAAAATAAGCTGTACTTCACCCACCCAGAGATATTTTGTTGATCTTTAATAGTCTTTCAGTCTTGTTGCCATATAGATTTATTTAAAATGGAATAAGTAATTTACCAAAAATCCCAAACATTTGCATGGTACTTACTTTGTAAAAAATAGTGTTCTAAACACTTTATAATATATAGATATAGATATAGATATAGATATATAGATATAGATATAGATATAGATATTTTTTTGGGGGGGGTACTAGGGGGTCGACCTCAGGACCTCGCGCGCCAGCAGGCGCCCGTGCCACTGAGCGATATCAACGGCCCCTTTTTCGTATGTGGGATCCGGGAGTCTAACTCGGGCCCTCGCGCTTGCCGGGCAGGCGCTTAAGCCGCTGAGCCATCTCACCGGCCCAACACTTTATAATATTAACGTGTCTTCCTTTATGTGTGATTCCTTTTTTTTTTTGGTGAAACCTGGGATTGACCCTGAGCCTTCAAGCTGTCCCCACTTTTTTTTTTTTTTTTTTTTTCCCTACTTTGAGACAGAGTCTCAGTAAGTAACCCTGGCTGGGCTCAAACTTGCCATCCTTCTGCCTCAGCTTCCCACAGTGCTGGGATTACAGGCCTGCACCACCACGCCCAATTTATGATTCTTATAAAAGTTATAACCATACAGAAGAAGAAAAAATGAAAAATCAATTCTGTCCGTCACATCCCATCCAAGGAAACAGTGTTAACTTTCTGGTGTAGGCCTTCCCTGGTGCTCATATGTGTAATGTTTTTATTAAAATGCAGTTCTTCCGAACCAGACACGGTGGCGCACACCTGCAATCCCAGCACTCAGGAAGCTAAGGCAGGAGGATCACCATGAGTTCAAGGGCAGCCTCGGCTACATAATGAGTTCAAGATCAGCCTGAACTACATAGGGAGACCCTATATTAAAATAAATAACAAAAAATAAAATAGAGTTCTTTTGTACATACAGTGTTAAACCTACTTTTTGCACTTATACATTGTGGTATTCTATTTTAACCAAATTAGGAGCACTTCATGCACTTTTTTTTCCTTTTTTCTCTTCACTTAATGGATGACTTAATGTCATTTTCTTTCATTCTGGCCCCTTCATGTCCCCTTAGGGTTTTCAGTCCCTTCCTTCCCTCTTCTCTGCTTCCTCCTGGCGTGCTGAGATTTCTTCTCCCCTGGGAGCCCAGTCCTCCTCCCCACTTGCATTCTGCTTTCCTTCCAGGAAATTCTTGGCCCCAAGAGACTCTGGCCAGGATGCCGGGGTTGGGTGGGATGTGTGCAGGACCTTCTCCGCCATAGTGGCCCTGCTGCACATGCGGCTGCTGCTTCCCTGGATCCCAGAAGGCCCCCTGCCCCTTGCATAGCACTATCCTGGGCATCAGGGCCTGGTGAGGTCCTCACAGCAGTGTGTCTACAGGTGCCTTTTCCTACCATGGTTGCTCTGCTCTGCATGTGGTTCGGGATCTCCCTGCCCCTCGTCTACTTGGGCTACTACTTCGGCTTCCGCAAGCAGCCGTACGACAACCCCGTTCGTACCAACCAGATTCCCCGGCAGATCCCTGAACAGCGGTGGTACATGAACCGATTTGTGGGGTGAGTCTTCTGGTGGGGTCAAGAGCAGGGGGCTTTTGGAGCATGTGGGGCCAGCACTCCCCTGAGCCACAGCTTAGGAGGACATGGAAGAGGGTGCCCTCGCCAGGAGCTGGAACCAGAGCAGCAGCTGCAGCCCTGCTAGTAGACTGGGTGGAAGCTCAGTCTCCATGACAAAGAGGACAGGGATGCTGGAGACTTGGTGCCGGCCTGGGAACCAGGACAGGGGAAGGGAAAGGTAGAGGGCGTGGTGGAACAGTTCAAGACAGTCACTTGAACCTGTTTCCCACCTACAAACTGTGGAGAATGGTACCCATCCTGCTACCTCTCAAGAGGGCGTAGTGGCTCAGCAACACAGAGAGGACTTAACGCCCCACCTGCGTAGGCACTGTCTCTCCATGTCACTGCGGGAGAGGGGAAGCGGGGGTTTCCTGATGGCCAGGTCTCAGGCAGTGTTGACCCTAGTGCTCTGCTGCAGCATTCTCATGGCTGGGATCCTGCCCTTCGGCGCCATGTTCATCGAGCTGTTCTTCATCTTCAGTGTGAGTACTGCTGCCTGTCCCCACGCCCCACGATGCAGCCGCGCCTGCAGCCTGGTCTCCCCCTTGCTTAGGCACAGTGCCTCTTACTACTGTGAAATTGTAGGCATGCTGTTTAACCTCTCACATGCCCATTCTGCACCCTGAAATTGGGTGACAGACTTGCCTGCCAGGACAGCTTTGAAAGGTGTAGGAGATAGGCCACATATACAGGGTCTGGTGCCTGGGAAGGGCTCAGAACAGGGAATTTCCTTCAGTAATACTACAGATCATTCACCCCCATGATGAAGATCATTGCTATATCTTTCTGGGTCGCTTCCTTTTTTTTTTTTTTTTTTGGAGGGTGGATTTTAAGACAGGGTCTCACTGTGTAGTTTAGGCTGGCTTTGAACTTACTGTGTAGTCCAGGCTGGCCTCGATCTCTTGGCGATTCTCCTGCTTCAGCCTCCTGAGTACTGGAATTACAGGCGTGCGCCACCACACCCAGATCCCTTCCCATCTTTTACCTGTTGACATCACCCAAAACTTAAGGCAAGTGGGGCGAATGATCCCCATTGTCTGGATCTTTGTGGTCTGTAAAGGCCTTGGCATTCAGGAAATGCTGCTGCTGTGAAGTCTTTACTCCTGCCTGGTAGTGCCAAGTTGAAAGGTGGCAGGAGGACTCCTCAGAGCCCTATAAGTCTGGTGATCCAGCCCCATGTCCAGCACAGATGGTGCCGTGCCCCAGTCAGTGCTGGACAGGTATCTGCTATTCCAGAGTAGTGGCCCAGCCCTTCCCTGCTGTAACCCTTGCATATTGAGGCCTGCCTAAGTTGGCTGTCCTTTGGCTCCTGTGCATTTGCCAAAGAGACCCCCTCTATCCCATCTGTGTACCCCTGGGCCAGTTACTGTCCTGTCTTAGCCTTCACCCCCTCAGCTGTACAAGGCCGCACTTACACAGGCTCCACGTGGAGGTAAGTGTGGCACAGCGCCTGGCATGTGTGAGCTGCTCCTGAGTGGTGGGGGCTGCTCTATATTTCGATGATTTCCTACATGCTGCCACCTTGAGACCGGGGCCCACTCAGAGCAGGGTCAGCCACACCCCAGCCCCTCCCTACAAACACCATGGCTCACCCCCTGCTCCAGGCAGAGCCACACGCCAGGCCCACAGGCCCGGATGGTATCCTGATGGTTTCTCCATTCCTGCTCTGGTGACAGATGGTATGCAGGGGAAGGGACAGCTGAGTAGAGGCGAGCCAGCTGAAGATTTGCTCTGGTGTGTCCACAGGCAATCTGGGAGAATCAGTTCTATTACCTCTTTGGCTTCCTGTTCCTTGTTTTCATCATCCTGGTGGTGTCCTGTTCACAAATCAGCATCGTCATGGTGTACTTCCAGCTGTGTGCAGAGGTAATGGGAACGGGGCCGGGAAGTGCAGAGGGGAAGGGCTGGACCAGCATTGAACGGGTCAGTGAGGCTGTGCAGAGGCGAGGTCTGGGTTTCCCAGGTGGCCCAACTCAGGCTGAGTCTTGGGCCAGTGAGTTTCTTCCCTTCCCAAACCTGTCGTCCTCGGGTGTGCGTTGCGGTCCATGATACCATAGCAGCTTCAGTGAATGGTTCTGTGGGGTAGTCAGCACAGCTTGATGGAGGACTGCAGGCTTGTCAGTACCAAGTCCACTCCAGTGGTAGTTTCTCAGCAGTCTGGTGCAGATTGGTAACCTGCTGTCCTTCTGGGGGCTAGCTCCTGAGAATAGGTAAGCCAGCCTGAATCTGGGTCCTCCGCTAATGGCTCTGAATCTTCAGCAAGTCGCTCGGTCTCTGTGCCTTCCTCCGCTCCTCAGCATGACAGGGATAGTAACAGACCTAACTTGGAGGCTTCTGCAAATGCTAAATGAGCTGATTGAAATGTAGTCCTTATGGTTCCTAGCGCAGGGGAAGCATTCGCTCAGTATGTGATAATTTGGGGTCTGGAGATATAGCTCAGTAGCAGAGCTCAACATGTGGATGCTATAGGTTCAATCCCTAGTTCCACCAAAATGAAACAGGCTTTGTTGGGCATGATCGTGCACACTCAGGAGGCTGAGGAGAGAGGATTGCAAGTTCAAGGGCAGCCCGGGCAACTTAGCAAGCCCAAATCTTAAAATAAAAAAGGCAGGGAATGTAGCTTAGTACTCCCTGGGTCACTACTTTCCATCACTCAAATGTTACTCTTCTTACCCAGAGTCTTGAGTTCCTCAGGCACCTATATAATTTGGCTGGAAGAGGGCCTGGAGACAGCAGTGACCCTCCATTTGTTTCCTCCTCAGGATTACCGCTGGTGGTGGAGGAATTTTCTAGTCTCCGGGGGATCTGCATTCTACGTCCTGGTCTACGCCATCTTTTATTTTGTTAACAAGGTACCACCCTCCTGAAGGGCCGGGCCCCTCAGTCCTCTTTACTCAGGATAGTGGAGAGGAGCTTGCTGGAGGGAAAACCCCAGTGTCAGAATCTTACTTTCCCAGCTGGGCGTGGTAGCACACGTATGTAATCCCAGCACTCAGGAGGCTGAGGCAGGAGGATCACCTTGAGTTCAAGGCCAGCCTGGGCTACTCAGTGAGTTCAAGGCCAGACTGAACTACATAGCAAGAACCTGTCTCAAAAAAACGAATCTTACTTTCCCACCAAGACTGGGGAAGACCACTCTTAGAACATGCATCTTTTAAGGAACGAGATTGTCTGAGTTCTGTATGTTTGGGAGACAAGCCTTCAAGATAAATGAGTGTGAATGTTGCGTGCAAAACCTGGGATAAAATACCCCCAGAGCAGTGCTTTAAAGCAATGTGTCTTTGAGACTGATAATATAGTATTCACCTCAAGATA
This sequence comes from Erethizon dorsatum, assembly GCA_028451465.1. Classification (NCBI taxonomy): domain Eukaryota; kingdom Metazoa; phylum Chordata; class Mammalia; order Rodentia; family Erethizontidae; genus Erethizon; species Erethizon dorsatum. The sequence continues at coordinate 2,724,213 of CM051840.1, forward strand.
CTAGGGAAAAAAAACAATAGGAAAGAATAAAAGTAGATGAATTAATAAAGATCAGAGAAAAAATGCTGGTATAGCCCCTAGAACCCAAACTCAGGCCCTCAAGTTTCCTGTCTCGGGGGGCTTCCTTCTCTTCCCCACTCAGTACCGTGTGGTCCTGCGGAGTAAGGAGAGGACCAGCAAAGGAAGGGCTTTGCCTGTGTCTCCAAGGCCAGCCATCTTGCCACATGAGGCCACATGGGTTGCATGTGGGCTGACAGCAAAGGGAAGGTGGCTTGCACGACTAGGACAAGCTCACAGAGCTCATGGTCCCTGAGGAATGGCATGAGTAAGAGTGCAAATAGATCCCAGCAGTTTTGATAGATTCATGTGTGACACATAAAACCAGCTGTGCCAGGGAAAGGAGTTCGGGGGCTCTGGTGGGCCCTCTCTCCACAGCCAGCACTGAAGATGTGATCTCACCCATTGTACTTCGGCTTTCCAGAGCCCAAAAACAGGTAGTCCTCTGCTTGCAACCAGGCCGTATGTGCAAAACAGAGTTGTAGGTTTGTTGATTGAAGCTAGGAATCCTTTTCCCCCAAACACCAGGTTGGACAGGACTTTAAAGATCATTTAACAGGCTGCTCCCGAAGTAAAATTTTATTGGACCAGAGTAGTGATCAGTTACCTATCGTCTGTGGCTATTTTCACACTGCAGTGGCAGTTGATCAGTTGCAGTGGCCTCTAAAACCTCAAAAAATGATACTGTGGCCCTTTAAGAAAAAGCGTGCTGCTGGGTGTGGTGGTGCACACCTATAATTCCAGAACTCAGGAGGCTGAGGCAGGAAGATCGCCGTGAGTTCAGGCCCAGCCTGGGCTATATAGTGGGTTCAAGGCCAGCCTGAACTACTTAGCAAAACCCTGTCTCAAAAAAGAATACAAGAAAAAGTATGCTGAATGCTGCTACAGCACATCCAGTGACAGAAAAGATACTTTCTTCTGACAGTCCCGTTCTCCTCCCAGATAGGTCTTCCTTGAGTCACACTGCAGTCTGCCCCCATATAACTCGCATCTTCAGATCTTTAGTCTTATTCCAGGGATCATCCAGAACAAATCTAACACGTCCTCTACATGAGTTAAAACTCTTGTGATTGGCAGGTGACCAAAACCCAGTTCATACTGGCTTAAGCCAAAAGAGAACTTATTGGCTGATATAAATGAACAGTTTATGAAGCTGGAGTCCTAGCTTCAGGCATAGTTAGATTCAGGGTCTGAAAAATACCACAGTTCTGTGTCCATACCTTAGCTCTGTGTCTGCAAGCAGGAACTTGCCACAAAGTAGCAAGCAGCTAGGCAAGGCAGCCCTGGTGTCTCCTCTTAGCAGCTCCGCAGCTTAGGACTAAAGAATGCCTTTCCTCTGCCATTGTGTGTCAGTCACAGGGAGCACCGCATTGCCGTGCTCAGGTTACATGCTTCTCGCTCACTGTTTAGCAGGCCCAAAGCATGGTGCACTCTGATAGACTAGCTTAGGTTTTGTACGAGGATTAATGTCCCAAACGGGACACAAACTAGCCAGTATGTTCCTCAAAACACCTGAGGAGGAAGACAGGAAACAGTGTTGGGCAAATAAAAATTACGGATCTCATCAAAGGCTCCCATCCCACCTTCTACCCCAACTTGCTTTCTCATCTAAAAACCTCTTCCTCCAGCCCCTGTGTAAAATGAGACCCTTGGCTGGCTGAGCTCTGAGGCCTCTTCCAGCCCTGTTTTTGCTCATCCCTTTCCTGGTTTGACCATTGCCCTGCTCCTTCCTTCCCAGTGCCATCACCCCTTAGGTACCCACAAGATGCTTGTAGGAGAGGTGCAGGGGTAGAGCCTGAAAATAGCACCTTTACCCCTTAGGCTTAGGAGAGAGTCTCAAGTAGTGACTTAGTGAGACTGTCTCAAAATAAAAAATAAAAAATAGGGCTGGGAGTATAGCTCTGCGTCAAGACCCTGGGTTAATCCCCAGTAACACACATACACATACACATGCATCCAAAAACAAAAGATGGAAATTGGAAGGTAATTTTGAACTGAATTACAATTAAAACACACATAGCAGAATTCTTGGGGCATTGTTACTGTTTTCTGCTGAGCTCCTGGCACTTTGTGGCCCATGGACCCTGGAAGAGGGCTCTCAGGTGCTGATGACTAGGCACCTCTTGGTATCAGAATTCCAGATTAGCTCCATTTGTCCCAGCAAACATCACAACAGTGCAGATCCCTCGCATCACAAAGGAATCCCAGTCACAAAGCAGTCTGAAATGCTCTGAGAAAAATGTAACAAAAGTGACAGGCACTCTTGGGAAAGGAATGTAGGCTGACGGTGGCTCTCTGTCCTTAAGGTCAGAGCTGTGGACACCTCGCCCCTGCACCTTCTGCTGTCCAGGAGTGTTACTGTGCAGTGCTGGGGCCTGGAAAGCCAGGGAGTGGTCCAGCTGTGCTCATTCCTGCTTGTAGCATTCCGGCCCTGGGCCTGGCCCTGAGGTCAGCAGCATCCAAGGCAGCACACAGGTGCTGGGACAGATGAAGCCTAGCCATGTCTGTGAGCCCCTTTCCCTAGCAGGTGGCAGTTTTGCCACTACCTGGTGTGGGGGGCAGTTTGTCATGCCACTGGCACTAAGCATCTGTCCCTGTCTTCTCTCCTCACCTGTTGCCCCAGCTGGACATCGTCGAGTTCATCCCCTCTCTCCTCTACTTTGGCTACACGGCCCTCATGGTCCTGTCCTTCTGGCTGCTCACGGGCACCATTGGCTTCTATGCAGCCTACATGTTTGTCCGCAAAATCTATGCTGCCGTGAAGATAGACTGATTGGGGTGGACCACGGCCAGGCCCACTCCGTCCTCGGACAGGAAGCCACCCTGCGTGGGGAACTGCAGGCACGCGAAATAAAGTAACTCCTGCTTATTTGGAATACAACTCCTGGCACAGTGTTCCTGGATCCCGGGGCTGCGTAGGGGGCGGGAGGGCCTGTAGATAAATCTTGCATTTTTCTTCATCTTATACCAGTTTTGTGGGGGCCGAGTTTTTTGTGGGTTGTTTTTTTCTTCAGTGCTAAGCAGGAACTCTCTGACCTGTTTGTTCAGGTTTATTTTGGTTTGGGGTTTTTTCTTCCTTAGTTTTTTAAACAAATGGATCCAGGATGGATAACCACCAAGATACTGGGTTTGGTCACTGTCTCCACCTCAGTTCCTCAGGGCTGTTGGCCACCCCACAACTAACCAGGACAGGAGATGCTGAGGCCCCAGTGACGGTTCGGAGCCTCACCACGGATGCCGCGACACTGTACTATTCTAGTCTGGACAGCCCCCTCAGTGCCAAGTAGCCTTTTCCCCCACTTCTCTCTTGCCCCGCTTCCTCCCAGGCTACCAAGGTAGAGCTTCCAGGCAGAGCTTCCAGCCAGCCCTCTGAGCTACCTTTTTCACCAGGAGCAAGCCCAAGACTTGGTGGCTACAAGGAAAGCCCCTGGGAGCACTGGGGCGGGTTCCCTGGGACAGCAGGAGCCCCCAGCAGAGCAGCCGGAGTCTGCTGACCAAGGAGGAAGAGGAGAGACTTGCAGTGAACTGTTCTTGTGCCAAGAAACCCTGGACCTGGAGCCACGAATCTGTAGAGCCAGGCATTCACCTGCCTGTGTCTGGGAAGGGATGGCTAAGGCCACTAGGGCCCTCGCCCCTCAGGACTGCTCCCCAGTTCTTTCTTCAGGGGCTGCCAGTCTCTCCAAAGAGCTGGTGGTGAACCTTCTACTTCCCCTCCAGGGCGGAACAAGGAGGTCCAGAGGCCTAACGTGCCCTCCTCGAGGTGGCCAGCCAGAGCCACCCTCGCCCTGCTGTCCCTTGGCCTCAGTGTTTCTGCTCCTTCTTTTAGCTAGACTCATGCCCCCACCTCGCACCTGAGTTATTTTGGGACACCCAGAGAACTACGGGGAGAAGGAAGTTCTGTCATTCCTTCCCCATTTCCCAGGAAGAGGCAAGAAGTCCAGTGTCCCCAAGCTGGAAGGACACTCATGTGGCTACCTGGCTCTTCTGCAGACCCCTGCTCTTCCCAGCCACAGGCCGCCTGTGCAAGTTACAGACATTGGCTCTCAAATTGCAAGACTCTGTCCACCTGGGATTAGGGTTTAAGTAATAGCCGCTTGTCCTTGCTTCAGCCCACCACGAGACAAATCTCAGGATGCTGGTTAAGCTAGGGACACCCACACACCCCACTGCCCCAGTGTTCAGGGCCCCGCCAGCTCTGTCAGTCAAACTGGTGAGCTTCCGAGTCTTGCCTCTTAGTGACTGCGCAGTGCCAAGCGGCATCTGCCAAGAACCGGCTTGGAGAAGGAGGAGCCCAAGCAGTAGAGAATGAGACCGGAGTCTTTGTTCATTCAAATCTCGGATTTTTTTCCCATAAGAGATTCTTTTTGGGGGGAGTGGGGAAATGGACTCCACAAAGGTTCAACCATTGTCAATTTTTCTGACTTTTTAAATCATCGTCATTATTTTTAATTTAAAAAATGCCTGTATGCCTTTTTTGGTCCAATTGTAAATAAAAATGCCATTGTGATGTTGTTGTGCCTCAGATGACATTTAAGGGTTACGGGTCTGGTCTGATGGCTTCTCACGTGGGCTGTGCTGAGTGGCTTCTCTTCAAGCTCCTGTCAGCCTTCAGCTAGGGCTCGGGCCTGCTGTTCACTCAGCCTCCACCCATGCTGAATTACGAGCATGCGCCTCTCTGACCGCACAAGCAGGAAATGGCCATCAGATGTGGGCTTTGGTAGAAGTAAGACCTAGTTTTGGATCCCAGCTCCAATATTTTACAGCCAACTCACTTCACCCTCTTTTATCATGAGTAGCTCTTTCAGTTGAAGCAACAGAAGGGACTCCATCTTGCAAGGCAGGGAGGGAGGGAAGGGGAGCAAAGGGCAAGGGTAGGAACGGGAATGTGGGTTGAGTGGCTGGGCTGTAGCTTAGTGGTAGCGCACGTGCTTGGCATACACAAGGCCTGGGTTCAATACCCAGCACCAAGATAGAAAGTTCAGTCCTAAATGGAATTAATTGGCCCATAGGTCCTCAAAGACATTGTTGGTTTTTCTTCAGGTCTGGCTAGGTCCAGGGTTCAAAGGATAGTCCTAGGGCTCTCCACCGTGCTTCTCTCGGAACTCATTCTGTGCTGTTTGCGACTGTCCTTCCCTGTGAGGGAGGCGGGCAGCGTGCGTGGGGCCTCACTCTGCACTTCTAGGTCGGTGTGCCTGGAAGGAGAGGGAAAGATGTCTCCTTCCCTGCTTGAGTATATTCAATATGTTTCTTCAGTATGGAAGTCCCAAGAAAGGTCTCCGGCCCGGTGTGGACTGCTGTTTGTGTATCTTGTGACAGTCACTACATCCAGGGGTACGGAGTACATTCCCGGGACTGTTGGATACTGTGAATTTCAGCCCCACCGAAGTTACCTGCAATGGGTGGTGAGCAAAGTGCAGTCTCCCTTACGCCAGGTGTGGTGCACACCTGCGGTCCCAGCACTTGGGAGGCCAAGGCAGGAGATCACTGTGAGTTGGAGGCCAGGCAGGGTACTTAGTTCAAGACCAGCCTGAACTGCATAGCAAGACCCTATCTCAAAAAACCAAACAAAAAGAACAAAAAAAGCAGTCTCCCATGGAAAGTGTTGTAAAGCAAACAAAAACAGCAGCTGCCCGTAAGACCTCACGCCAGCTCAGCCTTAGCTCTCCTCTGGAGTGTTCTCTGTGTTCAGGCCCTGTTCCGCTTTCCATGTGTTGGTCCACCTGACATGATCCACAACGGGACTGTAATTCATTGTCTCACTCCCGGGCAGCTCTGAACCACTGGTGGGACGTGCATGACTGTCCCATCAGGCAGCATGGGACAGTCCCATTGGATGGTACAAGCCACCCATGGGACAGTCACCATGTACTACTGGTGGCTCAAACCAGCAGGAGCATGTTAATCTTGGTAAGCCCAAGGTAACAGAAGACGTGCCTTAGAGACATTCTTGGCGCCCTTGGACAGAGGTAGCCTGTGCAGGCGTGGTGGGTTAACTAACCGGGGCAGCTGGACTCCAAGTTTCCCTTCCAACCACTGTTCTATAACTACTGTTTTGAAAGTATACTTACATATGTATTTCTGTGTGTATAAAATTATATTTTATTGATGTAAATAACTGCAAAATTTGGTAAGTTGACATACATGAAACCATCACCACAATTAGTATAGAGAGAACAGCCAAGTTTCCTCATGCCATCCCAAAGCAGCCACTTGTTAGCTTTCTGTCACTGTAAATTGGTTTGCATTCGAGGTCTGGTTTTCATTCAGCATACTTAAGTCTATTCCTTTTTTTATTCAGAAGTAGTACTCCATTGTGTGGAGTTTGTTTATCTACCCATCCTTTCCTGGACATTTGGGTGGTTTCCTATTTTAGCTATTACAGATAAAGTTGCTACTACCAGCCAGGTGTAGTGGCACATGCCTGTAATCCCAGCACTCAGGAGGCTGAGGCAGGAGGATCACCATGAGAGGCCAGCCTGGGCTACATAGTGAGTTCAAAGCCAGCCTGAAACTGAATAGCAAGACCCTGTCTCAAAAAAAAAAAACAAAAAACAAGTTACTACTACCAAGAGAAGCACTGAAGTGGCCAGATCATGAGGTAAGTATGTTTAACCCGAATGGTCAAGCTCTTTCCTAAGGTGCTTGCATCATATTATATTCACTTCCACAGTATGCTAGACTTCCAGTTTCTTTACCTCCTTTTTTTTTTTTGAGACAGGTCTCGCTATGTAATTCAGGCTGGCCTTGAACACGCTATGTAGCCAAGGCTGGCCTCAAACTCATGGTGACCCTCCTGCCTCGGCCTCCTAAGTGCTGGGATTATAGGTGTGCGCCACCACACCTGGCTTACCTCCTTGATGCTTGGTATGGTCAGTCTTTTTTAATTTTAGCTATTTGAATAGGTGCATCATGTCTCATTGTGATTTTAATTATATTTCCCTAGTAAATAATATTGAGCATCTTTTCATGTGCTTATTTATCATTCAGGTATTGTCTTTGGCGAAGTATCTGTTGAAATCTCGTCCACTTTTTATCGGGTGATTTGAGTTTTAAGTTTTGAAGATTCTTTATGTTTTCTGCATAGAAGTCACTTATCAAATACTTTGCAAAGATTTTCTGCCAGTCTGTGGCTATGGCTTGTGTCTTTGTTCTGTTTTGTTTTGTTTATTTGCAGACTAGGGATTGAACCCAGGGACTTTGCACTGAACTGTGTCCCCAGCACTTTTATTTTTTTATTTTGAGACAGGGTCTTGCTGAGTTTTCCAGGCTGGTTATCCTTTCCCTTTTGCCTTCGTGCTTTTGACAAAATCAGTTATCCACATATGAGTGAATTTATTTCTGGAATTTCTATTCTGTTCCATTGATCTGTTTGTCAACTTGTATGCTAATACCTGTTTTTAGTACTCCAACTTAATAATTCTTAAAATCAATTGCTGCTACCCTCTAATTTCGTTTGTTTTCAGAGTTGGTTTGGCCAGTTCAGGCCTTTTGCATTCCCACATGAATCTAAACATCTTGTTGATTTCTACAAAAAGCTTGCTGGAATTTCATTTGGAATTGTGTCAAATCTATAGATAATTTTGGAAAGAACTGATAACAATGTCAGGTCTCCCAACCCATGAGCAAGTTATGCCTCTCCATTTATTTAAGTCACATTTACTTTCTCAGCGATATCTTATTTCTTCAGTGCCTACGTTTTTCACGACTTTATTTCACCCCCAGTACTGGGCATTGAACCCAGGGTCTATGCACTCAGCCACATCCCCAGCCCTTCTATATTGAGACAGGGTCTCGCTAAATTGACCAGGCTGGGCTCAAATTTGTGATCCTCCTGCCTCAGCCTCCCAGAGTTCTGGATTTACAGGCGGGTGCCACCAGTTTTTCACATCTTTTGTCGGACTTAGTCCCTAATTTTTTCATTATTTTTGTGCTATTATAAATGGTATGGATTTATTTCTGATTTTTCATTGCTAATATGTAGAAATACAATTGATTTTTTAACATCATCTAACACCTTGCTGAACTCACTTTTTAGCTTCTTTTTTTTTTTTTTTTTGTGGGTACCGGGGGGTCGACCTCAGGACCTCGCGCGCCAGCAGGTGCCCGTGCCACTGAGCGATATCACCAGCCACTTTTTCGTATGTGGGTTCCGGGAGTCGAACTCAGGCCCTCGTACTTGCCGGGCAGGCGCTTAAGCCGCTGAGCCATCTTACCGGCCCGACTTTTTAGCTTCTAACGGCTTTTTTTGTAGATTCCACACTTTCTACCTAGGGGATCATGTTGGATGTGAATAAAAAATTTTACTTCCTTTCTAGTCTGGATACCCTCTATTTCTTTCTTAATTGTGCTGGTGCAACTTCTAATACAGTGCTAAATGGTGAGCGTGGATATCCCTGTCTTTAATTAGCTCTTTTCTAGTAACTTAAAATGGAAATTTAGTGCATGCCTGTAATCCTAGCACTCGGGAGGCTGAGGCAGGAGGATTGCTGTGAGTTCAAGGCCAGCCTGGGCTATGTAGTTCAAGACCAGCCTGAGCTACGTAGCAAGACCCTGTCTAAAAAAAAAAAAAAAAAAAAAAAAAAAGATGGAAATTGAGATGTTTTATCTTGTCTTGTCTTGTCTTGTGCTAGGGATCAAACCCAAGGCCTCAAATAATACCGGGCAAGCATTCTTGCCACTGAGCTATATCCTCAGCCCTAGATTTTTTTTTTTTTTTTTTTAAGGTAGGGGTCTCATTATGTGGTCCAAGTTCAAACTGGCCTCCACCTTGGGGTTGGGATCCTCTTATCAGCCTCCCAAGTACTCACATGACAGGTGTGTTCCACTGCACCCAGCTCTTGGATTTCTTTTTAAGTCTTGTAGCAATGCCCCAAGAATTCTGGTATGTGTGTTTTCATTGTAATTCAGTTCAAAATTACCTTCGAATTTCCATTTGTTTTGTTTTTGGATGCATGTGTATGTGTGTGTGTGTTACTGGGGATTTAACTCAGGGCCTTGACATTGAGCTATATTCCCAGCCCTATTTTTTATTTTGAGACAGTCTCACTAAGTCACTAAATTGCCAGACTGGGCTCGAACTTGCAATCCTCCTGCCTCAGTTTCCCAGAATGCTGGCATTACAGGTGTATACTACCATAACTAACTTGATTTCTTTTTTGTTTGTTTTGGTTTGGTTTGGGTTCATTTTTGTTTTTGTTTTTGTTTTGTTTTGTTTTTTGAGACAGGGTTTTGCTATGTAGTTCAGGCTGGCCTTGAACTCACTATGTAGCCCAGGCTGGCCTTGAACTCAAGGCAATCCTGCCTCAGCCTTCTGAGTGCTGGGATTATAGGCGTGCCCACCATGCCCAGCTTGAGAATTGTTATGTTACTCTTTTCTACCTTAATTCTGTTGGCAAAGACTTTGTGCAACTTGAAGCTTTTGACTTTGTTGAGACTTGTTTTATGGCCCCAAATATGATCTATCTTGATAAAAGTTCATGTACACCTGGCAAGAATGGGTATTCTAAATTCCTGGGTGAAGTGCTGAATAAATCTCAACCAGGTCAAGTTGTCTGATGGCATTATTCAAGTGTGATAACCTTGCTAGGTTTCTGCCTTGTTCTATCAGTGATTCAGAGAGGAAAACTGAAATGTCTGACTCAAATTATACATAAGTATGTTTTTCCTTGGAATTTTGTTCCTGTTATACATATTCTGGTAGGTGTACTGGCCTTTGGATAACTTTATCCCTGGTAGTAGTCTTTGCTCTGAAGTCTATTTTGCTGTAATCCCAGCACTATGGGAGGCTGAGGCAGGAGGATCACCGTGAGATTGAGGCCAGCCTGGGTTACATAGTGAGCTCAAGGCCAGCCTGAACTGCATAGCAAGATCCTTTCTCAAAAAAGAAAAAAAAGATTCAGAGGTATGGCTCAGTGGTAGAGCATTTGCCTAGCATGCCCAAGGCCTTGGGTTCAATTCCCAGCACCTAAAAAAAAGAAAGAAAGAAAAGAGAGCTACTTTGATATTGAAATTATACTTTCTTTTGTTTTTTTGTTTTTTTTTGTGGGTACCGGGGGTCAACCTCAGGACCTCACGCACCAGCAGGCACCTGTGCCACTGAGCGATATCACCGGGCCTTTTTTCGTATGTGGGTACTGGGAGTTGAACTCAGGACCTCGTACTTGCCTGGCAGGTGCTTATGCTGCTGAGCTATCTCACCAGCCCCATCTTTTGACTAATGTTAGCATGTATCTTTTTCCATCCTTATAACCTATTTCCATTTTTATATTTAGCATGTTTCCTGTAAGCAACATATAGTTTGGTCTTAGTTCTTTTATCCAATCTTATAATCTCTGCTTTTTAGTTGGGGTTTTTAGACCCTTTATATTTAATATGAATATTAATTTGACTGGGTTTGTCTATGAGGTGTGATTTAAAAATATGGTGTACTTCACTTTATAGTAAAAGACACATTACCGTTAATGGTAATACTCCCCATCATTTCAAACACACTCATCCCATCGTTTTTGCCACTTTCTGAAGCAGCTCCAGAAGTCCTTTTCATGCATGTCTTTAGTTACACTGTTGTGGCTGCCTCAGTGTCCTGAAATGATTCAAAACATTTTCTTTTCATGATCATGTTGACCTTGGGGAAGACCCAGAAGCCACAAGGTGCCAAATACAGTGCATAAGGTGGGTGGAGACGCATCACAGTGTCTTTACAAGCCTACCTTTCTGTTGGATGGCACTTAGCCCAGCACTCACCAGAGGTTTGTCCACACCTCCTAAAGACATTTACTTACCGAAGAGAACTGTAGACCTGCTTCAGAAAGTGGCAAGAACACTGGGATACATGTGCTTGAAGGGATGGGGGCGCTTAAGGAGGATTGGTGGCAATATGCCTTTTACCATAATGATTTTTTTAAAATTTAAGGACCGTATTTTTTTAACATCTTTGGTATAATCTTGTTGTTTGTCTCCTATTTGTCTCATTTGTTCTTTTCCTTTTCTGCTTTCTTTTGGGTAAATCAAGTATGCTTTGTGATCCCATTTTTACCTCTTCCATTGGCTTCTTATAATTTTTTGTTTTATTACTCTAGTAGTTGCTTTAAGGTTTATAATACATACCTTTAATTTAACCACAGTCTACCTTCAAGTAGTGTACCACTTCGTATATAGTAGGAGAACCTTACAGCAGTATGCTTCCTCTTCTCCCCTCCCTGCTGGGTAGAGGGGTCATACTTTTACATGCGTTATAAATTCCATCATATATTGTTGTTATTTTTACACAGTTGTCTTTCAAGAATTTAAAATAACAAGGAAAAATCTTACATATGTACCCAAGTAGTTACCATTTCTGGTGCTCTCCAATCCTTTGTATACAGATTTCCATCTGGTATATATTTTCCATCTGTCTGAACATTTCTTGTAGTGGGGATCTGCTGACGATGAATTCGCTCAGCTTTTTGATATCTAAAATGTCTCAGTTTTGCCTTTCAAAGGTGTTTTTTTCTGAGTATAGAACTGTAGATTGACAGGGTTCCTTTCTCTTTCCTAGTACTGTAACAAAAATTCAGGAACACTCAAGGTATTATTTCACTTGCATTGCTTCAGTAGAAAATTTGGTATTGTCTTTGTTTCTTCCATATGTAACAAGTCTTTTCTGTCTGACTGACCTTAAGATTTTCCCTGTCACTGGTTTTAAACACTGGATTATGAGTTGCCTAGGTGGTTTTTTGTTGGTTTGTTTGTTACAGGGTCTCATGATACAGTTCAGGCTGGCCTTGAACTCACTGTGTAGTCCATGCTGGCCTCAAGATCCTCCTGCCTCAGCCTCTTGAATGCTGGGATTATAAGCATGCATCACCATGCCTGGCTAATGTTTTCTTTATGTTTCTTGTGCTTAGGATTTGTTGAGCTTCTTGGATCTCTGCATAATTTCCATTAAGTCTGGAATATTTTTGGCTATTTCTTCAAATATTTTCTGTCCTCCGTCTCTCTTGCTTCCTTCATTGGTTCTGATTATCCGTATGTTAGGCTAGGGGGAAGCTGTCCGACCACCAATGGTCCTCCCCACCACTGCTCTCTTCCTCCTCCTCCTCCTCCGTACTACTCTTTATCCCAAATTGAAATTCTGCCCATTAAACAGTAACTCCTAGCCCCTCTCCTCCAACCCCTGGTAACCACTGTTCTACTTTCTGTCTCTGGGCCTTTGATTATTCTAGGTACCTCATATGAGTGGGATAATGTTTGTCCTTTTATGCCTGCCTCATTTTACTTAACATAATGTCTACAAGGTCCATCCATGTTGTAGCATGTGTCAGAATTTCATTTCTTTTTCAGAGCTGAATAATATTTGTTCGTGCGCATGCACCATATGTTGTTTATTCATCCATCAAGGAATGTTAGGGTCGTTCTCCCCTTTTGGCCATTGTGAAGAGTTCTGCTGTGAGCATCGGTACACAGATACCCATGGGGGTCCGTGCCCCATGTTTTTGAAGTGTACACTTTGGAGTAGATTGCTGGATCGTGTGGGGACTAATTATTTGGAGGAACTGCTGTAGTGTTTTCCACAGTGGCTGCGCCACTTTACATCCCCTCCAGCAACGCTCCAGAGCTTCCGGCCTTCCACAGCTCCGCCAATGCTTGTATTTTCTTGTACTGGTAATACCCGTCCTAGTGACTGTGTGGCTTTGATTTGCATTTACCTGATACTAGTCATGTTGAGCAGATTTCGTGTGTAGATTGGCCATCCATATACCCTCTTTGGAAAACTTCTTAATTGCATGTTTATTTTTTGTTGCTGAGCTATAGAAGTTCTTTATATAGTATGAATCTTCTCTCGTTCTGTGGGTTGCCTTTTCACTTTTATGATTGTGTCCTTTGAATATGCATTTTTTTAATAGTAAAATATATCTTATAAATTTTATCAGTTTTAACCATTTAAAAATACTATGGGGCCGGTGATATGGCTCAGCAGCATAAGCGCCTGCCTGGCAAGTGCGAAGTCCTGAGTTCAACTCCCGGAACCCACATATAAAAAAAAAAAAAATTCTATGAAGTTTCCAAACATGGGAAAATTATTTTAAAAAGTATATCTCAGAGTTATACATGAATATAGAGGCAAAGCTAGTTGCATGATGTTGTCACACCCTTAGAAGTGACCTGTACTTGGTTCAGTGATTTACTGTCAAATCTTTTTTCGGGGGAGGTCTCACTATACAGCCCAAGTTGGCTTTAAACTCACTGTGGAACCCAGGCTGGCCTCGAATTTGCAGCAATACTTCTGCCTCAGCCTCCCAAGTGCTGGGATTACAGGCATGCACCACGATGCCTGGCTTTACTGTCAATCTAGACACTCATTGTTTTGGGGTGTTTTTTTTAGATAAAATTATTGGTACATTTTAGATATACATAATGATCATATTCCTCATAGGACATTTGTACCTGTACATGATATATTTTGATTTCTCTATTTTTCCCGATCCCCTCTGCTCCCCTTAACCTATCTTCCCCTCCCTATTTGCAAAGCTTTGTTTCCATTTTATCCTTTCTTTTCAAATCATTATTTTCCCTTTTCCCTTCCTTCCTTTCCCTCTTCTCCCACCCTAGTTCTTCTTTCCTTTTGAACAATTTCTTCCCATTTCACAATACCCATTGTACATTTTGGTCCTTATTTACTCTTGCAGTTTCTCACACCAGGGAGACAATGCGATGTTTACATGTGAGTCTGATTTATTTCACTTAAGAGTGTGGTCTCAGGTTGCATCCATTTGCCTAGAAATGCCTCAAATTTATTCTTCTTTATGGCCAAGTAGTACTCCATTGTACAGACACCACATCTTTACCCATTCCTCAGTCCAAGATCTGGCTATTACAAATTGTGCTGCTATAAACATGGGTGCACATATATCGCTGTGGTACGATGTTTTTAATTCTTCTGGGAAGATACCCAGAAGGGGAATAGCTGCGTCAAATGGGACCTCCGACCCTAGTTTTTTGAGGAATGTCCACACTGACTTCCACAGTGGCTGCACCAGTCTACACTCCCACCAACAGTGGAGAAGGGTTCCTTTTTCCCCACAGCCCCTCCAGCATTTGTTATTGGTTGATTTCTTGATAATAGCCATTCTTTCTAGGGTGAGATGGAATCTCAGTGTTTTAATTTGCATCTCTCTAATAACCAGTGATGTTGAACATTTTTTCTTATTTATTTGCCATTTGTATTTACTCATCTTAGAAGTGTGTATTCATCTCAGATGCCCATTTTTGGGTTGGGTCTTTAAATTTGGGGTGTCTGATTTTTTTCAGTTCTTTATATGTTTTAGATATAAGTCCTTTGTCTGAAGGACAACTGACTAAAATTTTTTCCCACTCTGCGGGTTGTCTTTTCACTCTGTTGGTGATTTCTTTTGCTGTGCAAAAGCTTTTTAGTAGGATGAGATCCCAGTTATCGATTCTGTGTAGTATTTCCTGTGCAATCGGGGTTTTGTTTGTGACAGCTTTGCCTACACCTGTGTCTTCAAGAGTTTTGCCTATTCTCTCGTCCAGCAGATTTAGTGTTTCTGTTTTAATATTTAGGTATTTGATCCATTTTGATTTTAGCTTAGTGCATGGTGATAGACATGGGTCTAGTTTTAGTCTTTGCCACGTGGAAAGCCAGTTTTTCCAGCACCATTTGTTAAAGAGGCTGTCTTTCTTCAAGTGAATGTGCTTGGCCCCTTTGTCAAAGATAAGGTGGCTGAATGTGTTTGTAGTTGTGTCTGCATCTTCTAATCTGTTCCATTGATCTTCGGGTCTTTTTTTTGCCAGTACCATGCTGATTTTATCACAGTATCTTTATAGTATAATTTCAAGTCGGGGATTGTGATGCCCCCTGCCTTGCCTTTGTTGCCCAGGATTGCCTTTGCTATTCTGGTCTCTTCTGGTTCCAGATGAATTTTAGGATTGTTTTCTCTAATTCTGTGAGATATGCTGTTGGAATTTTGATCGGAATTGCATTAAATCTGTATAACAGTTTTGGAAGCATGGCCATTTTCACTATATTGGTTCTTCCTACCCCAGAGCAAGGGATATCTTTCCATTTTCTTTTTCTTTTTTTTTTTGTGTGTGGGTACCGGGGGTCGAACTCAGGACCTCGCGCTTGCCAGGCAGGCGCTTATGCCACTGAGCTATCTCACAGGGCCTCCATTTTCTGATATCCTCTTCAATCTGCTTTTTCAGAGTACTATAGTTTTCAGTGTAGAGGTCTTTTACATCCTTTGTTAGATTGATTCCTAGGTATTTCATTTTTTTGGATGCTATTGTGAAAGGTGTTGTTACCCTAATTTCTCTTTCAGTGAGTTTGATATTCGTGTACAGGAAAGCTATTGATTTTTGAGTGTTGACTTTGTATCCAGCTATGCTACTGAATTTACTTATTAAATTTAGCAGTTTTTTAGTGGAGTTTTTGGGGTCTTCTATGTAGAGTATCATGTCATTCGCAAATAATGATAATTTAACTTCTTCCTTTCCTATTGTTATTCCTTTTATTTCTTTCTCTTGTCTAATTGCTCTGACTAAAGTTTCCAGGACTATGTTGAATAAGAGTGGAGACAGTGGACATCCTTGTCTTGTTCCTGATTTTAGAGAGAAGGCTTTCAGTTTTTGTCCATTTAGTATGATGCTGGGTGTTGGTTTGTCATAGATGGCTTTTATCAGATTGAGATAAAGACCATCTATTCCAATTTTCTGTAGGGTTTTTATCATGAATCAGTGTTGGACTTTGTCAAATGCTTTTTCTGTGACTATTGAGATGATCGTGTGATTTTTGTGTTTGATTCTGTTAATATGGTATATTACATTTATTGATTTGTGTATGTTGAACCATCCCTGCCTTCCTGGGATGAATCCTACTTGATCATGGCGTATAATCTTCTTGATGATTTGCTGCATTCTGTTTGCCAGTATCTTGTTAAGGATTTTTGCATTTTTATTCAGTAGGGAGATAGGTCTGTAGTTTTCTTTTCTGGTTGGGTCCTTCTCTAGTTTAGGTATCAGAATAATGCTTGCTTCCAGGAATGAATTTGGAAGTACTGCTTCCCTTTCAATTTCATTAAAGATTGTCAGCATCAGTGGCATTAGGTCTTCTCCAAATTTCTTGTAGAATTCAACAGTAAATCCATCAGGGCCTGGGTTTTTCTTTGTTGGTAGATTTTTAATTACATTTTCAATTTCATTGACTGATACTGGGTTATGATTATGTCCTTTGATACACAGAAGTTTAATTTTGATGAAGCCTAATTTATCTATTTTTTTCTTTTGTTGCTTGTACTTTGGGTGTTGTTGTCAAGTTCAATGTAAAAAAAAAAACTTTGGGCCGGTGAGATGGCTCAGCGGCTTAAGCGCCTGCCCGGCAAGCGCGAGAGTCCAAGTTTGACTCCCAGAACCCACATACGAAAAAGGGGCCGGTGATATCGCTCAGTGGCACGGGCGCCTGCTGGCGCACGAGGTCCTGAGGTCGACCCCCCGGTACCCACAAAAAAAAAAAAAAAAACTTTTCCCTTATAATTTCTCCTATGAATTTTATAGTTTTTGCATTACATGTAAGTCTTTGATCTATTTGGAATTAATTTTTATATATGTGTTCTGTTGTTATAGTTTAATGTCTCTAACAGCAAATGTAAAGGAAAATCACAGAAGACAGACATTAAAAACATGTATTTACATGTAGGATAACTCAGTTAGAAAAGCATAATCAATGGATGGAGTCTATGATAAAAATCCTCCAAACACAGTTAGTTGCCTCAATAAGAAATTTACTTGTTTTTAAAATATACAAAGCAGGCATGATAGTGCACACCTGAAATCCCAGCACTCAGGAGGCTGAGGCAGGAGGATCACTGAGTTGAAGGCCAGTCTGAACTACGTAAGAAGACCTGTCTCAAAAAAAGAAAAAACAAAACAAAAAAAAGAATATACAAATGCTAGTATTGTCCAGAAAACTTTAATGGGTTTATTTATAATGTTATAAAGTTGGACAGCTGACACTTGTTCCCTGAAACATTTTGACTTGTGTTAATATTTTACATCCCTGCATTTGTATTAAAAATTCACACAGCTGGATGTGTTGGCACATGCCTTAAATCCCAGCATTTGGGAGGCTGAGGCAGGAGGATTGCAGAGAGTTCAAGGCCCGTCTGGGCTACCTAGTGAGTTCAAGACCAGCCTGAACTACACAGAGACTCTGACTCAAGAAACAAAACAACAACAAAACAAACAGCAACAAAAAATTCACACACCTGAAAATGGAAAGACTACTAATACCTGATTTCTACCATTTTTCCACCCCGGTCATATACTTAGGTACATTTTGACACCATGGGGAAAAATCTAGTGTTCAGAACTATCAATGACAGGAACAGGGGAGGAAAAGAATGTTTTTTCTTACAATGAAATACTTCCCATCCAAGTGGACTGTTTTTTTTCTTGTTTTGTGGTACTGGGAATTGAATATAGTGGATTCGTAAGTACATTCGCCATCTAGGTGGTATGCTAGTTGGATGTCTTTTGGCATAATTGTTACAATTTGGCATGGATAGCACACATGTTGGTGTCTGCAAAAAGGCCAACAAGCCGAGCACAGTGGTCCATGCCTGTAATCCCAGCACTCATGAAGCACAGGCAGGAGGATTGGGAGTTCAAAGCCAGCCCCATCAATTTAGCAAAACCCTATCCAAAAAGTGCCAGCCAGATAAGCCCCATTGTGTCCTGCCAAACACCAACAGCTGCACTCGGGAAGCACAGATCTGCTTCAGAGTCCTGAGCGGTTTCTCACCCCGGCTGTGGGAAGGAGAGCACACAGATCAGCTCAGTGGACTTCTAAGGACATAGGGTTTCACGGAGTGCCTCAGAACCAGGCCTGTGCCTAAAAGGTTTCTTCACCCCTCCGTTAGGGGGTGCACTCTTTCCAGGTGCTTGCTGGGTGCTTTACCACTGGTGGATTTGCCAGCAGTCTCCATACAAGACACGGTGTACAGCCTTCCTACCCTGCTCCAGCAGAAGCGCGAGATAGGGGCGGCATTAGCATTACAGAGCAACAGCAGAGACCTGGAAGCAGCTGCAAAAACCCAGATTCATTTTTCTGCAGTTCTCCCAACACCATTTGTTAAAAAGATAGTCCAAAGCCAGGTGTGGTGGTGCACACCTGTAATCCCAGCACTCGGGAGGTTGAAGCAGGAGGATAACCTCGAGTTTGAGGCCAGCCTGGGCTACATAGTGAATTCAAGACCAGTCAACTACAAAGCGAGCCCCTGTCTCAAAAAAAAAAGAAATAAAAAACCTTTAACCACATATGTGAGGGTCTACTTTTACTTTTGAATATATGGAATAAAATTAGAATAACTTGTAATATATTTACTTGCTCATTTTAACACCTATTCCAATTGTGAGTCAGTTGTTGTTGTTTTTTTTTGTGGGTACCGGGGGTCGACCTCAGGACCTCGTGCGCCAGCAGGCGCCCATGCCGCTGAGCGATATCACCGGCCCTTTTTTCGTATGTGGGTTCCGGGAGTCGAACTCGGGCCCTCGCGCCTGCCAGGCAGGCGCTTACGCCGCTGAGCCATCTCACCGGCCCCTGTGAGTCACTTTTGAGTGCTTATTTTCCTCATCATGGACTATGTTGCCTGCCACTTTATAGGCTTGATAATCTTTGATTGGATGCCAGACATGGTGAATTTTTAGGTGTTGTGAATTTCACCTCGCTAGGTGTTTAGGTATATTTATAATCCAGTGAATCCTTTTGAGGTTTGTTTTGGGACAGTTAAGTTACTTGGAAATAGCTTAATCCTATCAGGTCTTAAGCACAAGACTTTTTTTTTTTTTTTTTTTTCCAAATCCAGATCAGTGCTGTTCAGCGGTATGATAAGATCTTCCTGGCTTTTCTCCCACTATCCTATGACAGCCTGCCCAGTGCCTGGCTGTGAGGACAGACCCACTTAAGTGGTTCCTGCGCACACAGGCACTGACAAGTGTTCTGCTGAGTACTGGGGACCCTCGGCTGCTCTCCAGGGGCTTCTCTCGGGGTAGTGCTCTCCTTCCTGGCACTCGCCCCTGTGAACCTGACTCTTACCTGTCTGCTTAGCTCACGGTGTTCACTAGCTCTGCCCAGTTCTCCCTCCTTATACTACCGCCTGAAAACCCTCAAGGCAGTGAGCTGGGGAGGTCAGCGCTCATCTCCATCTGTCCATAATCTCTGCCCTGTGCTGTTCAACATCCTTGAAAACCGCAGCTTCATATATTTGGTTGGTTTTTTTAATTTTCATTTTGGTGATCTCAGATGGGCAGGTAAACCTGACCCCTGTTCTCCATATTAGTGAGAAAGAGAACTCACTAATTTACCTGAAGCCGCAGCATCTCTGTGAAAGACTATAGGGGTTAAGTGAGAGCCCCTCACACAGTAGGCGCTCGGTTATTCTCTCCCCACCCACCAAAGGGCTTGGGTCCTCGGAATCTTAAGTCTGGTGGTGACTTGGCTCAACTTAAGGAAATTTTTAAGTCCAGACACCTTGTAATCGAACCTGTGCTGCTGGTCAGCACCCTATTATCCTGAGGGCCATCACAGGGTAAAAGCGCCATCTAGAAGGTCCCATGGAAGGGCTGAACTATGACTAGGAATTCCTAGAGACGGTCCTAGCTGATCCCCTGACATTAGGAGCAGACGTCCACTTCCCCCACCCCAAACTTGGTTTAAGCAAGTTGTAGCACCCTGTCCCCTCCCGCCAATCACCGATCAAGAGTAGGCATGTGAGCCAGGTCTAGCCAGTGTGACACAGGACCAGGAAACGGAGTGGCTTCTGGGAAAGGTCTCTTTCCTTTTAAGGGGAGTCACAGTAATTGCCACATCTCAGTGTGAGTCTTGGCGCTGCGGCCACCATCCTGGCACCAAGCTGAGGAGGAAACCAATGTGAAGGTTGACAGATGAGAGAAGAAATTCCAAGTCCTTGAAGACACCGTTGAGCTGATGAACCAAACAGCCCCAAGGCCCATCTCACCTCTGGATATTTATGCATGGGAAAAAAATCTGTTGCTTAAGTCAATTAAAGTCAGGGTTTCTGTTAGATGTAACCAAAAGCACAGTCATGGAGCTGGCCACCTGGAACACGAGGTGCGCATGGACGGGGAGAGACCCTGCAGTGACCTTTTCTTCCGCTAGGAGCTCCAACTGTGTCCTCTGGACGGGCCACAGGCTGAGGGCAGCGAGGAGACATGGTCAGGACCACAGCGGGGAACCGTCGGAGCAGGCAGCGGCTGCCAGGGGCCGCCTTCCAGCCAGCACCTGCTGCGCGCAGCGCCACAAGGGACAGCGCAAGTCAGCCCGGGGCCGCGGTGGGGCCTCACTGTCCACCGCTCAGTCAGGGTTGGTTCTGCTGAGCAAGCGCAGGCCGGTGCCAGACACTTCCTTGAATTTTTCGCTGAAATAGTGTCCTTGGAGGAAAATATCAAAGTCCTCTGAGCTACAATCAAGGCAACTGAAGATTACAAGTAATTGCCAGTTTCAGGACAGATTTTTCTGAGATTGAAAATAATGTCCAAAGTTCTTTTCTAGTCCATTGGGACAGGACAGATGCCTGAGATAAGGTGAGCAGAAACTGGGATCCAAGGCTTATGTTTATGTCCAGGGATAGAGCATTTACTGCCCCATCTTCAAGACTTCCTGGGATGGTAGAATTCCTATCCCTAGAGACAGCCGAGCCCTGGAAGGGCCTCCAGCAGGCTTCCGTGCCCTGTACACACTGCCAGGGCGGCCTGTCTTCCCCTCACCCACCTGGAAGACCCTCCTGGACCTCAAAGATGTGGAGCATTCGTTAATTCCAGTTACTGAGGCCCCAACTGTGCTGAGCCTGGCTCTAGATAAGGGGGTTGAGCAGCGAGTGAAACAGCAGTGGAGAGAAAAGGACAGATAAATAAATGAATATGCAGCATGATAGCGGGTGGTTTAAGTGCGTAAACAAAATCCAAATCAGAAAATGTGGAGTTACAGGGCAATTTCTAGAAAGAGGTTAGCAAAGGCTTCCCTGCAGAGGTAAAATTCTTTTTCAAATATTATGAGGTACATTTGAGCAGAGAAGCCTTAAGAAGTGAGCAGACAGTCGTGCAGATATCTGGAGAAGGTTCTAGGCAGGGGGTGCAGGAAGCAAGAGGCTGGTGTAGCTAGAGAGCATCCAACAGAGGTGACCAGAGGTTGGATTGTGAGAGCTTTACGGAATGTGCAGAGCCTGTTAGCTTTTCTTGTGTGAGACTGGAGCAAGACATGGCCTGACTCAGGTTTAGAGAGTCGTTGTGGCCACTGTACACATTCAAGCCCCTGGTACATAATAGGTGCACATTAAACAATGGTGATCATTATCACTGTTTTTCAGCCTCAGGCTGAGCCTACTAGACCTTCAAGCTCAAGGATGGCAGGGACCAGACTAGAGTCATCTCATGCCCCAGTGCCCAGCAGAGAGGCCATGTTAAGACACATGGATACACACACAAGCAACTCAGGGCATAAATGAGTGAGCAAGCAAAACTGGCTCTGAGGATGAGACTCATACCCCAGCAGGGTGGAGGGATATGCATTTGCTGTAGAGTAAGGGAAGGTGCCCCTGACCATGTGGCAGAAAGAGCAGGTGAGCGCTTGTTTTACTAAAGACTATCTAGAAGCTGAGGGCACAGAGGTCACAGATTTGGGCTGGAAGAGCCGAAGTGCATCTGCCAATCACCAGGCACAAACCAGGAAACCACATGGGACACAAACTTCCAGGATCACTAGGATGCCTACAAGTACAGTCTGATTCCCCTGGGAGTGTCAGGCACAGGTGTTTGCACAAAAGAGAAACCCAGAGGTTGTAGCCCAGCCAGGCTCCAGTACCGAAATTCTGATTTTTAAGGTGTCTGTGGGAGGTGGCAGAAATTGTGGGCTGGAGCAACCATGGGAGGGTTTCCTGGAAGAGCTTTTAGAAGCCTGTTGGAATGGATAAGGTTCAAAGTGAAGACATGAAGCCGAGCGCACTGGTGTATGCCTGTAATCCCAGCACTCGGGAGGCTGAAGCAGGAGGACTGCTGTGAGTTCAAGGCTAGCCTGGGCTACGTAGTGAGTTCAAGACTAGCTTGGACTACATAATAAGATCCTGTCTCAAAATAAAATTTTCTTAAAAAGTGAAGACACGGGGCCGGTGAGATGGCTCAGCAGCATAAGCGCCTGCCTGGCAAGTGCGAGGGCCCGAGTTCGACTCCCGGAACCCACATACGAAAAAGGGGCCGGTGATATCGCTCAGCGGCACGGGCGCCTGCTGGCGTGTGTGGTCCTGAGGTTGACCCCTGGTACCCACACACACACACACAAAAAGTGAAGACATGGGCCAGTGATATAGCTCTGTGGCATAAGCGCCTGCCTGGCAAGTGTGAGGTCCTGAGTTTGACTCCCGGTACCTGCATAAAAAAAAAAAAGTGAAGACACAATTTGAGTTGCAGACTCTTTCCTCTAGCTGCACTATGAGACAGTCTCACCTTTGAACCACACCTGATACCTCTTCCTGCCATCCACAGGAGAGAGGCCTGGCATGCTGAGTCTGTTTTTAGAAGGTAGCTTCCACCTCCCCATCCATGTTTGCCTCTCCCAAGCAGCGCCGTGTCATGCTGAGCCCTGAGCACACGTTGCATCTCACATGCCAGTGCCTTTGCCTGTGCTGTTCCCTCAGCCAGGAATTCCCTTCTCCAACCCCACTTTCTAAACTTTTAAACTTTTACCCATTTCTCAATGGGCAGCCCCGGTGTCCCAAGTTCAGAGAAGTGTCAGCCCTCTGGTCTCACATCACATACACCTGAGGTGAACTGACAGCCACGGTGGACTGTCGGGCTCTGACTCCTCAGTGTGACCGTCACATGCCATTTTGGCCTCTTGTCCTACTGTGATTACTAGAAGCAAACACTTCACTTCCAGATGTGTTCCAGCTGGATGACAGATTATCCAGTAACCCCTCCTTACCACGCTTCCCCCCGCTGAAACCCTCTGGGCAGAAACCATGGCTTGCTCTCCCTGTCAGAGCCCCACACAGCACTCGACACTGTTGGACAAAGTCGTTCACTCACACAGGTGACTCTGAGGTGCTGGACACCAAAGCACGAGGGGCAAAGCAGCAGACACCCCTGTTCTGACTCGGGTGAGAGGAAGAAAGGAAGAAAACAAGTTCATTTCAGAGTTAAAAGTGATAAAAGCTTCCAACAGCATATCTCACAGAATTAGAGAAAACAATCCTAAAATTCATTTGGAATCAGAAGAGACCTAGAATAGCAAAGGCAATTCTGGGCAACAAAGGCAAGGCAGGGGGCATCACAATCCCCGACTTGAAATTATACTATAAAGCTACTGTGATAAAAACAGTGTGGTACTGGCAAAAAAACAGACCTGAAGATCAATGGAACAGATCAGAAGATGCTGAAACAACCCCAGACATACTAAACCACCTTATCTTTGACAAAGGTGCCAAACACATTTGCTGGAAGAAAGATAGCCTCTTTAATAAATGGTGCTGGAAAAACTGGCTCTATACATGCCGAAGATTAAAACTAGACCCATATCTTTCACCATGCACTAAACTAAATTCAAAATGGATCAGAGATCTAAATATTAAAACAGAAACATTAAATCTGCTGGAAGGTAGGATAGGTAAAACCCTTGAAGACATTGGTGTAGGCAAAGACTTTATGAATAAAAACTCAACCGCATGGGAACTATCCCAAAGAATCAATAACTGGGATCTCATCTTATTAAAAAGCTTTTGCACAGCAAGAGAAACCACCAACAGAGTGAAAAGACAACCCACAACGTGGGAAAAAATGTTTGCCAGCTGTTCCTCAGACAAAGGATTACTATCGAGAACATATAAAGAACTCAAAAAAATCAGACCTCCCAAATTTAAAGACCCACTCCAAAAATGGGCATCTGAGATGAATACACATTTCTCAGATGAAGAAATACTAATGGCAAATAAATATACAAAAAAATGTGCAACATCACTAGTTATTCAAGAGATGCAAATTAAAACAACACTGAGATACCATCTCACCCCAGAAAGAATGGCTACTATTAAGAAATCAACTAATAACAAATGCTGGAGGGGCTGTGGGGAAAAAGGAACCCTTCTTCACTGTTGGTGGGAGTGTCGACTGATACAGCCACTGTGGAAGTCAGTGTGGAGATTTCTCAAAAAACTAGGGTTGGAGGTCCCATTTGACCCAGCTATTCCCCTTCTGGGCACCTTCCCAGAAGAATTAAAAACATCGTACCACAGCGATATATGTGCACCCATGTTTATAGCAGCACAATTAGTAATAGCCAGATCTTGGAAACAACCCAAATGCCCATCAACTGAGGAATGGATAAGAAAGATGTGGTATTTTTATACAATGGAGTACTATTCAGCCATAAAGAAGGATAAACTGGAGACTTTTATAGGTAAATGGATGCAACTCGAGAAAATACTCGTAAGTGAAATAAACTGGACACACATGTGTAAGCATCGTATTGTCTCTCTAGTATGAGAAACTGAAAGAGTAAATAAGATCCAAAATGTACAATAGACACGGTGAATCAAAAAAAAACTGGTCAAAAGGAAAGAGAGACTGGAATAGGGAAAAGAAAGAAGGCAAAGGGAAAAAAAATTGTATATATATATATAAGATGGTTAAGATAGATACACTACCAATTTTACTTAGTTCATTGAAGAGTAAGGTTTGTGCCAATAATGTTTGGACAATTGAATGCTAATGTCTGGTATCCTGAGTAACTAACTTAAAGATAATAATATGTAATGCATTAACCATTGTTGCCCTCATATTATGGTGTTTTGAAATTTTGTTTGTTTTTTCTTCTCTTTAAAAAAAAAAAAAAAAAAAGTGATAAAAGCAAAAATCACGAAGGGCCAGACAGGGAAACCTCTGAAAAAATGGCATTTGAGGCCAGAATGAATTGAGGGAGCCAAAGGTGTATCTGCAGAAGAAAATTCCAGAGGGGAGAGAATGCGCGAACCACGAGGCTTTGTCCTGTGGGTGGCAGGGAGGGGTGCGCTTCACATATTCAGGAAGCAGCAAAGAGGCCAGCGTGTAGGGAGCAGAGAGAGCAAACAGGCGATGGATGGGGGGTGCAGAGGACTGGAGAAGGCACGGCTTTGCTGGCTGTGGTGAGGAATTCAGATGTGCATTTATTTGCTCATTTGTTTGTTTGCCAATATAAGGTTTTGATGGGGAGTAATATGATCTAAGTTATTTTCTTCCCTGAACCAAAAGGTTTTTATTTTTCCATCATTCATATGGAAGACAAAAGTGCTACAAATCCTCTTCTGATTGGACAAAGCCACCCTGTGACTGTTTCCCTGTTTAGAAGCAGCAGTGTCATTACAGTGATGTCAAGCACAACATGGCCACCAACCAGGACACAGAATTGAGGCCATGCCTTACAGATTTGTTTCTGGAGGTTATTCTCAGGGAGCATGGCAACAACGTCTCATGGTTAAGTCCTGCAAAACCACCTTATTCAAATGACTTCCAAGAAAGGTTATAGTATCGGGCTACAACGGCTTGCTAACACTCGTGGTCACGTAAGTTTCCGTGTGGCACACAGCAGTGACACTGGCAGTCTTACGGTGTTCTCAGCAACAACCAGGTCTGTATTTGTACAGCTCAGCCTCCCGGTGGGCTCAGAAAAGAGGACGCACAAGGCCTTACTTGAAAATAGCAATAAAAAAGCATTAACTTTCCATCCACATAAGGTCCTACCTGAACAAGAGAAAACCCCTAAAGTTGCAGTGTTCTGTTAGCCTAATTTATAAAACATATTAATTTCAAAAAAGTTAGCAAAAATCAGGAGGTTCTCCACCCTCTACCCCAGAGATCCTCGGCCCCTCCTGCCTCCCCAGTGGGCCCTGGCTCCTGCACACCCCTCCCCACTCTTTTGTGTCCCAGGGCCTCGGGAGCAGGAGACAAGGCCTTACGTGGAAAGAGCCCTGGGTAGGGTCACCACCATCCCTCCCCTGAAGTGAAGTAGAGATAGACAATGCTATGGGCCCAAAAAGGACTAGGGAGGGACCTAGAGGGGCAGCTCAGCTCTTGTTCCTACAGGAATGCACAATCCACAGGGACAGGGAGTGTAGACCTGGAAGAGGGAGAAGGAGGAGTTGGGGCTAAAGTTCCTCTAAAAGAACAGAGCATAAAATGAAATGATTAACTATCCTGCCTTTGGAGATTTCCTGGTCTCTCTTCAGTAACCCTGCACTGTCCCCCGCTCTGCAGATTCTAGGGCTTGCTAAAGGGGGTAAGGCGAAGGAGCAGAGGGGCAAAGAGTGCTGCACAAGCTCTACCTTTCTGGAGACAGAAAGTCTATCTCTGGGCTGGTGAGATGGCTCAGCGGCATAAGCGCCTGCCTTGCAAGCGCGAGGGCCCGAGTTCGACTCCCGGATCCCACATACGAAAAAGGGGCCGGTGATATCGCTCAGCGGCACGGGTGCCTGTTGGCGCGTGAGGTCCTGAGGTCGACCCCACGGTACCCACAAAAAAAAAAAAAAAAGTAAATCTATCTCCTTGGGTATCTGCAAAATCCTTATTTCTGAAGTTACTTTGTTTCTAAACTGTCACTTTAATGAAAAATGGTGTAATATCTGGGCCAGTACAGATAGCTCCCATGGCCAGAAGACTCCCTTCCCATCACCTACAACCTGGAGCCGAAAAACAGGTGGGCACAGGGGGAGATGGCAAAAAGCCTGGATTCTGTGTGGGTCCAGCAACAGGGCTCAGGAAAGGGAGCTGCTGGAAGGGATCCATCCTCGAGCACATGCCCAGACACAGCCTGGTGGAGTCTGGGGGCGTCAGGCACTGGCAGGGGCCCTGGGTCCACAGTCAATTCTTGAGGTCCTCATAGACCTGGGACAGGCAACAAGGCTGATGGTGGCCTGGGCACAACTCATCAAAAAGGTGATGGCCGGGCATTGGTGAGGCACAGCACGGGCCTTCACAAGTCAACTGCAGGATAAGATGGGGACCGGTGTGGGAAAGGAAGAGCAGTGTGATCACAAAGAATGCTCTGCCCACTGCTTCATACCCTAGACCTCACCCATGCTCAGTCACCCGGCTGTCCACTCTGCCAGATGACCAACAGCCCATCTGGTGGTAGCGAGGCCTGTGGTCCTGAGGCCATGCAATGCCCAAAACTGGTCGGCAGTCAGCACCAAATGCACCCACTTTGTCTTGGGTGACGGGACCCTAATTGCGGCAGCCAGTGTGCAGGACTAGGATGGGCACAGTGAGCCCAAATGTGAAACTCAGCGTGCTGTGGCTTTAAAGCATGAGGCCTCGAAAAGGTCCTCGTGATGCCTCATGGGTACCCCTCTCAAAAGGAAGATGGGTGGGAGGGCTAGGTCACACAGGGTCCAGGCCATGAAGATAACGACAGTACAACGACGAACCTGTATGGCCTAGGACAGGCTCCTGTGGGACCCCTTCCTAGGCCTCGCCTGGTTCTGGAGGCCCTATACCCCAGCAAGCAGTACTGCAGGGGGCTGGGCCACAGGTCATCTTTAATTATCTAGGCAACCCTGTCAGCCTCTGGGACGCCGTGCTGTGAAGACCCGCACAAGCTTAGGACAGACAGTGTCTTGGTTCCGCTGTACCAGAGCAGGGGGTTCCTGGCCCCGGTGCCATGTGATGCGAGTTGCAATCGCCACCACCCAGCCTGCGGATCTACACTCATACTCCTTCACTATCACCTTGTTTCGGAAGTACGGTTTGCTCCGAAAGCGGAACTTGAACCGGCAACCTATCCTGACGTGCCTGAGCGCCCGCACCTCCAAGTTCATCAGGCAGCAGAGCACGTCTTCATCTCGGGGCTGACCGTGGTTGCCAGCTGCCGGTGGTTCCGGAATGTTTTGGATGATGACGCTCCTACGGGCTGAGCCGGCGCATCCTCCCAAACCTGCGCTCAAGCCGGTGGTGCCCTGTCGGCCTGGCTGCGCACGGCTTCCGGCTGCCACTGGATGGCCTCCAGCGGGTCCACAATTAGGCCTCAAGGTGCAGGGGCACCGGGTCCTCCTGGGCCTCTGCGTCCACCTCCAATTCTCCTCCCCTCCAGCGGCTTCTCCCTCTCCCGTCGCTGCGCCGCCGCCTGCGCCGCCTCCTCCACGAAGATGGCGCCCTCCTCCGCCGTCACTTCCTCGGCCTTCCCGCCCGCTCCCGCCCGGGCCCGCGCCGCTCTGCGCCGCTGCTTTCTGCGCCTCATCCCCGCCCCGGCCGATTTCCACGCTCGGGGCAGCGGCCGCGGCGGCCGCTTCCGGACGTCCCGGGACTGGCGGGGCGGCCCCGGGGCCGCATGCAAGGTCGGGAGGGCCGCGTCCGCGGCTCCCGGGGTCCAGGCCGCGGGGATCCGGCGCGCGGCGGCTTCCAGCGCCCCCGCCCCTCGTGCGCCGGCCCGCGCGCGCGCCGCTGACGGCCAGGGCTCGGCGGTACCGCTCCGCGCAGGCTCGGGGACGCGGCGGCGCGGCGGAGGGGCGCGCTCTCTTCCTCCCGGGCCCGCGCTCCGCCCCGCACCCCCTCCTTCCGGATGGGACTCGCGGGGGGGCGCAGACTAAGGACCTGGAAGAGTTCTGGCTGAGCAGCGGGGGGCTGCCGGGTGGATTCTCGACTCCCAGCGCCAGAGAGAGCTGGGGCAGACGGAGCAGGTGGCAAGAAGTGCAGGGGTGGTGGGCCAAGCAGTAGGCAGCTCGGAGCAGGCACGCTGGACAGGCTCGATGACCCTCCCGTCACAGCCACCACGCCAGTGTCCCTTGCCAGCTCTCACAGTCGAGTGCTGCCTTGGGGCAGCTGCAGGACACTGCAGCCTTGCATAAGTTAAAGACAGAGGGCCCAACAGGTGTCCCTTGCAAGGAATGGCCGCACTCAAACTGGGAGCCTCAGGTGACATAACTTGGCACACGAAGGTGCTTGAAGTATTTACGTGGAGAAAGAGCAAAACAAGATCAGAGCAGAAGGATCTGAGGCAAGGAAAGGTCTCATACCACTCAATGCAAAACAAGGGACAAGGGCGCGTCTGCTTGGCTTCCGAAGGAGCTGGAGGGCTGAAGCCGGGCAGCTTGCTTCACCTTGTCCTTGGCCCAGAAGCAACGCTTTGCTCAGCACTAGCCACACTGCGGTCTGTACCTGGGTAGACGAAAAGCCTGGATGGAGCAAGCCCCGCAACCCATGATCCTGCAGATGCATCTGATCTGCTGTAGTCTCAATCCCTAACGTGTGGTCTATGGAGGCCAGTATACCTCGTCCTCTTATGCTGAGTGGACAGGAAAGCTCCTCATCTAGGTCCCTAAGATTTATGCTGGGGTACACGCCATCCCGAGAGCAAGGTGTATTTCCTTTAAGTTGTAGCTGGGGTTCTGACCGACAAGAATGGACAGTGAACATTTGTCAAATAAGCGGAAAGCCAGAGATGACGGTTCAGCCTACTGCCCTGGCAGACCAGACATCAGCACACCAGGACTTGTTAATGTCCTCACGCATTCTTGGGCTGGACTCCAAGTGACTTGTACTGCTTGGCTATGGACACTGGAGCCTGACCACGGAAAGGTTAGCCCGTGACGGAAGCATCTCAGCACAAGAGGTAGGCCCAGCACGGGGACAGCTACCTCTGTCAAGAGACTGGCAGGCAATAAAGCTGGGCGAAGCCATGTCGGCCTCTCAAGTCTAAACCTAGTGCATGGGCACTAACGTGGGTAAGGCCAGGTCCTGGCTTTGTCACCAGCTGTACACCCTGGGCAGTGGGTGACTATGGTAGACATTTATCTTTTCTTGAAGAACCAGCATTCATTTCTCACCCTAACAGTACCCCAGGTTTCCACAGAGAAGCCACTCCTCCCCATGTCCCAGTCTTGTCCCTGACAACTGGTTTAAGATGGTGGAGGACACCATGAAAGCCAATGAAACAAGGGGACTTCTGTGAATAAAAGCACTCCTCTTTCCTAAAAGCCTGAAAAAAGTTCTCCTCTTGGTCAGCACTGTGTGTAAATGACAAGTCTGGAATTATGGCAGCATTCCACTTTTCCACAAGGGGAGGACCTGGGTAGGGCATAAAGATGAAGTCACAACTGCACAAGACAGGGCAGAGAGAAACAGGAATGCTAAAGCCAACCATGTTTGAGCCTCTGGATCAAACCAATCTGAAGATTGCACGACATCTGGCATTTTCAGTTACATGAAATTTCACTGTTTAAAGCCAATTTGATTTTTGTTTTCTCACCCTTGCATTCGAGAATAACTGACAGAATGACACATAACACTTACCTCAAAGACATCCAACTATGATCAATCTTTCATTGCAAAATACAAAGCTTATGTTAATGTGAGCAGCTGTTCCTGTTTGCCCTACACTCACCATCATCACCCTTGGATGCTAAGATACCTAGCGATTTCAATTCTTCCCAATTCCAGGCTCGTTCCAACCCTTCCCCAATCAGACAGCTTCACAACTGCCAAACACATCATTCAGAAGTTTTTAATAAACAACTTCATTATAAAAACTTTTTGAAAATGTAATTCTGTAAAACATTGAAAAAATCTACCTTAACAAAGATAACGCCCTGTGCATTTTCTAATGGCACTTATATTTTACAATTAAAAACCTTGTTTTATATAAAGCCAAAAATACTCCAAGAGGTTATTCACTGTGTTTACAAAGTGCTAGAAGATTTTTGTCTTGTATTTTTCTCTCTTTAAATAATCTGGCTTTACGAAGAGTGGCCTCAAAGCCTCAGCCACTCAGAAGAAGGAAAGAGCGTGAGAAGTGGCGTTCAGGCATTCATTCTAGTGCTGAATACGAAGAGGTGGAGAGGTGGGGGGAGGGGAGTCAGCTGAAACCAGAAGCAACTGGACTGGGAGGCTTCCACACCCTCCGCAGAGGCACTAGGTTATCACAGTGAACACCCCTTTCCCTCACCACAGGCCCTACTCTCCGGTGGTGAAGGTCATGGCCAATTCCTTCCACAGCAGGTTCAGAGCTCCAGGAGAGGCCAGGGTGGGAGTCCCAGAGGAATCTGGACTTTTCTGGCCAACACCTGCCTAAGGCAAAGTTTTTTATTACATAAATATCCTTGTTAAAAAGCAAAATATTGATCCTGTACAATATTACCTGTTTTAAAAAATCGTGCTTAAAAACAGCTCCTAGATAAGAGGGAAGATTGAGGGAGGGTGGAGAAAATGGCTACCAAAAAGGGAGGGGAGAATTTAAGGGATACTAGGGAAAGTTTAGGGCAGTGGGGAAATATCAACTTAGGACAATATCTACGAGCAAAAAGGTAATCACACCTGCTTCCCGGATTTCCACCAACAAATGCCATTTGTAAAAAGTTGGGGAGAAAAACTCATTGGCGAACCTTCCCCTGCCTCCACCTCTTTGAGATAGGGCAGAGATCATTTGAGCTGATACCCAGGCACCACAGTTCCTGGGCCCAGTACTGTACTCAGCTCTGAGCAGCTACCGTGCAGGGTGGGAGGTGCCTGCCCCTGTACAGGCAGCTCACTGCTGACGAGAGGCTGGATTGGGGGTGCAGAAAGGAGACATTGCTCCTTTCTTCTGGTCCTTAGTCTTTTCCACATGCCATGGCTCCTGTCCTGGCAGGTGCCCCTCAGGTTCTCATGGCTTCAGCAGGGATACTGAAGTATGTCTGGGTACTGAGTATAAGATAAAGCTACTCTTATCCTTTGAACAGCCTGGCCTTTCAAAAAAAGGGGGGGGGCTTTTTTGGGGGGTTGGAGTGGAGAGAGGCTTAAGAAACAGCAGGGTGGCTATGGTCCACAAAAGGTGAAGGCAGATAATGTTCCTCTGCACCAGCAAAGTTCACAGTGACAGGAAAATTCCTCGTGATGGTGAGCGCACTGAGAAGAGGAAAGGAAAGGCAGGAAGGAAGAGGAAGGGAGATGGGAATCAAGGATGGCAAGGAAAGAAGACAAGGGCCAATTACAGGATTTTAAATAGCTGTTCAGCCTGTCTATGAGTTGCAAAGCATCCCTAGGGAGGGAGGATTCAAGGAAGGGACAGGAAACGGGCACGGAGGGAAGACTCCTCTAACCGCCCAGGACGTTATATCCTGTGGCCAAGGGCCCATCTGCCTCTAGAGACCGAGGGTGAAGGGAAGACAGCAGGCAAGGGGAGAGGGCTGCTGGGTCTAGTGAAGACCAGACACAAGGAGAAGGGCAGCAGCAAGTCCTGCTTGGATTCTCACGTACTATTTCCTATAATACGAGTCCCGGCAACATGCACAGCATGCAGGAAGTGGCTGCGTACCAAGACAGACGCTTTTAAAAAAACTTAGTCCCTGGGACTCACTGAGATTAACTTTTAGAAGCAAATCACCTAGACTGATGTTAACCTTGCCAGACATTTTTATATCTGGCTTTGCTTTTGAAAAAGCATCCCAAGCTACCTTGCCTAAATCAAAACATGGTTAATTATTCACTCTGCATTGCCTCTACTCAAGGGCCAGGGAGCTAAATTTTAAGGCTTTCACCTTGAATAAGGCTACTGGCCTGGACTAAAGCAGAAGTCTACGTTTTGACCTGCTCAGTTCCTGATGATACACGAAGAGTCTAGACAGAAGGGGGCGGGAGGCCTAGTAGCAGGGTGAGGCAGTTCCTAGGTAGTTTGTCCTGAAACCCTAGTGGAGAGGCCAGCATGAGGCACCACCGACAGAAGTGCCCAGAAACTGCTGGCTACATCTGTACAAGTTAACAGTAAAGAGGTAGAAGTGTGTTTCTGAATCAGAGAGGAGGTATCTCAAGAGGGTCCCACATCAGTGGTCCCTGAGCTGCCTCCTTCCATGCGAGGGAAGAGCCCATGCGGAACTGAGATGAAGCAGGCTTTGGGGTCTGGCTGGGTTCTGGGTAAGGGCTACACTGTCTGTGCCAGGGAGCCCCACAAGTCAACAAAACTAATCTCCTCTTGCAAAAAAACCTTGTTAGACAGTAGGGGCAAAACTGAGGGGGACCATGAGAAGGTGAAAGTTCTCGATGGACAGCACAGAAGCCTATGTACAGTGGCCCTGCATCCACGGGACTGCAAAGTGGAGGAGATGAAGGGACACTGTGGGTTAGAAAATTTTTGGTATGGGAAACAATGATTAGATTGATTAGGACTCAACTATCTGCCCAGTCCTAGCTTTCTGAAAACTTCTAACAATTCCACAACTTCCTGAAAAAGGGACAGGCAGGAGGGAGACAAATGAAGGGCTCATTCCCTCCTTCGCTGTTCCTACCCGCCTAGAACCCAGAGTCCCTCCTTCCAAGACAAATAACAACAGCTCATCATGTTCTGAGTGGGAATTAAGGAATGGAGAGGTGACAGGTATGGGCATGCCTTTCATTTCTTCCCCTCTCCAGTTCAAAGGGTGATGAGGGGGTCCTGATGAACTGGGAGAAAAACAGACCTGTGAGAAAGCTGCTCCAGTCTTCTTGCCCGTCTCCTGGGGACACTGCCGAGGAAGGCAGGAACAGATGCCGTCACGGAAGATGGCAGAAACTGAAGCAGTCCAAAAGTCAGTTTATTTCCCCACAGGGGAAAAACGTGACCTCAAGTGAAGAGAAGTCAGCAAGACCCGACTCCGCCTTGTAAACAGGGCTCCAGTTAACACCAGGTACCAAGTGGTTCCAGCTGGTGCCAACTGAAATGGACTGGTGGGAATGGATTCACGGTGTGTAAACAGTGTTCACTGCAATCACTCTAAGGCTAACAGCGTGGCAAGGGAGGTGAAATGGTGTGTCTGAGGCGAATGTGTAAACGGTACCGTTGCTGGACAACACTGACTGAAAACAGAGCTGTTGGTGTAGCGGGGATGGGGTGGTTGGGAAGAATAGAAGCCTTCTCTCCTGCCTGCTGCTTGGAAGCAGGTGATGGAGCCAAGTGACCTTCCACAGCAAGGCCTGACCACTAACTGCTGTGGGGTCCGAAGGCTGGGACAGACAACAGGCTTCTTCGGCAATTTCTCTTGAGGTCATCCAAGGTGAGCCCTCTGTGTCTCCAAGAGGCCTCCCCCTCCTCCAAAGAGGAGGAAGTTCTGACGCTTTGGAGAAGGAGAAGGCTAAGTGTGGCTCCCAATTCAGATCAAAAAATAAAAGTAAAAATACCTGAAAGTCCTATGGTAGATCTTTGCATGGTGCTGGGGCTCAAGGCTCCCCTGGAATCAATCCTGGAGCCTGAACCCTCAAACCAAGTGCTCCATACAGACACTGTAATTTTTGCTTTTTGAACCCAGCTCTGAAAGCTCAGCTGCCTTTGTGGGGGGAGGCGGGCAGGGAGGGTACTCAGGCTCCGTGATAGAGCCAAAGACTGTGCTGAGAGCCTCCGTGGGGGCTACTGGAATGCTTGGTGGAAACGAGGCAGGGTGGTAGTACTCAGGCCAGAAGTGAAGACAGGAGGCAAGGAGTGCAGAGGCCCAAAGTTCAGTGGTCCCCCAGCTCCTGGGGAATCTTGAGGCTGAGCTTGCAAAGTGGTGAGCAGGGGCTGTGCCTCAGCCTGGGAGTAGCCCATGACCAGGCCTCCTGTGGTCCCGGGCGGGTTACATGGGGGCAGATTGAGTGGAAGAAAGCCCAGTAAGTGGGAAAAGTCCACATTAGCAGCGCAGAGGGCCTCAGAGAGGTTGGCGGGGCTCTTGGTGAGCAGTGCTTCATCTAGGAGGGCTGCAGCTGCCGCTGGCTGAGGTGAGGCGGGCTGGGGTTCAGCGGATGAGAGAGACAGGCTCCCAGGAAGCTCTGCCAGAAAACTATCCACCTCCACTTTGGGCAATTTGTCGGGCAAGTATGAGGTAGATCCAAGCTGGTATTTTGGAGGGAGCTGAGGTGGGGAAGAGATAGGTGAGGATTCCAGAGGGTAGCTCATACCCATGGGGAGTGTGTTATGTACCAGGGAGTGTGGCACGCCCGTGCTGGGCATGGTAGGGATGTGGGCACCATACATGCCCATGGGCAACATGCCAGGAAAGGCCTTGGCCCCCATCACGTCCCGAGAGGCCATGCACAGCACAGGGCTCAGCTCTTCCTTCACGCTGACTGTCGAGCTGCAGCTAAGTAGGCCTAACATGTCCACTGGCTCTGTCTTGATCTTGAGCAGCTCTTGAGAGTGGCTCTTCTTAACATGACGTGTCAGGTGGTCTTTGCGGCCAAACCGCTGGGCACAGTACTGGCACAGAAAGTCCTTGCGGCCTGTGTGCACCACCAGGTGCCGCCGCACATCTTTACGAGTATAGAACCGCCGGTCGCAGTGGTCACAGGGGTGCTTCTTCTCCTTGGCACCGCCTGCTACCCGGCGTGAGTGGGCTTTCAGGTGCTCTAGCAAGGCCTGGGTACTCTCAAAGGTCTGCAGGCACACCTTGCAGCTGAGGTCACCACTACTGGCAGCATGCATAGCCAGGTGGCGACGGTAGCCCAGCTTTGTGTTGTAATTCTTACCACACTCGGAGCAGTGCAGGGCCTCTTTGTTGGGGTCGTGGGTCTGCAAGTGGTTGCGCAGATGGTCCTTGCGGTGAAACATCTTATCACAATACATGCACTGGTGGGGTTTCTGGGCCGAGTGGGTGGCCATGTGCCTGGTGTCAGGGATGGAAGACAAGGAAAAAGAAGAAACGGGTGATCACAAGGGCTGACTAGACAAATAATTAGTCTATGAACAGGAAACTACACACAAAAACTATGGTAGAGCCATGTAATGAAATGCCATGCTAATAATATTCTACAGATATCTATAAAATCCAGTAATATACTGCTATTCTTTGCAGCATGCGTTATAGTAACAAAACAAAACAAAAATATCAGACACAACCTGAACATCCAATTCAATTGGGAACTGGTTTCATAAATTATGCCAAGTCTATAAAATGACTCAACTATTTAGAAAATAAAGCAGCTTTATATGTATCTTCAGGATACAAACTCCTTAGAGACAGAAAAAAAAGTAAAGCAGCAAAATAGTGCAGAGAATGATGTTCAGCATGTGAAGGGGGAATAAATGCGTGTTTGCTTTATGTGCTTAAAACATTTCTGGGAAGAGATATAAGAAACTGACATCACTGGCACCCTATGGGCAAAAAAACTAGGCAGATGGGAGTGGTGGAGAATTTTCATTGTATACATTTTGGTACCTTCCTAATTTTGAATTATGTGAATGTATTTCATCTTTTTTTTTTTTTTTTTTGTGGGTACTGGGGGTCGACCTCAGGACCTCACGCACCAGCAGGCACCCATGCCGCTGAGCAACATCACTGGCCCTTTTTTCATATGTGGGTTCCGGAAGTCGAACTTAGGACCTCGCACTTGCCAGGCAGGCACTTATGCCGCTGAGCCATCTCACCGGCCCTCATCTTTTAAAAATTGTATTAAAAACTTGAAGGACACAATGAAAGGAAAATGAAATATATCTAAACATCCTGATCTGGAACAAGTTCCCAAGAAAGATGGATGGATGGATGGGACAGTCATAAAAGGAAGTTTAAATAGTACACGTACTATGATCCCCTTTGAAAACAAAAAAAGAAAGGAATACATGTTTGAATGCATCAAGAAGGATACACAAGAAATTAATCCTACTAGCTGCCTCTGGGGAGAGGAACAGTGCCTTGAGTGTGAGGACGATTGATTTTTCACTGGTTGTCCATTTGTACCACTTGAATTGTTCACCATGTAAACCAGTCTCATACTTTACCTGCTCCCATCTAGTTGGAGAACAGCTCAAAAATCTAAAAACTGCAATCCACGGTTCCATATACATTAAGAATCAAGAAGACCTCAAGGGCCCACCATTTGCCAGGCCCTGTGTGTGTCATTAAACTTGGTCTCCAGATGAGAAGGCTGACACACAGGGTAGCTTCACCCACTAGTTTTAAGTGGCAGAGGCTAGATTTAAACACAGACCTTCTTGAGACCTGGGTTTACTCAAGCGTGCCACAGTTGTCTAATACAGTACTAATCTAATACAGGCTAGCATAGTACCCAGTGACTCCTTCTACCTGCAAGATCATCCTCAATCTACGTGGGCATGCTCATGCCAACGTGGTTATTATCGACCTCCTATGGCATAGCTGACAAGGTAATGTATGAGAGGGAGGTACTAAATGGTCCGGTCTATCTCCTTCAGTTGCAGCTTAGGAAACTAAGGCCCAAACAGGTTTAGGAACTCACCTAAGTTCCCAAGTGAATTATATCAGGGTTCCCAGGTCCTAGACGAGAACCCTTCCAGCGGCCTCCCATTGGCACCTATTGTCACTAGGAAAGTATGAGAATGAACCTGATTAAAATCCCCCTAAAACAGCCAGGAGTGGTGGTGCATGCCTGTAATCCCAGCGCTTGGGAGGCTGAGGCAGGAGAATTGCTGCAAGTTCAAGGCTAGCCTGAACTGCATAGTGAAACCCTGTCTCAGAAAAAGAAAAAAAAAAAAAGTCCTCCTAAGATACAGAAGTACCCTGACGGCAACCCTGGTTTCCATACTACCTTGTTGAACATTTTAGTTCCTTCCTGACTCCCGCTTTCCAGATGAGGACCAAGGCTTTTCTGTGTTCATTTGTTGATGTATTTACTTGTTTGCTGTCTACCTCCACTAGTAGGAAGGTAAGCTCAAGGAGGGCCAGCACCCCTAACCATCTGGCTCATTATTCTTTCCCTAGCAATGAGCACTGTCCTGGTCTGTAACAGCAGAACAATAAACAATAATTCAATAGATGAATGGTTAGATGAAAGTGCATCAGGCTGGTCTCTCTCAGCTGTAAAGGGCAAGTCCACAGTTCTGAGAGAAAAGCAAGGATAAAATGAAAATAGCTTTCACCAGGCCCTCTCCTCACCAAAGCCCTAATCAAAGCTTTCACATTCTATTTCACTTTTGTAGGGCTTCTTGGACTTAAAAAGTTTCAGAAAAGCAGCTGACCCAGAAGGCACCAGGGACTCTACAGAGATAAAAGTAATCAGCTGAGCAGCAAGTTGATTCAATAAAAGCAGCACTTCAAGCCCAAGAAGCTATTGGATCTTGGGTCCATTGTGTCCCTGCTGTGGGCCTCACTCACTTCATTTTTTTTTTTTTTAAAGATATACAATTTAATAAGCTTTGGCAAGTATGTACATTAATATAGCTCCTACTGAACCAAGATATAGTACATTTCTATTACTCTAGTAACTATTTTTTTTTTAAAGAGAAGAAAAAACAAATCAAAAAAGAACAAATTTTCAAAACAACATAATAGGAGGGTAACAATGGTTAATGCACTACGTATTATTATCTTTAAGTTAGTTATTCAGGGTACCAGATATTAGCATTCAATTGTCCAAACATTAGTGGCACAAACCTTACTCTTCAATGAACTAAGTAAAACTGGTAGTATACTCACTTCATTTTTGTTTTTTTTTGTTTTTGTTTTTTGAGACAGGGTCTCAATATGTAGTTCAGGCTGGCTTCAAACTTGGAGCAATCCTTCTAACTCAGTCTCCCAAGTGCTGCGGTTACAGGTATGCACAACGCCCCCGGCACTCACTTTAAAATTTATAGCCTGGACCAGAGGATCTCCTGTTCTTTCAAAAGTTCTAAGACTGATTTCTAACTCCTGGCTATGATTCTGATTACTTATCTGACAGAACAGATAAAGTAGTATTGAAGAAAATGTTCAGTCTCATTTGCTGGTGGCTGCCTGATACTGTACCCATCAGATTCTAGGGTCGGAATCAAAAATTCCACCATTATTTTTTAGTGACTTCAAATAGAGTTCAGGGTATACCTATAGGACAAATTAACCACCATTCTCCTGCCATAGATTAAGCTCCAATTCAATGGCACCTCTCTGGCTTTGACCTGTGGGAACCTTGGGGCAGAAAGAGGCATGGGAGTGTCACCTACCTATACAGCTTATACTTGGAAGCAAAAGCCTTGCCACAGTGCAGCTGAGGGCAGCTATACGGTTTCTGCTCTGGATGGGGGAGGCTATGAGGCCTCAGCTTCTCCCCATTTGAGAATGGTGTCCCCGAGATTTCACATTGGCACTTCACTTGACTCTCTGTCTCCCGGCCCCGAGGCCTGGGAACTAGTTTCCAGCCCACTTCCTCCTCCTGCTTTGCATCTTGAATCCAGGGAGGGACGCTGGTGAAAAATGTGGTCATGGCAAGGCTAATGGCGAAGGGCCATGTTATTCAGAAAGCCTCCCCATCAGCTCCACTCAGGTTCTCCGCTCTGTCACAGCCTCCAATGCAGCCTTCGGAAAACAATCTCTTCACCTGAAACGAACATAGGAACATCTACTGTTAGGAAGCCCAATAACATGAAAACATGGGCTTTGGAGGCAGACAGATCCCATTCCAGTATCACCCCCCCACACACAGAAGCTGTGTGGCTTTCAATCACTTACTTCCCAGAGCTGTTTCTTCACTTATAAAATAGAAATAACAATCTCCAAAAGCATAAGGATGTTCTGATTATCAAATGAGGTCATGAATATAAAGTATTCACCAGTAGGCGGGGCACCTAATAAGTGCTTACTGCTGCCTATTATTATTAGTGCCATCTAAGGCTAATAAGAAACAAGATAGTCTGAGAGACTAAAAGCTCTAAAACTCTAAACTTTCTCTTCTAACTTCACTTTTACATCTTTTCCGCTCAACCTAGAGACAGCAGTTTTGTTTTTTTTTTTGTGGGTACCGGGGGTCGACCTCAGGACCTCGTGCGCCAGCAGGCGCCCGTACTGCTGAGCGATATCACCGGCCTTTTTTTCATATGTGGGCTCCAGGAGTCGAACTCGGGCCCTCGCGCTTCCCAGGCAGGCGCTTACGCTGCTGAGCCATCTCACCGGCCCGAGACAGCAGTTCTTGCTCCTCCTCTTTTACTCTGCCTCCCCCTACTCCTACTTTCTACAATCCTCATCTTCCTGGAGGTGCTAAGGAGCAATAAAATGTCCAAAAGGCAACAGAGAAGACTTAGCAAATTTACACAGAGAGCCAGTCCTATGCCAGATGTGCTCCATAGCAGCACATCGACATCAGGAGATTCTGTGGAGGTCACAGCAGATTCTTAGCATGCTTTTTCCTAAACCAGTACTGGCCTCACCCTAACCTCCACTACCTCTCCAGATCTCTTGGTCTCCTCACTCAGCCCATGCCTCTTTAGCAAAGCCTGTCCAACACAAGGTTCTGAATGGCCTCTCAGACAAATTCTCACGGCACATGTGACCTTCTCCATTAGGAACAAGTAACCTACTTGCATTAAAATTTAGTCTTTTCCACCTGACTTTGATCCTCTGTGAGCTCCTATCCTCTTTCACCTTCATATTCCTAACATCTAGAAAAGGAATTGCAACTTTAAGATTAATAAATTAGTCAATGGATGCAGGTTGACTCTCAGGGACTTATGTCTAGAAAATTCTGGTTTAAACTGGCTTCACAATATCGTGCCTCAATTCTTTGAGCACCCCCACTTCAGTTCTGAGTAGATCCTATATTTACTTCTAATAAATCTTTCTCATGCCTCTTAAAAAAAAAAAAACTGGTTCATAGCCCTTCCAAAGTAGGGTAGCAAAATCTTCAAGTCTGACCCTTTCTCGTGTTGGTAGAAGTGGTAGGAGGAGAGGAGGAGGGCTGCAGTAATTGTGACACAACTCCTTTCCTGACACCAACTCAGGGAAAAGGCTGGGAGTTATCAGACTGACTCTCACAAGGGGGACAACAGACCCACATTCATTCTTACTCGCTTACCACACATTCCCAACTATAACGCAACCTGCTACAAGAGGTGGATCCTTTGAAGAGATCAGGTCAAAATTTGGTCAGGAGGCTTTTCTACATGGAGAAAGCAAAAGAGGTGTCTCGGGACTGTCCACAAGAATCTGGGGAGGGCTCCAACTGCACAAACTAGCTGCGGGTCATAGAATGCTTGCTCAGCTCATTAGCACCTGCTGCTTACAGTGACCATTCATCCAACAGACTGGCCATGAACGAGATGATAGTATCAGCGGGTTCATGCCCCAGAGAGTTTTGCTCATCATTAACATGAGCTATATCCTGTTCAGGAACCTATCCTCTTATTGAAGAAACACTGCAATGTAATATGATAAACATTTCCCCATCACAAGTAGAGCTTTGCCTAGAAAGATCTGCACAAAGCTGGTCTCATTTTGCGTGAATCACATGCTAGGGAGGGGCAGGCAACACTAAAAACTAGACCCACTTCAGCCTTCAAGTCATCATGGCATATTTGCCTGCTTCACTATAAACCTCAAAGGCCTCTGACGTCTGGCTTTCATTGTTTAAGTCCCCTCCTCCTTCACTAGGGTGGAATTACCTGTTTATAATACCAGTGATGATTACTATGCACCTTGGAAGCGGGTAGAGAGTGAGCTCGAGTGTGCATGTTTAGTTTGGAGGGAATTTCCCATACCTTCAAAGTCATATTCTGCTCCCCCTTCATATCTGAAATCATACACTCCAGCCTCTGGAAAGTTGGGAATGACAGCAAGAGGAAAGCAA
The DNA here is from genome assembly GCA_028451465.1 of Erethizon dorsatum. NCBI lineage: Eukaryota > Metazoa > Chordata > Mammalia > Rodentia > Erethizontidae > Erethizon > Erethizon dorsatum. The sequence goes on from CM051840.1 coordinate 2,765,781, forward strand.
GTCACATCACTTCAGCTGATGGGCGAAGGGAGCCTAGCCTTGGAAACTCCACACAAACTCAGAAAGAGAACAGTGTGTCCCCCACCTCCCACACACACATCCACCTCATCTATTCTCTTGAACATGCACAAACAAGACACAGCAGTTTAGCATACTGCCACTGAGTGAATAATGGGCTTCTAGGAAAGAGGCTGGTAGTGTCTAAGAAGAGCTCATGGAGTTGTACTGATGGAATCAGAGAAGGCAGAAACTGTGTGCTTGACTTGATCTGCATTTAATGGGGCTATGGCTTTAAAAAAAAAAAAAAAAAAGAGCCACCACCCTGATCCTACTTCCCTAGGCCTTTTTAAAGGCACTGCAAAGTCCCTAGCAGGCTGTTGGATAACCAAAGGTGGAAGTATTACCTAGGAATCCTTTTGCGGATCTAGTGTCTGTCTGTGTGTCTCTGTCTCTCTCTCTCCATATATATTCTTTGCAAACTTCTCTGATCTAGAAAGATTCCTCAGTTTATCTCACATACTCATGACCGTTCCTTCTGATTTCTTCCTTGGCAAAACTGTGGAAGAATTCTGCTTCCCTTGCAAAGCTGCTCTTCTGGTCTCATACACTACTCATAACAACTACAGAAAAGCTGACAGAACCTGTTCCCATAAAACAAACACAATCCCTCCCAGTTACTGGTCTAACTCAGTATATTTTCAGCCTAAGATTCTTTCTGGCATCTGATCTGAAGGGGGAGGTAGCATGGAAAGAACCTTGGACTTGCTATCAGAAGAGCTGCCACTTACTGGCTGTGAAACCACCAGCAGGTTACTTTATTTCTGTGAACCTCACTTTCCTCAATTTCTAAAGTAGAATCCTCTGAGATTCTCCTAGAGGATTAAGTGAAATAATACTCTTGAAAGTGACATGAAATGTGTGCTGAATACATGCAGTGCCCTCTCTGAAATCCAAGTTGTGCCTATCTTTGTTCTCCATAGCGCCTGAGTAATACTTCTTCCCCTCCCTTTCAGAATTACTTCCCAAGCCTCAAGTAAGTGTCCTTCCCTCCCAAATATCTCCCCAGAATGCAGCCTTCCCCTTTTCCCTTATAACTAACCCTCAGCACATCCCCTCTGACAAGCCTCTTACTATACCTTCCTCCAGTACATCTCCTGGGCCAGAATTTTCTCTTGCCTGGATAGCCACTTTATTATACCCTCTTCTGTTATTATGTCTCCAAAATAGGAACGCTTTCCCAAAACTCCGGCTTTTGGAAGCTAAAACAGTGACACACTCCTCCTGTCTGCCTGTTTTCTGCTGCGTGCCATGATGTCTGCTGCCCTCTGATGAAACTATAGTTTTATAATGTTACATCATCACTATAGAAACTACAATCATTCTCCATTATTAGCCTGTTTCTTCATCTGTAAAGCTAAAAATACTTACCTCACAGACTTGTTGTAAGGATTATTTTAGTCAGGTATGCAGAAGGCTCAGCATTGGGCTTGGCCTGCTATAAGCGCCCAACAAAAGAGAGCTATTATCTTTGTATGGAGTTGCATGTTTCCACCTTCTGCTGCCACACTCCAACTCCCCCCGAAAATACTGTTGAAAGATAGCACCCCCACACCCAGAAGCACGGAAAGGGTTAATCTCTAAGTGTTCTTAACTAAAGAAACCCACAGAGGATTAACAGCTCCACTTCAGTGACTACCCTAAAATAGCTTTTATCCCTCCTGCCCAAGAGCTACTTGGGGATCTGAAGAACTCAATTCAACACCTGCCGAGGAGGAAACACACCCAGGAACTTTCCTTAGGGTGGACAGATCTTCCCTTAAGCAGAACCCAAAATAGCAACTGGGAAATTATAAATAGAATTATGGGGGGGGGAACAGCTCCTGACCTGGGAACCAGAAACAATTTCAAAAGGCACACTGGTTGGCTGGGAAACTAAAAGGAACAGGGGGGAATGGGAATAGCTGCCCGCCCCCCAGCAACATACACAGACCACACTCCAGAATGGTGGGAGAATTAAATTACAGGGACTGGCTGAAGAGTCTCAATGACTTGCATCATTCCAAGAAACATCAAACAGGATTAACAGGGCTTGGATTTACTCTCGGGCTGCTAGTTCTTCTGTCAGTGTAGATGGGCCCTTTTTGGAGTCCCTTTGATTCCTATTTCCTCGGATTCCTGCTGCCTCCCACTCCCGGGGAGGCCTTGAGCAAATGGCTGCAACTCAGTATAGCCCAGAGGAAACCTGATTAGATACCCACCCCACTCCCCAATCTGGTGGCCTCACCTTAGGACGGGAGGGTTAGAAACCCAAGGCCGGACTCTATCACAGCCCTAGGCTGACAGGTGGAAAAACATACAAGCCAGGAGACAGACCACACTTGTAGGTGAAAACACCAACTCCCCTTGCACGATTTGCCCCTTTATCCTCCCTCCACCTTATAGGACTCTTTTTCCCCCATCAAGTTGGGCCACAGCAAAGAGCTGGACTCCCAAGCCGGCCTCTAGACCACCCCACTGAATGGTGGAAAATGTTAATTCCCCGCATGAATGGAAATAGGAGTGGATTAAGGAGAGAGGAGACAGAAATTCAAGAAGAAATGGGGGGGGGGGGTACCCTCACGGATGGAAGGAAGGGCAAGAATGCGAAAGAATTAGGAGCAAGTTACTTGGGTAAGAGATACCCAAAAGAGAGAGGGGAAGTCTAAGGGTGGAAGGAGAGCTCCGGGAGTTAAAGACAGAAAGTGAATTCTCTGAGTTTTAAGAGGGTCTCAAATGGGGAGCCCGATGGGAAATGCCTGAAGTTTGGGAGTATGGTCACTGGGCAGGGCACTGAAGGTAGGGCTTGTTGGGGTTCTCCAGACCCAGGTACTCGAGGGAAGCCTCTGAGGGGGTTACGTAAGTCTGGAAAAGGAACCGGGGGGAGAGCGGACTATTCGGAGCGGGGAAGGGGGGCTACGTGGGTCAGGGTAGGCGTGTCTGCGGGAGGGAGCAGGTGCAGCTCAGCGGTGTCCCCCAGGCCCCGGCCCCTGCTAAGGTCGGCAGCGAGTTATCTGAGTCTCCGGGGAGCCTGGGGGTCGACGGTGGGGTACCCGCTGGGCTGGTCCCCACGTCTCGGAAGGGAGGGCGCCGGTGGGGCTCCTTCGGGTCCCCCAGACACGGGTATGAGGTCCGGGGAGACTTTCCATCACCCTAAGCCTATCCAGGGCCCGGCTGGCTCGGAGCGGGGCCGCGGTCGGGGGTGTGGGCGACCGCGCTCAGGGCCCCAGTTGAGGGGCGCCGCCGCTCCGGGTGCCGGGCGTGCGGCGCGGCGAGACGCCTCCCGCCTCGCTCCCCGCCGTCCCCCGGGGCCCTCGCCGGCACTCACCGCGTTCGGCCTCCGCCAGGCCCGCTCAGGCCCCGGTAGTGGCGGCGGTCGGGCCATTGTGCGGTGCATTGTGGGAGCCGCGCGCGAGCGGGCGCTCGGGCTGTGGAGGGGGGCGGTGCCGCGGCCTCTCTATGGTCCCTCCCGCCTGAGAGCTAGAGCGGCCGGGGCGACGCGCGGGCGGCGCGCGGGGGCCGCCGGGAGTGGGGCGGGCGCTCGCTCTTCTTCCCTCTCCGTCTCTTCGCCGCGGCGCGCTAGGGCTCCGGAGTCGATATGGGCGCCGCCGCGTGGGCAATGCCGCCCCTGCCGCTGCGTGTGTCTCTTCTGCTGCTGCTGCTTCTGCAGCTCCCGGGGCTTCCCGCGGTCTCCTGGGACCCGGCCGGTTACCTGCTCTACTGCCCCTGCATGGGTAAGGCCTCCCGAGCCCTCTGCTCGAATGGAGAAACGGAGGCCAAGAGAGAAGCCCAGAGACTACTGGACAAGTCCAGGGAAGATCCCTAGAGTGAGGCAGGGCCTGCTTTTCTCCTCTCTGCCGTAATTGCAGAGGCACTGAGGGGCCATGGTGTGCAACTTTCCATTTGATGGATGAGAAAACTAAGGCTGGGAGAGGTTATGCGACTTGCTGGAGATCTAAGCCAGCCTGGAGCCCAGTAAATGGAAATAGGCAGAACTTGGTGTCACTGACCCGCGCTAGCTCCAGGTGATTCGTTCATTCATTCAGCTATTTATGGGGTCCCTTTTTTGTGTCATACCCTGTTCTCTGTGCTGGGAATGTAGTGGTGAATAAGACAAATAAACCCACACCCTTGTAGAGCCTTCATTTTAGGCAGGGAAGGCAAACAATAAAAGATGTACATTCAAAATAAGTACATAGCTAAAAAAATAATGAAAACTGTGGGAGGGGATCGGATAAGACAATCTAAAGGCCTGTTGAGGGGTGCCATTTAAATAGAGCGGCAGATTCGTTGTAAAAGTCAGTGAAACTCTCCTGGCCATGGCCTTCAGGGCCCTGCATGATTTGGTTTCCTGCTGGTCGTCTCCACAACTCTCTTCTCCCTGGCCCTCCAGTTGCAGCCAGACTTACCTGCTTTCTGACCTTCACACACTCAGGTCCATGTCCTACTCCCTCTTCCTGGTACACCCTCCCCTTCACCTCTGCCCCACCACCTCCTAACCGTTCTTCAGGTCTCAGCATAAATGTCACCAGAGAGGACTCCACTGACCTCTATACAAGTAATCTCTTTACCATTCCCCATCACCACTTTTTTCCCTGATCATTATCACAATTCACCAGTATATATTTGTTATACGTATTTAGTGCTTCTCCAACTGGGCTGTAAGTGCCAAGACCTTCAAGACCTTGTCTTTGCTTACTCCCATATCCTAGCAGCTAGCATAGCTCCTGGCACAGTGTGATCTCTCAGTATTTGGGGAATGTATAAGTGGATGTTGTGCAGGGGATAATAAAAATAATCCAGTAGGGTCCTTGCACCTGAGGCATTCATAGGTTGAGAAAATAGCCAGTATGAAAAGACGGGAAGTGAGAAAAGACATTTGAGGAAAAGTGAAGGACTTTAGTAACTCATGTGCAAAGTGGGAGGCAGAGAAGGGAGAGTGCATACAGATGGGTGTTGATGAAGGGCTTTTTAGTGAATTAGGCATTGCAATGAGTGGCGCCTTCATGTGCAGGTAATTGGAGACAGAAGTGGAAGGGCACTCCTGGCTCAGGCAACAGCAAGAAAAAAGATAGCAGATGGAGTGGAAATTGTAGAATATGTTGGGGAGACAGTGAGGAACCTGGAGTGGCTGAGGCAGGAGGAGCAGCCCTTGAATGTCAGGTTCAGGAGTCCAGACTTGCTCTCATGCTGCCAGCTTCCCTAGCTCTCTGTGCCCTGGCCCTCCCCACACCTGGATCCACATTTCCTAGCCCTTTATGTCCCATCCCCATAATGCCCCAGGCCTCACCTCATCTCCACTGTACCATTTCCAGGGCGCTTTGGGAACCAAGCTGATCATTTCTTGGGCTCCCTGGCATTTGCAAAGCTGCTAAATCGCACCTTGGCTGTACCTCCGTGGATTGAGTACCAGCATCATAAACCTCCCTTCACCAACGTGAGTACTTCCTACTGACCTTGGTCCTTGTCCACCCTCCTGCGGTCTTGCTGACTGCAGCTTGACCTCCAGGTCCTTCTCTGGGCCCTACCTCCCACTCCTCTGAGCTTGCCCCACTCCCTACCCAGATCTGTCTTGCTTGGAATAACAATGGCTAGCATTTATCCAGCACCTGCTATGTGCTGGGACTGTTCTGAGCACTCCATAAGGATTAGCTCATTTCTTCCGCATCTCATCCTTATGAAGAAACTGGGGTTTAGAGAGGTTAGGTAACTTGCCCAGGGTCACACAGCTTATGGGTTATAGAGCTGGAATTCAAGCCCGTGATTGTCTTGACTACAGAGTCTGTGACTTGACCCTAAAGCCTCCATTTCCAGTGATGATTGATCCCACCTTCTGTGCATTCCATCAGTCAATAGTCGATGGACACTATTATTAGTTTTTTGTTTCTTTTGAGACAGGATCTCGCTATATAGTTCAGGCTGGCCTTGAACTCACTATGTAGCCTCAAACTTACAGCAATCCTCCTGCCTCAGCCTCCTGAGTGCTGGGATTACAGGTGTGTGCCACAGTGCCCCGCTATTATCAGTTGTAAAGGAGAAACTAAAGCACAGGTTAGTTAATAACATGTCCACGGCTACAAATCCAGGCAGCATTGCTCCAGCACTGCTTCTCCTCCCATCAAGGGGCTCCCTTGGCATGGTATGCTCAGCATCTTCTAATTCCTTCCTTATTCTTCGTGTCTTACAATAGCCCTGTGTCTGTTTTTCTTCACACTGTATCCCTGGGGATAGCAGTAGGAACTTAATTAATATTTAATGAAATGACTTGAAAATGTTTGTGTACACATAAATTATACTTAGAAAGTACAAAACACTGCATTTCATTCCTATAGCCTTTTATTTTCTCCTTTGGATCTCTGTATTTGGAGAAGCTATTTACTTATTTTTTGTTTTGCAGTTCTAAGGATCAAATCCAGGGCCTCATGCATACTGGGCAAGAGTTCTGTCCCTGAACTACCACTGAGCTACCACTGCAGCCCTGGACAGGTTATTAACAGAAGTTAAAAGCCAGAGTAGCTGAGACCTAGCCTAGTTTGACCACCTATTAATTCAGTAACTTGGGCAAGGTACTTGACCTTTTTATGCCTTTAAGTTTCTTCATCTCTAAAATAGCCCGATAATGATTGTTGCTACTTCCCATGGTGAAGACTGAATTAATGATGGTACTCATGCCTTAAATGTTATTGTATGCCTCCCACTTAGAGTCAGCTGAACGCCTCAATGTAAAGAGCTAGGACACAGGAAGTCCTCCATTCCTGGGATCCATCAAGGCTCTGGGTTTTTTTCACTCACTGTTAATAGTTTAGTCATTGACCATCCATCTCCCTCTGACTTACTTGCTTTCTATCTCCTTGCTCTCTCAGCCAGTTGTCGTACTGAGTCTGCACTTCCTTGCTTTCTATGGGTTACTCAACCTGCCTCAATTGGGCTTGAAGTCTCAGTGTTTTCCTCTGTGCTGCACTGGGGCTCCATTCTCGCTACTCATTGTTTAGATGTTAGTGTGTGTCCTCTTTCTGTTTGCTTGTTAGCTCTGTGGCCTCAGATGAGTCATCTAGATTCTGTATGTCTGGGTTTCTCCCTAAGTCAACTGGAGATGGTTATATTCCTGCCTCTTAGAACTAGATGAGCAAATGCTTGTAAAGTGAAGAGTACAGCACCTGGCACTGTGTCAGCACTCAATAAATAATAGCTGCTATTACCATTACTTGCTTTGCTATAAATTTCTGTTGGGTCTTGTGGCTTTCACTGTTCTTCATGTCTCAAATTTATCAGTGAGCCAGACTCCTCTCAGACTGTCTTTCTGATTCCTAAACCCTTGAGTCTGGCTTGGATAGCCCATAGGTATCTCAGCTTCACAAAGCCAGAAATGAGTTTGGCATCTTTCCTCTCAAAACTTGCACCAATATCTATAATCCCAGCCTTAGTTTATATCACCTCCATTCACATGGGTACCAAGCCAGGAACCTAGAGACCCCTTCCATACACTCTCAGCCCCCAAACCTTCTATTTCACCTTCCTTCTGCCTTTCTGAGCCACTGCATTTCTCACTTAGATGTGTGGGAAATGCCCAACAAATACATGTTGAATGCACACTTGAGTAAATAAAAGTAGCCTCCTAATTCCTTTCCCTTTTCCAATCCTAGCATCAGTACCATCTACTCTGCTACCAGAGTGATCTTTCAAAAAAGGCTAAACCTGCCTGGTGTAGTGGTGGTTCACGTGTATAATCCCAGCCTGGGAGGCTAAGGCGGAACAATCAAAAGTTCAAACCCAGCCTGAGTAACTTAGTAAGATGCTGTCTCAAAATAAAAAAAGGGCTGGGCATATAGCTCAGTGCAAAGGCCTTGGGTTCAGTCCCCAGTACCAAGAAAGAAAGAAGGAAAGAAAGAGAAAAGAAAGAAAACAAAGGAAGGAAAGAAAGCAGGAGGGGAGGGGAAAGGAGGGACAAATCATGTGCTAAAATCCTTTAGCTGTAATACCCCAGTGTTGGGGCCGGTGATATTGCTCAGTGGCACAAGCACTTGCTGGCAAGCGTGAGGTCCTGAGGTCAACTCCTGGTACCCATATAAAAAATAATAATAATGATAATAATAATACCCCAGTGCTAATAGTGAAGGAGTTCAAAGTCTGCTTGTTAGAGCATCAATAACCCGTGTTGGAAGGGTGCTGTAGTTAAATCATTTGGGAATATGATATTCTCAATTCTCCATCATCCCAAATTCACAGATTTGCAATGCACATGAGCGTGATAAAGGCCCAGAAAAAATCCTGCTGCAGTAAGGAAAGCACCTTAAAACAGCATTTCCTAGACTTCGGCGTTGGAGCCCTTTTGTTGCAGAACCTTTTTTTTTTTTAATGTGGGTACCGGAAGTCGAACTCAGGACCTCACGCTTGCCAGCAGGCACTTGTGCCACTGAGTGATATCACCGGCCCTTTTTTTTTCCTTTATATGGGTTCCGGGAGTCGAACTCAGGACCTCGCACTTGCCAGGCAGGCGCTTATGCTGCTGAGCCATCTCACCGGCCCCGTTGCAGGACCTTTTACCCACCTGAACTGGTGGGACACACTTAGAAAACCCTGACCCGCAGGATGAAATCCAAATGTTATGCCGTGGTGTTCTAAGAATTTTTTTAAAATCTGAAGAAATGCAAAGATGAATACAACCACCATCCATGTACCCGGTGATTATTGTTAGTGATTTTTGCCTCATCCTTTTCTTTTTGTTAATAAAAGAAAAACAGCGTTATAGTTACAGTTGATAAAAAATAGCTTCTCCTGGCCCCTCTGGCTAATCCTAGTCGCTCTTGTTACTCCCAGAGCAATCTCTCCTATAGATTTAATGTATTTGTTGTGACTCCTTCCACGTTCTCTGCTATACTTCATTTGTGGCATTGAGCATCCCTGTACTTATCTCCGGCTGCAAAGTGCACAAGCCTTGGTAGGGCAAATATCTAGCAGTGGAAAGAGCATTTTAATTCTTGTGTGTGTGTGTGTGTGTGTGTGTGTGTGTGTGTGTGTGTGGTGTGTGTGTGTGTGGTTTTTTGAGACAGAGTCTCACTATGTAGTTCATGCTGGCCTTGAACTCACTATGTAGTCCAGGCTGTTCTTGAACTCATAGCAATCCTCCTGCCTCAGCCTCACAAGTGCCGAGATTACAGTTGTGCACCACCTGGCTATTTTAATTCTATTGATACTGACAGATGGCATCCCAAAGTGGTTGCTCCAAAGTGTACACTTCTACTACCAGCCACATACAAGCGTGTCCGTTTTCCCACATCCTTACCACCAGTTAGAGTTAGCTTTTAAATTTTTGTTGGTCTCACGGGTGAGAAGGGATGCTTTGTGATAACTGTAACTTGCTTTTCCTAATTACTGGCGAGGTCGCACATCTTTTGAGTATACTGGTTATTTGGGTTTCCTTAGCTGAGTTGTTCACCCTTATCCTTTGCCCATTATTTGCCTTTTCTTAAGAGATCAGCAGTCATTTTTGAGCACAAGAGCTACTACTATTTGTTCTTTGGTTTGCAGATATCTTGTCTCAATTTGTCTCTGTCCTAACATTGGTATCGGGTTTCTTTTGGTTTTTGGTTTTTGTAGTTCTAGGAATCAAACCTAGGGCCTCACACATACTAGGCAAGCACTCTACCACTGAGCTACATGCCTAGCCCTTTTTATTTTTTATTTTGAGGTGGTCTCACTAAGTTGCCCACACTGGCCTCAAACTTGTGACTTTCCTCCCTCAGCCTCCTGAGTAGCTAGAATTATAGGCATGCACCAGCAAGCAGGGCTCACTTTGGTGTCTTCTAACAAAAGTTTTTCACTGTCATGTAGTTTGAGCTGTGTGGATCGTGGAGTGTATGGTTTTAATAACGGTATTTAAAACTGGGACACTGAGGAGGGACCTGTCCCCCTCCTTTTCCTCTGTTTCCTGTAGCTGCATGTGTCCTACAAGACGTACTTCAAGCTGGAGCCCCTCCAGGCCTACCATCGGGTCATCAGCCTGGAGGACTTCATGGAGAAGCTGGCACCTGTGCACTGGCCTCCTGAGAAGCGGGTGGCATACTGCTTTGAGGTAGCAGCTCAGCGAAGCCCTGATAAGAAGACATGCCCCATGAAGGTAGGTCCTGTGGGTCTGGGGACCTTTCTGTCTGTTCCATGTCCTCTGGACCCCTGAGATTATAAGGTGACCATATGTGGGAGAAGGCACCAGAAAGGTTTGGAGTAGAGAGATGGAGATTCTAGTCTGCTTCTGACATTTTTCAGCCGTACCACCTTGGGCAGACTTTGCTTCTTTGAGCCTTTATTACTACACAAAATAGAGATGCCAGTCCTTGCTTCATCTTGCTCATAAACCATCATGAAGGCCAAGTGTAAGAGTGCTCCTAAACTGTAAAATACCACATCAGTAATAATAACTAGTACTCCATAGTATTACTATTTGTCAGGCACCGTGCTAAGAGCATTAGATATACTAATTCATTTACCTGCTCCTCAAACTGCTCCTTGGGGAAAGTACAAATCACATCCTTATTTTGTATGTCATGGACACCGAGTATGGCAGAGAGATTCAAACTTTTTCCCAAGGTCACACAGCAAACACAATAGACCTGAGATTCAACCCTAGGTAATTTGGCTGTCTTGTCTACCCTCTTACCTCCAGTACTTTGCTGCCTCTCAGCAGGTAGATAAGAAGCTGTTGTATTTTATTAGAAATTTGTGAATTTCTGGCACTTTGGGAATAAGACAGTCCTTGAATATGTCTATAGATTAGAGAGTGTGGTTGCAAGAGTCATGATATTTGAGAAAGGAGACCTAGCTTGCAGCCTCAACACAGCTATGTGACTTCGTGTGTGTTGTCTTACCCTCTGTGAGCTTTGGTTTCCATCTTGAAAATAAGGGTGCTGGATTAGCCAGTCTTAAAAGTCTCTTGAAGCTCTCATCCATGTTCCAAACCCAAGGTCCGTTCCTCCCAGGCGCCACCAGGGCAGCAGGGTAGGTGGGACACGCGAGTGAGCAGGAAACCCTCAGACACAAGTGAACATCTCCTGCTGAAAACTAGAACAGACGCCAAGCCTCTGTCCTCAGCCCCTCCCAGGGGCCAGCCGAAGAGGGTGTTTCAGCCAGAGCCAAGCACCCAGGTCTCCTCCGCCGACTATTCCTTGCCTCCCTCCCCAGATGGCTTTCCCTCACCCTCAGTAAGCTTTCTACAACCCTCTCTCTGCAGGAAGGAAACCCCTTTGGCCCATTCTGGGATCAGTTTCGTGTGAGTTTCAACAAGTCGGAGCTTTTTGCAGGCATTTCCTTCAGCGCCTCTTATAAAGAACAATGGATCCAGAGGTACTTGGAAAGGACAGCAGTGCTGGGTTCAGGGGGGGACACGGGACTCATGGGTATCCAGCACCTTCCTGACCCTTCCCCCCCCACCCCCCCGAGGTATGAGACCAAAGGTGTGGGTGCTGTGTCTGTTGAACTTGGGATCCTGTGTGATCTGTTCCCTTCTCAGCGCCTGACACAATGGGACCTTGACCTGCACAGGGTTGAGCAAGTTTATTGGCTGATAAGGGATGTCATAAAAGAACAGTGCGCAGTCACATGTGTCTCGATTTCCTCCTCTAGGCGTGAGAATCACTCCCCTGTTGCCTTCCTCTTCACAACATGAAAATTGGAAGCAGTGCCTAGAGCACAGCTTCAGGTGCAGACAGCAGTGACGTCATCCTGATAATTACTGGATGTGCCTTATTAATTGTGTGCCAGTAAGCCCTATTAAAGAAATAGGTTAGCAGGGCATGGGCACAGGCTGCGAAGTATTTATAGAGCGTTTGTGTAAGGCACGGTACTCGCAGGCCAAAGGTGAGACCTAAAAATGAGGAAGACCCAGCGCCTGTCTTCAGGAACTACTGATGAGTTCTAGTGATGGTAGCTCACGTGGTGTCCTTGCCACTGATGCAGAATGCGGCAGGGAGGGGCTGGGCCCAGACTCAGGCTGGGGTAGAGGTGAGAGGAGTGTGCAGATTGAGGTGTGCTCACGGCACGGGGCATTCAGCAGAAAAGCAGGCACAGGCTCAGGGATAAGACAGTCCTGAGCTCAGGGAGGCACAGCGGTGCACACCTGTAATTCCAGCACCTGGGAGGCTGAGGCAAGAGGATCGCTGCAAGTTTGAGGCCAGCATGGGCTACATAGTAAGTTCAGGGCCAGCCTGAACTACATAAAGATACCCTGTCTTAAAAAAAAAGATAGGCCTGACCTCTGACCCAGCTCTGCCTCTTTCTCAGGAGACTGAATAAGCCACTCCAATTCTCTGGCCCCAATTTTCTCCTTGGTTTGATGGAAAGAGCATGTAACAGGATCTGCCTCGTAGTGCGAGGTGTTCACAGTCTATAGTAAGAGGCCACCCAGAGTTAGCGGTCACTGTTATTCGTGTGCCTATTGTTACCGATTTCCTTTCTTTTTTTTCTTTTTTCTTTTTTTTGTGGTGCTGAGGGTTGAACCCAAGGCCTTGTGCACTTGTGCGTGGTAGGCAAGTGCGTTAGCACTGAGCTACCCCCCAGCTGTCAATTTCCATTTTACAAATGAGGAAACAGGTTAGTGAAGTCGAGTAACTTGCCCAAGGTTGGAGAGCTGTTGCATGGCAATTGGGACCTACATGTAAATCTTTAATAAATAACGAGCTCTTATTTAGTGCCTGCTGTGTGCCAGGCACTATTCTAAGTCTTCACAGGCATTGACTCGTGATTGGTTTTTTTTGTTTGTTTTTTGGTACCAGGAATTGAATTCAGGACATTGTGCTTGCCAGGCAGGCGCTTGTGCCACTGAGCTACATGCCCAGCCCTGTTTTTTGTGATGAGAACTCACTGTGTTGCCCAGACTGGCCCTGGACTCAAGATCCTCCTACCTCAGCCTCCCAAGTAGTAGAAATTATAGGCATGTGCCACCACCCAGGTGGGTTACTCTTTCCATGAATCTGTGGGATAGGTGATATCATCTGTGTTTTACACATAAACAAAATAGAAGTAAGACTGGGTGTGGTAGTGTACATCTGTAATCCCAGCACTCAGGAGGCTGGAGGATCACTGCGAGTTTGAGGCCAGCCTGGGCTATATGGTGAGTGCAAGGACAGCCTGGGCTACATAGTAAAACCCTGTCTCAAAAAACTAAAAACAAAACAAAACAAAAAAACTGGGGGCCGGAGAGATAGCTCAGCAGCATAAGCACCTGCCTGGCAAGTGCAAGGTCCTGAGTTCGACTCCCGGTACCCAGGTAGAGGAAAAAAAAGGGCTGGTGATATCGCTCAGCAGCACAAGCGCCTGCTGGCAAGCGCAAGGTCCTGAGGTCGACCCCCAGTACCCACATAAAAAACAAAACAAAACTGGAAGCTGTAACTGGATGCAGTGGCACACACTTGTGATCCCAGCTACTTGGGAGGCTGAGGCAGGAGGATCACAACTTAAAGGCCAGGCTGAGCAATTCAGTGCAACCCTGTCTCAAAATAAATTTTTTAAAAAGCACTGGGCATGTGACTTGGGGATAGAGCATTTGTCTACCATGCATGAGGAAGGAGTGAGAAAGAAAGGGAAAAAGGGGGTGGGGGGAGAAAGGAAAAGAGAGGGAAGGGGAGGTGAGTGCCATCATTTGTCCAAAGTCACAGTGCTTAAATAAACAGAGCTGGGTTTTGAACCCATGCAGTCTGATTGCAAAGCACCCATTGTTTTTTTCTTTTTCTTCTTTTTGGTACTAGAAATTGAACCCACTGAGGGTGTACCACTGAGCTACACCCTCAGCCCTTTTTATTTTGACATAGGGTCTTGCTAAGTCACCCATGGTGGTCTTGAAATTGTGATCCTCCTGCCTCAGCCTCCTGAGTAGCTAGAATTATAAATGTGCGCTACTATGCCCAGCTACAAAATACCCATTCTTCAGCTAGGTGTGGTGGCACATGCCTATAATCCCAGCACTTGGGAGGCTGAGGCAGGAGGATCAATGCTAGTTCAAGACCAGCCTGGGCTACATGGTGACTTTAAGACCAGCCCGAACTACATAGCAAGATCCTGTCTCCAAAAACAAAAACAAAAAAATTTTTTAAAAACTTTTTTTGGGGGCTGGTGAGATAGCTCAGTGGCATAAGCGCCTGCCTGACAAGTGCAAGGTCCTAAGTTTGATTCCTGGAACCCACATAAAGGAAAAAAGGGCCGGCGATATCACTCAGCGGCACAAGCGCTTGCTGGCAAGCGCGAGGTCCTGAGGTCGACCCCCGGTACCCACAAAAAACAAACAAACGAACAAAAACCCAACTTTTTTTGTTTTTGTTTACAGTGCTGGGATTGAACCCAAGACATTTGCACTGAGCTACATCCCTAGCCCATTTTTTAATCTTGAGAAAGAGTCTCACTAAGTCACTAATAGCCTCCCAGAGTGCTGGAATTACAGGTGTGCACCACTATGCCCATCTCAAAGCTCCATTCTTTTTTTTTTTTTTTTGTGGGTACCGGGGGTTCGACCTCAGGACCTCGCGCGCCAACAGGCACCCGTGCTGCTGAGCGATATCACCGGCCCCTTTTTCGTATGTGGGATCCGGGAGTGGAACTCGGGCCCTCGCGCTTGCAAGGCAGGCGCTTATGCCGCTGAGCCATCTCACCGGCCCTCAAAGCTCCATTCTTAATCGTTATGGATTAAATAGCTGTTCCCTTAACAGCTGCCCATCTGTTCCAGGACTTGTCTGTAGAGCTCATGCATAAACCACTTAGGCTACTCCATCCTTGCAAGTCTAATCTCCATTACGTTGATGCTAGATAGGACTCTCCTGTTAGCTCACCTGCTTGGTTTTCCCCATTGACTTCCAAATGACCCAGAGCCATTGCCAGAAGGCTGCCTTGCCTGGAAGGGCAGGAGATTTGCCCCTGTCATCTGTGTGCCAGGACCAAAAAATGCCCCCAACTCTAAAAACATCTTCAAAAATTAATTTCAGAAAGCCAGAAACAAAAGGCAGGTGTGGTGGTACACATCTGTAACCCCAGCATTGGGGAGGCCGAGGCAGGATGATTATGAGTTTGAGGCCAGTGTGTACTACACAGTGAGACCCTGTCTCAGTCAATCAATCAATCAAGAAGTCCATCCACCCACCATCCTAGTCAGAAGAGAAGGGACGATGATGCATGGATGCCTCAGTTGGGGAATGTTGCGCACACATTTGTTCATTGCCCCATGGTCTATCTTGAATTTGCTGACTTGAAAGAACCTCTCTCGCTAGAGCTTGAGGAAGCTTGTACCTTAGCCAATTTCTGAGAAAAGGTGACTAGTTGGGGAGATGGTCCCTGGAGGCAGTATGAGGGAGTTAGGGCCCCCAGGCATCTGCCTTCAACACGATTTCAGAAGCACTTCCTGAGTGTCGAGCACTGGTCCCCTGGATATTGGGGATACAGGCAAGAATAAGGCAGGTAGGGCCCCTGCCCTGATGGAGCTCATAGTCTAATGAAAGAGACAGTGAGTACTTTTTTTTACCTAGAACAGTTCCAGAATGTCATTAACTTGCTCTGAAGCACATAAATAGGTGACATGTGATTGGCAGAACTGAGACCTGAAGAATGAGATGGAGCCAGCTGTACCAAGGGCTGAAAGAGGTAGTTTGAGGCAGGGACATTACAAAGGTCCTGATGTAGCAACAGCCTTGGTATGATCAAGGCATAGAAAGGCCAGTGAGGTTGATGTGGAATGAGGAGGAGGAGGAGAATGGTAAGACGTTGCCGTCATCTGTTGCGAGATAATAAATCATTCCAAAGCTTAGTAGCGTAACAGTGATTTATTACTATTTCTCATGGTTGTGTGGATTGACTGGGTTTAACTTGGCAAATGTTTTTGTTTTTTATGGAACCTGAGTTGCCCAAAGTTCAAACCCAGGCTAATCATCTAATTTCTTGGAATAAGTAGTCTTTCGACTACTTACCACAGATTTGGTGAAAAAAAAATTTTAAGTAAATGATGTAAATTTATTTGTAATTCCACGACACCTCCAAAGAATACCGTTAGCCTTTCAATGTGTATACTTATAACCTCTGCATCCCCCCTGTTTTTTTTTTTTTTTAATCCTGAGGATTGAATCCAGGGTCTTCACACTGAGTTACATTCCCAGCCCTTTTATATTTTGTGTTTTTGGACAAGGTCTCTCTAAATTGCCAAGTTGTTGAGGCTAGACCCAAACTTGCAGCCCTTCTGCCTCAGCCTCGCAGAGTGTTGAGATTATAGACGTGTGCCACCACACCCAGCTTGGCCTGGACTTCTTATAGCGTGAGAGCTGGTTTGTGAGAGGAGTATCCAGGCAGTGTCCCAAGATACAGGAAGCAGAAACTGCTGGCCCATAATGCCTGGGCCTCGAAACTGGCTTATTGTTACTGCTCTAAAATACTATTGGGAAGTGACATAGAGGCCACCTATGGCAGAAAATCCAAAGGCTTGATGGCCATCTGTTGTTGTTGTTTGATACGGGGTCTTTCTGTGTTGCCTGGGCTGGTCTCTTTTTTTTTTTTTTTGGTACCGGGAATCAAACTCAGGACCTCGTGCTTGCCAGGAAGGTGCTGTGCTGCTAAGCTATACCCTGGCCCCCCTGGGCTGGTCTTGAACTTATGAGCTCAAGTGATTTTGCTGTCTCAGTCTCCTGACTAGCTGGGACTACAGGCACGCACCACTGCCCTTGGCCAGTTCTTGAGAAGTACCCATAGCACCTTTGCAGGGGCACCCAGTTGGAAGGGCTTAGTTCCTCCTCCTCCTCATTACCTTAATCGTTGACCCTCCTATATGTCAGGGCTCGAAGTAAGGTAAAAGAAATTTATAAGCTACAGGTCTGGGTACATCAGGGTTAAGTTAGGACACATGTAACAGAACACCCACAATAACAGCAGATGAACAACAGCCTCACTTTTTTCGTCTGTAAAAGAAGTACTGGAGTACACGTCTAGGGCAGGATGGCATCCCCACAGTGTGAGCAGGAATCTGGTTCCTACATTTCCACTCATTGTTCTTTGTACTGACTTATCCTCGGTGTTACCTGCTGGGCCAGGATGGCAGGTGAAGCTCCAGCCATCACATCCTAGGCAACTCAATAGATAGAAGGAGCAGAAGGAGGGCGTAGCCTCACCTTTTTCTTTTTTTTTTTTAATAAAGAAATGAGGTCATGCTGTGTTGCTCAGTCTGGCCTGCTCCTAGGCTCAAATGAGCCTGAGCCTCCCAAATAGCTGGGCCTACAGGCATGTGCCGCTGTACCCAGCTCTCCTCACTTTTTTTTTTTTTTTTTTTTTTTGTGGGTACCGGGGGTCGACCTCAGGACCTTATGCGCCAGCAGGTACCTGTGCCGCTGAGCGATATCGCCAGCCCTTTTTTCATATGTGGGTTCCGGGAGTCAAACTTGGGCCCTCGCGCTTGCCGGGCAGGCACTTACCCCGCTGAGCCATCTCACCGGCCCTCTCCTCACTTTTTTAAAAGTCTTCTTTTTTTTTTTTTTTTTTTTTTTTTTTAAGGTTGGTTGTGTGTGCTAGTTGCCTTTTTTTTTTTTTTTTTTTGGTGCTGAGGACCAAACCCAGGGCCTCTCACTTGCTAGATAAGTGTTCTACCACTGAGCTAAATCCCTAGCCCCTTTTTTAAGAAGTCTTGCCAAAAGAATTATAACACAGTCTGCTTGCCTTTCACTGGTTTGTGCTAAGGCACATGGGCCAGACCTACCTGCAGGATGTACAGCAAAATGTCTTTATTTTGTGCTTCTGAGTATCTAGGTGAAAATTGAGTTCTAGAAGGAGATAAAAGGGTTTTTTTTCCCCCAACAAGTGATTTCTGAGAATCCTTCCTGCTTTGCTGGTTCTGCATCTGTAAATACCATTGTAGAGCTTTAATTCAGTAGACATTTATTGCTCAGTTACTGTTGGGAAACTGCAGCCCGTCATCATGTTGAACCCTTCAGGCGGATAAAGACAGCAGGTATTTGAGTTCATGGCTTATCTTTCTCCCAGGCTGCAACCTCCCTGATTCCACATAAACAGGTGATAAATAATTAGCAGGGTTGAAACCAGACTGAGGCTAAAGGATGAGAGGGAGGCAGCCCTGCAGAGAGCTGGAGGGAAAGGAAGTCCTTCGTGGCAGGGTTGTCGAGAGCGAGGCCTGCCTCGTTCGTGTCCTCGTCCTCTGCACTCAGCATGCTGTTCCTCCCCAGTCTCACGGATGTGCACTGGGCGCGTGAGTGGGTGCTGTGCACGGAGGAGTCTCAGCAGCGTGGTGCAGCAGTGCAGAACTTCAAAGGTTCGCTGGGCACAGCAGCAGGAAAGGCAGCTTCTTGAGGACTGACTTAGGGTAGATAGTCAGGCCGCAAGTGGAGCTGGCCAAGTTTTCTTTGTAACCAAGACCCCTACTCCCTGTTTTCTTTCCAGATAACATTCTCTGGCCTCACTAAGAGAAAGTAACAGCTCAGTCTTGGCCTCTTGCTGCTTATTGGGCCAGAATGACACTGTCCACTGGGACAGTTCTGTGCTGGTGCTGGCCTGGGTAGAGGGCACAGACAGTCCAAATCTATCTCATTCTCCAAGGATCAGCTGCAGGTTCTTCTGTGAGATCAGGGAGGACACAAATCCTGACCTTATCCTGATCATCCAGTGCCCTGGGAGATCAGAAAGCTCTTGCTTTCCTTTCAGAGTCCTTGCAGGTTATCTGAAGGGAGCTGAGCTTCAGGCCTGGCCCGTAGTAGGTGCTCAGATAATACTAATTCAGCCCTCCTCCAACCCCTGATGATGTGATCTGGTCTTTCTAGTAAGGTCCTCGAACCTCTCATTCATTCATTTAAAAATTGTTACGGCAGCCAGGCGTAGTGGCACATACCTGTAATTCCAGCACTCTGGAGGCTGAGGCAGGAAGATCGCTGCAGGTCTGAGCCCAGCCTGGGCTACATAGTGAGTTCAAGACCAGCCAGAACTACATGATGAGACTGTCTCAAAAAAAAAAATTAATGGCAGCTACTGTGTATTAAGACCTGTGCTAGGGCCTTGGAGTCAGACGACTAAGCCACAGACTCAGCCCCTGAGGTCCTCGTTGACTGGATGGGGAGATGGGAGTGAAGTCAATGAGTTAGCAACGTAGGTTCTAATGCAAACTGCCTGCCCTCAGATCCCACCACTACAGTTCCTAGCTTGTGACCTTCGCATGCTTTTAGCCTCTTTGAGCCTCCATTTCCTGTAACATAAAGAGAATGGCAGTGAAGTGATACTTACCTTACAGGGCTCTCGTGGGAATCGAATGAAAATTGGGGGCCGGTGAAATGGCTCAGTGGCATAAGCGCCTGCCTGGCAAGCATGAGGTCCTGAGGTCGACTCCCTGTACCCACATTAAAAAAAAAAAAAAAAAGAAAGAAAAAAAGGAAAATTGGAACATTACCTGTCACCTAATAAGGCTCAATAAATAACTCATGCATGTAAACAGAAATTTCAAACGTCATAAAGAGCTGGGCTGTGTAGAGAACTCCTGCTCTTGCTTCTTAGCACAGGCCTTGGACCAGCATGGCCAAATCTGTAAAACATAAAGTTGAAGTTTTAGAAAGTTGAACTTGGTTGCATGCAATATAACTGTGGTGATGATGATGACACCAGAATTTTCCGGCATCTTTCTGTGTGCCTAGCACTGTTGTAAACATTTTGCTTGTGTTAGTTAATCCATGTAATCCTCTCAACAGTTCTATGAAGACGTATTAATTGGCTTGACTATACTAATCATTTATATACATGTTGTACACATTAAATGTATACTCTTTTTAAAAAAACAGCCTTACAGCTGGGCATGGTGATGCACATCTGTAATCCCAATACTGTGGGAGGCTGAAGCAGGAGGATCACAAGTTCAAGCCCAGTTTGGGCAACTTAGTGACTTAGTGAGACCCTGTCCCAAAGTTTAAAAAAATTATAAAGGTCTGGGGAGCTAGCTCAGTGCAAAGGCCCTGGGTTCAATTCCCAGTGCCACCACCACCAAAAAAACAAAACAAAACAAAACAAAAAATCAGCCTCATGAGATAGGAAGTGTTATAGATCTGTTAAACAATTAAGATAGGTGAATCTAAGGCATAGATAAGTGATAGGCATAGATAGACGAGCAGATAGGTAGATGACTAGATAAGTGTAATCATGCAGAAGAAACATCTTTTGGGAAGGGGAGGAAGAAAGGGAAAGATACTAAGATATTTAGGTGCACACTTTTTTAAAAAATCTGAAACAAAGCAAAATACTAGCTTCTGCTGAGCTGAGTCATGGGTATGTGGATTGTTATTTTATGTCTTTGCCTTAGAGTTTGAAATATTTCATAGTTTTTATTTCAGATTTTTATTGTAGTAATTGTCGATCCACATCCAGTTGTAAGAAACAATACGGAGGGCTGGTGAGATGGCTCAGCGGTATAAGTGCCTGCCTGGCAAGCGCAAGGGCCTGAGTTCGACTCCCGGAACTCACATACGAAAAAAGGGCCGGTGATATCGCTCAGCGGCACGGGCGCCTGCTGGCGTGCGAGGTCCTAAGGTCGACCCCTAGTACCACCAAAAAAAAAAAAAAGAAAGAAACAATACGGAGCGATCTAACGTCCCCTTTACTCAGTTTCTACCAATGGTGCCATTTTGCAAAACTGTAGTACAGTATCACAACCAGGACATTGGCATCGATACAGTTCGTCTATCTAAATAGATTTCCTGTCTTACTTGTACTCACATGTGTGTATTTAGTTCTGTGCAGTCTTTTTGTATGTAGGTTAATCTATTCGCCACCACAGTTAAAATACTGAATGTTTCTCTCATGGTAAGAACCTCTGTGTTACCATTTTATAACCAGACCCACTTCCCTAAATACACACCATGCCTAACCCCTGGTACCCACTAATCTCTTCTCCACTTCTTAGAGCTGGGCATTTCTTCTCCGTTTTGTCATTTGGTTATTATATAAATGGAATCATATCGTATATAACCTTTTGGAATTGGCTCTTTTGCTCAGGATAATTCCCCTGAGAGCCGTCCAAGTCATTGCCTGTGTTGATAGTTTATTCCTTTTATTGCAGTAGTTTTCCGTGGTATGGATGTGCCACAGTGTGTTGAACCATTTAGTCATTGAGTGACATCTGGGTTGTTTCCAGTTTGGGGCTATTATGACTCAAGCTGCTACGAACATTAGTGTATGGGTTCGTATGTGAACATACGCTTTCATTTCCCTGGGATAAATGCCCAAGAGTACCATTGCTGGGTCGTATGGTAATTGCAGGCCTAGTTTTATAATAAACTAACTGCCAAACTGTTTTTCAGAGTGGCTATCCCTACTGAATAATGCTTAGAAAAAGTATTTGACCTGCCAGGACAGGTGTTCCAGGTGGAGGGAAGCAGCATACGGAGATCTAGAGTTTGAAAATACAGTGTGAATTCATGAACAGCAAGGCGTTTTATGTTGCTGGGATGGAGTCTGGGTTTAGCTAAAGAGGGAGCGCAAGTTTGTACTCATTCATTCAGTCAGAAAATACTGACTGAGCTCTTATATGTGCCAGGTAGTATTCTAGGCACACTAGAGGTGCTGCCTCCAGGGGCCTTGGTCGAACAGAAAAAGCAGATGTGAGATAATTGTGACGTGTGCACTGTACAAACAGGGAAGAAAGTTCTGACGGGGTATGACGGAGACATTGGCAGACCTTTGGTATATTCCATGAGGATCATGCCAGTCTCGTTCTTCCTGGGTCCCAGCACATAGTAGGAATCAGTAAATATTTGATAAGCGTTGAATGGTCTAATCCAGTGTACACAGTCTCAGCCGTTGGCCTGTGTAAGCAGCTGCACGTCTCAGTCCTGCCATGTGGGTAAAAGGGCAAAGGCTTGGTCCAGACACCCCACCCTGGAGCAAATTACCACACCACAGATTGGAAGCCAGCATGACATATAAAAGGTTGGAATGCTCTACCGTAAATTTTTAATTGTTAAACAAGCAAAGAAGGTTGTAAATTCCGTGTGGCGGGACAGTATTGCATATTGTGCCTGCTACCACTGCCAAGGTTTCTTATCAGCTCGTTGGGATTTCACAACCTCTTGGGCTTGCATGTTACAGGAGCTCCTCTGCAGGGTCTCTGGGGCATGGTGCAATGCCACCCTTTTTCTGTGGGGGTGGCAGCCAGGTTCTCTGTGCGTCCTCTGTCTGACTTCCCTTCATTCCATCTCATGCCTAGATTTTCACCAAAGGAACATCCGGTGCTTGCTCTGCCAGGGGCCCCAGCACAGTTCCCTGTCCTGGAGGAACACAGGTCGCTCCAGAAATACATGGTGTGGTCAGACGAGATGGTGAAGACAGGAGAGGCCCAGATCCACACCCGCCTCATCCGGCCCTATGTGGGCATTCATCTGCGCATTGGCTCTGACTGGGTAACTTCCCCTTCCTCCCCTGGCTGGCCCCTGCCTATGGGATTGCCCTGATCCCAGCCAGGGCAGAGAGCACTCACTTGGCTGAGTCTGTGGGATTATGTCTCGTGATCCCAGGGAAGCACATGTTAGAAGTGTGACTCTACAGTGCTTGCTGGCCATCTTCCATTTTTAACAGCTGCCAGTTGTAGCCTCACTTTGCAGATGGATAAACTGAGGCATCAGGCCAGATCCCAAGTCAAGCAGCAAAATAGAGACCCTCAGCTTGGGCATGGTGGCACACACCTGTAATCCAAGCACTCGGGAGGGTGAGGCAGGAGGATCACCATGAGTTCAAGGCCTACCTGGGGTACATATGAGACCCTGTCTCAGAAAAAAAAAAAGAAAGAGACCCCCAACCTAGGAGTCCTCTGTCCCAGCTCAGTGCTTAGCTAGTAGACTCCTTTGTGAAAAATGAACTATAGAGATTGAGTGGGGTTCCCAAGAAATGAACATGTCATCCGCCCAGAATGTAGAGGGTGCTTGACTGTGCAGGAGCCTCATCAGATTACACTCCTTGTGAAAACAGAACCAACATGGACAGTCTCCTTAATTTACACGAGGAGATTTATGTATTTGTTGGAAATGCTCATTGTTGAAAAATTAAAAACATTGAAACATAAGGAAATTAGATTTAAGTTCATTCATAGTCAGTGAGGCAATCTCACATTTACCCACAGGGCTCCTCCCACCCCCTGCTCCAAGGAGAAAGAGCTGGGCTCCAAATATTTTATGAATGGTTTCAGCTCAACCTTTAAGGAGTAGCTCCCATCTATGTTTTCCTGGAACATAAATGATAGTAAATTGCTATTTTTTTTCCACAAAGGTACCATAATACAAATAGCAAACTCAGATAACATTATAGCCATTCTCACTTATGAACGTAGATGCATAGATCCAAAGTAAAATATTAGAAGTAAAATCTGATCATGTACTAAAGAGCATACAACTCAAGCTGGGCATGGTGGCGCATGCCTGTAATCCTAGCAGTCTGGGAAGCTAAGTCAGGAAGATTGCAAATTCCAGCCCAGGCTGGGTAACTCAGCAAGACTCCGTCCATCTCCCACCAACCAGGGGAAAAATAGTGGGGGGGGGCGTAGCTCAGTGTGAAGGCCTTGGGTTCAATCACCAGTACCACCATCACCACCACAGAAAAAAGCCGTACAACTGAAACAAGTAAAATCTATCCTAAGAATGTGATAAAGTTCATGGTAGTAACACCCATTTGATAAAAGTCAATACCCATTCATGATAAAAACTCATAACCAGCCAAGAATAGAGTGGGCCCGCCCTGAGTTGGTCAAGGCTATCTCTCTGTGTATATGCTGCCGAGCGGCAAGGCTCTCTCTGGAGCCACAGCAAACACGCACCTCGTGGGGAGCTATCAGAAGTGTCCCCAGCAAAGTCAGGAATCAGATAGGCTGCCCCTTATCACCACCGCTGTTCACAATTATACTGAATGTCCAGATAACACAGAGACCCAGAAAAAAATTGTTTTTGCAAAACCAATATCCTGCCAACTCAGAAATAACTACTATTACTGTTTTAATGCATTTCTGTCTTCCCTTAATACTTTTAAAAAACCTCGTTGGGAACGGGGTGGGTGTAGCTCAGTGGTAGAGTATGTGCTTAGCATGGAGGCGGCCCTGGCCTGGGTTCAATCCCTAGTACAAAAAAAAGAAAAAAAACCTCAGGAGTGGGGCTTCTCCTGTGTGTCCTGCCTTTGCGCACACAGCGGTTGCTTCTCGCGGGCAGCTGCTGCTCTCTAACGCAGCGCCCGCCCTCCTCGTAGAAGAACGCCTGCGCTATGCTGAAGGACGGCACCGCGGGCTCGCACTTCATGGCCTCTCCGCAGTGTGTGGGCTACAGCCGCAGCGCGGCAGCCCCGCTCACCATGACCATGTGCCTCCCTGACCTGAAGGAAATCCGGCGGGCTGTGGAGCTCTGGGTGAGGGCGCTGAGCGCCAGGTCGGTCTACATCGCCACTGATTCTGAGAGCTATGCACCGGAGATCCAGCAGCTCTTCCAAGACAAGGTATGCGTGGGCATGGATGCAAGGCGAGAAAGTGCCAGCTGGTCCCGCTCTCCTGCTGCGCGCCTCCCGTCTTCCCCCGCCGGCCTTTCTCCTGGACACACATTTCTCTCCAGGTCCTGCCCTAGCCCCGCTCAGACTCCTCCTCCACGGATGCTTTCCAGGCTTCCTCTGCTCCCGGCGCTCATGTAACACTCTCTCATCTCTTGAGGCGTTTTCTTGATTGAGATTAGCATGGAAATGTGGCTTATTTCGTCCAAGGAGTGTGGGTTTCTTGCAAGTGGGATTCAAGGATGAACCACTCTCCTGTCCTTCGATGTCTAGCCTGGTGCTCTGACTTCTTGAGGTCTGAGACCCTTCCTTACCATCGCCAGTGCCTAGGACAGTGCCAGACACACAGTACGCAGCTCGTTGAGTACATAGGAAGTGGGATTTGAGAAGAGATCCAGTGAGGCAGAGAGGTGAGGAGCATTGACTCTGAGCGGGCATGATGGGGCACGCCTGCAATCCCAGTACTCTGGGAGGCCGAGGCAGGAGTATCACAAGATCAAGCTCAGCTTGGGCAACTTAGTGAGACCCTATCTCAAAATAAAAATGAAAAATTTAGCCGGGCATGGTGGCACATGCCTGTAACCCCAGCACTTGGAGGTTGAGGCAGGAGGATTGCTGCGAGTTCAAGGCCAGGCAGGGGTGCAAAGTGAGTTCAAGGCCATCCTGAACTGCAGAGTGAAACCCTGTCTCGAAAAGACAGTCAATCAGTAATAAAGATAAAAAATTTTAAAAGAGCTGGGGGTGTAGCTCAGGGCAAAAGCCCTGGATTCAATCCCCTGTACTGTAGCAAAAAAGAAAAAGAAAAAAAAGGATTGAATTGATATAGCATTCAGTAAAACTTTGTTAAATGAATGAAAACGGTAAATGTTGGGCAAACCATAAGAAACTGACATTGAGAGCTGTTGCCTTTTATTGGCCCACACATGCGCACACACATGCGCACACACACAGAGGAAGCTCCAGCTGGTGGAAGTACTGGCTTGGTGCATTCTGCTTCCCTCCCCACCCATTTATTTATTTATTTATTTATTTATTTTTAATTTTTTGTGGGTACCAGGGGTCAAACTCAGGACCTCGCGCTTGCCAGGCAGGTGCTTATGCCACTGAGCCATCTCAGCGGCCTCTCCCCACCCATTTAATAGCTAGAACATCAAGCTGGGAGACCTGGGGGTCTTTTCACTCCACCCTTCCATTTTGTAGCTGAAAAAACCAGTCTCAAGAAGGGATTGAATTTACCCAGGAGGTCCCAGCGCTAATTATAGTGGGCATGACACAGACTGGGTAAGTTTCAGGGTGTGGGCAGAATTGTTTGGGGGATTTTGGCCATGATTAAACTGGTTTTATTTCTTTGCTACAACCTCAGTTGCAAACTGATGGTTTTTCTTAAATCAGAAATTCAGTGGAACAGCAGAGCACTTTCAGCTCTGTCTGCCCACACCCCTCCTCACCTCTGTACCAAGCTGAAGCACTTGGAGAGTCCCAGGGAGATTTTTTGTGAGCTTTAGAGTTGAAGTGTTTGTGACACCTTGAGCCTCTTGCCATTTTCTGTTTCCTGTTCCTGGGCCAGTCTTCTCGCCTGTCCCCACCCCTGCTCAGCCCCTTCTCCCTGGGCTCAGGCGCCGCCCTTCCTTCTGAATTAAGCTTCGCTCCTCCGTGTCACTGGGCCAGTGCCCTGTCAGGAATACTGACAAATAAGATGCCCTAGCCCAGCATGGTGCACACGTCTATCATCCCAGCACTCTGGGAGCCAGAGGCAGGAGAATCAAGAGTTTGAGGGTGGCCTGGGCTACATAGCAAAATCTTGTCTCAAAAAAATCTAAAAACAAAACAAAAAAAAATTTTTAGTTCCCTTTGTCTGTTCTGTGGTATGCAGACCAGGAGAGGCAGCGAGAGACAGTGAGGAGGCTGTGATAGCTGATGGACTGGAGATGATGGGGGCTGGGCCCATGGGGTGCCATCCCTCACTGGAAGGATTCACCACTGGGGCAGGCGGTGAATGGAACCGGGTAATGGGACAGACAGGACTTCAGGCCTAGAGTAGTTGTGTGGGAGAGGGAGGCATCCAGGCAGCAGAGCCGGATGGGTGGGCCGTCTGCTGCAGTCTCAGGTTTGGTGGGGAAGCCCGGCGAGCTAGGGCTTTGTGAGAATGGCAGAATGTGAGCTGAGCCTTGAGAGCCTGCTCAGGACCTGTGTGTTTGTGGGTGTGTGCGCACGAGCATACGCACGTACACATGAGCATGTGTGCTGGGGATTGAACCCAGGGCCTCGTGCCCGCTAACTAATCTGACTAACGCTGAGCCACACCGCCACCCTTGTCAGGATTTTAATGGGTAGAGGAAAGGTGCTTGGGCAGGGGGAACCCTGCAGGCAGAGGCACAGAGGTGTGAATGGTACATGAGACGCTGAGGCCGGAGGAGAGACAGCAGCTGGCCAGCACTTCGCTCGGATGCCTGACCCCACGTGTCTCTGCTGCCCACTCTCCCATCTGCACCCTTAGCCAGGGGAGGAAGGTTGAGAGTGTGGCCCTGGGGGCCTTGGCCAGGTGCGCCTGGGCCTGCAGCTGCCTCGGCTCATGCTCTGCCTTCCTCCTGCAGGTTAAGGTGGTGAGTCTGAAGCCAGAGGTGGCCCAGATCGACCTGTACATCCTCGGCCAAGCTGACCACTTTATTGGCAACTGTGTGTCCTCCTTCACTGCCTTCGTGAAGCGCGAGCGGGATCTTCAAGGGAAGCAGTCCTCTTTCTTTGGCATGGACAGGCCTCCTCAGCTGCGGGATGAGTTCTGATGCTGGCCAGGGCATGTCACCCATCTCAGCGGGGGGCCTGACAGCCAGAGGTGCTCCCAGGACTGCAAGCTCCTCTTCTTGCCTGTCAGAAATGGAGGACAGTCCCAGGGACTTCCTGGAGGAAGAAGGCTTTCCATCGCAGGGCACAGGGCTTCCAAGCTAAGGGCCCGAATGTCCCCCCACCCCATGTGCTTCTTGCTGTTCCTCCACTCAGCAGAGCAGTCCAGCATCTGTCATCTATCTGATCTGCCCTGCTCTGAGTAGCCTGGGGTGCTGAACTCTCTCCAGAAATTTTTATATAGAGATTTTTACAGTTTTGATACAAGGTCATGACTACCCTAGAACTCTCTCTCATTTTTAAAAATCAGTGAAGTCCATTAGCATAGACACCTAAAGTGACCTTATCTGAAATGTGGATGAACCCAGGGTTGGGGTGAGTCTATTGGCCTCTTTTCCCAGTGGCCCCCCAGTGGGACCCCCCAGACTTGTCCCCACTGCCTGGCCAGAGCCACTGTCATTCCACTTGCAAGGCCGTGGCCAGGCCTTGGGGTGTGAACGTTCTCCTCCATCGGAAGCACCGTGCAGATGGCAGTTGGCAGTCATGGTGCGGTGCGGTCCTCGAGGGCAGCCAGGTGCCACTCACACAGCTTGTTCCCTGCGAGGAGCACACGCTACCAAGGTAGGTGACCACGGTATTCCTCTCAGTCCTTGGTCGCTGATGGCTGCCGCAAACCTGGCAATGTCAGAGCCTCAGAATGCATCCGTGGGGATCCGGGCTTTGGGGCCTGACAGGATCCTCTGAGGCCGCCCTCTCCAAGGGCCTGGTTGGTGTCCAGAGCCTGTTCTCTCAGTGCCAGTCCTGCAGCTGGAGCCCTCACATCATCTGTTCCCAAGGGAGTGTCTGCCAGGCCTCTGCCTTGGAGAAGCTGCCCAGGACCCAGGAGCCATCTGAATTCCCAGTATGGAAGCAGCCTTTGACCCTTCCCATCCAGCGTGATCTCTGCTGCTGCCATGCGGGGTTAAGGTGTTAGAGCCGTGAGGTTTACTGTCTCAGACACTGCGCTTCTTATAACCCGCAGCGTCTGGGAGTCTCTGTGTGGTTCTAAAGTTTCACATCTGACACCTCTGGCTCTCTTCCCTGATGTGTGACCTTCCTTCACCTTTGATCCTAGATAGGTGGCCCAGAGCTCCATGCTGGGGCTTCTCCCCTGATTGGCTTTGGAAAGAAGTCCTTTGTTGTCAGGAGCACAGTGAGTCAGAGGTCAGAGGTTGCAGGAGGATCTCCAACACCAAAGCCAGCGTTTGCTGCCTAGAGCTATTGCCCAGCTCTAAGCAGGAGAAACCTCAGAAAACACTTTTATAGTTTTCCCTCTTGGGAAACAGTGAAGTGTTTTCAATCCTGGCAGAGACAGCTTCTCTGTCCAGACTTGCTCTCGAGCCTCACCCAGTGGAAGAGCCACAGCCTGGGGAACCATGTTGTGAAAGCATGGCTCACTGGCCAATTTTATTTCTGCATTCCTCTGCCATTCACAGCCTTACAGGAAGCACACACGTGAGGCTAGGGCTCCGCCAGGCCATCCAAATCATCTGGACTGGCATCTGCGGCGATGCTAGCTTGTGTTCTAGAAGAGAGGCCAGTGGCGCTCTCAGATTCAGGTGTGCTTTGTGGGCAAGCACTTTACTCTTTGACCCAGCTTCCTCGCCTGTAAAGTGGTGATAAAACCCACAGGTTGTTGAAAGCTCAAATCAGCTAAAGCATATGTATTTAAGACCACAGTGTAAACTTGAAAGAGACAAAGGCACATATGTGGCTGTTGATTAATTTGCTTCTTATTGCACACCTACTCCACGCCAGGCACTGTGCTTGCCAAGTACTTTATAGGCATTCTCTTGTTTAGTCCCTGTCCCAGCCTGGGGAGTGGTGACTGTTACCCTTCTCTTTCTTCACAAGGGAAAACAAATGCTTAGAGAATTCTCACAATGTCCCCAAAGTTGTATGCTAGTGGTGTTAAGCCAGTATTTGTCCTCCCGAACCCAGTTCTGTTAGCTGCTGCACTCCGTTGCCCTCGGTTCACAGGACGCACTTTACAGTGCATCTTGAAGAGGCCTCTGCTGGAAAGATCAGCCACCCTGGTTTCCCTGGGGCACATGCCGTGGATTTGCCACTGCCAGGTTGTGGAAGGAAGAGGTCATGTAAGAAACAGAAAGGCCACCACATGAAACCTACTCAGCCCTTGGAGTTAATTCAGCATTCTTTAACAAGTATTGATCACCTACCATGTGCCAGGCCCTCAGGTACTAGGTACGCAGCAAAGTCTTTGTTCTTAAACGGACTTGCAGTCTAGAAAGTGGAAGGCATAATAGAAAAGTGTGCGGTGGGAGGTGTCAATAAGCGCTCTGAAGAAGAGGGGCATGGGGTGCAGAGGACCTGTCTTAGATAAGGAGAAAGGCTGCCTTCTGGAGGGAAGGAGCCGTCCAGGTAGTTGGAGGCCGTGCATTCCCAGCAGAAGAAGTGGCGCCTGTGAAGCCCTGGGGCTGGCCTGTGAGCCTGAGCTGCAGAAAGGAGCCAGGGAACAGCAGCTGACCACGGTGACCAGGTGACCTGCAGGGCTAGGCTGAGGCCTAGACTTGGCTTTTAGTTGGAAACACCATACGATGACGCCTGTTACAGGGTTCTGGACAGGAGAAGGTGATGATCTGATTTGTATTTCCAGAGGATCCCTCTGGCTGGCATGTGGAGAGGGGGTTGGAGAGGAGCAGTGAAGGCAAAGAGATAGTGGGGCGCTGTGGCAGGGGTGCATGTGAGAGCCCGGGGGCTCATCTCCCCCTGACTGAAATTCCAGCACCCTCTTCTCCCAAGAGGCAGAAGCCATTGCATTATTTTTAAATAAAAATAATTTTTAAAATATTTTTATAATTCAGTCTTTTTTTTAAATATATAAATCTTTGCAGTTTTAATCAGGCGTCATATACAATTTCATGTCTTGGTTTTTTATGTAAGACTTTGTGATATTCTCTGCCAGTACATAGCCCAAGTAAATGCTTTTAATTATATAAAGTCCCACTGAAGGGTGCTCCATAGTTTGTCATTTTCCTATTATGAGACTTTCATGTGTTCCCAATTTTTCACTACTGTTATTTGAAAAATATATTCATTTGTAAAGATTTTTCTTTATTTAAAATATGCACTAAGATAAATTCCCACAAGTGGATTTATTGGATCTAAGACTCAAAAGTAAAACTTTTTATTATGGAAACATTAAAATATAAACAAAAATGGCAAGTAATAAACTGAACTCATAGTTTTAACAATTGCCAACATTTACCAGTCTGGTTTCTTTTTTTTTTTTTTTTTTTTTTTTCCCCTTGGTACCGGTAATCGAACTTAGGACCTTGAGCTTGCCAGGCAGGTGCTTGTGGCACTGAGCTATATCCCTGGCCCTACCAGTCTGGTTTCATTCCACCTCCAACTCTGTCTGCTCGCTGGAGTCTTTTAAAGATAATCTGAGTATAGGTTGAGGAAGAGCCAACAGGTCTTGCTAACATGCTGAATGGGGGTGGCAGGGAAAGAGGAACCCAAACCACAGGAAGTTGTCCCTGACTTGCAGTGACCTTAAGGCAGGCTCTCCCCTCCCCATACCTGGCGTCCACGGTACAGGTGCCGTTATAGCTTGTGTCTAGATGTCCCCCCAAAGCCTCACACGATCATAGGTGGAGCTTCTCAGAGGTGGCTGGATCTAGAATGTGTGATGCTGGGGTTGACTCATTGTGCGATGCTGGGACTAAGGGTCCCCCGCTTTGGGTGTGAGTTCTGTCCACCCTAAGGGCGGGTAGCCTGGATAGAATATAAGGGACAGAAGGAGGGCTGCTGTGGTCACTGTTCGTTGCTTGCTGCTTTTGCTGCCTTCTGCCTGGCATGAACTGTTTTTCCTCTGCGGTGCCCCTCTGCCACGCCACCCTGCCTTGGAGCCAGCTGACTATGAACTGAAACCTCTACAAACTCTGAGCCAAAATAAACCTTTCCTCCTTGGGTATCAGGTATTTTCTCTCAGCAATGAGAAAACTAAGAGAGGTGCTAAGGTGGGCTCCAGAGCTTCCTTGGAATGCTACTGGGTAAGGCAGATTCCCGAGAGCCATGCCCACACACCTCCAAAACCCAAGTAGCGGCTGGGCCATGCCCAGGAATCGGCATTTTCACGAGCACCTATAAGTGGTTTTGATGCCCGTGGCCCAAAGCCTACTTAAATTGTGGTCCTCAACCAGCAGCATCAGTGTCGTTTGGAGGAGCTTGATAGAAATGCAGAATCCCAAACCAGGCAAGGTGGCACCTATAATCCCAGCATTTAAAGGCAATTTAGTGAGACCCTGTCCCAACATTTTAAAAATTTTTAGAAAGGGGCTGAGGATGTAGCTCCTGGTAGCGCACCGCTAGCAAGCCTGGCGGGTGTCACCAAGGCCCTCAACTAGGTGGCTTTAGCAGGTGCTTCGTGCTCTGATTGTTTTCACTTCGTCTCTTACCGTGTATGGGGGGGGAATGGGCTGTGCAACTTAATGATCAAATCTTTGGTTGTTTTAGGATGAGACCAATTTACATAAGTAAACAGAGAATTTTGATGTTTTAATTTAGTAGCGATGAGTTGTGGGTTAGGCATAAATGGAGAACCTGATGTTGAAAGGAACAAATCTGGGAGACGCAACCCTGAAACACCATAGATCCTCCAGAAATAGGGGAGAGAAAGAGTCAGGAAAGAAGGAAGGGGAGAAAGGACAGAGGGAGAAAGAAGCTGAGCTCCCATTTCCATTTTCAGTTCACCTCAGAGAAGCTTAGTACATAATAAGTAACAACAACAATAAGCCGCAGGCCTGAAAATAAAGAGCCCTTCCTCTCCTGACCCTCTGCCTGCTGGAGTTGACAGAAAAAACCCCACATAGCCTGAAGGGAAATCCTGCACTTTATGTTGTCAGAATTCAAATTCTTGCTTGAAACCTGGTTTATTTTGGGGTGGGGACCTTTCCCCTGAAATAACATTATTTAAAAGCAAGCAGGTTTGGTTTGCTTTGCCATCTAATCCTTTATTGATCATCCTGGAGGACTCCCAGAGTCACCAGGTAAATAAGAGCGGGGAGGCAACAAAAGGCATTTCCCAGAGACCTCCCTCAAAGGCGGTGCGCAGCGGAGGGGGAGGATGTAGCCACTCTGGGTGCAGCCTGCAGAGAAGCCCCAACCCTCTGAAAAATCCACCTCTAAGAACAACTGGCATCACATTACTGGAGCTACTTGACTTCTTTCCCTCGATGGGGCGGGAGGTTCTTTACATCTCCGATGCCTTAGGAGAGATCATGCCTTTTCTTTCTCAACCCTGCTAACAGTGCTGGTGAGAAAGCCCCAGTCCAGTGTCCGCTTGTTTTTCCTACACTTGCTAATACTCATCCTTGTGTGGAGAGAGCAAACTTCAAAATCAGGTAGGCTTAGCTAGTTGGAATTCAGTTACAGTCTTCGCTACATTTATTTTTTATTTACAGATATGGGTTAAAGTTTCCTTTTAAGAAATTTACTTAGGAATTTATTTAGGAAAAATATTAAACAGTGTGGCATGAGAGCTGGGGTGTAGCTCAGGGGCAGAGTTTGTGCTTAGAAGGCATGAGGCCCTGGGTTCAATCCTTAGCACCCCCTAAAAAAATAACGAGGCATCAGTTGTGATGATTAAGTTTGGGAGAACCGCACTCAACCTCATCAGGACACGAAGCAGACGGCTCAGTGCCAGAGGGAGGCGCAAGGAGGAATCATGATCAGAGAAACCTCTGGCCATTCAAACCCCACTCACCCTCCACATCTCCAGACTCTTGTCAGGCCTGCCTTCTGTTTATACTCGGTGTTTCAAGATCTTGTATGAATTTTTTCTCCTTGGAGCCCTGCAACCCCTTGAAATTATAACAATAACTGTGTTCTAAGGACTGTACAGAAACTTAACTCCTCTGATTCACTGAAAAACCCAAAGAGATTGTTTTTGTTTTGTTTTGTTTTGCACTACTGGCAATGAAACAAGGGCCCCAAATATGCTGGGCAAGCACTTTACCTCCGAGCTACACCCCTAGCCCCAGTTGCTTTTCTTATTATCTCCATTTCACAGATAAGGGCACAGGGGGTAAAGCAATTATCTTAAGGTCACACAGCCAGTAAATGGCAGAGCCAGGACTCCGAGCCTGGAGGTGTGGCAGAAAGTGGGCAGCCTGTGCTGTGCTGACTCTCTTGTCACTTATCAAAGGACAGTGTCTGCTTATCTGTTTCCCCAGCTAGAACAGAGGTCGTCTCCCGGCCACCCCACCCGGAACATGGGCCCTGCCTCGGGATCTCTGTTCATCAGCTCCTAACCCCACTGCTTGGCTTATCAAAGTGTCCTTATATAGGGCTGAATGAATGAACGAACGTGCAGAAAAAGTGGTCTGGGTGGGTGAGTTCGCTTCTGGCGTCATGGAGGACTCACAGAGCAGGTAGGAGATGAGTGGAAAGCTGATTTCAACAGCTGCCTGTGGGCAGAAGAAAAGCCATGCCGGTTCGCGGGCTCACTGAGGGAGCAGCAGGCAGTGCCATGGATCCAGGGACAGGGGCACTGGAAGGTCCGAGCAGTGTAAAGAGCCTGGAGTGCCAAGCTAACGTCTCAATCAGGATTGTCTCTGGGCGAGGGTAAATGGAGTGAAGAGGGGAGCAGGGGTTTTTGAGGACTCAAAGGGCCCACTGGAGCCATCCATAAATGAAAAGTCCTTTGAGGGCACCCCCCCAAGGGCAGAGCCCTGGCTTTGCAAACTATTCATGCAAATAAATTCACATACGAGGTAAAAAGAATAAAAAGGACAAATGAATACACCTATAGAGTGAAAAATGACCAGCTCCCTCCCTAGAGGCACTTGTGAGCCTTCCAGAAACTTTTCTTGCTCTACAGATATTCTTCGTTTAAGGACCTACCTGCCATTAATGACCTACTGTTCTCACTCACAACTCGCGGCTCGGACTTACAACCTGTCTGGGGTTTTTTTGGGTTTTTTTTTTTTTTGCTTTCTTTTTTTGATATCTTTTTTTTTTTTTTTTGTACGGTACCTCTCATTTATACAGTACTGTAAATTTTGCTGGTTGTCCTATACAGTATAATACTATAGTTTTATGTTCTGTTGTACATTACAGTACTGCCTATAAGAGTTATGCAAATAAAAGCAAAGTTGTCAAGTTGGAGTTTCCTTTGACCACGTCTTTGTTCTGAGCATTGTAATGTACATACCACATACCGTCCCCCATTTAGCAACTAATTCATTCAAAGACCTCCTCAGCCTAGTCGGAGGACTGGAACTTGGTCATTAAACGAGGAGTGCCTGTAGCCTATTGTATTTTAGGCACATTCACTCGGCATGTTGTACGAATAAACACAGCAGTCATGAAAAGACAATGCCTTCAAAATATGTATTATTTCTATAATGTCTGACACTGGGCGAAAATAAGCTACTTGACGTTTCTTTGGATAGTGAGGCAAAAGAAGTGACCTCAGATTGAGTCTAAATTGGCCTCAGAACACACAGTAGGTTTTGCTGGACTCCAATCAGGCGGAAATAGTAGGGAGTGAGACGAGTGAAAAAGCCAACCTTTTTCTCTATCTCTGCTTCGTCACTAATGAGGCTGACGTTCTGATCTTCCTCCTGTTTCTTCTTTTTCCATTTGTTCCAAAGCTTAGAGAGCAGCGAGTTACCTGTCGGTGTCCTTAACCCGGCAAGCATCGCAATGCGGTCATAAATTTTATTTTTTTATTTTTTTTTTGTGGGTACCGGGGGGACGACCTCAGGACCTCGCGCGCCAACAGGCACCCGTGCCGCTGAGCGATATCACCGGCCCCTTTTTCGTATGTGGGTTCCGGGAGTTGAACTCAGGCCCTCGCGCTTGCAAGGCAGGCGCTTACGCCGCTGAGCCATCTCACCGGCCCGTTCATAAATTTTAATTGTCTAAATCTTCATCCTTGTGTTCTGAAGTAGAATTGTGTTATTTTTTTCAGGTCAGCAAACAATTTTATTCTAAAGTACAAAGTAATTGTAAAGTACAAAAAGAAAGCATTATATGAAGGTCCTCTTTCCTTACTGGAATAAACAATTCCCACTTTTTTATGAATAATCTTAGTTGGGATCTGCAGCACTTGGTCCTGAGCAATTTGAGGATAGATCTTTATAGGCCACTCCGCACCAAATACAATATAGATGTTCTGCCCTTAGATAGCCAGTCAGTGTTTGTCATTTTTCCAGTACTCTTAAGTCTTCCTTCTTATGTTTACCTTCATCCTCTTCTTCTTCTTCCTCTCCTTGAGTTTCTTCTTCAGGCTTCAACCAGTACCATGCCTCCCTGAGAACCCGAATATTCTTCTAGGTATGCAATTATTGACAGGCTCGCTGGCTTCTTTTAAGATCTCCTTTAAGCTGTACTTCATGTTAATTTTTTTTTTTTTTTTTGAGACAGGAATTGGTTCAATAATACCATCTCCACTCTTGCCAAGAGCTTGACCAACTTTTATAGCCCATCTTCTGGAGCAAAGCAAACCCTTTGTTTTCATAGCCTAGTGAATTTTTCAACCCAGTGTCATATCTTTCTCATTCCTCTGCTTTTAAACTCTTCTATTTTTTTGTTTGTTTTGTTTTGTTTTGTTGGTTTTTTGAGACAGTGTCTCACTATGTAGTTCAGGCTGGCCTTGAACTCACTATGTAGCCCAGGCTGGCTTCAAACTCACATAAGTCCTCCTGCCTCAGCCTCTCAAGTGGTGGAATTACAGGCATGTGCCACCAAGCCTGGCTTACTTCTGTCTGTTTTTCAAATTAGCTTCCTGTTGCTTTTCTTCTTTTCATTGTTTTTGTTTTGTACAGCCTCACTATTGGCAATCCTGGTCTGATATTTTCTTGGACATTAATGAAGGAATCGGACACATAGTCCTCTTGTTCTGCCATGCTCAACTTTATATACTATCTGCATCTTGGGTTTTCAGTATCCATGTACTATCTCTTCCGTATCCGTGTACTTTCTCCTCCCACAGTGAACAGGGTTGACCTGATAGAGCTACTCAGCTGGGTCCAGGTGCAGGTCCAGACAGCGTGCACTGTGTGCGCCCACGCTCCTTTACTACATACTTTTTATTTTATTTTATTTTATTTTATTTTATTTTATTTTATTTTATTTATTTAGACAGGGTCTCACTATGCACCTCAGGCTGGGCTTGAACTCACTTTGTAGCTCGGCCTGGCCTCAAACTTGCAGGGATCCTCCTGGCTCAGCCTCCCGAGCCTAGGATCACAGGTATGAGCCACCACACCTGGCCAGGTTCATGGTTCTGAGGTATCTTATTAGTAGCATTTTGGTTTCATCGGTCCCTTGTAATGACCTATAAAAGCTCCTTAATTAATCAGCCATAATTGCACATTAAAAACACAGTTTGCATCGATATCAACTGTGTGATCAGTGTAACCTTGAAGAATTCACAGAAGCTGCTAAGATGCCAGGAAAGGGCATGTGAGGAAATATGGGAATAGACGATTCGTTGATTTGCTAAAGATCATATCTGGATTGTACCCGTTTTGCGATCATGATTATTGATGAGCACCTTTATATCATTGCTGTATCATAAAATATCCTGGATTTTGTGATTAATTTTCATCCCTGCCTTTTCTGACACGTGAGGGATCAGTATAGCCTGAACCCAGCTGATGTGATTTGTTAGTGGCTGGTATATTTTATTTTAAAGATTATTGGAGAGCATGTCTTCTTAAGAAAAACAAATCATTTTCATTGAACTATTTTGATAATACGATGTCTAACGCAGATATTCCTTGTTTGACGGCTTTCGGGCTTACGACTGAAGAGTGCTGCTTGGACTGACGACTCGCTGCTCAGACTTAGAACCCATCTTTTTTTAATATATATACGGTTCTGTACATCTTGTTTATAGAACCTCAGTATCTTTTTTTGGTACGGTACACCTTGTTTATACAGTACTATAACTTTTGCTGATTGTTCTGTGTAGTACAGTACTGCAGTTTTACGTTCTAGTCTACATTATGGTATTGCATGTAAATCAAAGCAAAGTCATCAAGTTGGAGTTTCCTTTGACCGTTTCTTTGTTCTGAATATTGTAATGTACATTCTATATACCATTCCTCATTTAGCAACCGATTCATTCAGCAACCTAGTGGAGGGATTGGAAGTAGGTGGTTAAATGCGGAGTGTCTGTATATGGACATACAGCCACAATATGTGTACCTTTTATTTAACACGAAATGTACTGTCTGGCTCTTGCTTTTTTCACCTCAGATCATTTTATTCTTTTTATCTGTTGTATAATATTCTATAATGTGAATGCATGATAATGCTTTTAATTTATTCTGAGGCATTACAGTTTGATGCTTTTACTCATCACAAATAAGGGATTGTGTTTCCGGGTGGGTCAGAGGGTATGTACATCTGTAATTTGATTGACATGGCCACATTGTCCTCCGAAGGACCAAAAAAAAAAAGTCCATGTTCTTCATCCTCCCCAGTTTACTGTCTGCTTTCACTGGTTTTCCTGACTGAGGGAAAAGGCGCTGGTTTTGGGTTTGAACACTGATTTCTGTCTTGGTGCCGCTGTGTGCTGGCTGCACGCAGCCTGGGAGGCTTGGGATCAAGTCACAGCTCAGCCACTAGCCAATGTGTGACATCAATAAACCAGGAATGTCTGTGACAAGTCAGCCTGCCTGAACCTCTAGTTTTTTTATCTGTAAGATAGAAATAATGTCCTCAGTTAAGTCTCATCTTACTCTAAAGTCAAGTCCTAAAATATTAAGACAACACCATCCTGCTTTTTAAGGTTGTCGTGAACATGTAGAATCTGATACATAGTCAAGGCTCGACAATAACAGTGTGCAACTGTTTTGTGAAATTGCATAGCCTTTCTGAGGCTCAGTTTTTTCATCTATAAAACTTCAGTTGGCTCAAGGCTACTGGAAAGATTGCAAAGTGTGTGAAAATGCTTTGCAAGCCTGCGGAGGGCCCCAGAGAAAGGGGATTAAGTTTTCCCAGGGCTCCAGCTGCCCTGTGAGGCACTGCCTGCTGTACATTTCCTTCACACCTCCCCCTGGCTTTTCAATGCTGTGTTTGCTCAGAGTGAAAACATCTTCTCCCAGCTGTTGCCAGTGAACAAACAGGAACCTTGAGTTTCTTCACGCGGCCTGCAGGAGAGATGCTCCCTCTCCCCCAAAGGATTAGGCACTGAGGAGCAGGGCTTAGAGAGACCAAGGGCTCAGGCCATGACACAGGGCTCCAGGGGATAGTGAGCTGCAGAGACCTGACGGAGCCAAGCCAGGGTCCACTCTGAACTCCCGTTTCCTCCTTAATGTAGAAGGAGGGCTTTGGACTGGGTGACCCTTTGGGAACAGCACAAGGCTTGAAATCCAAAGGCTTGGGTTAGAGGCTCAGCTTTACCTTTAATCCAGAGTAATAACTGCTGGGATTTAGTGTTCTCATCTGTAAAATGAGACTACAAATTAAACCCTTATGAATTGAATTCCTCCTGCCATGCAACTTGCTTTCTACCGGGGGGAAACAGATGAGGCCCATGTGAGAATGTAAGACGTGAGCTGGTGCTGAGGACTGTGACCGGGAAGCGGTGACTGGGGCAGGCAGGGGAGGCCTCTGTGTCCAGTGACTTCGGAGCAGAGGCGTGGAGGAGGGAGTGAGCCGCGTGGCCGTCCAGGGAGTGCATTCCAAGTAGAAGGAGCAGCTGGTGCAGAAGCCTGAGATGAGCTGGGCATGTTTGAGGAACAGAGAGGGACAGGAGGTGAGGTATAAGGAGGAGCATGGGCAGCGTCACAGCAGCCCTTATCTTTGGCTTTACTCAAGTGACCTGAGAGGCAACTGGAAGGCTCTGTGCGAAGGTATGGTGCATCAACTTGGGCTTTCTGTCAGTTATCTACTGCTGCGCGTGCACAACAAATAACTTCCACAGACAGTATCTCAAAATCAACAATAATCAGTTATCACCTACACAGTTTCTGTGGGCCAAGAATCTGGGAGTAGCTTGGATGAGTATTTCTGGCTCAGGGTCCCCTGTGAAGTTGTAGACAGATGTCAGCCAGGGCTGCAGCCTCTCGAGGGCTTTGTGGGCTGGAGGCTCCATTTCCACGGTGGCTCGCTCCATGGCTGGCAAGCTTGGACCGGCTGGTGGTGGAGGCTTCAGTACCTCTCCATGGGGCTTCTCAAGGTCCTCGTGACACCATGGCCAGCTTCCTCAGAATGGGTCTGGAATGGATTCAAGAGACCCAGGCAGAGCTTCAATGTCTGTTATGCCCCAGCCTCAGAAGTCACTTCTGCCATTTCTGTTGGTCATGCGTGTTAGCTCTGTTCAGTAAAAGGGGACACAAGGGCATATGTATGAAGAGAAGTGAAG
This sequence comes from Erethizon dorsatum, assembly GCA_028451465.1. Lineage (NCBI taxonomy): Eukaryota > Metazoa > Chordata > Mammalia > Rodentia > Erethizontidae > Erethizon > Erethizon dorsatum. The sequence goes on from CM051840.1 coordinate 2,805,559, forward strand.
GATCCTTGTGAGCCAGGCATGGTGGCCCATGCCTGTGATTCCAGCACTCTTGAAGGCTGAGGCAGGAGGATCACAAATTCGGGCCCAGCTTGGACAATTAAGTGACTTAGTAAATTAAAACAAAAAAATTTAAAAATTAAAAAAATTTTTAGAATTTAAAAAAATTAAAGAATTTTAAAAAAGGTGAGTAGGAGGCTAAGACTGGGGATATAGTACAGTATAAAGACTCTAGGTTCAATCCCCAATACTAAGAAAAAAATCATTGCAGAGCGTCTTAGAAGATGGCTAGCACAAGTTTTTCTTTGCTTTGATTAGCATATAGTAAAACTTTTTCTCTTTTCGTACGTGTATAGTTCTATGAATTTTTGCATGTGTAAATTTACATAACCAACACCACAAACAGGATGCACAACATTTTGTGACCCCTCAAAAAACCCTTGTGTTTCCCTTTGTAGTGACACATTCCTCCCACCTCAACCGGAGGCAACCGCAGACTCTTCGCTATAGTTTTGACTTTTAGAGAATTTCACATAAGTGAAATCATATAGTATGTAACCTCTGGGAACTGGCTTCTTTCACCCAGAATAACGCCTGTGGGACTTACCTAACCCGTTGAGGGCATAGGCACTAACCGCTCATTCCTTTTTCTTGCTGAACTGTGTTCCCTTGTACGGACATGCCACAGTTTGCTTATGGATTTATCCTTGAAGGGGCTGGTTACAAATTGGAGTTATGAATACAGCTGTATCTTAATTTATTCAGGCTGCTATAACAGAATACCATGGAATGGGTGGCTTACTATTTCTTACAGGTCGAGGTCTGGGCAGCCAGCAGATTTGGCATCTGGCAAAGACTGGCTCCCTGACTCATAGATGGCGCCTTCTCTGTCCTCGCGTGGTGGAAGCCCCCTCTCTGGAGGGCAGTAATCCCATTCTGCCCTCATGACCGAATCATCTCCCAAAAGCTCCACTTCCTGCTCCAACACCACTGCCCTAAGGGTTTGAATTTCGACGTATGAATTTCAGGGGGACACGCTTTTAGGAGGTGGGAAGTCTTCAGAGCATTGGATGTACCCCTGAAGGGAATCATGGGATCCCAGCTCCCTACCATTTCTCTTCTTCTCTTCCTGGCTGTAGGCTGAGCTGTTTTGTTCTACTGTGCACCCCCACCATAAAGCACTGCCAAAGGCCCAAAAGCAATGGAACCAACCAGGTAGAGCCTGGAAACTCCAAAAGCTCAAATAAACCTTTTCTCTTTATAAGTTGGTTGTCTCAGATATGTGTTATGGTGACGAAAAGCTGGCTAACATACTTACATACTTTGAGAAGTCTGAAGTATAGGGTGCCAAGCTGGGGCAAGATGCAGGGCAAGGGCCATGAGAAAGAAAGCTGTGAGGCCAAATCTGGGACGAGGTGTTGGGGGGGGGAGTATTGATCTTTGATTTCTCTGAGTTGAAGAAAAAGGCCAGGTAGTGTTTTCCACCAGTGTGAGAGTAGGGGAAGCCCCCACCCTGAGACACAGGATGTAGAGATGCGTGTGGGTGTCTAGGGCCTGGGCGGGGAAAGGTGGAGTCCAGGGAAGGAAGGGCGTATTTACAGATGCTGAAAGGGAAGCAGCTCCTGCAGCCTCCCCTGGGCAGGATGATCTGTGGGAGCGCTGGGGGTGTTTGCTTCTGCACGCAGGAGAGTCACATTTCCCAAGGGCTCACTGCAAATGAGGTCGGAGACATGGGAGGGGATGGGGACCAGGTAGTTAGATGTAGGAATGACAAAGAGCTTTGGCCATGTCCCTTTGTGAACCGTGTGTATTATTTGCTGCTGCAAATAAATTACCCCAAACTCAGCAGCGAAGACAACAATAAGTATCTTATGCAGTTTTTTTTTTTTTTGTGGGTACCGGGGGGACGACCTCAGGACCTCGCGCGCCAACAGGCACCCGTGCCGCTGAGCGATATCACCGACCCCTTTTTCGTATGTGGGATCCGGGAGTCGAACTCGGGCCCTCGCGCTTGCCGGGCAGGCGCGTACGCCGCTGAGCCATCTCACGGGCCGCTTATGCAGTTTTTGAGTGTAAGAATATGTGATCTGCTTTGTTTTGTTGTATAATACTACACAACACATCACACGGAGTTACACATCCCCCTGGGCATCTCCGCAGCCATTTGTTTGTTTGTGACAGGTTCTCACTAAGTTGCCAAATTCCCCAGCCTAGGCTCAAACTTGTGACCCTCCTCCCTCAGTCCCAGAGTGCTGAGGTCACCGGCATGAACTACCACACCTAGCACTGAGGGTCATTTTGGAGGCTGCTACCACAGCATGTTAATCAAATTCAAGCTCTTTGTAGATTTAAAGAGATCAATGAGACATTATTAGTAGAAAAAAGGTAAGTTAGTTTTTTACATAATCTCTTTTCAAAAGAAATATAAGAAATAAAAGACCTAATCTGAAAAAAAAAAATACAAAGCCCACAGATTTCTATTACACATACATGTATAAATATATAGGAAACAATCTGGAAGGACACACCCGAAACAGGCAGCAGGGTCACCCGTGAGGAGGGAGATGGAATGGTAGGCATATTATAAAAGGGAACCTGCTAGCTAGTCAGAGCTCTGCACGTGTAGTCCCAGCACTCTGGGAAGCTGAGGCAGGAGGGTCACTATGTTCAAATGGAGCCTGGGAAACGTAGTGACTTAGAGAAACCATGTGTCAAAATTAAAAAAAAAATTTCAAGGGCTGGGGATGTAGCTCAATGCAAGCCCTAGGTTCAATCCCAGTAACACACACACACACACACACACAGGAACCTACCACTTTGCATTTTATCTTTCTTTTCTTTTATGAGACACAGTCTCACTATGTAGTTCAGGCTGATCTAGAACTTGGTGATCCTCCTGCCTCAGCCTCCTGAATGCCAGGATTACAGGTATGCACCACCACACATAGCTGCTTTTTTTTTTTGAGACAGGGTCTCGTCATGTAGTTCAGGCTGACCTTGAACTCACAGTGTAGCCCAAGCTAGTCTTAAACTCACAGCAGTCCTTCAGCCTTCCAAGTGCTGGGATTACAAGTGTGCACCACCACGCACAGCTCTATATTTTTCATTTTGGTTTGAATCATTTGCAGTAACTGTGTCTTTGGGTTACTGTTCTAATTTTCTTTGCTGTATAGCAATCTACCCAAGTTTAGTAGCATAAATAGCAAGCCTGATACTCTGCTCACAGATTCTGTGGATCAGGAACTTGGACAGGATACAGAATGACTAGAACCTGGGTCTCTGCTAGGGCCATTGACCTACACGTGGCTGCTCAAGTGGCTTGGGCTTCCTCACAACATGGAAGGTGTATCCCAGCAGGAAGTATTTCAGAAGGAAGCATTTGGAGAGAGAATATTCTAGGAGAGTCAGGTAGAGCTGTGTGTCCTTTATGATCCAACCTTGGAAATCACAGTATCACTTCTGCCATACTCTGTTGTTAAAATCAGCCACAAGTCTACCAAGAGTTGTGGAACAAGGACATTCCCCCTCCATTGGAAGAAATGTCAAAGAATCTGCAGCCATTTTTCTTATTAAGATTGCTGTGATTAATTATAGAATTTAAAATTTTACCTTGAGTAAAGAATTGGGGGTAGCTGGGCAAGGTGGTGCACGCCTGTAATCCCAGCACTCAGGAGGCTGAGGCAGGAGGATCTCCCTGAGTTTAAGGCCAGCCTGGGCTACATAGTGAGTTCAAGGCCACCCTGAACTACACAACTATACAGCAAGACCCTGTCTCGAAAACAAATAAACAAAAAACCCACCAAAACCACAAAAAGAAACCAAAGAATTGGGGGTAAAACTTGGAGGCTGCCCTTCCTGAGAGGTAAGTGGGAGCAGCTAGGCATGTGCTGATAGCAGCTGCACCCCGGGAATCTTAGTCCCATCTGTCCTTCTCTCCTTGAGCCCAAGCATTGCAGGGAAACAGAGATAAGTTGGTGGTTGCAATTCATAATTCTTTTTTGCTTCTTTCTAGTATCTGGAACCACGCCCTTTAAGCAAATATTTATGCATAGATTAATTTGTTCTCCACGCTTCGTTTCACATTTCAAGGACTTGAGGAAGCTTACAAGAATTCCTATAATATAATCATATTGTTAAGAATCTATGAATAGATCAAGAAACCAAAGTGATGGGAAAGTTTGAAATAGTAAGTTGAGACCAGAGGGGAAGTTAGTTATTAAAAATACATGCTGCAGGGCCAGTGAGATGGCTCAGCGGTGTAAGAGCCTACCTGGCAAGCGTGAGGGCCCAAGTTTGACTCTCGGAACCCACATACGAAAAAAGGGCCGGTGATATCGCTCAGCGGCACAGGTGCCTGCTGGCGCGTGAGGTCCTAAGGTCGACCCCCCAGTACCCACAAAAAAAAAAAAAAAAAAAAAATAAATATATATATATATATATATATATATATATATATATATATATATGCTGCAGTCACAAGTATTTGCTGTTGGAGAGCTGGAGGAATTATGTGTGTTGTCTGATCCAGTTTCTCGGCTGACTTTTGAAATCCCTGTGCAACGTCTCTATTAAGTGGCTGTCGGGCCTCGGTCTGCACCTCTCCAGTGCCGGGGAACTCAGTACACTGTAAGGCAGTTCCAGCTCTTCAAAGGTACAAACCCCAGAGCCTCAAACTCAGATGCTTCCAGAAGTCAGGCAGGCAATGGGGACTAATGAGACTGGTGGTAAAATGTCAAAGTAAATCGCACACATCCTGTTTAATGGGGGCAATTGCTGCTGCTTCTCCCATGCGGGAATCTAGGCACAATGTAGTAAGGACTTTGGATTTGCCTTGTCAAGAGAAGCTGAAAATCCCAATCTTTATGGGAAATCTGATTTTTTAAAAATTGGTAATTAATTCTCTATTTTATACAAAACTGGTGAGGGCAAACAAAACACAACTGCAGGAAGGTGCTGTCCACTACCCACTAGTGTGTGAGCTCAAAGAAGGCCAAAGTTGCTGGGCATAGTGGCCTACATCTGTAGTCCTGGCACTTGAACTCACAAGAGCCTCAGCCTCCAACTGAGGCAGGAGGATCGCTGCGAGTTTGAGGCCAGCCTGGGCTATATAGTGAGTTTAAGGCCAGCCTGAACTACACAGCGGGACCCTATCTCAAAAAAAATTTATTTTTTAAAAAGGCCTAAGTCACAGACTCTGATGTTGGTTAGAACCTCAGATGTAGGTCTGGAATGAACTCTGAGACTTCCTCATTGGATAATCATTTAGAGACTTGATTCTCTTCCATAAAATGCAGGTCTCCCTGAGCATATTCTGATGTCACTGAAAGCTCTTCAGTGACATCATTTTCAATGGCAGAATAATATTCCCTCTTACTGGCATCACAGCTCATCTCTCCAGCCTCCTAATCTTGGACATATTTCCCTGTTGTTAAGTGATGCTGGGGTGAACGTGCTTGTGGCTGAATCTCTGGGAGTAGATACTATTTTCTCAAAACTGATTCCTAGAAGTGGAATGGGCTGACTCAAATGGTTTTTAGTCATCATGTTCATTTTCCTTACAATTTGTGTAATTTCTCACCACTATCAGCAGTGGGAGGAAAGCATTTCCTCCTTCATCCTTGCCAAGGTTGAGTGTTATCCTTTCAAAGAAATCTGATCATTTGAGAAGTGAATGACGATAGTGTATGTTTTTAATAAGTATGTTGTGTGCTGCTACGGAGGAGCCACTGTGCTAAACACAAGTCAATAAGACAAATCCCAGTCCTGGGGCTTAGGTAGCCGTTACCAGGCTCCCATAGGCTCCTCCGGGCGCTAGGATTTTGTATCATTGCTCTCACCTCCCTTGCTGTGCTGTGCCTCAGACCTGGGGCAGCATTTCGTGCTCGTTCACTGAGTCCTCCCGGCAGCCCTCCAGAGCTGAACAGGGAACAAGGTCCAGGGGGTGAGCTAACTTGCCCAAGGTCACATTGCCTTTAAGTGCCTGAGGGGGAAGCAATTAGCAGCCAACTCTTGTCTGGCTTTCTTCAGAAACATCAAAGATGTGAATTTAAAAGCCATTAGCTCTATTCCCAGCCCTTGTGCCTCCCTCAGGTCCCAGAGGCTCATCCATACTGAACCTGGGCACTCCGCCAAGCCAGAGCCATCAAGTGTGTCTCCCGTACTTGGCCTCTGTCCAAGCCCAGCTTCTCGTTTCTTCCTGAGAGAGGCTCTGGGATGCCGCCTCCTTGCGTTCTAATAAATAATTCCTTTTTCAGTCTTTTTACGCAAACCCTTTCAGCTCTTTTCCTCAAAAAGTATTAAATTTCCAAGAAGACTGAACTCTCTTACTAGCAGGACCCTTCATGTTTGCAGTTTTTATTTCCCTGGAGGGTACCATGGCCTCACCCATAAGAGAAGGAAAGAAATCCACCGTTCATGAACACTTGTTAATTGCCAGGGATCGCCCCACACCGTATCTTATTTAATCCTCAAATCGAAACATACCATTTGTAGCGCTATTTTGCAAAGGAGGAAGCTGCGTCTTAAAGAGATAAGTGATTTGCTCTGGATCATTTAGCTAACTGGAAAAGGATGGAACTAGGATTCAAACTGAAGACTCTCTGCACCTCATAGTCCTGTTTATCATTTTTCATAGCCCAGAGTTTAGTGGTAGCCACTATCCTTAGGCAGTATGCTCAACATAATTTAATTAAAATTAAGTAAATAGAATTCAGTTCCTCAGCGGCACTAGTCTCATTTCAAATGCTCAATAACCACATGTAGCTGGTGGCTACTATATTAGACAGCGCAGGGGTAGAACATTTCCATCATGGTGGAAAGATCTGTTGTGTGGCAGTGCTCTAGAATGTCGTAGAAGAAAAACTTAGTGATTTTACCTTTCATGGGGAGCAGGCCATTTGCCAGTGGCTAGGTCTGCAGGGAGACCTTGAGAGGCTGCTTTCTGTAAATAAGGTCATCATAAAGCCAGCCACGGGGGTCTTGGCTGTGTTTTATCTTTCTCCTGGTTTGGGCTTCAATCAGGTCCACCCATGGTTAGTGCTGACGGGTTTCTTTCCACACTTCCCTGCTAGCCCCAAGTCCCCAAGGATCCAGTGCTCTCTCTGTCACATGGGATTTGGACTGCTGCTGGTCACTGAAATGGGTATAACTACGGGAGAAAACAGATAGAGACGAAGCAAAGGTTTTGACACATTGGGCTTCATTCTGGCTGGGTCACTGGGTGACATGCTTGTTGCTAGGAAGAAGGGTTCTCGCTGAGTGTCAGTGAGGGACAGGATTGAGGGAGCTCTTTGGTGAAGGGGCTATCTAATTGTAATGGGATATTTTTCCATCCTAGCAACAGAACCCCCTTCCTATGTTTAGGGAATTCAAAGTGTGTGTGTGTGTGTGTGTGTGTGTGTGTGTGTGTGTGTGTGAGTTTTACTGGGGATTGAACTCACGGCCTTTGCACCAAACTACATCCCTGGCCCCCCCCCTTTTTTTTTTTGTGAGACAAGTTCTCGCTGAGTGGCCCAGACTGAACTCAAACTTGCAATCCTCCTGCCTCAGGCTCTTAAAGTGCTGGGATTACAGGCATGTGCCACCATTCCTGGATGAAATTTTTACTTTGTAAGTGGAAGGCAGAGTCTCCCTCCTACCATGGAAGCTTAAAAAAAAAAAAAAAAAAGGTCAGAAACAGTATTTGTCCTTAGAGTTTCCAATGCAGGTAGGAGATGGAGATGGATGGGTGGTCAAGGCTCCACCAATCAGAGCACAGGTTACAAAGAAGCTGGGACTATGGGCAGTCTTTGCATATGAGGTGCTGACACTGTGCCCACGGCCAGATGGCCAGATGATCATGGGGAAAGCTGGGGCATCCGGTGTTCTCACCAGATGAGTACAGTAGCACATGGTCCTACATGGTCTGGCCATTTCTAGATGCCAGGACAGGACAGCACTGCCTAGAATGTCAGAGAGGAAAGAAAATCTAGTGATGTTACCCTTGCATGGTGACCAGGCCACCTGCCGTTTGTCACCTCCATAGGAAGTCTACAGAAACATCCCTGTAATGTCGTGGACTTCTCAGTACCCTGCTAATAAATCCTTTCCTGCTACCACTGGTCAGAGTTGGCGCCTGTACTTTGTGTAGCACAGACACAGTAGCGCTCACTGGATGAGAGCAGGTGTTTGTGGGCTGGAGTTTGCCCCGCAGGAGGCGGTGGGAAGGGCCTTTCCTCAGCCTGTATGATCTCTCCGGGTCAGAACCCTTGCTGCCGCTCCAGACAGTTCCTCTTGTTGCGTTCTTACCGTCTCCTCACTGTCAAACTGAGAAAATCTCCCATATAGGCAGGGTTGGAGGTCCTGCTCTGATTTTTCAAGACTTCTTCCATTCCCTGAGTCCCCTCCTGCAGAATTTGAGCCTCAGAAAATCCTTTCTCTATTTTTCTGGTCAAGCAACTCTTCCATCAGCAATAAATGCCTTACAGTCCAGGATGAATGGAAAAGGGGAAAAGGCGTGAACAGAAAGTTCCCGGAATGGAGAGGTACTGCATTAAAAAGCATCCCACCATCCGAAGGGGACTGATCATCTCAGTTTGCCCTGACTTTTCTTGACATAAGAATTTTTATGTTAAAATAGGGAAGTCCTATCCAAATCAGATCAAGTTGGTCATCGTACAGTGTACAACTGCTAAAGCGCTACTACGAATCCTGTCCTCTCCACAACTGTGTAGAACAGACCCTGATCAATGAGGCCTTATCCCAGCCCTCCCCTGCCCTATAAATGAGATCTCTCTCTCTCTCTCTCTCTCTCTCTCTCTTCTCTAAGAGATGGATCTTGCTATTTTTCTCAGCCTGGCCTCAAACTCCTGGCCTCAAGTGATCCTCTTGTCTCAGACCCTCCAGTAGCTAAGACTGTAGGTGTGTGTCACCACCCCCAGCTTCACCGTTGTTTTAATTTTCATTTCCTTGAATATGAGTGAGCACAAGCGTCTTTTCCAATGTTAAAAAGCCACGTTTTCTATTCCTTTTCTCTGAACTGTCTGTTCATACCAGTTTCTTTTTTATATTATAAAGCATTGAAGACATCCAGTTAAATGTGGTAGATTATTCATTTGCAAGAGTTTTGCCCCTCAGTATCTACCTGTATGGCCAGGAATAAAGCAATGCATCAACCCATGATGTTAGTAGGACAAGAGAGGAGACATTGGTGGTCCAGAAAGGTCAGTAATTCTTTGGAAAACAGACAGAAGGAGAAGTAGTAGCTGACCTGCAGGGGGAGTAAGTTATGGCTGAAATGTCTGTGGGGGAGATTATTGATTTGATGGTAAAAAGATAAGCCCAGAATCCCTCCACAGAAAAGATGGATGCTAACGATGGGCGTGGAACTCTCCCAGGTTATAACAGAGGACAAAGCAGAAAAGAGGAAAATTAAGAGAAAAACAGAAAACTAGGACCTCAGTCCCCAAAGAACAACTTTTGACAAAGAGAAGATCCAGAGGAGGGGGGAAAATGAGGGTAGAAAATTATCAAAGAAATAACAGAAGAAAATTTCCTATGTTAGAGGCCTAAAAATCTCCAAATTGAAAGAGCTCAAATAATGTAAGAGAGGGGGAAACCCTCACTGAAGCAAATCATTATAAAATATTGTAATACTGTGGGTGAAGGGAATAGTTTAAAAGTTTCCGAACATTAAAACCAAAAGGGAAGAAATCGGACTGGGGATGTTGCTCGGTGGCAGAGCACCTTCCCAGCACGCACGAAGCCCTGGGTTCCATCCCCGTATCTCAGAAGGAGAAGGGAGGAGGGGAGGAGGAGGAGCACGGAGAGGAGGGTGATGGGGAGGAGAAGAGTAGTCATATATAGAGCAGCGGGATTAAAAATGATATTTGTCATTTAAAATCTGGGTACTAAAAATAGTAGTTCAATGTCTTGAAAATTCTGAGAGGCCCCGGGGATATAGCTCAGTGGCACAGCGCCTGCCTGGCAAGAGTGAGGTTGTGAGTTCGATTCCTGGTAGGAAAAAAAATCTGAGAAAACAAATTTTAGCCTAGCTTTCTATACCCTATTAAACTATTAATCAAGTGTAAGGACAATACACAGACATACAAGGACTATTTGCTTCCACGTACCTTTTCCCAGGAATCTACCAAAAGATGTGCTTTACCGACATGATGGAGTAAGTCCATAACCAGAAGACATTTCCTATGCCAGGTGAGGTGGCGCACGCCTGCAATCCCAGCTCTCAGGAGGCTGAGGCAGGAGGATTGCTTCAAGTTTGAGGCCAGCCTGGACTACATAGTGAGACCCTGTCTCAAAAAAATAAAAAATAGGGGCCGGTGAGATGGCTCAGCGGCGTACATGCCTGCCTGGCAAGCGCGAGGGCCCTAGTTCGACTCCCGGAACCCACATAGGAAAAAAAGGGCCAGTGATATCGCTCAGCGGCATGGGCGCCTGCTGGTGTACGAGGTCCTGAGGTTGACCCCCGGGACCCACAAAAAAAAAAAACAAAAAAAAACCCCAGACATTTCCTGTCCAGGGCACAGGAAATCCCACCCAGGAGAAGGACATAGGAAAACCCAGTAGGGAAGACACACAACAGCCCTGGAAATACTGTTTGATTACAGCTAAAGTCTTTAGGAGAAAAGCACACACACACACCCCCACACACACCCCAAAATAATGAACTAGTTGTTGTGTTTAGGTATCTGAAAAAATTGCTGCTACTGGCCTGATTTATTGAACATGTAGAAAAAATTAAAAATAGCTACAAAGAAGACTAATGAAAATGGAAAAATAATTGAGGCATTTATTAGCCTCAGAAAATACCAAAAGATGTGGAAGAAATGAAACATAAATACAACAAACTTTAATATAAATACATACATTTCTTAGCTATGTAGACAAAAGGTAAATGTAGTCATTAAAAGGTAAAGATTGACAATTTTTTAATTTAATTAATTAATTTTGGTTTTTTGAGACAGGGTCTCACCATGTAGTTCAGACTGGCCTTGAATTCACTATGCAGCCCAGGCCGGCCTTGAACTCATAGCAATTCTCCTGCCTCAGCTTCCTGAGAGCTGAAATTACAGACATGTGCCACGACGCCAGTCCTGACTGAACTGTTTTTAATAATGGCAGGTAGGGACTTAGGTTGTGTTTATAGGGAAAGGGAAGTAAACTGAGGCTTAAAGGATGATCGACAGCTTCTATCTCCACAGAAAGACTCCATGTCTCACAGCTTAATCCAATAAAAGTTTATTTTCTTGTTTAATTTGAATGATCCAGGTAGTCTGGCTTCCTGGCCAGTTATCCTGTAAGGGGTATCTCATTATCCAGGGTCCTCTCATTTTATAACGCAGCCATCTCCTGGGGTCTCAGGGTCCTTTAAATTTCTTCACTTTAAAAAAGGCGTGGTAGCACATACCTGTAATTCCACCACTCTGGGAGGCTGAGGCAGGAGGATTGCAAATTTAAGCCCGGCTTGTGCAATTAGTGATTTAGTGAGACCTGGTCTCAGAAGAGAAAAAAAAAAAAAAAATGGAGGGGGATGGGGATATAGCTCAGTATGAAGGCTCTAGGTTCAATCCCTGATATGGGGGAGGGAGGGAGGAAAAGAAAAAGAAAAAAAAAGTTCTTCACTTTATAGTGGAGAAAGTTTAAATAATTGTATGGGAGGTTTCTGTGAGCCAGGACTGAGAATGGCACATATCATATTCAATTGTTCAGAACTTGGTCTGAGCTGCAAGGAAGGTTGCAAAATGTAATCTATGTGTCGGGAGCAAGAAAAACAGTTTTCTACCACACCATACAAACGTAGGGGTTGGTGTGGGGAAGAATGTTACAGGTAGTCGTTCATTCAGGGAGCATTTATCGAGCACCTACTATGGATCAAGCTTAGTTCTAGGCGCGGTGGCTATGATAGGAACAAAGACAGACCCAGTTCTCACAGAGTTTATATTTAATAGGGAGTAGCAGGTGTGAGTCCCACGGGGACATGGAACGTGGTCCTCTAGGCCGGGGTGGCTGGGACAGAGTTAACGATTTGGTAGGAAGTAGTAAGGACTTCGGATGTTCATTTGAGAGCGGTGGGACTCCACCGAAGGACGTTAACCAGGGAGTGATATTATCCGTTTTAGGTTTTTAAGTTACGACTCTGGCGCGTTGCGGGCAATGGCCTGGCAGAGCAGAAGGAAGCGGAGAGACCAGCTCCTGCAGGCAGCGCGGAGGACAGGCTGGGCTCGGCCTTGCTTGGCTGGCGGCACTGAAGACGGAGCTGCGAGAACCTTCGGGGAGTGGGCCCAGGGAGGCGGTGACACAGGGATGTGAGGGCGAGGGGCGGGCAAGGCCCCGGAATGCTTCCTATTCGGCTTGTGTCACAGGGTGGGCGCTAAATGAGGGACGCTCAGCGATCATTTGAGACACACATCAGACAAGCAAAGCGAAAGCGCTTTAGGAAGGGTGAAGCCGCCGTGCGCCCCATTTCACAGATGGCAAAACTGAGCGACCCGACGCCGCCGGCCCCGCCCCGTCCCGCCGGGCTGCCTGTGTCCGTGCCCTGCGTCCCAATAAAGTTATTGAAATTGACTGCGGTTGCTAAGGAAGTGGGTCGCCGAGCCGGGTTGCCAAGGAAGTGAGCGGCCGCGGTCTCTCCCCATCCGGGGCAGCCGGGAATGGCTGAGCCTGGGGTTCGCCGCCGCCGCCGCCGCCCCCGCCGCCGCCGCCGCCGCCGCCAGCGCTGTGCCCGGGCCGCGGGTGAGTCGGGAGGGCGCGGGGCCGCCGGGCAGGGCCGGCCCCTCCGGCGTCGGGCACTCTCCCGGCCGCGGCGCCCGCGGCGCCCACCGGCTCCGCTGCCCGCGAGCCCGCGCCCCCTCTCCCCTGCCGCCGGCGTCCTCGGGCGGCCGGGCGGCTTAGTTCGCGCTCCCCTGGGCGAGGCCTCAGCTCGACCCCAGGCATGGTCGCCGGCGGTCGCAGTCCCCTGCGCTGGTCGTGGTCGGGGAGCAGCCGGGAGGGGACGGGGAGCCGAGCCGCGGCGCTGTCCCTGGCTCGCAGTGTGACCTTGGGCAAGTGCCTTCCCTCTCTTGCTCGGTTGACCTGTTTGCTCAGTGGGCTCCTAGCCTTTGCTGCTCTGCGTGGCTAAGGTGGTGAGAGGTGTGTGGTAAAGCGCGTGAAAGGGACAAGGGCGAATTCTGCGGGAGTCCTGTTTGAAGTCCCGAGTGTCTGACCGTGAGACTGCATCTTTGTCCCATAATTGTGTGGCCTTGGGCAAGTTAATCTGAGCCTTTTTTTTTTTTTTTCTTTTTTCTTTTCTTGTCTGTAAAACGCAATAATGGACTACTGCAGGGATCCAGTGACACAGGGTCTGTCAAGTGGCCTGGTGCATGGTAAGTGCTAGAGAAACTCCATGAGGTGTTCACAGGATGTGCAAGGCTTCAGGAGGAGACAAGTAGGATTTGGGACAAGTAGGATTTAGGCGTGTAGCATGCCAGCTCAGATGGGTATTTCTGCCAGTTGACATTCTCTTGTCCCTAGCTTTCCTTCTCCCTTCTGCTCAGAGAAAGGAGGTGACTTCTGAAAGTAGCCCTGGTGGGAGAAACCCTGAGACCGTGTCCTTCTGGGTGGTTGGTCTTATTTTTTTACCTGTGGCTTGTTGATCATTCCAGAAGAAAAAGAGTATCTTTATGTCTTTTGGGAAGTGCTTTAAACAGTGGTTAACTGTTTACAAGTATATCATAAGTATATTTCAGGCCTGAAAGTGTCATTCAGTGATAGGGTGTTTACTATGCATGAGGCCCAGAACGGGTGGTGTTGCTGGGGAGTTTAGGTACATTATTTCATTTAATCCTTACATAGAGGGCCGGTGAGATGGCTCAGCGGTTTAAGCGCCTGCCCGGCAAGCGCAAGGGCCCGAGTTCGACTCCCGGAACCCACATATGAAAAAGGGGCCGGTGATATCGCTCAGCGGCACGGGTGCCTGCTGGCGCGCGAGGTCCTGAGGTCGACCCCCCCGGTACCCACAAAAAAAATAAAAATAAAAATCCTTACATAGACTTTGTCAGTTAGCTGGTGATGTCATCCCCATTTTCCAGATGAGGAAATTTAGCTTCAGGAAAGTGAATGGACTAGCTGGCTGTGGTGACTCCCTCCTGTAATCCTAGCATTCAGGAGGATGAGCCAGGAGGATGGTGAATTCAAGGCCAGCCTGAACTACATAGCAAGACCCTGTCTTAAAAAGGACAAAACCAAAATAAACCAGGCACACTGGTACACACCTACAATCCTAGCACCAAGGGAGGCTGAGGCAGGAGGAGGACAAGTTCAAGTCCTACTTGGGGAACTTTAGCGACTCTTGTCATTAAAAAAAAAGGGGGGGGGCTAGGAATGTAGTTTAGTGTAAGAGTGTCTGTGAATTCAGTCCCTAGTAACTCACCACACACACACACATACACACACCACAAATGAACTTGCCTGAGAATGTTCGTTTGTTTGTTTTTTGAGACAGGGTCTCGCTATGTATTTCAGGCTGGTCTTGAACTCACTGTGTAGCCCAGGCTGGCCTCATACTCAAAGTGATCCTCCTGACTCAGCCTCCTGAATGCTGGGATTATAGGCATGCACCACCATGATGGTGGGGGGAGGTACCAGGAATCGAACTCAGGACCTCACGCTTGCCAGGCAAGTGCTGTGCCACTGAGCTAAATCCCCGGCCCACCACGCCCAGCTTTGCCTGACAATCTTATACCTATTATGTGATGGAACTGGACATGTTTCCAGTTAAATCCTATATTTTATCCCCCATTTCCTGAGGCCTCTCATTTCTGTTACAAGGCCACAAGTGTATTCTGTTACACCTAACTGCTTTGGCTAGAAGCTTTTCTTCTAATAGCATGGAAACAAGATCTCATGTACAACTCCACTTAAATAGGTACCATCCAACCTGTGGCTCTCGAAGAAGAGTTGGACTGTTGCAGGGGGGGCTTCCCTGTCCCGTAGTCCCCTCCTTTGAAAATGGGATGTAGAGTAGGTGGTACTGAAGGCCTTTCAGTGCTGTTGTGCACTTGTGGTTAAAAGTTGCAGTTAGCTGGGCACGGTGGCGCACACCTGTAATCCCAGCAGTCAGGAGGCTGAGCCAGGAGGATCACTTTGAGTTCGAGGCCAACTTGGGCTACAAAGTGAGTTCAAGACCAGCCTGAACTGCATAGCGAAACCCTGTCTCAAAAAAACAAAACAAAATTTAAAAAAATACCAACCCCCACACCAAAACCCCAGAAGTTGCAGCCAGGCTGCGAGTTAAAGTCTTGGCCTGCGGCTTCCAGCTGTGTGTCACTCAGCAGCTGTCTTCATCTCTGTGCTGCCTTTGCCTCACATGTAAAGTGAGGTAATAATGGTATCTGTTATGTAGGGTTACTGTGGAGATTGATGAGCTTAATCTGTGTAAATAGCCTGGCAAGGCTGGTTAATGTTAGCTGCCATTATTTGGGTTTAACATGGCACCTGCACTCTATATTCTACTGATGACTGGTGAATGAATAAATTAAAGTATGTGGTGATGATACCAGGTTTGTCAGTCTCTCAAGGTCGTTGCGAGCTCGAAACAGTAGTTATCATAGCCTTATGGAAAGGCTGGTCCTATTACAGGGTTGCTCCAGGAACTGGCACTCTCATGCCAAGATGGGTTGCAAAGAAAAGTAAAAGCTGATGGTAGGGTGCCAAGTTTGGTAGCTAGACCCTCAAGTCAGTAGATGTTTACTAAATCTCTCCAGGCAGGGACATGGAGGATGTCTCATAACCTTCAAGGAACCCGGCAGTTATTTGACTTTTTTTTTAATTGAACCAGGGTTTTGTGCATGCTAGGCAAGCACTCTACCACGGAGCTATATTCCCAGCTCTTTTTATTATGTATTTTTGAGACAGGGTCTCACCGAGTTGCCCAGGGTGGCCTTGTACTCTTGATCTTCCTGACTCAGCCTCCCCAGTAGCTGGGATGGCAGGAGTGCAACACCGTGATCGGGTGATTTGACTTCTTTAAGTGAATTTGTATGTTGTGTTTGCTCTGGTTGCAGAATAAAGCCACTGATTCAAATCTCTTGTGTCCCAAGACTTTTTAATTTTATTTTTTGCAGTGCTGAGGATTGAACCCAGGGCCTCACACTTGCTAGGTAAGTACTCTACCAGTGAACACTGAGCTATGCCCCAGCCCCACATCCCGGGACTTCTCCCAGATTAGAAACCTCAGGTTGCCCCCTATGTCTTTTCATCCACTGTTTTTAGGTCCCTGAGGAAGAATATAGAGCTGTGTCTATGGTGCCTAATGGTTTACAAAAATGCTTAAATACGCCTTTACTTATTGAATCTTATCAGTAGCCCCTGGAGGAGGGTAAGGCGCGGATGAAGATCTCCTTTATACAGCCAGGGAGCCCGAGTAAGGGAAGTCAGGCTGCTGAGAAGTGGCCCACTTAAGAGTGGAGTCAGGTCTGTTGGCTCTAAGTTCAGTCCTATCCTTGGCTGGCTTCACTTGCTTAGCATTTGCTAAGCACCTGATGTTTGGCAGCCCTGTTGCAGCCTGGGTATGTGATTGTACAAAGGCAGATGAGGTCCTTGCTCTCATGCAGCTTGTATTCGAGTGGCAACAAGCAGAAAAATAAACCAACAGATGAGTTGAATAGGAATAAATGCTATGAAAGCAATAGAGCATGATGGCATATTGCTGCTCAGGGCATTGTGGGCACTGCTACTTTAATTGGGAGGTCAGAGAAAGCCTCTTTAAAGCAGTGACATTTTTGCTGGGATTTGCTCCCAGGAAGGGGCCAGCTATTTGAAGATGTGCTGGAAAGAACAGCAGGGCTAAGGGCTGTGAGGTAGGTATAAGCTTGGTAAATTCCAGGAGTCTCAAGGAGGATTGAGTGATGGGAGATGAGTCATGACAGTGGGGATCTTTGGTCATAGAGGGCCTTGTAGGCTGGAGGGAGCAGTTGGGCTTTTATTCTAAGAGCAGTAAGGAACCACTGAAGGGTATTGAGAAGGGGGAGTGACATGACCTAGTTTTTTGTTTTTTTTTTAAGCACTAGGTGGAGATTCCTCAAAAAACTAAAAGTAGATATTTCATTTGACTCAGCTATTATCCTTCTAGGTACCCTAGAAGAGTGAAAGCCATCATATTACAGTGAAACGTGCATACCCATGTTTATAGCAGCACAACTTATAATAGCTAAATCTCGGAAGCCGTCTGTATATCCATCAACAGATGAATGGATAAAGAAAACGTGATATTTATTCACAATGGAGTGCTATTCTGCCATAAAGAAGGATAAATTTGAGTCATTTGTAGGAAAATGGATGCACCTCGAGACCATAGTTTTGAATGAAATAAATCAAGATATGTATCTTATACAGTATATTGCCAACTTCACTAATATGAAAAACAGAAAGTATAAATAAAGAGCAAAAGGAAAGACCATAGGAAATAGGGATAGATCTTGTGCAAATGGGAAGGGGACCAAGAAAAAAGGGGAAGGGAAATAAAATTAAGATACGTACATGTACCTACTCTCTACGATAAATGTAATCATTAGGTACTACAAATGTACTAATAAAAAAAAAAAAAAATCACTCTAGGCCTGGCGGTGTGGCTTGGTGTTTGAGTACTTCCCAGCCTGTGCAAGGCCCTGGGTTCTATCCCCAGCTCTGGGGGGAAAAAAATCACCTGCCTTTTATGTGGTTAGTGAAATTTTATTTTATTTTATTTTATTTTATTTTATTTTATTTTACTTATGTATTCATTTATTTTTTTGTTTTTTTTTGAGACAGGGTCTCATGTAGTCCAGGCTGGCCTTGAACTCACTGTGTAGCCCAGGCTAGCCTCGACCTCATGGTGATCCTCCTGCCTCAGCCTCCCGAGTGCTGGGGTTATAGGTTTGTGCCACCATAGCCAGCAGGCCAGTGAATTTTAGAGGACATAAGAGAGGCAGCCAGGAGATTAGTTGGGAGGTTGGATGAGATGATGGTGGCCTTCTAGAATGGTAACAGAGGGTGGATGGGGATGTGTTTTGGAGTTAGAACCATCAGGTTGGGGGTGGTGAGAGTAATTAGGATGATTCCTGGGTTTTTGGCTTGAGCAGTTGGATGTTGGAAGTGCCATCTGCCTCAAATGGTGAGAGGACTTTTGGGTGAGATGCCCTGCAAGGAAGAATTAGCTAAGGTTCCCTCTGAACTCAGAGGAGAGGTGCAGGGTGTGAGTATCATGCCAGAGTCCATGGGGAGGAAATCCTGCTTCTGCCAAAGAAGATGGCCAGGTAGGTCTTGGACATCCAGAAGTCCTGCCTTTCTCCCAGGAGGCCTCTGCCAGCGTGGAGCGGCGGGTGTGGGCTTTGCCAGGGCAGTGCCCATCTGTCTCATGCTATTGGCATTGCTGTCCTTGGCTGAGGGAGGCTGGCAGGAGGCCGGCCAGCTCGGGGAGAGGGAGTAGAGTCACTAGCAAAGCTCACTCCCGGTGCCTCAAATGGCTGCGCTCGCCCGGCGGAAGTGTTCTGTGCTGGCCATCGAAAGGCGGTTCTAAAGTTGCAGAGCTTTTGACTCGGAAATCCCTTGAGCTTTTGTGTTCTGCCAGAATTCCTAGAGGATCCTTGAAGGGAGTGTTTCTTCCTAGCGAGGCATTCGAACCTCATTTTCAGATATTCCAATTATTGTACTTGTATATTTAGTATTACAGTGTTGTAAATTCAACATTGTGAATAACGAAACTGATAACCTTGCACTGCCGCTTTTATAGCTTTTCTTGCAGCTTAGAATATTCTTTTCTGTGCAGTCTCATTTACTAATTTTCAGTCATTAATGAGATGTAGAGAAGTCTTTCCTGATTGTCAGTCATATTAATCCCCTGCTAGGTGCTGGGTCAGGCAGATCCTTGAGGCTCTAAGTGCATTCTTTATAACAGAGGTGCCCATGCCTCTGGGAGCTTGTTCAAAATGCAGAATCTAGGCCTGGATCTAGAAGACCAGGGTCTGCGTTTTACCGAGCTCCTCAGGCGCTCCCCTGCACACGGGGAAGTCTGAGATGCACTCAGCGAGGTGAACAGAAGCAGAACTAAGACCGCCTAGTGATGACGACGGTACAGGCCACAGTAGCGGTTGGCATTTCCTGAGGCAAGCGTGTCGTAAGCGCTGTATGTGTGGGTCTCATTTAGTCCTCCCGGCAACTGTTCATCATAGGTCCTGTTCTTCCCACTTTCCAGGAGAGGCGGGCGGAGAGCCTGAGTCAGGTAGCTCTCCCGTGGCTGCTAGTTCCGGGTCTGCTGTGCTGTCCACCACTCGCTTCTTTACTCTTCTGTGTCTGTGTAGATGTATATCTAGACGCAGGTATCTGTATATCTATAGATACAGCGTGTGTGTGGTGCTCGGGATAGCACACAGACCCTCGTGCATATGAAATGAGCTGCACTGCCAGCTTCCATCTTTTTTTTTTTTAATGTGGGTACCGGGAGTCGACCTCAGGACCTTGCGCTTGCCGGGCAAGCGCTTATGCCGCTGAGCGATATCACCAGCCCTTTTTCTTCCTTTATGTGGGTTCCGGGAGTCGAACTCAGGACCTCGCACTTGCCAGGCAGGTGCTTATGCCGCTGAGCTATCTCAGTGTCCCCCATCTGGTTTTCAGGTGGGCAGTGACCCCATTCCTAGTCTTGTAGCTTTGGTTTTGTTTTTTGGTTTTTTTGAGACCGGGTCTTACTGTGTCATTCAGGCTGGCCTTGAACTCACTGTGTAGCCCAGGCTGGCCTGGAACTTGCAGTGATCCTCCTGCTTCAGCTTCCTAAGTGCTGGGATTACAGGTGTGCACCACCACACCTGGCTAGGGTAACTAATTTAAAATGCTGATAAAAAAGTGACTTCAAAGAATATCTGAGGAAATCAAGGGGAAAACCCTCCAGCTATTTTATCATAAAGGTGGGTGGCAGTGGTTGAATAATGAGGCCACTAGGAGACATCCAACTTGGTAAGATACACTTGCTCTCACTTCCCAGTGATCTAACTGCAGGCCCCGCAGCTGAAGCACACAGGAACCGCGAGCTTTTGTTCCGAGTCACTCAGCCTGCTGTTTCTTGATTCTGGTGATTATGTCTACACCTGGTGAGAAGAGGGCGGCTGAAGTCCTAGAATGCCTGCTGACTAATTGTAAAAGATTCAGTCTTGCTGTGCCTAAGTTTTCTCTTTGCCCTATGGGCTCATTATTTTCCTTTCAACATCTGTTTCCCCAGAGCACTAGCGCTTGGCCAGAGCCTGTGCCATCACAGGAAATTCTGGCCTGAAAAGGCAATGGGACCTGGATCAAGGATTCTAGTAATAATGCTGCCACTTGCTGTGTGACTTGGGGCAGGTAGCTCAACCTCTTTGGACCTCAGTGTCTGTCATACACATACACACACACAAACACAGCACGGGGAAGTTCCTTCCAAGACCCTGCCAGCGCTGCCCGAAAGATTGAGCTGTGAGTCCGGTGACATCTTCTCCCTTGGTGATCTCAGGCTGGACTTACTCCCAGACCTTCTGGGTGGAGCTCTTAGAGCTTGTTTCTTGGCAGTCAGAGAGCATTACAATCAGCTCATCTTATCAGCATCAAACATCTGCACTGCAGCTTGAGATGTTCATGTTTAAGGCTCAGTTAATCATGGTGACACATTGCATCTCCTCACTTTGTCACACTGATTGCGGACATTGAGCTCTTCACTTGCAGGCAGATCTATCTTTAGTATGCTGATTTATTTAAATCATAATTTGCATTAGAAAGTGAACCAGTGGTAATGGGGGTGGGTACAGTTTTATTTTTAAAGTTTTGGCAAGATATCTGCAGCTCTTGCATTTTCTCATACTCGAACATAGTGTGTAAATGGAAAGGGGTCCAAGTGAAATAGAGATCGTCAGAGATTATTGGGATTTGGCATTAGCACACTGTTACCCATCCTGGGTCCTTCATACTACTTTCAGCAGTGCTTGCAAGGTTCGCTTGGGCTTTGGTGCGTGACAGAAATTAAACAGAAACTAAAAGCTCATGGCCTGATCTCCAGCACCTCAGTGGGTTGCGGTAATCATTACTTTATAACACATTTCAAGAACCTAAGCAAAAAAATCTAGTTGGCAAATCATAAAAGATTCTATCCAGTAAGATAAAATGTCAGCTGAAGTTACTTAACCACAAGAAGACAGTCCTTGGTGGAAATAGTTACGAGTTTTGCAAGACCTGCAATAAAGAGTTAGACTCTAGCATAAGAAATACACAGTGTTCTATATATTTTCCTTTCTTTACTTCTTCCATTGTCAGCCTTTTTTTAAATAGAATTTTTCCCCAGTTATAAAAGCAATTATTTCCATTGAGGAAAATCCTGAAAAGATTAAAGCAAGTAAGATTCATCATAAATCTTACCACATAGAAATAATGACTGTTAACATTTTAGTGCCCAGATACAAGTATATTCCTAAATATATTTTATTTCTTAGGTGTGCAGTTCTTACCTATGTCCTGTGTTATTGTTGGACTATTTGCTTTATTTTTATTTTTTAAAAGGAGACCCAGAATCTTAAAGAGAATTATAATATATTTTAAGATCTCCTTCACAGGTTAATCATAGGTGGGTGCCGCTGTAGAGGAGGAAAGAAAATGTACAACAAGCATTTTTATTTTTAATTTTTGCAGTGCTGGGAATCAAACCCAGGCCCTTGTGGGTACTAGGCAATTACTGTACCACTGAGTGGCTCTCCAGCCCCCTCCAATATTTAAATACTATAAATAATGCTACAGAGAACGTCTTCATGATGGCCGTTTTAGTGTAATGACAAAAGTACATTTCTGATGATTTCTTCAAGTTAGATCCTTTAATCATTAAATGATTCACCATGGAGCTGCGCCCCCAGCCCTGTCAGCCTGTTTCTTCACCTTTGTTAAACTCCCTTCTGGCCAAGCGCCAGGCCTTAGGTGGGCTACAGCCCCTAGCTAGAATTTAATATCACTGTTGTGTGTGCTTATGTCCATTTTCACAGTTACCTTCTATTTGCCAGTTACACTGATTTTCTATAGTGATATAATTTCTTTTTAAAATAAATTTATGTTTAAGTGGATTTTGTTTATTTTGTTTTTGAGATAGGGTCTTGCTATGTGTTCCATATTGTCCTTGAACTCACTATGTAGCCCAGGCTGGCCTCAAACTTGTGGCAGTCCTCCTGCCTCAGCCTCCCGAGTGCTTGGATTTGAAAGAAAGTAGATGTTAAGAGAAATCTGCAGTGAAGATTGGCACTAGTCGTGAATGGTCTGTGGAAAGACAGTGGGGTGCCTGGCACTCAGAACATGCTGCAGGTGTGGAAAAGGCCGTCCACTTTGGAGCCCACTAGATCCAGTTTTGGCTTGCTTTGCAGCTTATTAGCTCCAGGGGCCACGCTGCTTGCCTGAGTCTCAGATTTCTCTCCTGTTAGTTTGGTCAGCGCAGAAGGCACCCTGCGGTGGGCCAGATCCTTGATGCTTGTCCTCGCACAGCCCCAAGGAGCCGGTTATTAGCGCTGTTCTCATCTTACAGAGGGGAAGGCGGCCTGGAGGGGAGGAGTTGTTTCAGAGTCCCAGAACTAGAGACAGTAGAGCTGGGTTTCAGTTGCAGGTATGTCTGAATTTCTTTTTTGCTACTTGCGCCACCTCCTCCTCTTATTTTTTCTTGTTATATTTTGTTTGTGAGACAGGGTCTCACTGTGTAGTCCAGGCTGGCCTCATGTTTGCAGTCCTCCTGTCTCAGCCTCCAAGTGCTGTGATTACAGGTGTGCATCACATGTCCAGGTCCACCACCTCTTTTTCAATATGTGTTTTGCTTTTGGTCTCTACCGAGCTGAATGGCAGTCTGATTAAAATGAACAGCCTCTGAGCACAGCCGCAGTTACCGTAGCGTACTCACAATAGCCTAGAGGTGGAAGCAGCCCAAATGGCCCTAGATAGAGGAATGGAACAAAGAAAGTATGATGTGGGGCAGGTGTGGTGGCACAAGCTGTAATCCCATCAGGGAGCCTGAGGCCCAGGCTGGCCTGGGCAACACAGCGAGGGCTACCTACCATGTCTCAACAAAAGAAAACAAATGAAAAAGAAAATGTGGTGCACGCAGCCAGTGGATTATTACTCAGCCTTTAAAAGAAGGAAATCCTGTCACATGCTACAACATGGATGAACCTTGAGGACATTATGCTGAGTGAAATAAGCCAGTCACAAAAAGGCAACTACTGTGTCATTCCACTTACATGAGGCATCCAGAGTAGTGAAAATCATGGAAACAGAATTATCAGGGTTACAGGGAGGGGGAAATGTTTGATAGCTATAAAGTTTTGGGTCTTGGGGCCGGTGAGATGGCTCAGCGGCATAAGCACCTGCCTGGCAAGCGCGAGGGCCCGAGTTCGACTCCCGGAACCCACATACAAAGAAAGGGCTGGTGATATCGCTCAGCGGCACGGGCACCTACTGGCGCACGAGGTCCTGAGTTCAACCCCCGGTACCCACAAAAAAAAAAAAAAAAGTTTTGCGTCTTGGTAAATTGCTCAGGTGGGCCTTGAACTTGCAATCCTCCTCCCCCAGCTTTCCAAGTAGCTAGGACTACAGACTGCTACCACTCCTGGCCTCGACGTAAATATAATTAACATTACCCAACTACGGTATACACATAAAAATGATTAAATGGACAGCCTGCTGTGGTTGTGCATGCCTATAATTCTACTCAGGAGGGAGGCTGAGACAGGAGGATCACTTGAACCCAAGAGTTTGGGGCTAGCCTTGCCATCATAGCAAGACCCTGTCTCAAAGCACCAATGACAAACACATAAAACTTATCCTCTTAATCATTTTTGCTGCTGCTGTTGTTTGAGATGGAGTCGTCTTGCTTATTGACCTGACCAGTTTGAACTCCCAGGCTCAAACAATCCATCTACGTCCGTCTCCTGATGCTGGGCCTACAGGCATGTCCACTTTGATGGGGTTTTTATTGGTTGTTGTTTGTTTGTTTATGGCACTAGGGTTTAAATCCAGGACCTTTGCACCAAGCTATATCCCAGCCCTTTTAATTTTTGTTTTGAGATAGGGGCTCATCAACACATTTCCACTGACTCGAACTACCAGAGGGTCGTGCACAACTGTCGCATCGGGCAGCTTGTACGACCTGATGGGACTGTTCCATGCTGCCTGATGGGACTGTCATGCATGTACCACCAGTGGTCCAGAGCTGCCCAGCATCGAGGTGTATGATTTATGACCCCGTGGTGAACAGGCTGGGCTCAAATTTTCGATCATCCTGCCTCAGCCTCTCAAAGTGCTGGGACTATAGGAATGTGTGTGCCATCATGCCCTTTAAAAATATTTTAAAAATGAAAAGCCATTGGCCAGAGGGTGATTTTCTCCCCATTGTAAGCATATAAAAAAATGAAGTAGTGTAATGAACCATGAACCTGTTACCCCACTCAGCAGTTACCAGCACATTTCAATCCTCTTACCTATAACCTCCCCGCGCACTCCACCCCCATTATTTTGAAAGAGGTTGAAGACAGTATATAACTTTACCTGGAACTATTATCTCTAAAAGATAAGAAACTTCTTTTAAAAATAAAACTTAATAATAATTCCTTATCATCTAATATCCAATATTCAAATGTCCTTGATTGTGTTGTATGTTTTAAAATAGTTGGTTTTTGAATCGGGATCCAAAAAAGGCCTCCACACCAGGGCCACGTGTTGCATTTGGTTTGCGCCTCCTGAGTCGGGGTGGACATTTTTAGCAGACAGACTTCGTATCTGTCCGAGATTAGCACGTGGACTGGGAAGTCCCGGCAGGAAGGCGCTTTCGGCTTAACAGCTCAGTAGGTGTCCAGAGCACGGCTCTGAACGTGAGGGTCGAGTAGGGCATGGGGCCCACTCTCGGTAGAAAGACAAATTTTGCAGCCTGGAGAAGGCAGATTGGAATTCTGTCAAAAAGGAATGTGCATAGCGTTTTCACCTCTAGGAATGGTACCTGCCAGTTACTGTCACGTGTCCAAAGGGTGTGTGTCCAGCGTAGGCATTGCAGCATTGTTCGTTGTAGCAAAGGACCAGAAATAGTCTGAAGGCCCTTCAACAGGGCACAGGTAAAATACCTCGTAAGCAACCATATCGCGGCATATAGCGAGCTATTTTTAAAAGATCTATATAATAAGAAGTAGAATAGTGTATAGTATATGTCCACCTGAGTTGTTTTTTTTTTTTTTTTAATAAAGAAGTAGGGGAACAATGTAGATTTATTAAGGTTTGCATATGCTTCAGCTATCTCCCTTAGGGGCAGGAGGAAGATTTGCTTGTTTACTATATACTACCATGTACAGCTTGAATTGTTCTCATTTGTGCATGTATTGATACATATATAGTCATATATATGTATGTGTGCATTCTTAAAATATATGAGTTTAGCAAGGTGTGGTGGCGGACACCTGTAATCCCAGCATCCCAGCACATGGAAGATTGAGGCAGGAGGATCGCTGTGAGTTCAAGGTCAGCCAGGGCTACATAGTGAGTTCAAGGTCAGCCTGGACTACATAGCGAGACCCTGTTCAAAAATATGTAAATAAGTTAATAAAATATATGGATTTTTATAGTTTTGAATCTTGAATCTTCCACTTAATTGCTGTGTGACCCGGGCAAACTAATTTCTCTGAGCTTCCAATCCTTTTTTTTTTTTGTGGGTACCGGGGGTCGACCTCAGGACCTCGCACACCAGCAGGCGCCCGTGCCGCTGAGCGATATCACCGGCCCCTTTTTCATATGTGGGTCCCAGGAGTCGAACTCGGGCCCTCATGCTTGCCGGGCAGGCGCTTACGCCGCTGAGCCATCTCACCGGCCCCCGATCCTTATTTTTAAAACGAGGCTAATACCTGCCTTCCTCATAAGGTGATTTTGTGGATTAAAAAACAAGTAGACATTAAGCTCTTGATATACTGTGAGTCGTAACCATTTAATACAATGAAATCCTGGACCCACATTGATTCTGAGTAGGTGTCCTATGGACCCGAATATATATATATATATATATATATATATATATATATATATATATATTTTTTTTTTTTTTTTTTTTTTTTTTTTTTTTTTTTTTAAATGTGGGTACTGGGAGTCGACCTTAGGACCTCGTGCTTTGCCAGCAAGCGCTTGTGCCGCTGAGCGATATCACTGGCCCTCTTTTTCCTTTATGTGGGCTCTGGGAATTGAACTCAGGACCTCACGCTTGCCAGGCAGGCGCTTATGCTGCTGAGCTATCTCACTGGCCCCCCAAATATATTTTTATGACTGTATTTTATTAATGTTTCACAATTGAATACAAAAAGGGGTTTCTGTCCTTTTTTCCACCAGGAGAAATGCTTTTTTGTTTACCTTTTGTGTCATCAGATGACAAAAGGTACTTGGTGCCAATTTGAATTCAGGGCAGGCATTTACTGTTCACCTTACTTGTCTGACCTTTTCAGGCTTCTTTCTGAAAACTAGCTTTGTCTTAAGCCAAAATCAAGGTGCTAGACGTTTTTCCCCCAAGAAAAAATAATTTGACTGCTTCCTTTCACCTTAATTATAAAAACAAAATACATACACTTAGCAGAAAGTCCAAAGAAAGTAAAACAAACAAATAAAAAACCCCGCAAAACACTTGCAGGCTCACCAGACAGAGATCAGTATTGCTTGCATTTCCTGAATGCTTGTTATGCATCTTGCACTAGGCTAAGCATTTAACATTTATTAGTTTATTTAATCCTTAGAACAGTTCTTTCAGGTAGGTGTTATTTACTCCATTTTACAAAAGAAGAAACTATGACTTATTTAGCTTTCTCAAGACTTTGTAGCTAGATCTGTTTCTTTTGTCTTGGGGTGCCAGGGATTGAACCCAGGGCCTCATGCATGCAAGACAAGTGCTATACCATTGAGCTATACCTCAGCTCAAACCCAGACCTAAATAAAGCCCATGCTTTTTAGCCATGACTTTACCCTCTGTCCCCCATCTCTCTGCACATGTACATGCACATACATAGATTGAATTATAGTAATTGTTATTAGCCTGCTGTTTTCATTTCTATACCTAAATACTATCTAGAGGTTTATGCCATTCTTTTTTTTACACCTAGAGGTATCATTCACCTTTTTTGGATAGGGTCTTACTATGTAGCCTAGGCTTCCCTGTGTAGCCTAGGCTAATCTCAAAATTGCAATCCTCCTGCCTCAGCCTCCTGAGTGCTAGGATTACAGGCTTGCCCAGCTATGTCATTCCTAATGACTGTAGAGTGTCCATTGTATAGACATGCCATAAATCTAACCAGTGTCTTTATTGGTGAGTACTTTAGTGGTTAGAGATGGTGCTGTAGTTTTTTTTTTACTTATTTATTTATTTTTGTCTTTTTGAGACAGGGTTTCAATATGCAGTTTAGGCTGGCCTTGAACTCACTTTGTAGCCTAGGGTGACCTCGAACTTGCAGCGATCCTCCTGCTTCAGCCTCCCGAGTGCTGGGATTATAAGCGTGTGCCACGCCCCTCCAGCAGTGGTGCTGTTATAAACAAACATGCATATACATCTTTGTACAAATGTTCAGTTATTCAATTATGTCCTTAAAATAATCCCAAGACGTGGAATTACTGCTTCAAGAGGTTTTTTACATTTAGAGTTTTTTTCTTTTTCTTTTCTTTTTTGTGGTACTGGAAAGACCTTGCATGTGCTAGGCAAAAATTCTACATTGAACCACATCCCTGGCCCTTTTTTGGATTTCTGTTTTGAGACAGGATCTAGCTAAATTGTCCATGCTGGTCTTAAAACTTTGACCTTACCTCAGCCTACCAAGTAGCTAGGATTATAGGCGCTCACCAATGTGCCTAGTAGAGTTTTGGCCTTTAAGTAAATGGTGCCCATTTGAGACGCCCTGGCTTTTATGCACCTTGGAAGGAATACTTTGAACCTTATTAGTTCACATAACTGGCTTACAAAAAAGATGACTCTGTGTGTATAAACAGTGCTTGTAATAAAAATATATTTTACCAGTCTCATTTTGGCATCTTTATTGCGAGTGGCTTTAAGAGATAAGGCCACATGACTTGCTACAGCGACATTAAAAAGTTCAAAATTCTGCCACGTGTGAGATGCACACCTGTATTCCCAGCTGCCTGGGAGTCCAAGGCAGAAGAATTGAATTTGAGGTCAGGCTGGGCAACATAGTGAAAGTCTGTCTCAGAATACAAATAAAAGGGCAGGGGATACAGCTCAGTAGCAGAGACTTGCTGAGAATGCATGAAACCCTGGGCTCAGTCCTCAGCACTGAATAAGTAAGTAAATGAATGAAGGAAAATTTATTGCCTCATAGAAGCTTCCAGAAGAAGCTTCTCCATTAATTTGGCACAAATAGTTTTACTCCTAGGGCTCCTCATTCATCAATTAAAACATTTCTGTTACTTTATATTAATGGTGGTCAGAAAAATGGATAGATGTAATGGAAAAAAATGTATTTTGACACCTAGTTATTAGTTTACTTAATTTCACAACATTTTTTCATGTCTTTCTCCCTGTAATTTTATTTTTCAGACCAAATAATACACTCACATGATTCAGAATTTAGGAGGTACATAGTGAAAAGTCCTTCTTCTACCCTTGGCCCTCAGCCACCCAGCTCTTTTAGAGAAAGCCAGTCTGTTTATCTGATAGCTATTGTGGTTGTCTGGTTCTTGCATATCCCTCCAAATAGGATTTTTGCACACATAAGCAAATATAGAACTGTTCCCTGAACATAAATACCATGTCTTTTTAAAACTTCTGCAGGGCAGTGGTATTGTTTTTTAGCCGAAGGTGGTAATCTTGTTTGGAAAAGTGCCATTCCCATTGTTGATAACTGGCCATCGTAGGAACCGGAGCGCCAGAGTGGGACTTGCCCGACCTGAGGCAGCTCAGGAATTGCAAACGGAGTCCTGATACTTCAAAAGCAATTAGAAACAATTGTGAAAGAGACTCATGTTGATAGTGATGTGGTGGATATGGAATAAAAACAGCTGCTTCCCCTGAGAGGTGCTGCTTAGGAAGTTGGTTTGGGCTGGCTAACAGGGAGCTGCTTTTATCTTCTCGCTGGAGCGTGGCAGTGCTTTTCGGATGGCTTGTGTGGTTTGTGGCCCAGGCTGCATTTCACATACTCTGAGTCCTTAAACTCTGGGCCACGCAGTTGGCAGGGGTTTGCCCGGTCTGATCGCAGAGGATGCTGCTGCTGCATAGGAACGCATTGATTATAGATGCATTAGTATGCGTTGTGTGTGCCTGCAGATGCTCCTTCTTGCAGAGCTACTCCCGGGGAATTGCCAGACCTTTGTTTTTTTTTTCCCCATTTGAAGATACCACGTGCTTGTTGAAGAGAATTTGGAAAATACACAAAATATTGAAAGAGCAGGGGAAATTACCTGTCCTCCCATCACCTAAAGTGGACCACTGCTGTTTTATTTTATTATTATTATTTTTTTTGTGGGTACCGGGGGGTCGACCTCAGGACCTTGCGCGCCAGCAGGCGCTTGTGCCGCTGAGCGACATCACCGGCCCTTTTTTCGTATGTGGGATCCGGGAGTCGAACTCGGGCCCTCGCGCTTGCCAGGCAGGTGCTTACACCACTGAGCCATCTCACCGGCCCCCCAGTCATTCAGTTTTGTAAGCTGTTTTATTTATCAGCATTTTCCGTGTCGTCACAGAGCCTTGGTGAATGCCATTTAAAAAGATGGAATAGCATGGCAGGTCTTTCTTAGTCAAATCATGTATACGACGTGAATGTGGTCATAGACAGAGGTGCCTACAGGAGCCAGGCAGTAAGTGCAGTGAACAAAGCATGCTGGGTGTGAAACAGGAGGGAGGGGAGGTGGGGGCATCGCAAGCCCAGGTCCCCTGGCAGGACACTGGTGCTCTGCTGTCACAGTTGCCACGTGGGTCACTGGTCCAGGACTACCAGGTATTCCTGTTCTTCCAGAGTAAAAAATCTTTTTTTTTAAGTGTGAAATTGGTTGTTGTAAGAATTTAGTAAACAGCTGGAATTAGTAGCAGTTAATGTTTTCTTCTATTTGTTTCAAAGCCTCATTTCCCCCTTTTTTAAGAGAAATGATAAAACATCACTGATAAAGTTGAAATAGCCTATTTTACATACTTCCCACTGCCCAAATTGGCAGTCACTATTATAAATTGCGTATCTTTCTCTCCAATTTTTATACTTCTACATACATAAAAATTCATGAACACCATATTATTTTACAAATTTCTGATAAAAATTATCACTCTACAGCTTGCTTTTTTACTCAGCCTTATTTATCCGTGTGTGTGTGTGTGTGTGTGTAAAATAAAACTCTAATTCAGGGGTTGGCAAACTTTTTCTGTTTGGGCCAGGTAATAAGTGTTTCAGGTTTTGTGGGCCGCACTGTCTCTGTTGTAGCCACTCATCTCTGCCATTGTAATGTGGTGCAGCCGTTGATAATACGTAAGCAAGGGAATTCAGGGCTGTCCCAATAAAATCTTATTTGTGAAAAAACAGACTGTGGACCAGATTTGGCTGGTGGTCTAGAGTTTGCTGACCCCTGCTTTAATTTATTCCTTTTCACTACTGAATAGTATACTGTATTGTCTGCAATATGAATCTTTTACTTTTTTATTCCTCTCTAGATGCATGTTTCCTTGTATACTTGTGCCAGAGTTTTCACTAGAACATGGATATGCAGAAGCTGGAGTTGCTGAGGGCTCTGCTGTGGTTTGGTGTTTGTTTTTGGTGCTGGAGGTTGAACCCAGGGCCTTGCTTATGCTAAGCCAGCATTCTATCATCGAGCTTCTTCCCCCAACCCCTATTGTTTTTTAAAACACTAAGTAGACCCCTAAAAAGTTTGAAGTACAGGACTGGGGATGGAGTCTAGAGATAAAGTGCTTGCCTACCATTTATAAAGCCCTGAGTTTGATCACCACCACTAAAAAATAACCTTTAAGTAGAATATGATGAGTTTGTGACCTCTGCTCTGGAATCTCCTTAGGAAACCCAGTTACTGAGAACCCAGTCCACAGCTGGTTCTAGACTTCGAGAGCGTGCTCCAAGATGCAGGCAGGGGTGAGGCTGCACAAAGGCAAACACGACGGAGGTGGGGTGGTGGGGAGAGTGCGGCCGCCGTGAGAAATGTGTAGCTGATTTTCTCAGTGAACAAAAGAGATGAGGTTGGGGAAAAACTCCATTTGTCACTAGTAAGAGCCACTCAGACGGTGGGTTTTAACAACGAATGACAAGTTCTAGCAGAAAAGGTATTCGGCAAACAGGTGCTGAGCTGCTGACCTGTGGTTCTTTCTTTCCTGGCGAGGCAGTGAGTACCTTTAAAGATCTATTGCTCTGTAATTAGACCCACTAGAAGAGAAGAGGTAATAAGGAAAGAGTATCAGGGCATCCTTCCAAGAAAACCCTCTCCTCTGAGGAGGACCCAGAACAAGATTTTAAGCCCTGGTGGCAGAAAATTAAATTAGTCCATCTTCCTGAGATAATTCGTCAGTAATGTATGACACGTGTTCGTCTAGCTGGGTGAATTCAGAAAAGAACTGTGCCCTGCGTTCAGAGTTAAGAGATTTGATTAAGAGGACTCACGCTTTAGAAATTCATTCCTTTTTAAGATTTTTAAGATTAGTGTAGGTCATTATCATTCCTTTGTTTTTTTATCATTTTAGAGAGCTCAAAATACATACAGAGCTATCACTTAGCTGCTGAGCCTCTAGGTCAGCTCACTGCAGGCTTTTTGATACAAACAGGCTTGGGGCCATATTGTTTCACTAGGAAAAAGTCACAACTTTGCCTCCTCGGAGCTAGGTAATGTACAGGAGTCAGTCCTCTCCCTGCCTTTACGTTTCTCTTACCTCTCAAGTCTAGAATCTTGTCTGGCTTCCCACGCACCACATCTTAGGCCCTCCCAGAGGAGGCTCAAGGGGCTGGGATTTTCACTTCGCACCCAGCCCAGCTAGGGCAGCCTCTGTTGGAATGGAATGGAGGAAGACAGGCCTGGGAATTGGGTGCAGTCATAGCTTTCAGGGCCATTTCCCTAGAAATGAAAAGGAGACACCTTAAACTGGACATTCTAACACTGGTACTTTCTTCCTGTCTGGCATAATTCTAATAGCATTTGAGGGTGGTGAATGAATGGAAGGGCTGCCTTGTGCTTAGTTTTCTTTAAATGACTTGAGATTTAGTTCTACCAGGTATTTAGATGTCAGTTTAATCCAGTTTTATTATTGGAATGATGACAATAGAAAATGTTATTCTAGTGATGTTTACCTTTTTTTTTTTTGAACAGGGTCTCACTATGTAGTTCAGGTGGCCTTGAACTCTGTGGCTCAGGCTGGCGTCGAACTCGTGGCAGTCCTTCTGCCTCAGCCTCCTGAGTGCTGGGATTACAGGCATGCGCCACCATGCCCGGCTCTCTAGTGATGTTTAATGGGTAAAATTAGGGCTCACCTGTGTAATATCTGGGATGAAATGACCTTGACAGGGATTCTGGATGAATCTTTTGTTTTTTGTTTTTTTTCCCCTGCTGGGGGATTGGACGCGTCTCATGCATGCTAGGCAAGCCCTGTACCACTGAGATGCATCCCCGGTCCTGTATTATTCTAATCCATCTTTATATTAGTTTACAGAACCCTTCCACCTTGTGAGTGCCTTTTCGTCTCACAGTTGTCAAGAAGGGGGAAAAAAGAATTTATAGAAAATGAGTTAGCGCAGGGTAGAGGTCTTCTGGTTCTTCATTGTAGACAACAGTATTTTACTACATGTAACAACTGGAGTCTGAAAAGTAACTTTCCGTGTTTCCACCTGCTTAACAACGGAACAATCTAAGAAGGATCAAAGGGGCACCTGTTGACTCTGTCTTCTATTAACCTGAGGCACGTGTGCCCAAAGTGACCCGTCCTTACTCCCGTTCTCCCACCCTTTTCCTGGCAGGGAATGAGTCATTTTCACAAATGAAAGGAATACTGTTGCACTGATCTGAATAGCTATTACAGTTACAAATGCAGGTATCCTTTGATTCAGAATTGCACTTCTAGGAATTTTTCCTTATAGATAAACTTTCCCACACACGAAATGATGGTGCATCCTAGGTTTTTCATAGCAGAGTATCAGAAACTGTCGAAATGCATCTGTAGTGTAGAAGTCATTAATGATGTATCCATACGGTGACTATCATGCTGCTGTCTGGAGGAATAAGGCAGCTCTATATTTATTGAGGGAACAACTTCTACGACAACAGGTTGTCGAGATGAGGCAAGATGCAGGACACTGCGTTACTCTGCATGAAGTGCTTTTTTAAAAAGGAAGGGGTAAGTCTATGTGAATACACATTTACGTGTGCATCAAGTGTCTCGGGAAGATTATAAATCTAGTAACACTTGCTGGGAACTGGGTGGCCAGAGAACAAGTGAGGGGGCAGCATCTGTCTCCAAAGGGCCTTTTGAGTCAAGAACCATAGGAATTGTCTATTTTTAAAAATTCTCTGCACTGAGGTCATCAGGACCTTGAGGTCCTTATGTATCCATTTGCTCCTCCCCCTCCCAAAGGATACATTTAATCATCCTCTCTTCTGCAACAAGTTTTCTAGAACAAAATGAAGATCTTCTTTCTTGTCTTTACTTTAAAAATTGTTAACACCTATCTATTTATTTGCATTCAAATTCTGTTGTTGATTAAGTCTCCTGTGTGCACTGCATTATACCACATTCTCATCTTCATTTACTTGAACACTTTTTGCACAAGCCAGTTTTTGTTGATGCTGTTAGAATTGAAAAGTATTATCAACACGAGCTAGGAAATTCAAACAGCGTAAGTGCAGATACAGTGAGAAATTCTCTCTAGACCTCCAAGTCCCCTAGGCCTGTATTTCTCTAGCTGGGGCTGCCACTGTTATAACTTTTACATGTGTACTTCTAATAATCCTGCATGCACATTAAGCATATAACATGTCTATATCCCCATTTTTTAGTAGACTTGATTTTTAGAGTTTTAGGTTCTCAGCAAAATGGAGCAGAAGATACAGAGATTTCCATGTACTCCCTGCCCTACACTCGTATAACCTCCCCCATTGTCAGTAATTTAGCAACTTAGCAAGACTCTGGCTCAAAAAATAAAAAAAAAGGACTGGGCCTGTAGCTCATCGCAAAGGCCCTGGGTTTAATCCTCCCCGCAAAAAATCCCCAAAGAGAACCCCAAAACAAAAATAATTATGCAGGATATCACTGTATATATATAAAATATATTTCATTCAGTCAGTCCCCTTTTAGCTGGGCATGCTCATACGCAACTGTGATTCCAATACTCATGGTGGCGGAGGTAGGAAGATCACAAGTTCAAACCGGCCCTGAGCAACTTAGTGACTTAACAAGACCCTGTCTCAAAAAATAAAGAATAGGACTAGGGATATAGCTTAGTGCAAAGGTGCTGTATTTAATTTCCAGTACTGAAAAAGATAAAACCTTCAGTCCTGGGGGCCGGTGAGATGGCTCAGCGGCTTAAGCGCCTGCCCGGCAAGCGCAAGGGCCTGAGTTCGACTCCCGGAACCCACATACGAAAAAGGGGCCGGTGATATCACTCAGCGGCACGGGCGCCTGCTGGCGCGTGAGGTCCTGAGGTCGAGCCCCCCGGTACCCACACAAAAAAAAAAAAAAAAAAAATCTTCAGTCCTCTCTTTACAGAACTTGTACTTGTCCACAGTCTATTGCTATCACAAACGATGCCATAACCAATATCCTAGTACAATATCCTTGTACAAGGCATGTATCTGTGGGATACATTTTTTAGAAATTGCTAAATCAAAAGATAATGAGCATTTTATTTTATTTTTATGATACTGGGGATTGAACTCAGCACCTCACATACGCTGGGTATATGCTCTAACTCTGAGCTGCATCCCCAGCTCTTTATTTTTAATATTTATATATATACATACATACATATATACATGCATATATATTATATATATGTATACACACACACACATATATATATGTGGGATTCAGCCTTGGGACACTGTACCACTGAGCTACATCCTCAGCCCTTAATATTTATTAATTGTTTTGTTTGTTTTGTTTTTGAGACGAGACTCGCTATATAGTTCACGCTGGTCCTAAACTCACTATGTAGCCCAGGCTGGCCTGGAACTCACAGCGATCCTCCTTCCTCAGCCTCCCAAGTGCTGGGATTACAGGCGTGTGCCACCACACCTGGCCTTGTTTTGTTTTTTGAGGCAGGGTCTTGAAGTGTAGCCCAGGCTGGCCTTAAACTTGTGATCCTTCTGCCTCAGCCTCCCAGGTATCTGGGGTTGTAAGCAAACACCAACATACCTGGCTTTAAACTGTGATAGATATTTCATAATGCTCTCTTCAGAGGTTTAGCAGTTCAGCAGGATATAAGATCAGCAGGGCTTTTGAAAGGTTTCAGGGCTGCCTCTGCTTTAGTATGAGATCAGGTATTGATTTAGGAGAGGTCAGGTCAGTTACTATTGGAGGACTGGAGTCTTTTTACAGTGAAGCTGGTTAAGATCCCATGAAGAAATACACCGTGTATTAAAGTATTAAATATGGCCATCAGAAGGTCAGCACGATGAAGATGAGGTGTGTGTCAGCTGCTGTCAAAGGGGCCCCTGATGACTACTGTACTTACTTACTTTTGCTTCTTTCTTCCTAGTACCTTAGCACCCTGAATCATTTTGGGTTTATCGCCTTCAAGACCGACCTGGCCAGAGTTCATCATGTTGAAGTTAAAAAGCTCAGAGTCGGTCCGGGTGGTGGTTCGCTGTCGGCCCATGAATAGCAAGGAAAAGGCTGCTTTGTACGACAAGGTGGTGGATGTGGACGTGAAGCTGGGGCAGGTATCTGTGAAGAACCCCAAAGGCACGGCCCATGAAATGCCCAAGACCTTCACCTTCGACGCAGTCTATGACTGGACCGCCAAGCAGTTTGAGCTCTACGATGAGACGTTCCGGCCGCTCGTGGACTCTGTGCTGCAAGGCTTCAACGGGACAATTTTCGCCTATGGACAAACCGGGACTGGGAAAACCTACACGATGGAAGGGGTCCGTGGTGACCCTGAAAAAAGAGGGGTCATCCCCAACTCATTCGACCACATCTTCACCCACATCTCCCGATCCCAGAATCAGCAGTATCTGGTCAGGGCTTCTTACCTGGAGATCTACCAGGAGGAGATCCGGGACCTGCTCTCAAAGGACCAGAGCAAAAGGCTTGAGCTTAAAGAGAGGCCTGACACCGGGTTGTATGTGAAGGACCTGTCTTCCTTTGTCACCAAGAGCGTGAAGGAGATAGAGCACGTGATGAATGTGGGCAACCAGAACCGCTCTGTTGGCGCCACCAACATGAATGAGCACAGCTCACGTTCTCACGCGATCTTCGTCATCACCATTGAGTGCAGCGAGGTGGGCCTCGACGGCGAGAACCACATCCGTGTAGGGAAACTGAACCTCGTGGATCTGGCTGGCAGCGAACGGCAAGCCAAGACCGGCGCACAAGGGGAACGACTGAAGGAAGCAACCAAGATCAATCTCTCCCTTTCAGCCTTGGGGAATGTCATCTCCGCCCTGGTGGACGGCAAAAGCACGCATATTCCGTATCGAGACTCAAAGCTTACCAGGCTCCTCCAAGATTCCCTTGGTGGCAATGCCAAGACTGTGATGGTGGCCAATGTGGGGCCTGCCTCTTACAATGTAGAAGAGACTCTGACCACTCTAAGATACGCCAACCGTGCCAAAAACATTAAGAACAAGCCAAGGGTCAATGAGGACCCAAAGGATGCCCTCCTTCGAGAATTCCAGGAAGAAATTGCTCGGCTCAAAGCCCAGCTGGAAAAACGGTCCATTGGCAGGAGGAAGAGGCGAGAGAAGCGGAGGGAAGGTGGTGGCAGTGGTGGGGGTGGGGAAGAGGAGGAGGAGGAGGGAGAAGAGGGTGAGGAGGAAGGGGATGATAAGGATGATTACTGGCGGGAACAGCAAGAAAAACTGGAGATTGAGAAGCGGGCCATTGTGGAGGACCACAGTTTGGTTGCAGAGGAGAAGATGAGGTTGTTGAAGGAGAAGGAGAAAAAGATGGAGGACCTGCGGCGAGAGAAGGATGCTGCTGAGATGCTGGGTGCCAAAATCAAGGTACCCTACCCTTCCTTGATTAGAGTCCCTTCCCTGCCGTCTCCCTCCCCTTCCCTCTCTCTTCTTCCCTTCTCTCATCCAGTACTGGGGATTAAACCCAGAGCCTGTGTACTGAGCTATATCCCCAGCCCTCTTTTTAATTGTTTGAGACAGGGTCTCACTAAGTTGCTAGGTTGCCGAAGCTGGGCTTGAACTTGTGATCCTTCTGCCTCAGCCTCCCGGAGTGCTTGGATTACAGGGCTGTATCACTGTGCCTGGCTAGTACCTTTTATCAAAAAATTATACGAGGGATGCTCTCTCTCTCCGTTTTGCATTTCCAACTCTGTGATACCTAGTGCTCAGTAAACCTGCGTTTAATTGAATCAAAATGAAGAAAGGTTTTCAAATGGAAAAAAATTAAAAATTGAATTCATAGTAATTATTATGTATGTGCAAAATATGAAGAATAGGGCCGGTGAGATAGCTCAGCAGCATAAACGCCTGCCTGGCAAGCGCGAGGTCCTGAGTTCGACCCCCAGTACCCACAAAAAAAAATACATATATATATATATATATATATATATATATATATATATATGAAGAATAGCAGAAAACGAGTAAAACAAATATGCATGTGTCCCTCCCTCCTTCATAAGAAATAGAAACTGAATTTGGTGTTTATTGTTTTCTTGCTTTTCTTTAAAATTCTACCACATACGTATATCTCTGAATAAAATAGTGCCACATGCTTTTTTGTTTTTATGTAAGTGTGCTCCAGCAGTTTGCTTTTATTCGTCTAACATTCTGTTCTTGTGATTAATCTGTACCGATGCTGTAGCCGGGGCTTTTTCATTATTCTGTGGCATTCCCCTCCCCTCGTAGTATGGGGTTGTTTCTCTTTTCTGCCATGACTGTCCTGGTACTTGGTTGTAGGAGAATATGTGAATACGTGTGTGTGAGAGTTTCTTGTCTGGTACACCGGGAGTACAGACTGTGTACCTTCCCCTTTTCACTACATGAGGACAGATTGTTTTCTTGGATGGTTTTTTGTTTGTTTGTTTGATTTTGAGACAGGGTCTCACTGTGTAGTCCCGCCTGGCCTTGAACTCGGTGGTGTAGCCTGGGCTGGCCTTGAACTCAGCGTTGAGCCTCCTGCCCTAGCACTGTAATCCTGAGCGCTGGGGTCACAGGCGTGCGCCACCACACCTGGCTTCTTGGTTCTTTTTCGTTTCGTTTCGTTCTGTTTTCTGGTGGGGCTGGTGGTGGAATGTCGGGCTTTGCCCGTGCTCGGTGGACAGTCTGTTTTCCGAGGTGGCGGCGTGCACTGAAGCCTCTCCGAGCAGACTTGAGGTGATCAGGTGAACTGTGTGTCTGGTGGGCATGAAGTGGTGTCTCAGTGTGGTTTTCGTCTGCAGTGCCCTGATTACACAGGACGCAGACTAGTTCCCTCACCCCAGACTGTCCTCACGCTGTCCCCTGTGGTCAGCCCGTGCCCCTAGCCTCCGGTCCGTGCGCCAGTGTACTCCCTGACCCCGCCCTCCGTCTCCCCTGCTGGCCGAGCAGTACTGTGGAGTGTGGAGGCCCCCGTTTTTGCATCTTCTCTCTGGCAGCAGTGTAGTGTTCGCTCGTGTGCCTCGACTGACCCTCACCAGAGGAGAGTGCAGCGGTGGCCCTGGAGGCCTGAGGATGGCCACTAGCTGACCAACCATAAGCCAGAATTCCTTTGAAGTGTTGGGTTCTTTCTTAATGAATTTATGCAAACTTTGATTTCTGCCCTAAAATAAATCCATGTTTATTAGTTATCCAGGTCTTTCTCACCCCGCTTCCCTTGCTCTGAGGTACACTGTGTTTATCTGTGGCTTCTTAGCAGCCCTTTCACAGCGCTGCATCCTGTTTTTAGAAGCAGGGGTCTTGAAATCTTGAAAGTCAGTTCAAAGACTTTTAAGAGCCCATGTGAAGGGCCAGTGAGATGGCTCAGCGGCGTAAGCGCCTGCCTGGCAAGCGCAAGATCCTGAGTTCGACTCCCGGTAACCACATATGGAAAAAGGGCCGGTGGTATCACTCAGCGGCACGGGCGCCTGCTGGCGTGTGAAGTCCTGAGTTCGACCCCCAGTACCCACCAAAAAAAAAAAAAAAAGAGCCCATGTGAAGATGTAGTCATAACACAATTAGAGGTAACTTTGTTCTGGGGAGGAACTTACCATGGAATCCTTTATGGCAAATGCCACTTCCCCTCATCATCCTGCACTGAGAGTAACTGGGTTTGCCCAAGTTTGGTTTGCATCCTGTTTCTTAGAATCACATTTGTTATTCAAGGCCAGGCACACCTAGACTCTCTAAATGACCTGGGATGTTTGGGGAACTCTGAGGCCCAGTGTGGCAAGATTCAGCAAGGTCTCCGCGTCTTTTAGATGTTTCATCTGTGAGAGAATGACATTGCGTCTGTCTTTCTCAATCCATGGATGCTGTCACGTAATAGAACAAAAAAATTTTAGAGCTGGAGGTTACGTGGGCGTGGGGGCTGGTAATGTAGTCCAGCCCTTTTGTTTTGAGAAAAGAGGAAACAGGTTCAGAGGGTGGACTGAAAGGTGGCAGCAGGGCTTCAGTCAATGTTCCTTTTGTTTGGTTGGGTCTTTTTGAGACAGGGTTTCCCTATGTAGCCCAGGCTGTCCTCTCGAACTTGTGACAATCCTCCTGCCTCAGCCTCCTGAGTGCTGGGATTATGGGTATGTACCACTACGCCCAGCTTAGCTAATGTTTCTTAATTTATACAAGCA
The DNA here is from genome assembly GCA_028451465.1 of Erethizon dorsatum. NCBI lineage: Eukaryota > Metazoa > Chordata > Mammalia > Rodentia > Erethizontidae > Erethizon > Erethizon dorsatum. Next base: position 2,845,470 of record CM051840.1, read on the forward strand.
GGGTCATCTCAGCACTCTGGGAGGTTGAGACAGGAGGATCACAAGTTCAAGCCTAGGATGAGCAACTTAGCACCCTAGTGAGACCCTGTCTCCAAATAAAAAGGTAAAGGACTGGGGATGTAGCACAGTGTAGAGGCCCCTGGTACTGAAGGGAAAAACAAACAAACAGAAAAACCAAGGTTGTAGAGTTTTTGGATTCCACACTGCTTGGGTAAAAACCACTCCCATGGTCTCAGTGCCCATCTGAATGCTGCGGGCTCCCAGTTTGTACATCCAACCCAGAGCTGTCTCCTAACATGCAGGCTCCCCTAGCTTCGGCCTCCTGGTGTCCACTGAGATGCCCCTGGCCACCAGAGCCTGCTGTGTTCCTTACCTCTGTGAAGCAACCCTGCAGGAGTTATTCCTTTTTTTTTTTTTTTTTTTTTTTTTTTTGAGACAGAGTCTTGCTGTGTAGCCCAGGCTGGCCTCAAACTCACAGCGATCCTCCTGCTTCAGCCTCCTGAGTGCTGGAATTACAGGCGTGTGACACCATGCCTGGCTAGGAGTTATTCTTGCCAGCTGTCTTCCCTCTCTTTTTAAGGCCCTGTCAATTCCATGGCCTCTGCACCCTACCTCATCGGGATCTCTTGCAGTCCCTCACCACTGGCGCCCAGTGCAGGCCTGCACCCTGCAGCAGCCTCTTCTCCGGTGCCCTGGCCAACCTGCCCTGTTGCAGTCATCCTCCCTGTCACCGGGGTGCAGTGTCTGTGAAGCACAAGTCTGACTGTGTGCTGGAGAACTTGCCAGGTTGCCTGAGGTCCTCTCTCCCTAACAGGCCTTGGGGTTGAGAACTGACCCTGCTGGATTTGCCAGCTTCAGGCATCGCCACTCCCTATCCTACCCTCTCACAGGTCCTTTTTTTCTTAGTAAACGCCTGTTTTTTTTCTGCAGCTTTCTGTCTTCAGACAGGAAGCTTTCTCTGACTTTCTCTGAAAGACTGGATTCTCCCCCTTTGGCGAGTCCCTCCGTTAATTACTCTGAACTTTCCTTGGGATGGCGTCCGACACCACCTGGTTCCTGCCTGCTTGCTTGTCTGTGTCCCTCAGTGGACTGTGAGCCTTGTGGTTCTCACTGACATCTCCATCCCCAGTACCTGGCTTTAAGAGGTCCTCAGTCTCTTTTAAAGTAGGCTTAGTAGATCTAAAAACTGTGCAGGGATAAGGATCCGATAGATTCATGGAGAAATTAACCCAGTTAATTTAAGGTTTTGTTCTGTTTTATAAGCATAGCACTTACCATGTGCTAGGCTTTGTTTTAAATGTTTTTCAAATATTAGTTTGTTCAGGCTCCTTAACTGTATGAGGTAAGTACTGTTATCATCCCAGGTTTAAGGATGGGGAGACTGAAGTGGCAAAAGTGGGGTGCCTGCCCCAGGACCACTGCTAATCAGCAGTAGAGCTGAGACTATGCAGTTCCATAGGCCATAGTTTTAGTCGCTGTGTCATCCTGACTTTTCCCACATGTTTTCCCTTTTTTTTTTTAATATGTGGGTACTGGGAGTCGAACTCAGGACCTTGCACTTGCCAGGCAGGCGCTTATGCCGCTGAGCTATATCACTGGCCCTGTTTTCCCTTTTTTTGTTCATTGTATAGTACAGATTTGATAATAAAATTAAAGAAAATCTTTAAAAAAATTAAGCAGGCTTAGTGCTTTGTGTAAAGCAGGCAGGACAGCGCTTTGTTAAAGCTGAAATCCGTGCATGTCTGGAGAAGCCGTACCTTCAGTATCGCTGAGGTTAAGGAAGGGTATATGTATGCGTATATGTTTCTGTCTTCTATATTTTTGGTGGGGCCAGGCAGTATACTGGGTATTGAACTAAGGACCCTTGCACCGAATTACACCCCCCAGGTAACCCCCTACACACTTTATTTTTTTGAGACAGGGTATTGCTAAGTTGCCCAGTCTAGGCTCAAATTTGCAATCGTCCTGCTTCAGCCTCCTGTGTAGCAGGGATTACAGGTGTGTGCTACTGCTCCTGAATAGTATATTTTTTGAATTTTTTTTCCTATGTAGTTCAGGCTGGCCTTGAACTCATTATGTAGCCCAAGCTAACCTTGAACTTTTTTTTTTATGTGGGTACCGGGGGTTGAACTCAGGACCTCGTGCTTGCCAGCAGGTGCTTGTGCCACTGAGCGATATCACCGGCCCTTTTTTTCCTTCACGTGGGTACCAGGAGTCAAACTCAGGACCTTGTGCTTGCCAGGCAGGCACTTATGCTGCTGAGCCATCTCACCGGCCCTGACCTTGAACTTTTTGCCAGTCCTCCTGCCTCAGCCTCTGGAGTTCTGGGATTACAGATGTGTGCTACTGCTCCTGGCTATATGTTTTGATTTTTTTTTTTTTTTGACTATGTAGTTCAGGCTGGCCTTGAACTCACTATGTAGCACAGGCTGACCTCACACTTGCAGCAATCCTCCTGCCTCAGCCTCCAGAGTGCTGAGATTATAGGCATGTATCGCTATACCTGGCCCAGTATATTTTTTCCCCCCAGAGTTTGTCCCCTTTGGCTCAGTCAGAACTCTTTATCTTTCTTGGGTTCCCCTGTGAGGAGCTGCGTTCTAGGGGAGACCATTCACAAGATGGATTCTATTTATTTCTCATTCAGGCTATGGAGAGTAAACTACTTGTTGGAGGAAAAAATATAGTAGATCACACGAATGAACAGCAGAAAATCCTGGAGCAGAAACGGCAAGAAATTGCAGAGCAGGTAACTTTGCATTCTTTTGTGGGGAGAATAGGGTGGACTAAAGTGACTTCATGCCACAGGGCAGGTGTCTCTTTTCAAAGGGAATGGAGACAGGATTTATCATCTTCAAAATCCTAGTTAAGACTCATGGGGGCACCCAGCCCTGTACTCTTGTACTGATGTAGTCTCTAGGACAAGCTGCTAAGTTTTGTGATATTGCTCAGAAACGTCGAGAAAGAGAAATCCAGCAACAGATGGAAAGTCGAGATGAGGAGACCTTGGAACTTAAAGAGACATACAGCTCATTGCAGCAAGAGGTGGACATCAAGACCAAAAAACTCAAAAAGGTACGAGAGCGCCGAGGCCAGGGCGAGGCACCTTGTGATGGAGGGTACGGGACACCTCTGCTCTTGACGGACCCGCCTCATCTGCCTCTCCCTGCTCCAGCTCTTCTCCAAGCTTCAGGCGGTGAAGGCTGAGATCCACGACCTCCAGGAAGAGCACATCAAGGAGCGCCAGGAGCTGGAGCAGACGCAGAACGAGCTCACCCGTGAGCTGAAACTCAAGTAAGTGTGGGCTCCCCGTGGTGCTCGGCCACCATGGGGCCGGGGGCCTTGCGTGTCAAGTAGGAAACATCCCCAAGGGCAGAGCCCGGCCTGCTTCCTGCCAGCTCGGCTCTCGCCAACCTGCTGTCTTCCGTTTATTCCTAAAATAGGCACTTTGCATTTCTGCGTCCATTTCTGGGAGATCACCAGATGATCTCCAAGATCTTCTCTGTCCTACTTTCTTAAAGCTTTTAAAGTTCTGCTTTCACTACTATCTACTGATAAAATGAACTTTTGAAAAAATTAATTTGACTTTTTATTGAGAAATTGTCCTTGGCCGGGTGTGATGGCACACGCCTATAATCCCAGCACTGGGAGGCTGAGGCAGGAGGATCACCATGAGTTCAAGGCCAGCCTGAACTACATAGCAAGACCCTGTCTCAAAATCACAAAAACCGGGCTGGGGATGTGGCTCAGTGGTAGAGCTGTTGCCTTGCATGGACAAGGCCCTGGGTTTGATCCCCAGCACCAAAAAAAAAAAAAAAAAAATAGGAAGAGAGAGAGAAATTGTCCTGATGGTCTAGTGAACCCCCAAGTGGTCATCACCCAGACTTGAACACACTTTGAGAATCATTATTCTTGTGAGGCCTGGGCAAAATATTCTTTCAAAACTCTCTAGGTGATATTTCTGTGCAGCCTGGCTTGAGAACTACCTGACTACCATGCACAGTGGGACATGCCTGTAATCCCAGCTACTCAAAAGCCTGAGGCAGGAGGATCACGAGTTCAAGGGCAGCATGGGTAATTCAGTGAGACCCTGTCTCAAAATAAAAAGGTCTGGGGATGTGGCTTAAGGTAGAGCACTTACATAGCATGAGTAATGCCTGGCCCTGGATTCTAACTCCAGAACCTCCCAAAAGGAGAGAGAGAGATAAGAGATAGGGATAGAGATAGGGACAGGGACAGGGATGGGCATGGGCATGGGGATAGGGATGGGGTGGGAATGGGCATAGGGATAGGGATAGAGATGAGAGAGTGGGAAAGTGCTCTACATTATTTCTTTAGGGTTTGTAAAGTGATATTTTCTACATTAATCCCTCCACATTATCAGCTAGATTATTTCCTTAAAGAAGAACTTTTGAGCCAGGCATGGTGGTTCGTGCCTGTAATCCCAGCATTTAGGAGGCTGAGGCAAAAGGATTGCTACAAATTTGAGGCCAGCAAGTTTCAAGACCCTGTATCAAAAAACCAAAAACAGTACCTTTTTTTTTTTTTTTTTTTGAGATAGGGTCTCACTATGTAGTTCAGGCTGGCCTGGACTCACTGTGTAGCCCAGCCTGGCCTCAAACTCATGGCGATCCTCCTACCTCAGCCTCCCAAGTGCTGGGATTACAGGCATATGCCACCATACCTGGCTAAAAAACCAGAAACAATAAAGAACTTTTCAAAGAGATTTTTTTTTTAATGTGGGTACCAGGAGTCGAACTCAGGGCCTCGCACTTGCCAGCAGGCACTTGTGCTGCTGAGCAATATCACTGGCCCCTTTTTTTCCTTTATGTGGATACTGGGAGTTGAACTCAGGGCCTCGTGCTTGCCAGGCAGGCGCTTACACTGCTGAGCCATCTCACCAGCCCCAAAGAGATTCTTATACTGACCAAGTTTTAAATTTGGAGAAGTGTCCTTAAAATTAAACGCTTATGCTAGTCCTTTTTGTACATATGGACATGTAGAAAAAAGATCAGAACAAAAGATACCAAAACATTAATAATAGTTATATCTGGATAGTGGAATTATGGGTAGTTACATATTTCACTTTTTTTTTTTTTTTTTTTTTTTTTTTTAAGACAAGGTCTTGCTCTGTAGTTCAGGCTGGCCTTAAACTCACTATGTAGCCCAGGCTGGCCTCCAACTTACAGCGATCCTCCTGCCTCAGCCTCCCAAGTTCTGGGATTATAGACGTGTGCCACCATGCCTGACCATATTTCACATTTTTAATGAGTAAATAGGACCTTGTAATCAGAAAAAATTGTTACAAAAACTAATTTCTGAAATGTCAAACAAAATAAAATTTCATCTTCCTAAAAACATTTTGTCCCTAAGGAGGCCACTGTCATTGCAATAGTTTTTTCTAATCTTTCGAATAAACAATGAGTTGACCTGTTCCTCAGTATCCTGCACCTCTGTGGTGTTTGTTTTTTGTCCCACCCATGTTAACACCCATTTGGTGTTATTATTTCCTGAGGTTTTGGAATAATGGAGGCAGCGATGGGACAAGAGACAGTCATCACTGTGGGCAAATGCAAACCAGTGGGCTCCAGTTTCCTTGTTTGCTGTGTTTCCTGGGCAGTGGTCAGCAGAGACTTTCCTCAGGGATGGTCTTCATTTTCAGTGAGCCAAATCCCTTTGGTCCTGATCTTTGCTAATTTGTCAATTAGAATGGGCAGTTTCCCAGTTTGGGCAACAAGCCATGGGACTGGAGGAAGGCCGTTTCATTTCTAACTTGTTTTCAATGTTTCGGAGGCAGTGACCTGGCTTAGCAGCACCAGCGGCCCTTTCAAAGATGCTTTGGACCGGGCATGGTGGCGCACACCTGTAATCCCAGTACGACTTAGGAGGTGAATACGGGAGGATCGCTGCAAGTTTGAGGCCAGCCTGGGCTACTTAGTGAGATGCTGTCTGAAAAAAGCAAAACAAAACAAAAGAAAAATGAAGATGGTTTGAGTAGCAAATGTTCACCCAAGGGTAGCGTGGGCATTGCCTCCCCCTCAGTCCATTCAGCTCCTCGTGCTGCTCCTCCCTGGGTAGAAACGACCGCCCCACACTCTGGGACAGGCCACTCTCAGCACCTGTCACGGGAGAGTGCTGCGGCTTTACCTCTTCGTCTCGCACAGGGACCAGGTGTCATTCACGTCTGTCTGTGTGTCTGATGCTAGGCCCACAGTAGCTGCTCAGTAAATGTTTGCTGAGTGACTTGGCTATTAGCTGTGTTCTGGGGGAACACTGGAGTGAATGCAGATGTCTGGTGAGTCAGTATTCATCACACCACGTTGTCAACTCTGTAGTTTCTTGTGGTTTTTTTGTTTTTTTTATTTTTTATGTGGGTACTGGGAGTCGAACTCAGGGCCTCACGCTTGCCAGCAGGCGCTTGTGCTGCTGAGCGATATCACTGGCCCCTTTTTTATCTTTATGTGGGTACTGGGAGTCGAACTCAGGACCTCGCACTTGCCAGGCAGGCGCTTGCACCGCTGAGCCATCTCACTGGCCCTTGTTTCGTTTTTTGAGGGAGAGTCTCATTATATTGCTTAGATTAGCCTCCTAAGCTCAAATGGTCTTCCTGCCTCAGCCGCTCGAGTTGTTGGGATCAGAGGCAAGTGCCATGGCATCTGGCCATTTATGTATTCTTCATCTTTATTCACTCATGTTACGTGTGTTCCACAGGCATCTTATTATAGAAAACTTTATCCCTCTGGAAGAAAAGAGTAAAAGTATGAATAGATCCTTCTTTGATGAAGAGGAAGATCATTGGAAATTACATCCTATAACTAGACTGGAGTAAGTCACTGTTTACTTTAAGTAGACTTGCAGTGGCAGGGGGGACAAAGAATGTTGAAAAGCTGTACTTGACCAAGGGAGCATGGGAAGAACAGAATTTGATTATTTAACATCAGAACCAATTACATTTCTGACCTTGTGGCTGCCGTAGGTCCATGAGGTAAAGTTTGGTGATGAGCGTGCTATTAGGAATTGGGAGGCTTTGTCACCAGTGAGCTAAAAACCTTTCTCACATTCCTGCATTTCCATCTCCCCCCACTGCGTGAAGTATGCTGGACCCAGTGGGGGCAGCACCGAGGTGATATTTTGTGTATCAGCCTGAGCCTGCTGGGGACAGGGAGGCCTCTGCCAGGACGCAGGGCTGGGGAGTGGTTCATGGCTGTGCTTTGCATCTGCTGTCTTGAGAACTGCGTGGTGACTAGGGTCCCTTCCGGCTTGAAGATGCATGGCACTCACATCTGAATCAGACAGAAACCAAGCAGAGAATAGAAGCAGCTACTGCCCTACTTTGTCAGCCCTCAGTCCTGGAAGTTAGCACTCCAGGTTCTGTGTGGCTCAGTGTCTTCTGAGTGCTTGTTCCGCAGCACTGAGCCTGGGCTGTGGGGCACCCTCCAGCCAGGGCCCTAACCCTACCATCCTTTTGCAGGAATCAGCAGATGATGAAGCGGCCAGTCTCCGCTGTTGGCTATAAGAGACCATTGAGCCAGCACGCAAGAATGTCCATGATGATTCGTCCAGAGTCCCGATACCGGGTGAGAAGACTGGGCTTGGGCTTTCTCCTCCCTCTTTTGGAGGAGTTTAGATTTGAATAGTTTAAATCCTTGGGCACTATTCTGCAGAGTCACAGATAGATTGACAACATTTATAATAATTATAACTAGTATAACAAATAGTACATGAATACAGTAACTCACGAATAATAAGTGGGAAGGTAGGGGGAGAGGCTGAGGAGATCAGGGCAAGGTGCGGAGGAGAGTGCAAACTTCCTGTCCACTGGGGCCCTTAAACATTAACTGGAAGCTTCAGAATGGTTCTGTGGGAACGTGGGCACGAACGCAGATGTCTGGTGATAGGACGTGGGCCTGCGCTACGGAACTTCTGGTACTTCCATTTCACATCGCGTGTGTCAATCATGTAGTCATTTCAAATGATGTAAAATTTAGGGCTAATGATAATCCCAAGATATTTTGCAGTAAAAATGCTGTAGAGCTGCTGTTTATAAACACTGGCTGCGTGCCGGACCCCGTGCCCCGTGCTGGACTGCTTTGAGGGAACTCTCCCATCTGCTCTTGCGGTCAGGAGCTGATGAAGTGACCCTGGGAGGCACGGTGTATTGTTAAGTTAAAAAACAGTTTGTACCAGGGGTGTAATATGAACTTAAAATTCCAGTGCAGAGTAACATTTTGGCCATTTTTTAAAGATCATAATACACAGTATATTAACCATTATTGTTACGAAATTTTGTTTTATTTTTTCATTGATGTAAGAAGAGTATTTTTTATATTTTCTTTATTAATATCTACTTGTATTACATTAAAATGTGAATTAAAAAGCCTGGTATAGGGCCGGGGATATAGCTCAGTGGCACAGAGCCTACCTGGCAAGTGCAAGGTCCTGAGTTCAATTCCCGATACCAAAAAAAAAAACCTAGTATAAAATATATGAAAATGGAAACTTTTTTCTGGTTGATGGAAGTATTCTCAGTTTAAGTTATCTTCTTTTTACTTATCTACATTTTGAGATTATGAACAAGGAAGCCATATTTTTATAATATAATAAAAGATTTTCACTTAAAAGTTCAAAAGTGTTAACTGGGCATGGTGGCACACGTGTCTCATTCCAGCATTGAGTAAGTGGAGGCAGGAGGATCGTGAGTTCGAGGCCAGCCTGGGCTACATAGCCAGTTCAAGGCCAGCCCAGACTATAGCAAGACCTCGCCTCAAAAACCAAACCAAACCAAACCAGACCAAACCAGAATGAAGTTTTGTTTCTCCCTTGGAACTAGAGCAAAATAGGAGAATATTAGAGTTAGTTAACTCCTGAGGTGCTATTCTTCTTGACACTGAGCTATTTAAAGTAAAAAAAAAAAAAAAAAAAAAAAAAAAAAAACAGATTTAGTAGAAGGAGTTTTATACTGTGGAAGATGGGTGGTGGGTCGGAGTCCTCAGAGGCATTTTTCCAGCAGTTTCAGGTGGTGCACATTTGGCCAGTTGTTTTGTGTCTTAAGCCAAAAACATAGTTTTAAAGCCCACAAAGCAAATATGTGAGTTTCTAGAGGACTAATCTGACCTCAAGGAGAATTTAAAGCAATGATTTGCAAATGAACAATGAACCTGCTTCCATCAGGAGAAATTTTATGCACTATCTCAATATCTAAAATTGATAAATGAGGCCCTTCCTCTGCTCACCTTCTCCCTGCTGTGCCCGCTGTGGGGCCCTGGAGCTGGCCGAGTGGGAGCAGCCAGAGGTGAAGATGGCATGTGTATTCGACTTCTTTACCCAGTCCTCCCAGGAGCCGTGAGAGGCTCGCCACAAGACATCGAGTGATCGAGTCGATCTGCAGGGCTGATCATGAGGCAAGGCTCACCAGTTGTTTTTAAAATGTAATTACAAGGACATACACTGCTGAGCATTCCCTCCACATACCACACCAGACTCCTCCTCCCCTCTGCAGCTGAAAAATCTCTAGGAGACTATGGGTAATGACTATTTTCTTTATATCTTTTTGTATTTTGAAATTGTCTGCAATACATGGGTTTTTACTTAATAATTTTTCTCTGATTATTTCCCTGAGGGTATAAGATGTGATCCTTGTAAATAAAAATAAAAATAAAAATAGAAAATACAGAAAAGCATAAAGAAGAATATAAGCTGGGCGTGGTAGCACATGCTGTAATCCCAGCACTTGAGAGACTGAGGCAGGAGAATTGCTGTGAGTTCAAAGCCAGCCTGGACTACATAGTGATACCCTGTCTCAAAAAGCAAACAAACAAACAACAACAACAAAAGAATATAAAAATAATCTATGATCCCACCAGGAAAAAAAATATAAAACTATATTACTTGTTCTAGGCAGGCTGTTAGTAGGCTCTGAATGACAGGCAATTTGCAGTCCTGTCCCCAGAGGAGGTTTAGTGCACCCTGTTCCCTGTGTCTGACTGAAAGGTGACCTCGGTGGTGGTAACTTTGTTTCTGCAGGCAGAAAACACAATGCTCTTAGAACTGGACATGCCCAGCCGGACCACAAGAAACTATGAGGGCCCCGCCATTGCCCCCAAGGTCCAGGCTGCATTGGATGCAGCACTGCAGGATGAAGACGAGATACAGGTGGATGCATCATTCTTTGAAAGCACTGCAGTGAAGAAATCCAAGGCCAGGTGAGTGGCTTTTGGTGAGCTGTGTTTGAAATAAGGACGGATCAGGGTAGAGGGTGGCAAGAGTGTTTACTGTGGAATGCTTGTAGAGCACACTAGAAGTTGTTTCTTCACTTACTCCACAAATGTGTATGGTTGAGAGCATGTGCTAGGTGTACTGAATGCCACAGCGCCTAATGCGCCCCATCCCTGCCATAAGGAGCATGTGTTCTGGCGACCCAGGGCACAGTTCTTTAGCTCCTATTGGTGCTGGTAGTTCTTAAGTGCTTCATGATGATTCTGTTAATGATTTCCTGCAAAAAGAAATATCATCAGTCCCATTTTACTGAAAAAAAATTGGGACATAGAGAATTTGAGAAAGTAGCTGTTTTAGTTACTTTTCTGGTGGCTGGGACAAAATACTCGACACCCACAAGTTAAAGGAGGAAAGGTTTATTTTAGCCCAAGTTGGTAGAGGTTTCACTCCATAGTCTGCTGGCTCCAAGGCAGGACAGCATGGCAGAGGGAGATGGCAGAGGAAAAAGCAGTTTATGGGAGGGTGGGCAGGTGGCAACAAGCGGAAAGGCTTCCTTTGCCCTTTTTCCCATGCAGGCTGTCAGCCTATTGGATGGTGCCACCCACAGCTTCCCATTACCCACGGTCAGAACTTTGCTAATCCAATCAGTGGGCCGATCCCGTTATCATGCACCCTTAATCCGGTATTGCACACCCACGACCCAGCCATTCCCAGAAGACCCACTTGGGACCACATGAGGCTTTGGGGGACATTTTAGATATAAACCGTAACAGTAGCCAAGTCCAAGGAAATCCAGCAAGTAAATGTTCAGACAGAGCTAGTGTTCAAATCTTGGTCTACCTTAACCCACAACCCAGGCTCTGAGCCTCCTTGCTAAATTAACCTCTCCTCTTGGTGCAAAAGCAGAATTTTATCTTTGTAAATTCTGGATTAGAAGTTTAAGGGGAAAAAATGGTGTAGGCAACAAAAATGAAAGAAATTCTATTTGTAGACTTTTTTTTTTTTTCTTTTTTTGTTCTTGGAAATATGGTCTTGCTATGTTACTCAGGCTGGTCTCAAACTCCTGGGCTCAAGTGGTCCTCCTGTCTCAGCCTTCGGAGTAATTGGAACCACTGGTGTGCGCCACTGCACCAAGTTGGTATTTTTTACCAGCTGGGAGAGAACGGTCACGCTCGGAACAATTGCTGAGCATCAGGGTCCCTCGCACAGGTTTCCCACCTCAGTTGGCAGCCCATGTTGGCCATGCCGGGGATCAGGCTAGGCCAGCCTAGTGGTTTTACAGTTGTGTGTGTCCTGGCTTTCAGGCCATTGAGGAAAGGTCACCTTGAAATGTGCATGACACTTGGAACTGTGTGATGTCCACATGTGCTTGACTTTTGCAGGCCTAAAAGTGGAAGGAAGTCGGGATCCTCCTCGTCGTCGTCCCCAGGAACTCCTGCATCTCAGCTGTATCCGCAGTCTCGGGGGCTGGTTCCCAAGTAAGCTGGGGCTCCTCTCCCAGGGCGTGAGCAGCAGTGTTGCCTTCTGAGAGAAGAGACGAGCATGAAGCTGCAGAGAGGCCTCGAGCCCAGACTCAGAACTGTTCCCCTGAGGAGAAGCAAAGGCCTCTACAGATGAACCAACTTAATCTGGTCGAACGTGCCGGTCCTGCTCCGGCACTCAGCTCCTCTGGGAAATGTCCTTTAAATAGCATCTCAGCAATGCATGGGTAAGGTAAAGTGCGACAGTCCAGGAGGACAGAAGAGAATGACCATGACCTTGCTTCCCTTCTCCATTGCCTTCTCTCCACCCCTGCCCTCTGTTCTCTCCTCTCCTTTTCTAGTCCGTTCTTCACATTGGGCTCCCTTCTTGTTGAACAATGGGGCAGAGTCAAGGGCCCCTTACAGGACTGTGTCTCTGGAGCCTCAGAATAAAGTGACAGTGAGGTTGAAAAGTGAAAGCCCTAGAACTTGAATAGGTGCCTGATCTCGCAGGGAGAAATGAGGAATCTCACTGCACCTAAGCCCAGGAGGGCGCGCTCAGCACCCTTGCTTCTGCGCTTCTCGGTGAGAGGTGGCTCTGCTTTGGGGATCCGCTGAATGAGGAAGTCTTCCAGCGTCTGCTCCTGGAAGATTCAATGTGAGAAGCAGTAGAAGTACCATTCCCTTTGCCTCCTTGGAGAGTTTAGGGAAATCGCTTCTTTCAGACCTCAAAACCATGGCCATCCTGTCAAACCTGAGTCTGAAAGCCAGTGCCATGTCCATCCGCTATGTCACTTTACTCTTCTTCATTTGTCACCGTCTTTCCCTGTGCGTGCGTACTCTGCGCATCCTTGCATAAGCCTGTCCTCTGCCTCCAGAGGGTGCTTCGTAGAGGGCCTGTTTGTGGGAGAAGGGAGGCCGGCTCTGCCTTCTCTGATGGGACTAGAGTTAGGGGAAGGCAACACATAGTGGCACTTTTTTACTCCCCATTTTGTTCCATACTGGCAGAGAGAGCAGAGAGGAGCTGGGCAGAGGCAGAGCTAGACACGGGAGACTCGGAGCAGTGGGAAGGGGAGGCACACAGCAAGCAGAGGCGTCTGGCTGCCTTCAGCAGTGAACACGCGAATCCTAGAGCTGGGGCTCCTGCCAGGTGGACTGTTACCCCCCCAAGCTCGTAAGTGTGTGACACACTGTGTCTGTGCCCTGTCAGTGTGTCCATGTGTGTCTGAAAAAGACGGAGACCAAGACTAGTCCGGGCTAGAAGCGCTCCTGTGTGCGTGTCTAAGTCCATGAGCCACGCCCGAGGGGACGTTGTGAGTCCCCAGGTCTGCCACACTGGCGCACCTTGCTGGCATGGTGTCTCAGGAAGATGGCGACTCAGGTGGGCCTTGAGTTATATTTTACCTCAGCTGCTCAGTTCCCAGGGCGCATTGCTGGATCAGAACCCATGGGAAAGAGGAGGTACCGAGTGCAGTGTCTTAGCGTTCTGGAAAACGGAGATGTGATAGTCGCAGCTCTCTCCTTGTCAGTAACCATTCTTTCTGAACCCAGAGCCCTGTTCAGCAGTTCCCAGAGTGTCAAGAGCCTTCCTTCTCCTTTGCGTGGGATCAAACCCTATTCCTTATTTACTAAGAATTCGCCTGTTTGAATAGGAACCAAATGATGTAGCCTCAAATGGTTATCTGCTGGTGAACGTGTCTCTCACACCACATTCCTGCGAAGCTAGTCTGAAAATAATCATGTAGCAAACCAGAGAACTGAAAACTGTGGATAACACTATACCTTAATGCTGATGTCTTGAGGTGGCTGTATGAGCAAGGGTAGTTAAATGACACGGAACTTTTTCGAGAAGGCAAAAGAGGAAAGCCAGGTCGACAGGCCTGAATACTAAAACAAGCTTGTCCGGTAATCAGCTTTCATCTGGTGGTCTGGGGACACTCAGTAAAAGGACGCTCACTTGGAGATGAAGCCGTCATTTCCCAAGCGGTCTCTGGTGCTTTTCTTCTCTCAAAATGGATCAGAGAAATATTCAAAAAGAGCAGATGGGAAGATATGTTGCTGCCACCAGAGCAGTGCTGCTTTGGCTTCTGAATTGAGCCACATGTGCAGAGGACGTGACAAGCCCACCGAGGGCATTTGTGCTGGAATGTTCCAGAATGGTGGCGAGCCTTCCCGCCAGCAGCTAGGAAGTCGGAAAGCACATCTCCCGTGGGACCTCAGAAGACCATCTGGGAGAAGGAGTTCGAGACTGTCTGCGACCTCGCCGGACTCCCTCTTACCCTGCTCAGTAGAATGTATCTGGCTTCGTATTTTTACGGTCACACGTCTCCCAGACCCCTGGGCTCGGAGCCCAAGGCCACAGATCCTAGGCATGAAGCACTTTCTTGAGACTCTGACCTAACGTGGAGTGGTTCCCCGTCCAGTGCCTGCATGCTGCTTGACTCGCTCCGCTCACACCTCCGCCACGAAGGTCACCAGGGCATTCTGCGGCCCAGGCATGGGCTGCTCTCTGCTTTTCCTGTCTGACTCTTGTAAGTCCTCCCTCACTGAATGTACATTTGTTGCCAAGTTTCTGAGAAGTGTCTACTCCCTGTACACAGGGTGTCAGTTCTGCCTCACAGTCCCACTGGAAGTTGAGGTGTACTCTGAACCCTCCTTGGACCATCCACACACCATCAGTAGATGAAATCCAGGCTTTTCGTGTACCCTAAAGCCATCCTGGAAATGCTCAGAGGGAACTAGATACGAACCATGGGCCCGGCAGTTGTCTATCATGCGAGGCTTTGTCTTGTACTATCTGGAAATCTGGCACCTTTCTCCCTGCCCTTGTCTCTTGAATGAAATACTTTTGAGGTTATTTATGAAAGGAGTGGTTCCGGGTGGGCAGAAGGCGGTGGGCTTTTTGGCTCCTTGGAGTTACTATTGAACTTGACCTTCTCTTTGGCTACTTTTAGACAAAGAATATGCCAATACTTGGGGCTCTAAGTTTTACAATTGATATTTATTTGTATCATCTCTTTGTCTAGGAATGTAAAAGTGATTCTAAACTAAGATGTGTAATAAAATCAATCAGATTTATTGTACCTACAAAAAGGTGTCCTCATAAATGGCTGACACTTTTGAAAATAACTGATACCTGTAGCTGACACACTCTATTTTTAAACATTTTATTTTATTTTGTTAAAGGAGGGTAGGAGTGGAAAATACTGAATTGCATTACTGGCATTTAACACATATAGCAACAAGGAAGAAAGATATAAAATGAAGGGAGATAGGGCTCAAGGTGTGACTTGGTGGTAGCGTACTTGCCTACAATGTGTGAGGCCCTGGGTTTGATCTTTGGTGTCTCAAAAAAAGAAGGCGGGTGATGGGAGACAGTAACAAGTACTTTTCACATTTTTCTGTTGTGGCTCCTGAGATACTCAGGCCCAGGAAAGAGGCATGAAATTTCTTTTTGCCTTTGTGTTTTGTCTTTAAAATTTATTTAAACTTATACACTGTACTTTAAAATATATCCATGTCTTGCCAGACATGGTGGTACATGCCTATAATCCCAGCACTCAGAAGGCTGAGGCAGGAAGATTGCAAGTTTGAGGCCATTCTAGGCTGTATAGTTTGAGGTCAGCGTGGGCTACATTAGTGAGACCCTCTCAAAAACCCTCTTTTTTTTTTTTTTTTTTGTGGGTACCAGGGTCAACCTCAGGACCTCGCACGCCAGCAGGCACCCGTGCCGCTGAGCGATATCACCAGCCCTTTTTTCGTATGTGGGTTCCGGGAGTTGAACTCGGGCCCTCGCGCTTGCCAGGCAGGCGCTTACGCCGCTGAGCCATCTCACCGGCCCTCATTTTTTTTTTTTTAACATGAAAATATTTTATGTTGTTCACCATCAGGAAGAAACGAAATACCAATAATGGGCCACATATCATCTTATGGTTTCTCATACCTCTCGGCCTGCCTGGGTGTACCCCAGGGGGTTAAGCACCCTGGTTGGGAAGCTACACTGAGTTGGGAGGAGCACAGACTCTGGACCCAGAGCTGGTTTGAATTCTGGCATTGGCACTGCTTACTAGCTCTGTGACTAAGAGGAATTTAATTTACCTCTCTGTACCTTGGGCTTTTGTCAAATGGGAGGAGAGTCCCACCTTGCAGGGCCATTTTGAGGATTTAGCAGTACATTTAAAGCAGTAAGCACAGTGTGTACGCTAGCAAACATTACAAAGTATGGTTATTGTGCCAGGCGTGGCGCTGCACCTGTAATCCCAGCTCTGTGGAAGACTGAGGCAGGAGGAGTGTAAGTTTCAGTCCCACCTGGGGAGTTTATTGAGACCCTGTCTCACAATAAAAAGGGCTGGGGATGTAGCTCAGTGTGAAGGCCCTGCATTCAATTTCCACTACCACCAGAAGAAAAAAAAAGTGTACAGTGAGGGCAGTGGTCTGTGTGACTTAGGCAAAGGTTTCTTAATTGTGTTTCTTCATAAGATGCCCTCAAATTATGTGTAATATCCCTTCACCATCTGCTGTTCTTTCCCAAAAGAGTTAAAAAACAAACAAAAAAACCCCATAGCTTGGCATAGCCTAAGTTATTTTTGCTGGAAAATAAGCAGGAGTTCAGAGGATGTATTATTCAGTCAGAATCCTGGGCCAGGCTGGAGGCTGTTACACCAGAACCGAGCACCTGGGCACCTTGGAAATTGCTGCCCACTCATCTTCGGGATTATTATTATTTTTTTAATTGAGAAACTACTGAATCTTGGAAACTGTATTTTGAACTTCAAGCTGATGGTTTAATCTTGGGGCTGCTTTCGGCAGGCCCTCTGAGATGAGCGGCGCCATCTGATGGAAGTTCACCCTGAGAATCTGGTCTCCAAGGACCACGTGGTGGTCACATCTGCCAATTGGATTGACAGTGGCATTTGTCACAACATAACCGTAGCACTTGCAGCTGTCCCTGTTTCATCCCCGGTTTCTATCTCTAGTGTTGTGGTTAACCGCTCTCCGGGTGCTTCGGTTAGGCGAGCCAACTGGGGTCTTGCTGTGGGGGCAGAGGGTGGGCACAGGCGGGGTGCTCACAGCGTCTCTGGGGACCGCGCAGCCCAGACACTTGTTGAATGCCTCATGTGCACCAGGGCTGTTGGTCTGCACTGGACAGAGAGAGAGGAGCGAAATGTAGTGTGGCCCCCGTGAGAAGAGGGGCGGCAGAAACACACCGGGGGTGGAGACTGGGAGCCTCAGTGGCCATGAGAAGGCTTGCTCCTCTCCGTCAGCTCCCACAACCCTCCATTTGGTTCCTGGGTTATGCCAAATGCTTTCTTGCCCGGCACCTTGTCACGTGCTCTGTCCTCTGCCTGGTATACTTTTCTCTCCACTTTCTGCTTAGGTCACTCTTATCTGTCAGCTTGATGTCATCTCCTCAGAGAAGCCTTCCCAGCCTCTGTTCTGGTCTCCCCTCCACATACACATATACACACACACACACACACACACACTGCATGGTCCTCATCAAACTCGTTTCCTTCTTAGCCTTTTTCCCAACTTGCAATTACGGATTTCTTCGCTAAGTTCCCTGAGGTCTCTAAGCCTGATGTTTAGAAGAATTAGACGATGGGGCTAAGGATGGAGCTCAGAGGTGGAGCATGTGTGAGACCCTAGGTTTGATTTCCAAGCCCTGCAAAGAATAAAGGAAATAAATGCCAGGTACGGTGTGCTGACATGTACAGCGCAGAACCGAGGGACTGTTAGAGGAAGGAGTGATGTGCTGGAAGAGATGGAGGAAAGCTTTGCGGAGGAGGCATCAGAGTGGGCAGGTCTCACCCACTTGGGCAGAAGGGAAGCACGTTCCAGACAAAAGGAACACCTGAACGAGGGCATGGAGCGTTTCTGGTGCCTGGGGAACCAGCAAGGCTGGGGTGATGGAGTGGAGGATGAAAGGCAGCCAGGGAAGTGTCCTGTTCTGTAGGTGGGGGAGAGCCCTCCAGGGCTTGTGATGCTGTGAAGCACGGCCTGTTTACACTGCAGCTTTCTTCCTGTGCCTGCCTCAGCCTGCCTCCCTGCTGTGATTTCCCTCTGAGATAACCGAAAGCTATTCCACTAAGTATGTGCTTCAGGTTTGCTTCTGTTCACGCAGGCTTTTTGGGCTTACCGGCGAATTCTGTTGTGCCAGGAGCTTCCTCAGCATAGCCTAGTACCCAAGAAATTCTAAGGGGCACTTCAGTGTGACTCCAAGATCTCGGGGCCCTGGAAATGGGGCCTAGATATTTTCAGGGCAGGGGGCAACATTTGGGAGTGGAGATTAAACTTCTGCCGCTGGATTTGAAGTTCGTCTTCCTTGTGCAGGCGAACAAAAATTTCTATATGCTGTTCATGACGGTGAGTCACGAAGTACAGCCATGGACCCTGCCCTTCCCAAGCTGCAGTCTTGTAAGGGATTATCACGATTCACAAAGAAGAAAATTTGAGGGGAGGACAGGCACTAATGTGGCACAGAGAGGACCCCTGACTTCGGAAAAGGTATGTTAGACAGCTATCAGCCTCTTTGCTAGATTTTCCCAGGGGCAGTGAGAAGAGCCAGGGTTTGGCTTCAGGCTCACTTTTTTTTTTTTTTTTTTTTTTCCCTCCCAGTACTAGTGATTAAATCCAGGGGCACTGTACTACTGAGCTACAATCTAAGCCCTTTTATTTACTTAATTTTTTGAATTTTGAAACAGGGTTTCTTTAAGTTGCCCAGGCTGGTCTCAGATGTGAGATACCCCTGCCTCAACCTCCCGTGCAGCTGGCTGCCACATCAAAGCCCTTGCCCCCGGAGTCTCACATTTGGTGGTGAAGCCATGGGGTTAATAAAATCCTCTGTGCTGTGGCAAGGGGTCAGAAGTACTCTGAAGAGAAACAAGTCAGGCCAGAGGTTAGAGAGTGCCATGCTGGGGGAGTGGCCAGGCGAGGCTGGGAGGTCAAGGAAGGCATCTCTGGGGCAGAGCCCCAGTAAATGAGGGCGCAAGCTGGGCAGAGTGCAGAGGTCTGAGGCAGGAGGGTGAGAGGGCTGCAGGGGGCCGGGGTGGTAGGTGGGCAGGGCCAGATCTGAGTTGCCAGGGAATTGTATTCTTAGGCCGATGAAAGCTTTTGAGCAGAAGAGGGACACCATCTGACAGGAATGCTCTAGGAGGGTCCCTGTGGCTGTTCCGTGGTGACAGTCCATGCAGAGCAAGGTGGGAGCAAGGAAATGGGTGACTTGGACCTGGCTGTGAGGGAGAGAAGGGAAAACATGACTTAGGATACATTTTGTTTGTTGGTAATCGGATGTGAGAGGTAAGAGAAAAAGAAGAGGTAACAGCGGTTTCAAGGCTTTTGATGTGAAGCTTATTAAAATTCCACTTCTGCCGCTCCTTCCATGTAGCCTCTGTTTTACAAATCAAAACAGGGCTGGGCTGTAGTTCAGTGATAGAGGCATGAGCACAAAACCCCGGGTTCGATCCCCAGCACTACAAGACAAAAAACAAAAGCAAACCCCACACGGCTTTATGGAGATGTAATTCACTTACCTAAATATAATTCACCCATATAAGGCATACAATTCAGTGTTTTATAGTATATTCATTGTTGTGCTGCTATCACCACCATCAACTTTAAAACATTTTCATCACCATCAAAGCCCATGGCCTAGGTAGCCACTAATCTACTTTCTGTATTTCCTCTTTACTTTCGGCCCTCTTAGGGATCTCAGAACCCACTTGCCCATCTGTAGCTTCACAGGTGATTGTGAGGTTTTACAAGATAACATGAGTGCCGGTGAGACGGCTCAGCGGCGTAAGCACCTGCCTGGCAAGCGCGAGGGCCCGAGTTCGACTCCCGGAACCCACATACAAAAAAAGGGCCGGTGATATCGCTCAGCGGCACGGGCGCCTGCTGACGTGCGCGAGGTCCTGAGTTCGACCCCCGGTACCCACACACACACAAAAAAACATGAAAACACAAGGGAGTGTCTAAAAGAGCCAGCCCTCCCGCTCCGATCCTTGGCTCGCCGTCTGAGAACCAGACGGCTACGCTGGTGTTAGGAGGGCAGCGTGGACATGGGTGAAGAGCCTGGGTGCTGGACCCAGGCTGCTGGCTTGGGAATTGGAAGCTCAACCATGTATTAGCTTTGTGATTTTGGCAATGTTGTTTAACCTCCCTGGGGCCTCAGATTCTTAACTGTCAAAAATGGATCACGCAAGTGCTCCTACATTGTCCCGAGTCAAAACACGAAGCCCTGGGAAGAACGCCTCGTGAGCAGCGAGGGCGCGGTGCGTGTTAACCGGTGTGGTCTCGGGGTTAGTTAAGGAGTCCTGCAGGCGGGCGGTGGCTCCCAGCAACAAGGCTGGGGTGGGCACAGTATTTCTGAATCCGAGCTGTTGCAAGCGTCCTGCAGAGACCACTGACTTATCGTTAGGCTCGGTGGAACCTTCCACTGGCTCTGTACCTTTGAAGAACTCACTCGTCCCTCTAAACCTCAAGCTGCCATCTGTAAATGGGGATGAAAATCATTCTTTCTTCATGGGGTTCTGTGGAGAATTTAGTGACCACTTTATTACTTCTTAAATTTTACTTTATTTTATTTATTTTTTATTTTTATTTTTTAATGTGGGTTCCGGGAGTCAAACTCGGGACCTCGCGCTTGCCAGGCAGGTGCTTATGCTGCTGAGCCATCTCACCGGCCCATAAATTTTACTTTCTTTTTGAGAGAGGGCCTTGGTGTTTTCCAGGCTGGCTGTAAACTCATGGGCTCAAGAGATTTTCTGGCTTCATCTTCCCAAATAGCTGAGACATATGGCACCACACCCAGCTATATTATTTATTTTTTAATGGGGAAAAGAACACACAAAACTTACCGTATGGCCAAGCATAAGAGCGTTAGACTCCTTCAGTAACCTATTTGGTACCTACCATGTGCAAGTCACTGTTTGAACACAACAGGTAAAAACCTCTGCCCTCCTGGAGCTGGTGTGGAATTAGCAGAGAGACAGAGAGTAAATCATATTTACAGTAATTATAATAAGTAAAAACAACCTAGGGGCTTGGGATATCGCTCAGTGCTAGAGAGTATTTACTTTGTTAGCATGTGCAAGGCCCTGGGTGAAATTCCTAGCAGCATCAAAATGCAAAAAGCAAACAAAACATGTAAGAAAGCATATGCGAAGCAGTGCCTGGCTGTGGCATCCGTGGCAGCAGTTAGGGTGAAGGACCACACAGCAGAGATGGGACTCAAGGTGATTGCCAGCCTGCTGCCCTCTCTCAGAACTTACCTCGTGTCTGCTCCAGGGCAGTTTCTGGTTGCCTGGTTGAAATCTTTGGCTCTTGTGTAACAGTTTTCCTCTCTCTCTCCCTTCAGCCACCATGTAAGGATGCCGCTTGTGTCAGGAGTTGCTTTCCTGAGGGATAGGGAGGCTGAGTTGCATAGCCCTGGAGGAGTGTGGTCAGGAGAGAGTAGAGGGCCCCAGGGCATTCGGGTAACCCTGTGGCCAGGCTCTTGAGAGCTGGGCCACCCTAGAGGTATCCAAGCTGGGTGAGAAAGTTGGCAGATCTTTACAGCATTTTCCTTTAAACACTGCACGATAAAAGTAAACATTTGCATTATGGTTAAATGTATAATCTGTGTTTAAAGACCGCAATCAAACAAAAGAGAGCCGGGTGTGGTGACACACTGGTGTAGTGCCACCTACTTGGAAGGCTGAGGCGGGAGGACTGCAACTTTGAGGCCAGGCTGAGCAATTTAGCCCTGATGTAGCTTTGTGGGAGAGTGCTTGCCTTGCATGTGCAAGGGTTTAATCTCTAGTGCCATATGAACAAGCAAAACGTAAAGAGCTGCAAAATGGCCATGTAAGGAGAGGTTGAGGAGCAAAGACCTTAGGGCACAAGCTGTCTCAAGGTGAAGAAAGGATGCTGCCAGGTCAGCAGGAAAGGTGGCAAGTGGAGCAGGGAGGTTTTGGAGCCAGGTATAGTTTAACCCTACCAGCAGCAACCTATTGCATCTTCCTGGGCAGGTTAACACTGACCCTGCAGCGTTATCTAGCACTTACTAGGCACACAGGAGGAGGCATATATTATTAAACATCATCGTGGTATTATTAGTAGCAGTGCAGCACTGTGGAAAGAGTTCTGTGTCAGCCAGAACTGTGTTCAATCCCAACATATCCAGAGTAAACTGCTAAACCTTTCAGAGTCTTGGGTTGTCTCCACATCCATAAAATAAATAAGTATCTCCCTTGTAGGGTTGGGGTAGGGCATAAAGGTGATAACATGAAATTTCTATGCTGGATAGTAGGTGTTCAATTAAGTGACATTTTCAAATCAAAATGCAGCAAGTTTTATCAGAATAGTAAACAATACGAAAAAACATTTAATGAAGTAATTACAAATCACAGGAAAATGCTCACTTCAGCAACACATACAAATCACAGGAAACTCCATTACCTGGGGCTGATGGTAATCTTTTTTTTTTTTTTTTTTGAGATAGGGTCTCGCTGTGCAGTTCAGGCTGGCCTCGAACTCATGGCAATACTCCTGCCTCAGCCTCCTGAGTGCTGGGATTACAGGCGTGTGCCACCACGCCCGGCTGCTGCTGCTGGTAATCTTGTAGATGTCTCTTTGTGCCCTTTTAGTTTGACCTTCATAGTGTACACGTGGGACTGACAGTGTGGATCATGGTGGAGCGTATGCTTAATATGCACGAGGCCATGGGATCAGCACCCGGCACCAAACACAAAACAGAACAAAACAAAACAATATAAGGTACATAGGTTATAGTACGTATGTAATTTTCACTCAAAACATCCAATATATATCAAATTATATGTAATTTTAATGGCTGCCTAATAGTCTATTGTACCAGAATTAACACTTTTTTTTTTTTTAACAAAACTGGGGATTGAACCCAGGGCCTTCACACTGATCTACATCCCCAGCCCTTTTAAAATTATTATTATTCTTATATTTTTTTGGTACTAGGAATCGAACTCAGGACCTCGCGCTTGCCAGGCAGGCGCTATGCTGCTGAGCTACATCCCAGGCCCTCAATTTTGACACAGGGTGTAGGTTGTTAAGTTACCGAGGCTGCACATAAACATGGGACCCTTCTACTGGGATTACAATTGTGTGCCACCATGCCTGGCTTACTTGACACTCCTGATGGCCATTGAAGTCATTTCCAGATGTTTTACTATTTTATACAGTCCCGTATTAGCAACCTGGGAAACAGGTTCATGTGTTTGATTTCTTCCTTGGAATAAACACTTCTGAGTGAATTACTAGATCGACGTCTTTTTCATTATAATTTTCTTGTGTCACCCAGACCTGTGTTCAAATACTAATACACCCAGAGCAACTGTAATTTTGTTACATATCGTCACACCACTTACCAAACCAACTGTATGAATTTGTACACCCACCAACAGTAAGTTACACCCATTTTCCCCTGTATCCTTGCTAACAGTGAACTCTGCCAATTTTTTAAAACTGTGTCAGTCTGATCTATTGAAAAATAGTGCTATCAACTTTGTTTTTGTCTGCAGTTCTAAGATTACTAATGAGTTGGAAATCTTTTTAAGTGTTTATTTCTTTTCCTAATAGCATCTTTAGGACATTGTTATTTGACCATTTCAGGTGTTCCCTACTAAACTAAAAGTTTTTGGTGGCCCACGCCTGTAATTCCAACACTCGGAGCTGTGGCAGAAGGACTGCAAATTTGTGCCCAGCCTGGGCGATTTAGTGGGGATGTAGCTCACTGTCAAAGCCCTGGGTTCAATCCCCAGTACCAGCACAAAACACGACCCAGACTCCTTCTTTGTTTATTAAGAACCTTAACCTTTGTCCTATATGTGACAAATCTCTCCCCTCACTCTTCTTTAATCTTGTGTGTTGTATATTGTTGTCACATGCAAACTTTATGTAGTCAAATCTACTGATTTACTTGATGGGTTTTGGATTGAACCCAGGACTTTGTACATGCGAGGCAAGTACTCCATCATTGAACCACATCCCCAACCCATTTTACTTTGAGAAGGTTGTCATTAAGTTGCTAGGTGGGCCTCTAACTTGTGATCCTCCTGCCTCAGCCTCCAGAGAAGCTAGGGTTACAGTTGTGCACCACCTCACCCAGCTTACTTGCCAGCTTTTATTTCTTTAAACTTTCATATCATATTAAGAAAGACTTTCAGTTCCAGGATTATAAGACTACCTTTGATCTAGGTGGAATTTATTTAATGCATGGAGTTCTGGCTTCAGTCTTCTCCCAATGTTAATCTATGGTTAGACCCCTTCTGCTTATTGACTTCCACCTTTTCTCTACCAATTTGAAGTATCACCTTTATCATGCTCTACAATTCCTTCGACAGCTGGCTCTTTATCTGTAGTGTTTGGTTTAATAGGTCTGTCTGTTTTTTATCAAAATTGCACTGCTTTAGCTGTTGTAGCTACCTAGTTTATTTTAGTATCTGGTAGAACATACTCCAGCTCATTAATCTTCATACTTTTCTTGGCAATAGAACAGAGTGCTTACGTTCACGGACCTTAGGGTCAGCCGATCTGAGCTTAATCCCAGTTTGACCATTTACTAGCTATGAGACCTTAAGCAAATTAGTTTTTCTTATCTGTAAAATGTTACTAATAATAGTATTTCCCTATGATGTTTGTTTTGTTTTATTTTGTTTTTTTATGTGGGTACCAGGGATCGAACTCAGGACCTCGCACTTGCCAGCAGGCACTTGTGCAGCTGAGTGATATCACCGGCCCTTTTTTTCCTTTATGTGGGTACCAGGAGTCAAACTCAGGACCTCACGCTTGCCAGGCAGGCGCTTATGCCGCTGAGCTATCTCACCGGCCCGTTTTTGGTTTTTTTGAGACAGGGTCTTGCTATATAGTCCAGGCTGGCCTTGAACTCACTATGTAGCCCATGCTAGCCTTGAACTTGTGGAGATCCTCCTGCCTCAACTTCCCAAATGCTAGGATTACAGGTGTGCACCACCACACCCAGCCCCACGGTGTTTTTGTAAAGATGAGATGAGATGATGCATAGCAAATTCTCAGATGTGGCCTGGCACATGGTAAATTATCAGTAAAGATTAGTTTGTAACGATAAAGATGCACCTGTTTTTCCAACTGAATTTTAGGAACATTTTGGCAATGAAATACACTGAGATCTTCACTGAGAAGACATTTACTTGGGTGGGAAATTCTGAGATAATTAATATCCACATGTTACAGGGTCTTTCCACTCTAAGGGAAGCTCCCATTTTCATTGGTCTAAGGCTTTATGCTCCTTGATAAGAGTTTTGTGGTTTTCTTCGTGTAAGACCCGTATATTTTAACTTTATTTCCAGATGGTATATTTTTATTGCTTGTGAATGGGATCCTTTACTCTCCAATGAATGGGATTATTACTGGTGCATAAGAAAGTTATAATTCTTGAGTGTTTATTTTATACTCTGTTAGGTTGGGAAATAATTTCTCCCCTAGCTTGTGCCAGCCTTGAGATAAGCTCCTTCTTTCCACCCTAACAGGACTGCAGGCTTCTTTTAAGACACTTACTGCATCAGCTTGCTGTCACCTGTCATCCATCCATGGAGGCAGGGATTGTGCCTAACTGGACTCTGAGTTCCCAGGGCTTGCATCTGAGGAGGTTATCAGTGGCAATGGAAGATGTCCCATGCTGTTATTACTGTTTTCTGGGCTAGAGGAGCCCCTCCACCACTAAGACAGAGGGCAGGGCAGGGACTAAGCCAGCAACCTTTGACTTAATCTGGCTGACAGTCTAACTTGGGGCAGATATTGAAGTCATCGTCAATGTCAAGGGTGAAATATGTAATATTGAGACAGGGTCTCACTATGTAGTTCAGTTGAATTTCTGTGTAGCACAGGCTGGCCTCAAACTTGTGGTGATCCTCCTGCCTCAGCCTCCCAAGTGCTGGAATTACAGATGTGTGCCACAATACCTGGGGCTTCTCATTATATTTTGAATGGGAGTGTGGATGGCTTGGTGAGCACAGGACATCAGCAGAAGCCTTGCTGAAGAAATGACATTGCAGGAGGCATCGTAGATAACTCTGCAATCCCATCTTGCGTTCTCTCCCCCACTGCAGACCAGCTTTAGCACCAAGTCCCGCTTGCATGATTCCATTCAGCAAATGTTGATGACACCTGCTCTGTGTCAGGACCCACAGAGCTGGGGAAAGCCAGTAGCTGAGCTCAAGCAGAGCTCTGTTGACTTCTGGTTGTTGCAAGAAGTACTTCAGACTCTTTGGCTTGGGACTGACCCAGCCCACATTTCTAGTTTTGTCTTCTGCTCCTGCCCCACTGGACTGCTGGCCACATTCCAACTGAACACACTTGCACTTTCACACACACACATTTTAAATTTCTCCCCCCGTTATACTCACCGTTGCTCCTACACACCATTCCCCGAGCCGCCATTCCTCCTGAAGTCTGCCCTCTCAGCATTTGTTGCTGCTTCCTTCTCCAAAAGAACTTAATGTAGGTCTTAATCATGTGTACCCTTACTAGTTTCCATCTCTATGATCCCATTAGACCAAGGACTCTCAGTCAGTGACCTTGTTGTCTTGTCTTTGGTGAAACCTAACACACAAAGGGTTTTTAGGGCCCATTAAAATTGAAATGGTCTAAAGAAAAGCAACATATGATATTAGAAAGGTAGACTGCAGATGGGGGATGAAGGGGTAAGGGTTACTTAACTGAACCTAGGGCCCCACTGAGGCAGAACAGTAAGATGGCAAAAAGTATGCTACTGGAAAAGTTGGGTTGTTTTAGTTTGAATCCTGGCTCTGTTATATATGAGATGTGATGGGAAAATCCAGTGTTTAAATTAAAATGTATTGCAAGAAAAGATGCATTGCCATTAATCCCTCTCAAAACACTCCCTCTCACTTTGAACACGCGTATCCCAGTATTTCTGCCACTTCCTAAAGCAGCTCTGGAAGTTCTCTTTTGTGTCTCTCATGGCTGCCTCAGTGTCCTGAATCCATTCAGACTATTTATTTATGCATTCTCTTCCTTTTTGTTTGTTTAATGTATTGGTAAACTTTTTTTTTTAAAGAGCAGAATATATTTATTGGGGAAACAAAGCTTCTTTCTGAGAGAGACAGAAGGGTCCTGCGGGGGTCGCCCCAGACATTTACTTTTCATGGTCATTTTGACTTTGGGGATGAGCCAGAAGTCACATGGTGCCAGATCTGGTGAATAAGGTGGCTGAACACACACCATTAATGATTTTATGAGCCTGCCTTTCCATTGGATGACAGCAGCATTTACTGTAGTTTTGATCACACCTTGTAAAGACACTCACAAAAGAGGACTTCCAGAATTGGTTCAGAAAGTGGCAAGAGCCGGTGAGATGGCTCAGCGGCATAAGCGCCTGCCTGGCAGGTGCGAGGTCCTGAGTTCGACTCCCGGTACCCACATATGGAAAAAGGGCTGGTGATATTGCTCAGCGGCACGGGCACCTGCTGGCGTGCGAGGTCCTGAGTTCGAGCCCTGGTACCCACACACACACACACAAAAGTGGCAAGAATGATGGGATATGTGTTTTCAAACTGAGGGGGGAGTTATTTTGAGGAGGAGTAATGGCAATGTGTCTTTTTTTTTTTATGTGGGTACCGGGAGTCGACCTCAGGACCTCACGCTTGCCAGCAAGCACTTGTACCGCTGAGCGATATCACCAACCCTTTTTTTTCCTTTATGTGGGTACTGGGAGTTGAACTCGGGACCTTGCACTTGCCAGGCAGGTGCTTATGCTGCTGAGCTCTCTCACCGGCCCAGCAATGTGTCTTTTACTGTAATAATTTTTTTGAAAGGAGCTGTGTGTGGTGGCATTTGCCTGTAATACCAGCACTTGGGAGGCTGAGGCAGGAGGATGGCTGCGAGATACAGGCCAGCCTGGGCTGCATAGTGAGTTCAAGGCCAGCCTGAATTACATAGCGAGACCCTGTCTCCATCACATATTAGTCTCAGGTGCTGGGACAGGTGGTTTTTATTTATTAGCACTGAGCTACACCCCCAGCCTTGGATGAGTGGTTTTATTTTCCTACACCTCTCAGAGAAAAAGGGATCACTGCAACAACTGTTACTACTTTGACTACAAATTGGCCTCAGAAGGCTAGGAACACCCTGGACCATTGTACAGAATTTTGTATAAATAGAAACAAGTTGTTTTGAAAAGAGGGCCAAATTTTTAACAGATTTCACACAAGGTAAGAACTACCCAGAAGGCAAACATCACTATGTCTTTATTAGTAACTATCTCGTGTGTAACAAAGTACCTCAAAATTTAGTGACTTTGAAAACAATTTATCTCAGCTTCCTTGGGTTTGGAATCCAACTTCTTTGGGTGATTGTGGCTGTTTTTCATGAGGCTGCAGTCAGTATTCTTGGCCAAAGTTGAAGTCATTTGAAACTTGTCTGGACCTACTGTCATGTGGACCTTTCCATAAAGCTGCTTTCCTATCTTGGTGACGTGATGACGGCCTTCGCTGTGTGTCCACTCGGAGAACAAGAGCTGCGGTGTCTTTTCTGACCTGGTCCAGAGGCCAAACATGATCATTTCCCCACTTGCCTATTGGTTCACAGTTCAGCACTTTTTTTTTTTGTGGGTACCGGGGGTCGAACTCAGGACCTCACGCTTGCCAGGCAGGCGCTTATGCCGCTGAGCTATCTCACCGGCCTGGCCCTTCTCAAAGTAGAAGGGGCCTAAAAGGGATGTGAGTGCAGTACTAGGAGCAGGGGGATCCCTGGGCAACTGTTTTGGAGGCTGGCTGTCACAAGACCTTAGGAAGAATTTGGAATGAGAACTTGGGGGTTTAAACGTTGATTCTTGCAACAGCTAATTGTGTGATCTTTGTTTCACTGGCCCTCCTGCTTTGCTTACCCACTGCACAAGATGGTGACATTGGAAACTTAAAGCCTGTGAAAGCCATTTCTATAAGCCCTTGGCTTCACAGTTAGACATTAAAAATCATTAAAGGACAAAAAGCCATTTGGCGTGAGGTATAAGTACATGTTTTCATTATAAAAACTGAAAATAAAACAGTTCACCAGTCTCATCACTCTTGTGATTTTGGTGTTAAAATGGACTTTAAAGGTGCTTTTCCTCCTTCACAGAGGAAAGAATAGAGGAAGTGGCTTAAATTGAAGCCAGAGGATTTATCTTAAGTTTGGTACATCTCTTCGACCTTAAGAAAGATTAAAAATTGGAATGGTTCCTCAGTGAGGCCGTGAAATCTCCACCTAAAGACTTCAGCAAATCCAGCAGAGAGCTTTCATTTTTCACAATTTTGGTAAAAACTAGCCCAGGTTATCCTTTGAGGCCATTCTAAGGGGCTCTACAAATCTTTTTTAAGCAAAATGAAAGGAGGAATTTATTATTAAAGATGTTCTCCCATTGTTGACCTATATTGCATTTAAAATTTTATTTTTCCATCGTAAAGTAGCACATACGTAGTCTAGATTTGGAAAATAGAGATGAGTGTAAAAAAGAAAAAAACATTACTCATATCTGCCACCTTAAACTACAGGCTGTTTTGTAATCAAAATGAAAAAGAATTTTTTTCAATTAAAAATAATCACCCAGAGTTTTACAAGTCAGAGTTAACTGTTATTAACATTTTGATAACTGGTTTTTTTTTTTTTTGGACACAGGGTCTGGATATATAGCTTGGACTGGCCTTGAACTTGTCACTTTCCTGCCTTAGCCCCTGAGCCCCCAAGTGCTGGGATTCTAGGCATGCTCTACCATGCCTGGCTATATTTTGGTAACTCAAACCCCACTTCCAGCCACATGGGGGACTGAAAAACAGAATTTAAATGATGGTAAATAGTAGATAAACTATGAGTTAGGATCACCCATCGTCTAGGCAGATTCTGTGACTTAATAAGAACAGTAAGGTCACGAAGCTACATCTGCTCATCTTTACAACTTGCATCAATCTGTTTGGGTGAAATCATGTCTAAGTCTTGCTCACTTTTGTCCTGAGTAGGTTGCAAATACTGTTTAGGGCTCATTCAGTGGAAAATTATTCCTCAAAGATTTTCTTTTCATTCTTTTTTTTTTTTTTTTTTTTTAATGTGGGTACCGGGAGTCGACCTCAGGACCTCACGCTTGCTAGCAAGCGCTTGTGCCACTGAGCGATATCACCAGCCCTTTTTTTCCTTTATGTGGGTCTGGGAGTCGAACTCAGGACCTCGCACTTGCTGGGCAGGCGCTTATGCCGCTGAGCTATCTCACCGGCCCGCCTCAAAGATTTTCTGCAGTTAAGTATTTATTAAAATAGGGAGGCTGGGTGTGATGGCACATGCCTGTAACGCCAGCACTTGGGAGGCTGAGGCAGGATTGTGAGTTCAGGGATAGCCTGAACTACATAGTGAGACCCGGTCTCAAACCACCCCCCCAAATAAAAGGGTCAATCATTCAATAGTTTGGGTGCCTACCACATGCCAATGATTGTGGTCGATTTTGGGGATAGGATGATGAACCGAAGTACATGCTTGTATAAGCACAATAACAAACCAAACATCATACAAAGAGATGAAGTGTGGGAGGGACCAGGAGTTTACACATTTGCTAACCATATCATTTATTTTAAAGAGATAGGTCTCATTATATTACCCTGGCTGGTCTTGAACTCCTGGATTCAAGGGATCCTCCTGCTTCAGCTTTCTAAATAGCTAGGACCATAGATGCACACTACCATGCCAGGCTTATCTTTTTATTTGCTATGTACTCTGTTGTCCAAATGATGGCACTGACTCAGCAGGAGGTTTCATAACTTGCTTGAGATCACACAGGTGCAAAAAGACTGCACAGAAATTCAAACCCAGGCTTGCTGGAGTCCAGATCCAGAGGCAATATACTGCCTCATTGCGAGGTTTGGGGGTGTACGTGTCTTGGGAATTCTTGGGTGTCTACTAGTTTCATTCTTTGCTCATGAGTTTGAAAAGAGTGACTCATCCCTTGCACTGGGTAGGGTTGAATGTCAGTCTTGTTTATCTTATACTGCCCATGGCACCTGTGTTGACTTCCAAAGACAATTTATAGTAAAAATTACTATAATGAAAAGAAAAAAACAAACACCAAAAAAAGTGTAGGTTTGTACTCTGCTGCTTCTGGCAAGAAAATAATCTCAGAAGTTTCATTAATTAAAAAAAAATAATGACTACTTTAGGTTTAATGACTAAAGCCAACTTTCCAACAAATATTTTTTTTTTGGTACTGGGAAATGAACTCAGGACCTTGCGCTTGCCAGGCAGGTACTGTGCCACTAAGCTGTATCCCCGTCTCCAACAAATATCTTGTACAGTCCTCTGAATATACTCTCTTTTCATGCTTGATTTGATGTTGTAATTAGTTCCTGTTTGATTCTGCAAAGGCAGATATCTTGATACATTCACACCCGGATTCCCCCATGGCCCGACCCAACAGAGAGCCACGCAGTGTTTGCTGAAAGAAACGAAGGTGTTTCTATAGTGCCTATATTAGCTGTCTTTGTGGTTGTAAAAAGTTACCACAGATTTAGTGGCTTAAAAGAACATTCATCTGTATCTCATATTTCTTATGGGCCAGAAACCCAGATGCAGCACGGCTCAACT
Organism: Erethizon dorsatum; assembly: GCA_028451465.1. Classification (NCBI taxonomy): domain Eukaryota; kingdom Metazoa; phylum Chordata; class Mammalia; order Rodentia; family Erethizontidae; genus Erethizon; species Erethizon dorsatum. Next base: position 2,876,759 of record CM051840.1, read on the forward strand.
GGTGCTCTGCTTCAAGTCTAAGGCTGAGATCAAGGTGTCTATATTCTTTCTACTCTGCTTCCAAACTCAACTAGGTTGTCAGAATTGAGTTTCATCAGATTTTAGGACTGAAATCCCTGTCCTTGCTGGCTGTTGGCAGGGATTTTTCTCAGTTTCTAGAGGCTGTTTACATCCCTGGCTTGGGGCCACTTCCAAAGCCAGCAACAGTGAATCCAGTTCCTCTCAAACTTTCAATCTAATTCTGCTTTCTCTCTCCAAAACATCTTTGCCTTCCTCTTCTGCTTTTAAGTGCCCATGTGATTACAATGGGCCCACACAGAAAATTAGGATGTCTCCCTATTTTATGGTCCTGAATTCCATCTGTAATATTCCTTTTGCCATTAAATGTAACATGCTCACAGGCTCTAGGGAAGTGATGGTGAAACTTTCAGAGCTTTCAATGATACAAACAGTCTGCTCACATGTGTTCCGTAGGTTTGCCACCACTGCTTTAGGGCCACTAAAGCTTGGACATTCTGAGGTGAGCAGGGAGGATAGTGTTCTGTTTACCACAGTACATATACTAAAGATATTTTAGTGAATCGTCTCTAGTTACTCTTTATAGGTGGTGGTAGTGGTGGTATGAAGCTATTTGAAAAGACATCTGAAATAAGCCAGATGCCATGTCAAAGGTTACTGTGTCAGCTGTGGACTGGGGATAAAAGCACAAGTCAGTTTTTTGGGGGAGCGTTGTTCTCCCTGTTGGGGCGAAATTTTAAAATGTGCCTTATTTCACCTTCTGCAATCAGTACATTTTTTAGGACTTTGTTTCCTGGATGCAGCAGTCTTGTGTGAAGAGTACAAGAAGCAGGATCACTGAAATCTTTCATGTTAGGGGTTGGGCTGCAAGATAACGCTTTTTTAGTCCTGGTTCTCTCCTGTGTTCTAACACTCGGGGAATGCGGGCTGTGTTTTCTCATCCATGGAAACCTTTCCAGTGTGGCCACTGGTCCTGCTTTTATAGTTTAAAGAGCTGACTATCAGTTCAGCTCAGGACTGATTTTAGAAATGTTTCTGGATATTGGTTCAACAAACATGCACAGCAAACTTTCTATGTGCTGGGTACTTCAAACCTCATTTCATTTAATGTTCTGCAACCAAGGCGCAGAGAGGCTACGTACACTGTCCATTGTTAGCTCGTAACAGCTACCATTTATTGAACATGTGCTCTATATCAGGAGCCAAATTATATGAATCTAACAATGTCAAGGTCCTCCTTCACAGTCTTCCCATCTACCAGACGTTTTATGTTAATTTTAATCCTAGTGATTCTGTGAGACGTTAGCCCAATATAGATCAGGAAACAGGCTTAGGGAGGTTGAGTGGAGAGCTAAGGAGTGAACCAGGCCGGATTCCGGTCTAGGTTCATTTGACTCTAGAGCCTGGGCTCTCTCCAGGATACTGCCTCCAAGCAGAGGCGCATTCGTGTCAATATGACCCCAAGTTCTTTACCCGCCATCCTATCACCAAGTTCACCAGCTGATAAGAACGCTCTAGGCTGCAGGTGCAGCCTCTACAAATAACAGAGCGGCATGAAGGCACAGGAGGAAACCATGAACCGTCTAGGTCCCTCAATCGTGGAAAAACCGTTCTACTGGTATGAGTGTCTTTTTGTCTCATTATTACAGGGCAGTGAGTCATTTAGGGGCGGACCAAAAGGGAAAGTCCTGCCTCTCATCACCTACAAAAAGTGTAGGTGAGAACCACTTAAGCGGGCAGAGGCACAAACTGGAAGCTGGGAGTCGACCTACCAATTCCTAATTCCCGTCCTCACCAGACAGCGTTCCAAAGAGAAGTTTAGAGGGGGTTAAGTGGGGCTGTAGGAGGGCAGCCACCGCCCCTTCCCAGCAAAGCCTCCCATAATCCCGCGGGCCTCAGCCAGTTCCCGCACATCGCGAGACTCCGCCCAGTCCCTTCCCCGAACTTCTCCCCACCCCTTTTCTTACTGAACTCCGAGCGAAAGGAGGGAGCGGACAGAAAAGATGGCCGCAAGGCACGCCGGGAAGTGTGGTCCAAGCGCTTCACGCAGCCATATTCTTCCGGAGCGGAGGAGGCCAGAGGGGCAGCCGGGACTACGATTCCCAGTGGCCCTTTCGGTTTGTTTTTGTTCAAAAAAAAAAACCCACACTCCCCCTCCTCACTCTTCACACACACTCACACACACCCACGACAGACACGCACGCACCCAGGCGCCGGAGGGAAAGCCGCGTCTCGCCGTCCCGCCCTGCCGCCAGTCCTGTCTCCGTCCCTCAGCAGAGCGGGAAAGCCGAGGCCGGAGCCGTGACCCCTGACCCCGTGGTTATGCGAAGCCGCCGCATTCCTTAGCGATCGCGGGGCCGCTGCTGCTGCCGCTGCCTCTGCCGCCGTGGGCGACTGACGCAGCGCGGGCGCGTGGATCCGCCGCCCCTCCCCCACCGCCGCCCTCGCGCCGGGTGTCGCGCCAGCCGGTCCCCGCGCGCCCGCCCCCTCTCCGGCCGCACCCGAGTCCTCGCGCGCCGCCGCCACGCGCCCCCCGTTGCCGCCGCCGCCGCCCCAACCCCGCGTCGCCGCCACCGCCCGCCCCGCCCGGAGGTCCCGCGTGGAGCCGCCGCCGCGGAGGAGGATGAAGGACAAACAGAAGAGGAAGAAGGAACGCACGTGGGCCGAGGCCGCGCGCCTGGTGAGGCTGGCCGTGGGGGGGCCTCCGTGGGGTGTGGGGGTGGGCCCACCGCGCACCCGCGGGAGGGGGAGGGGCGAGGCCCGGCCCACAGCGGGAGGGGCGGGGCCGCCCTGCCTTCGGAACGGAACCACCCCCCAAGGCGTCGGGTGGGGAGCGGTCCCCCGCCGGGACGGGATGTGGCGCCTTTTTTTGCACGCCCCCCTGAATTCCTGCGGAGGGGCGAGCTGGCAGCCAGCTCCTCCCCCTCCCCCTCCGCGCTGCGGGGCCCCAGCCTCCCCTCCCCCACCGCGGGCAGCGGCTGGGGGTCTGGGGAAGCTCCGCTTATTCACCTCGGGGAGTTGGGTTTCCGGGAAGGGTCGGAAGCGCGCGCCCCGTTCTCGGTGGCTAACAGGGTTGTGCTCTGGACCCCGACGGTGGGAAAGGGCCCCCAGCTTCAAGGACGCGAGCGATATTTTGCGCTTTCCCAATCTAAACCAGGTGTGCAGTGAGCCAGCAAGTGCTTGTTCTCAGCTTGAACCCTGAGTAGTGGTTCTCAAACTTTAGAGCCCTGGGGGCGGACACCTGGGGAGGTTGTTAAAAATGTCCCAGGGCTCTATTTAGCACCTAACTGGAGTCCGAGATTCTGGGATAGATAGAGCCTGAGAAAGGTATTTTAACCGGCTTCCCAGGTGGCTCTAATGCAGGTGGCCCGGGGACTACAAGAGAAACGTTGTGACTAGAGTGTGCAGCTTCATAGGCTGGACTGGAGGTAGGCGCTTTGCAGAGAACCGAATATACTTTGCAAAGAATGTTGTTGGACAAAGTGTCTCTGTTTGGAGGTACTGTTCATTGAGGGTTTAGCGAAAGGGAGAGTAATTTGAGTGCTTGAGTTGCCTGCTGAGGGATGTTGTGAATTTTCTGTTTTCAAAGCATCAGAGGACTCCTAAGTGAAATTAGTTTCCTTTTGGATTTGCACCGCAAAGCCAAGACATTCTGAGAACTGTTCTTATAAAATGTTGCTGATGACACTAGTAACAGGTTTTACTTCTGTTACAGATGTTTCCTCCTCAACTGTCATAGAGCATGATTCTGGTGTAGATAGCATACATGTCTGTTGACACCCTGTAGTTTTTATGTAATTGCTATAATTCACTTTATTTATTTATTTATTTATTTATTATTTTTTTTTTTGTGGGTACCGGGGGGTCGACCTCAGGACCTCGCACGCCAGCAGGCGCCCATGCCGCTGAGCGATATCACCGGCCCCCTTTTTTGTATGTGGGTTCCGGGAGTCGAACTCGGGCCCTCACACTTGCAAGGCAGGCGCTTAAACCGCTGAGCCATCTCACCGGCCCTATAATTCACTTTAAATGATGAATGAAGCTCACCCTCCTAATTTTTCGTCTTACAGGGAAGTGAGTTTTCTGCTTCAAAGTGGTGTGCAAAAAAAGATGAATACATGTGAGGGGTTGATAGAAATCTAGAGTACACCTATTTCTTTTTTGGAGCCTGTAAAACTCAGTTACTGATTGACAAAAACAGAAGTTGTTTGAACTACAGGAGAATTTTCACTGTTGTTCTTGATAGTCTTCCCTGGACATTTATTGCACTGGAAACAAATAGTAATTGTATGGTGAAGTTTTGTGCTTCAGTTTATTTTTTTGATTTGGCATGTGAAGTTTGAAGATTTTCCAAGCCCCAAATAATCTTTTTCCTGATTCATTCAATACTGGAAGCTTTGACTAGTTTCAGGATTTTGGAAATTTCAGAATTTCTTCAGTGTTGCTTCACCTGGAAACCAGCTTAGGTCTGAAGGAGAGAGAAGAGTCAAAAGGACTCACTTCTCCTTTGTCTCTTGAATGTTAATTGAAATTCTCCTTTGAGTTCCTGTGCAGTGTTTATGACTGGGCACCCAAAGGAAATTTGCTTGTCAGAGTTGTACTTTATAGGCAGGTGAAAGTACCTTTTAAATCCTGTGTACCTTTAAAATTTGTGTCCTGACGGGATTCTAAAATCTGCTTGTCTCAGAGTTCTGTTGGTTCTTGCTAGTTGAAATACTAGGAAGTTGGGGTCCACTTTTCTTTTAAGCCTCTTCAGGTTCCTACATTTGCTGTGGTCTGAACTTCAGTGTCTAGGTTGCTATTTCTGTTTTATTATTGCCTCACCTTCAAGCCAGATTATCCAAGTGAGTTATTTCTCTTCTTTTGTGTTTCTTCACTAAAAACAATGTGAATAGGAATTATTTTCTCTTGCCGTTATATATTTGAAAGAAGACTTGTGGGAATGTGGTGTGTAAAGTTTCCATTCTTTCTTTTTTCTCTTTTTTTTTTTTTTTTTTTTTTTGGTGGCAGTGGTGGAGGATGTGGGGATCAAACCCAGGGCCTTTTGCATGCTAGGCAAGTACTCTACCACTGTGCTACATCTCTAGCCCTAATTTTTCATATCTTTTAGGTGGTTTTTTTTGTTTTAGAATTGTCTGACCCTTTGAATTTTATTGATTGATAGGTGAAGGGAACATCTTAAAAGAGTCTTTCCAGCTGGGGTGCAGTGGTACACACCTGTAATCTCAGCACTGTGGGAAGCTGAGGCAGTATCAAGGTTCAGGTTTGGCCTAGAATACATAGCAAGACCCTGTCTTAAAGTATCCTCCCCACCCCCAAAAATCCTCTTCCTTTTTGTTTGTTTTACTACTTTCAAAATGCTGTCACACTAAGTGCTGTAGTTTATGAAAGCTTACACTGGACATAGGGAGGGTACACTGACTAGGAGTGAGCTGAGTGATAGGGCAGTTAATTAGATCATCTGAACACTATTACTGTACTCTTTGGGCAGGTAAATTTGGAGTGCTTGCAATGGCAGTCATACACACCTGCTGGGTGGCAGTTTCAGATTGCTCCTGACTTCAGTTAGATTGGTGACTACTTCATACTGGGAACTCTTTTGAAAACTCGGCAGAGGAAGGGACTTTTGGAGAAGTTCAGTGGAGTAGTATATATCCCAGGGGATTGGTTTTTTCAGATGTTAATGATGTTGATTTTTACAAAGAAAGACATTTGATTCTTTCAGATGTCTTGTAGTACAGTATTGTCTTTTCTAGATAAAAGAAGTAGACTTTAGGTAGGTGGAGGGGTATAAATCCTCTTACTTTTTAGGAACAATTTGGGAAGAATAGCCAGTGGAATTTCTCCTTAAATTGAGTGTACTATCCTTAAATGAATTCTCTGTGGCTTTGAGAAACTTCATTGCGTGCTTTATCTTTCACTTTGATTCATGACTGACCATTCTTACATCAAACATTTTTTTCCTTTGAAGTAGAAGAGAAACTTTCTTTAAAAAAAAAAAAAAGTACAGTCTAAAAAGGATCAGAATGAAACACTGCTGAATTGTTCTTATACCAAGAGCTGGAGGCATCCACAGTTTTAGTAAAAGCGAATACTTTGTGTCTTTTGATGTAACTTCCCTTTAGAGATTTTGTTTGCTCTTAGATTCTCAGGCTCTTCCTGACTACTATTTAAATAATTGGTAGCCAAATATTCAGACATGGTTCTTAAATTATTCTATGAAAATTTGCTGGCTCAGCTCATACTTAATTAGTATCAAAGGAATGATGTATTGCGGTAGTGAACATTAGTACCTTGTACCAGGGTTTATTGTAGGTTTGCTCAAGTCAACACTGCCTATTGTGGCACTTACTTTCTTGGAGTACAAAGACAGATAAAGTTTGTCCCTCCGGAGCTTTTGGCTGCCTGGGGATGGGGAAGGATCCAGATATGTGAACCCAGTTGCAGGCATAGTAAGTATTCTCATAGATGTATAAATGGTAAACTGATATCCTTGTTTCTGCCCACTGTCCAGGCATAGTTATTATACCTTCACTCTCAAGTATCTTGGTTTTGGAAGATAATCGTATGTATTGTGGGACAGAGAGTGGGGACACCGAAAAGAGACATTTAACTCACCAGCAGAGATCAGGGAATCCTTCCTGCTTTTTATTCTTTTCTTTTTTTTTTCCAATACTGAGGCTTAAACCCAGGACCTTTGCATAGAGCTATACCCCCACCCTTTTTTTTTAAATTTTGAGACAGGGTCTAAGTGGCTAAGTTGCCCAGGTAGGGTTTAAATTAGAGATCCTCCTGCCTCAGCCTCCCAGGTGCTGGGATTATAGGTGTGTGCCACCACACTGGGCTAGGAAGATGCTTTCTGAGCTGAATCTTTTTTTTTTTTTTTTTTAATGTGGGTACCGGGAGTTGAACTTAGGACCTCGCGCTTACCAGCAGGTGCTTGTGCCACTGAGCAGTATCACCAGCCCCTTTTTGTCCTTTATGTGGGTACCGGGAGTCTAACTCAGGACCTCGTGCTTACCAGCAGGCGCTTGTGCCGCTGAGCCATCTCACCGGCCCTCTGAGGTGAATCTTGAGAGACAAGTAGGAAATAGGCCTATCACAGAGGGCATAAACAGGATCTGATGAGAAGAAATAGTAGAGAGGAGTGATAATATATGAACGTGGGTGTGAATGTGTTTGCAGATGTGTGGGAATTGGGTATAACTATGAACAGTTACTGGAACATAAGAGTTTGTGGAATGTCATTGTGACATTCAGGTAGAGAGACAGGCAGGGACCAGATTGTGTCCTGTTTACTATGAATCCCTGTCCCGTGTATTTGTTGAGTGAAGAATGGCAGCATACTAAGAATGGATTGAGGAAAGCAGGGCTGGACTAGAAGATACTAGTGAAGGGGCTATTAATTTGGGTGAGGAGAATTAAGAAGGTCACATGGCTTTCTGAATTAGGTGATCATAGAAAGACTGCTGATCAAGGTAGGGAAAGAGTGGGTCTGGAAGGGAAATGAACTAGAGTAGAAATGAATTAAGAGTACATAATTGAGGGAGTATGTTCTGTACAAAGCTGACATTTGAATCTGAAGCTTGGGAAGAAATGAGGGCTAGTGGTAGAGATCTTATCAGAATTGAAGTAGTACTTCGCACTGTAAGAGATGATAATGTTATGCAAGAAGAATGAAAAACTTGAGAAGAGAGAGGCTAAGGACCACGGGGAATAGGAGTTTTGTTTTAGCGCCTGCTTGTCCAAACCTTGACTTCCTTGAGTGCTGAGACCTTAGGTTCTTCCATAGAATGCCTTCAACGGCAGTCGTGTTAGACTTCTTGCTTTTTACATTTTACTGGTGACAGAGCATGCTTGGTGGTTATGATTGTTAAATGACTACAAGAGGTTAGCTTGGTGTTGCCTCAGCAGCTGCAACAGGTAGAGAAAGTGCAAAGACAGTAACAAACTTTTTGCTAGCTTAGAAGAATAACATTTCTAAAACAACTTAAAAGGAAGGACTTGCAGGTGGTCACTAAGTTGCAGTGACTTAATTATAGATGATGCCGACATAAACCGGACATGATGTCTCTCTCCTTTCACTTACACCAATCAGGTGGTATCATAGCATCATGTCAAATGGCAAAATGTACTGTGGCAGTTAACATAAGAATTTAACAGCACAGTGGCAAAAGAGCACCACTTAAAAATACAAGTACTTACCAAACTTCCTTGGGAAAGAAAATCTGAATGAATTTCTGTCTCACAACTTACTGTGCAACAGTATATATTCTGTAGTTTGACAATTTAACAGTGCTAACAGTATCAAATTTAGTAGTCCCCAGAGTTGTAAATTCTTGGATACCATATAACATGTATATTAAGAAGATATGTGTCCTTAGAATTGAGAATTAGACTATTTCTTGAAGTCATTTTCAATATACTGGGTATAGGTGTAAATTTGCTTTCTGAAGTAATTTTTTCTTTCTTGTTTTTTTTTTTTAATTACAGTGGTGGGGATTGAACCCAGGCCTTCATGCATACTAGGCCAGTGCTCTGAAGTAACTTTTAACTAAGGAAAAACTAAACTATCACTAGCAGTACCTCACAGCAGAACTGTAGCTCATGGTATCAATTGATGGATATAAATGGAAATTGCACATTGAAATCAGGATATTTATTTATTTATTTATTTATTTTTTAATGTTTCTTCAGGTATTAGAAAACTACTCGGATGCTCCAATGACACCGAAACAGATTCTACAGGTCATAGAGGCAGAAGGGTTAAAGGAAATGAGGTTTGTATTGCTGTCGTTGCTTATCATGACAGTTTCATGGGACGTATGTCTTTCAGTTATTTAGTGATCTGAGTGAGTCCACCCGTTTGTATATCTCGTGTGTTTGGTGGTGGTTTTGGAACTATCCGTGATCCTTGTGTTGTGTGTCCCTTGAGTGGACAGTAAGAGTGGGCAAATATCTGTTTCTTTTCATAGATCTTGAGCTAAAGCTTCTTTTTTGTGTGAGGAATCAGGACACATTTTCTCTTGTAGTATGTTTTGCAGGTTTCAGTAATACGGAGGGGCAAGTCCTGGTTGACCCTGCTGTGTCTAAACGGCCCTTCTCTTTCTGCCGTACTACCCATGTTCTTCCCTGTAGAATCCAAGACTGATCTCATCTGGATAAAACCCTCTCTCTGCTCCCTTTTCCCCACTGATGCTGTCCATTCATGATGTGAATTTGCTGTTTTGGGGTGATTTTTATTTTCTTATGATGTATTTTTCCCAGATAAGCAATAAGTTACAAACACAGAAGGAATTGCTGGCATGAAAACCAGTGACTGTCCTTAATCTTCTTTCTCCTCAACCTTATCTCAACTTTTTTTTTTTTTTTTTTAATTTAAATGCGGAAGGAGGAAAATACAACACAAACCCGTCTTGGGACTCATAGTGAACAGCATATGTTTTTGCTGGTCAAGTGATAGCTGCTCAAATTGACCTTTTCAGGGTTAAAAGGTCCCCAACTGCCAGTTGTAAGATCAAATATTCTTTTTCACTTTTTATTTTTATTTATTAATTTTTTTTGTGGGTACCGGGGGGTCGACCTCAGGACCTCGCACGCCAGCAGGCGCCCGTGCCGCTGAGCGATATCACCGGCCCCTTTTTCGTTTGTGGGATCCGGGAGTCGAACTCGGGCCCTCGCGCTGGCCGGGCAGGCGCTTAAGCCGCTGAGCCATCTCACCGGCCCAAGATCAAATATTCTTGAGTTGATGTTTTGTGGAGAGAGAGGATTAGGATTGCCTAGATCCCAGTTAATTCAGCTTGTACACCTATGCCCTATGTAGTGTTATAACTGTACTTTATTTTTGTTTTTATGGGCTGTTCCCATCTTGCTGCTGCCTGCACTGCTACTGGACTACTGTCCTACAGAAGGTAAATTAGCCCCTTTGGGACAGTCGGAGTTGAGAACCTCACCTTGTTTCTGCTTCTTGCTTTTGGAGGATTATGAAGCAGTCATGGTGGCCATGATGAGTGAGCAGCTGTGTCAGTTTTAGGCAGAGGGATGATGTGTAGGAGTCACAGAAGGACTCTGCCAGCACGCTCTTCCCCTGCAGCAGAGATGCTACACACCCACTTGATGCTCCAGTTTCTGCACCAGGGTTCTTTTAGAGATTGGTTCTTTGTGAATTTTGTTTTAAGCACCCAGTGTATTCCAAAGCAGAATAATAGGGTTTTTAAATGACTTTTTTTATACTCAGAATTTATTTTTAATACTCTGTAAATTAGGACCTCTAGTTCTGAAAAATGCTAAGAGGCTTTGCTTAAGACATTTGTATATATATCTTCCAACAGATTGGTGAAGAGGGTAGAGAAGATACACAGGTAAATCCTAGCACGAATGTGTTAACGGCCACACTAGTTAATATTAATGGACGTTTATCTATATTTTTGGAAGCTTTTCTGTTTTAAGACTCAGTGTCCTCTCTCTCACTGAATTGTCATTATTTTGTGACCTACTGTTGTGGCAGGGACTGTGAAACAACTTAATATGCCATCTTTTTAGTTTAATGCTTTAGCATTGCGGGGTATTAAATCTGTTTGACTGACTTTTCTTTTTGCATTCAAATTTGAATGATTGTTCCTGGATAGATGTGGAATAAAACACAGCCACCTTTCTTCCCAACAGAAAAAAAGGAAATGAAATTCTGTTTCTTTTGTGTGCTTATTAGAAAATATTTAACTGAACAAATAAAGGTGTGTTTGTTTTATTGGGATGTCATTGATTCTGTGGTCTTTGTGTTGATAGTGTTATGTGGCAGTTCTGAGCATGATATGTATGTTGAAATGCAGAGAGTAGGAAACTGTTTTGTTTTTAATAGTAAAACTTTATTAAAATGTAAGTGTTTAAATTTTATTAAAATATAACTTGAAGGGCCGGTGAGATGGCTCAGTGGCATAAGCACCTGCCTGGCAAGCGCGAGGTCCTGAGTTCGACTCCCGGTACCCACATACGAAAAAAGGGCCGGTGATATCGCTCAGCAGCACAGGCGTCTGCTGCCAGGTGCGAGGTCCTGAGGTCGACTCCTGGTACCCACAAAAGATATATATATATAACTTGAAAAAATAGTGTGTTTTTAAAAAATTCCTTGGAAATTTGGTTCATTTGGTTAGCAAGTATTAGGTGTAGTTTCAGGTATCACATCACATATCTTGCTCCAGACTTCTTAGTAGATTTATGTGAATTTCAGCTGGTTACTCATTTACTACTTTCACAGTATAATTGTTGTCTTGGAATTTTTTTCTTCAATATTTCTTCATTTCTTGATTTAAAACTGAGTGGGAGGGGCCGGGGATATAACTCAGCGGTGTAGCACCTGCCTGGCAAGCATGAGGTCGTGAGTTCGATGCCTGCTACCAAACAACAACAACAACAAAAAAACATACAAACTGAATTGAAAAGATGAAGTCTTTGGTAAGTGGTATATGGATTTGTATGACCTCATTCATTCTTTTATTTTATAGTGGGACATCCCCTCTTGCATGCCTCAATGCCATGCTACATTCCAATTCAAGAGGAGGAGAAGGGCTGTTTTATAAATTACCTGGTCGAATCAGCCTTTTTACACTGAAGGTAAGTAATATACACTCTGTTTCAGTGCATTGGTTCTCAAGCTTTCAGTGTTCATGAGAGTGACCTGGTAGGAGCTGGGTGTGTTGGCATACACCTGTAATTCCAGCACTTGGGAGGCTGAGGCAGGAGGATTACCAAGAGTTTGAGGCCAGCCTGGGGCTACATAGTGAGTTCAAGGCCAGCCTGCACCACACAGCGAGACCCTGTCTCAAAAAACCAGCTAGGTAGGTCTAGAATAGTGCTCATGAATTTGTTTTTCTAATAAGCAGTCAGGTGGCACTAAGTTGATCCTAAATGATGCTCTAGTGAATAGAGTACTAGGAATTATAAAGTCCTATCAGCTACTATTTCTGTGTTCAGCTTTGATTATCTGTATCTTTGTAGATTATGTACAGTTGAAAATAAGCCTGTATGAGAATGATTGCAAAAGTGCCTTAATTAAGATTTTGTTTGTAATAATTTTGTGAGGGTTAAATTATTGGGCAGCTGAAGTAATGCCTACTTTGTGGAAAATATAGTGGTGCCTCGGTTCACGAACTTGATTTTACAATTCTGGGGAAGATGGCCATGTTTGTGTCTGTGTGGGGAAGATGGCTGTGGTTGTATTTGTCACCCGATGTGGAGTTTGTGAATGGAAGCAAAATTTTGTAGAATGCTTTTGTTTGAGAACCAAATTGTTTGTGAACAGAAGCATTTGTGAACCAAGGTATCACTGTAACTGAAATATGAACATTAGTATTAAGTGTCACTAATAACAGAGGAAAAGGAAGAGTTCATAGTAAACCTTAAATAGGGCTGAAATGAACAAACTTACTTTTTCTAACCATTTTTGATATATATGGTTATCATTTGGATCATCAGCCTGCATACTTTTTCTGTAAAGGGCTAGAAAATATTTTAGGTTTTCCATGGCTATATTGTTTATATCGTAAGTACTTACTTCCCTCTGCCCTTGTAGCAGGAAAGCAGGCCATACATAAACGAATGGATGAAGCTGTGTGCCAATACATAAAACAAGTATTTATTTTATTTGCAGATGTCTGTTTTGTTCACAAAAATAGGTCTTGTGTCATATTTACTGACCCTTGATTTTCACATAAGATGACTTGTTGACTATAGGGAAACTGAAAATTTGATGCAGATTCTTACATTCCTCCATAATGTATTTATAAATTGCAGTAGTCAGTATATAAACTTTTTCCTTTCAGTTTTGTTTGCTTGATAGACTGTTTATTCAAAATCAAGTAAACACCTGGATAAATCCCAGCTATATAACCTGTAGTCATAAAACTTGGTTTGTATATGTACGTCAGATAAATCTTTCGTTAGTACATTGAGATGGATTTTTGCTGTCGCCCAGGCTGGTCTCAAACTCCTGAGTTCAGGGGGTCCTCCCACCTTAGCCTCTTAAGTAGCTGGGGCTACAGATGCATGCTTTTCTTATAATCCAGTTCGGAGAGAGACAGACCCCCGAGTTCAAACCCTAGCTTTATAATCTAGGGTGGACTTCACCCCTTTTGATATATTGGCATTGAATCATTCCTTAAATGGTAGGTATTACGGTATTCCTGGATTCTTCATCTTTAATTGCTTATTAATGGCATTTTGCTATTGTATTTTATGTAATTAAATATTATTATAATCACATGTACTTTATACATGAAAAATATGGCTAATGACATTTTCCCTTTTTTGGCGGGGACAGTACTGGGAATTAAACCATTTGTACTAAGCTACATCTCCAGACCATTTTTTGAGACAGGGTTCTGCTAAATTGCCCAGGCTGGACTTGATCTTGTGATCCTATTACTTCAGCCTCCCATCATATTTCTTTTTGGTACCAGGAATTGAACTCAGGACCTCGAGCTTGCCAGGCAGGTGCTGTGCCGCTGAGCTTTATCCCCAGCTCCCATCGTATTTCTAATTTTAAGAGGGAGAAGTATTAGTGTAGGGTTGGTTTTTTTCCCTACCAGTGCGCTACACCACTCCACCCTGAGCATTACTTTTTTCTATCTTACCTTGAATGTGGGAATTGAATGTTCTGTTTTTGTTTTGTTTTGTTGTTTTTTGCCAGTACTGGGAATTGAATGTAGGGGCACTTTACTCTGAGCTGCATCCTCAGCCTTTTTTAAACATTTTAAAATATTTTTGAGACAGGATTTTGCTAAGTTCCCCAGGTGGAACTCAAACTTGCAGTCCTCCTGCCTTGGTCACTCCGTCCCTATGTGCTGAGATTACAGACATGTGCCATTGTGCCTGGCTGGAACTAAGTTTTATTTGTCTTTGTAACTTGGTTCTAGACAGAATTCTTTGCATAGTCCATTCTTAATAAATGTTTGAACTGAATTACATTTTTCATTTTAATTTTAATGTATCTTTCAGTAAACACCATTGTATGAACCTGCGGTAAGCTTAGGGGTATTCTGTTAGTCTGCAGTCCGTGTCTGAGGTGCATTGATTGAAGATGAGCTCAGCACATCGTCTCATCGCCTTTGGCCTCTGTTGCTTATCCTTCATAGCATGTTGCTCATTGGCCCTGTAAGCATCACTTCTCTGATACTCATTTTGTTCTTTTTGGATTAATGATTTGGTTTGCTTGTCTGGTTCTACTAGTTAGATTGAAAAATCATTGAAGGTAGAGTATATTTTATTTCAGTATCCATGATACTAGAAAGTAAGCTGTCTTCAATACGTGTACTTAGTGACTGAATCAGCGAGTGATGGCTACGTTTTGGCACTTCATTATTCTTTTGTTTTGACACATGATGATAAATACTGTTCTCAAACCCTCACCCCATGGGGATTGAACCCAAGCTCTTGAATATGCTAGGCAGTTCTACCGCTGAGCTATGTCTCCACCCTGCTTACAATTCTGATGAAACTGTTTCTAGATCTGCCTCTGATATATAGCTCATATCTTGCTGTGGCTCAGGTAGAATTTTAATTTGGTTAATTATCTCTTAGTAGTTTTGATCTAATATCAACAGCAATATATGGACACATAATAAGAAGGCAAAATCCAACAGAGAACATACACAGTTCTGCTACCTGTAACCTAAATAATTTGTATGTGTATTTGAAAACAGTGGATTATACTTTCTTTATACCTTGGCTACATATTTTATTCAGGTAATACATTTTGAGCCACTTGCTTACTCTTTTAAAAGACTTTCATAGGGATTCCAAATCCAGGTTATGAACGGGTGGTAATTTAGTAGCCTCTTGTTAAACGCCTCATGAACACCACACTGTTGCCCACAAGTGGCATAGCCATTTACTTTATCGTTACTCAGAACTAGATGAGAAGAGGGGTCGAAAGCTGGAGCCAGCTGGTTACTGCCTTGATCACTTGGGAACTCGGGCCTGCTTGGTAAACAGAAGTCTGAGGTGGTGTTAAGTGTATATTTGTTCTGTCCTCTTTATTTTTTATTTTGAGAAATTTAAAACCTGCCAAAAATTGAAGGACTACAGTAATGAACACCTCACCCATCTAGCATTCACCTAGGTTCACTAATTCTTAGGTTTGTCATATTAGCTTTACTCCTCTCTCTATATGTATGCATTTTTTTCAGAACAGTTTCACAGCGTTAACAAGTACAGACAAGATACTTCATCTCTAAATGTTTTAGAATGTTGTCTTAAGAATAAGGACATTTTCTTTTTTTTTTTTTTTTTTTGTGGGTACCGGGGGTCAACCTCAGGACCTCGCGTGCCAGCAGGCGCCCGTGCCGCTGAGCGATATCACCGGCCCTTTTTTCATATGTGGGTTCCGGGAGTCGACCTCGGGTCCTTGCGCTTGCCAGGCAGGTGCTTACGCCGCTAAGCCATCTCACCGGCCCAAGAATAAGGACATTTTCAAAGGGCATTGTGGTGCACACCTGCAGTCCCAGCACTTGGGAGGCTGAGGCAGGAAGGTTGCCACAAGTTCAAGGCCAGTCTGGGCTACATAGTGAGTTCAAGGCAGGCCTGAACTACATAGCGAGACCCTGTTTTAAAAATAAATAACTAAGGACATTTTCCTTTGTAACTATGGAAAGTATATAATATATATTCCCTTTTCAAGTTTTCCTCTAGTTCCAATGACCCTGTATCCAGTCGTGACTCACGCGTTGCACTCAACCCGCGTCTCTTGAGTTTCCTGTGCGGTGGTTGCCTGGCCTTTCTCTGTGTCTCATGGCGTTAGTATTTTCGAGCAAGTCAGCTGTGCAGAGCTGAGTCCGGGTTTGAAAGGGCTGGTAAAAGCATCGAAGCCTTGGCGTTCCCGGACTCCTGTATGCGTCACTGCTCAGGTCACGCGTGCGCCCCAGGCCATGTCCTGCAGCCACTCAGGACAGGGCGGAGGGGGTGGGCGTTTGTCGCGGTGGCCCACCACGGGGCAGTTTGCTCAGGGTGTTGCCTGTAGTGAGGGACAGAAGACACCAATTAACTCACATTCCTCAGTTTCCTTTTTAAGCTACTGGTGACACCTTTGAGGATCCTTCGGCCTTTTCCTTAAGTTTTCCTTCACGTGTTCAGGAAAAGCTGATGTGCAGAAGAGCTTGGTAGTTTTTTTCTTCTCAACTACTTGGGAATCTTTTTTTTTTTTTTTTTTTTGTGAACCATCAAGATCAGAATTTATTTTATCCTGTGGTGGTGCTACTTATTTGAATACAGGAATTTTTTAGTTCTTGTTATATTTATGATTACTAAAGGTTTACTGTAAGTGGGAGTCTTTCGGGGCATGCCACAGGGTTCCTCCTCTGATAAAAGTTGTTCTAGGTATGTTTTGTACTTTATATATAGATGATTGCGTCAGTGCTCCAAGCTGGTCCACGTGTAGATGGGTTAGATGAAATCTCCTTTGCAATTCTTGATTTGAATTACTTCCCTTAGGCTTTTCCTGAAGTCACCTATTTGCATTGGTCATTGCCTAGTTGGAGGTAGGATTTATATTGTTTCTTACACACCTGGAATTTCGTTTCTTTTGCCATTAAACCAAGTGAACTCCCTTGTAGTGTTCTGTTTTTAGGAGTTTAATGCTGGACTAGTATGCTTTTGTGACCTGGTGGTTGTGTTGTTAGTGGTTTAAACTGGGTTGATGCGTAGTCACTCCAGCACTCGCTGTCAGGCATAGCTGCAGTTATCTCTTTTTTTTTTTTTTAATCTGCAGTTATCTTGCCAGTACTGAATTTCGTTATTGAATGATGCTCAAATAGAGGTGTCACTTAGGGTATTGACCCTTTATTATACTTCATGTAGTGATACAGAGCTCAGGATCTTTTTAAATTCAACTAACAAGGTTAGTTGAAACTTTTTAATGTGTAGAATATTTAAAATGTAAAAAAGCACTTTGGTAAAAATAAATGACTATAAGTAGAATTCCACTTGCACTAATATCAGTAGTCTGCAAATAAAAGAAAGGAAAAAGAGGAATGTGAAAGATAATTGTTGCATTCTTAGAATGTTGTTTAATACAATTAAAATTTTTATGCACAACTCCACACTTACTAGCAATTTCAGAACTAAATAACCATTAACTATCAAGGAAAGTACAGAGTAGGGCCGGTGAGATGGCTCAGTGGCATAAGCGCCTGCCTAGCAAGCGTGAGGGCCCGAGTTTGACTCCTGGAACCCACATACGAAAAAAGGGCCGGTGATATTGCTCAGTGGCACGGGTGCCTGCTGGCACGCGAGGTCCTGAGGTCGACCCCCTGGTACCCATAAAAAAAAAAAAAAAAAGTACAGAGTAATCCTTGTTTTAAATACAATAAAATCAAAATCATAGAGCCTGTCGATAGATAAGGAGTGTCAGAATCCTCTTTTTTTTAATGTTTTTTTGAAAAATTTAGTGTTGTGGTTTTTGGTTCTCCTTTCAGAGAAGAGGTGCAGTGGAACAAGCACGTGCTGGATCCCAAGGGCAGAGCATCTGGGAAGTGGGTGGGTGTGCCATGCCCTACCTTAGGTTTCATGGTCATCTGTGTTAAAATTCTGCCATTGCCCAGTGTATATGAGGATCACGTGTCATTGTCATCATCATTAGATCGAGGAAGGAGAGCCAAATAGAGCTCTATGATAGAAAGGAAAGAGCTTTTATTATCCAGTGTTTTTTTGCGGGGGGGGCCCCAGAATCCATTTTGATTTTTTATATATGCACAGCAAACAGTGGTCTCTTTTAAAAATGCAGATTAGGCTGGCAAGCGTGAGGTCCTGAGTTCGATTTCCAGTATTTAAAAAAAATGCAGATTAGGGCCGGGATATAGCTCAGTGGCACAGTGCTTGCCTGGCAAGTGCGAGGTCGTGAGTTCGATTCTCAGTACCAAACACAAAAACAAAAAACAAAAATGCAGGTAAGAGCCAGGTGTGTGGTGCATACCTGTAATCCTAATTTGGGAGCCTGAGGCAGAAGGATCACTGGAGTTCAGTGGTGACGTGGGCTACACAGTGAGGTTCAGGCCAGCCTGAACTACATAGCAAGACCTTGTCTCAAAAAACCAAAACCAAATAAACAAAAAAACCAGAACATGTGGCTGTCCTACTTGCCCCTTGCCTGCTTTTCTGAACTGCCCTCCTAGCATTTTCCCTTTGATCACTTATCACCCTTCAGCTGCCCAAACTTTTAATCTGTCTCTCAAACACCTTAACCTTGAGTACACTACAGGGCCTTTGTACTTTCTGCCTGGAAAAGTCTGGTAATGTCTTATCGTTTGGTTCTTAGTCTGTGTCTTTTTAATGATGTTTTCTCTACTAGTCTTAACTCCACAGCATTACTATAGGTTTTGTTTGTTTTATATCCCTATCCCGTATCCCAAATAACCTTGGTTGTCTATGTGGTTACCTATTTTTAGCATCGTCCCCCTAGAAGGTGGATGCAGAGACTTTGTTTCCACTATACTGAGTCCTGTGTCTGGCACATAGTAGGTGTTTAGTAAATACTGACTGAATGAAAATGTGGTGTTAACTGGGTGTGGTGGCACACACCTGTAATCCCAGAACAAGGGAGACTGAGGGAGGAGGATTGCTGAGAGTTTGAGGCCAGCCTGGGCTATATAGTGAATTCAAGGCCAGCGTGAACTAAATAGCGAGACTCTGTCTCAAAAAAAAAAAAAGCTACCAAAATCTTAACCCAGCTAATTATCCTTGTATTTTACCCTTTCTTTCTTCTTCTTTTTTTTTAATCAGTTTTTGTTATAGAATGTGCATATTTTGGGTTATTTTTTCCTCCTGTTTAGCATGTTAACTTCTAAGAATACTTTTTTCCTTGCCCTCTTTTTAGTAGTTACACATAAGTCTGTGAAAGAATCTGCTGACATAAGAAATAAATCTGTCCCAGGCTGTGGCCATAATTTTTAATTGAAGGAAGAAACAACCGTTAGGAAGTTTAATGTTTCACTTTAAAATATAGATTTGTTTTTTTTTTTTTTTTTTTTTTAAGATAATGTCTTTTGTATGTCTATGTAAGTCTTACGTATATGATTTTTTAAGTTCTTAGAATCCTAGAATTTTAGTTGGGGAAGAAATCACAAGTCACCCAGTTCATTTTCATTTTACAGATAAAAAACTGAGCTTCTGACAGATCTGGTGATTTATCTATGACTGTACTGTGTGACACATACATGCGGTTGAGTTGCAACTAGAGCCCAGGCCTCCACCTTTACATTTGATTTCTTTATGCTAATTTAGAATAGTTCTTCTGAAGATTTTAGGCCTTTGGCACTTTTTTATTTTTGTTTTTTCATTTGTTTTGAGACAGGCCTTCTAGTTTAGACTGGTCTTGAACTCACTATATATCCCATGCTGGCCTCAAACAGCGATCCTCCTGCCTCTGCCTCCTGAGTGCTGGGGTTGTAGGTGCGTGCCACTATGCCTGGCTAGTTTTTGCAATTTTAAGCAAAAGTAACTCCACATCTTTAAAGCGAACTCTTTTATGCCTGATTCGTTTGAAAAAAATTTTTTTTTTTTTTTTTTTGTGGGTACCGGGGGTCGACCTCAGGACCTCGCATGCCAGCAGGCGCCCGTGCCGCTGAGCGATATCACCGGCCCTTTTTTCGTATGTGGATTCCGGGAGTCGAACTCGGGCCCTCGTGCTTGCCAGGCAGGCGCTTATGCCGCTGAGCCATCTCACGGCCCTCGTTTGAATTTTTTGACTCTGTATCTCCACTTAAACTTACTTGTCTATTATCACAGCAGTTAAAATGGGTTGAATGATTGAAAAGGTGCCAAACTTTTATCTCATGAAGTGGGACTGTAAATATGAATGATGACTGAAATTGCTGTTGTTGAAAGAAGCGTGGGGGTCCAGCTTCTTTCATCTCTTATGGATTCCACCATTCCCACCCCATTTCCTGAGAACTTACGGCCTCTTTCCTGGATCCTGGAGCTCTGTTGAAAACCTTCTGGGCTAAAAGCTAGTGAAGACCTTCCCATACTCCCATCCTACCACCTAGACTGCTCTGTATGAAAAGTAAGTCAGCAGTGGATGTTTTTTCCTGTTCTTCTGTGATGCATTTGGCATTTCCTGAAGGCTGTTTCTTTTACTACAAACCCTGTTCCGCTCTGTGCTGTGGGAGGTCTGCACCTCATACCCATTAGTAGAGTGGTACCATTTGCTGAAGTTAACTGTAGCAGCACTTTGGTTTTAGTGGAGACTTTGACCCTCAGCTGGTAAAAAGTTCTTTCTCCAGGGACATCTAGATCTGCCTTTGAAAGGTATATTCCATTGTCAGGATTTTTAGTCAGCTTGGGGAGAAGAATCCATGAGATTGTTTCAGAGCCCTGGTTAAGAGATGTGCTGTCTTTTGTCCTTCTACCTCCTGACATTGCAAGCCCTGTGAGAATGAAATTGTAAAGGTCAGATAGCAGTTGGGAAAGTACTGCAATTGGAATAATTTTTTGGTAGCCTTGGGAGGGCATAGGGTGATAATTTCACAGTTGCAAAAGTGATTTTTTTTTTTTTTTTTTTTTGAGGCAGGGTCTCACTCTGTAGTTCAGCCAGGCTTTGAACTCACTATATAGCCCAGGCTGGCCTTGAACTCTGGCAATCCTCCTGCCTCAACCTCCTGAGTGCTGGGATTACAGGCGTGCGCCGCCACGCCTGGCCTGTTAAATGTATTTTAAAGCACCTGTGTTCTGGGGAAAAGATTGCACATGCTCTAGGATGCCTTGGGACTGTGTTTGAATCTGCTTTTCTTTGAATCAGCCAATATGGAACGTGTATATTTGATGTCTCAGTTCCTCAGATCAGACTTTAGGGGAGAGGTATTTAAGGAATTTGTTTAGTCTAAGAAATTACTTCTCTTTCTGACTTAGCTAAATCTGGAAGAAAAATGGGAACTGATATTTGAGTGCCAGCATTATTTCAGACAGCAATTGTATTCTTCATAGTGGTTCTTTTGAAGCATAAATTTTTCTGCTCCTGTATTAATGTGGAACTGATTTGAAAAGCTTAACTGGTACAAAGTGACATTTTGCTTATTTGAGAGGTTTGTTTTTAAACATGGAGGACAAGTTAGGTTTGAAGCTTCAGTTAAATGAGTCATTTCTTAAATGTTTGGGACGCATGCTCACGTTCAAGGTTTGGAAAGAATAACTTCAGCTTCTTTGTGCTTCATGAGGCAGGAGAGGAATAAGGAGCAAAACAAAGAAAAGGTGTGTTTTCTGGGAGTGCTGTTTTGATTCAGTAATAAAAGAGCTTTGAAAAATATGCCTCTAAGTATCAGCTTATTCTTTGTAGTCTTTTTTAAGATACAAATGAACCTTCATGTCTGTTTTTCTTTAGAAGGGTATCTGTCCCAGCAGTTCTACTTTTAGTCCCCCTCCCCCTTTAGCCTCTTTCCAGTGCCACCGTCCTAGCCTAAATTATCCTTCTACACCGGATGCTGAAATAGCAGTGCCTGATCTTCACTTTGCCCTCTTATAAGCCAGTGCTTTGCTCCTTTGTAATCCACACAGCACGTGACGATGACATGCTTTTGTTTGATACTTGTCAATGGTTACCCGTGGCATTTATTAACAGAATCCCAAACCTTGCTCGTCTTCCCTGCCCTTCTTTGTGTTTTGGATTCCTTTAGCTCCCTAGGGTTTCTCATTTCAAATTCTCCTGCCTGATAATTTAAATGTTACTTCTTCAGAGAAGCCTTCTTTTACCTCTAAATTGGACGCTCCTGTTGTGTCTGAACTTTACTTCTTATCACTTATAAGTGTACAATTATGTACGTAGTTTGTGTGATTGCCTGATATGTTTCTACTGACTAGCCCTTAGGAGCAGAGAATCTATTACTGTATTTTCATCTTGGCTATATCCCTAGAGCTTGTTATAGCAGGTATTCAATAAATATTTGTTGGAAAAACACAATAGAAAAACACATAGAAGGTGATTACTGCTTGGAAAATGTGAACATTGAGAACTGTGATAGCAGTTGAATTGGTTTAGGATAGAAATTTGTAGTGTCAAAATGGAAATATGTAGTATGGGATGCTCAGCAGGATGTTTTTCATGGAACAGGGTGATTGAAAACCTCCAAAGAGTGGCGGGGGGGGGGGGATAGAAGAAGGAAACGGTTTTAATCTCAAAAGAGAAAAGTAAGCAAGGCATAGTGGCACATGCCTGTAATTTCAGCACTCTGGGAGACCGAGGCAGGAGGATTGCAAGTTCAAGCCGGCCTGGGCAATTTAGCCACTTAGTGAGACCCTGTCTCCAAGTAAAAAATGAAAAGGGCTGTGCTGGGGCTGTAATGAAGTGTGGAGGCCCTGGGCTCAATCCTAGTACCACCAAAAAAAAAAAAAAAAAAAAAAAAAACCTTCAGTATTGTTTTTGCAGTCTAATGCCATCCTGATTCCTGGTCGTTTGTATGTTCCCATTAATTTCCACTCCCCTTTCTTATTGTATATCCAAGAAAGCCTCTAGTATCTTTTCTGTAATTACATATCTTGGTATGGGTATTTATTTTTTTTTACACCTTGTGCCGGTGGAGCTAGAGATTTATGTCTCTCGGGTCTGGGAAATTATTTTACATTTTTTCTGGGTGGACAGTACCTCGGTGTGTGTTCTGATAATGTCGATGTAATTTTATTTTAGAAACATTTTGTAATAAAAATATTATGTATTACATAGCCCATGTTTTATCTATTTGTCATGCCCTGTTTATTTCACGTCACAGCCTTATTCAAATTTCAGTGGTCTTGGTTGAGGGTTAGTGCTTGAGAGAACCAGGGCTCTTAAGTACTGATGAGAAATTCAGTACGTGGTGGTTTTGTGGCCTTACTTGTCTCCTGCAGAAGTGGGAAAGTGCTTGCTGCTTAGATGTGTTGTGCTGGAATGAGCGTCCCTCTCCTCCTGACACAGACTGGTAATCTCCATGTTCCCAACCCCACACCTCGTCTCTTGTCTCTGTCTGTCACGGTCCCCGGTTTAGGTTCTGAGCTTACCTGGAGTCTGGGGGATGAATGTGCTTGGTTCTTTTCGGTGTCATTGTCTGTAGCACTTAGATCTCGTCTTTGTTTGCTTTGTTCACCTTTCTCCTTTGGTTCTCCATCTGTTTCTCAGGACTTCCAGCTTACTGTGTATTCTCACTCCAGACGGTCCTCTGTGTTCATGAGACTTCTGTATTCAGTTACCTTTGTAATATCTGTTTGTGTGGTGGCATCTCAGAGTTAGCATGTATAAAACCAGTCTCATTTTTTATACCAGATCTGTTGTCTTGCCTTATAGATAATGTCTTGCCTATATAAATTAATGGGAACTCCATATTTTTTTAAAATCAGGACAAAAACATTTATTAAATGCATAAGGCATGGTAGTATTAGACTTTCAGATTGCTTAGATGGAAACTTGTGTCAACTTCTTTTTTTGTTCTCATGGCCTGTAATCGTCAGTAAATCCTGTTGGCTCTGTCTTCAGAATACATCCCATTTTACCATTCCCACCACACTATCCTGGTTGAAGCCACCATTGTCTCTCCCCTAGATTATTGTTGTAGCTTCCTAACTGGTGTCGTTTTGTTCTGTTTTGTTGTTTTTGAGACAGGGTCTCAACTACGTAGTGCAGGCTGCCCTTGAACTTGCTTAGGTAGCCCAGGCTGAACTCAAACTCAAGGAATTCCTCCTGCCTCAGCCTCCTGAGTGTTGGGATTACATGTGTGTGCCACCATGCCTGGCTAACTAGTGTCTTTTTTTTTTTTTTAATTTTAATTTTAATTTTTATTTATTTATTTATTTTGTGGGTACCGGGGGTCCACCTCAGGACCTCGCACGCCAGCATGCGCCCATGCCGCGGAACGATATCACCGGCCCTTTTCTCATATGTGGGTTCCGGGAGTCCAACTCAGGCCCTCGCGCTTGCCAGGCAGGCGCTTATGCCGCTGAACCATCTCACCGGCCCTTAATTTTTATTTTAGAAGAAAAAACAAAACAAAACAAATAAAAAAAAATTCAAAACAATATAATAGGAGGGTAACAATGGTTAATACATTACGTATTGTTATCTTTAAGTTAGTTATTCAGGGTACCAGATATTCGCATTCAATTGTCCAAACATTACTGGCACAAACCTTACTCTTCAATGAACGAAGTAAAATTAGTAGTGTATCTATCTTAACCATCTTATATATAAATACAATTTTTTTTTCTTTTCCCTTCTTTTCCCTATTCCCCCATCCCAGTCTCTCTTTCCTTTTGACCATTTTCTTTTTGATTCACCATGTCTATTGTATATTTTGGATCTTATTTACTCTTTCAGTTTCTCATACTAGAGAGACAATACGATGCTTACACGTGTGTCCGATGTATTTCACTTATGAGTATTTTCTCGAGTTGCATCCATTTACCTATAAAAGTCTCCAGTTTATCCTTCTTTATGGCTGAATAGTACTCTATTGTATAAAAATACCACATCTTTCTTATCCATTCCTCGGTTGATGGGCATTTGGGTTGTTTCCAAGATCTGGCTATTACAAATTGTGTTGCTATAAACATGGGTGCACATATATCGCTGTGGTATGATGTTTTTAATTCTTCTGGGAAGATACCCAGATAACTAGTGTCTTTGCTTCCACTCTTTTTTTTTTTTTTTTTGTGGGTACCGGGGGTCGACCTCAGGACCTCGCGCGCCAGCAGGCGCCCGAGCCACTGAGTGATATCACCGGCCCTTTTTTTGTATGTGGGTTCCGGGAGTCGAACTCGGGCCCTCGCGCTTGCCAGGCAGGCGCTTATGCCACTGAGCCATCTCATCAGCCCATGCTTCCACTCTTGACATCATTGCTTCAGTACTGTAAGAGGTTTTATAAAAGTGTCAGAGCAGGTTACTCCTAACTAAAGCTGCCCCTTCTTCCATTTCTCCAACCTGCACTCTGAGTAAAGGCCAAAATTCTTACAGGGGCGTACAGTGCCCTTGTTCTGTCTGCCTCCCTCCCCTTTTCATGTTTCTCTGTGCTCATGGTTCACTGTGTTCCATGAATGCCTTGGCCTCCTTGGTGATCTCTGAATAGGCTAGCACTGTCTCTCTCAGGGCTTTTGCCCTGTTGTTCGGTTTGAAAATACCTTGCCCCCAAATACCTGCATGCCTTGCTCCCATACCTCCTCCGAGTGTGGCCGCGTTGCATCCTGTCCACACCTGTATGGCACTCCCAGTCCCCGTTTCCTAACTTACGTTTTTCTCCTTGGCATTTATCACTGTCTGATGTATTATATTGTGTGTGTGTGCGTTTTTATTTATTTTTTGAGTAGGGTCTCGCTATGTAGCCCAGGCTGGCCTGGAACTCACGGCCATACTCCTGCCTCTGCCTCCCGAGTGTTGGGGTTATAGGCGTGTACCACCACACCTGGCTAGGGGAAGGATTTTTAGTTTTACTTACTGTGTCTCTCTAGCTCCTAAGAAAAGAAGTGGCACTCAGTAAGTATTTGTGTTGAGTAAGTGAATCATAGTTTATTTCCTTTTATTTGGTAATATAGTGAGTTATGTTAGATTTTTTTTTTTCCCAGTGCTCAGGCATCCTTGTACTTCTAGGGTAAATACTATGTCAACATGGTTTTCTTTTTTAAGTACACATTGCTGGGTTTAGATTATAAATAATTTACTTATGATTTTTATATCTGTATTTATAAGTGACATATACATATTTGTGTATACAAGTTTCAAATCTTACCTGGTTTTGATGTGAAAACAAACTGTTGGTTTCTCTTTCTTTGTTCTCTACTTTAGTCTCTTTAAAATAGAAATTATTTCTTCTTTTTGATAGGTTATGCATATAAGGCATATACCTACTAGACAAGGTGTATTTTTTTTTTTTTTTAGGTGGGTACTGGGAGTCGACCTCAGGACCTCGCGCGGCCAGCAAGCGCTTGTGCCGCTGAGCGATATCACCGGCCCTTTTTTTCCTTTATGTGGGTTCTGGGAGTCGAACTCAGGACCTCGCGCTTGCCTGGCAGGCACTTATGCCGCTGAGCTATCTCACCGGCCCAAGGTGTATTTTTATTGTGAGAAAATGTTGTTTTTTATGTGTGGTTTTTTGTTTTTGGTACTGGGAATGGAACTCATGACCTTGTGCTTGCCAGGCAGGCACTGTGCTGCTGAGCTATATTCCTGCCTGTTGTTTTTATTTGTTGTGAAAATGTAATTTATTTTTAAAAAAGTGTCACAGCAGACCTGGTGGTGCATCCTGTAATCCCAGCACTTTGAGAGGCTGAGGCTCAGGAGGATCACAAGTTTTAGTCCAGCCTGGGCAATTTAGCAACTTAGCGAGACCCTGTCTCAAAGTTAAAATCAAAAGAGCTGGTAATGTAGTTCAGTGTGAAGGCGCCAGATTGAATCCTCAGTACTGCAAACAAACAAAAATCCCTTGCACACCCTGCATCCACTAGTCTTTTAGTCTTTGAGGCCTCAACTTCTTTGCTTCCCTGCTGCAGAAAACCATTACTCAGATTTTCATATTGTTTCCTTTTAGGTTTACTACATATATGAATTACTGAAGTGTAAGTAATATGTTATCCAAATTTTACCTGCTTTGAAAAATATTTCCATATGAATGGAATCATACTGTATGTATTTTTTTTCTCTGACTTGCTGCCTTTGCTTCATTTCTGAGTTTGATCTGTGTTGGTGTGTTTAATGGAAATACATCATACTTTCTGGTGTAAGCTATCTCGTGAGAATTCTGGACGTGTCTTGTACATTAGTGGACTTGCTTGTTTCTGGTTCTGGAATAAGGAGCAGTGCTGCATTGAGTGCCTGTCTCCTGGAGCACGTGTGCATTAGCTCCTCCGAGGTGTTTGTGTTCCTGGTGCAGAATGGGGCTGCTAGCTTTTGTGTCTGCTTGTTATTACTAGGTAGTCTACCCAGGTTTCTTTGGAAGTGATTGTTTGAGTTCATATTCCTAGCAGCGTAGGAAAATTTCTGTTGTCCATAGCCTGAGAACTGTGGGTGTAAAAGAGTATCTTGTGGTTTGAATGCAGTTACCCTAGGAAGTGGTGATAGCATGCTTCTTCCCCTTTAAAATTAATTCCTTATTTATTACAGTAACATTTGACCCTTTTAAATGTATGATCTGTGTTTTAACAAGCACATACACACAGGTAATCACCACCGTACTTAAGATATAGAATAGTTTCATCATCCCAGACCTCCTCCATGCACTGTTTTTCTTTTTTTTTTTTTTTTTTTTTGGTACTGGGAATCAAACTCGGGATCTCGTGCTTAGCAGGCAGGTGCTGTGCTGCTGAGCTATATCCCTGGCCCCGCCTCCATGCACTGTTGTAGTTAGCCTCTTTCTACTCCCATTACATATTTTCTGTCCTTGCAGTTAATACTTTTCTTCCAGAATGTGAAATAAATGGAATCAGATATCATGTAGTCCCTTGAGCCTGGTTTCATTTATTTAGCAGGAGGTATTTGAGATTTATTTTTGCTGCAGTGTACCAGCAGTTCATTTCTATATTACTGCATAGTATCCCATTGGATGGACATACCACATTTTGCTTATACATCCCTCATTTGATGGGCAGTGTGGTCATTTCCTCCTTTTGGCTACTACCAGTAATGCTTCTCTGAGTATTTGCACACCATACTTTATTTAGATATGCATTTTCATTATTCTTGGGTAGTTTACCTTAGAGTTGAATTGTTTTGTTGTGTGGTAATTGCTGTTGAACTTTTTGAGAAAGTCAAGCTGTTTTCCAAAGTGACTTTACTGTTGTACATTCAAGTTTTTTATTTTTTAGTAAAATTTCTGTGTTTTCTTCCTGGCAATATCATTTTTCTGGAAGTTTACTTTGGTATTAATAATAGCCAATCCAGCTGTCTTAACGATTAGTTTTTGCGTAGTGATTTTTTTCTACCTGTTAATCTGTGTCTTTATATTTTTATATGAATCTTGATTTTTTAATCCCATCTAGTAGTTTCCATCTTTTGTTTAGTATACTTGGACCATGTACATTTAATGTCACTATTGATACAATAGAGTTAAGTCTACCACCAACTGTATTTATTTTCTGTTTGGTATTCCCTTTTATTGTCAGTGTTAGCTTTTTAAGCTATATCTTTTCATTTCCCCTGAGGTTTCTTAATCTTTTATGAAATGTATCTTTAACTTGTGACAGACTACCTTCAAATAGTATTATTTCATGTAAAATGCAGTATTCTTAAATTACGTTCTTCCCTTTAACCCCTCTTGGTTTCGTTCTAGTCTTTTCAGATCTTTACTTCGACATGGGTTATACTTTTCACAGAATATTTTAATTTCTTTTTCTTTACACATTTCTTTTAAAGAAATTTAAAAGTAAAGGGGAGTCTTTTACTTATATACTGTTTCTGGTGTTCCTCATTCTTTTGTGGAGATTCAAGTGTCATTTATTTTATTTGTATTATTTTTTTAATTCACTGCTTGCCATCAAACTCGGGGCCTTGTGCTGCAAGTGCTCTACCACTGAGCTACACCTAGAAGAGTGCACCCACTTCTCCCCTTATTTTTTGAGACGGGGTCTCACTAAGTTGTCCAAGTGGGCCTCAAACTTTTTCCTCTTGTCTCAGCCTCCTAAGTAACTGGGATAACAGGTGGTGTGCACCACCATGCTGGCTTTCTTTCATCATTTTAAAGATACTAACCCTCTTTTTCTGGTTTGTATAGTTTCTGATAAGTCTGCGGTGACTTACATTGGTTGCACTCCTTTCCTGTGGCTGTAAGATTTATCTCTTTAACAATTTGACAGTTTCATTATAAAGTACTGTACCTTTATGAACTTGTCACATCTGTGAGTCAAATTTGAAATTTCAGCCATTATTTTTTGAAAAAAACTTTTCTGTAGTTCTCTTTCTTCTGGACTCCTAGTTACATGTATTTTTGAAAAAAACACTTTTCTCTGAGGTTTGTGAATTTTTTCCTGTGCTGCATTTTCGACACTTTCTGTTGCAACTTCGTTTATTTACCTTTCCTCATTTATTTATTTTACATCTTCAATTTTCCTTCTCATTGTCATTTTTTCCTTTAGTCCTGAATCTTACTGGCATATTTATAGTGGCTGTTTTAATTCTTTGTCCATTCATTCTGTCTTCTGTGGCACTGCTGGTCTGTTCCCATCGACTGATCTTCTGTTTATGAGTCACACTTCCTTGCATCTTGACACATCTAGTTTTTGTTTGGGTCTGAGAGTTTTACATTTTTGAGTGCTATAATTGCCTTTCTGGAGAGTTAGGTTTTATTTTGGCAGGTTGCTTATAAAGTAACTGCATCACCAGCCACCACCTCCACCTTTTCTTTTTAAATTTTGAGTCAGGGACTTGCTGAGTTGCCCGGGCTGGGCTGGAACTTACGATCCTCCAGTCTCACAGCCTCCCAGAGTGCAGGGGTTGTAGGTGTGTGCCACCACATCCAGCTTGTTTCTTTATATGATTTATAATTTTGATTTATATGTTTATTATCTGTGGTCATTTTTAATGTGAGTTATAGTGTAGAGAGGTAGCCCTCTAGAGAAATACTTTGAGTTCAGCTCAACTTGACAGGTTTCCTAAGGGCATACCTGTTTTTTGTAAGTTTTTTTTTTAATGTGGGTACTGGGAGTCGAACTCAGGACCTTGAGCTTGCCAGGCAGGTGCTATGCTGCTGAGCTATCTCATTGTAAGGTTTTTTGAGACAGGGTCTTACTATGTAGTTCAGGTTGGTCATGAACTTATGGTGTTGCCCAGGCTGGCCTTGAACTCACAGCAGCCCTCTTGCCCCAGAATCCTGAGTACTGGGGTTTATAGGCATGTACCACCATGCCCAGATCCTACCTGTTTTTATGCTAGTGTCTTGCCATGTGGGTTCCTGGACCATTTGGGTAAAGTAGTTTTGGAACTCATCCCTGTGATACAGCATTTTCAGTTTCTTGTCTGCTAGCCTCTCGCAGGCATTAAAACGCCTGTTCTAAGCCCTAAGATCTGTATCTGGCTTTGGTAACCCTTTGAGTTATTTGACTAACTTTATTGTTCTTAGCATTAGGAAATATCCCCTTCTTACTTTTGGGCTTGTCTCTGTGTGTTATATTTTGCAGTTTTTCTGTGTATTTGAATTTCGAGGTGAGTGCTTCTGTGTCAGGCTGGTCGTTGGTGTTCAGTGGAAGATCTGCGGCGCATTTGCTCACTTGTGAAACTCATGAGTACCTCACTAAAACACGGAAATGTTGTTGTTCTTGTTTTCTCGAGACGGGGTCTCACTGTGTACTTGCTTATATAGCCCAGGCTGGCCTCAAATTCATGGCAGTCCTGCCTCAGCCTCACGAGTGCTGGGGTCACAGGTGTGTGCTACCATGCCCGATGATTACATAGAAGTTTTTGAGTTATGCCAGACTCGTATGCTGTACATGTTGCAGAGGTCGTTTCACTTTGCCCCAAACAGTGTCTCAGGCTGCGAGGGTCTACTTGTTGACAACACCAGTAGACCTTCCCAGCAGCAGTCCTTAGGAGAACTGCTTCAGTACCCAGTGTTGTTCCCAGAGAAGTTTGGGTATATCTTGGGATACAGAAAAGATTCCTCATCTTTCAGTGATCTAATCCTCAGCTATCCCAGCTAAATGGGCAGGTGTCCAAATCTGTGCCTCTAATTTTGGAACACTAGATCTGCATACTGAATTGGGCATTTCCACTCAAAGATTCCACTGGATTTTCACATCCTTTTTTTTTTTTTTTTTTTTTTTTACCCCACCCCTTAGGATCTTCTCACTGCTGTGACAACTCAGCCTTCCTCTCCTGATCCCTACTTTTGTCTGTGCCATAACTGTCTTCTCAGTAATCCTGAGTTGTTTCTGACTTTTCTTCGCTTGCATGCAAACAGTTGCTAAATCAGTGATACCACTCATAGTGTTTGTCAGCTTTTGTCAATATAACAAAATCCCTGAGATAATCAATTTATAAAGAAAATAAGATTAATTTTTGTGTCACAATTTGGATCAAAAATAACCCACAGAGGCTCATGTGTTTAGTGGTGTGCTTTGGGAAGGTGATTAGATTGGGGGTTCTAACCCCATCAGTAGATTAATTCATTGATGAGTTCACAGCTGAATGTTTTCCTGGTTGGTGCAGGTAGGTCACTGGGGATGTAACCTGGAAGAGTATATCATGTCCCCATCCCCTTCTCTCTGTGGTTCTTCCCCTGTGCCATGCTTCCCAGATGCCCTGAGTTCAGCAACTTTCTTCTCCCGTGCCCTTCTCCCATGATGCTTCCACCTTAGAGCCAGCTGACCATGGACTGAAACCTTTGAAACTGTGAGCCAGAGTAAACCTGTTTAAGTTGTATATGTTGGGTATTTTGTCCCAGCAATGAAAAAGGTGACTAATATATCTTGGCTCATAGTTTTGGTGGTTCCAGTCTAGTATCAATTGTGTTGAGGTGACCTGTAATGGTGGGAGCTCATGGTGAAGCAGAACCACTCACCTCATGAGCAAGATACGAAAGAGAGAAGAGATTGGAGTCCCACAGTCCTCTTCCAGGATATGCCCCTAGTGGCCTAAAACCTTCTTGACCCCACTTCTTTCCACTACCTCCCAGTGGCATTGAACTCATTGAAGGGGACCAAGCCTTTAACACATCAGCTTTTGAGGGGACATTTATGATGCAGCCTATAGTACATAGCAATCCTGTCTTTTCTGTTTCCTGGCTAGTGTCAGCATGATACCTTCCAGATCAAAATTTCTCATTTCTCCTAATATTTTTCTGAGATATGTCAGTTAACCTTATCTATACTTAGTTGAGACTGAAATCCTACCTTTTCTCTCTTTCTCAGCCCAACTTTTGATGAAATTTCACAAAATGTCTTCTTTGTGACTGATTTAGAGTATTTTTCTTTCGGCATAATTAACCAGAAACGTGTTTGCCATTTTTGTTCTGTTTTAACTGAGTTAGTGGACTTTTATAAAATTGTATGTATGGTGGTCATGAGGCGCAAATGGTTGTTGCTAAAGATGTGGGTTTTAGTTGTTAACTGACAGGGTGACTTTAGATAAACTACTTATCTTGACCTAGATTTCATTATCTATGAAGTGAGAGAGATTGAGTTAGATGATTATTATACTTACATGTATTGCGCTCTTAATTTGTTCCAGGAACTAGGCTAAACAGCTTTTCATGTATTGTTATTAAAAAGAACCAGACAAAGTATTGGGCAGTAATCCCAAATTCACAAAAAAAGTTGTAAGGGTAAATTGAATGTTACAAAGAACACCTTATTCCATTTATCTGGATTCTTCTATTAACATTTTAACTTTCGTTAGGATTGGGTGTTGAAGTTTTTCAGATGCCTTTTTTGCATCTGTCTAGATGGGTACTGTATAAGGTTTTTCTTTTTTAGTCTGAGGATTAAACTTACCTTGCATTTCTGGGATAAAATTCACTTGATCATGATCTATTGTTCTTTTTAAATACTGTTGGATTTGATTTGCTAGAATTTATTACCAATTTTGCACCTATATTCATGAGATAAATTTTTCTGTAATTTTCCCCCCTTTCCTGTCTTTCTTGAACCCAGGGCCTTTGTACTGAAGTACATCCTCAACCCTTTTTTAATTTTTTGTTTTGAGACAGGGTCTTTCTAAGTTGCCTAGGCTGAGTGGGAACTTTGATTCTCTTTCCTCAGCTTCCCAGAGTGCTAGGATTACAGGTGTGTACCATCACACCTGGCTATTTTTTGTTTTGTTGATTTCTGTTATTTTTGTTTTTTCTTCCTTGATTTGGATTTAATTTTCTTCTTTCTCCTCACTAGTGTTTCATGATGGAAGCTGGGGGCATTTATTTGAACTTTGTCCTCTTTTCTTTCTTCCTTTTCTTTTTTGTTTTGCCTCCCTCCCTGCCTTCCTCTTTTTCTTTTTCTTTTTTTCTTTTTTCTTTTTTCTTTTTTATTTTTTGGTACTGGGAATTGAACTTAGGACCTTGCACTTGCCAGGCAGGCACTGTGCCGCTGAGCCATATCCCCGGCCCCATTTTTTCTTTCTCTTTCTCTCTCCCTCCCTCCTCTCCCTCTCTCCCTCCCTCCCTCTCCCTCTCTCCCTCCCTCCCTCTCCCCCCTCTCCCCCCTCTCTCCCCTCTCTCCCCTCTCTCCCCTTCCTCCCCTTCCTCTCTCCCCTCTCTCCCTCTCCCCTCTCTCTTCTCTCTCCCTTTCTCTCCCTCCCCCTCCATCCCTCTCCCTGTCTCTCTCTCTCTCTCTCCCTCTCCCTCCCTCCCTCCCTCTCTTCTCTCTTTCTCTCTCTCAGACAAGTGCTCACACTGCATATTCTAGGCTGGCCTTGAACTGACAGCAATCCTCCTGCCTCAGCCTCCTGACTACTAGGATTACAGGCATGTACCACTACAACTGGCTTTCCTTTTTAAGAAAGACATTTAATGCATACAATGATATACTGTGCTGTTGTTTTCATTCAGTTCAGAATATCTTTTGGATATTTCTTTTGATTTCTTTTATTATTTAGAAGTGTGATATTTAGTTTCCTAACATTTGTAGAATATCCAGAGATCTTTTTGGGATTTCTAATTCAATTACAATGGGTAAGAGAACATATGTTATTTTTTGAATCATTTTAAATTTACAAAGTTTTGTTTTATGGCTAAGATCTTTCTTGATAAATGTCCCATGGGCACTTGAATGTATATTTTGCTGCTAAGTGAAACGTTGTGCAGATGCAACTTGTTGGTTAATATTCACTCTTCTTTATTTTTACCAATTTTCTGTATGCTTATCCAGTCAATTATAGAGAGGAGTTATTGAAATATAATTATGAATTTGTTTCTTTTTCATTACAATCAGTTCTTGCTGCGTGAATTTTGAAATTTACTTATGAAGCACATTTAGGATTGCTTTGCTGAATTATCATTTTGCAATAGCCCTCTTTACTTTTTTTTTTTTTTTTTTGGTACTGGGAATTGAACTCAGGACCTTGCGCTTGCCAAGGCAGGTGCTGTGCCGCTGAGCTATATCCCCGGCCCTTTACTTCTTAAAGTAGATTCAAAATCTACTTTATCTCACAGTCATATAGCCACTCTCTTCATTTGATGTATTTGCCTAGCTTGTGTTTTTCCATCTTTATAACCTGTGTCTTTATATTCAAGTGAGCATTTTTTCAGGCATCATATAGTTGGATTTTGTTTTTATCTGATTTAACAATTTGTGCCTTTTAATTTGGGTATGTAGACCGTTTATTTAATATGATTATAATGGCAGTATAGAGTTTAAAAGTATCATCCTTTTTTCCTTTTTCTTTTTTGTGGGTACCGGGGGTCGAACTCAGGACCTCACGCTTGCAAGCAGGCGCCTGTGCCGCTGAGCGATATCACCGGCCCTTTTTTCTTTTGTATGTGGGTACCGGGAGTTGAACTCAGGACCTCGCACTTGCCAGGCAGGCGCTTACGCTGCTGAGCTATCTCACCGGCCCTCTGTCTTCTTTTTGATTGAGGAACTTTTTACAATATCATATTCAACTTTTTTGGCTCATTAGGCCTTTGTTGTTTTGATGGTTGCTTCAGTGCTTATTGTGTACGCATTTAACTTAATCACATTCTTCCTTCAAATAGTGTTACCTTATTGCACATGTATCACGGTCTTACTGTTTCTTTCTCATTCTCTCAGTGTTTGTGTTTATTTTTGTCACATATTCCTCTTCTACATATGTTATAAACTCCATAATGCATTATTATTTTTCATTTAAGTAGTGAATTATTTAAATGGGAAAGGGAACTAGGGAGGGGGAGGGGTAAGGAAGGAGGGGTAAAGGGAAAAAGAAAGAGAAAATGGAAACAAAGCTTGTGTAAATAAGGAGGGGAGGAAGGGTTGAGGGGAGGTAGGGGAATGGGGACAAAAAGGATCAAGATATATTGTGTACAGGTATGGATACCCTATGGTGAGTGTGATCATTATGTGTGACTGAAATGTACCGATAAACTTAATTAATTTAAAAATAAATAGTGAATTATTATTTGTGTGTGTGTGTGTGTGTGTGTTGCTGGGTATTGAATCCAGGGTCTTGTGAATATTAGGCAAATATCCTACTACTGAGCTACTCCCAGCCCCAAAGAATTATGTTTTGAAAGGATTTTTAAAATAAAAAATTATTTTATGCTTGCCCACATATTTTCCATTTCTGCTGTTCTTCATTACTTTTCATATCATCCTGATTCCCTTTTCATACCGTTTTTCTTCTGCCAGAGAACTTCCTTTAATGTTTGTTGTAGTGTAGATCCAGTAGAAATAGTAGTTAAGCTTTTGTATGTTTCAAAAAGTATTTCCCTTTCTTTTTAAAAAGATATTTTCACTTAGTACAGAATTATAGGTTGACAGTTTTGTCTTTCTGTACTTTATAAATTTTGCTCCATTGTCTCTGGTTTGCATTGTCCCTTGCAAGAAATCTGCTGTGATTTTAATTGTTCTCAGTGAGTAGTTTTTTTCCTCTCCCCTTTCTGCTTAATTTATTAAGATTTTTTAATCACTGCTTTCCAGCAACTTGGTTATGATATAGCTTGGTGTAGTTTGCTTCATATTTCTTGTGCCTGGGTTTGGTTGAGTTTCATGGATCAAGTTTTGTAAATAATCAGCCATTATTTCTTGAGAGTTTTTCCTCTCACATCCTCTACTCTGGTCCTGTCTGGAGACTGTAATTACATGCATATTTGGCTCCTACAAGTTGTTCCACAGCTCACTGATGTGCTTCATATTTTTCTGTCTTTTTATTCTCTTTTCTTGTGGGGAGGGTGGTTTCTACTGATACATCCTCCTCCTGTTTACTGATTTTTTTCCTTTAGAATGTTAAATCTGCTGTTAATCCCACTCAGAATTTTTTTTTTAAATCTCTAGAAGTAGAGTTTGGGTATTGTTGGGTTTTTTTCTTTGTTTGCTTTTGTACCTTACATGTTTCTGCTCAGTGTGCTCAATACTGTTGAACAAATGAAATGTAGTTATAACTGTACTCATAGTCTTTGCTACTGATTGTGTGTGTGAAGGGGCAGGGTATGGGGGTACTGGGATTGAAGGGCCTTTGCACTGAGTTACATCTCCAGCCTTTCTCTTATTTTCATTTTGAGACAAAGTCTTACTACGTTGCCCAGGGTGAGCTTAAACTTGCGATCCACCTGCCCAGAGTGCTGGGATTGAAGGCATGCACCGCAGTGCCGGCTAATTCTGTTTGTTTTGTTGTTGTTGTTTTGTTTTGTTTTTTTGAGACAGGGTCTCACTGTGTAGTTCAGGGTGGCCTTGAACTCACTACGTAGCCCAGGCTGGCCTCGAACTTGTGGTGATCCTCCTGCCTCAGCCTCCCGAGTGCTGGGATTACGGATGTGCACCACCATGGCTGGCCATAATTCTGTCATTTTTGAGTCTGTTTCTATGTATTTAATTTTCTTGTCATTATGGGTCAAATATTTCTAATTCTTTGAGTTCCTAATAATTTCTGATTGGATGACAAATGCTGTGACTTTTCCTTTGGATTCTGGGTACTTTTGTATTCATTTTAGTGTTTTTGAGCTTTTTTCAGGAATGCACGTAAGTTAGTTGGAAACGGATCCTTTTTTTTTTTTTTTTTTTTTTTTTTTTGTGGGTGCCAGGGGGACGACCTCAGGACCTCGCGTGCCAACAGGCACCCGTGCCACTGAGCGATATCACCGGCCCCTTTTTCGTATGTGGGTTCCGGGAGTCGAACTCGGGCCCTCGCGCTTGCAAGGCAGGCGCTTACGCCGCTGAGCCATCTCACCGGCCCGGAAACGGATCCTTTTGAGGCTTTCTTTTAAGCTTTGTTCAGTGGGGTTTATCTTGTGTTTATTTTTGTTAGGCTATACAGATGTTTTATTTTCTTTAATCTTATTGGTACTTTTTTTTTTTTTGGTGGGTACTGGGGGTCGACCTCAGGACCTTGCGTGCCAGCAGGCGCCCGTGCTGCTGAGCGATATCACCGGCCCGTTTTTCGTATGTGGGTTCCGGGAGTCGGACTCAGGCCCTCGCGCTTGCCAGGCAGACGCTTACGCCACTGAGCCATCTCACCGGCCCCTTTATTGGTACATTTTATATATATATAATGATCGCATTTATCATAGAGAATTTGTACCTGTACATAATATATCTTGATTCTTCGTTTTTCCCCAATCCCCTCCCCTCCCTTCAGTCTCCTTCCTTTCCTTATTTACAAAAGCTTTACTTCCATTTTTCCCTTCTGTTCTTTTTTTGTCTTTTCCCTTGTCTCTTTTCCCCCTCCCACCTCCCTTTTTCCCCTTCCCATTTGAATGTTTTCTTCCCCTCTCCCAGTATCTGTTAAACATTTTGGTCATTGCAATATTTAAACGTGTGTCCAATTTATTTCACTTAGGTCCTGAGTTCAGTTCCTGGTACCAAGAAAAAAAGAAATAGGAAAAAAAAAAAGGAATGGTCTTAAGGTGCATCCATTTACCTAGAGATGTCTCAGTTTTATCCTTTTTTTCTTTTTTCTTTTTTTTTCTTTTTGAGACAGGGTTTCACTATGCAGTTCAGGCTGGCCTAGAACTCACTTTGCAGCCCAGTATCTTTCTTTATAGGAGAGTAGTACTCCATTGTTTTTTCTTTTCTTTTACAAAAGTAGCCTATGTCTGTTGTTTGTTCATTCATGTTTAATGCTATAATAGTTGTTTTCCTTACAGTTCTAACATTTTACTTAGGCATTAATTACCTCTTTTCTACCTATTGGACTAGTCTTTTAATTAGCAGTATAATTTTCAGACTCTTTGCATCTCTAATGGAGTCTTAAATATTTCTGTCAGGATTCTGCTGTATAGCTCTGATAATGTCACTGCATTGCTTTTCATTGTTTATGGCAACAGTATTTACTTTTTAAAAAAAGTTATTTCCTTAATGATAATAGAATATTTTTTCAGCTCACATCCTCTTTGTACATTATATCATATAACTACTAACATGTGCCACTATATTATTCTTTCATATGTCCATTGTGAAGTGTACCCTATAAGAGAAATTGAAAAATATTAAATTACACTATATACCATATTAATATTAAAATACTAAGAAATTATACTACATATTTAGTGTAGTTATATATATTAGTTGCATATATTACAAATAGTTAATATTAGGGTAAAATTATTAAATGATAGTGAATATATTAAAGTTTTCTAGGTTTATCTAATTTTGAATGCTTTGAGTTGTTTTTGGGAGTGATTTGATCATTATTGATTTTACCTTGTAATCTGTTTGATACACAATTACATACTTGTAATTGAAAATTTTTTGACAGTGCTATTTTCTTAGTGTCTCTGTATGTGCATTGTCAGTTTTAAATCCAAATTGTGGCTGGGCATGGTGGCGCACACTTGTAATCCTAGCGCTCAGGAGGCTGAGGCAGGGAGGATTGCTGCAAGTTCGAGGCCAACCTGGGCTACATAGTGAGTTCAAGGCCAGCTTGAATTACATGGCGTATTTGTTTTTGTCTGCTTAAAACTAGATAATAATGTCTGTTAATCCACTTAACATGACACATGAAACATGCTAGGAGAAAAAAGTGATTTTCAGAATATTGACTATGATGGTACAAGTGATGTCATTTTTAAAGGGCAAGGGATAAGTCCGTATGCTAAATGCATGAAAATTAATTTCTGGCTGGGCATGGTGGTGCACACCTGTAATCCCAGCGCTTGAGAGGCAGATGGAGGGTTGCTACGAGTTCAAGGTCAGCCTAGGCTACACAGCGAGACCTTGTCTCTCAAAAAAAAAAAAAAAAAAAAATCTTGTTTTATCTTTAGATTAAAAATATGTGTATATCCATTTAATTCTGCAGTTGCTAGCCCCATTGATAAGGGACACCTTTTCCTGGTACCTGAGGCTCTCCTGATGATGCTTTGTATGATTGTGTTACGTATTTTGTATCAGTTCACTTTTGCTTTGTAATAAACCATCCCAAAATATAGTACCTTATAACAGTTATCATTTATTTTATTCACTGTTCTTCAGTTTGCATTGGCTGTTCTTCCCATCTGGACAGGCTCAGGTTATTTTGAGATTATCTGGGCTGGGTTCTGTCATGGATCTGTGGTTATCTACAGGCTAAATGTATTAGGCGGATTTCTGTGATGATCTCTGCTAAGCCATGCCCTGGTATAGTCATTTTCTGTTATACGTGTGTGTGGCAAATGTAATTTGCTTTTTACTAGTAGGATATGCAAAGGAGAAGAAATTTTGCAGATGTAATTAATTAAGATCCCTAGTCAGTTGATTTGGAGTTAACTCAGAGTTTATCCTGGGTAGACCTGAGCCAGTTAGGTGAGTGTCTAGAGTTCAGAGATGGAAGACGAGTATAACTGCAAGAAACTGTTTTCTGCTGATAACCATGTGAGTTTGGAAGAGGGCATTAAATACCAGAAAGAAAATCTGTCCACTTGACACCTTGAATGGAATTTTATGAGACTCAAAGTCTGCTCAGACTTATCACCCATGGAAACTTAAGATAATAAAAAATGTGTGCTGTTCAGGCCTCTGAGTTTGTGATAATTTGTGGTGCAGCAGTATAAAACTAATATTCTAGATAGTGTAGGATGGCATCGCTCTCTTGTCTGGCTGTTATCTGGAGCAATTGGGGAAACTACCACATTACTCACAGTATTCAGCAGACTAGCTCAGGACTCTATGTGATGACGGTGGCTCCCGTGTTCTCAGTAGCAGCAAGAGGGCAAACCCCTCTGTCTAGGTGCTTTTCAGGTGCCTGCTGTGTCACATTAGAGCAGTCATTCTCAACCAAAGATTCTTTTGTCTCCCAGGGGATGTTTGGCAGTTTGGCAATTCTAGTTCTCACAACTGCGGGGTAAGGGGAGATGCTACTTGCTATCTAGTATGTATAGGACAAGGGTGCTACTAAACATCCTACCAAGCACATAATTGCTACAAGGAATTACTTGTCCTAAAATATGAAAAGGTTAATTAAGAAACTCTACATTAATCCATTGGTCAAATCAAGTCCAAAGAAGAGCAGCAACATTCTCTTGAGTGTAACTGCAGTCTTACTACAAAGAGACACACACCTAGGAATGGGAGGAATTTGTTGTGCCATTCTTGCAGTGTAACACACACATATTAACTGTTTACATAAGAAACCTGAAAACAAGTAACTAGTTTTTTTATTAGCAAATCCCTAGGTTTAAAAAAAGGCTTCACAAAATGTTCTAGCTTTCTGTTACTGTAACAAAATACTTGAGATATTTAACTTGTAAAGAGGAAGGGTTTATTTAGTTGATAGGTTTGAAAGTTTGTCTGTAGTCCACTGGCTCCATTTATTTTGATGAGGCAGCACATCATGGCAGGGAGCATGTGGCAGAATAAAAGCTGTTTAGCTGGGTGTGGTGGCGCACACCTGTAATCCCAGCACTCGGGAAGCTGAGGCAGGAGGATCACCACGAATTCAAGGCCAGCCTGGGCTACATAGTGAGTTCGAGGCCACCCTGACTGCACAGCAAGACCCTGTCTCAAAAACAAAACAGCAAAAACCCAAAAAGCATAAAAGCTGTTCACTTCATGATTTTGAATTGAAAAAACAGAAAAGGAAGGGGCAGAATATCCCTATCCCCTTTAAGAACCCTGCCCCCAATGACCAGAGGACCTCTCATTATACCCACCTCTTGAAGTTTCCACCACCTTGAAGCAGTGTCATTGCAACAAGCAAAAAGTAGTACATACAAATTATATGACTTAGACCCTACCTCACAAAATGGGCAACCATTGTTTGCCTTAATCTTACCACTTTCACTATAATTCTGTCCTTTTTAGAAGGTCATATTATCATCTAGTGATACGTACTGAGATTGGCTCTTTCACCTAGTGTAAAATCTTTGAGATCTATCCAAATTGTATGTATCTGCACTGTTCTTATGGCTGATCTGTTAGTCTGTGGTTGGGCATACCATAGCTTGTTTATGTGTACTTCCACTGAAGAATATTTGAGTTCCTAGTTTGGGGCTATTATAAATAAATAAAGCTAATAAAGCTACGATAAGCATTTGCATATAGGTTTTGGTGTGAGAATATTTTTATTTGTTTAGGATTACCTGTATATGAAATTACTGAGTCATATGGTACCGTATGTTTAACTGTATAAGAAACTGCTACACTACTTTGTACCATTTTTTCATCCTCACTATAATGTATGAGAAATCTAGTCACTCTTTTTTAACAGCACTTGGTATTGACAGTATTTATTTTTTATTTTTTATTTTTTATGTGGGTATCAGGAGTCGAACTCAGGACCTCGTGCTTGCCAGCAGGCGCTTGTACTGCTGAGCGATATCACCGGACCTTTTTCTCCTTTATGTGGGTACCAGGAGTCAAACTCAGGACCTCATGCTTGCCAGGCAGGTGCTTACACTGCTGAGCCATCTCACCGGCCCCGACAGTATTTTTTTTAACCATTCTATTTTAGGCTTTGTAATTATTTCATGAGGCCTTAATTTGCATTCCTAATGACAACTGAATATCTTGACATGTCTTTGTGTTCTATATGAATGTCATCTTTGGTGTAGTTTATGCTCATGTCTTTTCCATTTTCTAGTTAGATTGTTTTCTTATTGTTAAATGTAGAATGTTCTAGATATAAGTTCTTTGTTGGATATGTGATTTATTGATATTTACTCTTGATCTATGGCTTGTCTTTCATTTTGTTAAAGAGTATATTTTCACAGAGCAGAAGTTCCAAGTTAATGAAGTCTAATTTATCAATTTAAATGTTTATAAGATTTTTATGTTTTGGTGTTATGTCACAAAATTTCCTTGTGTTTTCTTTTAAAAGTTTTATATTTTACATTTAGGTCTGTTATCTCCTTTGAGTTTTTTTTCTCCTTATTTAGATGCAAAATCACATCAGGTTTTTTGTTTTGTTTTGTTTTGTTTCTTTTTGGTTGTGGGAATGGCTGGTTGGTCCAGTGCCATTTGTTTGAAAAGACTATCCATCAAAAATCATTTTACCGTATTTTGTGTAAGGATCTGTTTATGGACACTATTGTGTTCTGTTTACTTACATGTCTGACCTATCAATACCGTACTACCTTGTTTCCTGTTGTATAATTATAGTAAGTCCCCAAATCAGGTAGTTGATTCTTGTGACTTTGTTCTTTTTCAGAGTTGTTATAGCTATTGTAAGTTTTTTACTTTTCTATATACATCTTATAATCTTATTTTCAAAAGTTTTAGCTGAGATTTAATAGTAAGTGCTTTAAACTGATTTGTTTGGGGAGAATTGACATTTTGACCATGTTGTCTTCCGTTCCATGAACATGGTATATTTATCTATTTACTTAGGCTGTCTTTGGTATTTTTATCAGCATTTATAATTTCCAGCATCTACATTCTGTTCTTGTGTT
The DNA here is from genome assembly GCA_028451465.1 of Erethizon dorsatum. NCBI lineage: Eukaryota > Metazoa > Chordata > Mammalia > Rodentia > Erethizontidae > Erethizon > Erethizon dorsatum. The sequence goes on from CM051840.1 coordinate 2,919,187, forward strand.
GTTAAATATGTAACTACTTTAATTTTTTAGGAAGCTATTATAAATGCTGTTGTGGTTTTAATTTTGGTTTTTCATTGTTGGTTGGTTTCATTGACTTTGTGTGTGTGTGTGTGTGTGTGTTTAACTACTGTATATCCTGTGAGTTTTCCTCCTAGATTCTTTGAGATTTTCTTAAGAGTGTAGACACCATCATGTCATCTGTAAAGAGGGCCAGTTTTATATTTCCTCCTAGATTCTTTGAGATTTTCTTACAGTGTAGACCATCGTGTCATCTGTAAATAGGGTCGGTTTTATATTTCTTTTTGATATGTATTCTTTTTATTACCTATTATTGCCTAATTTCACCAGCTAGGACTTCACATGCTGTGTTTAGTGGGAGTAGCAAATATGAACATCCTTCTCTTATTCCCAGTCTCTGAAGGAAAGCCTTCAGTCTTTCACCATTGGTATGATGCTAGTTGCAGTTATTCGGTAGATGCTCTTTTTTAAGCTAAGAAAGTTCCTTTTTATTCCTAGTTTACTGAGTTTAGTTTTTTGAAACAAGATCTTGTTAAGTAGTCTAGGCTGGCCTTGAACTCAAGATCCTCCTGCCTTAGCTTTCCAAGTACACCGTTTTTTGTTTTTTTGTTGTTTTTTTTTTTTGTGTGGGTACCGGGGGGTCGACCTCAGGACCTCACGTGCCAGCAGGCGCCCGTGCCACTGAGCGATATCACCGGCCCCTTTTTCGTATGTGGGATCCAGGAGTCGAACTCGGGCCCTCGCGCTTGCCGGGCAGGCGCTTAAGCCGCTGAGCCATCTCACCGGCCCTACACAGAGTTTTTATGATGAATATATATTGAATTTGTTTTAACTTGCATTTCTTTGATGAATACCTTTTCATATGCTTATTGGCCCTTTTCCTTTGTGAATTGTCTATTATTTTATCTCCTCTTCTCTCTCTCTGTCTCTTTTTTGGCAGTACTGTAAATTGAACTGGGGCCTTTGTACTGAACTGCATCTCCAGCCCATTTTACTTTTTATTTTTGAGACAAGGTCTCAGTGAATCTCCGAGTTACCCGTGCTGCTTTGACTCTCCTGCCTTAGTGCCCCAGAGTTCTCAGATTACAGGTGTACACCACCGTGCCTAGCTTTTTATTTTTAACTTGTAGGAGTTATAAACTTCAGAAAAGTTATAAGTACTATACATAGAACTTACTTTTTCTAAGCCATTTTAGAATCCTATAACCCCTTAATACATTAGTGCACATGCCTTGTAATTAAGAACATTTTGCTATGGTGTGATTTGATGAGTGTCTCCCAGAGTCCATGGGTTAAAGGCTTGGTCCCCAGGATAGTGCTTTTGGGGGGTGATGTAGTCTTGAAGTAGTGGGGCCTTGTGAGTGGTCCTTAGGTCACTGGGAAAGTGCCCTTGAAGGGAATTGTGGGACCTCATTCTCTAGTCTGCTTCCTTGTTTGAGAAATGGCGGTATATTGCTCTTGTGACATGCCGCCCTCTCCAGAGGCAAATGGGGCCACCTGATCTTGGACTAGAACCTTCAGAACCATGAGCCTAAATAAATCTCTCCATAAGTAGCTCATTTCAGGTGTTTTGTTACTGTAACTCAGAGCCAACTAACATTCTACACATACCCAATGCAGTTATCATATTCCAGAAAATTACATTGAAATATTAGTACTATTTAATCTTCAGGTTAAAGTGTTTGTAATTATTTTCAGGTGTATGTCTTTCACACCTGAAGAATCGAGTTCAGAATTTTGTGTTGCAAGTAGTTGACTTACGTATTTGGTCTCCTTCAGTCTAGAACACTTCTTTTCTTTTTCCATGACTTTTATGACCTTGGCTTTTTTTGAAGATTACAGACCAATTATTTTGCAGACTGTTTATCAGGTTGCATTTTTGTTATGACTAAATTCAACTTTTGCATCTTTGTCAGGTGTATCAGAGAAGTGAGACTGTCTTAGGACGTTCTTTCATGCAGCTTATTATTTCAGTTTGTCCTGTTACTAATGAAGTTTACTTTGATCACTTATTAAAGTGGGAACTGGCAACTGTCAGTCTTCATCACTAGAAAGGTCTTCTTTATCCTCTTTTAATAACTACTTATGAGTAGGGGCTTTGAAGCTCTTTGATATCTCATTCTGCATCCTAAATTTCTTATTTTTTTAATTTTAATTTTTTTTTTTTTTTTGGTGGGTACCAGGGGTCGACCTTAGGACCTCGCGCGCCAGCAGGTGCCCGTGCCGCTGAGCAATATCACCGGCCCTTTTCTCGTATGTGGGTTCCGGGATTCAAACTCGGGCCCTCTCGCTTCCTGGGCAGGCGCTTACGCTGCTGAGCCATCTCACCGGCCCTTAATTTTAATTTTTTAATTTGTTTTATTTTTTGTGGTACAGAGATTGAATCCCAAATACTATTTATGGCTTGCATTATTTTTTGGGAAAGGGGAAGTAAAATAGATGTGTGTATTATCATTTGTGCACAAAGAAACACACAAACTAAACAAGGAACTACTGAGATTGACTACCTGGCAGGGACAGGTAGCACTAGAATGGAGAGTTGGAGGAGAGAGATGGTGCTGGAAGGGGCAGTGTCCCTCCTTTAGGTGTATGGTCTTGATTTTTATAACCATGCTGTTTCACATACTACAAAATAAATCAAATAACAGAGAAGGAGAATAAAAAATAAAAGTAGGTTACAAACAGAAGAGAGGAAGCCCAATTCTATTTACAGCTGTAAAATTCCTCTCGATATGCTCTGTCACATTGATTTCATTTTTCTCACTGAAGGGTTGCCTCTGAGTCTTACCTGGGTGGCCAGCCATCCTCCTTTGCCCAAACTGAGGAATTTCTTGAGTGAAGACTTTCACTAACCCTGGAAAGTACCAGGCAAACTGAGCTATTTGATTACCCTTTTGACATTTATGTGCACATCTGCTAAATGAGACATTTGTGTAGAGCACATTCAAGGATAGTTGCTTCTTGAGCTTGAGAACAAGTACATGGGAGATAAATTATTTTGAGACTTTATATGTCTGTTGTTTTCCACACTGAATAAATGATTTGGCGCCAGGCGTGGTGGCGCACTCCCAGCACTCGGGAGGCTGAGGCAGGAGGATCGCTGCTAGTTTGAGGGCAACCTACGCTACATAGTGAGTTCAAGGCCAGCCTGAACTGCACAGTGAGACAGTGTCTCAGCAAAAAAAAAAAAAAAAAAAAAAAGATTTGGCTTAGAATTCCAGAAGATGATGTTATTATTACACTCTCCAAAACTACTTCTGAGAAGCATGATGTCATTCTGAGGTCTTTCTATGTGATGCATTCTTTCTGACCAGGTGATTTTTTGATCCTTTTTATCTTGTATTTTGAAATTTCATGATATGGTGCTATGGAATAGGTCTTTTTTCATTCATTATTCTAGGCCTTTTGCCTTAATGAAACCTGAAAACTCAGGTCTTTCTATTTTGGAAAAATGTTTATATTATTTCATTTTCAGTTTTCTCTTTATGGACCTTCTTCTCCTTGTGTGGGACTTTGTTAATAGAGCCCCCCCCCCTTCTTTTAATCAGTTCTCTGAGAAAAGACCCTATTTCTTGTTTCAGGTATCTTTTTTTTAGTTTCTCTGGTTTTTTTGAGACAGGGTCGCGCTATATAGTTCAGGGTGGCCCTGAACTCACTGTGTAGCTCAGGCTGGCCTTGAACTTGGGGCGATCCTCCTGCCTCAGCCTCTGGAGTGCTGGGATTACAGGTGTGTGCTGCCACACCTGGCTTTTAGTTTCTAGCAGACTGTGTATGTTTGCTTGTTCCTCTATTTATTTTTTTTAAATTAGCACTCTAGTTGCTTGTTTTGGGGCTCTTTCACAAAGTTTATTGTGACATTTTATTTACCACTTTCCTTTCAGTTCCTGCTTTTGTGTTTGGGTTACCTTTCATATAACAGGTTTTTTGTTGTTGTCTCTTTTTTTTTTTTTTCTATGTGGGTCTTGCTATGTAGTTTTGGCTGGCCTGAATTCATTACGTAGTCTAGGCTGGCCTTGAACGTGTGGTGATCCTCCTGCTTCAGCCTTCCGAGTGCTGGGGCATCTAACAATTTTGCTCAGATATCTGGTGGTCCTTGGTAGGTCATTCATAGTTCCTTTAGAAATGGCTTGCCAACTAAACACATTCCAGGTCCTTCTTGCCTCAAAGAAGGAATTGAATGAGAAGCCAAAAATGTTGCTTATAGTTTATTTGAAAAATGAGGGATGAAAGGGGGGAAAACTGGCTCTGCAGTGTGAACTTGAACTAAATAAAAGAGAAAAAGAGCAAAAATAAAAGTACAGCCAGGCATAGTGGTGCATGCCTGTAATCCCAGCACTTGGGAGGCTGAGGCAGGAGGATCGCTGCAAGTTTGAGGCCAGCCTGGACTACATAGTGAGTTCAAAGCTGGCCTGAACTGCATAGTGAGACCCTGTCTCAAAAAGACCAAAAAAATTAAAAAAAATAAGTAAAAGTACACCCTGGGTCTGGGAGACTGAGGGTGGGCTACAGTGAAAGGTTCATGACAGCAGGCTCCTTGTGGTACCCGTGTCCTCATATGTCATCCACATCTTGTGGGAATCCACAAGAAATTCCACATACAGAATCTTGGGCATTATTTGGTGCTGTCCTGGGCTCTTGGAATTGACAGGTCCTGCTTATTTCCCCGGCCAGCTTTGCCACGCCCTACCCTGTTTCACTTCCCAGGAGACACAAATCCCTGTGGTTCCTCAAGGGGTGCAGAAGGAGTGGAGTCTCTGCCTTCTGGAGCTTTGTCAAGCTGAAGGGGGCTGTAGACCTTACCTGCTTGGGGTCTTGTGCTCTCCAGCTACCTTGGGGTGCTGTGGCTCGCTGGCTGGGTTCAAGAGAGAAAAACCTGTCAGGAAAGGAGGAGAGGGTGACCATCAAGCTACCTGTTTGAGGGGAGAAAGAAACTGTTACTTAGCCCAAATGCGAGGAGCAGGTCGATTTCCACGCTTCCTGTAGAGAAGAATGTGCGTTAGAGAAGTGTGTCAGGTAAACTACCGAGTGTGAGAGCTGCGCCCTGGGAGATGTCGTTTACATCTCTGCAGCAGCAGAAACAAGGGCAGACGCCACGAGGAGCTCGCTGTTCGGCGGCCCACCCTGAGCCTCCCAGACCCAGGCTGTACTTCTGTTTTTGCTCTTTTTCTCTTTTCCTCTCTTCAGTAAATTTTCTTTATTTTTGTTTGGTTTTGGTTTTGGTTTTTGATTTTTGAGACAAGATCTCACTGTGTAGCCTACACAGGCTTCGAACTTGCAGCGATCCTCCTGCCTCCACCTCCCAAGTGCTGGGTTTAAAGGTGTGTACCACCGCGCCCGGCTACATATTTTATAACTGTAAGAAAAGTGGAATTATAGAATCTCCAAATCCTTTCAAAAATTTTATTGAGAGATGTAATTTCTTAGGATTCTACAAATGGTTTTGTTGGAAATATCCATGCGCTTTCCTTCGTGTGTGTGTGTGTGTGTGCGCTGGACATTGAACCTAGGGCCTTGCATATGCTAGGTAAGTGTTACATTCTGAGCTCTTTTATTGTTTTGAGACAATAAATCTTACTCAGATCTTACTTAGATCTTACTAAGTTGCCCAGGCTGGCCTGGAACTTGGTGATCACACTGTCTGAGCCTCCTGAAGAAGAAATTCTGATCTCTAAAACAGCTAGGCCCAAGGGTTTCAGACGAGAGAGCAAGTCTGTGGTCAGCATCTGCGAGGAACTTTGCTGGAGATGTGGGTGGCAAATCACAGATGGGGATGGAAACTCCTTTCTTGTCACTAATGAAAACTCAGAGTTTCTTCTCTTTGTATTCCAAGAATGTGTTCATTTAAAAAATAACAGCCCTTCCTTTTCTTTCTTGTAATGTTGAAATGTCTTACGAAAATGCAAATAGACTTCAAGTTCAACAATTTTTTATATCACTTTTTTTTAAATATTGAAGCCTTTTCTCAAACATATGTGAAGTTTGCTTTACTAGGTTTTTTTTTAAGATTTACATAAAAAAATTAAAACATCATTAAAAAAAACACTATAGCCTCAGTTTTCCAAAGTTGAATTTTGACTTTAGATCTGTGAACTTTCTGTACATCTTAAATGTTTGTTTATTATATGCTGTACTGGAGATTGAAGCCCACTGAGGTACTTCCCCAGCACTTTTTTAATTTCTTGAGACAGGGTCTTGCTAAATTGCTGAGGCTGGGCTCAGACTTGTGGTTCTCTTGCTTCAGCATCCCAGAGTGCTGGGATTACAGGTATGCACCACCACACTCAGCATGTGTTTTTTGTTCTACAAATTTTGATTAAATACATGTCATATTTCATAAGTCATTTTAACCTGGCTTTATTGGAATATAATTCACAGACCATACAGTTCATTCTTTTAATATATTCATAAAGCTATGCAACCATCACTGGGATCTAATTCCAGAACATTTCACCATCCCATAAAAGAAACCTCATACCTTTTAAGTAGAATCATTCCTATTCTCTCCTCCTAGCCACTACCAACCATTAAAGTACTCATTTATTAGAGCTTTGTAAAAAGTACCTTTCTTCTTCTTGTTCTTGACTATTTGTGGCTTTTCCATGTAGAGTCAAGTTCTACGGAAAATAATGTTGAAACTTACTGGAATTGGATTGAATTTACAGATAACTGGGGAGAAATGACACCATTGCAGTTTCGAATCTTCTTAACATGGTGTAGCTCTCCATTTATTTAGGTTTTTTTTTTAATATGCGGGTACCGGGAGTCGAACTCAGGATCTTGCGCTTGCCAGGCAGGCGCTTATGCTGCTGAGCTATATCACTGGCCCCATTTATTTAGGTTTTAAGCCTTTCTCAAAGTTTTATGTTTTCAAAAAATGATTATATTTCTTTTGTGGAATTTGTCCCTGGGTAGTTTATGTTCATTGCTGTTGGAAATTCCATTTTCTCATTGGTTATGTTACTGTTGATATTAGGATCACTTCTTTAAATGTTATCTTGAGTCTTACAGTCTGACTGAGTTTTCTTAATAGATCCATGTCTCTTGGCTCTTCATTATAGGTAAATTATACTATCTGAAAATTATAGTACTCTTGTCCCTTCTTGTTTCTTTTTATTATGCATTGGCTGGACGCTAGGACTGTCGTATGGTTGATATGTGCTTAGTGTTTAATAATTTATATTAAACAGCTTTCAGATTAGCCATTACGTTAGAAACAGTATAGATTTCTTGCTCTGGAAGGTTTATCAGACCCATGAAAAAAGTACAGGCATGTATGAAATTTGGATTTTTTTTTTTTTTTTTAATACGAGGAACTGAACGCAGGGCGTTGTGATTGCTGGGTGAGTGCTCTGCCGCTGAGCTACATCTCAAGTTCTTACTGCTCTGCTTTGAGACAGAGTTCCCTGAGTTGCCAAGGCTGCTCTTAAATTTATGATGCTCCTCAGCCTCCTGAGTACCTGGGATTATAGGCATGTGCTGTCATCCCTGGTGTGCTTGCTTGAGAATCTAATTGTGGGCAGTTTAAATTTTGTCACTTTAAATTTTAGTTCCCTTTTGTTCACTGTGCCTTTTATGTTTTAAAATGTTCGACTTAGGGCCGGTGATATTGCTCAGCTGCATAAGCGCCTGCTGGCAAGCGTGAGGTCCTGAGTTAAACTCCCGGTGCCCACACTAAAAAAAAAAAAAAAATGTTCGACTTAAGGGGAGTACTTTTTATTTAGGTTTATTACTGATGGCTGCTTTTTTTCATTATTAGTCTCTTTCCAATTGCCTTTATTAATGTACTTTATACATTTAACAGACATGTTAATAAAGAGAAAAACTCAGTTAAAAAGGGTGCAAAAGACTTGAACAGATACTTCAAAAAGAGGGATAAGAGTATAGCCAACAAGCACATAAATAAGTGCTCAACGTCTTTAGTTATCAGGCAGGTGAAAATCAATACCACAAGGAGGTATTGAATTCCCACTAGAAAGGCTAAAGTAAGACTAACACCACCAAATATTGGTGAAAAGGTGGATGTAAATCTTTGGAAATCCACGTGACAAGTTTTGTTTTTGTTTTTCTGTTATTGTGGGTTGAATGCAGAGTCCTTGCATTGAGTTACATCCCCAGCCCTTCATCTTTTTGGAGACAGTCTCACTAAGTTACTAAATTGCCCAGGCTGGGCTTGAGCTTCAGTCCTCCTGCCTCAGCCTCATGGAGTGCTAAAATTACAGGCGTGTGCCACCATGCCCAGTTTTGGCGATATTTTATAGTTTACCTTTCATCCATCATCTTACTAGACAAAACTTGAAAGTAACCTAAATGTCCTTCAAAAGAAAAATACACCAGTTGTATATGAACACTCTGATAAGACATAATGAACTAGTGATGTATGCAACAATATGGATGAATGTTATAAGTGTTGGCCTGAGTGGAATAAGCCAGATCAAGAGGTGTATAACGTATGATTTCAATTGCATGAAGACCAAGAACAGCACAAGTAATTTATAATTCAGAACACCTGTTGCCTTAATGGGGTGGAAGGGTAGTATAGACTGGTGATTGAATAAGAGGCACAAGAAACTTGGGGTGTTGGAAATGTCCTGTATCTTGACATATATTCTCCAAACTCATCAGATGATACACGGTAAGATCTGTCAGTTTCACTGTATATAAATTACACCTTAATTTTTAAAAATAGAGGAAATGATACAAGGGGTAAACACTGAACCAAAGGTGTTTTCTAACATAAGCACAGTGCAGTTACCAAACTCTGGAAATTTAACATTAATATGACACTTTCGTCTAGTAGTATAGTTCACATTCAGATAGCCCAGTGTCTTGAAATTTGCTGAGTAGGTCTTAAATGTCCTCGCTACCCCCCTTAATTATGTGTGCTTGATGGATGTGTTAATTTGATTGTATAATTTTGATTGGTAGTCATTTCACAATGTATGTGTATAGCAAATCATTGTCTACCTTGAATATGTACAGTTTTTATTTGTCAGATATACTGCAATAAAGCTGGAGGAAAAAACAGTAAAGAATTCAGTGATAATCCCAGTACTGAGGCTTAGGTAGGAGGATCGCTGCAAATTTGAGGCCAGCCTGGGCTGCATAGTGAGTGCAGGGTCAGCCTGGACTACACAGTGAGACCCTGTCTCAAAAAGAACAAAGGGAGAGAAAAAAGGATTCGGTGAAAGAGACCATTCATTACCTTTTAATTTTTTTTAATGCTTCCTTATAGAAAATATCTTTGCCAAAAAAGGAGAGAGAAAGTTAAGCTCTTGAGTCTGAGATGCATTTTCTGGTACCTAGTCATTTTCAGTAGCTCTGTTTCCTTTTTGACAAACTTCCAGAGTTAATATATAGAAAATTAATAACATCAAACGTGTAAAGTTTGTAAAGAAAGATTAATGATCTTTTAAAAATGGAGAATTAGAATTGCTTTCATTTTCTTAAAAGTCTTCTGTTTGCTTTTTATTGGAGATGGAAATGGCTTTAGAAACCTTTCATAGTTGTTTGAATTGCATACAATATACAGGTAGTATTTCTGTTTGCTATCGTGCTGTAATCAGCATTATGGTTCTCCACTCTAGGATCTAGAGGAAGGACATTTTGACTTAGCTATTGATAAAGCACGTAGTGTTCCAATTGTTCTTCTAAATAGCCTTTCATATCTGCACCCCCATTCGTTTCCTGTGTCTCCCCTGAGAGAGTATCTTCTGCTGCTTCACGGAGTCCTCAGATTCTCCATCCTCCTCGTCAGCCGCCCAAGTAGCTCAGAGTATAGGTGCACAACACTGGGCCTGGCTAAATGTTATTTTCTTGATCACATGGAGTTACGTGTTGCTGGGTATGGTGAGTCTGGGAATCTGAGTCAGGAGAACTGCAACTTGGAGCCCAGCCCGGGCAGCTAAGGAAGTTATGAGACCCTGTCTCAAAATAAAAAAAGCTGGGAATATATTCAGTGCAAAGACCATTGGTTCAGTCCCCATTATTGCAAAAAAAAAAAGGAAGGGCCGGAGATGTAGCTCAGTGATAAAAGTCCTCCTGGGTTTACCCCATGGCACAGAAATACATAAATAAGATGATGCAGTCAAGCCGTGAGAATTTAACTGCTTGACTCACCGTCTGTATCGTGAATATTTCTGTCTTTGTAATTATTATACAGCTTTCTTTCAAATGGTTATTCACGTTATCTATCAAGTATTTTCTTTATTTTAAAGAGGAAAAAATAGAACAAAATTTCAAAAGCTAGTAGGGTAACAATGGTTAATACATTGCATATTGTTATCTTTAAATTAGTTACTCAGTACAAGATATCAGCATTCAAACAATATTAGCACAAACCTTTCTTTTCAGTGAACTAAGAGAAATTAGTATATCTATCTTAACGGTCTTTTACACACACACACACACACACACACACACACATGTTTTTTTTCCTTGCTTTTCCCTTCCTTTTTTTTTTTTTTTTGTGGGTACCGGGGGTCGACCTCAGGACCTCGCGCGCCTGTGCCGCTGAGCGATATCACCAGCCCTTTTCTCGTATGTGGGTTCCGGGAGTCGAACTCGGGGCCTCGCGCTTGCCAGGCAGGTGTTTATGCTGCTGAGCCATCTCACCGGCCCCTTCCCTTCCTTCTTTACTCCATTCTCCCATCCCAGTTTCTTTCTTTTTGAGCAGTTTCTTCCCGTTTTACAATATCTATTGTACATTTTGGATCTTATTTACTCTTTCAGATTCTCACACTAGGGAGACAATACGATGTTTACACATGTGCGTCCGTTTTATTTCGCTTGTATTTTCTCGAGTTGCATCCATTTACCTATAAAAGTCTCCAATTTATCCTTCTTCATGGCTGAGTAGTACTCCATTGTATAAAAAGACCACACATCTTTTTTATCCATTGCTTGGTCAATGGGCATTCGGGTTGTTTCCAAGATCTAGCTATTACAAATTGTGCTGCTGTAAACATAGGTGCACATATATCGCTGTGGTATGATGTTTTTAATTCTTCTGGGTAGATACCCAGAATAGGGATAGCTGGGTCAAATGGGACTTCCAATCCTAGTTTTTTGAGGAATCTCCACACTGATTTCCACAGTCGTTGAACCAGTCTACATTCCCACCAACAGTGGAGAAGGGTTCCTTTTTCCTCACAACCCCTGCAGCATTTATTGGTTGATTTCTTGATAATAGCCATTCTTTCTGGGGTGAGATGGAATCTCAGTGTTTTAATTTGCATCTCTTGAATGGCCAGTGATGTTGAACATTTTTTCATATATTTATTTGCCATTCGTATTTCTTTATCTGAGAAGTGTGTATTCATCTCAGATACCCATTTTTGGATTGGGTCTTTAAATTTGGGAGGTCTGATTTTTTTAGTTCTTTGTGTGTTCTCGATAGTAATCCTCTGTCTGAGGAACAGCTGGCAAACATTTTTTCCCATGTTGTGGGTTGTCTCTTCACTCTGTTGGTGGTTTCTCTTGCTGTGCAAAAGCTTTTTAGTAAGATGAGATCCCAGTTGTTGATTCTTTGTGATAGTTCCTGTACGATTTGTGTTTTATTCATAAAGTCTTTGCCTACATCAATGTCTTCAAGAGTTTTACCTATTCTATCTTCCAGCAGATTTAATGTTTCTGTTTTAATATTTAGATCTTTGATCCATTTCAAATTTAGTTTAGTGCATGGTGAAAGATATGGGTCCAATTTTAATTTTTGTCATGTGCAGAGCCAATTTTTCCGGCACCATTTATTAAAGAGGCTATCTTTCTTCCAGTGAATGTGTTTGGCACCTTTGTCAAAGATAAGGTGGCTTAGTATGTCTGGAATTGTTTCTGCATCTTCTAATCTGTTCCACTGATCTTTGGGTCTGTTTTTTTTTTTTCCCCCCCCCCAGTACCATGCTGTTTTTATCACAGTAGCTTTATAGTATAATTTCAAGTCAGGGATTGTGATGCCTCCTGCCTTGCCTTTGTTGCCCAGAATTGCCTTTGCTATTCTAGGTCTCTTCTGGTTCCAAATGAATTTTTTTTTTTTTTTTTTTTTTTTTTTGTGGGTTCCCGGGGGTCGACCTCAGGACCTCGTGTGCCAGCAGGCGCCCGTGCCGCTGAGCAATATCACTGGCCCTTTTTTTTGTATGTGGGTTCCGGGAGTTGAACTCGGGCCCTCATGCTTGCCAGGCAGGCGCTTATGCCACTGAGCCATCTCACCGGCCCTCCAAATGAATTTTTAGGATTGTTTTCTGTAATGTGTGATATACACTGTTGTAATTTTGATCAGAATTGCATTAAATCTGTATAATAGCTTTGGAAGTATGGCCATTTTCACTGTATTGGTTCTTCCTACCCAAAAGCAAGGGATGTCTTTCCATTTTCTGATATCCTCTTCAGTCTCCTTTTTCTCAAGTATTTTCTTGATAGGAATACTTTTTTTTTTTGTTTTCACACTTTTCTTTTCTCAGTTACATCCCCAGCCTTCTGACCTCAGCCTCCTAGAAAACTGGCATTACGGGCATGAGCCACCACTCACACTTTTTTTTTTTTTTGTAAAACTGTAGTGAGCACAGAGGACACAAATGTTCATCTTAATGAGTTACAGTAAAGTGAGCAGCACCCTTGTAACTACCACTCAGGTCAAGACAGCAGCATGGCCCATGTGCTCCTTCCTCCCCCTAGAGGTAACTACCATTCTGTCTTTATGGAAATTCTTTTCTTTCAGGTGGAACCATTACAGTATATGTTCTTTTGTGTCTAGCTTTTTTTCCATCAAATATCTTATTGAGACCAGTCCATATTTTTGCAAGTAGCTTGGTTCATTTTTTTTAAATTACACCATCATCACTCAATGAATGGTACTACCCTTTATTGAGTCTTTTGTACAAATGATACAACCATGAACATTCTAGTTGTTCTTTCTTATGTGTATATGCATGCTTTTCTTCAGAATACCTAAACCTAGGAGTGAAGTTGCTGAGTTATAGGACGTTTGTATCTTTAGATGGACCAGATAATTCCAAACTATATTCTCAAGTGGCTGGATCAGTTTTCAGTATACCTGTTCTGTATCATCATTGGCTGTACTCAGTATTGTTGGACTTTTAACTTTACCCATTTTGGTGGATATAATAGTATCTGAATGTAGGTTTGTTTTTCCCATGTTGGGGATGGACCCCAGGGCCTAGCACATACTAGGCAGACACTGTATCACTGAGCCGTTGGGCTGTACTTCAAGCCATTCGTGTTTTTAATTTTTGTGATTTTGTGTTTATTGTTAGTGGGGTTAAATATCTTTTATGTGTCTTTTGGGCATTTGGATAGTCACCTTTATGTCGTGTCTAGTTCCACATCTTTTTTTCCTTTTTCTTACTGATTTACCTGGTCTTTAATTGGTAACATATTGCAGATGTATTCCTCATCTGTATAGTAACTTGACCTTTTCACTGCGTTAATACTGTAGTCCCTTTGGTGAGTAGGTCTTAATTTTAATATAGTTGAATTGTGAATTTTCTCCTTTATAAAGTTAACACTTTTTATATCTTAGAAATGATGCTTTTAGGTTAAAAGGTATACAGTTTGAACACTCCTAATGGCAAAAATTCAAAATCCAAATTTAACTGCCAACGTTGTGATACATGGGAAAGTCTATATTTGGCCTCAAGTGATGGGTCATAGTTAAAATGCAGTAGCATTAAAAATATTATATGCATTATGCTATGGGTGTAAGTTGTATATAAAACATAAATTCCATGTTAGATTTGGGTCCCATTCCCAAGATATATTATGGTATATATACAGATAATCCAAAATCTGAAAAATGTCCAGAACCCAAAACACTTCTGGCCCAAGCATTTTGTATAAGGGATGCTCAATCTGTATGCTGTTCTTTTAAGACTTTTTCTTGTTTACCGTCCCATTGGCAATGTCTGAACCTTTTGATACCATCGTCATTTTACCAGTATGATTTTTCCCTGATGTTGGCCACAAATAGACTTTTGGGGTCAAGGCTGCCAGTGTAATAGACCTCTGCTCATTAGTGAGCATTCTATCTTACTTGGTCCATGAGAATCAGAGATTAGTTTCATCATTCCAAGTATATACCAGAGCCAATAAGCATAATTTTAATATTAATATTAAATTTTTTTCTCAGCTTTTGCAGAGGCACATTTATGGCTAATAGGGAAAAGAGAAAAAGATGCCAAAAAATTTTTTTTAATTTAAGAAACATAATTTTACCTTAAAATTAATGAAAATAAATATATGAAAGCTTAATGGGTCAAGAGATCTATGAAATTGATATTAGATGGTTATGTGTTACCCTTTTTTACTTTATGGTATATTTTTAAAGAGGTAGAATCATGATTTTACCTACTCTTTAACATACATTTATTCAGTGACGATATTCTGTCCTTTGTTACACCTTATCTCTTCTCCTCTCTCTCCAGTTCTCAATATGTATTTACAATCTTCTCCCGGACTATTTTTCATTTTTATTTTTTGCAGTGCTGGGGATTGAACCCAGGGCCTTGTGCATGCTAGCTAGGCAAGTGCTTTGCCTCTAAGCTACATTCCCAGCCTACTTCCTAAATTGCAGGTGTAGGCAGCTCCTGAGCTCTCTTTGAGAATAAGTAGAGTCAACGTTGAGACCGTGCGGGGAGCCGGTTGGGAGATGGAATGCAGGGTAGAGCTCTCCTGTGAAGGCAGCAGGTTGTCACTGTTGGATAAGGGTTAGCTCATCTGTAGTTTTCACTAGACTTGTATCATAGACTAACTCTTCTTCCTGCCTCCAGACGTCTCATGGTTTTTAGAATAAAATTCCGAAAACTCAGATCATTTCCCAAACTAATATCCTTTAGAGACTGCAGAACAATGCAGATCTCAGTTGCTTCACACATTGCCTTATCATCTACTCTCTTGCCATTTAGCCTCTGATGTATCCAGTTTCCCACATCCCTGCTGAAATCTAGTTTCCTGAGTTTGTAATATTTTTTCACATTTGCTTGTCCTACTACCTAGAACTTCCTAATGTCTCCCGTATGGCCAGCCCATCTCCCTAGTAGTTGACTTCTTTTAAAATTCATTTCTAGCAACACATCCCCTAGGGAAGCCTTGTCTCCCTGATCTTTATTCATGGGCCCACACCCCCTTCCCTGTACTCCGTGAATTAGATGGCCTCTCTTCTCGGCTGTTGCAGCTCTCTGTGTATACCTCTGTAACTGCCGTTTGTATTGTAATCCATTTGATTTCTCCTTACTCAGGTGAGTCCCTTGAGGTTAGGGCGTGATTCCTGCTGTCAGCACCACCACCACTTCGAACTAGGTCTGTGTAACAGTAGTTTTAGGAGGTGGCCTATAAATGTTTAATGAATGATTGAATGCAAAAGTATACCTAACTTTCCGAATGGTATGTTTATGAAAAGAACTTGCTGAGAAAGAGCTTAGTTAGAAAGTGATAGGAACTGAGTATTCTAAATCCCAGGCTCAGTAGTAGAGTATTTGGCTAGCATATGTGAAGCCCTGGATTGTATCCCCAGCACTGCAAAAACAAATGAAAGAACACTAAGTCTCCCTTCCCTAAGAGCATACGAATTTAGGAGAGACTACTGTGCTAACAGAATTTGTAGCGATTTGTTCACCTGAGTTGTAACTTTCTGTCACAGAAGGATGCCCTGCAGTGGTCTCGAAATACAGCTGCAGTGGAGGGAGAGGAGCCAGAGGACTCAGCTGATGTGGAGAGCTGTGGGTCGAATGAAGCCAGCACTGTGAGTGGTGAAAATGATGGTAAGTGCCTTAACAAGATGAGGGAAAACCTCCAAGCAGTCTCTAGGAAGTAATTTTTATTTCTTTCTCTTCCAGTATCTCTTGATGAAACATCTTCAAATGCATCCTGTTCCACAGAATCTCAGAATCGACCCCTATCCTGTCCCAGGGACAACTCTAGAGCTTCCTCTCAGGTTAGGAAGGACAGTTTGTGACCAGCCTGGGAGAATGAATGAGGGCAGGCATCAGACAGGATTCTTCCTCCTCCTACAGTTAGCTGGGGCATGTCTGAAAAATGGAGGAAATAAATTCAGTCTTTATCTTAGTACCATTTAAAAGTGTACCAAGCCGGGTGTGGTGGCGCACACCTGTACTCCCAGCACTCGGGAGGCTGAGGCAGGATGATTACCTTGAGTTCGAGGTGAGCCTGTGCCACGTAGTGAGTTCAAAGCTAGTCAGAACTATGTAGCGAGACCCTGTCTCCAAAAAGGTGGGCCATAGGAAAATGGACTTGTTAGGTCCAAGAGCAGAATGATTTTTTTTTCTTTACTTCCTGGAAATTTCTGTTATTCTTCTGATACACATGTAAACGTCCAGGGAGGAGGGCAGTACGGTGCAGAGTGGTAAGAATATGAGCTCGGGAGCTGGCCGTTTGAATGGTGGCCAAGCCGCCTACTAGCTCTGGCAAGTTCCTTACCTGTAAAGTGGGGATAGCAACACCTTTTTTGAAGTTTAGGGTGATGCTTGACAGTGGTGGGCATACAGCTCAGTATCGTTAGTGCTGTTTTCGGTCTTACCTGGCAGATTTGACTGTACATGAACTCTTTCACTAGAGAGGGGTAGGATGGGGTGAAGAGAGAGTACTGTTGGGGCTCTGCAGATGACACAGGCTCTCTTTTCTATACCCTCTGGGAATACAGGTGAACAAACAAAAGAAAAAGACTGGGGTGATGCTGCCTCGAGTCGTCCTGACTCCTCTGAAGGTAAACGGGGCCCACGTGGAATCTGCAGCAGGTATGTATACTGTCATGGTTGCGGTGCTCTTTCCTCAGGTCCTGGGGACCTGGCCTCCCTCTGTCAGCATCTCTGAGTAGCAGTTGATGCAGTAGAGCTGTTGAGCCAGAGCCAGGAGACCTGCCCTCTGCAGAAGGCAGCACAGTGTGGTGGTGAGGCCTGCTGTGGGTCCTGGTGCTGGGCTCTGCCATGTGCCCTCCTCTTTGCCTCCCAGGGCAGTCATGAGCGTTCGATGAAGGATTGCGCCTGTGCTTTGTAGAAGGTGTAGTGCTGTACAAATGAAGGCAGTGGTTTGGCATTCTTAAGGTGATATTTTAAAGCCAGACCATAAACTGGTGATTTCTGTCAGCCCAGGGCTGGGAGATGGAAGCACCCCAGTATTGCTGGCAGCATGTCAGGGAGAGCTGGGAGAAGTAAACTTGTCTGACAGCCATGGGTGCGGCATGTGATGCTTTTGACCAGTGGAATGCTGTGCCTTCAGGGTTCTCGGGCCGCCACGCCGATGGCGAGAGTGGCAGCCCGTCCAGCAGCAGCAGCGGCTCTTTGGCCCTGGGCAGCGCTGCTATTCGTGGCCAGGCCGAGGTCGCCCGGGACCCTGCCCCGCTCCTGAGAGGCTTCCGGAAGCCGGCCACAGGTGAGTGGCTTGGCACTCGTTTCTCTGCCTATAAAGGGGGCCCCAGCAGGCCTAGTGAGAAGATGATGTCATCTCCTCTAGTTCCAGTTTATTTTTACTTCTTGGGTAGCCCTCTATTTTTTGTTTTTACCTTGTATTTTGGTCATTTCATGTCTGGATCTCTGCTAGGCCTTGAGTGAACTCCTCGTAGGCAGAGATGGTGCCACACTGCTCCTGCTCTATCCCTGTATGGCAGTGGTGGTGAGCCTGAGGCACGTGCTTGTGCTCCAGCGGGCTGTTTGTATCATTGAAAGCTCTAAAAGGTTCTCCATCATTGATGTAGGGCATACAGTACCTGCCCGTGGTATATTGCTTTGTAACTGGTTGCATGAGTGAAAATTGCTTCTGAGCTTCTCTGTGAAGGATTCCCCTATCTGTTTTCTTTGATAGCATCCTGTCATGCCTGCTCTCAATGTCCAGTCTCTACCAGACTCTCCCCTCTTATAACTGAGTTAGTGTACTGAATGGAAACGTTGAATTCTGGGGTTGCACACAAATTCAGTAGTGCTACGTTGTGCACCTCCTGCAGTGAGATTATATGCAATGCTAATGTACTATTTGCTCTTTCAGGATTTATTTCTTACGGCCTCTGTGCTATGAGTTTTTGTAAATGGGCCACATGAAACCATTATGAAACCATTAAGAAGACTAGCTTTGGATTCTGAAAATTAGAATATACCATTCCCCAAGTAGGAACTAGGTTTGCTGTCTTGCTACTTTTTCCAAGTCATCAGCAGTGCCCAATCTAAAATCTCACAGGTCTCTCTTTATAATGATTTTTTTTTAAATAAAAGAAACATTTGTTTGAGCTTTTGAGAGGTATTGACTTTGAACAACCGTTAGTACATTTCAGCCCAAAGACTGTACCTCACAGAAGGCTTCTACAGGTTTTTATGTAGTATTTTGACTAGATTTGTTTTTAGACAGCTTCCATCCTTTCTCCGGTTGGGCTCTGTGGAGCCTGTTCTGCAGCCTTAGAGGGAAGCTCAGAACCTGCTGCCGCCTGGTTTTCCATGGGAATAGTGTCCTCTTCAGGCTGTGATACAGCCTGGTACAGAGCGTTGTCCAAGGGGCAGCAAGCCTGAGTGTTCATTAGGTGTGATGGCACCAACAGTAACCTGGGAAGAGCAGTTGTAGCATACAGATTGGGACAGGTTGGACAGTTGAACACATTGTGTACAGAACGGAGTTCTGGATAGGTTGGTGCTGCCACCAAGTATCCCACCAGTTGGCATTGGCTTGTTTGTTTTTGTTTTTGTTGTTGCTTTATTTAAATGAATTGAAAATCTATACCTTGCTTCAAAAATCACAGGTCAGATGAAGCGCAATAGAGGGGAAGAGATAGATTTTGAGACTCCTGGGTCTATTCTTGTCAACACCAACCTCCGGGCCCTGATAAACTCCAGGACCTTCCATGCCTTGCCGTCACACTTCCAGCAGCAGCTCCTCTTTCTCCTGCCTGAAGTAGACAGACAGGTACAGATACCTAGCCTCCTCTTGGCCTCTACCTACGTGGCCTCCTCTTCTAAGTTTTCTTATTTATTTTCACTTTTTTTCCTCAAAACTTCTAGGTGGGAACAGATGGCTTGTTGCGCCTCAGCAGTAGCGCACTGAATAATGAATTTTTCACCCATGCAGCTCAGAGCTG
The DNA here is from genome assembly GCA_028451465.1 of Erethizon dorsatum. Lineage (NCBI taxonomy): Eukaryota > Metazoa > Chordata > Mammalia > Rodentia > Erethizontidae > Erethizon > Erethizon dorsatum. The sequence continues at coordinate 2,938,286 of CM051840.1, forward strand.
GCGGGAACGCCTGGCTGATGGTAAGTAGATTCTGTCTCAGATAGCTTGAGATGTTTGTTCCTGCCGTATGTGGCATTCATTTCTTCTGATGTGTAAAGCCCATGCACTCAATTTTTCACCAGTCTCTCTTTGTCAAGGATTATTTAGCATAAGATAGGCTTTCCTCACAGTACTGATAAATGTAGTGGGTATTAATGTGCCACACAGCTCTGAAAAGGTAGCAGGATATTTGGATTCCACTCTCTTGGAAATCCACTGTGCATTTCCTTTTCATGAAAACAGTACATACCTATTCCAGTAGTCATGGCGTTGTCTGGAAGGATGGAAGTGCATCGTAATGTTGACCTGTTAAGTTCCACCATTCTCTTCTTGGGCATAGTCACTTGGAGTAAATGTTGGCTTCTTTTAATTTAATTTTTGTGTGGAAGCTACTTGGGGAATGTCTTAAGAGGACCCAAGACACCTGTGGGGTTAATGACTCCTGGCAGGTCTACATACAGTCAAACTCAGGGCTATAATTTATTACAGCAAAAGAATATAAAACAGAATCAGCAAAGGAGGAGGAACAAGGGGTGAGAGACAGGGAAAGCCAGAGGCAAGCTTCCAAGGTCCTCAATGTGGAGGCACACAGAACACATTTAATTCTTCCAGAAACAAATTGTGACAACACTAGTAAATATTTACCAGGGGTGCCCATTAAAGGCTTGGTGCCCAAGATTTTTATTTGGGCTAATCATGTAGAAACCTACTGCCCAAATTCCAAAAAGGAAAAACTGTATTGTTGGCATCAGCAGTTCAGGGACAGTGAGCCACTCCTGTCAGTGTGGTGGGAAGTCTTGAAAGCTAAGTTCAACATGTCAGCCAAGGGCCATCCTTGTAAGTTGGTCCCTTCTAAAGATAAACAGTCAAGCCTGCTTTATTAACATTTTTCTACACAGTAAGTCTGAGTGTTTTGTTTGTTTATTGTTTTGCTTTTTCTTTCTTTCTTTTTTTTTTTTGTGGGTACCGGGGGGTCGACCTCAGGACCTCACGCGCCAGCAGTGAGCGATATCACCGGCCCCTTTTGCGTATGTGGGATCCGGGAGTCGAACTCGGATCCTCACGCTTGCAAGGCAGGTGCTTATGCCGCTGAGCCATCTCACCAGCCCCTTGTTTTGCTTTTTCGAATGACTTTTTTGCTCCTGACTGATAACTTCAGGGAAGAATAAATTTCTCTCATAGCAGACTCTAGCTCTGTCCTGAGTAAGAGCATGATGTAAAAGGGCCACTGGATGAGAGGAGCATATCCTGTAAAAATTTGTGGTGTGCTAGAACTAGAAGACTTGGCTGTCTGTAGGATAGGCATTAATATCCTGAATGCAGTCACTGCAGAAATCTTCTTTCACTCTAGGTGAATTTACCCATGAGATGCAAGTCAGGATTCGACAGGAAATGGAGAAGGAAAAGAAGGTGGAACAATGGAAAGAAAAGTTCTTTGAAGACTACTACGGACAGAGGTAAGGCATTTGATCCCATGAGCTCTGGTGTGGGCATTTGAGGAGATAGAGGTAGTTGGCCTTCCAAATCTGTAGGTTTTTGCATCCACAGCTTCAAACAACTGTGGTTTGAAAACATCAGGAGAAAAATTGCATCTCTACTGAACATGTATAGACTTTTCCCTTTGTCATTATTCCCTAAAAACACAATGTAACAAGTGCTTTACATTGTGTTAGGTACCATAAATAATACGAAAATTATTTAAAGTACAGTAGGTCCCTGACTCACAAATGAATGAATTCCATTCCAGGAGAACACTTGTAAGTTGGATTAGTCCATATCTGACAAAGTGAGTCTTACGCAGTACACCTGTCAACGTTCACAACGCGAATGTTTTTAAGTTGGGGACTTAACTGTATACAGGAAGAGGGCTAGGGATATAGCTTAGTGGTAGAATGCTTGTCTGGCATGCATGATGCCAGTGGTGGAGTTTGAGCTCCACCGCTGCAAAAATAAATATACAGGACATTTTACATAGGCTAGATGCAAATATTATGCCATTTCATATAAGGGATTTGACGATGTGTGGATTTTGGCTTCCACTGGCAGTCCTGGAACAAATTCTCTGTGTACACCAAGAGATAACTGGAGTACGTACTTCTGTGTTGGATGAGAATGTGGAGATTGCAGTTACATGGGTCATGCAGCTTAATGCCATTCCCAGTGAAGCTGATATATGTTTTTCCTTAGTTAGTATTACGTACCATGTAGATTGCTAATACCTACATATGTGTATATTTACGTATTTCTATATGTACCTATCTGTTTATCTGTGTATTTGTTATATCTACGTATCTGAGTGTGTATTAATGATAGAAATAAGAGACGTGTCCTCCTCCGGCCTGTAACTGATGGTGTAATTTTGGTTTACAGATTGGGTTTGACCAAAGAAGAATCATTGCAGCAGAATGTGAGCCAGGAGGAGACCGAAATCAAGAGTGGCTTGTGTGTCCCAGGAGAATCACCACGGCCACAGCGTGGTCCAGTGATACGCCGAGATGGGCATTTTAAGAAACGATCTCGGCCAGATCTCCGAAGCAGAACCAGGAGGAGTCTGTGCAAAAAACAGGAGCCAGAACAAGCAGGGATTGCTAAGAATGCAAACTCTGTGGCACCAGACATTGCACTCTCCAAGGGTGGGGAGGCTAAAACTGGCTCAGCCAGGGTGAGCAGTCCCCCCGTGCCAAGCGTATCCTCTGCAGCATCTGCCCCAGGGCTTCCTCAGTGCCCTGGCGAACTTGTGGCTTCCCACATCCAGACGGAGCCAGATAACGCGGCACATGCCTCTGCGTCTCCAGACAGAATTCCCTGCTTGTCTCAGGATACTGTGGATCAGGAGCCCAAGGATCAGAAAAGGAAATCCTTTGAGCAGGCGGCCTCTGCATCCTTTCCCGAAAAGAAGCCGCGGCTTGAAGATCGTCAGTCCTTTCGTAACACAATTGAAAGTGTTCACACCGAAAAGCCACAGCCCACTAAAGAGGAGCCCAAAGTCCCGCCCATCCGGGTAGGAGGCTCTTGGATTCCTGGTGGCCCTGGTGCCAGGTTTTCTTTGAGGGTCTTGAGATTATAGAGCCCCTTTGCAAGGACAGAGACCCCGGAGCCCTACTTTAAATTATGTGGGAACACAGCTCTACAAAAGGAGCTTTTCTTGACTGACTTAAAGGCTGGGGGATAGTTCAGCAGTGACTTTCTTCACTGCTTTGTTTATAAAATTACCCCTAGAGGTCAGAATCCTTTGGAGTTTTTAATCTTTTATTAGATACTGTTAGATTCTTTGCTGTAGTGACTCACACAGTCCCACCAAAAAATAAATTTAGAAGTGTGGCATAAACAGCCCTTCAACAGAATCTCAGAACGAAGTAGTAGTATATATAGACCACCATTTTAGTGTGATTATTGATTCCCTAGGCCATGACCTCTAAGCTAATAGTATCCCAGATTTGCTTTATACTTCCTAGTTTGGGTACCCAGTTAAAATTGTTTCCCTGTGCTTTTCTTGCAGATTCAACTTTCACGTATCAAACCACCCTGGGTGGTTAAAGGTCAGCCCACTTACCAGATATGCCCCCGGATCATCCCCATCACAGAGTCCTCCTGCCGGGGCTGGACTGGTACCAGGACCCTTGCAGACATTAAAGCCCGTGCTCTGCAGGCCCGAGGGGCGAGAGTCCACCACTGCCATCGAGAGACGGCCACCACTGCCATCGGAGGGGGGGGTGGCCCGGGTGGAGGTGGCGGCGGGGCCACCGATGAGGGAGGTGGCAGAGGCAGCAGCTGTAGTGATGGTGGTGAGGCCTGTGGCCACCCTGAGCCCAGGGGAGCTCCGGGCACCCCCAGAGAGTGTACGTCAGATCTACAGCGAGCACAACTACTGCCGCCTTGTCCTCTGAATGGGCAGCACACACAGGCTGGAGCTGCCATGTCCAGGGCCAGGAGAGAAGACTTGGCTTCTCACAGAAAGGAGGAAAACTGCCCACTGCAGAGGATTTCAGGTGTACTCATAAGTGGGCTGGATGATGCCTCCCAGCCCCCCATGGCTCCCACTGGGGACCAGCCATGCCAGGCTTTGCCCTCACTGTCATCCCAAACCCCAGTGGCCGAGGGGTTAGCAGAGCAGCCTGAGTTACATCAAGGTACCAGAACTGAGTGTGAGTGTGACACCATTTCCTGGGAAGTGGATAGTGGGAAACAAGGAGCCACTGTTCCTCTAGAGAATGGTCCCGTACAGTCTCTATTGGGAGACGCATCAGTGGGAGGAACTGGCCAGACCGTCCGCAGTAATCCTACCGTGAAGGATCCTGTAAACGTGACCCCCAGTTCCTCACCTGAATCATCACTGACTGGCTCCCTGCAGGACAGACCATTCGATGACAGATTAGGACTTGGTGACTCAGGCCCACCCGTGAGGGAAAGTTATAGTAGACAAGAAACTTTGAGAAGCGAGGCTCTCACTTCCGATAATGCTGCTCTTTGGAGTCCCATCCTGTCGAATGACAAGGTATTGAACCAATCTGAGCCAGAATCCAGAGAAAATGTACCATGCGTGGAGCCCCAGGTTGGAGAAGAGTGGGAGAAAGCAGCTCCCCTTATCACCATGTTATCTGGGGGCTTGGCAGCTGAGGAGGGTGTGGCTCCCCCTGACAACTGTACTTCACTCTGGACTGTGCCATCTCGAGGAGCCATGGGTGGCACTGACATGGAGGACAAGCAGGTAGACGTTGAAAAGCTGAAAACCAGTGGAGAATGTGAAGCACTGAGTCCTAATAGCGAATCCACAGATACAGCATCTGACTTTGAAGGCCACCTGACTGAGGAGAGCAGTGAGGCTGACATTAGTGAAGCCACTGTGAAGAAGGGATCCTTGGTGGAAAAGGATACCAAGTATGATTGGAACCAGTCTGCCTCACTGTCCAAGGTGCACAGTGACCTGAGTCTCGTTACAAGGACAGAGGGGGTGGTTACTTCTCAGAGCTGGGTTTCTCGAGTATGTGCGGTACCCCAGAAGATCCCAGACTCCCTCCTGCTGGCCAGTAGCGAGTACCAGCCAAGACCCATGTGCTTGGCCAGGCCTGGGGCCACAGTGGAGGCCAGCAACCCACTCGCAGTGCAGTTGCTACAGGGTAACCTGCCCCTAGAGAAGGCTCTTCCTCCAGCCCATGGCAGCGGCAAGCCAGAATCCCCACAACTGCCACTTACAAAAGAACAGAGCCATGGTGGCCCCCTGGCCATAGGATCTTTGCATAATACTGGGGAAAATGGTCACATGATTAGCAAAAACAGTCCTGGTTCTTTAAGAGTGTTAAAGGATCCTCTTCTGCCTGAGAGACATGAAGCAAACAGTCTTGGCAGGGTAGAGGCCACCCAAGCTCCTGGAGCACACCAGAAGATTTCCAAGTTGGCTCAGAGTTTAGACCCCCTGCAGCCAGTGGCAAATCTGATGACTTCCTCTGGGAAACTGGAAGAAGTGGGTTCCAAAGGGCAGCACTCTCCCTTTAGTTTTGAAGATAAGGATATCCGGGATGCATCCCAGTGCGGTAATTCAAATGCTGCTTCAAATCCAGGAGACCTCACTACCTCGAGAGCACCTTGTTTCTCATCTCCAAATGTGATCTCCTTTGGTCCAAAGCAGACATTTGGGGCTCTGAGTAATGTTGGAGGCGAAGGGAAAAAGCTTTTTGGCCCAAGGAACATGACTGCAACCATTCAGTGCCCCAGGCCTGCAGACCCGACGCTGCTGCCTTCTGAGGTCCCTCCAGTTTTTCCCAATAGGAAGTTGGGGCCGAGCAAAAACTGTGTGTCTGATGGGATACAGACTGCAAAGGCAGACTGGGTTCCAAAGCCACCGCCTGCCTCTGTTAGCGGCAAGAATGAAAAGACTGTGGGGAGTCCTCCTAAGGCAGATGCAGAGAACAGAAAAGCTGCTGGGCACAGTCCTCTGGAACTGGTGGGTCACTTGCAAGGGATGCCCTTTGTCATGGACTTGCCCTTCTGGAAGTTACCCCGAGAGCCAGGGAAAGGGCTCAGCCAGCCTCTAGAGCCTTCTTCCATTCCCTCCCAGCTCAACATCAAGCAGGCTTTTTATGGGAAGCTTTCTAAACTCCAGTTGAGTTCCACCAGCTTTAATTACTCTTCCAGCTCACCAACCTTTCCCAAAGGCCTTGCTGGAAGTGTGGTGCAGCTGAGCCACAAAGCAAACTTTGGTGCAAGCCACAGTGCATCACTCTCCTTGCAGATGTTCACTGACAGCAGCACGGTGGAAAGTATCTCGCTCCAGTGTGCGTGCAGCCTGAAAGCCATGATCATGTGCCAAGGCTGTGGTGCATTCTGCCACGATGACTGTATTGGACCCTCAAAGCTCTGTGTATTGTGCCTTGTGGTGAGATAATAAATTATGGCCATTGGAAAAATTGTATATTTAGTGTGTGTATTTTGATAATGATGGATCTTAAATCTGTATACAGAATAATACTGATATAATAGACTCTGTCTCTAGGCAAGAGCACTGTTGTCTCCCCCCTAAAATTACAGTGCTAAAGCCTTTGTCACTGGTTACCCTCTGGTCTTCAGGAAGGGTTTCCTGGGTGGCAATCTGGGTTGGCCAAGGTTGGCCAGCCCGAGTCCTCTTGAGATAGAGCTGGTGTGGCAGGGGAGCCTGCCTGACACCCAGAGGGACTTGAAATTGAGATCAGAAGGTTGTGTTCTCCACCAAGGGAACTTGCACACCTGAACTGAGCAGGAACCTCAGTCTTCCACTGCCCCCTCCCTGCCATCTTTCACTTCAAGGAGTTGATGGTTGGGGAAGAAGCCACATAGGGTTAAATTAACTCCCCATCATTGCCCACCAGTGGGATCAAGCACCTGCTGACTTCAGGGTCAGAGTTAAGTCATTTGCTAGTTGATGGAGCCAGTTTGACCTTTGCTTGTATTGCTGCAGCTAGTTTGGAACATCCACTGGGCCCACAGGATGTTTTGGAAGCTTGAATAGCCCTGCTTGGACGATAGGGTCAGGGATTGGGGTTGTCTGCTATGAAAATGCCATCTGTCAACCTTGTGAGTCAACTGTATGGACATTCGCAGGTGACTTTGCTTGCCACCCACCCCGTCACATTGGACTCGGGGTGGGCATCTCCATGAACCTGTGTATGTGAAAGTCATTTTACATTTCCAAACAGTGTGTGTTTCATATTTTTATATTTTTAACTCTTTATTCTTGGATGTATAAAGTGAACTTTTGGGCTTCTGTAAGTATGCTCTATGCACCTCTAATGTTTTATCCTGTATTTATATGTTGTACACAGTACTGGCCAATTCTGTAAATGGATGTATTGTACAGAGAACACGGACGTCTCTTCCTTATTTTACGTCTTCAGCATCGTTAAAATGGTGTCATTTACTTCTCTATGCTGATTATCAGAGCCACTGAGTGTTGTGCTGCCTGACGTGAGAGGAAAGTGACTGACTCATTTGTCAGGTTGGCCTGGTGTTTTGTCACCTGTCACCAGGGGATCAACCATAGCCTGCAGAGCCACAGTCAGCCCACCTGCACACCACTAAGCAGATGCATCTTGCTTCCTGTATCTCTTCTCTTCCAGCCTTTAATGGCTGCTTGCTCCATATGTGACAAATCAGAACCACCAGTGTTAACTGCTTCTGGATTCACGAGTAGTTCCCCAGGCCGCCCCCAGGTAGGCTTCCTGCATCTGGCTCCAGGGTCTCCACCTGTCACAGCAATACCTGGTACTACCAGGCTTCTTTGGACATTTTTGGCAGCAGGTTTGGGAAGAAACAGCCTTTGTCCCTGCTACCTGCCTCTCTCCCAACACACATCCAACAGGTAGATGCCCCTGTGTTTGTCTTCCCTGTTTCCTCCCTTCTTTCTCAACGTAGTGAAGAGTTGAGAGTCTTCCTTGTTAATTTAGGTGTGTCTCCCTGTGCGAGTGCTTCTGTATGAAGTATAAAATTTGTATGCCTTGGGCAAGTCTCATCTCACCCGAAAGCCCCGCCCCCATTAACTGAGGTGGCATTGTTATCTGAAGTGTGAGTGGGAAGTCAGCAATGCTGTGATTTAAATGCGGTATAGACGAAGTCATCAGCTAGAGTCTGTTTACCAAAGATCGGGAGCAGAGGCCCAAACACGTCCAGTCCTCTTCCTTCTGGGACCTTTAGGGCCACTCAAGGGTATAGTTTGACACTGGTCTGGTTCATGGGGCTGCCCAGAGAAAAGCACTGCTCTTGTATGTCTCGTGGTATTGGAAAAATAAACTTGTACAACCTGTATTTGTAGTCTCCATCCTCTGTAGCCGCCTGCTGGTGTGGGAGGTGAGGTTCAAGTGCAGAGCTGGACTTGGAGGGGCCGATGCCAGCGCTTCTTCCCAGGACCCTGGACTCAAGTTCCTACCTGTGAGACTCTTAGAAGGTTAGAAAGGAATGACTTGTTGCCTTCACTGGTTTTGGACTCTTGTTTCTGATTTGAACTGTGCCATCTCATGGACTAGAGTCAGAAATCTAGTGGAAGTGATGAGTGCTTTCCTCTATAAATGAAAGCTGTAAATAGTGACCTCCCTCTGCAGCTTGCTCATCCAAACTGCCTCCCTGAGGCTGAGATTGTCAAATAGAGTTCAGATGGTTAATTGGTGGTCTGCAGGTGGGTAACCAGTTCATCCCTTGCCTTGCCCTGAAGTGAGTACTCAGTTGGCTGATGCTCCAGCGAGGCTGAGTGGGTGCCAGGTGCTGCTGGGGTTAGCTTCTCAGTCTCCAGAAAATACATGGTTTTGCACTTATTAGAGACAATATGTAATAAGCTGAAAGTAAAGCCACATGATGTAAAACTTACAGTTCCATTACTTATGATTTGGAGAATGTAAACCAGTGTGGCAGGATGCCCCTTGAGGGGGCATTCTCAGTTGCCATTTTGCAGCAGTGCTGTTTGAAAATCTATTACGTGGGTCTGGTGACTAGGTGAATGCCCAATGGTGGTGGTGTGTACTTGTGTCTTTGTGTCTCTGCATTCTTTGTCCACCCACTTGTATCTGCAGGAGCTTAAAATGCTTTAGAAGCCAGGGTGGGGACTGTACCTTGCCAATCGCATCTCAGCCAGGAGGCAGGTAGTGTGGTGGGTTAGAGTAACGCTGTGCTGCAGGGCAGCTTTGGGGACCTGAGTCACAATCTTTGTGCCAGCTGCCCTGACTAGATGGGTACTAGTTCTGCATCAGGTTGTTGGTGCCTACCACCTAGGAGATAGTGCTAACTAGCTTGTGCTAGGTCCAGATAGTACCAGCATTGTGACCTTACAGTAGAAATCTGAACAGCTGACATCTGTTTCACTTGTGGCTGAGAGGGAGCTTTTGGGATTTGAGGCTTGTTGCACTGAGGGCCGGTGCAGGCTATGAAGCTGACACCTGGTTTTTGGTCTGAGGCTACATTTGAGTGTAGTGCTGAGATTAGAGACAATATTTGGGGAAGGAGTTTTGCTTACCCAGTGGTACAAGGAAACCAGATGTTTCAGTGTATGAAAAGAATTCTGTTGGCCTGCGGTGATACCATTAATTTGTCTGGGACAACTTGCTGTAGAAGTAAGACTCTGCTTGCGAGAGGGGGGTCCATTTATTATGCACACATGTTGAACAGAGCAGCCTGCGTCTGTGGACCAAAAGGTCGGCCTGCTGTGAAAGGCAGATGCCAGGGCTGCCCTTTGGGCAGGTGTGCTTTGAAGCTGGAGAGAGGATGGGATTTGTGACTTTGGAGATTGCAATTTGAAACCCAAGTTGGACAGTTCCCATGGTCCTCTTGGCATCAATTTGAAAGCCTGGAAAATGAACCTCCACTGCAAGACAGACGAGCACTTGCTATGCACAGTGCCATTGACATTGCTGCTTTCCTCGGTTGATGGGCTTCACTGTTCTGGAGACACTGTTTCTGGGAGTATTGAAAATGCTGCATAGTGTTTAGAGGGGTACAGAGGGTCACAAGGTAGCTGGGTTCCCTCATTTAGCAACACTGGCTGATAAACGTAACAGCATCAGAGTTTGTTTACTTTTTTGGTACCGGGAATGGGATTCAGGACCTTGTGCTTGCCAGGCATATGCTGTGCCACTGAGCTCAATAAAGAGGTGATGGGACCTTGCAAGGACTTTTTTTTAAGTTTCCTGTAACTGTTAAGCTTCCCTAGTGCATTTTAAATGATTTTTTTAAAAGGCTGCCTATGCACGTTCTCCCCTTCCCTCATTGAGTTCAAGGAAGGTTCACCTGTTTTCAGTGAATTTGATTTGACTGGTGTAAGGGGGCATTTCCCTTTTGATGATGTCCTGTGTCCACTGTTAACAGCAGTGGTCTGGAGTGCTGTTTGAAGAAGCCAGACTGGAACAACCAGCACTTTTCTGTCCTCGAGCGGTTTTTCCTAGGGACCCCAGTACTCCAGGGAGCGGTGAGCAGCAGCATTTCTGCGGAGGTGAGTGTGTGCTGGCCAGGAGGCCCTGGGGTCTGTGCGAAGTTGCTGTACTCTGGAGATGCTGTCCTAGGTTGTGGGGCTTTAAGGGTCCCTTAGTGTAGTAAGTCTCAAGAGTGGTGATTTCAGTGGGACAGGAATTTTCTTGGCATCACTAAGGATTTGGTGTCCCTTGACCCCCACGTCCATTGGGAAGGGTGTCTTGTTCCCGCCATACCTGCAGCTGTCTGAGGCTTGGCTCGCCCCAGAGGTGCAGGGTGCTGAGCCGCCTCCGATGCATGTATTTGGCTACTACACAGAATTTTTCCTTTTTTTTTTTTTTCAGGATTCTTACGCCATTATTAAAAAATAAGAGGTTTTATTAATGACAAGTGCTAATACAGGTGTGTGCATGTATACACAATTTGAACAGTAAAATCTATGCTTTTAACTCAGAATCAGATTGTTTTTAAACCCGTGACAATCAGTTTGTTCCCACTATATTCCTGCAATTTTCCCTTAAAGCTTAACCTTGTGATGCATGGAGATTAAATGGAAAATGTGTGCACAGATAAATTTGGGGGAAAGTGGAACTTTTTTTTTTCCTTCCAGTAGGATTCAGGGGTTGGCTTAGAATGGAATGCCAGGTACTGAAGGTATAGAACCAGGGGTTATGTTTGCTCAGTTTTCTAAAACTAGCACCTAGGGATTGCTATAGGAATTTGGTTTCAGTCAGCTGGTCACACAGTAGGGTGACCTTTTACCCCGTGCACCCGTAATATTTTAAGTGCGGATAAGGTGATTGTGAGACAAAATATAGTGCATGGAGGGCTTGCTACCTGTGCGGGCCACCTGTTGAGCATCCTAGAAAAGTTTCTCCACTTTCTAACAGGCTGGGTACAGAACCAGAATTACAGGTTTATTTGTTGAAGACAACTTATGGACTTCCTTGTGCCAGATTATTGGTTAGGAAAAGGTGAAATCTACCTGTAGAAAGATGTTCTGGTGCTAAACTAGATTTGGGAAGGACAAGAGTTGGGTGCCAGTGCTGCTGTTGGTAGGATACAGAAGCACAATGTTCGGTTTGTTGTTCAGTGTTTATTAAGTAGATTCAGTCTTATATATGATATACAGATTCAAAAGGAAGAGGTTCCACATACATATGAAATCAGTGCATTTAGCAGTAATACCATGGAGATAACAGCTCGATTAACAGCTCATTGGTCTTCTGTTAAGTGAGGGAGAGGGAGTCGGCCTGTGCTAGTCATTCCACAAACGAAACAGAATTTAGTTGCATCACGTAGAAGACACATTCTAAGAATTAAAGTATTAAGCCACATTTACTGGAAAAACTCACTATACAGAACACAAATACTTTTTATAGAGAGCATTGAGGAGGAATCCACACCTGCTTAGAAGAGCCACGTTAAGTTGCATAGGTGCATATCTGTAAAAATATAATTTAGAGGTGAAGCCATTGATTAATAGAGTCACCTTTAAAAGTTGGTGCCATCCACTGCTTGCCGTAAGTGCCATAGGCTTACTGTCTGGATCCCCGCCACTTCCCAGAGGTGGTGGCTCATGAATGAGCTGCCTCCAGGGGAACCCTGCAGAAATGCTTACACTATCTGCACAGAAGTTACAACCCCATCTCGAACATGAACTCACTGTCTCCTTCCAGAGCATGCCTAAGTCATGCCAGCAGATGGGCGACCTCACGGTGGTTCCTGAATCCTGGTTGCCTTGATCCTGAAGGCCACGGGCGTCATGTTGACCTTCCCATTGCCAGGCTGCTCAGAGAAATCTGTTCATCCCAGAGCTCGGTGGTGAAGTCCTGCCTTCACTTTTCATCTGTCCACGTGGCCAACAGGAGGTCTCTTCCGACCCCTGCATCTAAAGGACACACGGTGAAGGCAGATGGGCGGGCCATCTACCAGGCAGAAAGTGTTTTCCAGCAAATCTGAGTTCTATGGGGTGTAGGTTTTTGTTTTTATTTTTAGGTGGAAACAGGTAAAAAGAGTTTCTTTTTTTTTCTTTTTTTTCTTTTTTTTTTTTTTTGGTGGCTTTGCTAAGCAGATGAGTTTAGTGAGGTGCATCCTCCTCCTCAAGGGGTTGGTCTTGCAGAACACACAGGGATGAGGGGCGTCTGTACATGTAAACAGTACACTTTCACTGAGTCCAAAATTAGGAGCAAAAATACAAAGGTTCACATTGGTCTTAGGTAGATACAGGCGAAAAAGGATTGAGCTGTTGAGCTCAGAAACAACAAAAACAAAGTTTCTAAAGCACCACTAAATTATATAAAAATCAGACCACGGACGGATTGAAACTGGTATTCTGGTGAAATACTTTACTATTGTGTAAAAAGTTTTACAAAAAATTACAAATTAAAAGTATCAACCCTCTGAGTTCAAAGCAGCATTTTGAAAATGAACTGGTAGTTAATCCTGTAACCACCCCTGGAGTCATACGTGGCCCTTGAGAATAGGGAGGGACGATGGATTCTACCTGTTGGAAATTCTCTGAGACCCTTCCAGCCCTGCTCGTCCCTCTCCCCCAACACCATCCTTGGGAATAAACTGTCCAAATTTGAGTGGTGACAGAAATTGTGAGATGGGTCACACACACTATCACTAGTCTGTTAAACGACCTGCCAGTAAGACAAAGGTGCCCACTTTTGCGTCTCCTTTTGAACTCAGGGCTCCCAGTGATGACTCTCTACCTGAGGCCCTCCCTAAGATGTAACTGGCTGTGGGTCGAGGCTCTGGGAGTGTCTGCTGGTAGAGGACAGCTTCTCACTGAGGGTGGACAGCAGTGAGCTGAGGGCCATCAGAACCAACTGTGGTGCTTTCCCAGTCAGGAGTGGAAGGGAAGGCTTGAAGCTGCATCTTTTAAAACAAAAAAACAGAACAAGTTCCCTGACAAAACTAGCTAATGGAATCCCATTTCCATTCAGTAATTTGCTCCTGAACCAGCCAGCCATCTCTGAGGCTTCAGGTATAGCCGCTTTGTAGGAGCCCTCCTCAGAAGTGGGGTCACCATGATGGAATCCACTGTCCTGGAGGCCCCTGGACCACCACCACTGGCATTTATTTTCTTTTTCTTTAGAATGCATGGAATCTCTGCTCACTGCAGCCTTGGGGGCAGGCTGAAGGTTAAGACAGCTTGCGCTCAAGAACATGGGGTTCCAGCTTCTGCTGATCTTTAGGTCAGGTCCTATGGGGGTGGAGGACAAAGCCCCTTCCCAATCTTACACTCCAGTCTGCCAAGAAATGCAAACCACTTGTGTCTTGCTTGGATACTGCCTCTGGGAGGAGAAATGACACGTTAAGCAACTGATACCAGGATTTCTAGGGCGGCGATTGTCTCTGCCAGTTTTTAACATTAAGATTTTCACAAATTGCCTAGGGTAACATTTTGCAAAAGATCTACTGATTACTTTGTAGTATTGTTCACACACAAAAATAAATATTTACACAAATTCAAATGTTCAGAGTCGTATTGAGCAGGTAGGGGCTGGGCATGTGGAGGGCTGGTGGGGAGAGGCCTTGGGTACTAGAGTTTGTGCTGTGCTGAGGGGGTCTCAGGTGTCCTTGCCCTGACCAGAGGCCTAGGGATTGGTCACAGGGAAGGCAGAGGTGGTGTGGCTGGGTGGGTGTTGTAGGCCACATAAGGGACCACCCCCAACCTTGGGGTGGAAGTGTGTGTGGGGTACCCTGCCTTGCAGTTCCTGGAGCATCTGAGCAGGGTGGGGCACCCGCACCAGCACTGCCTGCCCAGCCCTCCTGGGGTGGTTTGCCACAGTGCCAGGAGGCAGGGCCATGGCTGCAGTGAGCAATTGGCTGCAGAAAAGCTGTCCTGGGAAGGGGCGCTTGTTCTGGGATCGAGTGGTTCTCTGCAGCTGTTCTAGGGTCCTCTTGGCCCTGGCTCCCCTGGGGCCTCTTAGCTGTGAGGGAGGAAAGGCAACAGGGCTTCTGCCGGCTCTCGGCAGGGGCGGGCAGCAGAGAGCTGCTGTCATGGCTACAGAGTGTTGCATGGAGAGGCCCTGTGGGCCTACTGAGGTCTGGGTGAATCCCTGGTTTTAGCAGCACTAGTAGGTATTGCACTGAGCAAGAGGAAGTGCCTATCAGGGAGGAAGGAAACCAGGCCAACTTTTTCTTTTTGCCCTTTTTTCACACTCAAAGACTCTAGGTTTCTTCCAGGTCTGGACTTTCTAGAAGACCAGTCCTAGGAGAACCCAACTGGCCTCTCCACTTCATTGACGATCCCTTTATTCCAACCACGAGGCGAGGGGTGGGAGCTGCAGTCCACCTGAGACTCATAGCTGCCTGACAGCCAGGGCTTACCCTGAAGAAGGCTCTTCTCAGCAGGAGTCTGAGGCCCCAGCCTACGCAGAGAAGTGTTCAGACCTGGCTCCCCGGCAGCAAGGTAAGGGCCAGGGCCCTGCTGACCAGCTGCCATCTCCCAGCGCTCTGTCTTACCAAGCAGGAAGCTGCTGGTTGAGAGACACAGGACCCTGTCTTGGGCTCTGGCTTCTGGACACCCAGTCTGACCTACCTCCCAGGCAGACACTGTGGGGACCTGGGAGACAGCTGTTCAGAACAGGCCCGGGGCACATCCTGGAAAAAGCCCACGCTCAAGTGTGAGGTAGAGTACAGGTGGCCGTGTGACTGGGGCTCTGTAGAAGGGTGGGATGCCTTTGTTTTACTTTGCAGTGGTGTGGACGAGGTCCTCCTCCTTGATGGTGCCTGGCGGTGTCCCTGTGGCAGCACTGAGATCTGCAACAGGACAGTCTGGCCAAGGGGTGGCAGCCTTCCCCAGGGTGCGCTGGGCACTCAGAGGGACAGCCAGCCTGGCACCCGCCCCGCCTCTGCCGGCCCCCAGCCCGCATCAGTGTGGTGATGTGGAATGATAGGTACAGGGGTACACCCTTCTGATCAGACAGACACAGGCCCGCGGTCTGTACCAACACCAAAGAATCCATTTTCAGAAAAATAAATTACTAAGGGGAGAGAAGAAAGGGTCCACTTTGTTTTTCTCAATAAATATGCAATTCTGCTCACCTAAGACTTGAAAGGTAATTATCTGGGGGCGGAATTCTAACATCAGGGTCCAGGAAGGTGATTCTAAACAGAGCTGCAGCTCCAGCGCCTTGTTAGGGGCGCCCCGACCTTTCCAGAGCTGCCCCGTTGGCCTCTTCTAAGCAGGTCGGAGGACCTGTGTGGTGAGATTCCAAAAAAGTGTCCTTGTGCCCAAAGTCTCAGGTGCTTGGAGTGTGGCTAGAAACAGCTCTTTTGGATCCCACCTCTTTCAGAAAACAAAATGTACCAACTGGTGAGGCAGGAAGTCAGGTCCAGGCTGGGACACCCTCCTTCCCTAAGGTAGTGCGCTCCGTGCTGGGGGTCAGTTCTGCTGTAAAATGAGGTTTTCCAGTTCGTCCGCAGAGCGCAGCAGGAAGGCCGCAGACTCCCGGTAGCCAGCGATGAGCTGCCGCACAGCACTGATCTCGGTGGGGCTGAGCTGGGCAGCGGGCATGGTCCTGCTGGTGCTGTTGCTGGAGGGGGTGGGGGTGGGCGTGGTGGAGGTGGTGGAGGCCCCGCCTTTCATGCTGAGGTCCGTGGGCCCTGTGGAGAGGAAGAGACAGTAAGGAGGGAGCAGGCCCCCTGCCCAGCAGATAGTCCACTCTTTGCCTTATCATGCCTGCCACATCTCTGGTCAGCCTCAGCACCTGAAATCGCCTTCCTCTGAGGAGTTTTGTGCTAGCGTGAGGCAGAAGGTTAATGCTGCTGCAGTAGGAGAGGGTCAGGATGGGCAAGGCAGGACAGGACCCTAGAGAGGCTTTCTGGAGAAATGGTCTGCCGTCTGCCCTTTGTCGGCAGATGGTGGCAGCAAAGAGGGACCCCAAGGTCTTCGACACCACGTGTGGTGGGGGAAGGAACCCCAGGCCATCTCCTCCCTTGGCCTTTCCCAAGCAGCTCTAAAGAGTGGGCTGGTGGCTTTGGAGTCGCCAGGAGGATTCAAGCCCTGCTCTGCCACTTCATGGGCAAGTTCTTCTCCAAGCCTCCGAGCCCTCACAAAGCAAGGCTGCTCTGGTGAGCAGGAGCTGCAGTGAGGCCTGTGAAACACTCAGTACTAGCTGGGGTGCTGAGGAAAGGCTTTTCAGCCTCCAAAGGCAGAAATACTGACTGCTACATAGAGCCCACTGGGACAGGCAGACAGGGAAGCAGCTAGAGCTTGCAAAGGCCTTCTCCCAAGGTGTTCAGCACAAGCCTAGCCTCGGAAGAGTGCTCTGGCCAGCTTGGGAGCTGGATCCTTTGCTGCCCTGGCCAGCTCAGACTCCCAGCTGCTCTCTGCCTTCCCCACGTGGGTGCCCCAAGGGCATCTTACAGGTGTGTGAGGCTCTGCTAAGTTATCAGCCATCTTCTCACCACTCCACTGCTCGGATGGCCAGCCTGGCTGATTACTCTACCTGCAGTGGCAGTGCTTACAAACTAGAGAGATGAACAAGCTCTTGTCACTGGAGTCATCTAGACCAGAAGTAACATCTTGGGATAAACTAGGGGAAATCAACTGCTGCTAAAGAGAAGCTGGTGCAGCTCCAATTAGAGAAGGAAGCTGGGGTTCTGTGGTTGGACAGTTTGTCATATGGGATGATTTTCTTTCTAACCAGAGAATGTGGATATTGAGGAGGAGGTCCTAGGAACTGTTTTGCTAAAGGATGTCCCTGGAATTGAGAGTTAAGGGAATGGCTAACGTCAAACACAGGAGGAAGGAGCAGGCCTGTGTGTTGCTGAAAACAGCAGCCAAGGAGGGGACGACTCCCTTTGTTGGCCACCTCTGCAAGCTTCTGGATTTTGTGAGGGCAGGACCCAGAGGGATGGGGAAGAGAAGGTTTGGTTCCTTCTGGGTGGCTCTGTTCCTCCAGGCAATGCTTCGGGGTGGCCAAAGCCATGTGTTGCATCAACACAAGCAGTGGCCCCAGGGTTCCGCACCTTCCATCCTTCATCCCCAAACTTTGTCCCATTTATCGTTCTCCACTGCAGTGAGTGTTCCTTCTTTCCCCCCTGGACTGTAGCTAAAGCCTGCAAAGAAGGTCCTGGTTTCTGCCACCAGTCCGATCTGGAGACGTCCCCATGCAGGCTCTAGTTACGGCCAGCCGCTCGAGTTGCTGGTGATTGCCAGGGGCTAGTAGAGGGACAGGATAAGACAGGGACAGGGCAGGACAGGTAGAGCCTGCCTCTAAGCTGATTTCCATCTTCAGAGGACAACATAATGAGCAAAGTGAGGAGCTCTGAGCCGTTAATTCAGCTGCACAACCAAGGTACCAAACTGATCCAACAATCACTTGAAAGGCTGCGGCTTGGGAGGACAGTGTACTGGGTGGCTCTGCTGCTATGTGGCTGCCTGTGCTTTTCCTCAAAACCTGCTGGACCCAAACTCAGACTCAAAAGATGAGGGACAGTGTATGTGTGGTGCTGGGGAGGGCGCTGTAGGCCTTTGCACTGAGCTACATCCCCACCCCTTTTTTTGGTTCTCCACTTTTTTTTTTTTTTAATTGTCTGGGTTGGACTCAAACTTGTGATCCTCCTGCCTCAGCCTCCCAGAGTGCTGAGATTACAGATGTGTGCCACTAAGCGCAGCTTCGGGTTCTTTAAATGAGACACCAGTGCTCATAGGACAGTGGTGGCTGCAGTGACTGCACCACCCACCTCTATGGAGCCCAGTATGGAGAGATGGAAGACTATGGCCCCAGCAAGCACAAAGGGAGAGCTAGCTGTCCGCCCCTACAAAGATCTGGCTGCTACTCAGGCTTTACTCACAGGTGTGAACAGGGTGGGGAGTGCCGTTACGCCCTGCACCCTCTCAAGGGTTGTCCAACAGCCCTGAAACAAGCCACGCTGGGTGGCACCAGGTAGAACTGTAACCTCTCTCTGCTGCCTGGGCGGGCCTAGGTACCAGGTCATCCCTACCTCTCGTGTTGGGCCCTAGACTCCCCATATGTATTTGCAAAGGGAGTTCTAACCTCTCTGATGCTGTGACCAGCTTCAGACACATACCAAGGAGCCTGCTCGGCAGGGCTGTGGGATGCTTTTCTTTCTGAGGGAGAGCAGCCACCCGAGACGGCTGTCCACGCCTTGCTGTGCTGGCCACTGTAGCCTTGCTGCAGGGATTAGGGCCAGGCAGCCTCTTATTTTAGGTTAAGAAGCATTAGAAGGGATGAGAAATTAAGCTCAGGAAGGACTCTTCCAGGGACCTGCACATGCTTCCTAGTTAAGAGTCTGCAGTGAGCATGGGAGCTCGGGGTGGCTATAGGTTTAGAATAGGGGGTGAGAAGGAAGTGACCTGGGCTTTCTGCTGTGGCTAGAGACTGGCCCTCTCCCTTGCTGCCCAGGGACAGTGAGGGGGTCTTCCTGCAGCCAAGGGCAGGGCTTCAGGAATTCTTACACATGGTCAGCCAAGATCAGGCAGGGCTCCCCAGCCTGTGGGTAGCACTCCCCACCTACTCCTCCAGCAGCAACTGGATGTCCTCAACTCCCCCTTCACGCCCTGGCCACTAAACAGCAGCCCCCAAACACACTGCTTCTGCCTCCTGCCCTTGCACCCAGGAGCAGACTGATACAGACCAAACACAAGTTACAGCCCTTCTGTGCTTAAAATCTGCCAGGGGCTGCCTGCCAGGACTGCTTTGTGGTCATGGTCTGTGTCTCATCCACAGCAGTGCCACCTGGGAAGCACCAGCTGAGTCGCCCAGCTTAGTGGCCTGCAGCTGAGGGAACAGATGGCTGACCATCACCCAGGTGACTTGGATATGGGCTCCATGCGTAAAGGGACCATGGCCAAGGCCTGGAGACACCTGTTGAACCACTCAGAAGGCCACTTGGGCCACAGCGAAATGGGACCTGGCCTGGGAAAATGCAGTGCACCCTTCTTGGCCTAGGTGGGTAAAGTGGGGGTGCTCTTGCAGAGAACCTAGCTCTAGAAAAGAATGGCCTGTGCTGGAGCTCAGCAGGGCCCTGTGGGGAATGGCACCAGGCTGCAGGAAGCAGCTGGAGCTGCAGGAAGTGCTGGTGTACGTGCCAGTGGTGGTGAGAAGGGAGCTGGAGGTTTTCTCTTTAACCAGCTGTAGTTCTCCTGGCCTTCCATCTGCGGAGTAGCTGAGCTTGTGAAGTGGGGAGTCACTGGCCTCTGCTCCCCCCATGCTGCCTCTTTCTGGGGCTGCTCTGTAGAGTGAGCTAGGTGCTGGTCAGGGAGCCTGAGCCTCCTCTACTCACCATTACTGTGATTTCCTGTCTGGAGGGAAGCAGGGGGCTGCAGGTTGCTGTTCAAAGCCCCATAGCCACGGTAGCTGTAGTTGAGGCCGCCGTTGACGTACACAGGGTCCTGGGAGTAGGAGGAGGCTGGCAGTGAGTAGGTGGAGTGGGTGATGGCTGCAGAGTCCCGGGAGTGCTGCTTGTCCAGGGCTATGGGCTCATCCTGCAGAGGCAAGCAGGTGGTGCTGGGGGACTCAAGGGGCAGCAAGCCCCCATTATCCCTGGGACACGGGGTAGACAAAGGCTGGGTTCCTGGGGCCAGCACTGTAGCTTGACCTATGGGATCTGACTGTTCCCTCTCCCTGGTCACTTTGCCCCAGGAATCTCCCCTCATTCTGCTCATCGCTCTGTGGATGTCGCTCCTGAAGAACTCGGAAGCCTCTGTTCTCAGGATGAAGTCCAGACTCCCTTTCATGAGGGCAGCAGGGTCTCTGTGACCGATTCCTCCACCCTTCACCACCTCTTGGCACCCCCCTCCCTCTGTCCCCTGCCTCCCACTTGAGGACTGCCTTCCCTGCCCCTTCTGTACCCAAGGCTCCATGTCTGTGGGGTGACTGATGACCGCCCTCAGGAGTGGCCCCGAGAGGTGCCTGGCGGTGAGGAGCTACCTGCGAGGACTGGTAGATCTCCAGGCGCATCCTTTTGGCTGCTTTTCTCGTCTCGCTCTCGCAGGCAGCTGCCAGGATGTTTTCTGCCATGGCCGAGGTTAGGTGGGGAGGTGTGGGTCTGGTCTGCAGGCAGAACAACGACGGGTCTGGTGGGGGCCCTGGGCTTGTGCAGAGATCCTGGCCCAGACATGGGTGATGCAGGAGTGGGGTTTGGGCTCTGGCACCTTAGTTTACAAAGCCGTGTAACCTTTTGGGGCCTCAGTTTCCTCGTTCATGAAACAGGGATTAACTACCGGCTTCTGAGGCTACCGGTTAGTTTGGTAAAGTGTCTGGCTGGGGGGCGGCCCAGGAATCCAGGGGTGTGGCTGAGGCCATTGGTGGCCCTGGGAAGGGCGGGCTGGAGAGGGGCTCACCATCTCCATGCCGTTCTTCTTCATGCGCCGGCAGGACTTGAGGTACGTGCGGATGCGCTTGCGGGCCCGCTCCTGGAACTCAGGGAACTGCCGGCTGCAGGACTCGATGATGGCCTGGATTTTCTCCTTGGGCTGCTTGGAGATGGGCACCATGCGGTCCAGGTTCTCATCCACAAAGAGACGCACAAACATCTGTGGGAGACACAGGCCATAGGGACGTCCCCGCCACCACGGCTCCAGCCCCGACCCCAGCCGGTCCTGTTCAGTACTCACGTTGAAGGCCTTGAGACGCTCAGGGTCCATGCCCTCAGAGTCATTCATCTTGTCATTGTCCTCGTGGTCATCATGGTCATCATCGTCGTCGTCCGCTGTGGGGGCCCGGCCCACTGTCAAATCCTCAGGGCAGCCACTGACCTCCGTCTTGATGGAATCGTAGCTCCCAGAGCTGTACGGGGGTGACTGCAAGAAGGGTGAGGGCAGATCAGATAGCTGCCTGTAGCTCTTGCTCGGCCTCTTGTAGGCCATAGTGAGCTTGGGGACGAGGGTGGAAAGTACAATCAGCTGCCATGTGAGCAGCATTTGAGAGGATCTGAGCAAGTCACCATTCCCTCCCGCTCCCTTCGTCTGTGACATGGGGCAGCTTCCTGGCTGCTCAGGAGGACAGACGAGGCAGTGCATGGAGAGCACGCGAGCCTTACTTCTGGAGGCAGCCAGCTGCGGGGCAGCAGTTTCCTCTGTGGTGCCCATACCAGGACCTGCCGCACTGTGTGAAGGCTGCAGAAAGGATTCCCACCACCAGCTCAGTTCTGGGTGCCAAGATCTGTTTTGGCTTTGGGGTTTTCCTCCCTGATCCCCAAGGGGCTGCAACCCTGAGTTGACAACTACGTTGTCACCAGAGCAGTGAGTGTGCTGTCTGTCAAGGAAGAGGAACAGATGGGCTGGGCGAGGGAGCCAGCCAAGGTGACAGAGCCATTAGGCAGTGTGTCTGTGGAGCCCCCAGGCTGGGCTGTTCCTGTCTGCTCCCCCAAGGAGACACTGAGAGCCTCAGTGCAGAAATGGGAGACGCAACCAGATCTAGTCTGCCTGCTTCCCCCGCCTGTCCTCCAGCCAAGGTGGATCCCTGCCCTCAGCTCCCACCTGAGTTCCTCCCTCAACAGGCCCCTCACCCACCTCTCCTTGGACGAGGGCTCCCTGCTTTCCTCTCTGCTATCCTGTTGCCCCTCATGGTCCAGGTTCCATGCCACCTCTCTTGCCTCCTGCCCTCAAGGCCCTGCTTTGCCTTTCAGAAAGTTTGCATCTGTGGCAAGTCCTGACATCATGGCCCCTGCCCTGAAGAGGGCTGGTATCTAGTGGTTAAGTTGGGCCCAGGTAATACAACCTGCACGATCAGACACCGTGACGTGGCTCCAGGTGCATGGCCTGGAGGGACTCCAGGGCTCACTGAAGGTCATATCGATGAAGATGCACGTGGCCTGGCCCCCTGGCCCCCCACTGCTGCCCCTCAGCCCTCTCTCCCCATGCCCACACACAGGGGATCAGGCCCCCAGAGTCACAATGCAGGGTCAAAAGACCAGCCAGGCACACTGCTGGCTACCAGATGGCCATGGGGCCCTAGGCAAGTCACATTTCCAAGCTACTGTTTAACTAAATCCTCCACCAGGGCTAGAGCAGAGACTGAGAAAACAAACTCTAAGAGAACTGCTAGGGGCATTCATGCTCCCTATCTTACTTCCTTGATGCCTGAGGCCTGGGCCACCTCTGTAACATGTGGCTTTGTGGCAGTGGCCAGAGGGACCTGCCAAACAAAAGTTAGTTCTGGCCAAGACCTGCTCCTAGCCAAGTTCCTGTGGCCTGAGCTAGACACACAGGGACAACTCAAAACTATCCCTGGCACCTACTGACCTGCTCTGTGGAAAAGAAATCGTCCCAGGGCACAGGAAGAACCTGCCCAGGGCTTCATGGCTGGTGCCCAAGGCTGCAGGCTGGGGAAGATGGTCCCGGAGAGCACTGTGCTACCATAGGAAGTGTCCCTGAGGTTTCTGGTGGAAGTGTGAGGGTGGCCCAGATAAGGCACCTGCCTTGCCCACCTGTCTCCTCCTATCAGCCTGCTCAAGGGAGGCACTCCACCTGCTGTATCCTTGGGGGCCTTACCCTCTCTCTGTGCCATCTGTAAAATGGGGAAAGGTAGGCAGAGCAGCCAGGAGGTCTGAGGCCTTGTGCCTTCTGTGCTGAATGTGGTATCCATAGCAGACTTTGTCCCAGGGGAGGTGGACAGGTCATGGGGACACACATTACCTGCCATCTCTACCAAGGCAGGGGCCATCAACCCTATTTCACAGACGGGATCTACTGTGGATCACAGAGGAGCCCTACTCCAGCACCACACACTGAGCCATCTCCTATTCCAGCCCCTCCAGGAAAATGCTGGCATAGCTGCCACACCATGGCCCTGGCTTCCTGTCACGTAGGGCTGGCTCCAGCTGAACTCCATATATATGATTTCTGGTCAGCCTCAGAACAACCCTGCTGCTCACAGAATGATGCAGAGGCTCATGGCTCACGGCCCCACGCACCTCAGGAGTGGTCTTCACCCCGTACTTGACACGGCTCCGTAGCCCATCGGTGCCACAGCCATCGGAGGAGTAAGAGGGTGTGCCCAGCGCTGTGCCCGGTGGGAGCTTGTCACACAGGTTGATGGGCTGATCCTCAGCAGTGGAAGTGAAGTCCATGGGGGCCGCAGCACCGTTGCCATTCATCTCGGGGAAGGCGGGGTCACCCTGCGTGCTGCTTGATGTGGATGGGTTTAGGGTGGAGGAGCCATTGCCACTGCCACTCTCAGAGGAGGAATCATCTGGAACAGGAGGCATAGGTTGAGGCCCGGCACCGGTCCTCTGCCCAGACCTCAGAGGGCCTGCCCCGTGTGACTGTCGCGAACCTCCTGGAGCGCGGGTGCATGCTCTGCTCTGTACCAGAGGCTCCGGGACATAAGCTGCAACCCAGCCCCACAGCGTGGGGCAGCTGGGGACAGGGCTGCTCTGCCATCAGGAGCAGAGTGGCCACGGGGAACAGGGATGGGCTATGCAAGCATGGAGGATACTCCTGACCTGCAAACCCATAAATGCTACTTCCAGGGTCCGGGAATGGCTTGCTGGTGGTCCTTGGACACCCATGGAGGCTGCAGGATTTCCTCTTCCCACCCACCCTGGTCCTCTGCTCAGCACTGCCTCGCCCCTTCACATCCTCACAGCCCTCTCCCAAAGCTGCTTCCTTTGCCTGAGGAAGGACGATCCTTTGTGACCCCACAGCCACCCACGCCCTGGTGCACTCAGGCCCAGGCTGATCCTGGCAGCCTACCCACAGACAGTGCACTGCAGCTCTGTCCTCTGTGCACAGCCAGGTGGTCTTCCGCATACCAAGCCCAGGGCCGCAAGGCCTGGAGTCTGCATCCCTGCACGTCAAGGGGCCATCCCTGCTTTCCTGAGGTCGGGTGCCCTCTGCTGGACAGAGCCCAGCATTGCCTGCCAAATCTGGAAGAATAAACTTTTAACTCTGGGGCACTAGACATGTTCAGATAAATTCTAGGTCTCTCTTCCCACCCGCCCCAGCCTCCTGTTTGATCAGCCGAGACGAAGCTACAGTGGAACTCCGGGGGTCACAGTCAGGTGAGCACCTGCGTGGTTCCCGGTGGCGACCAGGTGCCCTGGTGGCTCTGCCCTAGCACCAGCCCGGGTGGAGGAGGGGTGGCCACAGGGAGCCCTGACCGCCCCTTCCTCCAGGCCAGGGTCGTGCTGGACCCCACCCCCATCCTCCCAGCCAGCAGATTATGAAGATTTAGTCCCTGGTGCTGGGCACGCGCACCTCCGGAGCGTCCCCATGGATACCAGCGGCTCTAGCATCCCAACCAATCACTGGCCTTCTGGCTGCCTAGGGGCGGAACCGGGCTGCCTATCAAGCAGCCCGGGCCCAGGGCAGAGGGGGATGGGAAAAGAGCGGAGCAGTGGCACCCCTCCCCCTCGGCTGCTGCAGGTCCCCTGGGCCAGGCTTTGCAGCCTGCGCCCGCCTCCACCACCTCCTCCTCCTCAGGGCAGCCTGGCTCCAGGGCTCCCTCCATCCTGTGGGCTCTGCTGCAAGACGGCGTGGCTCCCCCGCAGCTCCCTCTTAGCCTATTCACCCCTGGCCTGTTCCGGGGTACCTCTGGGACCTCACTGCCTACCCCTCCTCCTCCTCTTCCCTCTCGCAGATAGGTCTGGTTTTCTTCTGGCACTATTTCCAGCAACCAGTCTAGACTGTGTTGAATGAACAAAATGCCTGGTGATATTTATCGAGCACCTACTATGTGCTGGCCCTGTCCCAGGCGGAGAACCAAAGTGATGATGGCAAGGAGGGTGTCAGGTCTCCTGGAAGGCCAGATGCACAGTACTGAACCTCATGGGTAACTTGGAAAGTGAGTTATGGGAAGGGTGCCAGCTGCCCTCCACCTGCCAAACCACACCCGGGTCTTCCCTCTGCCCACCCTGTTGATGCCCTCGGCCCTGCCTACCCATGGCTCCCTGGTGTCCCACGGCATTGAGTGTAGGACCTGCTGTGTGCTCTCAGCCTGCCCAGCCCCGCCAGACCTCACATCTCCTGGGCTCAGCCTGCCATGTTCCTTCCAGCTGGGACATCCAGTTGGCCTTCGGGTCACCTCAGGGCGGGCCTCCCTCCTCTGCTGCCCCGGAGAGGGAGGCAGTCACATGAGTTCTCCTATGGATGCCTCCCGTACCATGCTTCCCTGGCCAGGGTTGGCCCCACACCAGGCAGAGCCTGAGCCAGAGA
Source organism: Erethizon dorsatum (assembly GCA_028451465.1). Classification (NCBI taxonomy): domain Eukaryota; kingdom Metazoa; phylum Chordata; class Mammalia; order Rodentia; family Erethizontidae; genus Erethizon; species Erethizon dorsatum. The sequence continues at coordinate 2,963,892 of CM051840.1, forward strand.
AGCCCCTGCAGCTGGGGCACAAGAATGGATGCCCAGCTCCCATGAACTCTCTGAGGGACCCATTCCTAGCCCACCTTGCAGGCATGAACCCCACTCAGCCCCTCTCTCCAGAGGCCACTTGCTTGACCTTGGAGGGTTCTACATTCCTCTAGGCACCTGCTCCTTGGTGGACCCCAGGCCAACAGTCACTACATTCACCACGGGCATCAGGCCCAAGGCCAGCTGCAGTGTCGCACCCCACCATCTGCCTCTCTAACCAGGCTTGCCCCAGAAGGATGGGCCCCCTTCCTGTCCTGAGGCCCACTTGGCCAGGGGCCTGGCAGGGGCTGTGATGGCAGAGGCTGCCAGCGCCTCTGCCTCAGGGTGTGGACCTGTGCTGCCTGGCCAAGGAACAACGGCACTGGCTCCAGTGGTGGCACCCTCTGCCCTGTCCTCAGATGTCACCCGAATCTGGTAAGGGAAATAGGCAGATGAGAGGCTTGAGACACCAGGAGCCAAGAACTCACGTGGTCACGTATGCCAAGCCTCGAAGAAACGGGAACTCTGCACCATTATGTAAATATCCAGATGTTAAAATATTGGTGACTGATTGACATTGATGACATTTTAGAAAAACCTTAAATAAAAAACGAGCAGGTAAAATGTGACCTGTCTATACAATGCAATCTTAGCCAGCCATACACACAAATTAAACTTGGATGCATGCTACAATGCAGCTGCACCTTAAGAACATCACGCTGAGGGAGCGATTCCTGACACAAAAGGGTAAGTGATGAGCAATTCCACTTGCATGCAGTGTCTAGAATAGGCAAATTCATAGCGGCAGGAAGCAGATAAGAAGTTACCTGGGACTGGGGAGGGGGGAAGTAGGGTGTTTTTGCTTAATGAGTACATAGTTTCTATTTTGGGGTCATGAAAAAGTTTATGCTGTATAACGAGGAAATAATGGTCCTAGTTGCATAGCACTACGAATACACTTAATGCTTCCGAACCGTTAACTTAAAATGATTAAGATGACAAATTTTATGCTATAGGTTACCACAAAAAACCCTAAACAAAACCAAAACCTTGAACAGGTCCACGGGCCCCCTCGCACAAGCTCCATTTGCTGCCACCCAGTTTACCCAACTGCACTTGGCAGAGGGAAACCCTGCCACACACACACAGCCCACATCTGAGTGACAAAATCACAGGCCAGTGTTCTCCAACCTGGCACACTGACCGCCACCTTACAAGGGCTGCCTATGAAGGGGGCCCCACATTCTGCCAACTGGGGAGGCCTGTGGGTTTTAGCAGGATGCAGAGGAGTTGTGTGGACACCAGCTATGTAAACTTGAAGGGACCATTTCTCCTCCCTGTGCCTCCATCTCCCTTCAAAATGGCTCTCACATCAGTAAAATAAGATTTACAAGGTGTAGATAATTCCTGGTATAGAGTAGACAGCCCCCCGCAAGAAAAAGGCCAGTTCCCCACCCCCACAGTTTCTCACTTCCTACCCCCAAGTCTTTCCCAGACTGGAGCACCGACCAAGGAAGTGTGACACAGTGCCAAATGGGGGGTGGGCACAGAGAAGGGAGGGGGAAGGACAGAAAGCCTGGGATCTGCCCCTGCTTCGCCCCTTTCCTCAGCACATGCTGGGTGACAGACCAAGCTGCCACTGGGCACCAGCAGAAAAAAAGACAGGGGCTGCTGGCCTTGGGCTCTTGCTCTCCAAGCAGGAAATCAACACCAGGGGTCTAGAGGAGAGTACGCTCCAAAGAGGAGGAGTGCCCGCTTTCTTGCCCTTGACTCCTGACCCTGACCCCCTGCCAGTCTGAGCCCACTCCTCAGGGAAGCCCTCTGCCCCCATCCTGGCATCAGCTCTGGATCGAGCTCTGCAGAACCACCCTAGGGAAGGCAGCCTGAAGGTTGGCCCCAAGGGGTTCGGCACTGCATGAGAGCTGAAGCCCCGAACGGGCAAGGGGTCAAGATGCTGCTCAGGGAGGTGGGTCCACCGCTCCCATAGATAGCGCTGCGATCCCGGCTGCAGACTGACACCCTCCCTGGGCCCACTGCTCCCCTCACCCCGCTCTAGCTGTGGACCTGGCCTTTGAGCTTGCCATCCCCTCCTACTGCTACGCTGTCCTTGGCTGTGCCCCTGGCTTGTTCCCTTACTTGGGGGCTTTGCTGAAAGGTCACATCTCAGTAAGAGCTCCCTGGTCAGCCCCCTCCCCTGCTCTGACACACTGACCCTTTGTCTATTTTTCCTGGCATGGTGCCCATCTCACAATACTACTGTTTACTGCGCCCAGCCCCCCATGAGCTGCCTCCGGCGGATCACTCCGGAGCCACGCTCCTTCCTAGGGTGAGGGCACCTGAATCTTGCAGTGTTCCCCAGGGCGAACATGTGCCCCAGTCAGCACCACCCACCCCAGCGATCGGTGATGGCACATGACCAAGTGGACCAACCAAACTCAGTCCTGGGTTTTCTCTACCCAGGGACAGCTGAGCCTGCTGGGCAGGGGATCCCTCCTGGAGCTAGCAGGGGACAGGCGGCCCAAACCCCTAAATCCATCTGGACCTAAAACCCAAGGTGGCCCTAGACCAGTGATGACAAACCTTTTAGAGATGAATGCCTGAACTGTAACTCAAAACCACTTATTTATCGCAAAGTGCCAACACTGCAATTAAAACCTGAATGCTGAGGTTTTAGTTTTGTAGAAAAAAAAAAACAAACACAAAAAAACTCATACATTAACATCTTTTGTCTTAAAACAAATAACACGTGTGCCATAGTTTCCCCACCACTGCCCTAGACTATCTGGCTATGGGAGCAATTAATTTCCTTACTGCTGAAGCTAGCTGGAGGCTGGTTCACGTCACATGTGTCTGCTTTGGTCTTCTAGCAATCGGGGGCTGAAGGACAGAACCTGGGAGCTGGGCTCCCTCTCCTCCTGGCCTGCCCAGTACCCACAGAGGGGCTGGCTGACCCCCCATCACTGTTTGGAAAAAGCAGCGGAGACTGGGCAGCTGGGCCTGGCCCTCAGCCTCCTAAAAAATGATTCACAAGAGAGATGAACGGGCACCTGACCCCATACCCAAATGACATGGCAGGGCCCGGGCTGCGTGGCTGCAGGGCCCTGCTGTCTGAGTGACCTTGAACACAGCCACCTCCTGGGCTCCTCTTATCTAGGGTCCAGGGAGTTGCCGCTGACGCCCTCTTGGGCTGACATTTTATGACTGCGGGGGTGCAGGCCATGTGTTCTAGTTGTACCCGCTCCAGACCTGGGGCTGGAAGTGGAACCTAAGGGTGCCCAGGGGACCCTCTTGTCCCCACCTTGCTGCTGTGGCAGGAGGCCTCTCCAGGATGGGCCCCTCGCCCAAGGGCAGCCTGCCCCACCTGTGACCACGCAAACAGCACAGAGAGATGCCCTGAGGGGCCTCGGGAAAGCAGCCGAGGAAACTGCCCTTCCGAACATTCCCAGAAACCCAGGCCTCCCCAGCTCTGGCAAAGGGTGACCCCCAAGTCCAGGCAGACCTGAGCCCACCACCTGTGCCCGGAATGCCTACGGGCAGGGAGGCCTGTCGTGCCATCTACTCTGTCATGGGGCAATGTGCTGCTGTTCAAATGGAGGAATTAGTGATGAATGGGGGAAATTGTTTCTCCCTCTGTCTCGTCTCCAGAAGGAGACAAAAACTCCTTTTACCTCAGCAAACAATGCCCTTATGTGGGCGCCAGCACCCTGCAGCCCACACAAGACTGGCTCTGTGCAAGCCGCCAATTGCCACACTGGGCTCTGGGGCCACAGTCAGTGGCACCCTCTCTGGTGGGCGACCCACTCGGGCCTTTCGGCCGGGCTGAGGAAAGGGGGAAGACCTGTCACCCCTGGGACCAGAGGCTGGGTGCAAGGCCACATGAGCCCACACAGCAGCATGCGGCCACCTCCTATGGCCAGAGGTGTGGCCAGTGGAGGCGGTGTGAGCATCCTGGGCGAGGCTCCCATGGCCATCACTGCAGCAGCGAGGCAGGGGAGAGGAGAGGGCATCAATAATTCACACACAAAAGAGATGAGCAGGGAGGAGGAGGGGAGGCGGAGTGCTGGAGCCTGCATCCCGCACAGCCACCAGGCAGGCGGGGAGGTGTGGACGCCAGGGCAGGGTTGCTGAGCACCTGCAGGGGGGCTCCGGGCACCTCACCAGTCTCCCCTCCCCACCTGCTCTGACAAAGGCCAGTGGCCTGGGCCGTGTTTACATGATGCATAGTTCCAAGGAGCACCAGGCTCCTGGCAGACGACCCAGTGCTTCCCCCAGGAAGGCAAGGGGGAGGGGCCCAGAGGTCAGATGGGGGACATGGGATGCCACCATCCTGGGTGATGAAGACACACAGGGCAACTGCCCACTGCATGAGGCCCTCAGTCTCTGTCTGGCCTTCAGGCCCCCACTGCCTGCCCAGCTACCCCTCCTGAGCACCCTTGCTCTTCCCTGTGGACTCACCAGGGGGTCAGGAGCCCTGAGACCAGGGGGCCCTCTTCCACAGCACCCACCTTCTCTGCAGGAGCCTTTGGGGTCCTGCTGGACCTCCGGCTCCTCACGCAGGTGCCACCACCATCTAAGCCAGTGACAGTGACCCTTTTAGAGCTTTCAAAGATACCAGCAGCCCGCTGTAGCATGTGCGCCACCTCACCACCGCTGCCCTAGGCCCTCAGCGTCAGAGGCATTTCAACAGAAACAGCACGAGCCACGTGCATTAAGCATGTTAGGTCTGCTGGTGGCCATATTTTTAAAAAAATAAAAAGAAATGAAGTTACTACTATTTGCACTGTTGATACTTGAACCCTGGGCCTGTACATACCAGGCAAGAAATTAATAATCTATTTCACTGAGTGTGGTGGCACAGGCCTGTAATCCCAGCACTCGAGAGGCTGAGGCGGGAGGATCACAGGGTTTTCAGGGCCAGCCTGGCCTACATAGCGACACCCCGTCTCAAAAAAACAAAAGAAACAACTCTTTTTGTGCGAAAGCACTGCCGCCCAGTGTCGCCCCTCCCGCCGCCCCTCTGTGTAGTATGTGTCAGCCCTGCCCCAGCACTTGGCAGCTGGGGTTGGTAGCTGTATCAGAGTGCAGACCTCTGCTTCCCCTCGAACTCACGTCACATCTCTGCACGGACCCTAGGTCAGGCCTCTGGGAGGCATCCAAGCTGCAGATGAGTTTGGGTCTTGGAACAGGTGGCCCAGGCCATGGGGCCTCGAAGCAGATGCTGTCTTCGGTGGGATGGACCCCAGATATGTACCAGCGCTTGTGTGTCAGGCGCTGGGTAGCTCATCACAGCTGGTTTGCACAATCGCCCCTAAGAGCAGACACCAGTGCAGAGCCAGAGGCTCCGGGGGGAAGTCACCAGCTCATCCCCAGAGTGAACAGCAGCAGCCAGATGGCTCCTCCAGTACCACCGTACTGGAGGAGTACTGGAGTCCCTACCCCTGGTGCTCTTGGGCCTCTGGGAGTCTCACGGGCCAGTTCCTCTCCAGGCCTCAGTTTGCTCATCTGTGCTAAGGGCTAATCTCATGCCCCAGCCCTGCCTTGCCCCACTTCCTGGCCTCCCCCAACACACACTGGCCAGTTATGTTCAGGGGAAACGCCCCCAGCATGGCCTTCCTGGTTCGTGTCCTCCCAGGCCTCAGCAAGCATAGGCAGTGAAAAATAAACTCTAATTTAACACACAGTGCTCTGGCCAAGATGTACTACCTGCCACTCTCACCCCCACTGTGTGTTCTGAGTGCAAACAGAGCCATCCGGGCCACCGTGCATGAGTGATTCATGGGGCAGGGCCTGGCCCTGGAGCCAGTGCGTGTGGCATCTGAGGGCTCCTGGCAAGCCTTCCAGCAGTCCTCCCGGAAGCTAGTCTAGGTTCGGTGCACCCCAGTCCTTAGGTCAGGGTGATGACGTCAACGTGGCCCCAGTTACTTCCTGGTTCCTGGGAAAGTGGCCCTCAGATGGGCTTCAGGGTGGTGGTACCTCTGTGCACAACCCTCCCCGCCTCCTTGCCAGCACAGCAGGGCCTGCCCAGCGGGGGCCAGTCAGGAGGGGCCCTGCGTGCCCTGGGTGAGGGACGGCGCTGTCGTTTACCAGTTGGCCTCTTGAGCCCAGGCTAACATTCCAGGTGTGCAGACTGGGGAGGATGGGTGCTCGCCCCCCTGTTTTAGCAGGTCCCCCAGACCTGTCCTGCCCCTCTGTCTTCACCGGGCATCTGGGGTCCCAGTAGCCTGGACAAGGCCCAGGCTGTGCAGGCCTTGCCTGTTCCTGGGATAAAGGGATCTCTTGGTGCTGTCTCCCAGCCTCTCTTGTGCCTTGGTGGGCCAGGGGCCAGCACAGCCCAGCATTGTCTGTGCCGCCTGAAACCCAGCTGATGATAGACACTTTGTGACCCAGGTCTGTCGGTGTGGCCCATGGCCAATCCCTGGAAGGCCTTGGGCTCCAGCTCTCTGCTCCCACAGAAGGGAAGGGGAGGAGGCCACGGCCTCTCCATGGGTGTGGGTGTGGACTTTTGGGGCCTTGAATAGGTGAAAACCACTCTGCCCTGGAAGGACAGGGTCAGTGGGGCCTAGGCACGGGTTCCAGCTGCACCGTAGAAAGCAGGCCAGGTAGGCAGAGTCAGGCTCTGTGGGTACGGGGACAAGAAGTGTGGTCTGAAAGCTGTAGCTGGGTAGGTTGGCACGTGCCTGAAGTCCCAGCTACTCCTAAGGCTGAAGCAGGAGGATGGTGCCCTTGAGACCAGCCTGGACAACTTAACAAGACCCTGTCTAAAAAAAAAGAATTAAAAAGAAAAAAGAAAAGAAGAGAAAAAGCCCACTCTAAAGTCATTCCAGGGCCGGTGAGATGGCTCAGCGGCTTAAGCGCCTGCCCGGCAAGCGTGAGGGCCCGAGTTCGACTCCCGGAACCCACATACGAAAAGGGGGCCGGTGATATCGCTCAGTGGCACGGGTGCCTGCTGGCGCGCGAGGTCCTGAGGTCGACCCCCCGGTACCCACAAAAAATTAAAAAAAAAATAAAAATAAAAAATAAAGTCATTCCAGTGAAAGTAGTTAAGGGGCTCAGTCCTTGCCCCATATGACAAAAAAACAGTGGTAACAACCATGAGCACTGGGTCCACCCAGACCCAGCTACGGCAGGCCAGGAGCTCTGGACGCCTGGTGCAGAAGCTGCCCTAACCCCAGGGGAGGGCGGGCTCTGACCAAGGAAAAACCCAAAACGGCCCAGGGATGGGGGGCACAGGTGGCTTTCTTTGAGTCCAAATGGCCTGATCCTGAGGCCCAGGCACCTCTTCCCCACTGGCCGCACAGACCTGCCTAACCCCATGCTCCGGTGACATCCTCAGCACCGCATAGGCGGCACGCTGCACCATGCTGCTTTGGTGTTGATGGCAGCACCGCCTTGCAGCTGGCTGCCAGCCGGGGCCGTGGGGAGGTGGGGTGTGCCGGATCCAGAAACAGACTCCGCAGGGAGTCAGGGCGCCCGGACATGCCAGGGTGGGTGGGACAGGGCCTCGGGAAGCTAGGGCAAAAGATGTGAGTGCCCAGGCCCGCAGGTACCACGGGTCCTCCCAGCCCAAGGCCAGAGCAGGGTGAGGAGCACAGCCCACAGGGCCAACGCCTGGGGAGGGAGGACTGGACCACATGGGCCTGGTGAGGAGCTCTGGAAATCTGGGCGAGGTGGAAGCCCCCTCGGTCCTTATGAGTCCCTGATACCCTGCCAAAGGCTCTCAGTCTGAGGGTGCCAGCAGGCCGAGAACCCTGCCACCGGCCTGGCCACCCATGAGCCTTCACGCTGTCCACGCATCATCTATTTCAAGAGTAAAGTGGGCTCAGGACTATCCCCCAGTCCAGAGATGAGAAGTGACTTACTGAAGGCCACACGGGGAGGAGAGGCAGGGATGACCCGAGCCTGGGCTAGGGTGGCAGAGCTGGAGCCTACACCTCCCCACAGAGGCGGGAGAAGGGGACCCAGGGGAAGCTCCGGCCGGAGGAGGGGCGAGCTAGGTGAGTGGGACTGCTGCTCCTAGCACCGTCCCCGCTGGTCAGCATGTCTGAGCGGTGCAGGGTCTGCCCACAGGTAGCAAGAGCCAGCAGGCAGGACGCATTGGTCTTCGGCAGAGAGCCGCCTTGGCGCACCAGAATCAATGGTCACGGCTGCACCCACTGCGTCACAGATGAGAACTGAGGCTCAGAGAGGGCGAGCAGCTTGCTGCAGACTACAGGGTGGTGGCGCGCCCGGCCCCCCAGAGGTGGCCCTGACCCCTTCTATCCTCCGGCCTGGTTGTGGCCTCCCTGCTCTGCCTTTCCTGACTGCAACTTGGGGTCATAGGGAACTTTGGAGACATGTGGCCTACAGAGTCCCAGCCTGCCCTCTGCGTCCTCTCAGCCTCCTGTTGACCCGCAGCTGCCCAAGCCCCTTTGCCCACAGGTCTCCTCCCCCATATGCTGTGCACCTACAATTCAGTGGGGCCGGGGTGAAGTCCAGGACAGGGCCTGGGCAGTTTCACGGGCATGGCCCAAGTGCTGGCCCTGGAGAGCACTGCTCCCCTTGGCCAGGCAAGTAACGCCCCCCTCGGAGACGGCTCCTCCTCTGAGGGATGGGAACAGTCTCGTCTGAGCTCCCCGCTTGGAGCTGGGAGTACTCTGGACCCGAGGGATGGGCCTCCAGGCACTGGTGGACAGAACGGCCTATAAGACTGCGGTGGATCCACCACAACGACAGGGAGGGAGGTGAGTGCCATCAAGCGGGTGGGGCTGCAACATGACATGATGCCCCCCCTTAAAGAACACGAAGCATTCTGGGAGGCTGAGGACTGCAAGTTCAAGGCTAGCCTGGACTATGTGGTGAGACCTTGCATCAAAAAACCAATCTCACACACACACACACACACATTCACACGCACACACGGAAAAGAAAAAAAGCAAAAGAAAATGAAGCTTTGACAACATACACAGAAAAGTTTGAGAAAAACGTATACCCTGAACATTGGCGTTTTAATTTTTTTTCTTTTCTCTTGCTCCTTTATTTTTCTAAAGTTTCTACAATGAAAGTGATACTTGGGAAGGGTAAGACCAAGATGCCCTGCCTTGGTCTCACTATGTAGCCTAGGCTGGCTTCCAATGCATGATCTTCCTGCCTCAGCCTCCTGCCAATATGCCTTTCTACAAAGACACAGCTGCTGCCCTCTGAATGCTGACAGCCTGGAAAGGCCACACCTTCCGCGTTGCTGTCCCTCCTCCGCCACGGCACGGTCTCCTCGGATGTGCAGGCAGCGGGGGCTCATCGGCCCTGCACAGCAAGGCGCTCAACACTCACATGACTAGAAACGGACAAAGAGACCCGGAAAGCCAAAGGACCCTCTCTCTCCCTTGGTCGAGCCTCAGGCACCAGAGGGGTTGGCGGCGGGCAGGGAGTCTGCTCTGCAGACAGGAAGTCCATCCTGATAGCAGAAACAAGTCCCCATGGCCGGTGGGTCCCAGAAGCCCTGCAGTGCTCCAGGGTCCTCGGCTCCCTTCCAGGCACCCCAGTTGCCTGTGCTGCAGAACGCAGGAGCTGCCCCACGTGAGCAGGAGCCGGCGCTCCCTGCCGCTGGCTTCCTGTCTGCCTGGGGGGTGAGTAATGTCCACGCCCCCCCGCACCCCTTCTGGAGGCCAGGCCTCACAGTTTCCATTCAGGAAGGGGTGGTGAGAGGCCTGGGGAAACGCATCCAGGGAAGTGGGAGGAGGGCGGGTTGGGAGCCGTGTACCTGGCCTCCTGGCAGCCGGTGGCTCGCAGGCCCGGGTGCGAGTGCCTTTTGCAGTTTCCCCCACTCATGCACTCACCAACCGCATCCCCGGCACCTGCCTTGGGCGCTCTGGTGCTGCCAGTAGGAGGGGAAGACAAGCATGCAACAGGCAACCCCAAGGATCATGAGAAACCAACGTCAGCCCCCAGGCAATGCCAATCCCCAGCGTCTCGGGACAAAGTCTCAACAGCCAGCTGCTCCTAGGTCTCCTCCCTCCACACCCAAAGGCAGCTGCCAGACCACAGTGGCTTCCCAAGTGCCTCCCATGTTGCACAGAGCCCAGAAGCAGCCCAAAGTCTCAGCTGGGCTCAGCAGCAGGGCTGGAGAGGCGGGGAGCCTCGCACAGTGACTCCCCACCTGCCAAAGCCAGGAAAGGACGAGAGAACGGTGCTGCCCTCACTCTTGTCTCCGGCTGGCACCCAGCCCCTCCCACTCCTGTTTCCTCCTCTGTGGATAGAGCAAGAGCAATGACCTCCCACACACACAGCCACAGCCCTGACTGAGGGAGCGGTGCTCACTGCCACCACCTATAATGACAGGGAATGGGACCTAACTGTGGCTCAGGGCAAGCCGGCCCCTATGCGAGCCAGGTGACTCTGAGCCCAGCTCCTGGGGGAAAGCTGGCAGCTTCTCCAGTCACTCTCAGGTTCAGTGGTCTTGATGGTGGACCTGCTCCACCACCAAGGCCTAGCCCCTTCTGCCTTTGTCAAAAAATTAAAAATAAGAAAGGCTTTCACAATCTGCTACCAGATATGAATCTGTGGCAAATGCCTGGCTTCTTAAGACTGCTCTGGGCTACGGCACTGGCCAGCGGGATGGGATCAGCATGGCCATGGGAATCCTGCCCCTTCTGGCCAAGGGAAAAGAGCCAGGTGCTCAGCAGCTATTCTCAGGAGTAAAGAACCAATTTGTCCCCAATGAGGAGTGGGCCTCTGTTTCCTCGGCACGGCATGCCCAGCATCAGCTCTCAATAAATTTGTTCATTTGTTCGTTTGGGCAGCAGGTATTTGGCAGGCTTTACCACGTGCCCACCCTGTATCTGCAGTCACCAGTCAGAGCAGAGACCAAGGTGATATGGTGCAGTGTGCAGCGCTCACAGTGGGAGCCTCAGACACCCATCTTTACAACATGCAGCATCCACGGAGGACTGAGGGCCACGGGCCACACACTAAGCGCCCCCTGGGTCAGTGCACTGGGGAGGCTTCCAGAATAAGGCTCGTGAGCAGGGCTGGGGCTGGGTGTGGAGGGCAGGGCCCACCCTCCAGAGCCACCCACTTGGCCTGTCCTCACCCTATCCTTACCCTAGGCCTTTGTCAATAACAATAGGGAACATGGGTGTACACCCAAAGCTGCTGAGGGTCTCAAGGGAGCCACCCCACCACACCCTCCGAGAAGAGCTAGCGTTCAGAACCCAGAGTCCAGGTGATATATTCATGCCCACCAACACCCTCCTGGGAACCCTTTGGCCAGACACAGTGGTCACAGCCAGGCCCAAGGGACCAGAAGGGGTGGCAGAGACCAGACCAGCCATCTGGGTCTCCTCACAGCCTGGGACCCTGCATCGGGCCTAGGCCAACCTCTGGCCAGCACATCAACCCAGTGCCCAGATACAGCTGCTGATTAAATAATTAAATTGGTACTGTGGTCAACACCCTCCTGACTCCAGCTCTGCCTGTCCACCCTGATGGACACTCTGTCCCGTCAGCAAGCCAGCCTTCCTCAGCCCCGCGCCCACCCCCGAGATCACCCCGTGCTGGGCTCCTGCAGACAGCTGCGGGACAGAACGACCCCAGCAGCCCCTTGCTGCTCTCTTCCTTCTCCACATCATCAGTCAAGCTCTGGGCCGCTGGCAACACGCTGAGAACCCCCACGGTCCCCACGGAAACTCTGCCGTCTGGTGCCTGGGCCTGAGGGCCCTGGGCCACCCCGTCTCCCCGGGAAGTGCCTCAGACAGTGACCCCTCTCCCACAGGGTGGCTGGGAGGAGCAGCAGTACAGGCATCTCTGGGAATGCATGGCGGGTACTGTCTCACTACTCGGGGCTTTTAGAAAGTGTTCTGGGTCCTTCTTGGGAAGGTAAACCGATGGCTCTTGGCTGAGCACTGCTGGCATGGCCCCTGGTGACTTTGGGCATGGTCCGCGATCACCTCAATCAGCATGTCCTAGCCCAGAGCCCCCAGCAGCATGTGGCGGCCCCCACACGGTCCCCACCCCGTGGGAACACTGGGCAGTGGCAATGGTCTGTGAGGCTCGCGGCACACACGCGGGGTCTTGCTGACCTCACGAGGCATCGAGGCACAAAGGCCTTTTCTTTTCCAGCAGCCTCGCACCCCACTCCTTACACAGCCACCCCCTGGGCTCCCCAGCCCCTGGCCCAGACACCTCCAGCTGCCTGAAGGCTGGGTCTCCGCCCAGACAAAGCAGGATTCAGGCTGGGAGGGCAGTTGGGAGGCAGGAAAAGGCAGGCGTGTGGGTTCTGCCATGGAGACGAACTTTGACCCAAACTGCAAGGCTCCTACCCCTTATTTACTCTTTAAGGCTAACCCATTTCACAGAGTTGACATTACACCCCTTTTTAACCCTCCTACATTCCAGGCCCTGACCTTCGACCCCTCCTAATTGTCAGCTCCTACACCCCAGTTCTCTTGAGACCTAGCTTCAGGCCATCCCCCAGGCCCTGTCACAGCCTCCCTGGAAATCAGAGCCCTAGCAGGGCACTCTGATCATAGGTGCCACTCCACGGCCACAGTGCCTCAAACTGAGGCGGACACGAGAGCCCCAGAGCCCAACCCACCACGTTTCTTCCAGGACCTGACGCCTGACTCTACTCTCCAGCCCGCGAAAAGAAAGCCTCTACTCCCAGAGCAGCCCTGGATGGCTGTGGAGACTGGGGCATGCAATGGAAACCTGCACTGCCTGGCCACTCATCAGGGGACCCTGTCCCAGAGCTAGCTTTCTTGATTCTAGTGCTGGGCAGCTGGACTGCTTCAGTCAGGCCCATCGTTACCTTCCCAGACCAAATCTTGACAACTTTGAAATCCACGTCCCACCAGCTCTTGAGCATCACAGCAATCAAACAGGCATGATAACCACAGGCTGCAGCCCAAGGGTTATGCCCATTCACCTTTGGAAGGGGCGACCTGCTATCTCTGGACCCAGGGGCTGGAAAGAGTGGGTCCCCCAGAGATGCTGGAGACCCTGGAGGTGGCCGGAAGTACAGCAGGACTACCCCCAGGGTCCTCACCCAAATGCCCCCACCCAGAATCCACGCAGCCACTCACAGGGCAACTCACCCCACCCCACCGGCCGCCCAGGGCACTCACCGTCCTCTTGGCTGTGGAGATTCTGTGGGCTCCGCATCCTCTCGTCCTGGCTGGGGCTCAGGCTGGAGGCCAGGTGTGGGTCAGCGGACATCCATGTGGAGTCATTCATATCAAAGTCCTCACTGCTCACAGAGGTCTCATCCTGAGCGAGACAAAGAGGGCTGGCATCAACAGGGGTGGCACTCCCAGGGCCCCAGGCAGCCTTCTGGGTGGACTCCAGGGTTTGGGGGCATTCGGAAGAGTCTCAGGGGGCACAGAGAGCCCCCAAACTTTGCAGTGAGGGCTGGGTGGCACATCCCCCACTGCTGTGGAAACAGCTTGGGCTCTGGTTCCTGTCGGCCTCACTGTCTGTAATTGAAGACAATTACGAGGTCACACATCCTGTAGGGGCGGACAGCAGGGCCTGGCTCTTACCCTTGTGAGCCAAGGTTGAAACCAGCCCTGTAAACAAGGGCCACTGGTCCCCACCCGAGCCAGGGAAGAGGGCTCCCTGCGAGCAGGGCAGGCGGCCTGCAGCGGGTAGCAGGACAGACCGGGCACTAAGGAGGCCGCTGGCTGCCCCTCCAGGCCTGCCCCTGAATCCCGGGGAGCATGCATGGAATTCCTTTCTCCCACTCCCCCAGCCCAGAGGACATTTCTGTCTTCCTCCTTCCTAACCTTTGCTGTGCTTCAAAGATATGCTCTTGGGCAGCTTCCAGAGCTGAAAAGGCCAGCCCTAGAAGTGTAGAGGAGGAAGGGGGTGGGGCGGGCCAGGGTTCCCATCAGACCGCAAAGGGGGTTCAGGCTCGAGAGCCTGGGGGGCCTCCAGGGCCTTACAAACAGCCGGATGGCCTGCTGGAGAGGACCACGCCTGCTGCCTCCTCTCCCCTCTCAGTGAGCCCTTGGCCAGTCATCCGGGAACCCCCGGGGTGGGGCCCCTTCCATCCAGCCCTCCAGCAGGAAGGGACCCCACCTCCTTCTGGCCCAGCCTCTTTCAGGAGCAGCGAGCAACCGTGTTTGGGAGCCGGCTGTAAAATGCAGGAAAGATGACCCAGCAGCTCCACTCCTCACTGCCAGAGTTCTGGCTGTGCCCCCTCCTCCCCAACCCCAGCAAGATACAATGGCCTCTGTGGGCCCAGTCAGGACTCTGGCGCAGCAACCCCAAGCCTCCCCTCCAGGGCCCTCACAGACGTCTCTTTTATAGTGAGCAAACACACTTTGGTTTGAACTTTCATGGGCTGCTGTCCCTGGGGCAGACACATCTGCTCTGGTGCTAGGGAACCGGCCCTCAGCCTCCGTGCCCTCCCCCACTGTGGGCTGGCAGGGAGTTTCCTGGAATTCACAGCTTCTGTGCGGCCAGAGAGGACCCTCAGTGCGGAGTCCAGAGGACAGGAGGTGGGCCTCTGCATGGGCTTGAAGCCCCTGTGTGCTCTCTACACACACACACTGGCACTCAGGTCTCCCACCCCCAGGCTGTCCGCCCCAGCACAGCCTTCCTCCTGAAAACCTGCTCCTGCTCACTCTCTCTTCATGAAGTGTACGAAGGACAAAACTCTCCCCAGCACTAGGATTATGGGGACGGGGAGGCTGCCTCTGCGCGTGCGTGTGCGTGCGTGTGTGTGTCCCTTGGAAGCACAAAGCAAGACTGCTGGGCAAGGGCTCTCCTTTCCATCTTCTCCACTGGCCAGATTCCGGGAGCCAGGAGCATCCTCAGCTCCGCACGGTGCAGGCGCAGGAAGAGCCTCGGGAACTGTTGGAACACGCTCGGATTCTGGGCATCCTCTGAGCACTGGTAGGCACCACCTGCTTAAACTCTCCACTCATTCACTCATCAGGTATTCACTGAACACCGGCCATGGGCCGACCCCCGGCTGGGTGCTGGGAGAGAGAGCTGTGGACCAGGCCAGTCACCAGCACTTGCCACCCGGTGGGGACAGACAACATGCAGAAAACACCTAATACCGGTGGTCACGGGGTCGCAGAGCAAAATAACATGGAGGAAGTGGAGGACAGCGATCTGCAGGGCGGGACTGCCAGGACACTCAAGGCCAGGGTGCTAAGCAAAGGCTGCAGGAAGTGAGGACAGGGCTGCGTGGGTCCGCGTGGCCTGCACTCCAGGCACCGTCAACGACAGCTGGGCGCTGCTATGGGGTCTGCAGAGGGACGAGGAGGTTCTGCAGTCAAGGGTGGGCAGTAGAGCCATACAGGAGTGTCCCCTCCCAAGGTGCACGTCACTGGGCAGGGCCTGTACCTTCCTTCTGGCTGGCTCAAAGGCTTGCGGAGCACCCCGCAAAACCCAAGGGGGCTCACGGGGCGCAGGAGCAGTGAAGGCTCCACACTCGGCCAAGTCTACGTCAGTGACAACACAGGCCAAAGGTTTTCAGGTGCCGAGCGCTTCCCTTGTCTGTCTTTTCTACCCCTTCCCACAGGCCCACCAGGTAGGCACAGTTCTTAGCCCATTCTACAGATGAGGAAACAGGGGTTCAAGAGCTAAAGGCACTTGCCCGAGGCACATGCACCAGCAAGGGGTAAAGCAGATCTGTGCCATCGCCAAGGCCTAGACACCCCCTTCTTCCCACCCGCAAACCTCTGCCCAAAGCTGTCCCTTCCCTAGAAAGTCCACTGCTGTGTTTCAAAACCCCATTCCCGGGCTGGTGAGATGGCTCGGTGGCATAAGTGCCTGCCTGGCAAGCACGAGGTCCTGAGTTCAACTCCTGGTACCCACATACGAAAAAAGGGCCAGTGATATCTCTCAGCAGCACGAGCGCCTGCTGGCACATGAGGTCCTGAGTTCGACCCCCGTACCCATAAAAAAAAAAAAAAAAAAGAAACCCCATTCCCGTTGCACCCTGCTCCATCGCTCCAGCTCAGTCTCCGCAGCCCCTGTCCGGAGCAGCCTGCCTGCCCGCACCATTTGCCCAGCACAGCAGCCACTGTGCTGTGGCTCGCAGCCGTGTCTTTCTGAAGAAAACCATACACCTTTCCAAGAGCGGGACTAGGAGCTGGGGCTTCATAGCACAGCCTTTGCCCAAGATGGGCAAGGCTCTGGGTTCTACCTCCAGCACCAAAAAAAAGAAAGAAGAAAGAAAGAAAAAGAGCGGGGACAAGGCTACATGTTCTCTGAATTCCCCACGAGACTGGCAAGACTTGTTGAATCAACTGAATTGCTTGGCATGACGTTGGTGTTTAATGAGGACACTGCATTAATTTGACAATTAAGGACTCTGGTCCCACTGCGCACAGTTCTTGAATGGGGGCCATGTGAAAACCTGGGCCCTCCTGCAGCTGCCAGCCACCCCACGCTCAGCTTCTCTGGCTCAGATGGCTGAATTGTCCACCCAAAGGGACCCCGCCTGGGCCTGCCCCGACAGGTCCCACAGGGACCAGGCAGCTCTGTTTCACAGTGACATTGAAGTCACCCATAAAGAAGAATGTCCAGTGCCCACACATGTGGGGCTTCGGGGCAGGGGTTTTATGGGATTTCCTCGCAATGGCCCCGCAAAGCTAGCACCCAGGGCAGGCCCATCTCCAGATCAGTAACTGTCCCTCAAAAGCTTGCATCAACCAATTGCCCACAGGCACAGCACCAGTGGCAGAGTGGGGGTCTGAATCCAGGCAGTGCGCGCCCAGAGCCTACATCACAGAGCCACCACATCCCACCTCCTTCAACCCAAGAACCCAATTCCTGAATGACAAGATGCGACCCAAAGGGAATCATGGGCCACAGGGCCATATTTGCACATACGCACCTGCTCGCTCTCCCTCCAACCAGCTGATGCACATTACTGAGCACCTACTATGTGCCAGAGTTGCACTGGGGACACAGAGGACTAAAATGGGGCTCCTTTCCTTCAGACCTTGTTAGCTAGGGACAGGGATCAGCTAAAAATCCCGACCCACTTGGTGGGGAGGGGCCTATGGGACTCCTGCCAGTTACCCAGTGGATGTGTCCCGCAGCCCCCAGGGTTCCGCCACGTGAGCCCCAGTTTTGTGAGGAGTAGGTCTAAGATTCTGACACCCTGACTGCTAGAGCAAGTTTTTAGGAAGTAAGAAATCAAGTCTATTCAACCTAACTTTCAGAAAACAAACTCCTTCAAAACCAGATCAGTTTTGGTCACATTGACACGGACACCTTGGACACCCACACTTTCAGGGCTGGCCTGGAGAAGCGGCCTTCCCAAGACCCCTCAGCACCCTGCCGGCTGCAGCAGAAACCCAGCTCTTTATGGGTGCAGGCCCACTGCTGCAAAGGGGCAGAGGCTGTAAGTCCAGGTACCCACCCACGCCAAGCGAGGCTGCAGAAGCAGGCTAATTACCCAGGCCATCACCAGCACACATAATTCAGAAGCCATCACCCAAGTCCAGCGGGACCTGCAGGAGGCAGCCAGTGCAGGTTGGAGAGTGGTGAGGCCCCAGGCCTGTGCTGGGACCAAGGTGCCCCCCACACCACCCAGAGGTCACAAGTCGGTCGCTCCTTGCTTTTCCCTCCTGGAATCTTAAGGGAATTTGGGCTAACTTCTCCCTTTCTGTTACCAAACTTCAATGAAACTGTCATTAGAAAATACAACTATGTACCCAGGACTGTGTGACTGGCCAAGCAGCGGTCCCCTGAGTCTTCTAGTTTCTGCCCTTGCCCACCTAGCAATGAAAGTCCATCATATATTCAGCACCAGAGGGCCTGAGCCCTTAGGGTTGCAGGGCAACAAGGCCAACTGCCCTCATAAAAGGGAACCTGAGTTAGCTGGGCAGGCAGGTGGCACCTGGTCAGTCTCGGGGACACACCTCAACCTGGCAGCCCTGACTCTGGGCAGAGAGAGAGGAACTGACCAAACTCTCCCTTGCTCTTATCTTCGGTCCAAAATTCACAGGCAGGTTCACTTTCTCTTCCCTCAGCTCTGAGGCCCTTCCTCCTGGGCAGTCCAGCTAGCACCAACCACTGCCCAGCCCAGGAGGAGGGGAAAATGGGAGACAAAGCAAGGAAATGGTGGAAACAGGCCTGTATCCATGGCTTGTAACTACGGGCAGGTGCTATCAGTAGCCTGATTATTTTACAACTAGGGTCAATTTCTCTGGAACTGGGCTCCTGGTGCCTCCGAAGTCCAGCCGTTTGTATCCTCCAGGACTTGGGATCCTTGGGCGTGCCCCACACGATATTTTCCAGGCCTCTCCTCTGAACTGTAACTCTATCCCTACCCCTTGCTTGAGAAAGAAAAGGGGGAGGATTTGCAGAGAATTTAGCACAAGTGTAAGCCCTAAGCCCTGACCAGGAGCCCTGAGTATGTGTTTCAGAGGAAGGCCGGGGTGGGGATGTGCAGGGGATGTTTCTGAGCCAGGCAGGAAACAGACCTCTTTCTGCACCGCCCCTGGGTTTGCTGGGCAGCCAGAAAGAACACCAAGTGGGTGGACACCAAGATGTGGAAGGAAGTGCAGCTTCCCCACCCAGGGTCAGGCACCTCCTTCCAGAGCACCTGCGGGCCGTCTCCATGCTTGCAAGGACTGGGCACACAGCCTCGAGGCGTGCAAAGGAGGTACTGAACTGCATTCGACCCCAACTTAACCATTTCAGCACACCAGACGGCTTATCAACGGAAATCAAAACCCTCAAGATCCAAGGAGCACGGGTTCGGGTCCCTGTTATGATGGGGAGAAGGAAACAGGGCAGTCTGAGGTAGCTGCTGAGCCCCGGAGGCTCCCAAGGCTGCTGCTTTACGCTACACCCCAAGCTTCACCTGGCCACGAGGGGAGAAGGCCAACCTTCTGGGGACACTCCCTGCACAATTCCACTCCTTCCTGCTAAAGGCCTCCTCTGCTCACCAGCCACACAGGCACAAGCTCTTCTGGGAAACGGGAAGCGGGGAGGGCTGAGCCAGCCAATCACCTAGCACACTTTAGGCTCTCTCACCCTCTCTCTCTCATGTGTCGGTCAGAACCGTGTTCACACACATGTGCACACTGTTGTCTGTGGTAGTAATGGATGCAGGAGTGAGCATACCCCACACCTTCCTACTAGTGTATCGAGTGTAAAATGGGCTTTGTTCCTAAGCAAAGACAACTGGCCGTCTTCCCAGCATTCCTCACCATGAGGGCCTCACTGACACTCCGAGCCCCTGCCATTAACGGGGGTCCCTTTAAAAGCAAAGCTGGAGAGATGAGCTTCAGTGGGCAGGGCCGTTCCTGTGAGGAAGAGGGCTGGAGGGGAACCGCTGTGAGCTAATCCCGGACAGGACTGTCCTTCCAAGAAAAGAACACACACAAGCAGACAGGACAAAAAGTTCTTGAGCAACTCACGGGCGGACCAGCTCCCTGTTACCCCAGGGTGGCCAAAGCCACGGGAGAAGTTCCTCCAAGTCGGCTTTCTCAGCTGGAAGGCCCTAGGGTGCTCCGCTGCTCCAGCTCAGCAGGAAAGTGCTCAATGGGGTTGGGACACCCAGCCACTGCTCAGGGGAGAAGCAGCCTTAAAATCCTGCTCTTCAGAACAAGCTCAGCCTGAGCCCGGATTAGACAGGGGCTGCTATTATTCAAGGGTACAGTCAGGCCCCAATGGCTTTCCAATGAAGGGTAATTTACTACCTGGGGGTTAAACTACCCATGAGGGGCTGGGCCATAAAAGGGCCTTTCCCCCCAGCCAACTCACTGCCCAGAGCCACCGTGTTTCAGGGTCCAGCCAGGGGAGCTGGTCCCATCACCAGAGGGTCCCCCAGAAGAGTAATGAGACCCCCAACACCTCTCCCCAGACTCCCCACCTGGTGTGTGTGTGGGGGGAAGGGGTGTGTGTAGGGGGGCACCAGCTGATTCTGGGATAAGTAGGGCTTTATCTCAAGGGAGTCTATTGCAGGGCACAATCCTCAGAAAAAGGAGGAAATCACAGAGTCCAAACACCATTTCAGGTGAAATCAGGAGGTTATTCATCTCCCCTCAGAGCAGACAGAAAGAAAAATCAATGTTGGGGGGGGTTCCATTTGAATTAATGGGTTTGTGGCTTCTCCATTGATCTGCGACTCTTCACACTTTCTTTTCATGCTTTTTGTGCTCTTGGGGAGGCGGAAGGAGAAGGGGGGCACGCTCCCGTTAAGGAAAAGGACGGTGTAACCTTAACCTTTCTTCAGGAATAATGCTAATTAGCAAGGCTTAATGAGAACTTCCCCCAGGAAGCGCGGCCCGGTATGGGCAGCCAGACGTGGGCAAACGCAGCTCCGAGAGGGTGCGAGGTCACTTCGGAACCAAGCGGATGGAATGAACGCGGATTGCACGCCCTCCTCTCTGCCCCCGACAGCCGAAGTATCCGGCCTCTGAGGACTAGGTGGAGGACCCGAGCGGCGGCGGGCGGAGGTGTAAATCCAACTTAACCCCCGCGCGCGCCCTCCAGCCGGCCGGCTGCCCCGCCGTGTGCCCTTCGCCAGGGGTCGCCGATGCCCGCGGCTTGCACCCGGGGGGCGCACCTGAGAGGGGCGCCCGTTCCCCTCGGGGAGGGACAGGGCCTGCCAAAGTGGGCTCAACTCTGCAAACCGCGTCTCAACTCCCCGCGCACGGCGGGGGCCCCTCCCTGCCGCTCCAGGCTTCCCGTCCTCGCAGCTCCAAACACAGTTCACTTCCCTTCTCCCGAGGCGGCGGCGGCGGCCCAGCCCGGCCCCCGCCCCGCCGTCCGCGGACGCTTCCTCCCCGGGACGCGGCGCCGAGTCCGCTGCACACCGTGCGGCAGCGGCACAATACCGCGGCGCGGCGCGCGCAATCGCCGCCCCCCAGGACCGGCGGCGCGCACGGTCCGCGAGTGGGGTGCGCCCGCGCCCGGCACTCGGGGTCCGGCGCACCTCTCGGGACGGTGCCCCCCCACGCCCGGGCGCGCTCGCCCGCCCCCGCCCGCTCCGCTCCGAGCGCAGCCGCTCGCCGCGCCCCTCCTCAGCCCCGGGCAGGAAGCGCCCCAGAGCCCCCCTCCCGGAACCCCAGCCCCCCGCCCCCCAACCGCAGCTCAACAGCCGACCGCAGCGGCGGGAGGAGGGGGCGGCGGCCGGGGGCCCGGAAACGGCCCGATCGCCGGGTCCCGCAGACTCCGTACCTGGGCGGGCGGCGAGGCGGGGACGGCGGCCGGGCTCGCTAGTGAGCGCGGCGGGCGGCGGTGACAGCCCCAGGCTCCAGCCGCTGCTGCTGCCGCCGCGGCCGCCCGGGGAGAGGGGCTGGCACCGCCGCGGCGCGTCACGGCCCGGCCGGGGGCGGGGGTGGCCGGGGGAGGGCCCAGGCGGCGGCGGCGGCGGCGGCGCAGCCGGGAGGAAGGGGGAGGGGGCACCGGGCACGGGGAGGCGAGAGAGGGGGGCGGGACCGGGCACGGGGCGGGGGCCGGGGGGAGGGGAGCGCGGGGAAAACGCACGCAGGGGAGGAGGAGGAGCAGCAGGGGGAGGAGGTGGAGGGGCGGAGGGAGGAGGTAGAGGGGCGGGTGGAGGAGGGAGGGAAGGAGGCTCCCAGGGAGAGCGGAGGAGAAAGAAGGGTGGGGGAGACGCGGAGGAAGGAGGGGGCGCAGGGCCAGGTGGGGGTGAGGGCGCGCTGGACGCGCCGCCGTGCGCTCCGGGCGGAGAGCGCGCTTAAGGGAGAAGCGCTTCTAGCACGTCCCGGCGGGGGCTGAGCCCGGGAAAGAAGGCGAAGGGGTCTGTGCGCGCCCCTAGCTCCCGGAGGCCGCGGTCTTCAGGTCTGGGGCTGGGGGGCATCCGGCAGGCTGGCTGTGTTCAGGCCAGGAGAGGGAGACTTGGCCCAAAGAAAGTGACTCAGGCATCGTCAGGAACTCCCGGTGCCCCGGGGCCTTCGGGCAGCCCTCAACCCCCCCAACGCGTTTCTCAGTTCTGGGGAGCCGCGGGTCCTCGCTGGGCGGGGCTGCCGGGCCTGGGGGCTCGGCCGCGGAGGTCGGAGTGAGACCCTAGCCTGGGAAAGCCAGGCACGTGGCGGGCTCTCTGTCGGCCCCCACCCCCACTTCAGGCCCCCCCCTTTTCCTGATCAAGTTCAAGCTCGATCTCCTTGGCACGCTACCCGCCGGCCGCCCCCTCCTCTCTCCTCCCCGCCCCTCGCCCTCCCTCGGTTCCGCACCATCTCCCTCTTCACTCTTCCTTTGTCTCTCTCCCACCACTTAGTTCACACCCGCCCCGCTGCCCTCCTCCCCGCCCCGCGGGCGCCCGGGCGTCCAGGCTGCGCTCACCTGTTCGACCCGGACACCTCGGCGATCCCGAGCGCCCGCCCCCAGGCCCTCCGCGCTCACTCGGCCGTCGCCCGCCCCACTCCGCCGGTCATTGTGCTCGGGCAGACCACACAGGGCCCGCTCCTTACGGCGCGCGTAAAGTCACAGGGTGATACCGAGAATGCGGCTGCATCCCCGACCTGGGCGCACACTGTGCGCGGAGACTTAAGTACCGCAGGAGGGGGAAGACCTACGCGGATCACGGACACAGTCCTCAGGGCAGACGGACCTCTGCCTCTGGTGCAGGAGAGGACGGGATGGGGAGTCGCGGGGGCGGGGTGCTCTGGCCCTCCAGGCAACCTCAGACTTGGCCCGGAACGTAACGAGCTAGTAGTCCCCCGACAGCAGAATTCAACCCCGACAGAAAAATTGGGTCAGGGGCAGATGCCCTCCCCCAAATCCAAGCGCCCGATTACAACAGATGAGCCGCGGGTAAAGCCTGTGCTTCACCAGGGATAGAGAGAGACGCTCGTGGAATTCCGTGGGGGAAACGCCTCCCCCACCACAAAAAAAACCAAACCACCCAACAACGATCCCACCTCCTGTTTCCTCTGGCCACATCCGAAGAGGAAGGGCAATTTGTGCAGTCTCCTTTACGCTACAACTCATGCACAGTGGAACCAGCAGTGAAGGGAAAAAGAGACAGCCACCGCGATTGTTAGCAATTTTGAAACGGACTGCCTTTAACCCTCCAACTTTTTTTCTGTAACGAGCCTTTTTCTTTCTTCCTCTGAAAGCTTTGCATTGTGAACAATCTAAGGTAGACGAGGCTCCCTCTACAGGTGCGAGCTGGAAATACAAAACCACGGGTTCGGAGCTCAGTATTCACCCATCAGGAAAATAAAAAGAGCCCCGCTTCAAATTAATGGCACATCGACTTCGTCCCGCATATGCTAAAGCTTTTCCTGTCAATATAAAATCCATGCTTTCTTTTTTAAAGAGCGTTGAAGCATGTTACTCATTAGCACCTTTTATTCCTGAAATCAAATGTGTTTTCAAACCAATCCACTCTCCCCAGATTTGTCCATTAGATCTTTACTTCTCATCCTCTGGGGGGTGGGTGGGAATCTGGAGGCTTCACCACGTCAACACTCCCGTGTGTGGATGCCCGGTAATGATTTTTAGAATGGATTAGCGGCCACAACGGTTCAGCGCATCCAGGGAAATGTGGGTGTTTCCAACGTGGGAACTGTCCTCACGCTGGGAATGAGATAATTTAGGCTCAGGATTTCCTGTCGCTTCCCAACACATTTCTAGAGACCTCTGACTTCTCCTGACCTGAGTCACTATTTCACAGCAGTGGTGGACATCTGAGCTTGAAATATAAAGCCAAATCCAGCAGAAGTTCAAAGGTGGACTTAAACCCAGATAACCCCCCACTTCTCCAATTAGTAAAAGAGAGTAGTACCACCCAGGAGGGCAGAGCAGTGATCTTCTCTAGGCGGGCAATGTGAACTCATTTACCATCGCAGAGACAAAACAGCCCAGCCCTGTTCAACCCTCAGCAGCTGAGCGCCCTGGAGGAAGCCAGCTGTTTAGTGGGGCTGTGAACTGGGGGAGATTTCCCGAGTACCCAAGGCCACAGAAGCCTCCTAGGCCCTTGCCCCTGCAGGAGCTGCCACTCCTTGAGTAACCTCGTGTTGGTGTGTTCTGTGTCCTTGCGCCTCTGGACAGCTCACTCTGTCTTTGGCCACAGCATGGGTCCCCACAAGGAATTGGGTGACCTAATTTCTTGACCACTAATTCTCCCAGTGATGTGTCCCTTCTGGCCCCAGCATGGAGGCTAGACAGTGGCAGGGAAAGCTGCTTCTGCCTGCTGAAGTGGGCAGTGCTGCCTCGGGTCACCTCCAGGCTCTTGAAACAGTGGGTCCCTTTGCAGACAGGTGCTCTGTGGAGCAGCTCAAGCAGCAGACACCTTGGAGCAGCCTCTTATGTGTGTCCTGCAAGCGGGACCTGGTCAAGGGACCCAGAGGTGTTGGCTATTGTTAGGAATAGCAAAATCTTAATGTGAGTAGGGTGGACACCGCTTAGGCATCTCAAAGCATTTAAAAAGCCATTTATCTCCACAAACTACTTATTAATGACAGAAGGGAAAGTGTACCTGCCCAGCAGAGCAGTGAAGAAGACGCCTCCCCACCACGCAATCAAATCATCTGCCCCCAAAGTGGGGCCACCTGACACAGTGTGCACACTTCCCAAAGGGATGCAGTAGAAGACAGTAATGGCCATGTGGGGCGCTCCCTCGGGCATGGTCTCCCGCCTGCGTAGCCTGAATCTGACTGCAAGGAGACAATCAGACGAGAAATCCAGAGAGACTCCCCACAATACGATGGTCCTGCGCGACCGCTCTAAGTTATGAAACTGAAGAGCAGTAACAGCTAAATGCATCATGTAACTCCTGGTCGCATCCCAGAGACAGCTTCTGAGGCAGGAAAAGGGGCGGGGAAGAGGCAGAGGATGAAGGCCACGTGAGGGGTTGAGGAGTATAGCAGCATGTGCCCTCTGTCCCCAGATGGCAGAAACTGACAGCTGGGTGAAGACCTGGGCGCCCCGCCTTCCAAGCAGAGGGAATGACTTGTGCAAAGGCCTTGAGGCCAGAAAGATGGCCAGCACTGTTAGAGCAAGGAGGCCAGCAGGAAAGATGGAGCAGATGAGCGCAGGGAGGCGTGCAGGTCCAAATCCAGTAAGGAGTGTGGATCTTATTCTGAAAGGGCGGAGATGATGCAGTCTAAATTGCTTTTAGATCAAGGGAGATGGGATTAAAAGGAGCAAGAGGGACAGGGAGACCAGTGAGGAAGTTAAATACGAAGGATAGCCAAGGGCTGGGGATGTGACTTAGTGGTAAAACACTTGCCTAGCAAGTGTGAGGCCCTGGGTCTGATCCCCAGTGCTGAATAAAAAAAAGGGGGTCTAGCCAAATGGGACTGCTTCTGGCTGTGGCTCCAACATTGCACCAAGTGACTTCGGGGACCATAATTAAGCCTCTGTAAGCCTTATTTCCCCATCTACAAAGTGGATCATAAGATGTTTAACCCAGTATTTGGCATCAGATTTTCTCCGTTGAAATTAGAAAGCAGGGTGGGTAGCCAGCCTCTAAGATGGTCCCTGATGGTCCTCGCATCCCATGTCACCCCCTCCTCCCATAACAACGAACAGGGCTGAGCCCACAGGAGATCGTGGAAATGAGGGTGTGAGGTGTCTGAGGCTAGATCCTAAAAGACAGCTTGATCTTGTCCCCGGAGGGACTACTTAATGAATGGTAGCTTTCATCATCTTCATCCTCCGATTGTAAATGGTTCCAATCACAGCTGGTCCTCTACACAAACACAACACCAACTCACTCTGCCACTAGCAATATTGGCAGTTCCTGGTCACTGCACACTGCTAGCACTGAGTACCGGTGGTCTCTTCCATTTTTGCCCCCACCCCGCCACGAACTTCCTTTGCCCTCCATTTGGGAGGGTGGGCATACGTCTACATGCACTTGGTATTTACTGACCACTTGCATTTCTTGGTTTAGAGACGAGCCTGTTCATATTCTTCGCCCATTTCTCTATCTGGTCTCTGTTGGTCTTTTTTTTTTTTAAGATCTCTTCAGAAATGAAGAAAATCTCTTGTCAGACATTTTGCAAAGGTTTTCCTTTTGTTGTCTTTTCCTTTTGTTTGGGATAGGATATTTATTTTGCCACAAGGAAATTTTTAAATTTTATAACATCTGGTTAATTTTTTTTCCCACTGGGGTTTTAGAGTTGCAGATCAAAACAAATGGTTTTCCACCTATCTTTGAAGGTTTGATTATAAAAGAAATTCACTCATACTTTCTTCTAGATTATTTATATATTTGTTGTTGTTGTTGTTATATTATCATTTTGGCTTTTGAGACAGGGTCTTGCTATGCAGTTCACTCTGAACTTGAACTCACCATGCAGCCCAGCCTTAACTCAAATTCGTGATGATCCTCCTACCTCAGCCTCCTGAGTGCTGTGATTATAGGTGTGTGCCACCATCCATGACATTTTTGTTACACTTAAATCTTATCCCATTTGTAATTCTGTTTGTAATTTATTCTGTAATATATTTCCATATAAGTGGAGAAGTGAGGATCTGGTTTGTTTATGTGTTTGTATTGTGGCACTAGGGATTGAACCCAGGACCTTCACACTAAGCTACAGCCCCAGCCTTTTTCTTTTTTCTTAAGACAGGATCTCACTAAATTGCCCAGGCCTGTCTCAGCCTTCCTGAGTGTTAGGATTACTGGTATGCGCTACTAGGGCCAGTTTCTAGTTCATTTTCCAAATTCTATGTGTGTGTGTTTTGCTGGAGTTGAATTCAGGGCCTTGTGCATGCTAGGAAACTGCTCTACTGCTGAATTACACCTTCAGCCCTTGAATACTATCTTTTATTTATTTATTTATTTATTTATTTATTTATTTATTTATTTTTTTTTTTTTTTTTGGTACCAGGGATCAAACTCAGGACCTCATGCTTGCCAGGCAGGCGCTGTGCCACTGAGCTATATCCCCGGCCCCGAATACTATCTTTTAAAATAGCTTATCATTATCCATGGATTGGAAATGTCTTTATGATATACTAATTTCCCATTATTTTTAGAAATGTCTAGTCTGTTGATCTGTCATTTCCTGTCCTGCTATGATAGCTTTATAATATCTGTTAATGTCTGGTTGGACTGGCACCTCCATGAACTGTCCCTGCCTGTACTATAGAAAGCGTCACAGTACAATTATGGAGAAAGGAAGGGAATTTCTCCTGAGGGGCTGGGGGTTGTCAAGAAAGTGTCTCAAAGTGGTGGCTACTCTGAGCCAAAGAGGGCACAGGGAATATCCCAGGTGGGACATGGGGAGGGCAGCTCAGCAGGAAGATGAGGGGGTCAGAGTGCTTCACCTGTGAGCTGGGCAGGAGCTCAGTGCACCCACTTATTCTTCACATCAGCTGATTGTTGCACAGCTGGATGCAGCCTCACAGCCAGTTTACACCTTTGCTGAAAGTTAGGAGACGTTCAATACTCTCATTCCTTCTCTGTTTAGAGAAATTTCCCATTATGAACAAACTAAAAGAGTCTGACTTGTTGAAACACACTCTCTTGAAGACCTTGGCAAAAGGTAAAAAATTACAATTTCATTGTTCTGCTTTTCAGGAGTGTCTTGCTTAAAATGTCATCAGTTGATCTCTGGTTGTGCCACTGTCCTACTCTAAATCCGTCACTAGTTCCCAGGTGCCGGCAGAGTAAGTTACACTTCTCTCCGGCCGGGTGCTCTAGGCCTTGCACAGCCCAGCTGGCCTCCTCTCCTTCAGTTCCTCTCTGAGCCCTACTGTGACAGACTCACCATTTCCTGTCCCTCACTCACCCGTGCGTCACCCCCACCATGCCTTCAGTCACGCACACTTTCAGGCACATATTCCCTCCCAGATATGAGGTCCCACCATGCACCAGGCACCATGACAGGTGCAGGTGACAGCAGTGGCCAATGCAGACACAGGTCTGTCCCTGAGAAGCCTGCAGAGCAGTGGAGGAGAGGGAGGTGTCTAGCAAATGACGACACGGTTTCTTGACCGCATGCTGGCCATAGGAGACGGAGCCCACGGGTACTGACAGGTGTGAGACCTGCTGGGAAGGACGCGCCCGGGCTGTGGGAAGGATGTGTGACCTCTGACGGGCTCTGCTGAGGAGGTGACGTGGGTATTCACTAGGTGGAAAGGTGTCTGGACTATCAGGCCCCTCTGAACTCAGAGTGCCTAGTGAACAGGCCACCCAGCTGGCTCTGAACTGACACCCCTGCTTGCTGTTCTTCCCTTTTCCTGCATTATGCCTCATCATCCCAACTGGACATAGCTCTGAGGGGCCAGGCCAGGTTAGTAGACAGCAGAGTCCCCACGGCATTCTGCACACAGAAGGGACCCGCCCTGCCCACGGCCCTGAGGTCTGCATACCTCATCGTCTGCACACAAGCCACACTGTCATTCCTGCCTTTTCTCATTTCTATCATAGCCCCCTGAGCAAGGCGCAGCCCAAATGCCAAGGCCAGCCATGGCCCCGTACTTCCACAGTCAAACCAGGACACATCCCAGTGCAATCCATCATAGGGCCCTGCTCGCAACAGCTCCGGGTGAAAAGCTGCCAATGGCCACCAATGGATGGATAAGCAAAGAGTGGTGTGTCTACACCACAGGATGCTGGTCTACAATGAGAAGGAATACACTACTGATGTGCACTACCATGTAATGACTCTATGAGCTTACCTGTGAGTGAAAAAGAGCACATGCTGTAAAATTCTATTTCTGTAAAGTTCTAGAATGTTCTAGAAAGTTCTGTAGTATTAGAAGTCAGGCTTGCAGTTGCCTTTGTTGAGGGCTGTGACTGGAAGGGGTACAAGGGGTTTTTCGGGTGCAGACAATGTCTTCTTGATCTAGATATTGGTCAGAGGAGGTGAGGTTAGTCTGTAAGCCTTTACTGAGCTGTCCGCTTCACGATACCGCTCTTTTCTGCTCATGTGGTAATGCAGAGAGTGATCAGTGAAAGTTGGGCTGGGGGAGTGACCATATCTAAGAGGCCTGAAGTCTGCTGTCGTGCATTCCTGCGGCCACCTGGCAGGCCCCATGCTGGGTGTATGGTTTGCCGTCTTAGCCAAACGACAAGGATGGTGCTGAGGACGAGGCGTAGCTCTGCACACCAGGACGAGGGGCTCTGGAGGGAGATTTAGTGACCCACCCAGTCACCTGTTAGGCTGCTCAGAGAACAGGGGACACGCATGCTGGGGTTGGCAGCTAGGAATGTGGGTCTCCAGGGCGCCTGGTGGGCCTCAAAAGGTGAGACCCCAAGCCAGAACCTCCATGTGACGCTCCGCTTTACCCACGGCCAGCAGAGCAGAACTAAGAACCGGGCTGCGGGCACAGGGCTTCCTCCTTGGCCAGACCCCAGTCACTGTCTGCTGCTCCCCGAGGGAGAGGGCTGGGCATGCGAGGCCCCACAAGACCACAAGCAGCTGCCTTCCCAGCAGGTGACTCAGGAGAGGTGGCAGTTGTGTGGGCCATGAGACAGCGACTCACCCCTGCTCCAAGGGGCCCACACCAGGAAGCGGGGGCCGGTGGCCAAGACAGAGGGACAGGCATGCCAGGCCCGAAATCCCTGTGTGGTCCAATGCCAGGTGCAGTGGGTAACATGGAATCCTGGCCGGAGATGCCACATGGGGACCTTTCTGGTGCTGGATGCATGTGCTTGGAGGCCAGTGTCTAGGGTGGGGGTAGAGCTGGGGAGCAGGGCACAGGGGTGCATTCTGCTGGATTCAGACCCTTCCTCAGTGTAGCCCCGGGCAGGTAACTAACCTCTCTGAACCTTGGTTTTCTCATCTCTAAAATGGGGGACAAGAATCAGGCTGAAATGCAGTGAGGCCTGCGGGGGTGGACAGGTGCCACACAGAGCACTGGCCAAACTGAGTAGTGCTAGTGACACAGAGTGGAAATGAATCATCGGGGACACAGTCCTCAGCCAGCATTTACTAAGCCACTACTGTGATCTAGGGCCTGGTCTGGGTACAGGGACCGTGGTGTGAAATACGCAGACCTGGGATGAAGCTGGTAGTACCAGTGTCCAGCACCTCACCCATCCGTGCCCTGATAACAATTCTCTCCTCTCCCCACCATGGTGCTAGGGATTGAACCCAGCGCCTTCACACAGAGCTGTATCCCCAGCCTATTTTACTTTGAGACAAGTTTTCACTAAGTTGCTAAGCCGCCCAGGTTGGGCTCAAACTTGTGATCCCCCTGCCTCAGCCTCCCAGAGTACTGGGATTTCAGGTGTGTGCTACCACCCCAGCATGGTGACGGCTTTCTTTTGCCTTTCTTCTCCCTCTCCCTTCCTTGGGAAGTAATGGCATTCATGTTGGAAGGAATAGGGCTGTTTTTCACTAACGATATGACAGCTAACAATTTCCTAAGTGTTGTGAAATGGGCCTTCAGTTTCCCCATCATGTGAAGAACTGGATTCTGTCTCTGCCAAGTATGTGGCCTTTAAGTTCAGTTGATGGCACCCAGGCTACGGCAGATACTTCAACCAGATATTCTCCCTTGTTCTCTCAACTATGGAGAGTAGAAAAATGAAGTTCTTTCCCAGCTTCTCATATGGCTGGGGCTGAGGGTGGAATGTGACTTTTTCCTGGCCAATGAGATGTGAACAAAGTCTATTGGCAACTTCCTGGGAAAGGTTTTGCTTTGCTGAACTAGATCTACACCACTCCTTCCCAACTTCTCCTTCCTGGAATGTGAATAAGATGGTTGGAGCAACAGCAGCCAACTTGTAGCCATGAGGAGAAGGCTAACAATGTCGCAGAGATACCAGCTCAGCACTGTATGTGTTACAACCAACAGTGGCTCCCCACTCTTCTTGTTCAGGAGCAGGATGACTTCATATTTTGCCACATGGTCAGCTAGGTTTTGACTGATTTGCAGGGCTCCCATCTCCACCCTCTCCTCCCCTGTGGCTTTTGTTCTAGCATGCTGGCTTCTTCAAGAAGACATGAGGGTGCCGCATCTGGGCGTCTGCTGCATGTGCTGTGGAGCTGGAGCATTTACTCCCAGCTGCGGGGCCCAGGGGGGGACAGGTCCGGGCCACTGCCAAGGAGCACTGGGCCTGCGTGGCTGCAGCAGCACCCTGCCTAAGATCGTCTGCTCTTCCTGTTCACATTTTCCTGAGGCTGACAGAACCATCCCAACCCCCTGGGCATTTACAGCACCCACGGGCTGGCTGGGCATGGGCCCTGAGACTCATTTCTGCTGCGGGGAAATGACCTGCCCTGGTTGCACTGGGCTGTGACCCCCGCCCCACTGTCTTCAGGACCCACCCGAGCTCAGCCGCGCCTGGCCCTGGGCTGGTCCTGCTGAAGAACTGAGGAGAGCCACACGCGGCTGAGAGGAGCAGCTCACGGGTTCTGGGTCCCGGCCCAGCTGTGCCAGTGACAGGCCTGTCTGCTGCCAGCTCTCGACACCCCAGACTTCCCCCAGGAGTTGTTTCCCCTGGAGAAGTTCTGGTCACAGGGAAGCTGCAACTGGAGTAGGGAAGGGAACAGCTGGTTGGGGCAGGGCCGTGTCAGGATCCAGAGTTGCCAGTCTCCCCCTCTTGGGGGACCATCTCCACTTGCTGTTACACAGAAAAGCCCCTGCTCCCTCTGGCAGCAGCAGATGCCCCACAAAGCTTCATGCACCAAGCTCCACACCCAGCCAGTAAGCCCCAAGCATGTCTCCCTCAGTCCCTCCACCTCAGCCCCCTGACTGCCTACCCCAGGGCTTTTGCACTTGCTGTCTCCTCTGTCGGGAAAGCCCATCCCTTCTTCTCTACAGGACCAGCCACTTCTCGGCCATTGGGTGCTATTCCCAGGCCACCTCTTCCGAAAGGCTTCTCCCTCAGCAGCTGTATCATCTCTGTTTCAATTCTCTGTCCCAAACTTCTCCTTTTTCTATATTTTTTCTTATTGACTCATCTATCACCTCCGCAGCCCATGAGCGTCAGAGGGTGGACGTGATATCTGTCGAATTCATGCATGTAGCAGGAACCTAGTGAGTGAGATCGGAGTCAATGAGGAAGAGGATTTCCTTATAGCCACACAACCGTGGTGTGGCAGGGAGGACAAGGGTCAGGTGGACCTCGTCCCTCAGTCTGAATGGGGGTGGGGAGCCTCCAGCCTGCCCAGGGTCCATGCTCCTTGCTCCTCACCCCAAACAAAATAAAGTGGCAAGCGCAAATTCACAGCACAATGCTGCACCCTCCCACCCTCAAAAAAAAAAAAAAAAAAAGTGCCTGTTAATGAGATAAACACAATCATGACCAGAAACAAGCCAGGCTGTGCTTCTTTGAGTCCACCCAAAGCCATTATCTCTAATTGATCTCCAGACGTCAGCTGCCCCAGCGTCTGAAGCCCCCCTGCATCCTCCAGGTCTGGTTACAAAGCCCCCAGCCACCCGCCAAGGGGAGGCAGGGCCTGTCTGGGCCCCTGCAGCTGACAAGGGTCTGGGTGGGTCAAGGACCTGGGTAACAGCCACACTGCTCAATAAGCTGACTGTGTTGAGGTCTTCAGAGGAAAGGCCTGACAAAACCACTGCAGGTCTCACCCTTGAAAGAAAGAATGACAAAAGCCATAAGGGCTGGAGAAAGCACCCTGAAGAAAATAGCCCACCAGCTCTGGATGAAAGAAGCACCTCAAAACTGGGGTTAGGAGATTTTCCTCACCAAGGGCAGGATGCAAAGATATTGACTGTACACAAAATAAAATAAAGAGCTGGTGGTACACACTGGTAATCTCAGCCACTCGGGAGGCTGAGGCAGGAGGATTGCATGTTCAAGGTCAGGCTGGGCAACTTAGTGAGACCCTGTCTCAAAATTAAAGTTAAAAAAGGGTTGGGTGAAGACGCCTTCTTGCTTGAAGGAATAACTATCTCTGTATCTACTTTACAATAAATTCAACCTATAAAAAAAATAAAAAAAAATAAACAAAAAAAAAGGGTTGGGGATGTAGCTGAGGTAGAGCACTTGCCTAGCACACAGGCAAGCGTGGGTCTACCCCCAGTACTGCAAAAATGAAATAAAATGTAGATCTTTGCCATAAGATAAAAATTCCCCTCTGGATCTCAGTCAGGCCGGGCCCAGAATCGGGGTCACAAGGTCGGCCATGGGTTCAGTGACCATCTGGAGGTTTTGAGCTGCTCCTTCCTGGCCCAGCCCGGGAAAGACGCCTCCTTTCCTGTCCTTGGAGACAAAGCCGGAGGCAGGGCTGGTTTAGTGAGGACAGAGCCGGGAGCAGCTCCTGCCTCGCCCAGCACTTCCCCTGCCGCAGACAGAGCACCCAGGCCGCCCTGCGCTCTGCTGTCTGCCCTGGTGAGCGACAGGCAAGGCGTGCGTTTTCCCTGGGTAGTGAAGGTAAAGGTCACCCCCACATCTCTGCCTTTGTGGGGGTGGATGTGGGTGGCCTGGGAGGGGGCTGAGCCTCAGGGAGCTGCTAGAGACAATGAGCCCTTTAGGTCCAGGGTATCCACCCGCCCCACCAGGAACTGGGCCTGGGAACAGGACGTGGGGTGTCTCCACTCCTTTCCCACACAGCTTCAGGGAAGCAGGAGCAAAGAAGAGAGACAGCCCCCTCTGGACCCAGGCAGCCCTGGCAAAACAGCGGAAGTGCTGGCTCTCTTAGAGTCTCTGGAAGTTGCAGCAAGTATCTGGGAAGCACCTGGGGATGCTGGAGAGCGTATATTGATCATGAAAATAATCCCCATTGCAAAGGATGCTTGACAATGAGCTCTGCACGCTTTTGTCTTCTCCAAAAGGAGGTTTCCTAAAAAGGAGGTGTCCCCTGGATACCATCTTCAGGGGGTGGGATTACAGTGCTATCCATTTTTGCAGCCCCCAGAGTCCAACATGGGATCTGGGTGCTCCTGGCTCGCATCCACCCTGGTCGCTGGGTGGTGGTGAAAGTGTCTGGCTGAAGTCCTTCGCAGTCGGGCCAGCCGGGCCTCTGCAGTCTTCCCCACCAAGAAAGGGGGGAGAGGTTAGGCATTAACATTTTTTTCCCCAAAGCGACTGTTTTTTTCAAGCCAGTAAAACTTTTGTGGTGATGGGGTTCAAACCTGGGGCTTTACTCTACCACTGAGCTCCAGCTTCTGCCTAGTTGAACTTTTAAAAAGAAGATAACTAAAATGCATCCCAAAGTCTTAAAACAGTGTGGTGCTGAAACTCGAACAGTCAAAGAGGCCAGTGGACCGAATGGAAATACATCTTGCTTCGGACGGTGAGGTATAAAGGTGGCACCTGAAGCCACGGCGGAGAAAGCAGGTTTTACTATTATTGTGACTCTTGTTATTATCATTTTGGAGCGCTGTGGATTGAACTCAGGGACTTGCACCTGCTAGGCAAGTGCTCCCACTGCGCTGTACCCGCAGCCTCCAAAATAGGTTATATAATAAGAGGTAATGAGACAAAGGGATCTATACTCTAAAGTATAGATCTATACTCTAAAGTAAATATGCCGGAATAAGCTCCAAATGGATCAAAGGTCAAACACAAAAAATGAAAACGAAACCACATGTTTTTGCTGTATCAGCTAAGAGGCCTGAAGGAAAGGACGCCACTAACAAGCACACCAGCGCCCGCAGCTTCGGGCTATTTCCATTCGCTTTTTGCGATGCTGGGGCTCGAACCCAGGGCCTTTGTGCTGAACTACATCCCCGGCCTTTTTTATACCTCCTTTTGTTTTTTGTGGGTTCCGGAAGTCGAACTCAGGCCTTCGCGCTTGCCAGGCAGGCGCTTACACCGCTGAGCCATCTCACCGGCCCTATACCTCGGTTTTTAATGTGATTCTCCAATAAGGGAAATCAGCAGACCCCCTGGGAAAAACGGCGGAGTCTAGGGCCGGGGCAGGAAAGGCAGTCGTACCTTGGTACACAGTTGCTTTGAAACTTGTCAGCTTTGGTACTCCGTGCATCCCGATGTGAAAATTTTGTCCGGTACTAGTCGTCTGCTGGGTCCTAGAGACACAGGCTAGAACCTGTCGGTGCCAGTTGCCTCGGGATCTCCTCCCCTTTCGAGGTAAAACAATTCGGTACCCACTCTTTTTTTGTATTCGTCACACCTCCCAGAATGAATACACAATGATACCGAAGTATCGCTGTATATACAAAATGAGTCGGCGCACCTCACAATTCCAGCAACAAAAGAAACACTAAAAAACAAAACAACCGCAAGAAACAGAAAAACCAAAACACCGATGCAGCATTTCAAAAAGGCACGAAGCGGAAAGCGCTCCCCATGACCAATACTTCAACCATTTCATCCATAAAATAACCCAAAGTATAGAATAAATAGCCACAGGTCCATGCTGATATAAACCCATGACTGAATCAGTTAATAACCAGGGGAGAAGAGGCAAATCTCCCAAGCGCGTGAATCCCACGTAACTGTACTGACTTGGACCCTTCGCCCGCCCGGCCCTCTCTTCGAAGCGCATGCACGGGCCACACGGGGTGACGTCCTGCCCGTGTGCGGCGCGCGAAGGGGGAAAAGGGCAACTTCAGAGTGGACAAACCCGGCAAGTGTTACCTCGGCTGGGTGCAATCAAGGCCAGTATCAGGTCATCCATCTTGTTGATGGTTTGTAGCCTTCATACAAAACGACGAAAGTGGCCTTCTATGATTGTGGTCTTCCTCTTAATAACTAACAACGCTATGTTTTATATCAAGAACAACATCAGATAAATTCCAAAATTCTACAAAATATATAGCCAGTACGCTTTAAAACTGTTAAGGTCATCAGAAATAAGGAATGTTATGTCCCAGAGGAGCCTAGAGAGACACAGTAACTAGGAAGCCTGAAATTCCAGTGCTCTGGGAATCTGAGACAGGAGGGGTGCCAGTTTGCGCCCAGCCTGGGCAATGTAAGGGCTTAGCCAGACGCTGTCTCAAAATAAAAATAAAAAAGGGGAGGGGGCCAGGTGTGGTGGCGCATGTCTATAATCCCAGCACTTGGGAGGCTGAGGCAGGAGGATCAATGCGAGTAGAGGAGGCCAGCCTGGGCTACAATACAAGAGTTCAAGGCCAGCTGCACTATAGTTTTTTGAGACCCTGTCTCAAAACAAACAAACTAACAAAAAAAGGCCAGCCTGCACTATATAGTTTTTCGAGACCCCATCTCAAAAAAAAAAAAAAAAAAAAGGGGGTGGTGGTGAATGTAGCTCAGTATAAAGGTCTTCGGTTCAATCTCCAGTAACAATGCCCCCCCATACCCACAAAAGACAACAAAATGAAACGTTGTATCCTGAATGCAATCTTGGAACAGAAAAGGACATAAAAACTAAGAAACTCTTAATGTAAACGTTAGTTCAATAATGTATCAATATTGGTCCACTGGTTGAAACAAATGTATCCTAGTAAAATAAGATGTTACTAATAGAGGAAACTGTGTATGTGTATGGGGGGGGTCATGTGGGAACTCTTTCTTTTCAATTTTTCTATAAATCTAAAACTGTTCTCAAAAATGATCTATTACAAAAGTGAAAATATGAAAGTACCAGTAGAACACATGGGGGTGGAATGGAGTTAGCCTTTTTGAGAGTCAAATGCAGAAACCACTATAGAAAAACATTGATAAATCTCAGTCTACAAAAATAAAACACATAGCATATGTGAGATCAAAAGAGAAAAGACTAAGGAGGAGAAAAAAGAGGCAATGGCTAACTCTGGGGAACCCAAAGAAATAAATGTAATCATGGTAGGCTAATGGGTCAGGCCTGCATCACACAAATGCAGTCGTAATAATATAAACAATGAAGAGCGATTTATCTAAGTAGAGAGCTAAATTAGGGGATGGACAAGGAGGAGTAAGTGGCTTAGGAGAGGATGTAAGAATGTAAATACTGGGCTGGGGATATAGCTCAGCAGCATAAGTGCCTGCCTGGCAAGCGCAAGGTCCTGAGTTCAAGTCCTGGTACCAAAAGAAAGAAAGAAAGAAAGAAAGAAAGAAAGAAAGAAAGAAAGAAAGAAAGAAAGAAAGAAAGAAAGAAAGAAAATACTTATCACCCAGAGCAAGAAATTAAATAATGACAAAGGACTGAATTGAAAAATCAACGATTAGCAGGATAAACATGATATTTAGAAGCAGGAGGGACATCAAGAGGCTGCCTGGGGCAAAGCAGAAGATGTAGCAGGGAGGCTGGGCTAGGGTCTGCCCTTCTCTGTATGAGATTTAGAAAAACTTATTCAACTGATAAAAAATAAAAACAAATACAAATAAACAAAACACACACATTGCCCTGGGCAGGGGGCAACAGTGGCCACCCCACTGCGTGTCCTCCAAGGCGGAAACGCCCCAGGATACTAATCTGTCTAGAGAAATCCAAGTAGCAGCCTTGGTCAAGGTCAGGGTTTTACTTGCTTTTTGTTTTTCTTGCTGCAGCACAGACTTTCACAGGGCCAGGGATTTAGTGAGACAGGAAAAGGTTTGAGCTGTAGATTCTCAGATCTTGAGAATGTGGCCAATGGCATTTCAGGCTTTTCCTGTGCTCCTGGGGCAGCAAGCTGGGTCCCCTCTGCTGAGCTGCACAACAGGGACCCAGCTGATCCCAGAAGGCTGTGCGGGGCATACAGTGCATCTGAGAGGAGAGGTGGAGCAAGCAGCTGACCAGCAGGGCCTGGTCAGGAGGGCTGTGGGAGGCGAAGGCTGCAAGCTGAGGAGGCAGCCGAGAGCCCCGAGGAGGGGGATGGATGGAAGTCCAGGCAGCTAGGGCAGCAGACCCCGCTGGCTCACAGATGACTTCAGGCCCACATTGTTCCATGTGTTTCCAGAGAGCAGACAGATCTGCCCAAGTTGGAGACTGGTCCAGAGAAGTAGATGTGCAATCAGTAAGCAAAGCTGCATGAGCCAGGCATGATGGTGCACACCTGTGACCCCAGCACCCAGGGAGAGGCTGAAGCAGGAAGACTGCTGTGAGTTTGAGGCCAGCCTGGGCTACATAGTGACTTCAAGCCCAGCCTAAACTACACAGTGAGACCTTGTTTCAAAAAACAAAACAAGGGCCAGTGAGATGGCTCAGTGGTGTAAGCGCCTGCCTCGCAAGCGCAAGGGCCTGAGTTCGACTTCCGGAACCCACATACGAAAAAAGGGCCGATGATATCGCTCAGCGGCACGGGCTCCTGCTGGTGTACAAGGTCCTGAGGTCGACCCCTGGTACCCACAAAAAAAAAAAAACCAAAAACTCGTAAGTAATGGAAAGGGACTGGCAGCCGGGCATGGTGGCGCATGCCTGTAATCCCAGCACTCGGGAAGAGGCTGAGGCAGGAGGATCACTGTGAGTTTGAGGCCAGCCTGGGCTACATTAGTGAGTTCATGGGTACCCTGAACTACACATCAAGACCCTGTCTCAAAAAACAAAACAAAACACACACACACACACGCACACACGAAAGAAAGAAAGAAAGAAACTGGCGAAGAGGTGCTAAGGGCTACAAGAGAAAGACACTGTGCCTGATGGGGCACATTCGACCGAACCAAATGACCTCCCATCTCCCCATGGGCAGACCACCTCAGTGTGGGGGCTCCAAGACCTTTCTGGGAAATTGTGTCTTCAGTCATCATAAAACAGCCCACTTTGCCCTATTTAGTGGTATTATTTTTTCTTTTTGCCTCAAACATTTACTTCTTTGACATTAATAGCACTACCTCTCTTTTAAGTTTTCACTTTCTTTTTTTTTTTTTTTTTGTGGGTACCGGGGGGACGACCTCAGGACCTCACGCGCCAGCAGGCGCCCATGCCACTGAGCGATATCACCGGCCCCTTTTTCGTATGTGGGTTCCGGGAGTCGAACTCGGGCCTTCACGCTTGCAAGGCAGGCACTTAAGCCGCTGAGCCGTCTCACCGGCCCAATTTTCACTTTCTTGTGCCATTAAAAAAATGTCTTTTGGGCCAGGGATATAGCTCAGTGGCACAGCACCTGCCTGGCAAGTGCGAGGTCTTGAGTTCGA
This sequence comes from Erethizon dorsatum, assembly GCA_028451465.1. NCBI lineage: Eukaryota > Metazoa > Chordata > Mammalia > Rodentia > Erethizontidae > Erethizon > Erethizon dorsatum. Next base: position 3,002,713 of record CM051840.1, read on the forward strand.
TTCCCAGTACCAAAAAAAAAAAAAAAAGTCTTTTGTAAATACCATATGGCTGGATTTTCCCATTACAAAAGCTGGTCTGAGCCTTTCTGATACTGTGCAGTAGAATTTAACCCATGCACATTTATTGTGATTTATGTTGGTCTTGTTCCTGTTAGCTTACTCCTTGTTCTCTATTTCTTAGCTCTCCTTTTGTTGGTTTCTGCCTTTATTCCCCCATATAAACCCTCTTGCTAGACTGAACAAGTTTTCTTTGTTTCTTTTCTTTTCTCCACTAGTCTAGCAGTTCTACATTCCGTTTCTATTCTGTGGGGATCATGCTAAGGGACCACCCTTGGCCATATACACTGAGCCACAGCAGAAGGTGAGGCAATGTCCCCATTCTGCTCTCCCTAAGCCCTCGCCTCCCCAGCTGTGGGAAGCCTGTGGCAGGAGGTAGAAATGATCTTGCTATGGGCTCCCAAACCTGACTGTCCAGGGCAGCACTGTGGGCTTCCCTGGGCTGCAGACCCGTGAGTCAGGCACTGTTTGGCTAACAGACAGATCCTCACTGTGACCGGTTGGTAGCACTTCTCCTGCCTGTATTCTTGGGGTCCTTCTGAGCAGGGCAGAAGTTCAGAGATTCAAGAGAAAAGAGAGAGGGGGAAGGGCTGAGCGAGAGCTAAGGAACAGAATCCTGCTTTAGTGTTTCCCCAGTTCAAAAGATAATGATTAAAGAGTGACTGTGGTTGCTAGGTATGGTGGTGCATGCCAGTAATCTCAGCTGCTCTGGAGGCTGAGGCAAATTTGAGGCCAGCCTGGGCAACTTACTCAGGACCCTGTCTCAAAATGAAATTTTAAAAAAGGGCTGGGGGATGCAGCTCAGTTGTAGAGTATGAGGCCTGGGTTCAATTCCCCGCCCCCCCCCAAGAGTGAATGTGGTTAGCCAAAAGGCAAAAACAACTCAAATGTTTACTAGCAGACAAATAGAGAAACAAAATAGGATGTATCTGACAATGGAATATTATCTGGCTATGAAAAGGAATGAAGTTCTGGCACGTACCATGACATAGATGAGCTTTGAAACTGTTGTGCTCAGTGAAAGCAGCCAGACATAAAAGGACAAATACCATGTGATTCCATTTATGTGAAGTCCCAAGGACAGTCAAATTCAGAGACGGAAAGTAGAAGAGAGATTACCAGGGGCTCAGGGAGGGGCGAAATGGGAAGCCAGTGTTTAATGGGGACAGAGTTTCTGATTGGGGTGATGTTATGGTTTATACCTAAATGTCCCCCAAAGCCTTGTGTGTTCACGGCGGGGCTTTGGGGAGGTGACTGGATTGCGGAGGTTTGTAGCTGATTTGCTGTTAGGAGGTGGGGCTCATGTGAGGAGGGGGCCCCTGGGGGCGGGGCCTGGAAGGTTCCTCTCCCTCCCAGCTCCTCCCTTCTCTCGCTCTTCCTGGATGCCGAGGCAAGAGCAGCTTTTCCTCCACTCTGCCCCCGTGCTGTTCTGTCCTGCGCTGGCGCCAGCGGACTATGGACCATGAGCCAAAGTGCACCTCCCCTCCTTCACGGTTTGGGCGTCAGGTACTGTGTCCTAGTGATGAGCAAGTGACCAAGACAGGTGATGAAAAGATTTTGGAAACAGTGATAGTTGCACAGCTTTGTGAATATACCCAATGCCATGGGATTATACTCTTAAAAGTGCGTTAAATGGCAAATTTTACCTTATATCTATTTACCACCATTTTTCTAAAACTCGAGTATAGGGCTTGGGGGTGGAGCTCCACGGTAGAGGCTTGTCTACCAGATGTGTGGCCCGGGGTTTCATCCCTAGCCCTTCAAAGAACCCAAACAAATAAAATAAAAACAAAATAAAACATGAATGTAGGAGTTTTTCAGGGTGGGCTTATTTCCTTCCACACTTGAGGAAACAGCAGGTGAACAAGAAATTTCCTGCTCAATCCTTGCCCACTGTGGGGGCCCCGGCGGCTCCCCAGCCTGCTCCCCTCCTCCTCCATTTCCCACACTGGCCCTGGCCTCGCCGGCCTGACCTGCTCACTGTAGCTGTCCCAGGCCCTCTCTCCTGGCCCAAAGCCCATCTTAAAGCCGAGCTTCTGGGCCCTCGTGTCTGTGTCCCGTCGCGTGGATGAAGGGCTGCACGAGGGTACCCACATGCTCCTGTCTGTGGTTGCAGCCCTGGCCTCTGGTGCAGGCCACTACCATGTCTGTCAAACGCACACTGCATGACGAATGGAGGTGGCCACTCACACTTCCCACGTTCTTCCTGGGAGCCCAGCACAGTGCTAAGCACTCACCAGACTTTGTCACTTAACTTTCAGGATGAGGTAGGTGCATTATTATTACTCTCAAGCACCTGATGCAGAAAAAGCAGCACAGAGAGGTGAGGCAATTTGCCCCAAGTCACACAGCTTCCAGGTGGCAGAGCTGGTACTGTTAGCTGACCCCAGCGTCACCCGCATAGCAAGCGCAGTGGGTGGTGGGTGGGAATCTGGGCTGACAGTGGCTGCAGACTGGCCTGCTCTGAGGAGCAGGAGGGCCAATAATCTGGAGATCCCAACTGACCCTGCAGGTCCTGCATGTGTGCCCACTGCGAGGAGGGTCTGCCTCGTCTCCCCCACCCTCCAGGAACCTAGGAAAACTCTGCGCCAGGATAGAACAGTAGAGGAGAAGGAGGCAGAGGTTAATGGAGGCAAGCAAGAGCCTCCTGCATCACGTGGCTTAGACAATGGAGCAGCGCACCACTTCACAGGCTGCTGGGCGGACATTAAAACCATTAGCGGGACAGATAGCGCCACCTGAGCTAGAGGGAGGGAGGCAGATGCTGGCAGCCTTCTTGGACACAGCTCCAGCTGGGGGTGGGGCATGGGACCAGGGAGCAGAACCTCTACTTGTGTAAAATAGAGCAGCACAGGGACGGAGCACGGCCGTCCCTGCCTCCACATCCGATTTTCCAACAGGGTCTTGCTTCACACACTGCGACCTCAGGAAGAGCAGGATAAGGCAGACATCGAATTTTATATGTAAGCTGGGTGTGGCGGCACATGCCTGTACTCCCAGCACTCGGGGAGGCTGAGGCAGGATAGAAAGTTCGAGCCCGGCAACTTAATGACGTATTGAGATCCTGTCTCAAAAGGGGGGTGGTGCTGGGGATGTAGCCCAGTGTGAAGGCCCTGGGTTCAATCCCCAGTGCCACCAAAACACATTCACACACACGCACACACACATGCAGACAACTTGACATTCACAAGTTAGGAAGGCTTAGCACCGCCTGCCAGCTTCCTCTCCCCCTATTTCCTTATTTTCCCTATATTTAAGGCAGCCCCCAGGTCCTAGGCTGGCACCTCTGCCAAACACAGCTCTTCTCCACGCCCATGGGCGATGCCTGCCTGTGAGCCTGCTGCAGATTCTTATGAGCACAGCCTCATCCGGGCCACCTGGGAGAAACAGCTTGGGGCGTTGGCAGATACCCAGGGCTGGGCATGGAGGAGATTGGGGTTTCTCCTCCTTTTAGTGGCTGCATGACCTCGACCCAGGGCTCAACCCTTCTGAGCCTCATTATCAAGTCTGCAGCGTGAGGGCAGTGATGTGACCCACAGAGTCCTGAGGGTGAAGGGCCAAGGGCAGGAAGTGCTGGACACAGAGCAGGCGGCCAATCGCCAACCCCTCTGCCCAAACCAGCACCGCACACTGGCTCCCTGCTTGGCTGCTCCTCTGGGCACTTCCTGCTGACCCCACAGAGTCCATCCGAGTTTTCCTTGTCCCTGTCACTGAAATGTATGACCCAGAGGGCAAGGACTTGGCCCCGCTCACCACTGTCCCGTGGCACGCGGACCAGGGCCTGGCTCAGTGCATGCACGTGGGGGGGAGGATTCGTGCGAGTGACCACAGGAGAACTTCACAGCCAGCCTATTTGACAGGTGGAGACATAAAGACCCAAGGGGCAAAAAGACCGAGAATAACGGGAAATCAGCAGCAGAAAAGCAAAGCAGGCTAATCCCCTTTTTATTCAACAGTGTGGAAGGGAAGACACCAAAGTACCCACAGTGATCGCAGTGGTGGGATGATGGTGATGCATATATAAGTGTGTGTGTGTGTGTGTGTGTGTGTGTGTTACTCAGGGACTGAACACTAGGCTGCTCTACCACTGAGCTACATTCCTAGCCTTCTTATTTTTTTTCTACTTTATATTTTGAGACAAGGTTTTGGGTTTTTTTTGTGTGTGGGTACCGGGGGTCAAACTCAGGACCTTGCATGCCAGCAGGCGCCTGTGCCGCTGAGCAATATCACCGGCCCTTTTTTCGTATGTGGGTACTGGGAGTTGAACTCAGGACCTTGCACTTGCCAGGCAGGAGCTTATGCCGCTGAGCTATCTCACTGGCCCTTGAGACAGGGTCTTACCATGTTGTCTAGGTGGAATTCAAACTTGTGATCCTCCTGCCTCAGCCTTCTGAATACAGTATTGGAACTACAGACACAAACCAGCTTGCCCAGCAGGGACAATGGTAATTTTTATCATTATGTTCTTGCTCTTTGGCTAATGATCTTTCTAGTAAGGTCATGTGTTTACTTGTGTAACTAGGAAAAAGAAGGATGAAAGAAAACCAAAGGAGACAGAAAACAAAACCAGAGCTGCACGAAGAAGAAATGGCAGCGTGCCTCTCTCTGTGTGTCGCACCTGCCCTGGAAGGGTATCTGGAAGCTTGGCAGCTGGGCACCCAAGAGCATGGCCTGCACCCACCCCCAACCCTTCCCTAAGGCAGCCGCGCTTCACAAAGCTTCCAGCCTGCTGTCCCCAGGAAGACAGATCTTCACCTACACAACCAAAAGTGATTTCAGTTTTACCTCTGGGTGTGGAAATAACCCCATGCCTTTAGCTGACTGTGGCCACTCTGGTCGCAACTCCTGGCACTGGGTCTTAGGAGGACGTCTGATCCTCACCATCTTGCACTCTGAGGACACCAAAAATATCTGCTGTGTTGCACCAGACCTGGAGAAGAATCTTTTTCCTTTGTGTGAATGTTGTTACTGGATTGTTCTGCTTGGTGCCGGGGATGGAGCCCAGGGCCTTGCATGTGCAGCCACGCGGCTCCGTTCCTGACCCCTGCTCTGGATTCCACATAACACACCCTCCGTGGAGAACTCACTCCCCAGCATACTGATCTGACACAGCTGGACTACATTACCCAGTGCTGTGCAGCCCTCAGAAAAACCCCGCTGCCCAATCTCTGTCTGACCAAAGCAAGGTGAGGGCAGGTGCTCTCTTTGTCTCACCACTGTCTCCTGGGTGTGCAGTGTCAAAAGAAAAGAAGCCAGACCAAAGTACAAGGACTCTGGGAAGCTGAGGCAGGAAGATGCCAAGTTTGAGCACAGCCTGGGCAATTTAGCAACTGAGTGAGAAACTGTCCCAAAATATAAAATTTTTAAAAGGCCAGGGAGGTAGCATAGCACAAAGTCTCTGGTTCAATCTCCAGTACCACAAAAAATAAGGGACTTATCTCACCCCAAGTTTTAGCTGTGAGGCTCTGCAGCACTAACATCATTCACCTGGTTCCCAGTCACTTCAGAATTGGGTTCATTTTCCACATAGCTTGCACTGATGATCTGCAAACACCCGGGTGTCCTCTGCTGGCATTTGTGGCCAGAGTCACAGAACGACACCACCTTCAAAGCACCAGCAGCAGAACCTGCACTAGGCTGCGCTGGGATGGGGCCGCTTGCCCACCCTGAGAACAGCCCTGCTCTGCCGGCGCTGTATGAGAAAGAAGCTGCTAATTCAAGGATGTATATTTTTAGTTCCAACTCAAGCTGAAGAATCAAAGGCTTCTGGTCCTTGGCCTCTCCTCGCTGCTGCAGATAAATAATCTGGCGAGCAGTGCAATCTCTTGTTTTGTTTGCCATGTGCCCTGCTGTAAACAGGGATAACGGTGCTGCCTACGAGGCTGAGGCCTTGAGAGCTCTTGCCGCGCTGGGTGCTGGAGATCCACAGGTGGGAGGCCCGAGGTGGAGGCGGGATGCCGCTTTACCTGCCCCGTGGTACAAGGAGGGTCTGCACTTTGATCTGCAGCTGCAGAACCAGGAGAAGCTGGCTATTCTCAGAGACTACACCAACCTCAGCCCCAGCTGGGGTCCCAGAGCACCCTGGGGACAATGCTTGCCCCTGTCCTATCTTTCATGAATATTAGTTTTTTTTTCACTCACCAAGTGCTTTGCTTTCCCTGTTTTTCTTCAGCAACAGACTCCTCATTCTAGCCACGCTCACCTCTCTGATCTCTGTAGGTCTTGTCCTCCCTTATACCACAGGGCCTTTGCACAAGCTGCCCCTCAGCCTGGGGTGCTCTTCCTTTCAGATATATAACTCAGCTGAAGCATCCTTTTTTGCAGCAAGCCTTCCCATGGGCTCTGCCTCGGCCCCCTCCCCTACCCCATGTGCCCACAGTGCCATGTACCCTGCCTGACACTCCTCACTGCCACACCAAGATGACTGATGTGTCATTTCCTCAACTGCTTACAGCCATCTACCGTGAGCAGGGCATTTGTGCGCGGTTTTTCTCCTACTGTCCATCTCCCCATGGGTCACAAGGAGACCTAGGAATGCTGGTGTTTTGCTCATCCCTGGAGCCTGGCTCACCGAACAGGGCTCCATAAGTATTTGGCGAATGGCTGAATCCTTATGAAAGCACCTGACGTGCACACATGTGTGATTTTTTTTTTTTTTTTTGTGGGTACCGGGGGGTCGACCTCAGGACCTCGCGCGCCAACAGGCACCCGTGCCGCTGAGTGATATCACCGGCCCCTTTTTCGTATGTGGGATCCGGGAGTCGAACTCGGGCCCTCGCGCTTGCAAGGCAGGCGCTTACGCCGCTGAGCCATCTCACCGGCCCCACATGTGTGATTTTAAAAACCAAATGAAACCTAAGAGGATCCATCAGGCGCATCACAGCTTGTGTTTGCTGACGGCCACCGGCCGTGTCGGGATTGAACCCGGCAGCCCATCCTAGGGAAGGGCAAGCCGAGGGCGCTGTTCGTGTGGTTCTGGGCCTTGCTCTTTGTGGCGACAGGTAAGTGTGGTGGGGAAGAGTGGGGAAGAAGTGATAATGTGATGGTGATAGGAAGAGAAAGGCCACAAATTGCTCCTCAGCGGCAGTCAGAGATTGCGCAGTAGGGTTGAGACGTTTTAACTATTAACGAAAGCAACACCCTGGTGACTGGCAGATCCGCAGCACAATGTGGTCCTTGCGAGTTGGAAACCCTACCCCAACACTGTTTCCCCAGTGAGATGACTTTTGATGCAAGCGTCACAGGACAGGCGCTCAGGCGAGAAGCCCGGGAGACACAGACGCAAACGGCTCTGGCTCCGGGAGCGAAGCTGACTTCACTCGGCCTCCAGGGGCCAGGCGTGGTGTGGGCACCGGAGGGCACGGCCTCATGCGCTCAAACCAACTGGTCTAAATCCGCCAACGCAGGAACACAGGCCCAGGGGCGACCCGAACACACCCTGCCACATCACCACGGAGCAGGCCTCGAGCCATCGCCCCCACGCACACACGCTCGCATTGTCAGGGCGACCAGTGCCCAGGATAGTGCCTTCCATGGGGGAAGGACGGCTGTTCCCCTAGTCAGGCCTGAGGACCTGGCGGGTTCAGATGTCACCAGAGATGAGAGCACTTGAAACCGGAGGTGAGAAATTATCACTGTGGTCTCAGGCCATGGTAGCAAGAGGGGTGGGGTGGCACTTGCCCAGCCCTTCGCTGCCTGCCTGGAGACGTTAGAAGGTGCGCTGCACAGGGAGGCAGGAGGAAGGAGTTTCTTTTCATTGCCTGTTTCCATGGTGCCTGGCTGCCCTTGGCAAGCCACAGCTGGGAGCCTCGGACAGCCGGGGGCCCCAGGGCCTTATCTAGCCTGGGCTACCCTCCAAGGCCCGTGCTCCTGGCCTGTCTGGGCCCCAAGAGGGACAGAGGCCACAGGCGGGTGGCCAGGGCTTCTCTCACACCTCCCTGGGGAAAGGAGGCCAGTGACACAGCAGACAATGGGAAAACAGCCACCTCCCGCCCAACCTTGGGGACAGCTCTGTGAAGCCTGCACTTCCAGGGTCTCACGAAGCCCCATCAGGGCTGCCTGCCCAGCAGACCCTCCGAGGAGGAACGCATTCCTCCCTTCCCTCTCTGCCTGACTGCGCGCCCAGATGACCAGATAAGGCCTCTTTGATTGCCAGCGTGTTTACAGAGGCCCAGTCTCACACCCCACACCGGGGGAGGCCTCGGCCACCACCAGGAGAGCAAGGACGCCGCCAGGTGGGCGAGGGGGGATGGCAGCCTTACCTGCTCCTGGGAATTCATCACTCGCAGCTTCATCTGCTTCAAGTACGTGGAGGTGAGGGGCATGTTGTAATCAATGATCCCGGAGACCAGAGGAGATGGAGGCTCATTTTCTGGCAGGAAGAACAAAAGGAAACCCTTTCAGTCTATGCTGGGGCCTGCCACCTACGTGCAGAATTCAACCCAGAGGAAGCGACCTCTGGGAAGGAGCAGGCCAGAGGCCACTGACTGTCCACCACAGCTGGCCTGTAGTGGGCTGCATGGTGTAGAAAACACTTGCCAACTGGCACTGCCGCCACCGGCGGTGGGGGGGGTGTTTAATAATAAGACATTTCACATGTTAAAAGATGTGAATGTTTGGCTTCTTTGAAAAACGGAAGGTGTGGCCACCCAGGGCTCCCATGGTAGATGGCAGCAGCCACTTCCTCCAGACAGGGTGTGCACTGTTTGCCACCCCCCCACACACACAGCTCTTGTCCTATGTCACACCTTTGCTCAACTAGGATACCTGCTAGGCCCTGGAAGACATTCAAGCTTCCAGCTCTGGCCTAAGTCAGCTCTCTTCCTAGTGAACACCTGCCATGCACCCCATCCCAGCCGAGGCCCCACAACACCCCCCCAGGTCCCATATGGCTCACAGGTCCAAGCCAGGCCCCTGGCACCCCCGCCTCCCAAATGCTGGCTCCTCCTTAATCACATGCAGAGGGGCCTGTTCCTCCCATGTGTTGCTCTGCTGCCCGGAAGATCAAAGCAATGCATGCTCTTTTTGTAGAATCTGCAAAGTGCAGAGAGACGTAAAGAAAAGTTTAAAAAGCCATCATTGTACCAAGCAGCTTGGCATATGCTTCTGTTTATTTTTTCCCTTTCCATATTTCTTCTTTACATATTTGATATCCCAATGCACATGAAGAATTATAGTCTGCTTAAAGAAAAGGGTTGTGGGGTTTTGGGGATTTGCTTTGTTTAACATTTCATCATGGGTGTTTGTCACCATCAAAACTCTTGTTTTGGGCTGGGGATATAGCTCAGTGGCAAGGTGCCTGCCTGGCAAGTGCAAGGTCCTGAGTTCGATTCCCGGTTCCAAAAACAAAACAAAACAGAAAGGGCAAGTGAAAACTTTCATTTTGCTTTGCAGATATAATTTTCAGAGCTGCATAATATTTTACCATAATTTACTTAAGCCATTCCTTTACGATTGGCTATTTGGGTTTCTTCCCATTGGGGCTATTATAAACATCACTGCAGGAAACATCTGTGTGTACAAATATTGACCTGTATTTCTGATCTTTTTCTTATTAGAACTGATTCCAAGAAATAGAATTCATGGGTCAGCAGGTAGGAATATATTATAACTCCTGAAATCTCTGGTCAAGCTGCTGGGGGAACAGTCCTAACGACCTGCTCTCTAGCTTTCTCCTGCCTCCAATGACCTCAGGCTAGGTTGGTGTCACCCCAGGCCTTTGAGCAAAAGATCTCCTTGTTCCACTAATGGGCTGGGATCTGAGTAGTGACAGGGGAAGTGAGAACGGCTTCCCTTCCCGACTTCCTGATTAGCCAAAGCCTGCCCTCCTCTGTTGCCACCACACCCAAGAGGCAGGGCCAGGGGAAGCAAAGGCAATCTATCCTAGGATGCCTCACTGTATCTGCCCCTCCTGAGCCAGCACCCAAAACAAAGAGGCCCTGCAACCACGCACATCAGGTGAAAGAAGCCAACACAGAAGGACAAACACTGTACAAGTCCAAGTCCGCGTGTGTGAAATATCTCAAGTGGGCACATTCACAGATGGAATGTAGAATAGAGGTTACCTGGCAGTGGGAAGGGGACATTATTCTAAAAAGGTAGAGAGTTTTCTGTTTGGGGTGATGGAAAAATTTTGGAAATAGATAATGGCAATTAATGTCTTTAAATGGTACGATTAAACAGTAAAATGGCAAAGTTTATGTTATAAATATTTTAGCAAAAAAAAAAAAAAAAAAGAAAGAAAAAAGAAAAGAAAAGCCCAGCAAACATGGGGGGACAGAGAGGACAAGGGGAAACCCAGCTTGGCCAGGGTTGGGACAGCCCTGAAGACAGCGGGACTCCAGGTCAGATGGGCCCCAGGACCAGGGCTCCACCAGGGACATTTACAGTTGTTACCAAGTTTTATAAAAATGCAGAAGTCTGTCTTGATTTTTAGCTATGCTGTCACACACAAAGAGCATTTCATTTTTTGTTCTTTGCAGGAAGAAGCGTCACCTAATGGGTCTCAGAAACTGGCTTCAAGCGGCTCACCCACCCCACCCCCTTTTGAAAGCGCCCCCTCCTGATGTGGGGACAGGAAGCCACTGGCACAGACAGCTAGTGTGTACGGAAGATGAGATGCACTTTGTGCCTCTCTCTGGCCAAGCAACCCTTATCCTAGACTTAAAGTCCTTAGTCCCAGGGGTCATCTAGGCCCTGACTCCCCCAAATCGATTGGCTGGGGACAACAGCAGCAGACATTCCAGGGACCTCGCCGAGGTGGTATCGCTGAAGGAGCTGGGGTTCCGGTTTGCAGGCTGGGTCTTCGGGCCGAGGACACTGCTTCTGTTCCATTTCCTCAAAGCCGAGCAGCTCGTCTGGTGAGAAGCTGCTGAATCACAAGGTCCTCGCGGAAGCCCACGGGGCAGGGAGTGGGCTGTGCTCTTTCCCTGAGGCTCACCCGTGTCCTGGCTGAAACGCCATGGGTGCTTAGGAGAAAGTATTCTTCATAAAGTCAGTTAGAGGCTGGGCATGGTGGCACACACCTGTAACCCCAGGACCCTGAAGGCTGAGGCAGGAGGATGGCAAATTTGAGCCCAGTCTAAACTACATAGTGAGACCCCATCTCATAAATCAATAAATCAATAAATAAAATATAATAAAGGCAGTTATAGATGGGCTTAGGAAAATGAAACAAAACAAAGCCTAGTGGCCAGGATGGCACTCCTGGGAGACAGGAGGAGGGGTTGTCGCAGGTCTGTCCCCTCTCCAGCATCTCCACAGAGCAAAAGCCACTTCTAGGGCCAGAAGGAGGAGGGCAGGATGCCTGGCCCTGGGCAAACACAAACCTACTGGAGAACACCCTTTTGATGTGGAATGTTGTGGGCCAGGGGAATTCCACGTGAGGAAACGAGCCATGCAGCTGGCAGTGGGAGGTCAGAGCTCAGCCACCACAGTGAGGAGAAGGGCACAAGAGGTATTCAGCAGTGGGAGCCCCACAATCTTTGAACCCCATTAGTGGGGAGGGGCAGGCCCAGAGCCAGAGGCTCACAGGCAAGACCCGCAACAGGACAGGAGCACTCAGGTGGAAGCCCAAAAAAGAAGGGTTCCTGGGCTCACTGAGGAGGCGGTGGTCATGCCCCAAGCCTACAAACAACCGGGTGGCACCGCCCCAGTGGGCAGTTACCATGGAGAGGGCCAAGTTAGGAGCCCATGAGGGTCATGGAGGGTCAAGGTTTCAATACCTCCTGGCCAAGGAAAATTGAAACCAACCCAAGTGCTGGACCTAGTTTTCCACAGCCTTGAAAATAATCAGCGATGTGGGGCTTTGCCCAAGCCAAGGCCACTGCCAACCTCCACAGCTGGCACCACCAGCACCCATCAGTCAGAAACGCTTCAGCAGAGGGACAGTGGCCCTCACGCCCTCCAGGCGGGACAGAAGGTGGCGGTTCTCATGTGCTGTCACCTACTGAACCAAAGAGCTCCTCCTGGGATGGCAGGGTTTCTGGGCGCCCACGGCAAGGTGCGAGTGATATGTGGAAGGACAGGGGTGTAAGGAGGGCCTGGCACAGGGAGGCCATGAGAGCAGCTGGCCTGGAGCGTGGGGCTCAGACTTGGAAACTGCTCCCAGGCCTGGGGCCAGCTCAGGAGGGGTGGGACGATCTCCTCCAGGGTGAGCGAACGGGCAGGCCAGTCCTGCCCATTCAGGAGCACCGCGTGCTGCATTTGGTGGGGCAGGCAGGGAAATAGGATGTGGCCTGGCCTCTGGGCTCAGGAACCAGAGAGGGTGCGCAGGATGAGAGCAGCCCATCAAAGCTCAGAGGAGGGCGGGCCGAGGGCCCAGGAGCGGCTTGGGAAAGCTTCGTGAAGACTGAAAGGACCTGTGTCAGTCTCCCAGCGGAGAACCACTCAGCGTGTGCAAGGCACTCCCTGTGGCCCCTTTTGCTTGATGCTCCCAAGAACCCCATGAGGTGGGTGCTGGTATCCATACCCCCGTCTTACAGGTGACAACGCTGCACAGAGATGCCACGTGACTTTCCCACAGTCCCACGGGGACTGTGAGAGTTGACAGAGAACAGGCCAGTGTGTGGGGCCAGAGTGGACAGGCTCTGCAGGGACGAAGGAACAGGCTGAGGGGGGCTGCGGTGGGGAAAGACAGGAAGAGGCATCTGGAGGGCCCAGGCATGGGGGCCTTGTGGACCCCACAAGTGCATCTGGGCCCGGTTGCCAAGGAGCCATCCCTGCATGGGTGGCTTGTTCCCTGAGGAGGTGAAAGCACTGTGTCCACTCCCAACTCGGGGTTAACAGCCATGCGACATCAAGTGGTCACACAGGAAAACTGAAATGTGTGCACGCAGCCCCTCTCCCTGAGCTGGGCTGAGGGCACACCTGGCTCTCCCGTCCTGCACCCAGGAAGAGGAGTGTGGAGCCGGGCGGCCCTGGAATTTCCCACCCTAGGCCTTCCAGATGCTGCTGGCTCCTTTGTTTATGCTCCTGGCCTGTGGGGGGGTGCGGAGTACACGGCTGTCCAGGCCCCTGTACGCCGCTGCTGGGGACAAACTGCTGAGCCAGGGAGGCCACTCAGCTTCCTTTCTTTCTAACATTTGGCCGTGAAGCAAGGCACTCTCCCTGCCTCCCTCAAGAAGCCTCCATCCTGTCCCCTGCCGTGCCTCCCCCCTTCTTGGGACAAGAACAAGGGGCCTGACTCTGGGACAGGGGAGGCGGGAGGGGGAGGGGCTGGGCACTGGCATGGCAGGGCTGCCTGAGGAAGCGGGAGTAGGGAGCTCGGGCCCTCACTGGGGCAGGAAAAGGGAGGGGGCACCTGCCAGCAGGCTGATGCCTCTGGCCATTTAGCAGACAGGGGAGCCTTTCAGACCCTGAAGCTAGCCACAGGCAGCGCCAGAAACCAAGCCCTTCCCTCCTATGCTGTGTCCAGGACGCGGCACGATGTGCTCACCTGGGCGGGCTGGGCACATGGTGGTGCCACCTCGTGGAGGCTGCGTGTCTCCCTGCGAGGTCACCTGGAAACCAGCAGTCTCGTGTCTGGGCACCGTGGTACAAAAACAACCGTGGGAAACAGGCAGAGGGTGCCCGATCCCCAACTTAATGGCTCATCTCATCCACCTGCATCTCACAGCCCCAAGAGGAAAGTGTTCTGTCCACTGTGAAGATGAGAATGTGAATTCTCCTGCCTCCACCTCTGCCTCCTGGGAGAGCCAGCTTGAGTGACTTCACCCAGCACTTCTCTGTTAATAGCTGTTATGATCTGCAGGTGCTCAGAGAGGTTCCCTAATCTGCCTAGGGACACACAGCAGGGGAAGAGGCTGCACGGCCAGGCCTGCCTGATCCCAAGCCCACACTCCTCCATGGGCCACATGGTCTCCTGCTCCCCCAACATCTCGCCCTGTGAATGGGGAAGTCTGGTACCTGGGACCCCGAAATGGTGTTTCCCTGAGGACAGACAGGGATGTCTTCTGTCCTACCAGAGCGAGCCACCAAAAGAGGCTCAGCACAGAGCCCACTGAGCTGGTTTATATTCTAGGCAGCTCCTGGCTGTGAGCTCCCTCCCTCCCTCCTTCTCTTCCCTGGTTGTGGGGGTGCAGCGGTGGCAACCAGCGAGAGAGGAAGCAGCCTGCTGCTGTGATCAGCGCAGCCACGGGAGACCTTGCAGCTTTCAGTGAGGAGCTGGGGAGAGGCGAGGAGCATCCTCACTGTCAGGGACACAGAGCAGGAGAGTGGAGTGTGGAACCTGAAGTCACCTGGGGCAGCTCACAGGCACAGCCCCTCCTGGCCCTGCCTCTGTTCCTCTAGGCAACTGGCTAACTCCGCCAGTTGCTATGGAAACAGGACAGGCACAGGATGGGGCAGGCGATGGGGCGGGCAGGATCCAGGCAGGCACAACCAGGGCACAAACCCCTGGGACCTAGACCCAGCAGGGTGGGCAGTGAGGCAGAGAAAGTACCCCAGCCCACTTGCTATATTGGCCCAGGAGCTGCAGCCACCAGGCCAGGCCCAGGCCACATGGGCAGCACCCTCAGAATCACTCAGACCTCCCACTGATCACTGACCACCACAGGCACATCTAACGCGTCCCACTCGGCAGTCCCACGCACGCATGCGGGCTACCTCTCAAGTCTCAGCAGCCCTCTGAGGGGGGCTGTTGTTAACTCCATTTCAGAGGAGAAACTGAGGCTCAGAGAGATGCCGTCACTTGGCCAAGACTCACAGCGGTTGAGGTGCAGTCCGTGTCCACACAGCACTGCCTTGGAGCCCTGTGTTGACACCAGAATCCGTGCTGTGAGGTTTGGACGCCGGCCGATGTGCCCAGATGAGGCAGCCATGGCCTGGTGGCCTCTGGATTTGGTGAGTCAGCTGATGTCAGAAATTGCTTACATGCATCAGGGGCCACAACAATGAGAGGAAAACACCACCGATGGCCATGTACTGAGGCCGAGGTCATTGCCTGCTCAGCTCTGTGGCTCTTTTCCTACCCCAGCCTGTGCGTTACACCTGAGCGCCACCGTGATAAGCAGCTCCCCCACCGTTCCCACCCTGTTCCCATCCTCAGGCAGAACCCCTCAGCTTCAGCGACGCCTGCCGGCCTCACACCCAGGAGCTCGCACAGTGCACTCGAACGCTGGTAAATGACCCACCCAGGCACCATTCCCCAGGGCAGCGCGATAACTCTACCAGCCCAAGCACACCAGCCCATCTCCTTGAGTCCAAGCCACCTGTGGGCAGGTAGTGGGCATGGCGCCGAAGAGAGGTCCTTTCTGGTCTCGCTGTTCAGGGCAGAGCAGGGAGCATGGACACTGATCCCAGAAACCAATCTTCAGCTGCTCTCAAGTGGTCTGCACATTTTCGCTTCTAATCCATACCCATGGGTCTACTGACCTGAGACACCCAGGAGGCTAATCGCCAAAGGCAGGGGGCACGCAAATCGGGGAGCCGAGGCCAGACCCACCAGCACTCGTGTGGAAACAGAGGCAGGTGTGAGGCCCAGGCAGCCGGAACAGCAGAGTTCTGGGGCTGGTGCCTGTTTTCCACTGGAACCTGGCTGGGAGCACAGGGCCGGCCTGCTCCTTGAAGAGCATGAGAAAGGGGGTTGCTGGCTTCTACGTGAAACTTAACATTCAGAAAAAGTTAAGTAAGACAAAACAAGGCTCCCGGGGCAGCGTCACAGACCCGCACTGGCCTCTGGGAATGGTGACAACAGCTCTACCTGCCCTTTCCTCCTGCGCCAGCAAAGGGCGGCCCTTCCGGTGGGAGCACCTGCTCCAGCAGCCCTCACCCAAGGCTCCCTACCTTTGGGTTCCAGGCCATTGGAGTTAAAGTGCATCCTCTTCTGACACTCGGTGCAGCTCATCAGGAAGCGGGTCACAGCCTCTCTCGGGAGGAAGGCGTAGGTCTCCGCGATCTGGAGAGGAACCAGTTTGCAGTCATGTCGATCCGTGGGGGCAAATGGGTCACCCAGGTCTGTGCTTCGGTGGCAGGTACTGTGGCCCTTGCCAGGAGTGGCAGGGATTTGCAGAGCAGGGGCAGGTGTCACCTATTCTGAGCTGTGAGAATGAGCCTGTATTTTTGCAGAAAGCCATTTGTTTTAAAAATTTGAATAAAGGAGATTAAAAATTGCAAAAGCAAAGCATTTAAACGTCACCTAGTCTTTTTTTTTTTTTTTTTTTTTGTGTCTTTTTGAGACAGGGTCTTAACTGTGCAGTTCAGGCTGGCCTTGAACTCACTGTGTAGCATAGGCTGGCCTCGAACTCACAGCAGTCCTCCTGCCTCAGCCTCCCGAGTGCTGGGATTACAGGCATGCGCCACCATGCCCAGAATCACATCACCTAGTCTTTAGCCTGTTCTAAAAAGTAATATTCCTCTCAGAACAGTTTATTGTTGCCCCTGAAAAGTGAGCATCACTCTAGAGTAGGATGAGAAACGTTCCCTCTTGGAGATGGATAAACTGAGACCCACCTATAAATTCACTGGCTCTGGCCTATAAACAGAACCCAAGGTTAGGGAAGAGCTACGAAAGGCCAGCACCAGGGTATCAGACATTTCAAAGTTGATGGACTCTTAGGGACCCTTATGTTCCTGGTGACTAAGGCCCAGAGAGGTGAAACAATTCATCTGAGGTCACACAGCTCTTTAGAGGAAGTGCCCCAGGTCACACTGCCCCAGAGGGAGAAGAAAGGACTGGCAGGCAGGAGGGAAGGCAGAAATAGAAGGGAGAGAGGAAGGCTCGGTGGTGAGTGAGGAAGAATGGCCGTGGGCCAGAGGTCCAGCCCTCCCTCATTGCCCTGGGTTTTGGGAAACCTGATGGCCCTGGCTATTGCCTGTGGGGCCAAAGGGTCCCTGCAGCCCCAGGCTCCCTGCAGCAAGTGTCACACAGGCTTCCCAGAGCCCGGTCCTCCCACTCTTCTCCACTAAGGGGCAGTATCGCCCAAGAGTTCCCACCCTCACCGCAGCCTGGCTGGGAAAGCTGGCCGAGGGCTGGGCTGACTTAGATGTGCCAGCCCTGCCTCCCGCGGACAGAGCGGTCTCCTCCCACGGGCCGTGTGAATGCCTGCTCCACCTCTGTGGTGGCCAGCAGGTGGAAGTGAGGACATAGTAGGCCGGGGTGCCCCAGGCTGTGGCCAGGCCTTGGAGCAGAAGCTCCCAGCTCAGCTCCCCCGCGGAGTTCCAGGGGCCACTCCTGCCCTCCACAAAGCGAGTTAATTTTGGTGACACAACTGTTATTTCTCAGCTGATTTGATGCTCTGTGGAGGAGGCAGGCTCCTTGATGAGTTATCTGCCTTCCAAATTCCCTGTCTGATTGCCTTCCGCTGGAGGTCAGGGGTAAGGGCAAACCCCAGAGCCTCTGCCTGGAGCTGGTAGATGGGAGAAGCTTTGTGTCGGGGACGAGGGATGGGGGCTTTTCTGCCAGGCACAGGGACAACTTCTTTAACCTAGGGTTGCTGGAAGTCTTGGGGGTGACTCATTCCTAACGCACTGCTGTGGGGAAGGTGGGCTTGACTGAGGGGCTGATGGCAGCAGGAGCAGGGGGATTGGGTGCGTGCTGTGTGGGGAGGAGGGCTGTGGCTGACTCTGGCCAACAGACGACCCCGTGGACTTCCCGGAGGCACAGTACCCCGGGCAGGCCTCAGAGGCTGAGCAGATGACTTGGGGAGGAGGGTGCCCAGTCAGCAGGGGAAGGAGGGCAAGGTTCACACCAGAGGAGCAGCCCTGTGCTTGCCTGTTTGCTCACCTGCCCTGGGCCAGAGGTATTTTTAAAAGGTCCAAGGGGGGCCCTTGACCTGGCTGTTCTGCTGAGGGCTGCAGGCAGGACAGGCAGGACAGGCAGGGGCCCTTCTCGCCACTTGGCCTGCTGAGGGCACGAGAATGATGAGGGCACCAGCCTCTCAGGCATGGCTCTCCTGGCCTTGGCAGGGACCCCAGCAGGGAACCAGAGCTGGCTGGCCTGTCATGCAGAGGGGAGCGCTGGGCACGTACCTCCTGCACTTGGGTGCCCCAGAGGAGTTGAAGAGGTGAGGGAGGCATCCTCTGAGCTGGGGGTGTGGGGTGAGTGGGTGGGGATGGGAGGCCCTGCTGGGCACAGCTGGAAGGGCATAGCTGGACTGTCTACAGCCTCGCTGTGCTGCTATAGGGACCAGTAGAAGAAGGACACATCCCCTTCCCCTATCTCACAGGCATCTTTTGGTTCACCCTCCTGGCTTGCCTTTCCCAGGACCAGAAATGGGACCTCCATTTCTGTTTGAATATATGGATGCCCCAGGCCACAGGACAATAAGATGACTTGAAACTAGAAAGACAATCCTGGAAGACGCTCTCATCAATAGGATGGTGGTTTTCAAATGATTTCAGAGCTGCAGACCCTGTTCTAGAAATAGCTGGCTGTGCTGAAGCCCAAAGCATGAAACAGATAAGACAAAGTTGCTGTGTCTGAGGAGAGGAAGCTCAAGTCCCCTGTCCCCGCCCAGCCTCCCCCAGCTGCCCAGGGCTGCCTGTGGCCTTGCTCTCAGGGCCTCCCGCCTGGACGCTGAGAGCCACATGTGAATTTGCCTTCTCCATTTTTCTGAGTGGTAAAAACTCGGAAAGACTTTGTGGAAGCTATTTGCAGAGTCGCTGGCCTGAAAGGCCCTGTGTTCACTACCAAACTCAAGGCCGACAAAGACAGATGAGGCCAATTGCGGGGATTTGCACCACTTTACAAGATCCTCCTTCTGCCCTGCGATGGATTAGCACATGGTAGGCCTGGAGCAGCTGCTGATCACATCTGGCCTCAACTCCAAAGTGGCCCTGGAACCCGATCTGGCCTCCCAGAACTTTGGGAGAGAAAGAGGAAGTAAAAGGGCTCACTCCAATCTCTGAAAAACAGGAAAGCCCCTTGGGAAAAAGGACCAGTCCTATGTGTGGGTTTAGGGAACTTTGTAGAACTACCTAGAACCTTCCCCAGACTTGGCACTGGTGAGATACCCTGGGAGCTTTGGAACCTCGGGTCACCCACATCAGAGGCTAAGACAGGGCTTCCTCCTCAAAATCGGAATCCCCCTGCATTATCCAGGGTAAATGGCCACCTACACCCCACCCCAGCTCAAATACCACAAAGCTTAGAAAGCTCACCTGCCCTCTCTGGTCCATTGCTAGACAGCGGTAGGTGCTAAAAAGTCCTTTTCCCCACTGTAGCATTGACCCCCTTTAGTGCCACGAACAAGTCTGCCCATCTCCCTACCTGCCCCCCATCCGTACGGGAGCCCCAGGCTTGTAAGAATCAGAAAGCCCCCCATGTCCTCAAGACTGCAAGTCAGCCCCAGGATTCAGCTTTGGCAAGATACATAGGGACAGATCCAAAACCTCCTCTGCCAAGGGCTTCCTGCAAACACCACAGTGCCAGGTTGTGCCTCTCTGCAGCCAATAGCACGGATTACCTTGGGGGCTCCTTCCAAAAGCAAGGACAGGGTGGGGCCGGAGCAAGGCCTGGGTGGAGGAAAATGTGAGTGGGTGAAAAAAGCAGGACAAAAGCATCCAGGAACCACCCCTGCCCCCAAAAAGGAAAAGGGTGGCATAAGAAGGGTGACAGATGGGAAGGGGGGGAAGGGCGAGGAGGCACATGGTTGGGGTGCAGCCTCCTTGCCTCACACCCGCAGCGGGAGAGCCCTGGCCTGCTCAGCCCAGCCTTGGCCCGGCTGCTGAAATTCCAGCTCTGTGCACAGCCCAGCTGGCTCGATGCCAGTCATGTGCCAGCCCCAGGCTGGGCAGCGGGAAGTGGGGCACGCGGCAGGCATATGGACAAGAAGCCAGGAAGTACAGAGCAAAGGGCTGGATGTCTGCTTGGCCCAAGGATGCAAGTGCCAGAGGGACCAGCCCAGCCCTGTCCTGCCCTCCCCATAGCAGGAAGACCCAGGCCCAGGAGAGCCTGCAAGAGAGGCTTGGTGCAGGCCACTGAGGGCCAGGGAAGTCAGGTGGGCAGAGCCCATCTGCTGACCGCAGGAGATCTGCCGAGAGGCAAGATGTGTAGCGGTCAGGGCACAGGCTTGGGGCCCGCAGAGTGACCTCAGGCAGGTTGTGTGTTTATTTGAGCCTCAGTCTCCTCATCTTAAAACACCTGCTTTGCATATGTGACTTTCACATGTGTGAAGCTCAGGGAGGTGGGCAGCGGAAGTGCAGAGTGCAGAGCCTGGCATGTGCTAAGTGCCCAGTGCCACTTGAAAGTCAATGCTGGGAAAATGTGCTGGGTCTCATCAGTACCAAGGCCCCACATCACTCCAGCCTCACAGCCCTCCCTTCTACGCCCTCTGGCAGAATGATCCTCAACTCCTTTCCCACATCACGTCCAGAAGCACAGACACTGAGCAGCAGGAGGGCGGGAGACAGGATGAGCATCTCCTGCTGCCCTCAGCGGGGCTCCTCCCTCTCCAAGGCCCCAGGGCTGCTGTCCCTCCTCACCCCCATTCAGGGTATGGCCATCATCTGAGGACGAGGGCAACCAGACTGTTGGATTCTTTAAAAGTGAGGCCATATGGGGAAATCACAAACTTAGGTCACCTCCCCGGTAGTCCCTGGGTGTCTATGGAAAGACCTGGGGTCAGGAGCGAGGTCACATCTGCCTTAGGCCAGGGATCTTGGGCTCAGAGGCCCCATCTCTAGGATTCTGAAGACGGAGTCAATGCAGAAGGGGTACATGGATGCCAGCTGATTGCCACTCAGGTGCTGTGTGACCTTGGACAGGAGGCTCAGGTCTCCGGGTCTGTCTCTCTAACTGGGAGATGGGGCCACAGGGTCCCAGTCGCGGGACAACCTCAAGGCTTGAAGGTGCATAAAATGGTGAGCACCGAACGAAGGGCTCAGAGCTGGGTGGGGATGGGTCTGACACAGTGGGGCCTGCCTGCAGACCAGAGCGAGGCCTCTGCTCTGACCGCACCCCCTTGTTTCCCACCCCCCTCATGAGTGGTGGCTCCCTCTCTGGACTGCTATCCCTGCTCCCTCCTGCCTACCCCAAACTCCGAAGGCAAGGCACGCTCACACGCCACCTTCTCCGCAAAGCCCCCGCCCCGCAGCGTAGCACTGGCCTGGGGGTGTAGTGCTTTTGCTGGTGCCTTGCTCTCTCAAAGCTCACCTTGAAGACACCTTTGCCTGTGTGGATCTTGCTTTTGCCCTCTGCTTCCGAGCCCCAGATCTAACTGTGACCTCCTGCAGGGTGGGAAGCAGGACCTCCGATTGCCCGGGACTCCCAGTACTGACATCCTAGCTTGTGGGGAGCTGGCTGGACCCGCACACAGCAAGCTGGGGACAGGGCTGGCACGCAGCAGAAGCTGTGCCTTGGGCGCATTGGCACCCGCGCTGCTTATTATCTGCCCCCCCCAGCAGGCTGTGAGGGGTTGGGGAGGGGACGAGGCAGAAACTGGGAAGAGGAGGGCTTCCGCCCTGCTCCGTCCCTCTCCTTCCCTCCCTCTCACTCCCTTCAACCTGCTTCTCCTTTGTGCTCAGACCACGGGACCCGCCCCTCGCCCCGTGAGCCATCTCTGGCTGCCATGCCCTTGCCCTGTGCCCCCCTGGGTCCCCGAAGGCCGTTTCATCACACCTCAGCTCCCCGCCCTGCCCCCCGCCCAACATGTGCAGAGCCCGTGGCTTCCTGCCAAGGCCCGGGGCTGCCAGAGGAGGCAGAGACAGAAATCTCACCGCCCGGTAGGTTTTCTTCTGCCCGGCGTGCTTGGGGGCTTTGCCTGGCTCCGCTGAGCTCTCCACATGCATCGAGTAGATGATGTCAAAGAAATCTTCCACAACAGCAACCCGCTTCAGAGAGATGCCCTCGGGCTCCGACAGGCCATCTGCCCCCTGCGACAGGATGGACAAGCTGTGTTAGTGTCAGGGCTGAGGCGGGAGAGCTGGGCCCTGAGGCCCAGGCCACAGGCCAGGGGGCCAGGGATGGCACTGCTCCCTGACCCAGCGTGGCTTCCAGTGGGGGCTGGGGAGGGGTACCCGAGGCAGGGTGGCTGCTGCCACTGAATCTACCAGCAGCAATGGGCAGAGAACCATGACCATGAAAATACAAATTAAAAAACCAAGAGGCTCCATGTTCGCAATTTCAGACAGATTGTGCCAGACTGGGGGGGAGCTCTCGAATCACACGCTGTGCCAAGACCATCCTGGGAGTCTCTCTGGAGGGGGGAGCGCTAAATAGATGCGGCCCCATCAGGAACTCACCAATTAGCAGTGACCTTTCACTGTGGTCCTGGGTTGGGATCCCAGGGGACCAGCTCCTATCACCTGGGTGGCTCCTGCCTCCACCCTGGCCCTTCTGCAAAGCTTTTCACCATGGCCCATCCTCCCCACTCCTGCAGCTGAGCGGCAGCCACAGCCCCCGGGCTCTTTGTGTGTGGAAATGCACAGAATAACAGGCACAAGGCCATGTGGAGGTGGCAGGGCTGGGAGTGAGGTGGCCATGGGTACCCAGTCTCTTATCAGGCGGGCACCAGTGCTGTCAGTTGGCCTGGACAAGGTGTGCCAGGATCCAGACGGGTCCCTGAGAGCCAACAGCTGCTGGGCAGGTGTCTGCCCTCCCCACCCATAGAGGGGGCTAAAGGAAAGACTCCAGGGCATGATGCAGGGGAGAGGCCAGCGCTCCAGGGCACAGCTCCCGATTCCCAGGTCCTGAGAGGCACAGACTGAGGGACTCCTGGGTCTTGGACATCATCTCCCTACAGGAGACTGGGGGAGGACTCTAGGCAGCTTCAGAGATCAAGAGCAAGCAGTGCAGAAGGGAAGTGGGGAAAAGAGGCAGGCTTTTCTCTAAAAATGCCAAGAGACGCATCACCAAGGTAATTCCTGCCCAGAAGACCCCCACCAGAGGACATCAGCGCTGCCGACGTGGGCTTCGTCTGTTCCCTCCAGCTGTCTCTCCAGCACCTCGAACAATGCGTGACATGTAATAGGTGTTTGATAAATAACTACTGAATGAGAGGTTGGTCATAAGTGGCAGCTGGGCAGGGCAGTTTAGACACACTCTGTCCCATCTTTTAAGTGACTGTGTGACCCTGAGGAGTGTTTTCTTGCTTCTCTGAGCCTCAAGACCTTCACCTATGAAATGGAGATAAAGAAGCCCCTTTCCCATGAGCTGCCGGGGGAGAGGGTGCTGCACTTTGCACCACGCCTGGCACGCAGGGACTGCTCCGTAAACACTGTTATTAAGAAGGACTTGCAGGACTAGTGGTAGAGAGCTTGCCTAGAAAGCCTGAGGCCCTGGGTTCAATCTCCAGCATCACACATACACACACAGGAGTGTTTTGTAGATGGCCAAGCTTCCCCAGGTATAATATAGCTAAACATCGCCACAACCCTGGGAGGTCGTTAGGGCCCGGGCCCGCCTGGGGAATAGTAGTTGGGAAGTGGCAGAGGTGGCTTAGAACCTCAGGCTGTGTGGTGCAAGTGGAATACAGGCCCTCCTGGCATGGGACACTCACTCACAACGCATTCTGGCCACAGACAGGGTTTGGTTTTATCCAGCAGCTTTTGCAACATGCAGTGATCGGTGAGCAGAGCTGTCTCATTGCCACTGGCCTGTGTGACAGCAGAGAGCAGATGGGGAAAGAAGGGCAGCCGGGTGTCTGGGGTGTGGGGTACTGACCCTACAGCTAGCGGCAAGTGTTCCTGCATGGTGACCCTGAGCAGCGACCTCACCAGCCCTGTACAAGCCTTCTTGCAATGACTCCCTTCTTGGTCAGGACCCATTTCAATGGGGCCTCCTCAGATGGCAGGTACCTGTGTGTGTGTGTGTGTGTGTGTGTGTGTGTGTGCACGTGCACGCATGTGTGCCTGTGTGTGCATGCATGTGTAGGGAAGCTGTCTGCTATCCAACTTCCTTGATCTGGGCAAATTCTCCAACTTCCCTGAGCTTCACTTATGAGACAGGGTGTAATATTCTGCAACTTCTCAGGTTTTATTTTATTTTATTATTTTTTTTTGGTACCGGGGATCGAACTCATGACCTCATGCTTGCCAGGCAGGCGCTTTGCCGCTGAGCTATATCCCCGGCCGACTTCTCAGTTTTGTTTTTTTTTTTTGTGTGTGGGTACCGGGGGGTCGACCTCAGGACCTCGCGCGCCAACAGGCACCTGTGCCTCTGAGCGATATCACCGGCCCCTTTTTCGTATGTGGGTTCCGGGAGTCGAACTCGGGCCCTCGCGCTTGCAAGGCAGGCGCTTACGCCGCTGAGCCATCTCACCGGCCCCCGACTTCTCAGTTTTAAACTCTCTCAGGAGTTACTTTCACCTCTTTCTTGAGGGACCCCCTCCCTGAAGTCCTAAGCCTTCCGAAAGGGCTCATCAATGACTAGCTGTTCATTAGCTGGCTTGTCACTACCCAGCAGTTTGGGGATCTTCAAATACTGCTGTGACAGAGTTGAGGTGGGAGCAATGCTACAATCAGTCAGTTACAATACACATGGAACCAGAGGTTTGCATTCACAAAAACAAAGGAACCTTAAGAATGAATACAACTGGGGTTCTATTTCTTAGTCTGTGTGTGATTATACCCGCATACTCAGTTTATAAAAAGCCATTAAATTGAACACTTACAACCTGTGTGCTTTTCTGTGTATCAACTTTAATTTTTTTAAATGTTAACTTTTTAAGAAAAGTATAAAAGGATAGGTTCTGCATTTTGATAATCTGAATGCAGAAGCATGATGATAGGGTTAGCAGATTAAAAGCAAACGGATCTCTGCTCATAAAATTATTTTAGGCCAGAACACAGATATTTCTGAAAAAAGGAAGATATAATTTGGTGGGAAGGAATGAAGCAGAAAATTCAATGAAGAGAAAACATTTTAGAGAAGCAAGATGAAAAGTGCCTTCTACCCAGCTTAATGAGCTGTGGTGAGTTACTTTACCTCTTTACTCCTTACTCAGTTTCTCCACCTGTAAAATAGGCCTATAAAGTCTTACTTGGACCTTCCAAGGATCAAGTAAGAATATGTGTCAGATATCTGGCACATACGGGCTTGGTAAATGTCTATTTCTTCCCTTTGGACCTCCGGAGCTTGGGCACTTTGTGTTTAGGAATCTGCTCTTATCTCCTGTCCCTCTGATCCATTCAGGTTACAAATGGGTCCTTGGGGTAATGCCCACCATCAGAAGAGATGCAGAACCTTAACTGATTTTTAAATAATATGCTAAGGCTGTCCCACAAACTTGGACTAAGCTTTCCTAAATTCAAAGTGTAACTAACTGACCCAGATAAGACTGTGACAGACACTACACAGTGCCTGGCCTATCTATCCCACCCTTGTCCTGTCCCCCCACCTCCATCCTTGGGCAGATGTGGGTAAGCAGAAGCTTTGTATCTGGTCTAACGTGACAAAAAAATTACCCCAGAGAAACCCTTCAGGGGGCGATTATGAGTAACTCCCTCTTTAAAAATGGATTGCTATTTCCCCTGGTGTTCAAACTTGGGTCCTGTAATCTGCCTAGCTCTACTGCAGGTGTACACAGGAAGGAGAGGGCCTGCAACAACCAGAGTTCAAACCACACAGAATCCGCAGAGCTGCACCTTGAACTGTCCTCTGGTGAGCCATGGCCACCTGGACGCTGCGCATGTAACACCCTAAGGGAAGAACACCGGGATATCTACGAGGGCTTCAAGGAGAACCTTGGAAAGATGGTAACAAAGGGATCTGACAGCAGTCATGTGCCATGGATGTCTGCCATACCCTGCATCCACAGAGGTAATAACCTTCATAGTAAATGCTACAGGAGAGGTGTGCTTTCCCTAGCTGAGAATGCAGACAGTGCTACAAGGCCAGAGGTGCTAATCAAAGGAGCAGAAAGCACCTTCCCCGTAGCCTTGGGATGCCCCTGCCCACCCACTTCTGTTTCGAATCCAAATATGCTTCATCTAATCCAGTGCTCTAAGCAAGCCGCACAATGGTTTGGCAAAGGGAGTTCACTTTATATATAGGGCTGGACCAAGAGGGGACTGGAATCTCTTGACTATTGTAGCTTCCCCAAAATGCCCAGGAGGAAGGATGGAACGGAGCCCTGTAGCACCCCATGGGAAAAGACATGAAAAACACACGGACACTTGGGCAGCATGGCCTCTGGGGCTGTCCTCTGTGAGGAAGAACATTGCCATGGTAACAACCTGCATCCATTTGAACCATTCAACTCCAAAACAGCCAGTCAGATCCAGGCCAGCAAAACCAGACATGGATATAGTTTAAAAAATTTATGGAGCTACTAACTTTCCTGGACATTGCCAACTCCCTTAAAATCAGCACCTTTGAATACCAAAGTGAAGGCAGAGTTGCAAGTCATTTAGGAAGTCACCACATGTCTACTTAAATATTGTTGATATTTCCAAATATTTACAACAGTGGTCCTCAAACTGTGGGCCTTAGACCAGCCAGCAGTATCAGCAGTGTCTAGGAACTTATTTAAAGTGCAAAATTTCAAATTCTGCCTCAAGCCTAACAAATCTGATGCTCTGATTTAACAGTGTCATTCCCCACCCCCCCACCCCAGGATTCTAATGCAAGAGATTTTGAGAACTGCTGATTGGAAGATCTCTGATTGAGAAAAGGGAGGTAACTAGTTGGGAAACTGTCACTGTCTCATTAAATATAGACATGCTCTGTGCTTCCAGGCCTAATACATTACAATTTTCATTTCTAGTGAAGGCCAATTTTCTTAATAGTGAGAACGAAAGAATCTTATTGGGCAACATTAGTATAAATTCAAGTCTTCTACCCGGAGACTTAATGTGGATTATGGATGGAAGAGGCAGGAGCCCCCTGCATCCTGATATTGGATTTTCATGTCCTCTCTGGCAAAGTTAATTAATAATTGAGAAAGTCATCCCTTAGCAGGTCTTTTCTAGTTTCCTCAGTTTCTTCAAATGATCTGAACGATCAGACAAGGAGACTGCCATGTCTGGGCCTGCAAACCAATAAGAGGACCAGCATTCCTACCAGGCCATTGGAAGGCTCCTGCCAGGGTGGCCTCGTGAGGTGTCGTTGGGAGTCACCCCTTGGGCAGGCTCCCGAATCTGACAGAATCTTGCCTATCTCTCCACAGGAGCCAATTAAATGAGCCCCTGCCCTTGATGGCAAGTGCAGTCCAGTTGCTGATGGACTATGGCTCTGTCATCTCCACTAGAACTTCGAGGTCAGTTGCTCGTAATAAGTTCACATACTTCTCAAGGTGGGCTCACCATTTTAGGCCACCAAAGTGCCATTTAGTGTCCCCATCACTATATGAGTGGAATATGCCTCCCACCAACAGCAAGGCCATGGGTGAGAGGATGCAGCTACTACTGAAACCGTTCTTCAGCTGGGTTCCTCCTATGGTAGAGGAAGAAACCACAGAGAAAGTCCCTGGGATACGCCCTCTAGGTGCCATTCAGATTCAGCTCTTGATGAGGCACATTACAGACAGAGCCCTCTTCAGGGAAATGAACTTTGGTGCCACTTGTTTGGGAGCCCAGGACTCCAGGGGGCAACTACACTGGCAAATGCAAGGATGCCAGTCCGTCCCATCCAGGCTAGCCAGAGGCGGCTGGGGTTACAGGCCAGAGTGACGGTGCACACTATTGGCATGCCCCTCCCAGCCTCTGCAACTGCGGCTCTTTCTTCCCCAAACCCTGCTTTAATACGCTGAGCTAGGACTGGGGTTTTGGAAGTTTGGGGGCAGTTCAAGCAGTCTCACTCAGGTGGGCAGGGCTGGAAGAAGATCTAAGCAGGAGGGGTCAGCCCCCTGCAAAGGGGCCCTAGAGGGAAAGGAAAGAGGTGGAGAGGAAACTTAAAAACCACATGAAGCCAAGAGAGCTGAAAGAAAAGCAGAATGAAGAGCATCCAGGAAGTCTCTCCTCCGAAATCCCAGGAGAAGCTGGTCGTGATTCGTAAAGGGCGATCGAATGATTGAGAACGGTATTGCTTAAATGGGACAATGACAGTATTTTAATTTCTCTTGCCTTGAATACTACCCACTGTGGACTGGAACACACCCACACCCACACACAGGCACACCTTCAAAACAAGGACTCACAGTGGAATTTTATGACCCACAGTTCCATTGAATTCTGCAGGCCTGGATGGGGCAGAGGGATAAGACCCCCCCCATAAATAAATACAAAAACAAGGGGCTGAGGACTAAATGTCGCACCTGCCTCTTCTCTACCCTTGTGCTCAATCTCCAACTGTTAGTGCAGAGCCGCTGCCACCACCAAGTTGCACCTGCCATCTGGAAGAGCCTCACATATTCCAAGATCTCCTTTCTGCCTCGCTGAACCTCCATCTTCTTTCAGATCACACTGGGGACCAAAATGCCATCCTGGGACACAGGAAAAGGTGCCTAGGACCAGCCCCCAAACAGGAGTGCTACCTTTGAGAGATGCCTTCTAGCAGCTCCAAGTAGCTTTTGCCCTCCCCCCCCTTTTCTCTTTCACTCCCTTTTGTTAATCTGGGATATGTGGAATGGATGTATAGGGAAAGCATAGGAAGAGAAAGGGGTCCAGGATGCCAAAGCGTTCCCTATGGGAAGGCGAGGAGCTAGGCAAGTGCAAATCCTTTTGACAGTGACAGGATGGAGGGAGGCACTCTCAGCCTTCTCTGTCAGACAGGGCAGGGACAAGGCCTGGCGGCTGGATTCTGGCCCGGGAATACCAGGAGGTCCAGGGGGCTTTTCCAAAGGTGAGTCAAAGCCCTAAGGACAATCCAGCCCTGCCCTCAAGAAAGGGGTGTGTTCCTGCCTGGGCCTCAGTTTCCTGCTGTGTGAGGTGACACCGTATGCACAGTGGCTTTTGCTACCTCACAGGATGGCTGAGGGAACCTAAATGATGCATAAATGCATCCACTCTAGGTGAGACACCCATAAGTGACCGCTGTCACCACCACTGCGGAGGGGCGCTCTCCAGGACTCGGACCCGCCTCCCCCAGTCACCCGCCTAGGCCAGGGATCGGGATCGCAGAAGGGGTTCTAGGCGGAAGGGGGCGGCACAGAGCCAGATCCGGCTGGCGGGCGGGTCCCTCCGGGGCCAGAGCGGGCAGCCTGGGTGCGCTAACGAGCGGAGGCCCAGGTGCGGGCCCCACCCCGGAGTGGAGGGGAGGGGCGCGGCCCGAGCGCTAATGACTGTTGACAGCGCGCGCTGGGGCTGGCCCGGCCGCGCGCGCCGAAGACAGCTGCTCGCGCGGGGGGCGGGGCGCGGGGCGGGGGCGAAGCTGCTCGTGCTCCCCCCATGGCGCCCGCGCGTGCGCCCCGGCCGGGAGGGGCGGGGAGACGCGTGCACGCGCGCCGGCCCGGGTTCGGAGGGCCTGCTGGAGCGGCTCGCGCGGGCTCCTCGCGGGCAGGCAGGTAATGAGAGTAACCATGGCAACCCACCAGAGGAAGTGTATTCTGCAGGAGACGTTAATCCCCTCTCCCCGGAGCTGGGACAGCCTGACTTTCCATTCTCACACAGTAATTAGATACCAGCTGTCAGTGCAGGGGGGACGGCTCCGCGGCTGCTGCCCAGCTAGGGGGGCGCGCACAAAGGGGGTGGGGGAACTCAGAGAGGAGGGCGTTAAAGACACAGGGACGGTCTGCGGCGGTGGGTCGCGGCGGCACGCCCCACACCCCCCCGGTCTCCGGGGACTGCTCGCTCACCTGGAGACCCCGCCCGCGCGGGCCCCGCCCACCCCACACGCACCTGCTGCGCGCGCGCGCGCGCCTCCCCGCCCTCTCGGTCCCCCTGCGGGCCCCGCCTCCCCGCTCCTCGCGCACCTGCCCTGTTCCGCCCCCCCCGGGACGCTGCCCACCTGTCCTTTGTGCTGGGCGGTGCCATGCGATCTTGCCAAGCTCGCCTTCTGGGAGCGCCCGCTATGTGCCGGGCGCTGTGCCAAACCTGATTTCGTGTAATCCTCACAGACCCTCTGCGGTAGGCGCCTCTGCTGCTGCCGGTCCAAGACACAGCAGGGTATGGCCATTTGCCCAGGGTCATACAGACTTGAACCCCCATTCCCGTGCCCCTTTAACCACAGAGCTACAGCGCTTCCCCATTGAGTCCACATCCGTTATTGCTGGGGGAGGAGGGACGGCTGCCAACCACGCTGGGGAGCAAGACAGTCTCACTGGTGGCTGGCATTGTGGTGCACCTACTGTGTGCCAAGCATTCAGTGCCTCATTTCACTTTCCCACCAGCCCTGAGAGACTTATTACCCCATCAGCCGAAGCAACGTGCCCACAGCCACCAGGTACAGAGCGGCAGAGCTGGGATTCAAGCCAGGCAGCTAGACCTCGACCCGTCTTCTACTCAGAGGTCTCTCTGTTAATCCCACCCCTGGATTGTGGCGGTTGAAACGCAGCCTGGGTCTTTTCCTTCTTTCCTCTGTTCAGCCCACCCATGTCCTGTCTCAGCATCCTTAGAAGCAGCCTCTCCTAACCATACCTGAGAAATCTGAGAGGTTTCCCGGCCTAAAGCCACTGCCACATCCCTACGTGGTATCCAGCCTCCCAGAAACCCTTGCTCTCAGGGCACGCAGACCCTTGGAGGTCCTTCTCTGCCAACATCTTTTCACAGATAGGAAAACCAAAACTACCAAGGCAAGAAGTAGGTCCATGGGGAGACGGCCTGGTGGAGGCCCAGCTGTGTCCCGTGCCCCTACCCCACAATCAACTAGGGGGACACACCAAGGAGAGCCAGGAAGTACAGAGAAGTAGAGCTGGCCCAGTGGCGGCGGGTGTCTGGGGCAGGAGGAGGCTATCTGATCCCTTCCCCACTGCCCCGGCCATGACCTCCTCCCTCCCTCTCTCCCTCTTTCACTCCCCCTCCCTCCTCCCTCATGGCTGGGGTAGCCAGCACCCCGGCTGCAGCTGAGAACCCAGTGTTCCCCAACCCAGCTCAGCCTGGCCCACATTCCAGTGGAAGGAGGGGTGCGGGGAGGCTGGGCCCAGAGCTTTAGGGACAGGGACACCCCTGGGACTGCCCCACCCTGCATGGGCCAAGGCCTGGCTGCCTCCAACCTCACCGTTTCCTGCCTCTGCTCTCCCCATCTCTCAGTAGCAGAGCAGCCTAAATTTGGCTCTAGGAGGGAATGGGGGAGGTGGCGGCAGGCGGTGCCGTCAGAGGCCAGGGCGTAGCTCCCGTCTAGCCCGCTGGCATTTTTGCTGTCTAGAGGAGGGCAGGGGGCCCCGGCAGGCAGCCCTCTCCCGGAAAGGGAGATGTTCATACCTCCTGACATGCACTGAGTAATGTGCAAACGACATGCAAACCGAGCTTCAAATCAGCATCTCAGCCAGGGAACAGCTTGGTGCTGCCTGGGGATGAGAGGAGGACCAGCAGTCCACTCCCGGGGCGGGGCACAGGGTGTCCAGGGCTGGGCCTGAAAGACTTGGGTTCTTCACACTGTGGGACTCCCTTTCCAAGTCTGGACTGTCTGGGTCTCAGCCTGAGGGCAGGGCTGCAGCTTTCTGTGCCTGCTCTGGCAGTGCTGGGCACTCCTTGCTTGGATAAGCCTATGGGTTCTGCAGTCACTCTGGCCAGGTTCGAATTCTGCTCTCCACTGGCCAGCTAGGTAAATCCTCAACAGAGCACCCAGGCAAACAGCTAGTGGGATTTGGTGTCCCTTTAGGACAGCCACTTCCTTTCCCTAGAAGTCAGGCACAGGGACATAATCTGAAAGAACCTGGGCTTCAGAATATGCCCAGGCCTGGCTCACCCAGTGAGGCTCTCTGGGTTCACTCTCCACATCTGGGAAATGGGTTGGGGATCTCAGGGTCCTCTGTGGTGTCGACATGACGGCCTTGCACACCAAGGGAGCACCGCAAGTCTGCACACTGCCAAGTGCCTTTCCCGGTCTCTCTATCCTGTTCCCTCCACTCCTCTTCTCTTTGCTTCTCTGTCTTGGTTTCACTCGTCTCTATACAGTCGTGAATTTCTCAGTGTCTCCTCTCTTTTTCCCCACTTGTCTTGGTGACCTTGGACAAGTCGCTGACTCTAAAGATTCTCAGCCTGCACATTTGCTAAATGGGGGCAATGAGAGATGGATGACGAGCTCTGAGCTCCAGGGCCCTCTAGGCACTTGATGGGAGGCAGCTTTCTTCACATACCCCACCACCACCATCCCAAATACTAAGGGGAGTGGGCTGTGCCCTCAACTCTATTGGCTCTGGGGTATTGGGGCCCTGCTTCTCAGTAACTCTGTTTAACCCTAGATAACTGTTCCCCTGCCCCGCAGCCGGGGCTGATATGAGCTGAATCCAACTTCCTGCCACCCAAAAGCCACTTCCTGTCAAACTTGAGCTGATACTAGAAGAACTTGTTTTCTGCGCACAGAGCAATCCCATCAGCCTGCCCCGGGTGTGAACATTTTTCTTTTTTCCAGTCAGCATGGCGGGCTGGGCAGGGGAGGATGGGGACTCTGCCCTCCTCATCTCCGCACTTGCTTGTCCTACCCAGAGGCAGCCTCTGGCCCTAGCAGCTATCCCAGGGAGGGTGCCAGGTGTCCCTCTGAACCCAGACAGAAGTGTACAGGCCATGACACGTAGTCTCACACAGACGCACAGTCAGACAGAGCCTCTGCAGCTAATGGGTGTGTGGGGTGAGTTCTCAGGGAGACAACGTGTGCGAGTGTCGTGCACAGTCACAGTTAGAGTCACACGCAGACACACGGCCTCATGGTCACACATACAGCCATACTCAGTCATGGGACGGTCTCACACACGGCGATGTGCAGCCGTACTCAGAGCCCCACAGAGGACACGTGGTGTTAGAGGCACCTGCTCTCCTGCACCTGCACACAGACTGCTCTCCCACCCTGCTCCCCACCCTTGCCTTGAACCCCCTTCCAGGTGTAATCCCGGGGTGGGTCGAGTACTCCTGGGGTCTGCTCTGTGCCAGGCCATGGGCTAATGCATAATGAGAACCGTGGGAGTAGCGTCAAATGATTAGCAGGCCCTGTGTTCCCTTTGTTCCCTCCTCTGTGGAATGGGATGGGCCCCGGCCCACGGGGCGTTGGGAAGACTGGGGAGCTGGTGCACGCCAAGCTCCTGGCCAGCGGCCGACCCGTGCAGACCAGTCCAAGTGAGGCTATCTAGTTAGCCAGGAGCCTGTGTGCGCTGCTGCACGCTAAGCATCTACACACGGTACCTCCTGAGTGCCTGCCCAAGCCCCAAGGGGCTGGAGCCACCACCCTTATTTTACAGATGGGGAAGCAGGCTCAGAGAGGCCCACACAGGCCAGAGGGGCCCATTGGCCTCATCTCAGGCCATTCTCTCACGCTGTTGCCACCGCCTGCCTCACAGCCCTCCGCTCGCACACACGGTTCCCTGCCCTCCCGCTTGCATTTGTTGTGGCCGCCTCCTTCTGAGCTGCCTTCGTGTCCAGCTCCTCCCAATGGCCGTGGCCATCCCTGTTTGCTTCTCTTAGAGCATTTGTCATTCGTGAGACATGGCACTTGAAGGGCCAAGAGCGAGTATCATTTTGTGCTGTTCTTTGGCACATAGTAGGTGCGAATGAAAAGAACAAACCAAGTGGCCTCATGGCTACTGAGGGTAGAGTCCAGAGTTGAACCCAGATACTCTGGGGATGGGGCTCATTTATGCTGCTGGGCTACTCACCAGCAGCCCCTTAAGGGCATGTGAGTGAACGGGGGAACCCAAGCATTCAGGACCTCAGTCCAGTGACCCCTGGCCTAAGCTTCATTTCCTAGCAGTGTGGATGGGAGCCAAGCCCTAGGCACCTTGGATGGTGGCGGGGCCAACGGACTGCCTCAAGCCGGCTGTCAGGAGCTCGTCTGGCCAGAGCCACCAGCAGGGGAGACCAGCTGGTGGTGCAGGGTCCATGGCCCAGGCCTGGAATCTGAGACGCCCTCAGAGGCCCAGCTTCTCTGTGGGCCCCCACAAACTGGCCTTTGTTCCCCAGGCCGGCCAAGACCCAGCAGCTTGGGCTTTTTCTCTGCCTGCGGCACCAGTGCTGAGCCGGCGGGGTAAATGGGCCAGCCTCCCCTCTGTCCATGCCCAGGACGTCGCTTCAGGACTAAATGGAGATGTAATTTTCTATACAAATCCATGACAATTTAGATGGAGTGATTGTAATTGGCTTTTCAATGGGGGTTTTGTCCGGCACTGGTGGCTAGAACTGGGTGGCCTGTTTGAGGCAGGCTCCATTTAAATGACAATAAAGCAATAATATTGAGGACTTGTACAGTGCCCAGCGCAGCTCCTGAGCCCTCATGGAGCCTCATGTTTATGGATCTGGTCCTTCCCTGGGGTTGTCTGGACCACAGGGTGGTGGGGGTCACAGAGCCTGGAAGAGGGGTGGCCACATCTTTGGGCTTCTAGACACAGGATTTCCAGACAGCTGGGGCAAGGTCCATGCCCGCGGGGTTACCTGCTCCTCCTTCACCACACACAAACGAACCAGTGCCTCTGCGGGCCGCTGCGGGGCGGGGGCAGGGTGCTGAGATAAAAGGGGCCTCGTGGGCAGGTCAGAGAGGAGGCTGCCATGGCTCCTACAGCAGCGTGTGAGGGTATGACCAGGCCCAGATCCTGCTCCAAGCCTACTAGCTTCCTGTGCTTCACTTGGTTATTTCACCTCCCAGTGCCTCGGTTTCCCCAGGCCTAACAGGGAACTGCAGTGTAAAATGCGATGAGGATAGTGCTTCACTAAGGCTCAGCCTAGTACCTGGCATGTGGCAGGTGCTCTGTTCATTCAAGGTGCTGTTACTTATGAAAAGCTCCAGCTCTGGTGGCAGACTGGCTGGGTGACCTTGAGCACATGACTTAACTACTTCAGACCTCCACTGGCTTCTCTTTAAAATGGGACTTTTAAGAGAACTGACCACCCAGAGTTGTAAGGATTTAAGGAGAGGCCGGCCACCATCAATACAGCTGTTACTGTGACTCTCTGGGCCTCGAGCAGCTCACCACCCAGCATGAATTTTATTTATTTACTTATTTTGAGATGAGGTCTCCCTATGTAGTTCAGGCTGACCTTGAACTATGTAACCCAGGTTGGCCTCAAATCGGTGCCATCCTCCTGCCTCAGCCTCCTGAGTGCTGGGATTACAGGTGTGTGCCACCACTCCTGGCTAATTATAATACTGACCAGGAAGGACAGGAAGGCAAGAGAAAGCTCAAAGACAGCCACCACGAGCTGTCGCTGCTGTCAGGGGATGCAACAATGGGAGGGAATGACCTGAAGGAGCCTTGGGAACAGGGCCAGGCATGGGCCTGTGTGGAGGGTAAGTGGCATTTTGCCAACAGAAAGGGCAAAACCAGTGGTGAGCACTTGTGCCGCCTCCCGAAGCACTGACTCACACCTGCCTGGGTCGAGATGGCCAGGAGCCCGCTGAGGGGGATGCGGAGGTCACAGGAGGCTGACAGCCTGTGCCAAGGCCTGCAAGCAGGAAGGGGGCCAGGGGCTTCGGCAGCGAGGAGTGGGACAGGGGCTGTGTCAAATGTGGCTGGAGGGACAGCAGGGGGTGTTGGCTTTATCACAGTGAAGGAGGCAGCCACAGAGGGACCTCAAGCAGTGGTGACATCACCAAATTATGTTTTTCAATGGTTCTTCCGGATGCTCGTGGAAAGTGAGTTATGGCCAAAAGAGGTAAGAGAGAAAGCAGGGAGTCCTTGGGGATGTGGATGGGTCCCCGGGAGAAGGGAAGTGTTCTACCCCAGAAACAGCAGGGCCTAGTAACTGTGAGGTGCAGGATGGGGAGGCAGAGGCGGAGCAGGGGCGCCAAGGAACCTGGGGGAGTGCAGCTGGTGGGAGGAGGTGAGGAGAGAGGCAGGGCCGCCCTCCCGGCCCACACCAGGCTAAGGCTCTTGGGCTTTTTCCTGAAGGCAGCGGTGGCACCAGCATCTTTTCTCCAGACGGGGAGGGAGCACGCTGAGATTTGTGCTTCTGAAAGATTGTTTTGGCTACAGGGAAGAGGGGTGGGAGGTGGCGGGTGGGTGAGGCTGGGAGGGAGGGTGGCTAGGGGCTCAGAGGCATCAGCGGGCATCAGGACATCTCCCAACTCCACAAGAAATAAACTGCTTCCTGAGAGAGGTTTGAAGCCAGTCCGAGGTCACACAACTTGTCAAAGGCAGAGATGGGATCCACTCCAGGGCAAACTCAAAACCTAGTGCTCTTTCCCCCTCTGGCATCATCTGCCTTGATCACTAACAAAATCCATCACAAATAGTTTGTCATTGTAACTGAACCACAGAACCTACACTATGACATCGGGAAGAAGGAACTATTATTGTTTTCATTTTACAGATGAGGAAACTGAGGCTCTAAAAGGCTAAGTCACTCTCTTAAGGGCACAAAGCTGGAAATTAAGAGCTGGGATCAGATCCACACACCAGAGGTCCTAACCAGGAGGCCACAGACCAGACAGGGCGCATGGACCTATCTGAGGACCTATAGGGTGTTGTTATGATGTTTAACTTATTGCTAGGATTTAAAAGTTGGGAGGTTTCATGGAAGAAGAAAACCTGAACTTTGGACAGGTCCTTTTGCTGTTGGCAAGGGCTCAGCCCTTGGACCTCATCCACCTCATGGCCACCCACACATGGGTGACGCCAAGTTCACACCTCCAGCCTGGGCCTCTCTCTACCTCCAGACAACCAATTGGACCTCTCAGAAAGCAGTTGCAGGCCCAGCAAGACACTGGAGGGCCCCGGAAATGCATCCATCCACCCATGCAACAAGCATTTGGACCTCTCTCCCCACCCAGGGTCCCAGGGCCCCCAAACTCCTCCACCAGGAGACTTCCCCATCTCCATGTGCAGGTCAGACACCCCGGAGACATCTTTGACTCCCTTTTTTCACACCCCACGTCCCATCCATCAGCCAATCCTGTTGGGTCTATCTTTAAACTATAGAGTCCAACCACATCTACCATTTCCTCTGTCCTGACCTCCTGTGCCAGGTGCTGGGGCGCTGGGGCACTGGGGCACAGGGGCTGGGGAGAAGCATGTGTTAGCTGCTCAGTGTCCTGGGGCCTGGCTCCCACTCTTGTTTTGTGGGTCTGTTTCCTCATCTGTAAAATGGGTGTGACAGAGCAGGCCATTTTGATTCCCATTATCCTTTCGTCCAGATTTTGGAGATGGCAAAAGCCCAATTCACAAGATACTCAAGTTAAAATTCTAATTCTCTTTTGGCCTGGGCAGGACACAGGTGGGACACAAGACGGGGATATGGGCATCTGCAGCAATGACAGTCTTGACTTCCAGCACCCTGGAGTTAGGTTAACAGCTTAATTGCTGAGTATGGTGGCACACACCTGTAATTCCAGCATTCAGGAGGCTGAGGCAGGAGGATCGCCAGGTGTTCAAGGCCAGCCTGGATTATGCAGCAAGACCCTGTCTCAGAAAAAAAAAGAAAAGAAAAAGAGCTCCCTGGAATGAATTCCCAGGATTTGCTGGGGACTGGCATAGCATAGGTGGTCGGGGAATATTTGTTGAAGGAATAAGTGACAAGTAAATCCTCCTGGTCCTCCACAGGGACCTGAACACTCAGACAGCCTCGACTTTCCCATCTTCCGGGTGCCATGACGAGCCGACGTGCTTCACACACATTGACCCATTCCATCTTCTTTAAGTCCCCAAGAAGTAGGAACTACTCCTTTTTGGGGTAAGGAAACTGCAGCACAGAGAAGTTAAGTGACAAAAATGACCCAGGCAGCCCGGTGCCAGAACCCTCACTCTTAAACATGGTTCCAAGCTGCCCCTCAAGAAATGAGGGTGGGGATGCTCACCCCAAGGAGGCAGCCCCAGTTCACACGGGGACGTTCGGTGGGGCTGCCAGCTCCGCGGTCCTTCTGAGGCTCCTTACTGCCCATGGGACCACACCCCAACGCCCAGGCCTGCAAGCTGCGCTGGCCGTCTCCCCCTGCGACAGGCCCCAGCACGGACCTGGCTTCCAGCCTTCCAGGCTGATTCTCCCCACCTGGGGCCTGGGCCGTCCCGTGCCTGGATGCACTCGGCTCCTCCCGCCTGGAGTGCCAGCCCCTGGCTCCTAGGCCATCCCTCTAAGTTTCATTTGAATGCCCTTCCTCTCCCAGGAAGCCTTCTCTGATGCCTGGCCACATTTCCTCCCTTGGATTTGCTATAGCACTCCGCCAACAGGGATAATAATAGTTAATGCATAGAATTATGCATGCATAATACTCTGGATATGCCAGGAGGTACTATTAGCAACCCATTTACAGATGAGGACACTGAGTCATGGCACTGGGAGGGGAAGCGAATTGTCCAAAGGTACATGAGATGGGTTCAGGATTGAGCCCACTTTTGCCTGACTCGAAGCTAGACTTCCGGGCTGGGGGTGCAGCTTGATGGCACAGCACTTGCTTATCCTGCCTGAGCCCCTGGGTTCCATCCCCAGGACGGCCAAACAAAAGCCCCAGGCAGGTTGCACCCCAGTGTGAGGGCCTCAGCTGTCTTCCCAGGAGGGCCGCAGGCCGAGCTTCCTGCCCCAGCTCGCAGCGCATCAGCAGGCACAAACAGGTGCTCGCTCGTGTCCTCGTGCCTGCCTTTGCCTTCTGCCCATGCATCAGTGTAGCCTGGACAGAGGCCCCCGGGCGCCACCTGCCACGTCGCCATTCTTCTGGTTATTTCGTAAGTGGCTGAGGCCCTCTAAAGACACAGGGGCTGAATAGGATATGAAAAGTGAACAGGGTCAGAGGTCAGACAGACTATGTGTCCTTAGATCCCTATAAAATGCAGATTTTAACTGACCTTCAGGGTCACAGTGCGAGAATGCGCGACGCGCGTATACACTGAGTGCTCAATATGTGGCCACCGTAGTAATTAATGAATGGCTCACATTCTAGTCATTGTTGCTGGGAGTGAAAATTGGTAGCCTGTCAATGAAGGGCAACCTGGCATCAAGTCCAAAGCGTATGCCCTTGGACCCAGCAATTTACTCCTTGGTACACACTCACTTGTGTGTGAAATGGCCGTCTACGTTCAAAGACGCTCACTGAAGTCTTGTGAGAGCAAAATATTGGAAACAATCTGAATGTCCATCAATGGAGGACTGAGTAAATAAATTATGGTATATCCATGAAACTGAGTACTATACAGCTGTAAAAAAAAAAAAAGAATGAGAAAGTTCTTTTATGTTCTGACACACTTATATAATGACAGCGATTTACAGGACTGTTTAGTAGAACGACAACCAGAAGTGAAGAGCTAAAGCCATAAAAGTCTTAGAAAAAAACACAGGGATAAATCTCTGTGACTGTGATTAGGCAATGGTTTCTTGATATGCCACCGAAAGTATAGGCAACGAAAGAAAAATTAGACAAATAGGACTTCATTAAAATTAAAAACTTTTATGCTTCAATGGACACCATCAAGAAGATAAAAAGATAATTCACAAATTGGAAGAAAATATTTATAAATTATACATCTGATATGGGACTTTTATTGAGAATATATAAAGGGCACTTACAATTCAGTAATATAATGGCAAAAGATCTAATAGAAATTTCTCCAAATTAGATAAAAATGGCCAATAAGCACGTGAAAAGATGATGGACATTATTAGCATATTAGTACTACAATTAGATACTACTTCACACCCACTAGGTTGGCTCTAATAAAAAAAGTCAGAGAATAACAAGTTATTGGAGAGATGTAGAGAAATTTCAACCCAGTGAGGCCGAACTGTTAGTGAGAATGTAAAATGTGCAGTGCTTCAGAAAACGGGCAA
The DNA here is from genome assembly GCA_028451465.1 of Erethizon dorsatum. Lineage (NCBI taxonomy): Eukaryota > Metazoa > Chordata > Mammalia > Rodentia > Erethizontidae > Erethizon > Erethizon dorsatum. The sequence goes on from CM051840.1 coordinate 3,042,421, forward strand.
GCCCTCTGTTATGACTTGTGTCTAGATGTCCCCACAAAGCCTCATGCAGTCACAGGTGGGGCTTTTTCAGAGGCGGCTGGATCTAGAGTGTGTGACGCTGGGATTGATTCATGGTGCAGTGCTGAGATCAAGGGCACTAGGATTAAGGGTGTGAGTGCTACCTGCCCTACATAGCCTGGATAAGATATAAGGGACAGAAAGAGATGTGGCCGGCCCTCACTGCTTTGCTGCCTTCTGCCCAACATGAACTGTTTCTCCTCTGTGATGCCTTGTCAGCCACCCACCCTGCCTTGGAGCCAGCCGATTATGGACAGACACCGGTACAAACTATGAGCTAAATAAACCTTTCCCCCTTTAACTTTGGGTGTCAGGTATTTTGTCTCAGCAAGGAGAGAAAAGTAACTAAGAGTTCCTCTGAAGGTTAAATACAGAGTTACCATATGACCCTGCAATTCCATACCAAGGTGGAAGAGAACTGAACACACACACAAATTTGTACTTGATTGTTTATTTATTTACTTATTTTTGTGGGTACCAGGGTTCGATCTCAGGACCTCGCACACCAGCAGGTGCCCGTGCTGCTGAGCGATATCACCGGCCCTTTATTCGTATGTGGGTACCGGGAGTCGAACTCAGGACCTCGCGCTTGCCAGGCAGGCGCTTATGCCGCTGAGTTATCTCACTGGCCCCTGTACTTGATTGTTTATAGCAACTTTATTGATCATAGCCAAACTGTGGAAACAATTCAAATGCCCACCAGTTACTGAAGAGATAAATAAAAGGTGATATGAGCATATAATAGAATATTACTTGGCAATAAAAAGGAGTAAGTACTGACACACACTAAAACGTGGATGAACCTTGGAAACCTAAGTACACAAAGTCTGTTGTGAACATATATTGTGTAATTCCATTAATAGGAAATGCCCAGAAAAGGCAAATTTGTAAATCTATAGTGGCTGGCTCAGACTGGAGGAGGTGGCAGAGGTGTGAGTGTTTATGGGCATAGGTTCTTTATTTCTTTTGACACAGGGTTGCTGCTGGGTTGCTAAGGCTGGCCTCGAACTCCTGGAACCATCCTGGAAGTACAGCCTCCCAGGTAGCTGAGGGTTCTTTCTGAAGTGGTGAAATTTTCTAAAATTGATTGTGGTAATGGATGCGCAACTCAGAATATACTAAAAATGATTGAATTGTATTTTAAGTGGGTGAACTTTGTGGTATGTGAATTATATCTCAATAAAGCCCTTACATTTTTTTTTAAAGCAACCAATGGAACAGTGTACAACGTTTTTTGTGTAAAAATAGAAACAAATCTCAGAAATATATGTGCTTATATGTAATGTACCCATAAAATATCTCTTGAAGGATGCTCAAGACATAACTGGTAACCCTGGGAAGGGGCCCTAGGTGGCCGGCAGGTAGGGAAGGGGGAAGTGGTTTTTTGTTGTTGTTCATTACACACTGATACCTGACAAATTTTTTTTTTTAATGAGATTCTATTACCTTTCAAAATGTTATACTCTGAAAACAAAGCCAAACCAATGGTTTGTTACTGGACCTCAGCCAGGAGATAGGCTGGGCCAGGTGGCTTGGAGAGCAGGGAGACAGACGGAGGAGCCCCGCTGCACAGTTTGTCAGGACTTGCTGACACCCAGCTCTCTCGCTGCTCACAGAGCCACCAGACACTTCAGTACTGGCCCCCATTCCGCCAAAAACTCACCTCAGGGAGCCTAGAGACATGAAGCGGAGGCTAAGAGAGGGGAGGAGAGTAGACCAAAGTCACACAGCCACGCAGAGGCTGGGCCACGTGTGACTCTCAGCTCTGACCTGGTTTCACCTCCTGGGACATCAGCCATGGCATCTGCCAACACAAGCGGCCTCAGCCTCAGGCGAAATTGCTGTACCCCTTCTTTTCACCCCATTCAAAGGGTCTGATCCTAACTGGGAGGGACTAGCAGGCGCTGACCCCAGGGGGCACAGAGGGCGTGTGACCTGCTTGGGGCACGCAGCACGCAGCACGGAGCACGGAAGGGAGCACCAGACACGCAGTTCCGAAGGCAACAGTGTCCATCTGGAGCGCACAGGGTGGGGCCAAGTGAAACACCACCTGCGAAGCCTGGGACCCAGCAGCCGCCTAGCACATAGAACGCGTCCACCGTCACACATCTCCCCTCGCCCTGGATCAGCCTCCTGGCGGCGCGGGGCTGCCCTGGGGTCCCATTGCTGAATGGCACCAACCCTCCCCATCCCTTGCTTGGTGATGGCACTGAAGGTGCTCAGTGTGGCTAATTAGAACTTTCTCAATATGTCCTTGGTCCCTGTGTACTACTTATACAGAGAACCTCTGAAAACAGGACCTGGGGCCTGCTCTGGGGAGGTCGGAGCAACGCTGTAAACTCCTTGGGGCTGCCCAGTGCTCCGGCAGGGAGAGGGTGGTGGAGGCGGAGGTTGGGTGCAACTCCTGGAGCGGGGTCAGCTGCTGGCCAGCTCTAGCTCTTGAATTTGTTTACACAGGCATCAAATATATCTGGAAGGGCAGATAGGCTGGTCACAGTGGCACCTTCTCAGAAGGAGCTATATGGCTGGGAAAAAGAAAAGAGGTGAGAAGGAGATTTTTACCAAATCTTTTTAAACTTTTGCATTTTAAATAATGTGAAGGTGGCTTAAATGTAAATAAATATGAAATTTAAAATTAAAAAATGTAGATTCCCAAGGGATGCAAATCCCCACAGATTAAAACCCCAGCTTGGGGGCCTGGGATATAGCTCAGTGGCGCAGCGCCTGTCTGGCAAGTGTGAGGTCCTGCGTTCAATTCCCAGTACCCCCGCAAAAAAACAAACAATGATCCTGAAAACCCCAGCTTGCTGAGTTTGTGTGATCTAGCATGCAGGATCCCCTGCGTCACTGACCTAGATCACTGCTGCTGCTGCTCACCAGCTGGTCACATTGGCTCGGCTGACATAGAGGGCCGAGGAAGCATCTATGCCCATGGGCCTGTGTCTCCTTGGCACTGAGAGGTGCACACAGTAACCTACCCGATTTTCTGGTCTCTTCTGTGGCAGCCATGTGGGAAGGGCAGGAGACGCACTCCACCGTGGGGGCCATAGGGTATGTAGGAGAGCCCAAGGGGCCCCAGAACTCCTGATGTCACTACTGGGGGCATCACCCAGGCAGCCTCCTTGTTTAACCAATGGAGAAACTGAGGTACGTAGCTAAAGGGACTGTGTGCTGAGATCACACTGCCCTACTGTTCTGTGTTACTCATCTTCCTTCCCCCCGTATCCCCATAGCCATAGTGGGGGGCACCATCTGCACTCAACTCATCTCTGCACCCTCAAGAGGCTGCACAGGCAGGTGGAGGCTCTGGCCTGGCCACAGACCCCTCCTCTGCCCTCTGAGGCTGGAGGATCAACGGCGCTGGGCCTGGCCGGGCCTTGCAGCCTGCAGTATGGAGCCTGGTCTTTGTCCTAGGAGCCCCTGGGGAGCCACTGAAGGGTTTTAGGCTAGGCACTGATGTTGTGTGATTTATGTTTCAGAAGATTGCTCTGGCTGCTGGAGGAGAGCACTGGAGAGATGCGAGGGAGCAGGAGGCCAACGCAGCCACTGCCACCTGGACCAGACGGAGCTGGAGTTGGTGCAGGGAAGGGGGCTGAGACAGTCTGAGGGCAGGCCAGCTGACTGCAGCTGGAAATGTACATCCCTCCTTGGGCAGTGAATCCGCATCCCAGAACTCTGGAAACCAAGGCAGGACCACATTACGGAGCTGTTTCAGAGAGGAAGTGCTGAGTGAGGGCCCAGTGCCAAGATTCCAGGTCACGTCCTCCAGGAAGCCTTCCCTGAGCCTAACCCTAGGCTGGCATCCTGGGCCTCCTCCATCAAATTATCCTGGGGTTCTAGATTTCTGTGTCTGTCCCTCTCTGGATTCTAGCACTCAGCAATGAGCCCAGCGCACAGTAGGACCGCATACTCACCCCCCTCCCTTCTTGGCCCCAGGACTTTCTACCAGCTATCCTGAATACCCAGTCCAAGACGCTGGCACCCAGCAGGCGCTCAGGAGGTAGTTCTTGATCTAGATTCTCTCCGGGCAGGGATCTGCCACACAGTAGGAACTAGCCCCCTCTCAAGGACAATGACAGCAGCAGCAGCCCTGGGAGCTCTCTTTGTTCCTTGAGGCCTATGGCTAGGTTTGTTTTGCAAACCAGCAAATGGAGGCCTAGTGAGGTGGGCAGTTTGCCTGGGCCCCATAGCTGTCAGCTAGACTAGGCTAGAGGGGGCTGTCAGCAGGTTTTAAACCCAAGCGGTCAGCCCTCAGCACCGGACTGCGTGGCCTGGTTCTGAAGGCTGCCACTGCTCCTGGCACAAGGTGCTGAGATATATCTGTAACTGGCCCCAAAAGGACACTGTCTCCCAGGCTGCCTGCCATGGGAGCAGCAGTGTGAGCCCTCTCTGCTCCCGGCCGTGGGCCTCCCTCTTGCCTGAGTGGGCAAGGCTGTCCTGGGGGCCGCTCCCAGTCCAGGCCTGCCCAGGACCTGCCGCCTACGCAGCCTCCCAGAGCCGCCAGCAGGCAGGCAGTGTGGCCTGCCCCAGGGGACTGAGCCTCCCTTGGCTGCCCAGACAAAGGCCGGCCGTGTGCCCGGCTCCCTGGCACTTGGGCCACCTCCTTCTCCTTCTCCTCTTGCTACAGGGCACCCCCAGAGGTCGTTTCCACAAAGGAGGTGAAGGGAAGGGTGAGGGGCAGGGCTGTGCAGCCCCAAGGGCAGAAGCCGGAGCAATCAGAATTACTGGGCAGGTTAACTAGGGGCAGAGAGCAGGGCAGTCCTGCAGAGCTGAGCAGCCTGAGAGCAGGCAGGTGGGGGCTGGGAGGGAGCAGCCTGCCAGGTCTGCTCCTCTCCCTGCCCCCACAGGGCACCACTGGGTGCCAGTCGAGCTCTGCTGAATAACAAGCATTCCGGGTCCTGAGTGCTGCCAGGGCAGGGTCTGGCACGCGGCATCACTAATCCTCCCAACTAGAGACAGGGCTTCACACCTAAGCCAGCCAGGGCACTGAGGCACCTATTAAATACCTCCACAGTTTAATCAAGAGGAAACTGAGGCTCAGGGGACAGAGCAACATACCTAAAATCACTGGGTTAAAAGCAGGGCAAGTGGGGCCGGTGAGATGGCTCAGCAGCGTAAGCGCCTGCCTTGCAAGCACGAGGGCCCGAGTTCGACTCCCGGATCCCACATACGAAAAGGGGGCCGGTGATATCACTCAGCGGCATGGGTGCCTGTTGGCGCGCGAGGTCCTGAGGTCAACCCCCTGGTACCCACAAAAAAAAAAAAAAAAAAAGCAGGGCAAGTGGAACCCGCTAACAGCAAGAGGTGGTAAACTTCCCACCACCCCGACTACCTCTGTACGATTAATAAGGCAACAGGAACATTTATTGAGCAGTACCTTGTGCCAGGCACTGTACCTAGGACATTACCTATAAGCCATTTATTTATTTTTTAAATTTCTAAGTTTTCTTGTTTTGTTTTTTGTTTTTTTGAGATAGGGTCTCATGGTGTAGTTCAGGCTGGCCTTGAACTCACCGCAATCCTCCTGCCTCAGCCTCCCGAGTTCTGGGACTACAAGAGTGTGCCACCACACCCAACTCCTATAAGCCATTTAATCCCACAACAACCCTACAAGATGAGAACTATTCTGTTCATTTCACAGATGAAACTGAGGCCTGGCAAGGTAGAATAACACACCTAAGAACAAACAGCAAGTATGTAAGAGAGCAAGGTTTTATCCCAGCCATCCACAGCCTACCAACTAAACTGCCACCTATCTTAGGTGGATGGATGGATGGACAGACAGATGGGTTAATGGGTGAGAGCTCTGCCCTACCTGCACTAGGCCTGAGGCTGCGCACCTAGAAGGTGCTTGGCCAGCAGGAGCCATGACCACGCAGCGCTTTCTAACACAGGCCCTGAAGGAGGGCCCCACGTCCTCAGCAGACTGGAGTTTGCCTGGCCTTGGGACGTGTGCCTGGGCTGCTGGGCTGCTGGGCTGCTGGGCGGCTGGGCGGCCGCGCTCCCTCACCAAGCAGCACAGAGCAGCGGCATGACGGATGTGCCCGCCGCCGCGGGGAGCCCAGGGTAGAGCAGTTGCCTGGAAACAGACTGCTCCTGCGGCCCACACTCAGACCTTTGTCACCATCTCAAGGACCCTTTTATCCTCCTCCTCCTCCTTTCTTGCTGGAGCCAGACCCGCGCGCAGGTGAGAAACTGCAGCCAACGCCACTGCCACCGCATTGGCAGCCCCGTCACCATCACCAGGGACCGCGAAGGCCCGCGGGGGAGAGGGAGGTGGTGCAGGCGGGGACTCAGGTCTCCGCGGGTGGCCCAGCCTGGGCTGGAAAAACCCTGCCGCTGGAACACTTCTCTTGTTGGCTTTATCTTCCCCCAGCTTCCCTGACGAAAAACGAGCAGGAGTCCTTTTTCCCATTGGCGCAATCCTGGAAGCATCCGCCTGTAGAGCGGAGGGGGGCTGAGGATCTGGGCCGCCGCCCTGGCAGGGCAGAGACAGGGACAGCAGGGACAGGGACAGGTGCGGTGCACGCAGCACGCAGGCAGTGATTGTGCTGGTGTCCCTGAGGGGATTATCTGGGTCCTGGGGAACTGGCTAGGGACAGGGCCACGCCCCAGCCCGCCAGGCTTGGGGTCAGGGGTGTCACCTCCCCCCCCCCGTGCCTCTGTTTCTTCCTCAGTGAATACCACAGGGGGACTGGCAGCAGGCCCAGCGGAAGGACAGTTTGTTTTTGCCCAAAGCCCTCAGGGAGGCAGGAGATCCACAGCCACTTGCTGGACACATGAAGAAAGCGAGGATCCAGCGAGGGGGTTTGGCCAGGCCTCACCTAGGGAGGGTGAGGCCTTAGGGTGACTTCCGGCCCATCAGGTTTCTGGCCTCACTATCTCTACCTCCCTGACCAGCAGGACTGTATCTCCATCAGCCCAGAACCTTCCTTGGCTCCCCAATGCCCAGATGAAGTCCAGGCTGATTTATAGGGCATTAGAGGCCTGGATGATGTGGCTCCGAGCGCCCCAGCTGCAAAGGACATCCCCAACTTCCCAGTCTCTGCCTCCCTTACCCTCCACAGACCCCGGCTGGGCCTGCGTCCTGGGAAGGCCTCAGTTGCCCCTGTTCACCTGTGTGGCTGCACTCCTTTGCTCGCATGGCACCCCCCACCCCATGCAGCTAAGTGTCCCCTCTGTCCACTCAGGCCTGACCATCCTCCTGACCATCCTCCTGACCATCCCATGCCACAGGATGGTGGCCCTGCCACCAGCTCCTCCTGCGGGAGTGGCTGCTGCTCTGGGGCTCCTGAGGATAGGAAGGAGAGAGAAGGGAGGGAAAAGAGCTGAGGGGAGAAAAGGGAGCCGAGAGCCTTCACCCTTCCTGAACACTGGGTCAGGCCCTGTCCTAGGCACACGGCCACACAGCGTCTCAATTTTTCTATTCCACGGAGAGCAAAAAGGAGGCTTAGACTTGGAAAATGAAGCCTCTCTCTTGCTAAGAGACGGAGGCCTGGCTGAGCTGCTGCTGCTTGTCCTGATAACATGGCACGCAGGGTCCCAAGTACTGTCTTTGTGTTCCCTCACCTAAGCAAGCACAGGCCCAAGGCAGTGGCAGTGGTGACAACAGCAACAGTAATATCTGCTATTTATGGGCACCATTTCTTTAGGTGCTGGTGTCCAAAACCCACATAACCCTGAAGTTCAAGATGAGGAAATTTGCCCACAGAGCCAAAGTGACTTATTGAAAGTCACATCCCAATACCCCTACAGCCAGGACTGAAACCCTGTGATAGAAAAGCCACAATGTTCTGGAGGTCAGCACACTGCCTGGTCCCCTGCTGAGCTGGACCAGCCCCTAGGTACTTGTGGCCCCAATTCTGGCCAGGAGGCCCTGAGCTTGTCCCTGGTGGCCACCTACTAATTAGCCAGGTGGCATCTCCTTGCTCAGTGGCTGCTTTGGAGCAATTCTCCCAGGAAAGGCCAAGCCTGCAGGAGCAGGAAAGGTAATTGCTAATTTGCAAGAGAGGAGACAAAGGGGACAAAGGTACCCTTGGCTGCCAGGTATGGCCTGAACTGGCTTCACATCCACAGCTACCCTCTACTCACCATTCACCACCACGGGCTCCCTAGATGACTTTCTGTCCCCAGGACACATCCACACACAGTCCCTGACCAGACCCCAGCCACACCCCAGGAAGAACAAAAGCCCCATAGGGAGGTAGACAGGGATGGAGCAACTGAAATAACACTCGACAGTATCCCGCTGTTCTCTGGGACCTCTGGTGCTCACCGAGCATCTCTGCAGCTCAGGGTGGACACTGCTCTCGGCCCCAGGTCCCTGGTCAGGTGAGGAAACTGAGGCACCAGGAGGTGAAGTACAGCCCCAGCCCGTGGCTGGGGAGCGAAGGTGGTAGGACTAGAGCTCAGGCAGCTGTGCTGTTTCCACTGCGCTCTGAGACTGTCCAGCTCTGATTTCCTGTTTTACGGTTGAAGAAACTGGGAGCAGATGGCTGCAGAATGCAGAAAGCACGAACTTGGCAGTCCCAAGTTCCCAAGCTCTACCTCTGGCATCCTGTGTGCTTTAGGTCATAGTCTTTCCTCTTTGTGCCTCAGCTTCTTCATCCGTGAAATGGGTCTAAAGATCTGAGCTGTGTGTGCACTGGGAAAGGATGCCTAGGACCTCCAGGTGTGAACAGAAGTGGGCTCCCTGGCCTCTCCAGCTGAGTGCTCAGCAGTGTGTGCCCCACAGAAGGCCAATGCGGGGTGGGGCCAGGAGCTCCGTGAGATGAGAGCTGAGGCTGCAGCACAGACTGGTGGGTGGGGCCGTCCAGCAAGCCTGGGAAGCCAACTGACCAAGGGCAGGAAGGCCCAAGGGAGGAAGTCCTCCCGCAAGACCTGCTGCCAGCCCGTCTGGCTGTCACCCTGGGGCTGAGTCCCGGCTCAGCTGCCTCACCCAGCAGCCCCTCTCTGAACCTGTGCTTCCTGCCCTACACGGCCCCTCCTAGGGCGGTCCTGAGGCTCAGAAAAGCTGACAGGGACAGGCATCTGGGGGCAGGGTTGCGAGAGAAGCGTCTGGAGGCCCAGCCCTCCCTGCCCAGCAAGGCCAGACACCGGATGGACAGACAGGCCAAGTGGACAATCACGTGAAGCACCTCTTCCTGTTCTCTAGGGACCTGCCCCAGGCTCCTCCCACCCTCGGCCTGAGTTCCCCCCCATACTCTGGCCTTTCACCACCTTTGCCACAGACCCTGACCCACCAAGCCAAGCCTTACACCTGCTAGGGACAGATCTGAAAGTCATTATTGTTGCCTGGTGCACATGTGCAGGTGGTACGTTTGTGTCTGGGGGGATGGCAGGCACTGGGCAGCCTCCACGCACCCAGGTCTCAGCCTCCATGGGTTCTGCTTCACTGGGACCCTGGACAAGTCTCTCACCCTCTCCAGGCCTCAGGTTACCCCTTTGTAGAATGGGAATATTATCTTTCCCCCTCTTTTTCTTGGGGTTCTTAGAAGACCCCAGTGATATGACAAAGTGCCAATAGCTATGAAAATGACTCAAAGTCACAGTGGAATATCAGGTGCTGTCTTTAAGCATTTACTGAGTGGTTCCTGTAGCCAGGGTCAGGGCCAGGCTCTCAGACACGCTTCCTGTAGGCCCCATGGCAGCTCTGCACGGCAGGCTTCTCATCCCCGTTTTGCACAGGAGGACGCTGACACTCACAGAGTGATTTGCCTAAAATCACACAGGAAAGTGGCAGACACAGGACTGAAACCTACAGCCAGGTAAAAACCAGCCACTCAGGGTGAGGAGTCAGGGTGACGATGTCCCCTGTCCTAAGTCACCATGGGTCATAAAACCCAGTCTTCAAGTTGAAGAAATGACTAGAGAGGCCGCAGCCCCAGCTCTACCTAGGGATGAGCTGTGAAGTCATAAATCTCTTTATTGAAGGTCCTGAAGGGTAAAATGCTGCATCTTGATTCCCAAATATAAGGGATGACAGGAGTTGGGGACACTGTTCCAGACATACCCCTGCCCCAGGGCCTCTGCCCTGGTTCTTCCCTCTCCTGGAATGCTTTTCTACTAGATACCTGCACGCCTTGTTCCCATGCCTCCTTCAGGGTTTTGTTCAAGATGTCACTTTCTCAGGGCTGGGTGTGTAGCTCAGTGAAAGAGTGCTTGCCTAGCACGTGTGAGGCCCCAGGTGCCATCCCCAGCACCACAAAAAAAAGAGGGAAAATAGTCACCTTCTCACTGAGGCCCTCCCTGACACCACGTTTGAAATTCCAACAGCCCCACCCCCCAACACCTCACTCTGCTTTATTTTTCTCTGCAGCATCCCCAGCACCGGGCAGACTGGCTGCCACCCTGCTTGCTGCACAGTGCCCGCCCCGCGGCATGCCAGCTCTCCCAGGACATGGATTTTCCTTTGACCCTCCAGAGCAGACAGCCTAGCACTGAGCAAATGCTTGACAGATATCCGAACAAGGGAAGAAAAGTGAGGCCCAGAGTGGGAACACAGGAAGTAAAAAGCAGCATTTGTGTTCTGCCCTTCTGTCCCCAGCCCTGGTTCTGTTCCCTCCTCACTGGCATGGGATCCGCTTGGGTTTGCTGGAACTGGGGATGCAGAAGCCTAGGTCCCTGCCTCCCTCCCTTCCCGAGAGGAGGGGAGTCAGCAATGTGTGGGCGGCAGCCTTTCCTGGGGCCTGTGTCAGGGCAACAGCAAGGGGGTGCATGCAGCATGTCCACCAGAGACCCTGGCCTCCGCCTGCCCACTCCCACCCAGATCCCAGTCGAAGGGCACGAACACGACCTTCTCGTCTCTTTTGTCTCCTGGTTTGTGGGGGGGAGCTCCCCCTGGAAACGCCAGCTGCCACAGCAAGGGTGGCAGTTCCTCACCTTCTGGGGGCCTCCATGGAGGATGCTCTCCCTCTCACAGAAGAGATGCTGCAGGCTGAGGAACCAGGCCACTGCTTGGCCCAGCTTGTTTGAACCCTGCTTGCATGAACTTTCCTTTGTGTTGGGCCCTGTGCTGGTTCAAGAAGCAAGGAAGGACCTGCCCGTGACAGAGGGAGACAGCTGCGTACTGGAAGTGGCAGTGGCCATAGCTGGGCATAGCTGATGGTCAGCTAGGCTGAGCTCATATTTTTGGGTGCCCCCTTTGCTCACGGCAGGCCTTGGGCAAGCTGCATAAGACCTCAGTGCCTCGTAGGCTTATTGTAGGAGCCCAATGTGCACACACACAGGAAGGACTGAAACCGACCAGCACCCAGGGAGACTTTCTAAATGTGAGCTGATACACTACCATCATCACCAACCTCACCATCATCACCATCATCACCATCACCGTCACCACCACCACCATCCATCATCATCGCCATCAGTATCATCACCACTGCTACTACCTCCAATGGTGATCACCACCACCACATCACCACATCACCACCATCATCACCACCTCCACTGTGATCACCATCACCACCATTTTCATCACCACCTCCACTGTAATCACTATCACCACCACCGCCACTATGACCGCTATCACCATCACTATCACCACTATCTCCACCATCACCGCCATCATCACCATCACCAACATCATTTTCATCACCACCAGCAGCATCCTGCATGTTACCATTACCACCACCAATCACCATCATCCCCATCACCACCACAACCACGTCATACAGCATCTATCCCCTGCATTGTGCCCTGAACTCTTCCAGAGCAGAAGCCACACTCATGGAGCTCAGTATTGCACCGTAGGAGGCCTTCTCCAAGTTGTTAAATAAATGAGTGAATAGTAAAGGGGTCTCTATGGAGAGGAAGAGGAGGTGATGTAGAGTCACCCTGTTAGCCCTCCCCTCTTGATCCTATAGATTCTGCTCCAAACTGGGATGCGACCACTAGAGCCTATAGCCACCCTGGGCCTCAGGCTCCAGCCTCTGCCCTGTGCACACTGGACTGGTCTCAGCTCCCTCCCCACATTTCCCCTCTTTTATGACACTCAATGGTTCCGACAGCTTTTTCTAGGTTTCCAGAGTTCTATCACAGAGCCACACAGATCTCCCCAGCCCTGGACCTCCTTCTGGCCAGTTCCTCTTCCGATTTCCCACAGCCTGTGTCTCTGCCCCACTGGGCTCCCCAACATGGCTCCGAGTGAGCCTTCCAGGAGCAGCCCTGCTCACCCTGCTTGCCTGACTCCCTCCTTCCATCCCAGGCCTGGAGGAGCCTGCTGCTGGGCGGATCAGACAGTCCTTGATGGGACTGCGGGCCCCTGGAGCACGGGACCCCGGCCGTCACGCCAGTCCTCGTGTCGCCCCACAACAGCTCTGCTCCTCCGTTTTGCAGAAGGGAAACTGAGGCACAAAGGAAGTAGGAAGAGACTTAAGGCAGTTATCTAACCAAGAACGCAGCAGTGACCAAGATAGAGCACCGTGCTCACATCTGCTCCAAAGTTACAGCAAAGGGCTTGGAAGTGACAGGGACACAGAGCGTTTTTTTCCCCCTCCTGTACTGAGGTTAGAACCTCCGGGCCTTCAAACTGGGCTACATCCCCAATCTGTGTTTTGTTTTGTTGTATTTTAATTTTTTTTTTTTAATGCGGGTACCAGGAGTCGACCTCAGGACCTCGCACTTGCCAGCAAGTGCTTGTGCCGCTGAGAGATATCACCGGCCCCCTTTTTTCCTTTACATGGGTTCCGGGAGTCGAACTCAGGACCTTGTGCTTGCCAGGCAGGCGCTTATGCCGCTGAGCTATCTCACCGGCCCCTTTGTTGTTTTTTGAGACAGGATCTTGCTCTATAATTCAGGCTGGCCTGAACTCACTATGTAGCCCAGGCTGGCCTTGAACTCATGGCAGTCCTCTTGCCTAAGTCTCCCAAGTGTTGGGATTACAGGTGTGCACCACCACGCCTGGTTCCAGCCTGTTTTTAAATATTTGTGTGTTTTTTTTTTTTTTTTTTTTTTGAGACAAGGTCTCGCTGTGTAATCCAGGCTGGCCTTGAACTGACTATGTAGCCCAGACTGGCCTTGAACTCATGGCAATCCTCCTGCCTCAGCCTTCCAGAATGCTGGGATTATAGGCATGTCCATCACAGCAAGCTAACACAAGGCATTCTGAAAAGCCAATCAGGGAGGGCCTCCCTGAAGAGGTGACATTTCCACGAGCCCACTGAGGCTCTGGGGAGCAGCCAGGAGGTCGTCGTGACTGCCAAACAGTGAGCAGGGGCCAAAGCAGGAAGGGGGGCCTGTACTGGGCCTTGTGTGGCCCAGTGACTTTTGCTCCAAGAAAGACAGAAGCCATGAGAGGGCTCTGGGCAGAGGAGGAATGTGAATACCTCACATGTATCTTTGTGTGTGTGTGTGTGTGGTGCTGGTGATGGACCAGAGCCTCCTGCATTCACTTCACATTTTTAACAGTGCTTTGGCCACAGTGTGAAGAGGGAGGGAGAACAGAAGGGACAATGGGTGCTACTGCTGGGTGGTGGTGACAAGAACCAAGAACTGAGGTGGGGGTGATAGGAAAGGCTCTGCACTGCCCACAACCCCAGAGTTCTGCTTCCCTGGGAAAGGGGGACTAAGGAGAGCCAGACAGGGGGGCCTGGCACTGGGGACTCCAAGCAGAAGTCGCCCCCTGGAGCTCAGCAGGCCTAGCACAAGTAGGACGGGGCTGCATGGCCCACCTGGCCCTAGGCTGCACTCCGGCCCCTCACCTGGGGCTCCACGCTCTGGGGGGCAGCCTGGGCACAGCTCCTGGCACCCAGGAGGTACCGGGCAAATTCCCATGGAGAGATAGGCAGTACCTGGTCCATAGCAGGTACCGCAAATCAGCGAACGTGTGGACAGGACTGCGGCATTGCTCGCTGGTGGTTTCTCAGGTCAGCCTGAGTTCCTTAGAATAATGACAGCCCTGCCGAACCCAGAGCCGTAAGCCAGGTCTCTAACCTGCACCCAACATCTACGCATGGCAGGTTGAATTGCTGCGTTCATTTCACAGAGGAGGAAACTGAGACCCACGAAGGTTAAGTAATTTCCCCCTGGTCATCCAGCCACTGAGCAGCACAGTCAGGGTTCAACCCAACTGCTGGGACCTTCTCAGCTGCACCTGCAAACCTCCCAAATGGGGGGTCTTCATTCCCCGCACAGTTGCAAATCCTCCCACAGGCAGGAATCTGCAGCTGGGGTCCCTGATGAACAATCCCAGGCCCCCACCACATCTGAGGCACTGTCTAGGCTCCTGAAGGCAGCCTGGAACCCTCTTGCTGAGAAGGGACCCGAGGCTCGCAGCTGGGCCCTCTTACGAAGAACAGTGGAGCTGGGAGTAACAGAAGGCCTTGGGCCCCATCTTCTGGGGTCTGGCCAAGGGCTCTTTCCTGAGTCCCCTCTTCCCTCTTATCCCCACTGACACCTTGTATATCCAGCCTAGCAGTGGGGAACCTGTCCCTGAACCATGAGCCCCGGATGAAGCAGTGGCCAGGCCGGGCCCAGCCTGCACTCAGAAGCCCAGAGGCCTGTGTCAAGGTCTGGGGCCACTGGGTGACCTCAAGCTGACCTCTCACCTCTGCCTCTTCTCCAAATAAAGAAACCATGAAAACCGAGCTTCAGGCTGCAAGGGGAGCTGGCTGTTAAAACCACAAGCATGCGAAGCTACGTGTGTGCAGTAGTAACCCTGACACCACCAGCAGCGTGGGCCGTGATGAGGGTGCTCGTGACCCCTGAGGGCCACACCCAGCAGGTCCTGTTGGTACCTAGGCTGCCCGTCCCAGGGCCAGCAGAGTCAGCTGCAAGGACTGGTACTGCCCTACCCTGCCTGGGGACCACGGGGGACCGCTGAGTCTAAGCCTAGCAGTCAGAAGGATGGGGGGGAGTAAGGACGCGATGTGCGAGCTCCAGTCCCCGCTCTGCCTCTGCCTAGCTGTGTGACCTTGGGCATAGGACTTAACCTCTCTGACTCTCAGAATCCTCATCACCCAGGTGAGGACAGTAAGGGCAGCACACTGGGCCAGTCACGTGGAGTCATGCATGGGATGTTCAGCTCAGGGCCTGGTACTTCATAGCCCTCGGCAAACACGGGCTGTGTCACGACTGTCACTGTTTTTGCTCGGTAGCAGGCACTGACTGAGTATTTCACATACCCCGTATCATCCTCACAGCAACCCTAAGCGGCCACTGACATTATTATGCCAATTTACAAGTGTGGAAGTGGAGGCTCAAAGAAGGTAAGATGTGCCCGAGGTTGGACAGCAGGTTGGTGACCCAGGATTTGAACCCAGGGCACTGGACCCTAGGGAGCACGCCTGCTCCTAAACCCCACAGCAGCCTGGACTCCATGAAGTCCACTGCCCCTGCCTCTGCCCCTGCCAGCCTCAGGGCTTCCCTCTGTCCTGGCTTCCAGCACCGTACCCCCAGATTTGTCCTCCTGCTCAGGATGCCCCATCTCTCCACATCCTCTCCAGCTTCATACTCGCCCACCCCTTATCACTGTCCTTCTACATCTCTCTGCCTGTGTCCCCTCCCCCAACTTCCTGCCCCAAGTTCTCACTGCCGCTGGCCACAGCACGGGCACAGGGAAGAATAACTCCAGGTTCCTGCACTCAGCACCCGAGGTGGAGTCTGTCTCTGCACCCCGTGGCAGCCCCAGGACACAGGGGAGGCACTGGGCCCATTTTACAGGAGGGAGGACGGCGGCTCAGAGGGCTGTGGGCACTCATTTCAAGGTCACTCCAAGAGTGAGCCACAGAGCTCAGTTCAAAGCCCAGGCCGGAATGAGCAGCAATTTAGAGCAGGACGCCCAGATGTCAGGGTTACAGGTCCATCCAAATCAGAATCCTGACCGTAGTCCCCTTTCACTGTGGGTTTGTAGTATAGATGCTTCTATACCACAAACTATAGTGTACATGGTGGGGGAAACAGAGTGCATAGCTACTATCGCCCCATTTCAGAGATGAGGAAACTGAGGTTCAGAGAGGGGAGGTGACCTGCCCAAGATTGTACAGCAGTAAACAGCAGAGCCTGGACTTAGCCCCTGCCTCCATCTTTTCCACTGCTCTGCTCACCTGCAGGGGGTGACAGCTGAGCGGCTTTGGGATCTTTGCAGTGGGGGTCCCTCTGAGGCACCCCGAGATAGAACAGCAGCCCCTACTCTGGCCTGCCTAGCAGCCTTGGCTTTATGCCCCATGGGGTGCAGGCTGATCTCCCACACACACAGAAGGGCCAGGGGCCACAGCAGACAAGCCACTGCGCAGAACCACACGGCTGGTGGCGGAGCTGGACCCCACACGCAGGTCTCTTCTTGGCCGTGTTGCCCTCTGGCCTTCCCTGTGGCGGCTCTGCCCAGCCCAGAGCCCCTGTTTCAGGGCAGACCCAATGAGACTAACAATCCCACCATCTAAGCATGTCAAACCAGTCTCTCCTTTAGTTTTCCCATCAACCCTGTAGGGGAGAGACAATCATCAGACCCATTTTTCAGATGAAGAAATGGAAGTTCCCAGCGGCTACCCAGCAGAGGCTATGCCTTGCTTTGCTGACCTGTAGAATGGGGTCATAACAGCCTCTCAGATGAAGCAGTGGCCAGTCCTGGGTCCACTGTGGAAGCTGGTGCTCCTGGAGACACCCCACAGGATGTCCTGAGGCCAGGCCCGAGGCCCGCGTGCCTTTGCCTCCCCCGCCAGCACGCAGTCAGGGCCAGCATGCAGTCAGGGCTGGCCTGCGAAGGAAGGGCCTGTGTCTCCTTGAGCAGCTCCTCAGCCCCAGGATGCGGGATGCAGAGAAAACGATGAGTCATCCACCCCAGCAGAGGTCTCCAGAGCCTGCGGCGGGTCCGGCAGGCAGAAGGTTCTAGGCTGGGAAGGGGCCTGTGCACATGGTAACTCCAAAGCTGGCCTCACTGAGCCCAAGTCACCAGGGCTCCTCAGCCTCCCTCGGCCACAAGCTCCCTCGGCCTGTGTGCCTTCAGGACATCTCTTAGATTCTGCCCATTATCCTGGTCCCTGAGTGTCACCCACCGACTTGCCTTCAACCTGTGTCTCTCGGACTCGCCTCTTTCCTGCCCTGAGTGCCGAGGTCAGCAGCAACCCTCCTTCACCCCACCTCCCGTGTCACCTGTCCCAGCCACGCCCCCTCATCCTTCCAGTAACCAGCCAGGCCTATCTCCTCCACTAGCTGTTTCGTGCCCCTCTGGCTACAAAACCCCTAGGTTCCTTCTGAAACCCTCATCCGACCGCACCTCCCTCTATTTGGAAGCCCCTTGCAGGCTCCCTGCTCTCCATGAAGCTGATGCACTCCTGGCCTCTCCGTGTGGCTTTCCAGATCCTTCTCTTCCGTCTGGCCCAAATCAACTTCACCAACACATCCTGTCAGGACTCCACAGCGGTCCTCAGGCTGGCTGGACCATTCGTCCCTCTCCACCCTACTTGAGATTACTTGAGATGTTCTATAGAGAGCACTTCTCCAGGAAAGTGGTCCTGGGTTCCGTCCTCCACCAATGGCACCACCCCCACCAAAACCTGTCCCGCCCTGTAGCCCGCTGTGTAGCCCTCACCCAAGTCCCCACCCCCGTCAGCTCTTGGCCCTACAGGTCCAGTTTACATGTCAGGCCCCTCGGGACCTCCCCCACACCCTCGTGCAGGAAGTGCGTCTGCACCCTGGGGCTCCTACAGCCCAGTGACCGAAAACCTGAAGGGACAGTTCTCAGACTCATGCTTTGGGGCATGTACAGCACCCCCCACCCAGCAGGGGCCCCTTAAATGCAGGGGCTATTCTGGGCCCTGGGGTGTGACAGCACACTAAACAGGCAGAGTCTGCCCTGGTGAGGCTCACAGCCTTGGGGGAGACAAATCCTCAACACAGACGTAGTAAACTACATTTCACATCAGGAGCTAAGAGCTGCAGAGCACAAGTTAAGCAGAAAGAGGAGGGGGACAGGACCCAAGGGACCCAAGGTGGTCCTGACTGGTGATCGAGACCTCTCGGAAGAGCTGATCCGTGAAGAAAGACTTCAAGGAGAAGCAGCCAGCCAGGCAGAGATCTGGGAAAAGAGCAGTCTGGACAGGGAAAGAGCCCGTGTAAGGGCCCTGGGGCAGGACTGTGTGCGTCTGCTTGCAGAACAGCAAAGAGGCCGGACAGGTGAAGCCACACGACGGAGGACAGCAGGGAGGTGAGGGCAGCAGGTAGCTGAGGCCAGGTCACACCAGGGTGTGCAGGCTTCCGGCAAGACTCCGACTCTTGGCGTGAGTGAGACGGAGTCGGAAGGGGTTCTGTGCGGAGGAGGGGTTGTGGTTTGCTTTCTGTAGAGTCTCCTCCGGGTGAAGGCGGTGTTCTGGGGCCGGAGTGGATCCTGAGAGCCCGACAGGAGGCAGATGCCTCTCCGGGAGGCTGGGCCAGGCTGGTGTCCACAGAGCCAGTGAGGAGCGGTGGAGTTTGAGGTGTACTTCGAAGGTAGGGTTTGCAAGCAGGGTGGATGGGGAGGGAGAGCAAGGAGGGGAAAGAGTAAAAAAACGTCCCTCAGAGGCGGCCAGAGGAAGGGGCAGGATGAAGCTGCCTGCTGGACAGTGGAAGGGACAGATGATGAATGAGGGAATGATGAATGAATGAAAAGATGGCTTGGGCTTTGCAAGCCAACTTTGCCTCATACCCAGCTCAGGAGCGCTGTGGGGCAAGCTTGCGAGAGTTCCTTCCCTCCACTCTGCCTTAGTTTCTCCACCTGCAGCAAAGAAGCTCCGTGTTGCGGAGTGGCCAAGAGGACTGAGGCAGAGGGTACTGATGAGCTTGTGGTGAGAGGATGAGCCCAGCCTCCCTGCTGCTCGGTTCCCCCTCCCCCTGCAGCTACCTGGCCAAGCCAGGCCTGCAGCTATGGAGGAGAGGGAATGGCCTGGGAGGGGCAGCATCTGCTTCTCACCAGGCTGTGTGCGGGCAGGCAGGAGGGCTGCCTGAACTCTGGGCAGCTTTTGTGGAGCGCAAGGGCGAGGGGCTCTGTGAGCCTGGGGAGGGGGTGAAGGCTGCAGCAGGCTGATTGCCACTCTTCCCACGGGTCTCTTGGAAGCCCTGGTACCCAGGCCCTACCACTTGCTCATGGTGGGCCTTGGGAAGGTTTCCTGGCCCCTCTGCTTCATCTACCTGGCAGAACCCAGGGGAGATTAAACGAAAGAAAGAGCCTGGGACATAGCAGGGACTGGAAATAGGAGATGTACTCAGACCCCTGCCCAAGGGAAGCAGTCATTCCACAGGGTTCCTGCCAGGGCTGGACTGGGTGGGGTGAGGTGGGGGTGAGAGGCTGGTCCTGCTCAGCAGGTGCCTGCCAGCCTCGGTGAGTCCTCACCCTCACCCAGCACTCTTCCTGGCACCACGGAGGGGCTCGGATTGTGTCCACTCAATTCACTGCAAATGTTCCCAGGCCCCCGATGGCACCTGAAACACAGAAATGGCTCAGACACAATCTCCAGGGAATGCATCACTGCTACCCAGTTCCACCGAGCACCAGGAACTTGGCTCTGTGCTTTGTGCCCGCCATCTCATTTAATATCCACAACATCTTTTATCTCCATCCCCATTCTCCAGATGAGGAAAGTGCCCTGGTGGGGCTCACAGCCTTGGGGGAGACAAATCCTCAACACAGACCTAGTAAACTACATTTCACGTCAGGAGTAAAGAGCTGCAGAGCACAAGTTAAGCAGAAAGAAGGGTCGGGTCAGGACCCAAGGGACCCAAGGTGGTCCTGACTGGTGATTGAGAGACCTCTCGGAGGAGCTGATCTGTGAGCAAAGACTTCAAGGCTCAGTGAGATCCCAGAGCAGCTAACATTTCCTAAGGACTGCCACATTCGGAGGTCTCTGTACGCAGGAAAACTTTAAGCTTCACACCAGTCCTATGAGAAAGATATGATTATCAGCTCCATTTTACGGATGGGAAAATTAAGGCCAAATTGATCAAAGGACAGAGCTGGGATTTGAACCCAAGGCCCTGTGTCTTAAAAGCTCAGACCCTCCATCCCCCTCTATGTCAAAGTGGAGTCCTTGTCCTAATAAGCACCCAGCCTTGGCAAGCTATAGCCCAGCCTCCTCCTCCTTTGCCTGCTTTAGGGCTCAGGGGCCAGGCCTGGCTTTGACATGAGTTAGCAGGGTGACCTTGAACACGTTACTTAGCCACTACCCGGAAATGACAGCCGCACCGTTTCCAGTTTGCCAAGGAGTGGAACTTTGGAGCCTGTTTTCCAGATGAAGGAATTCAGACTCAGAGGCCAGGCATGCCGCTTGCCCAGGGTCACACTGCAAGGAAGTGGTGCAGTGGGTCTGTGGGTCCTGCCCCTCACGTCCAGCTCAGAGCCCTGGCTCTCAAAGGGACCCATCCTCCCCCAGGTGCTGGCTTTGGGCTTACTGTATGATCACAGCAAAGGTCATGCCCTGGGGCAGGGGACAGTGTTTGGATGAAGACATAGGGACCTTGCACCACTTCTTTGTCTGCTCCTTTTCTCTTGCCTGGCTTCAGCCAGCTGCTGAGACGCCAGGCACGGTCAGGGCCAGGGCGCCAGCCTGGGCTGCTAGGGCTACAATAAAGGACACCTGGTCAGCCCCATGCAACCAGTTTCCGGTCAGAACCCTGCAAACGTGTGCATGCACACAGTCACACCCGTGGTTTGCCAGCGCCCACGCCCCAGGTGCGCCCACATCTGCCGATGCAGACGCTCACAACCACACACATCCCCATGCATGCCGACTCTCCTCCATCTGTGCACACACCCTGCCTGGGCACACATCCACGCACTGCCAGTCTCCACACACCTGACACGTGTATTCTACCCTGGGTACTCAATGGGGGCACAACCCTGGAGAAGGCCATGTGTGCCTGGGGCCCTTGACTTTTGTCCCTGGACAGCCCCAGTCCTGGCCTCCCCACCCCCACCCTCCCAGAATTTTCAGGGTCCCAGATGAACCTCCTGGCCTCCTAGACACCCAGGGGCAGGAAGGGAGCCTGCAGGGGTCATAAAGCAGAGGATTTTCACACCAGGTCTTACCCAAGGGAGAAGAGTGAATGATGTTCCTGCCCCTCTACACACACCCAGGATCTGGAGAGGGGACCCAGGAAGGCAGAGCCTGACCCTCCAGCAACACCCTCACTCACAAATGCAGCCCTCCAGAGTCCACAGGACCATGCCACCTGAACTACAGAGGTTTAATTAACAAAAAGACCTGAACTGCCACTCATAAGAAATCCAAAAGGGGCCTGTGCCAGACCTCACTGTCTACCTGCTCCCCAAAGTGCTCTGAGACCAAGAATAACAGAAGACTCCCCTTTCTTCCCTATCCCACACCCACCCTAATGAGCCCCAGGAAAGCCCCCAGACATTTTACATGGCCCCAGACAACACCATGTGATACTGACGTCTTGACCACAGGGATTTTGCTAAACTAATTTAGACTATAGTGTAATGGGCTGAAAGCTTGTCATGAAGGACCTATACTTTCAAACTGGATCAGGTTGCAAGATACTTCAAGGTTGGAAGGGAAGGTGGTACCCAGGCTCTGGACCTGCCCCTGGCTGGTGTATGGCTGGTGGGGTTTCTTAACCTCCCTGCCTCGGTTTACTATTCTGACAGACAGCAATAATCATAGCACCCGTCTCTGGGCTGCTGTGAGAATACCACAGGCTGGAGTGTAGCAGCCCCTGAGCTCGGGGACAAGCACCTAGTAGGTAACTCAGAAATGGTGGCCTGTGGTGATAACTTGGAGAAAACCAGGAAGTACTGAGGCCTCTAACAGAAGGTCACAGCATATATTAGACCGCCACAGCAAGTCAGAGGCCCTTTCCCGCCAGACCAGTGGCCGCAGGTGCCAAAGGTTTACACAAAAGCCCAGGGGAGAAAGACTTAAGACTGTGAAAATGCTTTCCACTAAATGAACGCTGTCTGCAAACTGGGAAAAGACCACCATTAGTCAATCTGGCCCGCGGAACACCTGGGGTCCAGCTCCCGGAAGCCCAGTGTCGAGAGTGGAGTCTGGCGATGTCAGAGGCTCCCCTGAGGAATGGGGCTCTCACAGTGCCCTGGACAAGCCTCAGGGGAGCGCAAGACCTGTGCTCCAGTCCTGGCTCCCTGATGGCAGAGACCGCTCTCCCTCGAGGCCTCAGTGTTCCTACCTGGAAGATGGCATGGTTGGGCTGAGAACATCTTTCTGCCTCAAGGCTTTCTGGAACTGACAGTTGGGCCAGCCATTACCTGTGGCCTTCACAGGCCCAGGGGAGAGCCCTACTCTGGGTGGCCAGGGGAAGAGGAACGGGTTCGGTTCACTTGGCAGCAGACAGTGGTGGGACGGAATTGGAAAGTCTTTTCTCCAAGCTGTTGGCTTCCCCTGCTTGGCAGCCCATGGTGGCTGGGGCGGACTAAACACCAGAAATAATCAATCCTAACAGGGCTTTGCCCAGCTAGGAGGCCCGGCTGGCTCTCATCATAAAAAGATCTTATCCCCGTGAGCACCCTGTGGAGGACTCCGCCCTCCTCCTCTCAGTCTTGTGCCTCCACCTTCTACTTCCTGTGACAACCTGCAAACTGAAGACCAACTTGCCTCCCCCACGCCCAGGCTTCTCCCCACCTACCCAGGCCACCCCGCCCCGCCCCCAGCGGGCCCCAGCTGCAGGAGGCCCTGCAGAGTGCAATTCCCTGTGCCCTCCTCTCGCCCTGGGCCCATCCGGACAGATTAAGCCTTTGTCACACACACCCAGAAAAGCTCAGGGCCAGATGGGACAGGACAAGTGGTGTCAGATCATCGACCCACAGCCGGCCGGCACTAGGAAGGGACCCGACCACAGCACCGCATATGGCTGTTGGGGGAGGACGGGGGCCCAGGGTAGGGCAGGAAGAGAGATGACACACCACACCATGGTCACCCTTGGGACCAACGCCATGGGGGGGGCTGTTGCTGCTCGATGACCCAGCTCCCACATCCCCTCTTCCCTGATATTTTCCCACCTGTCTGTCCTGTCCATGCCTCTTGGGGCTTCTTTATCACCCCCCATGCCCATCTCGCCCACCTGCTGGGTGCCCAAGGCCTACCAGCTCCAGTCACTCAGTGCCCACCACAAGGCCTGGAGATATGAAATAAATGCCTGGGACAACGGTTTATGGCCCAATGACCTTCACAAAAACCCACCCAGGACAAAACTGCAGGCTCTCTCCCAACTGGCACCATCGGCAATGACAACTTTAATTTGTGTGTGTCTGTGTGCAGGCCAGTGAAGGAAGGGGACGGACGTCCTTTTCACCTTTCAAAGAAGGTCCCATTCAGTCCCCTCCAGGGAGGGGCAGTGGCTGCCCCAGAATTCCGAGTAGGATTTGCTCCTCTTTGATAAATGAAAAGGAAAATGGAAATAATAAAAATAATAACAGCCCCAGGAAGGTACTCCGAGATGGGGGTGGCAGGACTCGGGGCATCTCCCGTGGCTGGCTCCGGTTGGCTGGGCCAGTGGCAGGTAACTAACCAGCTCGCTGAGGACCCGCAGGCCAGGCAGGCAGTGTAGGGAGCTTGAGGGACAGGCTGTCGCACAAGGGCACGTCTGTTTTGTTTGTCATCCTCCTGGCAGCCTGGGCTGGGAGGCCTGGGTCCCCTTTCTCTGCCTCCCAGGCAGGTGGTCCCTTGGGGAGGGTTTATTATTGGTCTGAGAGCCAGCGAGGAGGTTTGCGAAGTCCCTGCTGCCAGAGGCAGGCAAGGTGGGTCAGTGCGGGCCTCGAGAAGGATCTGAAGTGACTAGCTGGGCTGACAACCTGGAGCCCAGGCCCAGCACCCAGTTTCTGCATGTGGCCCAGATGGGGGAGGGGCTCTGCCTTGACAGCTGCGCCCACGAGGACGAGGGGACAGACAGACTGCCTGTGATGCCCCTCCCCAGGGAAGAGGTTGACCCACAGAGAACCAGTGAGCAGCTGCCGGCTCTGGCAGTCAGCCCCCCAGCTCCGGGCAGAGGTGGACTGGGGGCTACTTCCTCGGACCCAGGAGGCTGGACCAAGACTCTGAGCTCCCCGGGAGGGATAACCAGGATTAGGGCTGCGGTGGGGCACAGTCTGGGGATGCCCTGAAGGCAAAGAGGGCACCGACCTAGGGTAGGGGACAGACCCAGCCAACCATCTGGTGGGTCACTGACCCAGAAAAAGCCACCTTGGGCGAGGGGCACTGACGCAAGATGGGGAGAGCCGAGGCGGCTACCCAACAGGCAGGGTGGAGAGGGTTGACCTAGGCTGCAAGAGGCGATGACCCATACTCCACATTTGGGAAAGTGGGCGCCGATTCGGGCTGGGGGAAGGGTCCCTGACTATCAGAGGAGGGTACAATGACCCAGGTCTCTCGGTTTAGGGGACAGTACTGATTTTGGCTTGGGGAGAGGGTCTCCGACCCGCGCCCTGGGACACTGCCCCAGCCTCCCGCTCCGGGAAGCCGCCCGGGCGCGCCCCTCGGCCCTGCCCCGTTCCCGTCCGGCCGGAGGCGGCAGCGGCGCAGATGGGCTGCTGGCGGCCGCAGCGGCGGCGGCGCGGTTATCGGCGCTCCTCGCAGATGGGCCGCCCGCCCTCGGCGTTCGCTCGCGGCGCCCCGCTCCCCGCGGCCTGCAGCCCCGTCCCCTGGGCGCGGGGGGAGGCGCCTGCGGATCAGCGCCCCGGCTCCCGCCTCCTTCCCTCCCGGCCCCCTCGCCCCGCGGGCCGGGCCCGGGCGGCCGCCGGAGGGGGAGGGGGAGGGGACAAGTGCACTTTTCGTAACGACCGAATCAATTGTGTGTGAAGAGCCCGCTCCGGCCGGGGACGGGGCGGCGCGGGGCGGGCGGGCCGGACGGGGGAGGAGCGCGGAGGGGGAGCGGGGGAGCGAGGAGGGAGGGAGGCCGGCGCGGGGCGGCCCCGCTCTCGCGCTCCGGCCGGGCGAGGCCGGGGAGGGAGCGGGGCGGGAGGAGAGGGGGGCCGGCCGGGTCGGGCCGGGCCGGGGGCGGACCGCACTAATGGAGGGTCTCGGCGACGGAAAGTTCAAAGCTCAGCAGCGCCCCGGGAGCGGCCGCCCCCCAGCCCCCACCCTCTGCAGAACAATGAGGTCCCGGCGGGGGAGCCGCGGGCCCCGAGCCGCACGCCCTCTCCAGGGCGCCCCGGGCCGGAGGGGACGCCCCCGCCCGGCCGCCGGCCTCCGGCCTCCTCCCTCTCGGCGGCTGCGGTTCCCCGCCCCCTCCCCCACGCCACCCCGCCCGGACCGGGCCGCCCCGGGGACGGGGGAGGGGAGGGGAGGGGATGGATAGGTCAGGCCGCCCCCGTCCCATGGCGGGGGGAGCGCGGGGCCCGGGGGCGCAGGGCGCGCCCCACCCACCGGCGGGAGGCTGCCTCTGCGCCAGGCTGCGGCTCCGGCCGCCCCTCCCAGGGCCAGCGCCGGGTGGGGTCGGGGCGACAGTGGCCCGGCTGCCCCCTCCCCTGGCGCTGGGAGGCCCCGCGGACTCCCCGTCCCGGGGCTGCCACTGCCTCCCCACCCCCGCGGTACCACACACACACACACACACCGCCCAGCCGGCCCGGGGGCGGGAGCGCGAGGCGCCCGGGACAGGCAGCCCTGGGGCGGGCGGGGGGAGGCTCGGGCTCCGGAGCAGCCGCCTGCTGGCGGGGGGAGGGGACGGGAGGACGGAACATGCTGGGGTGAGCAGCCCGGGACGGCCCGCCCGCACGGCTCAGGTCCGGGCAGCGGCGCAGAGGGGGCAGGGACGCCCCAAACCCGGAGCGCTGACCGAGCGGGCGGGCAAGCAGGGACGCGTGCGCCCCGGGTGGGCCAGACACACGGACAACCCGGGAACACGCGTGCGGACACACACCCACACACACCCCGCCCCCGCCCTCCCTCCCCGAGCCCCGCCGCGGGACCGGCCCGCGCCCGCCGCGCGCGCACTCACCGAGCCCGTCTTGACCGGCACATACACCACTTGGCCCATCTTGGGTTCCCGGCCGCTGCCCAGGCGGAAGCCCTTGGAGCGCACCCAGAACTGGAACTTGCCTTTCTCGCCGGCCGCGGGGCCGCTGCCCGCGCCGGTCCCGCCGCCGCCCTGCAGGACCTCGGCGATCCGCTGGTATTTGCTGCGTGTCACCGTCTTGGTTTTGGCCGAGTCGCCGTAGGTGCGCAGACACCAGTCCCGGAACTGGCGGCCCAGCTCCGTGTCCCCGGGGTTGCGCTCGCGCTCCCAGCCCCCGCGCAGCAGAAGCGTCGGCTTCGGCATCCTCCCGCCGCGCCCGGCGCCCTCGGGGGCGGGCCGGCCACCGGGCCGCCCGGTGGGGGACGGAGCCGGGCCGGGGCGCGCCGAGCCCGGGCTGTCCCGCGGGGTCGCTCCGGTGCGGCGGCTCGATGGGCACGGGCGGCGGCCGGACGCGCGGGGCTGCGGCGCGCTCTGTCCTGCTCGGGCGGCGGCGGCGCGGCGTTGGCGGCGGCGGCTCCGGCTCGCCTCCTGCTCCGCCTCCTCCTCCCCCCGGCCGGGATGCAGGAGCGATGGAGGCCGCTCCGGGCCCGGAGGTGCAGAGGGGGCGGGCCGCCCCGCGGGCGGCCGGAGGAGGCGGGAGGCGGGGAGCGGCCCCGGGCGCGGGGAGCGAGACCGAGTCTGGGCGCAGGCGGCAGCGGTGGTTGTCAGCTTGCGCGGCTCATCCTGCTCCTGCTCGGTCTCCCGCTGCCGCTGCTCTTCCTCCTCCTCCTCCTCCTCCTCCTCCAGCGCCCGCCTCCACCGCGCCGCGGGATCCCACCTGTTAGAGCGGCGCAGCCTTCGCCGCCGCCCGCCCCCCTCCTCCAGCGCCCGCGCGCCCGGCCCGGCCCGGCCCCAGGGGGCGCAGGGGCTGCAGCACCCGCATCCGCGCAGTGCCCAGCTCAGGGACCACTATCCGTCTGGCCCACTCGACCTGAAGCCACTCAGACCATGCTCAGCCCAGACCCGGCTGTCCAACGGGGAGAAGGGTGCAGACCCCCGGCCCAGCAACCGGCGTCCCGGCCTCCTGGGGCTGCCCCACCCGACTGAGCCCGGCTAGGCGGTGTAGGGCAGCCTCCCCTCGCTCTGAAACTGGCCAGACCTCTGTGTCAGCCCAGTGTCCCAGCGCAGTGTTCCCCTGGGGATCTCCAAACCGGGGCCCTTGTGGGCCCCCAAACTTCCTCTCCTTTGGCCTGGTCCTAAATTCCCCGAAATTTGGCCAGCCTTGCCTCTGTGAGCCCCATTGCTCTGGGGCAGCCTCAGGCCCCAGAGAACTCACATTGGCCCACCACCTCACTTAGGCCAACCCCACCGTACTTCAGAAGACCTTGGACACACCCACAAACCCATCGTGGGCACCCTGTCTTTCTGGTCACACCGTGGCCTAGAATCTGACTGCGTACCCGCAAGTGTCCTCACATTCCCCCCTACCTGGGCAGATCTGACCTTGGGTAGAGCTGGCCCCCTTCCCCTTAATGAAGCTGCCGACACAAATAAAGGCACAGGCTAATTCCACGGGGTTTCTACCCTCCTTTCTTTTTTTTTTTTTTTTTTGTGGGTACGGGGTGTCGAACTCAGGACCTCGCGTGACAGCAGGCACCCGTGCCGCTGAGCGATATCGCCAGCCCTTTTTTTGTATGTGGATACCGGGAGTTGAACTCAGGACCTCGTGCTTGCCATGCAGGCACTTATACCGTTGAGCTATCTCACCGGCCCTGCCCTCCTTTCTTAACAGGCTGTGAGGAATTGCTACCTTTCTCTCCCTGCTATGCCCTGAGGTCCACCTGCAAGGCCCCAAGCCAGTCTTGCAAGCAAGCCACCCCTCGAGCTGAACCTCAGATTTTGGACCTGTAGAACCATTTTCTGCCTAGGAACTGGCTACCCCATCCCAAAGTCTTTGGGACTTCTGAGTGCCATACCCTGGCAGCTCTAAGGTGCAGAGAGGACATCACCCTTTTAGAGATGAGGGCCTGGGCCTTGGAGAGATGGCCTGACCTGCCCAAAGTTGTGAAGATAGAGAAGCGAGTTTCAGCTCAGTTCTCTCTGGCACCTGCTGCCATGTCATACACTAAGTCTGCCCCTCTCACCCACTGGGAGGGAGTCCCACACTGCACATACCTGGCTCACTTCCCCCTGGGTGACGGGGAACCCCAGATGCTCAGGGCCTATAGCTGACTCATCCTCCTAATTCCAGGCTTTAGCACAGCACCTGGCACAGTAGGTGCCAGTAAATGCTGGGAGAACCTAAGAGGTCTTCCAAGTCCCAACCTCTCTCTGCATTTCACATGGGAGATTATTTTTAGATAATTTACATTTCCATGTTACTTTATATACACCAAGAACTCCATAGTCATTTTCTTCTTTACCCTCCCAAGGGCTCTTTCTGGATCCATACTGGCGTGCCCACTTTAAAGAGGTGACCACTGGGGCTCCGAGAGGGGAAGAAGCTATTACCCACAGACCACCAGGCCTGAGGATGGAGGGGTTTCTGCATGCTCTGACTTTTCTGATGTGCCCCTGGAGTTACCCCTCCTCTGACTCCCTGCCTGACGGCAAAGGTACTCTGGCCTGGGGAGGCCGTGGATCACTCTCAGGGAAGGTGCCCTTTGTCCGGGTGGTGAGATCCCCATGTGAGCCCAGGGCTCTCTGGTCAGTCCCGAGACTCACTTCAGTGAACACTCAGTCAGACCACCTCTCCGTCCAGTCCGGATCTTTGTCTGCCTTTCAGAGCCTAAAGTCCTGGTTATCGATCTTGGACTGGGCTCTGGCGTGGCAGAATGTGCACTATGGGTAGTGAGAAGAACGTAGACTTTGGGTAGAGTCAAACAGACTTGGCCTTGAACCCTGATGACTATTTGCCCTGGCATTCTTCATGCTCATGAGCCCCACTTGGCTACTTCCCAAATGAGTGAATCCATCAGACTGCCTTTTGCTGGATGACCTCATGCGGGTCACCAAACCCCAACTTTATCATCTGTAGAATAGGCAGGATGTCATGGATATAAAATTCTGGAGGATAATAGATGCGAGAATATCCGACGTATAGCAGGTGCCCAATAAATGCCATTTTGCCCGTAATTCCTGAACTCAGGAGGCTGAGGCAGGAGGATCTCTGTGAGTTCAAGGCCAGCCTGAACTACACATAGCAAAACCCTGTTTCCACCAAAAAAAAAAAAAAAAAAAAGCCATTTTCTTTTTCCTAGGGTTTCAAAGTATTCAAGGAGTGAGATGAACATTGTTGATACTTTTTTGTGTTTCATTCATTCTGCAAACGTTTGTTAAACAGCCATTATGCAACAGGTGCTGGGGAAATGGTCATGGGACCCTAGGATCTCTGTCCTCCTAGAGCTGGCCAGCGGGTGGGGGAAGATGGCAAACCTGCTGTCAGTGATCACAGTTCAGGGAAGAGCCACAGTGGAAGCAGGGATCCATGATGGCCAATGCTGCATGTGAGGGGCTGCTTTCTTAGGGGAATTCAGGGAAATCCCTCTGAGGAGGTGGCACTGGAGCAGTGAATTAAACGAGGGGTGCCGAGGGGCTTGCCATGCTAAGATCCGAGTAACGAACATTCCAGGCAGAGGAACTAGCAAGGGCCAAAGCCCTGAGGTGGGAAGGTGATGGCGTTTTCCAGAACTGGAAGGAGGCCATGTGCTTAGACAGGAGGTGGGGAGGGCTAGGGAGTCCATAGGACAAACTTTGGGTTGCATTCTGGGTGCTGTGGAAGCCGCTGGGAGAGACTGAGGAACAGAGAGGAAGTGAGGGGCAGAGGGCAGATACAGGGGGCCAGCATCTGTGGTCCAAGGGTTTGAGGGCTAAGGTTCTACCGCTGGACATGAGTTCCTCCATCTCTCTAAGGCTTGCTTTTCTGTGCCAGTAAAATGGGGATATTGATAATGATCTCCTACTCACAGGCTATTGTGAGAATAAGCACTCAATAAATGTCAGCTCCTATTATCATTATGTCTGTCTGCTGGTCATTTTTCAGACATTTTTTCCAGCATCTTCTGTATGTCAAATGCCATCTTAGGCATGGGAACATAGAATAAACAAGGTAGATGTGGCCCCAGACTTCATGAATCTTGCTGGGTTTTTTTTGTTTGTTTTTTTCTTTTTTTGAGACAAGGTCTTATGTAGTTCAGGCTGGCCTCAAACCTGCAGCCATCCTTCTGCTTCAGTCTCCCAAGTGCTGGGATTACCAGCATGTGCCATCACGCCCCTGGATGACCTTTAAAAAATCATAACCAAGTAATTGAGAATTAAAACCCAAAGGGTGGCTGGGGATATAGCTCAGCAGCACAAGCGCCTGCCTGGCAAGCGCAAGGTCCTGAGTTCAATTCCCAGTACAAAAATAAATAAATAAATAAATAAATAAATAAATAAATAAAACCCAAAGGGTGTGGGAACACAGGACAGGGAGCTCAGGTAAGCGACTCTGGGAAGCCTTCAGGGTCCCTTGGACAATCAGGCGGAGCTGCTGAGGACATGGAGAAGGAGAAGGAAGGAAGGGCTCACTCCTACAATGCCCACCCCACACTGCCCACGGACGCACTGACAGATGGGGAAAACTCAGCCCATCCCGCAGTTTGACCATCTTAGGTCCAGCATTAGGTAAAGCATGAAGAGGTAAAAGAACAGAACTAACCTGTTTGGGGATTTCATTCCAATGTCACCTCCACAGGGCAGCCTGCGTTGACTGCCCTTTCGGATCCAGCCCCCAGTGTGCCTGCTTTGCTCATCTTCCTAGGCTCAGCACCGCCTTCCGTCACCACGGGGATGCATCCAGTTTCTGCTCGACTCACTGGTGGGGTGTGCGTTCCCTAGGGCAGGGGGCTGTCCTGTCCCCTGTGGCATCTCCAACATCTAGGACAGCACCTGGCACACAGGAAGCGCTCACAGTGGAGTGGTTGAGTAAGTGAATGAATGAGGAGACACTAAATGCGTGTCCGTGCACGTATGTGTTATAACTATAAACTGCAACCGTATTCAGGAAGATTTCTGCTGAACTGGAGAAGAGGAGGCCTTTGCTTTCTATTAATTTCGACAATGGCAAGTCACTTCCCTTATCGAGCCTCAGTTTCCTCATCTGTGAAATGGAGCCAACCCTGCTTTACCGAATATCCTGGCAGCCACGTGCATCAGATGTGGTGTGAAGTGCCCAGAGGGGGCCTAGCACACAGTAGGTGCCCTGTGAGCCGTCCTACCATGCTGTTGGAGCCGGGGCAGGGCAGGTTCATGGAGGGGAGCCCAGGCCTGAGCCTCCCTGCAGGACACAAAGGAAGCTGACACTGGATCTGTCCCGACACCTGAACTCGCCGGTAATTTATTGATGCTGGATGCTGGCACCTGGCCGCTGCCTGGGTCAGCCTCAGAGAGCAGGGTACCCCAGCCCATGGCCAGGCAGGAAGGGGTGTGGAGCAGCGGTCTGCCTGGGACAGGAAAACTGGTGGGCCAGCCCTACAAATCCCCTACTGTGTGCCAGGCCCTGGGAACTGGAGAAAACTGTGTGGTTTGTGCCAGGCCTGAGCTCGTGGAGGGCAGGATGGGCGGAATTTGAACGAAAATAGAGCGGTGTGAGAGCCTATTATGTGCCAGGAACTTTATTTCCATAATATTAAGGATCATCTGAGGCCCCGTTCGTGTTTAATGGTCAGGAAATGGCACTGGGGAGGGGTTATGGGGTGGTAAACACCTCATGGCTAGCAAGTAGGAGAGGGGGGATTTGAACCCAGTCTGCCCCGCTCTACCTCAGGCCAGTGGCGCGAAGAGGCACATACAAATAACCGAATGAGCAGAGCTAAATAAAATCCCTGGGCAGCCACGCGTGAGTGGAGGCCCACTCTTCCACGGCCTCGTGGTGGCTGAGACTGTCCACTGGCTTGGGGGGTGTAGAAGCAACTTGGACACGGGGTGGAGGTGGAGCAGGCAGGATAGGGAGGTGCATATGTCCCCCTGGGGGTAGAGGGGCCCTAGGCACACAGGCTCTGGGCCTCCCTGGGTGGGTCACCAGGAGCCACGGGGCGTTTTCAGCAACAAAGGCTCTGTTTCCCCAGCTTGTACATGCTGAGGGACCAGCTGTTGGAGGGGTGTGGCCTTCAAGGACGTGCAGTGTCGAGTCCCAGCCCCTGCCTCACCAGCCCTCTGGGCCTGGTCCGCTAACCCCCTTGGCTCTCCCAGGTCCCTCTTCCGAAGCACCCAGACCATCTGCCCCAGTGCTGCCCCTTGCCCAGGGCTCCTTTCCAGGCCCACTGCCTCCTGGAAGTCTGTCCCACTACGCCAGCCCTGTTAGGTGCCTCGGGCTCAGAGCCACCAGAGCCTGGCAGGCGAGGACCCGCCTTCCCCAATACTGCGGCACTCCTGTTCACAGTGGCTGGCGCTGCTCTGCCTGCCTGGAGACTTTCCTCAACTACCTCCTCCCCAGATTCAGAGAGTGCAGCTAGAGCAGGACTGACCTGAACCCCACCCACTGAAAACACCCCACCTCTTCCCCAGCCGCACCCTTTGAGGCCCTGGGGTCAGCCATGCCTAAAGGCCCTTCGCATTTTCACTCAGTGTACTGGTGCTGAATTTCTTGCAACCCAAGAGCCCTGCCCATGTGGGTCAGCTCCGGCTTCCCCTGATCTGGCCCAGACACCTGTGCAGCCTTCTACCAGATCTTTGGCCTCTCAGTCCCCCACCTGCCCCATCTGACCCTAAAGGTCTGTTTTCTCAATTCTGATCTCTGTTACCCTCCATCACACCAGGATCAAGTCCTAAGTCCTTGGCTTGGCATTTAAGTACCCCTTTCTGTGCCAGCCACACGGAACTGTCCATTCCCCCGCACAAGACTATGCCTTGTATATGCCATTCCCCTCACTGGGACTGCCCTTCCTGGAGAACTCCTACTCATCCTTCAAGACCCTGTTTGACCAGGCAGGGTGAGATGACTCTTCCTGCCTGGCACCTCCAGGTCCCTAAATAGTCTTCCTCACAGCAGTGACCACACAGTGTGGTTGGTCTCTTCGGTGTTGCTGCCTTAGCATTTCTCAGAGGCAGGGGTATGTCCTGTTCATTTCTGCTCTCCTAAAGGCCTACTGGTACATAGTTGTCCACCAACTAACTTACACACAAGGCACTCGATTCAAGGTCATAGTCCCAAAGGCCTTGTGACATTAAGTAAGTATGTTTTCTGGGCAGCTCCTCCAGTTAGCCGCGCACTAGGTTTTCTTCACTTCAGGATTTCTCAGAGCCTTTAACGAGCTAGAACACTTTAATTCTCCATGAAATAAAAAAAACACCAAAAACAAAAAAAGGAAAGAAAGAAAGAAAGAAAGAAAGAAAGAAAGAAAGAAAGAAAGAAAGAAAGAAAAAGAAAGAAACCAAAGTGTCCAAAACTGCTGACTTGAGATCCTCTAACATACTGTTCTACTTCAGGGATGGGGAAACTGAGGCCCGGAGAAAAACAGGAACATATCCAGGCACTTGACCCTGTTGACCCAGGCCTGGAGCCCAGCCTCCTGCCTCTCAGCCAGAGCTGCCCCGTCCACCCCCTGCCTCAGGCCCTCTCTAGGAAGAAGTCACCCCGGAGCAAAACTCTGGAGCCAGACTGCCGCATTTGAGTCTTGCGCCCCCCTCCCCCGCTGTGTGACCGTGGCTGAGTAACAAAACCTCTTTGAGTCTCGATGCTCTCATCTGTCAGGTGTTGACAGGGATGGCACCTCCCTCCTGGGGATGCTGTCAGAGTTCAAGTGAAGTCACCCACATAAAAGCACTTAGCATGGTGCCCAGCACACAGTGGGTCCTCAGTAAATTGCCACTGGCTTCGCTGGGACCTAGGCCTTCTCAGGAAACACAAACAGAGCCCATTGTTCCCTGGTGCCCTGAGGGAAGGATCCCAGCTCAGCCCGAGGGCCAAGACATTGTCCCCCCAGGTCTGCCCAGCACAGGGATCTGCGGAAGCCCCTCTGTGGGGCTTTCTCCTTCCTCTGTGGGTAGGAGGCATTTTTGTTTAGAGGATGACCCCCCCATTTCCATATTGGCTCTAGAAATTGGATTTTGTTGAGCATTCCTGACAAGCAAGTCC
Source organism: Erethizon dorsatum (assembly GCA_028451465.1). NCBI lineage: Eukaryota > Metazoa > Chordata > Mammalia > Rodentia > Erethizontidae > Erethizon > Erethizon dorsatum. The sequence continues at coordinate 3,076,466 of CM051840.1, forward strand.
ACCCGGTATGTGTGTGGCGAGGTCTTGGGTTTTGCCAGCTGCTGGCAACGTCCCAGGGACAGCACTTGGCCTTGGGGTGACCCAGGAGGCCTTCTTCCCTGGAGAGATCTTCCTAGAGTTTCAGAACCTTCCCTTAAAGGCTAAGGCCCAGGGGTAAAGCCCCAGCCGACCACGCCCTGCGTCTGGGTTTGCGGTGTGGAAGGGGCCTCTCTGAGTCTCCGGTCTCCAGCTCTGCCCCCTTAAGGAGGGGCATCAGGCGCCATGGGGCGGGTCTCAGGACTTCGCCCTATCTTCAGCCACCAAACCGGGGCAGCTGCCATGGGAAAGCAAGAAAGATTTCAGTGAGACAGCAGGAGGGACTTCTGCCTCGCCCTTGGCTAAAACTAGGCTATGGTGGCCCGGGACAGAGCACTAAACGGAAGTCAAGACAGCTGCAACTGAGGTCCCCGTGGCACTGAGCTGCGTGGCCCGCTTTCTCCTTCCCTGGTTTGCTCATCCACAGAATGGGGACTAGAATTCTCTTTGCCAGAGACTTCTGATGAGACAATGGGGTGGGGCTGGAGGTCAGTGGTCTGGTGGGGCAAATGCCCCCCTTTCCCTTTCTCCTTGTTTTAGAAGGGATCCAGTGGGGGAAGTGTACACAGCGAGTGCTAACATAATGTTTGGTCTCTCCCGCTCCGCTTGGACCATTGCCAGATGCCAAAAGAGACCTGGGCTCCAACCCTGGGTCTGCCCTGACTTGCTCTGACCCTGGCCATGTCCCTTACCCAGCTGAGTCTCAGTTTCCCCATGTATGGCCTGAGGAGTTTGGGTGCTTTCCGACATCCCCTCTCTCTTGGTGCTAGGAAACCATGACCAACCCAGTGAGGTCTGACCCCTGTTCACCTCCCTAGCCACCGCCAGAGGCTGCAGACGTGCTGGCTTCCTTTGCTTCCTTGAATTTCCCAGCTCCCTCTGGCCCCAGGGCCTTTGCACAAGCCCTTCCCACCTTGGCACAAATTCACCCAATTAATTCTGACTCCTCCGTGCAGCAGTAAGTGCCTTCCTTCATCACCTCCTGAAAAGCGCCCAAGGTACCCTCCTCTGTGCCTCGATGCACGGAGCCGGGTGCTGCGCCTTGTAACATGACCCCAATGCATCTCACACTGATGTGGTCCCCCCCCACTGAGGTTCTATGAAGGCTGCCGCAGTCCCTGCTGTGTCCCTGATGCCCAGCACGGGGCCTGGCACAGAGCAGATGCTCAACAAATAGCTGCTGAGCAAAGGGGCTGATGACCCTGGTTCTTGGGGAGCAGGACGGTGCCACCACTGCCCACAAAGCTCCTCACACCAAGCACCATGCAGAGTGAACCTGGGGGGCCGTGTCCCCTCCTTTGGCTGAGCTTGGGACGGACCTTCAGCGGGGAGCTGGAGGCACAGCGGGAGCCCTGAGGGCGCAGGACACATAGCGGCCTTCAGCGCTGTCTGTCCCTGCAGTCCCGGGGGCAGGGAATCTCAGACAGGGAGGCAGCCCCCAGGGCTCACGGGGGAGGAAGCCACAGCACTGGCTGGGGAAAGACCCTGGGCTTTTATTTTGAGGCAGGGTCTTGCTAAATTGCTCAGTTGCTCAAGTCGAATTCAAACTTGCAATCCTCCTGCCTCAGCATCCCAGACTGCTGGGATTACAGGTGAGCCCTATGATGCCTGACTGGAATCTGTAATGCTTGCACTCCTGCCCCTTTCTTCCAGGGGTAGAGGGAGAGGATCCCTGCACTGGGACCCAGGTGAGCCCAGGACTGCGGATTCCAGATCAACTATTCCTGCACAGCAGTCTTGGAAGTGGGCACAGCTGGCAGGAGAACCCTGAAGATCTGGTTTGAACCCCAGCCCTGGCACTCACCAGCTGTGTGACCCTGGTTGGGTCCCTTTCCCTCTCTGTGCCTGGGTTAGCATGCAGGAGTAAGGCCCTTAGAGCAGGGAGCGGTCTGGGACACTCTGCTCACCACCAGCGCTAGGGCCACCCGGCCAGTCACAGAGCAATGGGGCCCTCTTTGCACCGAGCCCTGGGCTGAGGAGGGTGGCCATGGGGGCCTTTGGCTGCCACAGTGACAGTTTCTGCCACCCAGATACCCCTCACACCTCAGGCAGGGGGCTCCGTAATCATCCCATGTCACAGAGGAGGAAACCGAGGCCCTGGCAAGTGGCTTGTCTGTGCTCCATGGCAGGTGACTGGCAGAAGTGGGACCTGTGCCCAGAGCCTGCTCCTGTGACATTGACTGAGGGGGCCAGGGACTCAGGGGCACAGAGAGGTGGTGGCCCCAGGGCGTGGAGTCTGCGAGGAGCCAGGGGCTGGCAGGAAGAGTGCGTGGCCCCGGCCCCTGGGGGCTGGACCTCAGGTGTGCTCTGTCGGGCAATCATACTCCGTACCCAACATGGGCAAGTGCTCAGTGAGTGACCAGGTCCTCTACTCTACTGTCACCAGCCTGCTCAAAGGTCATGAGTGCCATCCGAGTGAGGCTCGGAGCAGGAAAAGGACCTGCCCAGGACTATCTAGCTCTGCCTGAATCTTTACTCTCTTCCAGGGATGTGAGCATGGACCGCGCTTCCCCTGCCCTAGCAGCAAGTGTCTGTCAGGGATCTGAGAAGGCAGCTAAAACCAAAGGCAGTGGGGACGCCCCGTCTCACCAGGCAAAAGGAAGGCAGAGAGGGGCAGGTTTTTTAGGGCTCCCAAAGCCTGAAATGTAGAAATTCAAGGATCCTTGTTAGTACTCAAGGAGTCAATGCTCCCCTTTTTATAGATGGAGAAATTGAGGCAAAAAAAAAAAAAAAAAAAAGGATAGATTATACATAGGGCCAGCAGGTGGAGGAAGGGACAGATCAGAACCCAGCATAGCAGCACCAGGCGTGGTGGTGCACACTTGTAATCCCAGCACTTGGGAGGCTGAAGCAGGAGGATCACCGTGAATTCGAGGCCAGCCTGGCCACATAGCGAGTTGAAGACCAGCCTGAAATGTATAGCGAGACCCTTTCTTAAAAAAAAAAAAAAAAGAAGCAGAAGAAGAAGAAAAGAAGAAGGAGGAGGAGGAGGAGGAGAAGAAGAAGAAGGGGAGGAAGAAGAAGAACCCTGCATAGCAGGTGCAGGGGCCCTGTGGTTGGCACAAGGTATGAACTGTCTGACCCCGTCGAGAGGGCTACAGAGCGGGAGGGGGCTGGAGAGGAGGGCTGGGGCCAAACTAGGCAGAGTTTGGATTCTGGGGTAGAACGATGGGCAGCCGTTGGGTTGGAAAGGTGTAGACGCATCCAGCTCAGGTATTTAAGAGACCTCTCTCTGGCTGCTGGGTGTAGGGTCCCCTGGCAGGAGGCTGGCATGGTGCCCAGTCCCATCCTCTCCCCTGACCTCCAGACAGACCTGCTTCCCCTCGATGACTCAGCCTGGCTATGCAGGGGCCAGTGGGCACCTGGGCAGTTCAGGTCTGAACCTGAATTCTGAATGCCACCTGATTGCCCTCCCCTTCCCCCCATCCTTCCAGTTCTCTGGGCCAAAAGCCCAGGACATCCCAGCCCCGCCCCTTGCTGTGGTCCATCGGCAAATCCCTTTGGCCCCACCAGGGTCTGAGCACATCTTGCCACCCAGTTGCTCGCCGGTATGAGGTCCCCACAGAGAGGCTGTATCAGCCTCTGGCTCTCCTGGCATCGCCACAGGCAGCAAGAGGGAGCTTGCTGGGGTATGAGCCAGACCACACGCCTGCCTCCCCAGAGCCTCACGGCCCCTGCAGAGTGAAGTCTTGACCTTGGGCCTCAGGGCCCTCGCACCCTGCCCTGCCTGGCCTCTGTCCCTTGCTCCTGTCATCCCCTCTGATGTGGCACTGCCCTCCTCGCTTGTCTTCACAGCCCTTCATGGTATTCTGGCCCCCGGGCATTTGCACAGGCTATACCCTTTGTTGGCAGTGCCCTTCCCAGGTCTGCAGGGCCAGCTCCTTTGTGTCACCACCAGTTGTCATCTTCTCAGAAAACCCCAATTAGAATGGCAAACCTGGACTGTGTGTAGCTCAGTGGGAGGGCACTTGCCTAGCATGTGGAAGGCGCTGGTTCCATCCTCAGTATGAAAAATAAAGTAATATAAAATAAAATAAAGAAAAAGGCAAACCCCTCTTCCCTTCACACACATTCCTTTCTCTAAAACCCACCCCACTTTGGACCACACTATGTAATGGACTCGCGTATCCTACTGTCCTCAGCTCATACCCACGAGGATTTCAGCTTCCTGGAGGAAAGAATCCTTGAATCAGTGGGCGCCATGGTGCACACCCGTCATCCCAGCACTCAGGAGGCTGGGGCAGGAGGATTGCCACAAGTTCAAGGCCAGCCTGGGGTCCACAGTGAGCTCCAGGCCAGCCTGAACTACATAACAAGACTTGTTTCAACAAAAACAACAACAACAAAAAGAATCTTTGGGGTTTTTTTTGTTCATTTGTTTGTTTGGTTGGTTGGTTTGGTTTTGGGTTTTGTTTTTTTGTTGTTGTTGGGGGTTTTTGTTTTTGTTCTTTCTTTTTCTTTTTGAGACAGGGTTTCACTATGTAGTTCAGGCTGGCCTCAAACTCGCTATATAGTCCAGGCTGGCCTCAAATTTGCAGTGATCCTCCTGCCTCAGCCTCCCAAGTGCTGAGGTGACAGGTATGCACCACCATGCCTGGCTTTAAAAAAAGAATCTTTGTATCACCTGGGCCCAAACCAGTGTCACCAGTGGAGGCTTGGTGACTTTGCTATCAACTCCACTGAACCTTGAGGGTCTGTGCTCTGAGCTGCTGGGAAAGAAATTGCCCTGATCTCCTCTCACAGAGAGGGAAACCAAGGCTTGGGGAGGGAAATGGTTTGCTTGAGGTCGCAAGGCCAGGACACAGTGCGGCCAGGACTGGACGCACCCGAGCCTCCCACTCTGTCCGGCTCAGGCTGAGCGTGGGCTGTGGGCCGGACTGTGAGCCAGCCTGCAGCAGGCGGAGGAGGCAGCAGGGTGGCCACTCCCCCAGTGTCCCCTCCCCAGGAGCCCCGTGCCAGCCCCGGGGTGGTGTAACAGCGACATTGGGAAAGGCCCGGGCACCAGGTCCATTCCGCGGCTCCCCAGTCCTCAGACCCTGAACTGTCGAGGCGAGAGAGGAAGTCAGCAGGATCCAAAATAGGTCCGGGGTTGGGGAAGTGAAACTGGGCGCTGGGGACTCGGCTGGAGGAAGACTTGGGCCTCCGGGCTTGAGGCTGGCGGTGATGGCTTTCTCGGCCTCCCTGCTCTGGGGACCTGAGGCCTGGGAAGGGGCCCCTCTCAAAAGCCATGAGACGCTGACTACAACGGCACATCAGCTCTCTGACCCTCAGTTTCCTCACCTGTAAACTGGGACTAAGAATAGCAACTGCCTCCCGGGGAGACGGGGCAGGCGTGAGAGCAGGTCCTGAAAACCAGTCTGGTGCTCCAGGTCCAAACTGCCGCCTCCCCTCCAGGAAGCCTTCCAGATTCTTAGGTCGGGACTCTCCTCCCAGTGTCCCTGGCCCCTCTAACTCTCTTTCTGTTCACAGGACCCTTTTCTGCTAGAGGCGGAAGGTCCTCCTGTGCCCTCTTGGTGTCTCAGGGCCCAGCTGAGGGCCTGGCATGTGGGAGGTGCCACGTGCTGGGCAGGGGGAGCAAGGGCAGAGGCTGGGGGACGCCTGTGACAGTGTTGGAACCTGAGACCCAGCTCCTCTAGGGTGGCCTAAATTTGTGGCAAAAGGGGGGCTCTGAGGGTAGGGGATCCTGCATCCTCTGAGCCTCAGTTTGCCCTTCTGTAAAATGGGGGTACCTGGGGCTGGGGCGTGGCTCAGTGGTAGAGCACTAGCCTAGCATGCATGAGGCCCTCAATTCAACCCCAGCACCACACACACACACACACACACACACACACACACACACACACACACACACAAACACTTGGAAATGACACAGCTTTTCTGCACCAGGTCAATAAAACATGCATCACACAAGATGCTACCTCTGCTGGGCATGGTGGCACATACCTGTGATCCTGGCACTTGGGAGGCTGAGGCAGGAGGATCGCCTCAAATTCAAGGCCAGCCTGAACTATATAGCGAGACCCTATCTCAAAAATCCAAAAACAAAAAGCCCAAGCTACCATCCCAGACACCACAGAGAGTGGAGCGGGGGGAGGCAGCCCCAAGGAGGGACCCTTCAGGTCCAGGCCCCCGAATCCTCCCCTCTCCTGCCCCTGCCCTGGTGAGAAACAGAAAAACTTCACAGGTACAGCTGGGGACTTGACAGCCACGAACTTGAGGAAGCTTGGCCAACAGCCTGCAAGGGGCTTCTGTCGCCCAGACTTTACAGATGAGTCCCAGAGACGCCAGTGCCGTCCAAGCCGCAGAGCAAACAGGGCCGGGCAGGCAGGGCGCCTGGCCTCCCTACTCCACGCCATCCACCAACAGAGCTGCTCCTCCCTCCGGGGCTGGGGTCTGCAGAGCACATCTTACCCTGTGGTAACTCGCAACCCGAGAGGCAGGGCAGCCACCCACAGAGGAGGACCCTTCTCGTCCCTGAGCCCCCACCCATCCACCCATGGGGCATCTTTGTTCTCTTTTCTTTTTCTCTTTTTGGTACTGGATTTGAACCCAGGGCCTTCATGCTGAGTTATATCCTCAGTCCTTTCTTATTTTTTATTTTGAGACAGGGTCTCTTAAGTCACTAACTGGCCTGGGCTGGGTAACTTGTGATCCTCCTGCCTCAGCCTCCAAGATAACTGGGATTACAGATGTGTGCCACCAGGTCCAGCCCCCTGGGGCTTTTTCAAGGCTCCTGGGTCTCTTGCAGGAGGCTTCAAGCCTGGGGAACCCACCCAGAGCCGAGGCTCCCCAGGAAGCCCCCAGAGCCTCGCTCGGCCTCCTGTCTTCTGCCTTGCTGGGCATCTACCCTGATGGACCAGGAATGAGAACAAACCTCCATCGCTTGCCAAGGGCCAGCGCTACTCTCCCCTGCACAACAGCAGCTCACTGGGGTCTCCCAGGAACTCGGTGAGGTCACCTCGGTGCTGGCATGGACGCGGCATGGACGCCCGGAGGTTCTTTGCTGAGACCTGGGGTCACCCTCGCCGTCTCCCACCGCCTCTCCCCAGCGGCCATCACACAGACCTCCTAAAGTGACGCCCCTCTGCTCTGCGACCCAGCGCTCCTCGAAGTTCTCTGCAGCCCACCTGACTTACCCGCTGGGGGGCTGTGTGACTATTGCCAGGAGAACCAACCTGTCTGGGCTCAGGTCTCCAGTCTGTGTCACCCGGCCAGGCTTTGATCCTGGTCATCGGTCTCCCACCCACCTTCCTCCCCACCCATCTCTGCTGGCCGCCGTCTTCCTGAGGCCAGAGCTGAGCGGCGGCCTCCTTCTCTGCCTCTTGCTCCGGTCTCAGCTCCCCAGAGCGTAGGACCCCGTCCTCCTGCGGCCCCAGCAGCATTGCTGACATCCTCGTCTCTGTCTGCCTCTGCCTCTGCCTCCTCTCTCTCCGTCTTTCTGACAGTGTCTATATCTCCGTCTCTCTATTGCTGTCCCCCCACCTCCCTCTCTCCTTCCCCTTTAATCAGCAGATCCTGGGGCTCTAACCTGCTAACCCCTCCCTCTCTGCACTCCTGCCCTCCCTCCCCTCCCTGGGCTCACCCGGGTCCTCCTCCCAGCTGCCCCCTGTGTGGGGCTTCTGCCCCTGCTGCCCACAGTCTGTTCTCCACCTGGTAGCCAAGGGACACCACTTGGAGGAGGTCACACCTGCCCCTGCACCACTGGCCCCGCAGCACCTCCAGACTAGGGCAGGAAGTGGGTTCCTCGAAGGCCTCGCCCTCCCTCCTGCACCCCTGCACAGGTCATTCCCAGCCCCGAGTCTGCGCTTCCTCTAGGGCTCCTGTGGACCCTGTGCCCAAGCCCCAGCTCCAGCCCACCGCATGTCCCCTCCCACCTTCTTTCTCCCCTGGGCACCCAGGACAATCCCAGGACTTCATTTATGTCTCCTGTTGTAGCCGGCCCTCCCCGGAGGAGGCGGTCTCTGTCCTCTGTCTCTGTCCTCTCTCCCTGTCCAAATGTCACCATCTGCGCAGCCTCCCTTGACCACCGAGTCTGAAACTGCCACAGTCCCCCAAGCTCCCCAGCCTTCCCTGCCCTCTTTGGCTCTGCCCTCTGAGAGAGGCAGGCCAGGAGGGGACATCCTGTCCCCTGTCCTGTCCCCAGCACCCAGGACAGTGCCAGGCACAGAGGAAATATTGATTGACCATGGGAATGCAGTCTGTAGGGACTGTGAATACGGAGAGCTTGGTAAAGACACAGAGCAAGCTGGGAGGCCTCTCTCAGGAGGCGGCCTGGAGTGGAGACCCAGTGGCTTGAAGGAGGCAGAATGTCCCCAAGGAAGCAGCAGATTGCAGAGGCCCTGAACCCGGGGTGCGTGGAAAATAGCTAGCAAGACCAGAATCCAGGGAGCATGGTGGGTGGGCCGGGGTGGGGAGAAGCTTACTGAGCCCTTTTCCTGGAGGGTAAACTAAGGCTCCTGGAAAAGCTAAATCCAAGGTACAAAACAAGGAAGTGGCACGGGCAGGACCAAGCCTGGCCTTGCTGGATGCAGGGCAGGAGACGCAGGCTCCTCTCCTGAGCAGGTAGCCCTCAGTGACAGCAGTCACAGAGCTCATGAATAGCTAACCAGTGGGGCCCTGGGTTGAGGCCTCCAGGTGCTGGCTCAGCCCAGTGGCCCCAGGGTGAGGAGGCCTGATGTGCTGGAGCCAGGCTACCTGGCTGGGACCTCACCAGCCAGGGCCAGTCAGGCTAGGGAGCCCTGCTCAGCGATGGGACGCTGCACCCTCCTTCCACTGGCTGCCTGCATCCACATGGCCCACCTGCCACTCGATGGCTGCATTCCCGCCTCCCTCCCATAGGGCCTTGGCCCCACTGGCCCCCTGCCAGGATACTGTCCCCAGTCCCAGGTGGCCGGTTCCTACCTAGCACAGGCAGCAACTCCAACGTCACCTCTCGCCAGCCATCCCTGGCCACCTGTCCAAAGCAGCCCTTCCCCTGGTCCTCCCTCTCCATCACAAGGCCCTTTGGGGTCTTTCATGGTGTTTGACAAAAGTAACAGTCACCTGAATAGAGCATGGCAGCCCATGCCTGTAATCCTGGCATTCTGGGAGGCTGAGGCAGGAGGATCACAAATTCAACCCAGCCTGGGCAATTAGCAAATTATCAAGACGTGACTCAAAATAAAAAAATATAATATAATATAATATAATATAATATAATATAATATAATATAAAGGGGCTGAAGATGTAGCTCAATCCCACTACAAAAACAAAAGACTGTCACCCCGTGTGCTGCTGGCCTGTGTGTTGTCAGCACCGTCACCTCCTTGGGATGTAAACTCCCCATGGATTCTATTCCTGAAGTCCCTGCAGGTGAGCACAGGGCCTGGTGTAAAGAAGATGAGGAATGGGGCCGGTGAGATGGCTCAGCGGCATAAGCGCCTGCCTGGCAAGCACGAGGGCCCGAGTTCGACTCCCGGATCCCACATACGAAAAAGGGGCCGGTGATATTGCTCAGCGGCACGGGCGCCTGCTGGCGCGTGAGGTCCTGAGGGCGACCCCCGGTACCCACAAAAAAAAAAAAAAAAAAAAGAAGATGAGGAATAAATTGCGGAATTTGAGAGTCTGTCCTCTTCACTATATAGAGGCAGTACTCGAAGTTCAGAGAGGGCGAGTCATTTGCTGAAGGTCACACAGCAAACCAAACAGAGAACCACAGCCGGAGTCCGGCTCAGCTCGCCCAACTGCACCCAGTGCTTTTCAGCTACATCATCCAGCCCCACCCTCTACTTTCAGGTATGACCTCTGCCCCTAACCACTCTCTCTTGGTTCTGGAGAGAAAGAAGAAATGGGCAGAAAAAGTAGAAGGAGCAAACCAGGGAGAGCGAGTATCAGAGATGAAGGGTCCTCAGGACTCCCAAGTCCCACCTGACAGACTCCAGGAGGGTGGGCACCTGGCATGGGGCCTCGGGGGCCCCTGACTGAGCCCAGCCCTGCTCTGCCTGAGCAGGGAGGGTTAAGTTCTGCGCTTGGCTCCTGGCTTGCTGTGGACCAAGGCTGGGACCGAACATCTGCCTGTTGCTATGGTTGCCGTACTCTTGAAGGGGACGGCTGGATAATTATGGCAAATACCAGCGAGCCAGTGAGCAGTGCCCGGTAGTGACTGCTCGGGCCCCTTGCCCGGCTGGTGGTGGCAGTCTCGGCCCCATCCTGGCCATTGCTCTGCAGAGCTCTGTCCCAGGCTTAGGCTCCTAGACCACGGAAGAGCTGCCGAGGCCTCTGTGTAAGGAGCAGGCCTGATAGGAACCCCTGGGGAGTCTGGAGCTGGCTGGACTCTGGCAGCCTTGGGCACTGGAGGCCCAGGGCTGTGGCCTGCTGGCCCCAGGATAGGCTCTGTAGTGCCCCAGAGCCTCGGTGTCCTGCCCTGGGGAGAAGCCCTGTCATGGGTCCCTGGCCCAGAGAGGCCTTTGGAACCCAGGAGTCAGCAGACAAGGGCTGCCTACATCCTGTTCTTTGCTCTGCCCACTTGCTGGGTAATGGGGGTGGCCCCTGCCCCCAAACTTCAGCTTCCTCTGCTCAAGGAGAGGAGTTTAAGTGGGACAGGGCCCAGGAAGAGGTGTCTCTGGGGCAGGAAATGGTTGCCCCAGACTCAGCCATGGGCAGCTGGAGAGCCTCAAGCTGCCGCAGGGATAGAGTGTGGTCCCTGCGGCTGGCGTGGTGGCCCATCGCAGGCTACATGCTCAGATCCAGGCTCTGTGGCCCGAGAGAGGAAGGCTTCCACCTCTCTGTCACCACCTATGAGACACAGGCTGGGCACCCTCCCCAGCGTCACTCCCACAGGTTCCTGGCCCTTCCCCACACACTGCCCCCTCCTCCTGGCACCTTCTCCTCACTCCTCCCACCTGCGTCTCTCACAGAGCAATCGCAGTGGGCCAGGCGCTGCCTCCTCCTGCGTTTGCCTCCTTTGACAGCCTGCAAGGAGGGGCTGTTGCAATGCTGTTCAGGGCTGGAGACTGTGGAGGCGCAGAGCCACGGGAGGACCTTCCCAAGGTCCCTAGCTGGTGGGTAGCAGAGTACCAAAGTCCAGCAGGGCCACTTGGGACACCGACTCCTTTTCTGTCTCCCTGCCCCTCAGGATGTGCCCTCGAGAACCAAGAAGGGTCTGGTTCTTCTGATTCCCTGGCTCCATGCACAGAGGAGGCACAGACATGCATTTGACTTTCTAGTCACTCATTCATAGATTCATTCATTCACTCACTCATTCATTCAGTCAGGGGGTACTGAGCACCTCTTCTTGTCAGGCCTCCTCTCTCATCAGGCCATCCGGAGGCCCCCCAGGATGCCTGACTCCAATGTACAAGACAGAATCAAATGCAGGACCAGTCAGGCTGGTGGCCAACACCCTCTGCCCCTCCTGCTGGCCTGTGATGGGCAGGACGGTGGCCACACCCTCTTGTTACAGCTCAGGAAACCAGCTCAGAGAGATTAGGGCCCAGCCAAGGTCACACAGCTATGTCCCACGCAGGGCAACCCCGGAGCCTAGGAATTCTGCAGCCACAGAGCTCAGTCAACAGAGAAGGCTGCCTGCCCAGGCTTGGGGACAGCTTTGGCCTTGATGGAATGCTCACGGTAGAATGACCAACAAAGCAGGACAAACCGGTCATCACAGTTTGCACCCTCCTGTCCCAGGCAAATTGGACAGCTGGTCACCTTAGCTCAGGTGCTGCAAACCCAGGCTTCAGAATCCAGCCCCCTGGTCTGGGATCCAAGCACCCTCCCTTCCCTTGGAGCCCCACCCAGGCCCGCAGACCCTCCCCATGCTTCCTGAACAGTTTGCTGTCTGTAGGTCCAAGGGGTGGGGGGATGCTGCCCAGTTCCAGCGCCTCAGGACTGCTGCAGGCAGGGAGGCCCAAGCCCTCCTTAAAGAGACCGGCTCAGGCGACAGCCCAGCTCTGCATATTGAATAGGCACCGCCTGTGAGCCATGAATCAGCATCCCAGAGGCCTCTGGGCGGCAGGGAAGCATTTTTGCAGCCAGACTGGCCTGCAGTCATTGGGGTGGTGGGTGGAGGTGGAATAAGGGGCCCTGCAGGGAGGAGCCTATGGGTCCAGCTGCAGGCTCTTCTTGGGGATCAACAGGCCCCAGGCAGGACTTCCAAGACACTTGCAGAAAGGACTGCTGCAGGAGACCTGGGTCATCTGGTTCCTGCCGCCTGGCCACGTGAGCTCCAGTGAAGCCCTGAGCTTCTCCAGGCCTCGGTGTCCCTGGAACAATGGTATCTAGCATCGGCGACCTCTAAGGCCCCTCCTAGTCTGTTTAAAACCAGTCTTCCAGATGACCAGTGACAGCTGGCTGAATCCTGGGCCTCCTGGCTCCTGAATCTCCATGCTCAGCCTGCTACCTGGCAGGTGCTGAGGAACACAGAACAGAAGGACAGACGGACGGATGGATGGATGGGAGGTGGAATAGATGGAAGATCCAATAAATGGGAGGGTGGATGTATATAGGTATGTATAAGAGGATGGATGGACTGGTGAATGGATGGACAGAAGGACCTGAGCCACTGGACTCGTCAGTGGCCAGCATGAGTCCTGCCTGCCTCCACAGGGGTGAGGGGCAGCCTAGCGGGTGAATGAGTCCCCCTTACATGCACTCTGCCATGGGGCCCATCTATTTTACTTCTCACTCTCCTGGTCTTCCCAGTACCTCCTAGCTAGAGGCTCGCCTTCTCCAGCCTGTTTGTCCCCCTTTCACTGGAGTCCCTGCTCCCCTACTGCTCACCTACTTCGGGCCATTCTGAGGGCCGGAGGAGTTGGGGTATAAATTAGCCCTGCTTTCCGCTGCCTGCACTTGCCCCAGCCCCCCTAGAGCCCCTTACCCCACCCACAGGCCTCACGCGGTCAAGCCCCCACTCACCTCAGCACAGCAACGTTGCATCCCTGTGCCCTGCCCTGGCCGGCCTGGCCATTTGCCACAAGCACAGCCTCCCAGCCCAGCCCAGAGGCCCTGCTGCTCTTTCACCTCCTGCCCCCAGCCCAGGACCACACGCCACACTTTACTACTTCCTTCTTGTTCCCCTCTGACCTCCGCTCAGTGACCCTCTCCTCCAGGAAGCCTGCCTCCTCCCCAGCCTGAGCCAGGCCCCCACCGTGTGCTCTCATGGCCCCCAGACCTTTGTTTCCTAGCTCTTCTTGCAGCGGCGGGCATGTGCTCCTGTGGTTAACGTCTGTCCCCAAGCTGCACAGACCTGCACTGCCTGGGTCCCTATCAGTGTCATTCCCCACTGGGTCCCCTGTACCTCACTTGCAGTGGGGCACAGAGTCAGGGCTCGTTGAGTATTTGTTGAACGAGTAAATGAAAGAACCAATGAACAGATGGAGGTACGGGTGGGCAGAAGCCAAACCCGGAGCCAGGGGGTGAAGGACGAGAGGAAGCTGTTAGACGGGGTGGCTGGGGCAGAGGAGGTGGCCTCTGGGAAGAAGGCCGGGACGAGGGCCCGTGGGTGTCCAGGCGCAGGATGTTGCGCAATGAGCCCCTCCCCACCCTCCGGCTGGGGCCAGTGCACACCTGGTGCATCCACGGGACACAGGAGGGAGTGAGGAGCAGCCCGGGGCCAGACCGGTCGGGAGGGGTCAGCAAGGCCCGCGGACCCTGGAGTCCCCAGGGAGATGGGAGGAGCCCAGGCAGAGCAATGGCTCCCTTGGGTTTTCTGCTGTGCGGAGCGCAAGCCAGCGAGCCCAGGCTCTGGACTGTCGCATTTGTGGCTGCATCCCCAGCACCTGGTGAATATGGTTGGAGGAGAAGCTAGGGGACCCTGCACAGGTGTCTGAAGGCCCTCTGCCACCTCTGCTCCCTGACATGGCACATCTTCCTCCCAGCAGGACACTTTCAAAGCTGGTCACGTCCTCCCTCGGCTAAGAACTCATGTTGGCTTCTGGATGGGGTAAACTCCAAGGCTCTGGGTGGCCCCGGGCGTCCAGCTGGGCTTCCCTGTCTTAGCACAGGTGGCCCATGATCACCGTGCAGGTGTCCAGTGCACTAAGGACACAGCAGCATCCCTGGCCTCTACCACCAGACACCTGCAGCGCCCACCCTCGGCTGCAACAGCCGAGTCTCCAGACCCTGCCCAGTGATCCTGGGGGTCACATTCATCCTTGGTCGCGGGAAGAGGGGACCAGAGACCTCGCTGTCCAGGACCTTTACTGAAAACAGCACCCCGAACTTCCCACCCCTCCCCAGCCTCACTTTCCCCAGCATGGCCGTTAGCGCTGACACTTCTTTAGCAGCCCCTGCTGGTCCAGTGCCCCAAAGCAGCTTCTGGAGGGGCAGTTTCGGTGGGCGCTGCTTGTGGCACACCTGCTCCGTTCAGATCACCCAGTGGATCCTTGGATGCTTCTGAATTTGGGTCTTCATTCCTTATTTTATGGGTGAGAAAACTGAATGAGGAAAAATAAAAACTGGATTAGAGAAGATCAGTGACTTAGCCAAGGTCGCCGGAAGCTTGGCCTCTGCTGCTACATCCGGGTCCTGGGGAAAGGTGGGCCACACAGAAGCTGAAGTACCTGGGTCCCAGAAAGCAAGCACCCTGTCGCCTGGAACCCAGGAGCCTTCGGACACGAAGGCAGCGTGTGATCTTCCAGCGGGCGGCCCTCACATACATTCACCCCTGCTGGGGCTGGAAGCGAGAATGTGCCGGTGACTAATGCATCCCGATTGACGAGGTTCTGCTGAATTCCTCGGGAATGGTGAGCCGGGCAGTGTGGAAATCTGTGGTTATAGTACCATCCCCAGGAAATGTCCTCTGATATCAGGCAAGAGTCTAGCAGATGCTTTTTAAAGATAGAAGTTTGTTGAGTTCACTGGGTAAACATTCCAGCTGGGATGGGGAGCTTAGGAGGATTTTCATGGAGAGGATGCGCTTGTCATAAATTACCAGGGGAAAAATTGTACACGTTGGAATAAACTGTTGAGAGATATGGCAGGGCTGCTGGATAGTTAATAATTCAGAGCTGTTCCCCAGCGTGACACGGGATTTTAAAACTATTTCCTTGGGATTGTTGTTTAAAGATACTGTTAATGGCCAGGAACCTTCTCGTAGAGCTGGATGCTGTTAATGGGCCAGCCTGGGTGGGGCTCCGGGTGGAGGCCAAGGACAGGGACACAGTACTCGGACATGTGGGTGAAGCTTGGCTCCCCAGCTGGACACCCAGCTCACTTTCCTCAGTTACCCCTGGATGATAGGTTAGGGTTTCAGGGCTCAGAGAGGGTGAAAGGCCAGCCCCAGATCATACAGCTGGGAAACAGCTGGGGCTGGATAAGGACCCAGGCTAGGAGTGGTAGGATTTCAATGACTCCACCTTGACTTTAGGCCAGGGTTTCCCTTCTCTCGGAGTCAGTTTCTATGTCTGTAAAATGGGGATCCGTTTATTTACTCAGGCAACACATACCTACGGAGTGCTCATTAAAATCCA
This sequence comes from Erethizon dorsatum, assembly GCA_028451465.1. NCBI lineage: Eukaryota > Metazoa > Chordata > Mammalia > Rodentia > Erethizontidae > Erethizon > Erethizon dorsatum. The sequence continues at coordinate 3,091,991 of CM051840.1, forward strand.
GTGTGGGAGGGCTGGGGGTGTAGCTCGGAGGGAGAGAGCTTGCCTAGTGTGCACGAGGCCCTGGGTTCCATCCCTAGCACTCCACACATGTGTGCACACAAATCAGATGAACAAGGCCAGGCATGGTGGTGCACACCTGTAATCCCAGCAGTCAGGAGGCTGAGGCAGGAGGATCGCTGTGAGTTCAAGGACAGCCTGGGCTACAAAGTGAGTTCAAGGCCAGCCTGAACTGCACAGTGAAACCCTGTCTCATAAAGACAAAAAAAAAAAAAAAAAAAAAAATCAGATGAACAAATGCACCCCATGAGAAGTAGTAAGTTGGCACTAGCAGGAAAACAAAGGAGAAAAGGGGGCAAGTGAGAGGAAGGGCATTTTAGTCAGGATAATCACAGACAGCCTCTCCGGGCAGTAACGTTTCAGCAGAGACCTGAGAAAGAGAGAGGGAGCTGAGAGGATTTCTAGAGGAAGAGGGCAGACAGGACAGCAAGTGCAAAGCCCCTGGGGTGGGATTGTGCCTGCCCTGCGGGAGCAGAAGGAGAAGCCCATGCAGCTGGAGTGCAATGATGTGGTGAGACAGAGGTGGGAGGTGAGGTCAGAGGCGGTGGCACAAGGGTCCTGAAGGACCCCGTAGCAGTTTGGATTTTATTCTGAGAATGATGGAGATTCATATGGGGCTGGTGTGCAGGGGAGGGACCGGCTATATTTTTAAAAGACCCCCTGGAAATTCTCCAGATCAGCCTGTCAAATGAAAACTCACAGAGCAGAGCCACATGCACAGTACACTAGTGCCTGCTTTTTTGAAAAAAGATGAGGGTATGCGTGGTCTTGTATATGCAGCAAATCACAGCCGGCGTGATGGCAGGGACAAGGGGGCACCCTGGCCACCCAGGATGGGGTGGAAGGGACATTACTTTCTTTCTGTGTGTTCTCTTGCACCTTCCGATTTTTTTTTTTTTTTTTTTTTTTTTTTTTTTTTTTTGAGACAGGATCGCGCTATGTAGTTCAGGCTGGCCTGGACTCACTATGCATCCCAGGCTGGCCTTGAACTTGCAGTGATCCTCCTGCCTCAGCCTCTGGAATGCTGGGATTACAGGCATGTGCCACCACACCCAGCTGTCTTCTGAATTTTAAGCCATGCAAATTTGTTACCTATTCAAAGATAAATAGATACTTTTTTTAGAAGCAAAAGATGAAAAGGAAAAAATGAAAAAGAAAGGTCCTCTGCCTGCCATGTAAATGATAGATTATAGACATGTGGTGGCTGGTCGGCTTGGGGTGCTCTTTGCTCCACTTACAGACCAGGACTCTGGGGCCCAGAGAGGGCACGTGCCAAGCCCTATGCCACACAGCTAGAAAATGCAGCACAGGCTTGATGGTAACCCAGGCCTGTTGGGTTCCTCTCCTTTCTGTTCTCTGTTCTGTGTCATGGAATCTGCCTAGCAAAGTGCTCCTTGAAGCTGGGCATGGTGGTGCATGCCTGTAATCCCAGCACTTGGGAGGTTGAGGCAGGAGGATAGCTGCAAGTTCGAGGCCAGCCTGGGCTAAAAAGTGAGTTCAAGGCCAGCCTGAACTGCATAGTGAAACCCTGTCTCAAAAAGACCAAAAAAAGGGGCCGGTGAGATGGCTCAGTGGCATAAGTGCCTGCCTGGCAAGCACGAGGTCCCGAGTTCGACTCCCAGAACCCACATACAAAAAAAGGGCCCGTGATATCCCTCAGTGGTACGGGCGCCTGCTGGTGTACGAGGTCCTGAGTTCGACCCCCGGTACCCACACACACACAAAAAAAAGACCAAAAAAACCCCCAAAAAACAGTGCTCTCTTAGAGGCCCACAGTATGCTCAGAAATGTTTGCTAAGTGATAAATTTGTCCCTTCACTCATTCAGTCACTCAGCAAGCGTCCAGTGCCTCCTCTGTGCCAGACCCTGGGATTCCTCCTTGCACGTGAGAAAGCCCCCAGCTGCATGGAGCTCCCAACTGTGAATCCTACCAGTGCCGGCAAGGAAAACAAAGGTCTCCTCCTTGGAGACTGGGGCTGTGTGGTCTGGGGCCAGGCAATAGCCCTCTCTGTGGCTCCAAGAAGCGGGGCGTTGCCCTGTGGGGAGCTGGTGGAAAGCATCACAGGTGCGGGGCACGAGGAGGTCGTGCCAGAGTGGAAGAGAGAAGCAGATGAGCGGAGGGAGAGCCGGGTTACCACAGGGACCGCAGACAGCAGAGGAGGTGTTCGCTCCTGCCTCAGTGTGGCCTCAGTGCGCGGAGCCCGCCCCACTGGACTGGCGGGGGTGCGGGGGAGGCGGCTGGTGCGGCCTCCGCCATACAGGAGAATCTGGGAAAAGAAAATCCCAGGGTGGGGAGACTGGAGGGGACTGTTCCATCCTCTGGGACCCTGGGCTGTGCGGGAGGGGACCCGGCCATGTAGACAGAAGCTGGGGTTCACATCCCAGCTCTGCCACCCTCAGGCACAGAGCACAGGCTGCCAGCCCCGGGCCCTCGGTTGTCTGCCAGTCACTAGGGGCGAATTTGCAGATCAAGCGGGCTCCCAAAGGCTGGAGAGGCTTGGTGTCAGGAGAGGCAGAGGGAGCCGGGCACGGTAGTGCACACCTGTAATCCCAGCACTCTGGGAGGCTGAGGCAGGAGTATCACAAATCTGAGCCCAGCCTGGGCAATTTGGCAAGACTTAGCAAGACCCTGTCTCAAAATACAGAATTTTTAAAAAGGGCTGGCTGGGGACAGAGCTCAGGATGAAGGCCCTGGGTTCAATCCCTAGTACCAAAAAAAGAAAGAAAAAAGAAAAAGGTGGGCAGAGACTGCCGCAGCGAGAGGAATGGAGGGTCTGGAGGCCAAGGGTGCCTGGCCGTCTCCACTGCCGTCCCTTACAGTCGCAGCTGTGGCTCTGGAGACCTGGCTTTGGCCTCCTGCGCTTTTGCCATCTGTGTGCGCGGCTGTCCAGACACGCCCTGCCCTGGGTGCCATCTGGACACACGCAGACAGCACGTCCAGCCGGGGCGGGCCGTCTCACACACAAGCGTTCGGGTTCATCTGGCTTCTGGCGATGTTGGGCCCCACCCTCACCCAGCTCTGGGCAGTGAAGGCTCTTGGAGGCTGAGGAAGAGGCCGGGATGCGGGCCAAGGTGTGAGGGCAGCTCCCTCCTCCCTGTGGAGCGGCTGTGCCCCAGCTCAGGTGACACCACACCTGCAGCTCAGCCACCACCTGCCCTTCGGCTGCCAGCTACAGTAGTCCCAGAGCAGCGCAGTGGGCTGGCGGGGCCTCAGTTTACTGTCCCGCCTTGGGAAGCCCCTAGAGAGGGCTCAGGAATGCTGCTGCCAGGCTTCCGGAAGCTTCTCCAATTTCTGCAGCCCCAGCAGCTTCTGGAACAGACCCAGGCCTGCCTGGCTCCTGCTGGACCTGTCACATGCACACTCAAGGGTCACCTCACCGACTGCCATAGTTTCTGCCTTGGTGACTCAGGAAATCCACAGTGGCGCCCTGTGCCCAAGAGGGCAGCCTCAGCCTGCATCGTCTCAGGCTGAGACCTGCCCTATCACCCCTGCCTTTCAATGCACCCATAATCTCAACAGAGGAACAGGAAGCCTCTAAACTTCCAGCGAAGCGGGAGCAGGCCGGGGGGAGGAGAGAGCATCAACCTCCTGCGAGACTCATCAGACTCCAACTCCATCTTCATCTCCACCCAGCAGCCCCCTCTGCTCCTCAGCCTTGAATATGCCTTCCTGCCTCCCCCAAAGGTGTTCCTTCCTTCCGCTCCTTCCCCAAGTGCCTGCCCCTTCCGGTCAGCCTCATCATCTTTACCTGGACTACTGCAGTAGCCTCCAAGCTGATCTCAGCCACCCTGTCCGTCTTCTCCACTCAAAGCCCTTCCATGGCTCTTCAGGGGCCCTGGGACTGGGTCTGATGCCCTAGTTGGCCATTTATGGTCCAGCTCTGCCTGTCTCTCCAAACCTAGCCCTGACTGACTCTGGGTGAGTGGGAACATGGGCTCTGTGGTTGCTCTGTGACCTTGCGCAAGTGATCTAACTTATCTGAGCCTCAATCTCTCATGCAGAAAATTGAAATAGGTCTGGTGCAAGGGGAGCAGGGTTTCAACAGTGCGATTCCAATGAGTTTAAGCCTGTAGTAGTGAGCCAGGCGTGTAGCTGGTGCTCAATAAATGTCGCTATCCTTATTTATCACTGCTATTATTAAATAATTAAAAACATCCCCTACCGGGCTGTGCTGTTTCATACATCAGAGCCTATGCAGGTTCTGTGACCACCCCCTGTGAACTCCTATAGATCCTTCAGCACCCCTCTCAGGCATCTCCCTGACAGGCCTGGTGTCGGGTTGCTCAGCTGGAATTTTTCTTTCAACCTGTTGATCCCCTGCCCTATGACTAGGCTCACAGGGCAGCAGCTGATAAATGACTGAACCGATCCAGCCAGGGAGTCCTGGGGTGTGAGAGGGAAGAAGGGAAAGGCGGAGAGAGAGGTTCTGCATGTGGCCAGCGCAAAACACAGCTCTGGTCAGTGGATCACTTGGTCATTTGACAAATACATATTCTCTCCTTCAAGCCATTGGCTAGCTTTCCAGAGCCTTTCGAATCACACCCAAGAACTCCACTCTGTGTGGCCCATCAAGCCCCAGGGATCCAACGTCAGGTGACTCCCCCACCTCAGGGCCCTGTCCCCCTCTGCGTGCCCCATCTCTGCCCTCCATCTGCGGCTCCTCCAGCAAGGCCAGCTTCTAGAATGTCCTTCTGACCTTTCTGGGCCGCCCTCAAAGTCTTCCCAGAGGCCTCACCCCACCCTGCCCCATCAGTCTCCCTTCTCCCTGTCACCAGCCCCCAGTGGATGAAACTTGGGGCTTGTGGGACCCGAGGGTGAGCGGCCGCCCTCACTGGGCTGTGAGTGCCCCCCGGTGCCGTGCTCCTGGCACCCACTGCAGCAGGCGGGCAGTGGCCCGGAAAACCCCAGGGGCCTCAGGGAGCATCCAGCTCCTCCTGCCCTGTTGTAACTACAGTAATAAAAACAATAATTCCAGCAATAACAGCGGCTCACACTTCCCGCGAGCCAGGGCTGCGCTCTCCACGCTGCTGTCTTTAATCCCTCAGCTTCAAGTCAGCCCTGGCTCCCAGAGGAGAAGCCCTGCTCCGAGGGGCTGGCTGCACCCCCGGCAGCACTGCCAGGTGACCGCGAGGGACAAACTGGCACTGGATTAGTCACAGTGGGCTGCACAGCAGTGACGGGGTAGTGACCAGGTCAAATTAGGCCAGAGCTGCACATTTTCCACCTGTGTGACTTTAGACAGGTCACATACCTCTCTGGCCTCCGTCCACCCTCTGTAAAACAGAGCTAAGCACTGTCCCTTCATCAGATCCAACGTCACCAGAGGGAGGGCTCCTGCTATAGAGTGGGGGGATGATTCAGGGAGTCCCCAGGTGAACCGCCACCAAAACCAGTCCTGCCCAGGGCTGCTGCTGCCTGTCCCAGAGGATCCAGGCAGGTGGGAGCCAGGAACATCCTTCCCAAGGGGAGTGCCTGGCAGCCACTAGGCAGGGCCCTCTGGAGGAGGAGGCCAGCACTGGGGGAGGTTAGAGCCAGGTGTCCCGGTGTGTGGCAGCTGAAAGGAGGGACCAGCATGCCCCAAATTGAGCCCTAAGCACTGGCACCCTGAGTGCCCCAGCCCTCCTGACACCTGCTCCCCCTTGCCCCAGGGGCCCTAGGAGTGGGAATGGGGCGTCTCTGGCACCTCCCTTGGGCCATGCCAGCCTCCCTGTGCCCAGACAAAGCCTTCCTCCGCCTCTGGGGAGGGGGCGGGCGGGTAAGGAAGCCACAAAGGGAGCCAGCAGGGCTGTGCCTGGGGCTCGTGCCGCCCCTTCCCCGACCTGCCTGGAGCGCCCACATCCCCCTCCTGCCACTTGGCCGCTCGGCTGGGGCACCCGGCACCGTTGCTATGGTGGCAGCTCTAGGGAAGCTGCAGCTGGGTAATTATTGCGAACATCCATCCTGCCTCCAGCCCGCTGAGAGTGCAGGATAGCGAGCAGTTGGGGCCAGGACAGCCCCTCTTCAGCCACCGGTGGCCACACCCAGCCTGGCACCGTGCCCACCCGAGGTATGGAAGGGAGGACAGCCAGCGGGCAGTGGGAGCACAGGAAGCCCTGCTTTTGACCCTGCCTGCCTTGGCCGCCCTTGGAGCTGACCAGCCAGCCTGGAACTTATTTTTTAGCTGTAGCACGCGACACTGCACATCACCTAGCCAGCGTCCCCAGTCCACAAAGCTTCCTGTCCTCTCCACCAACTGTGGGAGCCTGTGGGAGGGAAGGGGCTCTGGCCTCTCACCCAGGGACCGTCCCCTAGGGAAGGAGTCCCCTGGGCCCTGCTGTGGGCCCCACCACCTCCTCAGCCCCACAAGCTGGGGTCTAAATATAGCTTGGCCTGGCTGAGCTTGAGGTCACACACGCCTGAGCACCTGGGTGGCCATATGAGGGCAGCAAGCAGAGTCCACCCCATGGCATCCCCTGTTCCAGCATTTAGGACCCTCTGTCCCTGCCAGGCACCCTGTTGGGTCCAGGGCACCCGCTGTGATGCAGGCGAGCCTTGCTATCCCAACATACACAGATGTGACTCCAGGGGACAGAGATGGTGGCACAGGAGAGGGGGATAAGGGAGGCTTGGTGGAGGGGAGGGGGTGCTTTGGGATAGAGGGAAGGACAGGGTCCAGGCAAGGGGTGGCCGAGGGCATGGTTTTATATGGTGAGGGAGCAGGGTGCACTCTTCTCCCTCCTCCAAGCCCCTGGGTGGCACAGGCTGACCCCACAGGGCTCACTGGGAGGGCGCTGAGCAGGATAGGCCCGCGCAGATCTGGATGTCCAGGGATCCCTGGCGGCAGTGAGGACATGGGGGGCATGAGCGCAGTGGGGAAGGTGGCAGGGGCGTGGGGGGCAGTGGTGAGAGAGGAGGTTGGACAGAGGTGGTAATGAGAGGCCACCCAGGGTCCTGAGTGTGGGGGCGGACCTGCTGAAAGGAAAGGGGAAACGTACGTTGAAGGAGAGCCCAGCCTGCGTGCCGCCTGACATTGCAGGCCCGAGGGGAGGCCATCTGCTCTGTGAGTGCGGATGGAGAACAGCCAGGCCCCCGCGCAGCCTTCTGGGTAGGGGCCATCTCGGCCCTGATGGCCTTTGGCCCTCACGACAGGCCTGGGTTTTCTATCTGCAAAGCTCTTCCCGTCCGGCATTTTATGCCGCCTTTGAACTGCCCTGGCCCTGGGCCGAGCAGAGATAAGTAGCCCGTGAGAAGTGAGGAAACTGAGGCTTAGGGAAGGGAGATGACTCATCCAGGATGGGAAAGGGGGCGAGGGGTCCCCATCAAGTACTCATTAAGCAGCAGGACCCTTGCACTCAGAACTTGTGGCTGCAGCTCAGCCCCATCAGGATAGATCCACCCCATGGGTCCCGTGGTGTAAGGGTCCCAACCTCCTGAGACAGGAGGACGGGCTAAGGGAGCAGAGGCCAGGGTCTTGAGCCAGACAGAAACGCCCTCAGGAATTCTCCAACTCAATTGCAACCACCTCTGTCTTACAGATGGGGAAACTGAGGCTCTGGTCAGCCTCAGGTCTGAAGAGCCTGACATCTCCCAGCTCCCGGAGCAGCTGAGACAGAGTGGGCAGGTCCCACCGGTTCTCGGAGCTGTCTTGGGTCCAGCTGGCCAAGCGACTCCTGGGGTTTTCACTGAGGCCATGCGGAGGAGCCCTAGACTGCAAATTCAGGAGAGTTCTGAGCCAGCCCTGCAGTAGTAATGTCAGCCCCGGGACCGACCGGTCACTGGGTTAAAGCGATTGGGATAAGGAGCGATGAGGCGGCCAGCACTGGCCATTGGTAGGGTTCTCATTAGTGTAAGTGGCAATGGTGATGTGTGGTGGGTACCATAATGAGCAGATAGAGGTGAGACCCTCCAAACAGTGCTTGGCACACGCTGGGGCCTCGAGGTACACTCACCTCAACTGTGGGTGTGTGTGTATGTGTCTTTTCAACGCTGGGGATCAAACCCAGAGCTTCACTGGGCCTGGCGGTGCATCCCTGTGATCTCAGCACTTGGGAGGCTGAGGTAGGAGGATCACAAGTTCGAGACCAGCCTGTCTCAAACACAAGAACAAAAACCCAGGGCCTCACACAAGAAAAACAAACGATTTCCCACTGCCACACTCCCAGCCCTAATTTCTATTATTGTTCTTGTCACTCTGCACCATGTACCTCTCCTGAGTTGTTCTCTCTTTGTGCCCAGCAGGACAGGGAAGGAGGCCCCATTATCATCTCCAGTTTAGAGACTAAGAAATGGATCGTCAGAGACAAAAGGTCAACCATGCAAGGTCATAGAGTTGGTAAACGGCAGAGGCGAAGGCCACTGCACATCCCTGACCTCTGGTCTCCTGCGCCCACTGTCTGCCTCTAACCTGATACCAAAATAAACACCCATAGTCACCCCAGTGCGAGTGACCTCACCACAGGCCCGGTTAAGGTCCATTGTCTCTGCCCACCTCTTCTAGACACGGTGCAGCGTCCTCCCCTATCTCCACCCAGCACCCCACCAGCCTGGCTGTTCCTCAGGAAGGCTCAGGCCAAGTGCCCTGAAACAGCCCTGGCATCACCTGTCCCCTTTGTCCCATGTCAGGAGGTCATCACGCTTCGCTGTCATTTGTCCATCCGTCCACACATCCATCCATTCACCACCCTGACTCTTCCTTCCCTCCTCCCATCCTTCCATCCCTCCTGGAGGACAGATCCAGAAAGCTACAGGGCTTTCAAGGGGGAGTCAGCGCCTTGACCTCGCCCCCTTGGGCTCCCAGCCTGGTTGGTGTCATCTGTCCCATGTGCATCGGGGTGTCCCTGTCCTGGAGGTGCTGGAAGGGTGAGTTGAGGTGTGCGAAGGGTGGAGCCATGATAAACAGCTGTGTTAGTTCTCCAGATGTCACTGCCCGTAGACGATGATGAGCACAGTGCTCAGCTGGGAGCCACCCCATCCTGGCCTTGGCAGCCACAGGTTAGCCCTGGGCTCCTGGTGTCCAAACCTGTCCCCTGCGTAATGACGTAGGCCAGGGTTTGCTTCCACCCCAGGCCAGACTGGGATCGTTGCTCCTGCAGTTTCTGTTTCCACCCAGGGGTCCTTTCCTCCCCCAGATCCCCCGCCCCACGCCCCTTCTCCAGCCTCCCGATCTCAGGCTTTCCAGGGCGGGTGGCGGCGCTCCCTTCTGCACACAGAAGTCTCTCTTGAGGACAGGGGCGGGCTGGGCTGCAGAGCCTGAGTTCGCATCCTGCTGCTCTCCTAGGAGCCCGGGCGGCTGCTTGCGGTGGGTAATTACAGCGCCTGCTGGGGCGTGCGCAGCGGCGCGTGGTGAAGAATGGGCCGTGATTACAGCCCTGTTTCTTATTTTTCTGGTGCCCCTGTGCTTTGTACCTCCCAAGCCCTCTGTCCTCACTCCTCAGTCCCCTGCTGCCACTGTGGCAGGAAGCCCAGTACACAGGACTCCCCAGGGGGCTCAGCTGTCACCAAACCGCACTCTGTGGAGGAGCTGCAGGATGGGCAGCCTCTGTGGCACCGAGGGGAGGAGGAATTTGAAGGCTGGGGGTCCCCCCCTTCCCCCTGGAATCAGCCTAGGTGGGAGGTCACATCTCCCTCTCATCAGCAGAGAGGGAATATGGTTGGAAAGTCAACCCAAGGGAGTGACTGGAACTCAGGGTAAGAACTGCTAAGCCCAGACTTTGCGGAGAGCAATTTGTCATTACCCATCACAGCTCAGCACCGTCCCTGTCATTAGTACCAGGGGCTTTCTAAGTACCAAGTACCCTCCTGGAGAAACTGCTCCAGCGCAAGGTGAGGCCTTCCAAGACCATTAGTGAAAGAAAAACAATTTAAATGTTCGCCACAGGGGGTTAGGCAGGGCTGGGGTGTGGCTCAGTAGCTGGCCTAGCATGTGTGAGACCCTGGGTTTGAGTCCCAGCACCACATTAAAGTGAACAAGGAAGCCAGGCGTGGTGATGCATGCCTGTAATTCCAGCACTCGGGAGACTGAGCCAGGAGGATCGCTGCGAGTTTGAGGCCAGCCTGTACAACATAGCAAGACCCTGTCTCAAACCCCTCCCCTCCAAAAAAATGTAGACAAGGGGCTAGGCAAAGAAATGATGGACGAGCTCATCTTATGAAATACTGCACAGGGCAGGTGTGGTAGCTGTGGTTATAGCACCAGCTACTCAGGAGGCTGAGGCAGGAGGATCATTTGAGCCCAGGCTGAGCAATGCAATGAGACCCCATTTTTTTTTTTTTTGAGACATGTTTTGTTTTGTTTTTTAAGGGCTGCTCCTGTGACATGGCCTTTCCAAGCTATTGTATATTTGGATTGCAGGACAATTTGTAAGATGAATACTTTTTTTTTTAATGTGAGTTATTGAAAATGTTCTGGGCTGGGGATATAGCTCAGTGGCACAGCGCCTGCCTGGCAAGCGTAAGGTCGTGAGTTCAATCCCCGGTACCCAAAAAAAAAAAAAAAAATTAAAATGTTCTGAGTGAAGCTAATTGTCAATTTTATTCAGGAGGATTGCTTTGTGCCTGCCCTCCACCTAGAATAAAATAAAATCAATAAAGTCTAATTCTTTTTTTTTTTATGTGGGTACTGGGAGTCGAACTCAGGACCTCACACTTGCCATGCAGGCGCTTATGCCACTGAGCGATAACACCAGCCCAAAATTCTAATTCTTGAGAAAGAAAGAAAATAAGGAAATACAGTCCTAGCTACTAAAACGAGGTGGTTCTATGTTCTGACGCATGAAAATGTCCACAACTCGTTCAGTGAAAAGGCATTTTACAGAGTGAAACATGACGGAAGGATGTTAGCATTTCTGTGGGAAGCACACCGAATCGCTATGCACACGGGCCTAGATGACACGGGCTTACGTACAGATGTGTGCGTGTGACAGCACCAGTTAACAACAGTGGTTTGAAGGGAATGGGGCTTGGGAAATTACTTGGTCTTTTATCCACTACATTTTGTTGTTTGAGATTTTATTTATTTATTTATTTATTTATTTATTTATTTATTTATTTATTTTTATGTGGGTACTGGGAGTCAAACTCAGGACCTTGCCCTTGCCAGCAGACTCTTGTGCTGCTGAGCGATATCACCGGCCCTTTTTTTCCTTCATGTGGGTACTGGGAGTCGAACTCAGGACCTTGCGCTTGCCAGGCAGGCACTTATGCTGCTGAGCCATCTCACTGGCCCTGTTTGAGATTTTATAATGAGAATTTTTCCTGAAATACATCTATGATGCTCAACATTAAAAAAGCAAACAGCCTGGCTACTGTCAGGAGCTAGAGGCAGGCGAGGCCCAGAGCCCACAGGAGGCAGCATTTGTGGGGGTCAGGCCTGCTCCATGGTCTTAGGCTATGCTAGGAGCTTCTTCCTAAATCAGCTGTTGGCACCCTTTCCCCAAGGCTAGGGCCTGAGCGCCATGGATGGGGGCAGAGGGAGCATGCAGGTTCCTGAGGGGCGGAGGTTTGTGGAGCCTGCAGCCACACTGCAAGGTGGGCTGCCTCCATCCCTCCAGGCAGGGCAGCCTCAGACCTGCCCGGGGACCTTGGACTTGCAGCCAGAGAAGTGATTCCCTCCTGCCCCTGACCCAGGCCTTTGGGTGGGATGCTGTGTGGCACCCACAGCTGTCTTCCCAGCTGAGTTTGTCCTTGAGCCCCTCAAACTCCGCAGTGGGGGAGGGGCAGGCCATCTGCACCTCAGAACTCCCAGGGGCCAGCAAGCCCGTGGAGAGGGAGCTGAAGGCCATCCATGGAGCCCTTCCTGGGCATGTGCACGAGCCAGGCCCTTTTCCTACTTGATAATTTTGGCCTTTTGGGGGTTTTTTCCTTCTTTTTGACCCTGAAGTTTGGCAGGTTTTTCAGCCAAATCCTGCAAATAGAGTTAACATAATTCAAACCATGCAAAAGGATAGACAGTGAAAAGCAGGGCTTTCTCCACCTCTCCTCCCCAGCCTCCGGGCTCCCTCCTCTAAGAATCCACGCATGCACTTGAGTGTGTGTGGGTATGTGCGTGTGCATGTGTGTGTCTGACACTACCAGAAGCTCACCCCAGAAAGGGCTCTGACCAAGCCAGGAGCGGTGGCCCACACCTATAATCCCAGCTGGGAGGCTGAAGCGAGGGGACCAAAACTTTGAGGCCAGCTTGGGCAACTTAGTGAGACCTCATCTAAAAGCAATAACAAAAAGCACTCTGGACTTTTCCTTTTCACTAAAAATATGCATCCCATGCCCTCCACAGCAGCGCTTGGGAGCCGGCTCATCCTTCTCCCGCCTGGAATTCTGGGGCACTGCAAAGCCTCTGATATTCAGGTAGCCGGATGTAGAATCCTAGGAGCCTGGTCTCTGCCTTTTCCATCCGTTCACCTCTGCTCTGCCCAGCAGCCCTGGAGCAGGTGGTCCCCACCTCACAAAGAAACTAGGTGACCAACTCAGTTCTTGCAAAGCAGGATGTGGCCCCTAAGGGAAACTGAGGCACCAGCTTGGGTGCCAAGTAAAGTCCACCTGATGGTGACACAACCATCTAAGGACAGTGATGGCAGCTACTGCTTTGCAACTGTCTCCTCCATGCCCCCTCATGACAGCCCCAGAAGGATGACAACCGGACACCATGCATAGGACTTGTGACAGGCCAACCTGGGCTTGATCTCAGCTGCAGGTTTGTTGGCTGTGTGACCATGGTGGTCACTTCCCTCTCAGCCTCTCATTCTGGACCCATAGCAGACATTCGACAAATGTTTGTTGAGTGAAAAGAATAAATGGACGAATGAATGAATGAATGAATGAGGCGCTAACATTTATTATCCTCATTTTACAGGTAGAAAAGCTGAGGCACAGAGAAGCTAAGTCCCTAGCTCAGAGTCACAGCTCAGAAGCGGCAGGGTTAGGATTTGAACCTAGACAGGGTTTCCCCCTTCTAGAACTGTCTGCAGTATGCATAAGCACCTCCTGCTCCGGCCTGTGCTCCCCCAAGTGCTCTGCATGTCCTGGCCCCCAGCTCAAGCCTCCCCCCCCCAGTGTGGTACCACTCCTGTCCACTCCCTGGATGCAGCCCAATGTCAGAGCCCCACCCTCCCCTACGAATTTGATTTCATTTGTTCATTCATTTGTCCAACTCTCCATTCCAACAAACATTTACTGACACTGACATGGGCCAGCTCAGTCGCTGGTGCTGGAAATGCAGAAATGAATCCAGCCTGGCCGTGTCCTCAGGGCCAGAGAAAGCAGCCAAGGGAAGACACCTGCTGCTCAAAGACGGCAGCTCTGATGGAGGCTCTGATGGAGGGGACAGCAGGGCACAGGGGTTGGGGTCAGCGTCCCCAGCTGAGGGCTCTGGGGGGGCTTCCCAGAGAGGACAGTGCTGGAGTGTGGAAGATGGGGGAGAGGGCCTTGGGGTGGCTGGTGCAGCACCCTGACAAAGAGGCCTGGCCAAGGGAGATGGCATGAGACCTGGGGAGGGAACCAGTGGCTCTTCCCATCCAGGCCCCAGGTGGCCTTGGATGAGGTCACGTGGCTCTGGGAAACCCATCCCTCCCCATGCTACCCAGAGAGCTCTGGGCTGAGCATAGACTCCTAGAATCTCATGTCTAGGAATTGATCAGTGAAAAAACAAAATAATCGGCATGGAGTGACAAAATAATCAGCAAGGTGGACATGGAGTTACATATGTGTGGAGGATGTTTATCACCTGTTATTTATTATAGAAAATAAGGAAAAACTTCAGTGCCCAGCCATGAGAAATGGCCACAATATTTAAAGGCACCAGAAAATGCATCGATGTAATTTTAAGCAAAACCCAACAAGACACAAGCTATTTTATGACTCTAAGTTAGGAGATGTATATATGCATATATACATGGGAAAATATTAAGAAGAAATGTGTCACAGTGGTTCTTTCAGGTAGTGGGCTGAATTTGGGACTGCATTTCCTCTTTAAAAATAATTTCCCTGCCAGGCAGGGTGACACCCACCTGTAATCCTGGTGTCTTGGTTACTTCTCTCTTGTTGTTTTTTTTTTTTTTTTTGTGGGTACTGGGGGGTCGACCTCAGGACCTCGCGCGCCAACAGGCACCCGTGCCGCTGAGCGATATCACCGGCCCCTTTTTCGTATGTGGGATCCGGGAGTCGAACTCGGGCCCTCGCGCTTGCAAGGCAGGCGCTTATGCCGCTGAGCCATCTCACCGGCCCACTACTTCTCTCTTGTTGCTGAGACAAAATACCCAATGCCCAAAATTAAGGGAAGAAAGGTTTATTTAGCTCACAGTTTGTGGAGGTTTCAGTCCATACTTGGCTGGCTCCAAGGTAGGGTGGCACATGGCAGAAGGCAACAGTTCTTGGTGGCAGAAGACAGCAAAAGCAGCAAGAGCAAAAGGGAGGAGAGAAGGGGCCGGGGATATAGCTCAGTGGCACAGCACCTGCCTAGCAAGTGCAAGGTCCTGAGTTCGATTCCCAGTACTGTAGAGTGCCATGAAGGACCCAGCTTCTTTTTTTTTTTTTTTTTTTGTGGGTACCGGGGGGTCGACCTCAGGACCTCGCGCACCAGCAGGCGCCCGTGCCACTGAGCGATATCACCGGCCCCTTTTTCGTATGTGGGTTCCGGGAGTCGAACTCGGGCCCTCGCGCTTGCCGGGCAGGCGCTTAAGCCGCTGAGCCATCTCACCGGCCCAGGACCCAGCTTCTGAGCATGTGCTACCCCTGCCCATGCCAATCCCGCGCCAGTTAGCGGTCCCTCCCACTTCCCCCCAAAGATATATAAGCCATGGCACTTCCTCAATAAACTCTCTCTCTCGCTCTCGCCTTCAAGCTGCGTGTGTGTCTTTCATCATCCCCATACTGTCTCTCGGGCTACGCGTTCCTGCCCCTGGGAGCTCTGCTGGTCAGAGCCTCCGCGGGTCACGACATTTTGGCGCCCAACGTGGGGCCCGAGAACGACAGGTTCTATGAGGGATCACCCTACAAAGGTTTAAAAGAGTGCCCGGCCGGCCTTTGACCTAGATGAAATTTTTCCAGAGGCCTTTCCCTCAGTGATCCGCACGAAGACTTCTCTCTCGTCTCTCGTCTGAATCACGGGAAGCATACTCATATTGTAGGGTGTAACATGGGACAAAACCTCAGTGAGCACGAGCTCTTTGTCTCAGGGCTCTCCAAATCTCTTAAAGCCCGGGGAGTCAAAATTAAAAAGACTGACTTAACCGATTACTTTAGCTTTATAAATAAAGTCTGCCCTTGGTTTCCGCTGGAGGGCACGATCAATGTTAAGGTTTGGAGCCGTGTGGGTGACGCGCTCCAAGACTACTACCGGGTCTTCGGACCTGAAAAGGTTCCTGTAACTGCCTTTGCTTATTGGACTTTAATCTCAGAATTATTACAACAACACCCTTCTGATCCCCACATAGCACAGACTATAGCTCATGCAGAAGCTTCCATGCGCTCCAACACCCCCGACAACAGTCCCCCAGCCTCTGTGGTTCTTGACGTGCCTGAAGACAAACATGGCTGCCCTTCTCCCGCTCCATCCTTGTCTGCTTCTGCCTCCCCACATGATGACGGACCTTCATCTTGTGGGCACTCGCTCAATGAGCCGCCATCTTGTGCTAAGCCACCATTTTGTTCTGAACCCATACCTGCCCCCCCCTCGCTTTATCCTACTCTCCCACCACCGCCATCTTCCTCATTGCCTTCTGCTCCTCCGCCCCATTTTACAGCACCAGCATTTCAAGTTCAGTTCCCCCCCTTTATCCCCCATTGCCCACCACTCCTGCCTATGACTCTTTCTTGAGGAGTCTTCTATCTCGCATTGCTGCACTTGAACAAGAGGTCCACCACAAACACCTATCCTTCAAACTTCAACAATCACACCCACCTGATCCCCCTCCCAACAAGCCCCGGCTTGCCTTCCCCATCACGGAAGTCCAACAGGCCCCCACTGTTGAGGGACAACCGGCCCCTCCCCCTCAACGAGCCAGAGTTCCCTTCCCCTTAAACTCTCTCAAAGAGCTCAAAATGGCGGTCACTCAATACGGCCCCACTGCTACCTTCACCCTTGCAGTACATGATAGCCTCTCCCAAGGATGGGTTACTCCAAATGAACATAAAGAATTAGCGAGAGCTGCCCTTTCTGGAGGCGATTTTTTGCTCTGGAAATCTAACTTTTTGGATCAATGCGAAACAATTGCCAAACAAAATCAGGAAAGACAACCCCCCAACCCGGTTACGTTCGCCATGTTGTCTGGAACGGGTGACTTTTGTACCGATGAACAACAAATTGGTCTTAACCCTCAAGCGTTTGCTCAAATCTCCCTGGCAGCAAGCAGAGCCTGGCGTAAACTCCCATCTAAGGGAGAGGGCCCCACCTCTCTAACCAAAATCCGACAGGGCCCAGACGAACCCTTTTCTGACTTCATTGGCAGACTCACCGAAGCAGCAGACAGAATTTTTGGGGAACATGAAAATAACAATACCCTCATATGACAACTTGCTTTTGAGAATGCTAACTCTGCATGCCAAGACATTATTAGGCCCCACAGACACAAAGGTTCCATTGAACAACTTATCCGCCTATGCGCAGATTTTGGCCCCACCTATAATCAGGGCGTCATGCTTGCCTCAGCACTAGAAGACACTCTCAAAAAGGTTCTAGATCACAATAAGGACCCCAAACCAACTTACAAACATCCACTCTCAACACTTCGTTGTTTTAAATGTCATCAGGCGGGACACTTTTCTAAAAATTGCTCCACCAACACCTCATCCACACATACACAGCCCCAAATCCACCACCCCCCACCCAAAACCGTCTGTCCCAAATGCAGGAAGGGATTTCATTGGGCCAATGAATGTAAGTCTCGCTACACTCTTGAAGGTTCCCCCATTCAAAAAAACTTCCTGCGGGGCCCTCCCCTGGCCCCACTTTCAGGCCTACAACTGACTCAGGGGACAATGGAGTCAAATACCCCAACACAGCCCGATCTCAATCTGTCTCAGACCTCTTCAAGGCGACCCCACTAGCCCAGGATTGGACCTCTGTGCCTCCTCCCCAACAGTATTAGACCATACTCTTCCAGTGCATGTGATCCCAACCAACGTCCGAGGACCACTACCCCCCAGATGTTGGGGCCTCGTGTTGGGCCGTGCATCCTCCACTATTCGGGGTATCCATGTTCACCCAGGAGTCATAGGTCCCACTTTCCAAGGCCACATCCACCTCCTCGTCTCCGCTCCTGACGGCCCCACCCTAATACCCACGTCACCCCCCATAGCCCAACTCCTACTTATTCCTCAGGTCCCAACACCCAATAACCCCTCCCTTTCCTCCCATCGTCACCCCTTGCCCCCCGGTGTTTCCCAATCATACTGGTCACAGACCATCTCTGCTCAAAAACCTATGCTCGACCTTTTCATCAATAACAAGCCCTTTCAAGGCCTTATTGATATGGGGGCCGATGTTTCCATCATCTCCTCCCAACATTGGCCTAAACAATGGCCCCTACGTCCCTCAGCCACCCACCTCCAGGGCTTGGGATACCTCCAACAACCTCATCAGAGTGCCACCCCTCTCACGTGGCATGATTCTGAAAACAATTCGGGCACTTTCCAACCCTTTGTCATTCAAGGTCTTCCTCTTAATCTATGGGGCAGAGATCTTCTCTCACAGATGCAACTCATCATGCATAGCCCTAACACCACGGTCACAAAACAGATGTTCAAACAAGGCTATCTTCCCAAACAGGGCCTTGGAAAACATTCCTCGGGCATTACCTCCCCCATTCACCCCAGGCCTCTTGTTCCCCGCCAAGGCCTTGGTTATACCGACAATCCTCCCCTCACATCACCCCCCGATCCTCAAAATTTTTAATAGGGACCACTGATCCTCCTGTAACCCATGCACAAAAAATCACCTGGCTTTCGGATGATCCTGTCTGGATTGATCAGTGGCCCATCATAGGCCCCAAATACTCCGCCCTTTTGCAGTTGGTACAGGAACAACTTACAGAGGGACATATTACCCCCAGCTCTTCCCCATGGAACACTCCTGTTTTTGTTATTCCAAAAAAGGACAATAAAGGTTACAGGCTGCTACAAGACCTCAGGGCTATCAACAAAACTATGGTCATTATGGGCCCCTTACAATCAGGTACGCCAACGCCAAGTGCTGTCCCTTTAAACACTCATAAAATCATCATTGATCTCAAGGATTGTTTTTTCTCCATTCCTCTACATCCTCAAGACCAACAGAGGTTCGCCTTCACTGTCCCTATGCCCCGTCATTCTGGACCTGCCTCCCGTTATCAATGGACTGTCCTCCCTCAGGGTATGGCCAATTCACCCACCCTGTGTCAACAGTTTGTGGCCCAAGCGATACAACCTTTCAGACAACAATGGCCTGATGTTCACATATTCCATTATATGGATGATATTCTTCTAGCACACCCTGATAAATGTACACTTCTTCAAAGTTATGCTCATTTACAAAGCCTTCTAAAAACTTGCGGCCTATGTATCGCCTCCAACAAAATTCAACTTACCGGGCTGGTGAGATGGCTCAGTGGCTTAAGCGCCTGCCCGGCAAGCGTGAGGGCCCGAGTTCGACTCCCAGAACCCACATACGAAAAAGGGGCCGGTGATATCGCTCAGCGGCACGGGCGCCTGGTGGCGCCCGAGGTCCTGAGGTCGAACCCCCGGTACCCACCAAAAAAAAAAAAAAAAAAAAAAAAATTCAACTTACCAACCCTTATGTTTACTTAGGATTTCAGATGACACACACCCATATTCGAGCACCTAGACCTCAACTTAGACTTGACACTCTTCATTCCCTTCATGATTTCCAAAAACTCCTCAGTGATATCAATTGGCTCCTCCCTTATATAGGAATCCCAAAGTCTA
Source organism: Erethizon dorsatum (assembly GCA_028451465.1). Taxonomy (NCBI): domain Eukaryota; kingdom Metazoa; phylum Chordata; class Mammalia; order Rodentia; family Erethizontidae; genus Erethizon; species Erethizon dorsatum. The sequence continues at coordinate 3,110,940 of CM051840.1, forward strand.
CACTTAAACCCTTATATGACATCCTTCGTGGTGATCCAGACCCCTCTTCACCTCGACACTTCACTCCTTCGGCCCATAAAGCTCTCCAATGTGTTCAAACTGCCATCAACAACCACATGCTTACCTTCACAGACTATACACAACCCCTCCTCTACATTGTCCTCCCTTCCCCAATACAACCTACCGCCCTCTTCTGGCAAGATGCCCCTCTTCTATGGGTCCACCTATCTATCTCCCCAAAAAGGGTCCTAAACCCTTATTATGACCTTGTGGCTCAATTAATCTTGCTGGGACGCAGACAAGCCAAAAGTTATTATCATAAAGAACCTGACACCATAATATTGCCATACTCTGATCAACAGATTACATGGCTTTTACAAACCTCAGATTTATGGTCCCTTGCACTTGCTGCCTTTCCTGGTCGATTGCTTCACCAATACCCTCACGACAAGCTTCTAACCTTCTTTTCTCATCACCCCCATATCTTCCCAAAAATTACCTCCCATGTTCCCATTGCCCATGCAACAACAGTGTTCACAGATGGCTCCTCATCAGGTAATGCTGTCTATGTCTGCCAGGGTCATGATCTGGTTGTTGTCCCTACCCCCAGACTTTCAGCTCAACACGCTGAGCTTCAGGCTATTGTCCAGGTCTTCCAAGATTTTCCCAAGGCCCCTCTCAACATATATACCGATAGTCGTTATCTAGCCACATCTGTCCCGCTTCTAGAAACTCTTTCCTGCTTTCACCACCAATCAACAACCATTCCCTTATTTACTCGCCTTCAAACACTCATTCATGCTCGTACTCATCAGTTTTTTATTGGCCATATTCGTGCCCATTCGGGTCTTCCTGGACCCTTAGCTTCAGGCAACGCACTTGCGGACCAACTATCCCGTTCGGTCTCTGTTCATGCCACATTTTCCCCTCCCCTCATTTCCCCTTCCTCCAATATTTGCCGAGCACAGTCCGCACATGACCTACATCACCTTAATGCCCATACCTTGCGCCTCCTTTTTCAATTAACTAGAGAGCAAGCCAGAGCTATTGTCAAACAATGTCCAGCCTGTGTGACCCACCTTCCCTCTCCTAATCTTGGCATTAACCCTAAGGGTCTCGTTCCCAATGCCCTCTGGCAAATGGATATCACCCACATACATTCATTTGGTAAGCTCAAATTTGTTCACGTCTCCATAGATACATATAGTGGATATATCTTTGCCTCTCTTCAATCGGGGGAGGCCACTAAACATGTCATTGCTCATATGCTTACTGCCATCGCCCACCTGGGTTGCCCCACAAAACTTAAAACTGATAATGGCCCCGGCTATTCGAGCAAAGCCTTTAAACAGTTTTGTCACTGTCTCAACATTTGTCATGTTACTAGGATTCCACAAGGCCAAGGCATCATTGAAAGAGCTAACCACACTCTTAAGCTAACCATCTCTAAGCTCTCAGAAGTGTCTTGGTACCCCACCGTGGGGTCCCCCCGCAACACTCTCAATCATGCCCTTTTTTTTTTTTTTTTTTTTTTTTTTTTTTTTTTGTGGGTACCGGGGGGATGACCTCAGGACCTCGCACGCCAGCAGGCGCCCGTGCCACTGAGCGATATCACCGGCCCCTTTTTCGTATGTGGGTTCCGGGAGTCGAACTCGGGCCTTCGCGCTTGCAAGGCAGGCGCTTAAGCTGCTGAGCCGTCTCACCGGCCCTCAATCATGCCCTTTTTATCCTTAACTTTCTCTCCTTGGATCAAAATGAACGATCTGCTGCCGACCGTTTTTGGCACCCCTCTACAGCCACCTCATTCGCCACAGCACTTTGGAGGGACCCCCTTACCAACCGCTGGAACGGTCCTGACCCCGTTCTCATATGGGGAAGAGGTTCAGTCTGCATCTACTCCCAGGCTGACCATAATGCACGCTGGCTGCCTGAGTGCCTTGTAAAACAATTTAACAAATCTACCCAGGGAGGCGCCCCTGAGGATTAATGTTTTTTCTTCACAGATGCATTCAACAATCATCTTGTATATTCTCATTATACTCCCATTGATCGGGCCAATCATCGCCATGATGTATTCACATGGACAATCAGTCATTGGGGAGACCATCAAAAATTAAGCCAGTGGACGGGCCTTGGACAACCCACCTTATCCTGTAAACTAAAGTCATACCATCACCAGACAGGCCTATTCCCCCAAGACCATCTTGAATTTTGGCACCCTGTATATACATGCCCCCTCGGTACCCGAGGCCGCGCCTGGTGTGCTGACCCCTCTCATGCCTATTGCCCAAAATGGGGATGTGAATCAAACATTGAAGAAAATTGGTGGAAAGTTCCTTCTCCAGACCCAGATATCAAAATTATCCCTAGAAGTTGCACATGGTGTCTCCAAGGAGAACAAAAGGCCAAAGCTAAATGCCCAGGGTGCAATAAGTACAAGTGCACCCCAGACCCCTGCGATAATTTCACTGTTACCATTACCAACCCTGATGACCCTACATGGTTTCAGGGGAAAACATGGGGACTACGTTTGTATTCCCCAGGGATTGATCCCATGACCTTCTTCCACATAATAAAGACAGCCCCTAGCAAGACTCATGCCTCTAAGGCCCCATCCAAACCCCATACTACCCCACCCAATATCACCTTATCCCCTCATACTCATCCTATAACCACTATCACCCTTCCACCACCCTCCCTTCCTTGCTTCACCCCTTCCTCCAGCGACCTCATTAAAATGGTCCAATCTATGGCTCTTTGGCTTAATGCCTCCCAGCCTAATCTCACTGCCCCATCCTGCTGGCTTTGCCTTCAGGCTTCTCCTCCATTCTATGATCCCTATGCCATCTCCAACGTCTCTATTATCTCATCTATGCAACCCACCACAGGACATTCCCAATCCAATCTCTCCCTTTTTGTACCCTTCTCTTCCGTCCAGGGTAAAGGCATCTGTGTAAATGGTTCATCAACAAATCAAAAAAAATGGACCCTGTCACACTTTCTATACAATCAATACATCCAACATCTACCTATACACAGAGAGCTATCATTGGCTATGCCGTCACGCAGGACTAACCCGCATCCTCTCTACTAAAGTCCTCAGAGAACAACAGGACCTCTGTGTGCTCGTTGCGGTCCTCCCTCGTGTCTCCTATCACCCTTCCACATACCCCTTTACGCTTGACCCTGACCCTAGGGATCCACCTCTAAGCCCGACTTTACTTCGCTTCAAACGTGAACTCACCACCACCGTGTCTCTTCTCGTCCTCGGTACTGCCTCAGGAATTGCCCTTGGCTCCACGGCCTTGGCCCTCGGACAAACCCAATATAACACCATACTCTCTGCTGTTGACCAGGACCTTAAAAATGTTGAAACCTCTATTCATGCCCTACAAACATCACTAACCTTCCTCTCTGAAGTTGTTCTCCAAAACAGGCGCGGCTTAGATCTTCTTTTCCTCAAGGAAGGTGGCCTTTGTGCAGCCCTCAAAGAAGAATGTTGTTTCTATACCAACTCCTCTGGCGTGGTCTTACACGCTATGGATAAATTAAAAGATGCCATAAAAAAGAGAGAGATAGTCAGAACACAGGCCTTATTCCCCAACACTTGGTTCTCAACTATTCTCCCCTACCTTGCCCTCTTCTTGGGCCCCCTTATAATCTTGGTCCTCGCTTTGGCTCTTGGTCCTCTCCTATTTAGGAGACTTATCGTCTCCGTCAAAACGGCCCTTGCTCCTGTGTGGGAAAGACCTCTCCAAGTTCATTATCAGCGTCTAGCCATGGCAGACGCTGATGAATACAAACAAGCTGAACCCTATGATGATATCGAGGCCCCAGCACATAGAATGATGGCCAAGGACGGGTAAGATGGAGTCACAAGTCACTAGCACTCTCAGGACCACCTAAGACAGAGCCCCACTCTTTGCCGGGATGCTGGCGATGCTAGTGGTCAGCTCGATGACGGGTAAGGCCTGAAAAATCAAATGCATAAAAACTAAAAAAGACTTGCAGTAACTTCCACAACCTAAGACAGGCCACATTCAGGGTCATACAAGCACTCATGGTCGGCAATATTTTCTTTTGGAGAAAAAGGAGCATATGTAGAGAGCCATGAAGGACCCAGCTTCTGAGCATGCGCTACCCCTGCCCGCGCCAATCCCGCACCAGTTAGCGGTCCCTCCCACTTCCCCCCAAAGATATATAAGCCATGGCACTTCCTCAATAAGCTCTCTCTCTCGCTCTCGCCTTCAAGCTGCATGTGTGTCTTTCATCATCCCCATACTGTCTCTTGGGTTATGCGTTCCTGCCCCTGGGAGCTCTGCTGGTCGGAGCCTCCGCGGGTCAGGACACAGTACCAAAAAAAAAAAAAAAAAGAAAAGAAAAAAAAGGGAGGAGCTAGAGAGCAAGCCTCTTCCTCTCTCTTATATTTTATGCAGGCTACCCGCCCTAGGGTAAGTGTAGCACTCACACCCATAATCCCAACACTAGACAACCAATCAATCACAAACTCTAAAAGTCTGCCCCCTTGACTGCATGAGGCTTTGGGGCGACATCTAGACACAAACCATAATACCTGGATACTCAGTCTGAGACAGGAGGATCACAAGTTAAAGTCCAACCTGGGCAACTCAGCGAGACCCTGTTTCAAAATAAAAAGCACTGGGGTTGTAGCTCAGTGGTAGAGCACTCGCCTTGCATGCACAAGGCCAGCCCTAGCATGGGAAGCAAAAAGTTTCCTGCATTCATTGATTTTACAACAGTCAGCCGGCCTCACTGTTTTATTTTCAGAGATCAATCTCAAGCTGCCCCTTCCAGCCCAGCAAACCCTCCACCAGCTCATACAGACTGACCCAATCTGTGGACCCTGTGCACCGTGCTTTGGCTTCCGCTGTCCCTATCTGGATGCCCTTCCCCTCCTCTCCATCTGCTGAGATCCCCGACCCCAGGACCCATGGGCTCCCAAGCCCAGCTCCCTCCCTGGACTGGAGCTGCTGGAGGGAAGCAGGAGCCTTACCTCTTTCCTCGCCAGGGGCTTCGAGCAGGGTCCTGGATTGATTTTGACTCGTCTCCCCTGCAACATTTCATTTTGAAAATGTCCAAGCCTGTAGGACACTTGGATTCTCCATGCCACACTCTTCTCTCCTTGCTCTGTCTTGCTGGACTAAGGTGGGCAACTGGACACTTGGCCATGACCAGGGACCCAGAGGTGCTCCGTGGTCTCTGGAGTGAACGGGAGAAGGAACAGGGCACAGCGTTGTCCTCCCGCACCCCGTCCTGCAGCCCCAGTGTGAGCCCCAGGAGGCCAAGCAGCTCTGTTCCTACTCTGCTAACTCACAGTTGCCCAGCTGCTTGGGGACCCGCTGCCAGTCAGTGTGGCCCCTGTGCCGACACCAAGGGTCCCACATCATCACTTCCTGCCTCATCACGCACAGCCCTGGAAGACAGCCCTGTCCCTGCCCTGGCCTGTGTCCCCGTCCATGCTGTACTGCTTGGGCCCCGGAGCTTCTGCCCTCCTGCTCACCCAGCCTCTCCCCGCCACATCCCTGCACATGTCACATCCTTAGAGAAGTGGAGGCCTCCACTGACCTTTCCTCGCCCCTCAGCACGCAGTGCAGCCGGCTCTCGTGACCCACTCGTCCCTGCCTGCCCCAGACTGTCCGGACGTGGCAGGGAACACCCTGCGTCCGGAACCCCTCCATCTGGGCAAACAGAGAAGACTGGTCACCTCTTCTATTGACTCTCAGGGGTGGACAGGATGTGCTCGTGTCACTGCTAGGAGACAGCAGGCTGTGGGCCATGGCGGAGGGCTGTGTCGTGTCTGTACCTCCCCACCCCGCCAGGCCAGGCCACAGGACAGGCCCACGGATGCGAGTGCCGACGGCGTCTGGCTGCCCGGAGGAGTGAATGAATGAACCGAAGGGAAAATTAATGAAAGAACAAACAGTAACCTCGCCTCCTGTGAATCTTTACTCAAATGCCACCTTCTTTGACGTTGTCCCAGGCTGCCCTGTCTCAAATGACACCTGCCCTGTCCCCCCACTCCTCTCCCTGGTTACCTGTTTCCCTAGCACTTATCACCAAGTGACATGCCCTGTGTGTCCCTTTATCTTACACCCTGGTGGGGCTGTCCTTCCCTCCAGAGTGCAGACCCATAGGGCAGGGGCTTTTGTCTGTTCTCAATTATTCCTTGTTCTCACCCACGACAGACAGGCACGGGGCTCAGTGAGGCAGCACAACCCCCAGCGGAGGGGGCGTTTGAGCTCCGCAGAAGCCCCACGCCCCAGCGGAGGCTGGGCCTGCAGGGCCCAGGACAGGAAAATCCTCGTTATCTGAAATGTCAGAGCCGTGAAGCGGGCCTCCCTCTGTTTCCCCTCCCCAGCCTGGGGGATGATGACACAGTGCCTCAGGTGGACAGGTCCAAAGGCTTTTGAAGCCACCCTGCCTTGGAGGGCCAAAAAGTGGCAAGAAGCTGTGCTTCAACCAGGCAACCACCAGCAGGACGCGGCAGCTCCAGCGGCCACATCTGTGACAAGTGCAGATCACAGTCATTGCAAGGATGCAAGGAGGTGACAGGCAGTGCCAGGTGCGCTCAGGGAGGGTGGGTCTCCCCGTTGACCCCACAACCTCTGGGGTCCTCAGCTTTTTTTTTCCAGTGCTCGGGATGGGAACCCAGGGCCTTACCCATGCTAGGTAAATGCTCTACCACTGAGCCACACCCCCAGCCACCAACTTTTAAACTATGGCTGTTTAAGCTGTGTATGGTGGTGTACATCTGTGATGCTAGAACCCTGGGAGGCTGAGGCAGAAGAATCCCAAGTTTGAACCCAGCCTGGGCAACTTAGCGACTTAGCAAGACCCTGTCTCAAAATAAAAAAGGGCTGAGGGTATAGCTGAGTGTAAAGACCCTGGGTTTCACCCACACTACCACACACACACACACACACACACACACACACACACACACACAATGGCTAGTTAAATTATGAAATGGTCAAAGCACACAGAACAGTACAGGAGTGAGCTGCCCAGTCCAGAGTGGTCTAAATGGCCACAAATGAGTCAGAACATGGCTTCGGGTTCCAGAGTTCTCTTGAGGTCTGAGGTTGGGACCTTGGGCGGCTGTCGTGCAGCCCCCTCCCCTCATTCTCACCGCCCCTCCGAAGGCGGGGCCTCGGTGAGTACCCTCACAGATGGAAAGGCGTGGCTCAGAGGGTGAGGAGACCTCCCAACTCACTTCCCAGAGGTCCCACAACCAAGGAGTAGTGGAGGAGGATTTTCTCATTACAGAGGCTCATTATTGACACGGAAAGATTTTCACAATATCTTATTAAATGAAAAAGCAGCACATGGGCCAACAGAGCGTAATTTGGAAGAGAATCATTAAATGTTAAGAGTCATCCCTAGGTGATAGGATTATGGGCCTTACAATTTTTTTCTTTTTCCTTCTGTTTATCTGCATTGTGTGTGTGGGGGGGTGGTTTCCTGGAGATTGAATCCAAGGCCTCATGCATGCTAGGCAAGCATCTACCACTGAGCTACACCTCCAGTCTTCCTCATTTTTAAATAGCACCTTTACTGAGATATAACTCACATACCCATATAATACACCCATTTAAAGCACGTTATTCAGGGCCAGGTGTAATGGTGCACGCCTGTAATCCCAGCACTCTGGAGGCTGAGGCAGGAAGATTGCTGCAAGTTCAAGGCCAATCTGGGCTACATAGAGAATTCAAGACCAGCCTGAACTACATATGTTATTTAAGGGTTTTTAGCATATTTACAGAATTATGAAAGTATTGCCATAATCCTAGGATATTTTATTTTGTTTCATTTTATTTATTTTTGAGACAGGGTCTCACTATGCAGTGCAGGCCAGCCTTGAACTCATTATGTAGCCAAGGCTGGCCTCAAACTACAGAGATCCTCTTGCCTCAGCCTCCCAAATGCTGGGAATATATGTGTGCACCACCATGCCCAGCCTCCTAAGACATTTTAGAACATTTTTACTACCGCTACAGAACACCTGCCCTCATTCCCCATTTTCCCCAATGCCTCTCCCCAGCCCTAGGCAACCACTTCCTGTCTGTTACGGAGATTTCATAGAAATGGATTCATACAATACGTGGTCTTTGCAACTACCTTCTTTCACTTAGCAAAATGTTTTTAAGGTTCATTCACAGTGCAGCATGGATCAGTATCTTATTCCTTTTTATAGTCAGTAATATTCCCTCTTATATCTATCAATTCATCAGTTCAAAGACATTCAGGTTGTTTGCGCTTTTGGACTATTAGAAATAATACTGCTATTAATTGTAAGCTTTTGTAGGAACACGTTTTTCATTGCTTGCATATACCCAGGAGTGCAGTTACGGGGTCGTGCGGTAGCTCCGTGCGTAGCTGTTTGAGGACCTGCCAGACTGGCTCCTGAATGACAGCACCGTCTTGTTTCCCACCACTACTGCACGCGGGCTGCAAGTCCTCTACACCTTTGTCAACACTTGGTGTTATCCATCTGTGTTTAGCCGTGCTCATGAGTGTGAAGTGGTACCTAATTGTGGTTTGGATCTGCATTTCCCTGATGCTAATGATGGCGAACATATTTCATTTGCTGATTGGCCATTTATACATTTTCCTGGAGAAATGCCTATTCCAATCCCAAGCCCATTGTTAAATTGGGGTATTTGTGTCTTTATTGTGAGGTTGTCGGAAGTCAAGTCTGGCTCTGCTCGTCTGCCCTCCCTCCCATAGACCCCTCACCCACGCAGGTGTGCGCCTGGCCCCCAGGGATGCCTCCAAGTGCCTTGAGTCTCGCCCCTGCTCTGGGCAGGTGAGGCCAGTACAGCGCCTGGAAAAGCAAGTGCCGCTGGGCCAGGCCTAGTGTGTGCACGTGGATGGGTGAGCATCCTCCTGATAAAACCCCAGTGGTCGAGTCATTCCTCGCCCAATCCTCTGCAGCTCACAGGGAAGACAGGAGGTTGGCTAAACGCCCTCCAGCCTCAAGGGCACCGTGCAGCCTCTGCAGCCCCCGCAGCACCACGCACCTCGCCCTGCTGGGGGATCACAGAGGGTCATCGCGGAGGCTGCCTCCGGGAACCAGCTTCCGTGCCCGCCCAGCAGGGCTGGCTCAGCTCCCTTTGCACCCCGTGCAGCCGCCTCCGCTCCCGCAGAGCGGACAGAACACCCAGAAGGGCGTCAGGACAGAAGGCAGCGTCTGGGAGCGAGCGGCCTGAAAGAGAAAGGGTCCCCGAAAAGAAACTGTGGGGGTGGAGCCCGTGCAGCCTCAGGCAAGGGGGGTGCGGAGAATGGGGAGGCCCCATGACCTCAGGGCCCAAAGAGTGGGGACAGTGCCACTTTCACATGGCCTCTCCCATCTCCCTGTCAACGTCTCAGCAATTCTGAGCCTCCTCAACAGGTTCATCTCCCAGCTTCTGAGGCCCTGCGGGGTTTAGAAAACGATATCAGTCAGCTACCTGGTCGGTAGGGGGTGCTGTTTATTGAACACCTACTGTGTGTCCTGTGTGGTGTAAGAAGTTCTGTGTGTGGGATGAGATCTCAGTCCATTCTGACAATAACCTCAGTCTTCAGATGGGGAAACCGAGGCTCACCACAGTGAATTAATACTCACCCAAGGCAGCAGGGCTCCGTCCCACCGGGCTGTCCCTGCACGGCCCAGCAGGATCACCCCAAAACACTGCCCGAGCTGGCGCTCAGGTCCTCTCCTCACTGACCCAGGTGCTCGGCTCTGGAGTCACGAGGAAGGGCACTGGATGGGAAGCTACACCCCCAAATCTCTGGGCACACATTGCAGATAAAGAAACTGATGTCCGGTTTCCCAATCAACATCCTGGATTATCTGACTGATTCTGCCCCTGTAATCGCCAAGAGGGGTAGATAAATCAGCGCTTTGAGCATGCTAAGCCACAGCCCACCCGCCAGAGAAGACTCTGCCAAGAGGAAGCCCTCCTCAGGGACCCAGCCTGCGCTGGCACCTGGCCGGCTCCTGGCCTCTTTGTGCCCAGTGGTCACGCCTGGCTGCTCCCGAGGCTGCCTCCTCCCAGCATCCCGATCACAGGCCTGCAAGCATTTCAGGGTCCTGGCATACCACCCAGAGGGGGCTGGACCCATCACACAGGGCCCCTCTCCCGCCCCCTCACGGTGAGGGCTTCAGAGCTGAGACGGGGCACTCTGACATCTTAGAGTTCCAGGGTCAGCCACCAAGGCCCAGCAGCTGTGAGCAGGGCTTGTCCTCCACCCACCGCCTCCCTTCTGCCACTCCAGGAGCAGTCGCTGGCCTGCAGGGAGGACCAAATCCCCAGGGCCAGCTCCTCAGGGGCCCGGCCACCACCTCTCACTGCTCCCCCAGCCCTCTGGGAAGCTGGCTGTCTTTCCGTCCCTGGGTGGGGTGCCGGGTCACAGGAGGAGTGGCGATTTGCCCACACGACCTGGTAGTGGTGGACATCACTCTTGGGTCTGGCTGACCCTAGAACACAGGATGGAGGTCAGGGCCGAGGGCTCTGGAACCTGGCTCCTTGGCTTCCTTGCCAGTGCCCTGGAGGCTGGCTACTCAGCCTCCCGTGCCACACCTCCACCACTATCAGACAGTCCCTGAGCACACTGCGCATTAGCTGTGTGGCCTTCAGTGAGTTTCTTAACATGCCTCTGTTTACTCGGATTTAAAACAGGGCGCTTGGTATATACACGGCAAGGGCTCGTGTGACAGTTAACACAGTCCTGTGTCCCGGCTTCCTGGCAGGTGTTGCTGCGGTCCAGCCAGGCTGCCTGTCTGCTTCAGGAGGCAGCAGGAGACACAGGTGCCAGGCGCACACCGGGCTCTGGGTTCAATCCTCAGCGCTCAAAAAGGAAAGGAGGGCTGGGGGTGTAGCTCAGCAGTGCAGCACCTGCCCAGTGAACACTAGGACCTGAGTTCAATTCCTGGTACCAAAAAAAAGGAAAGGAAAGAAGGAAGGAAGGAGAGAGGGCAAGAAGGAAGGAAAGAGGGAAGGAAGAAAGTCCCAGAAGTCACCTGGGGTAGGAAATTGAGTGGGCGGGGGACCCTAATTCACCCTATATGTTGTTTCGTCCCTTCAGAATTTTGTTACATAGCCAGGTGTGGGGGCGCATGCCTGCAATTCCAGCACTCGGGAGGCTGAGGCAGGAGGATGGCCCAGAGTTTAAGGACAGCCTGGGCTACATAGTGAGTTCAAGGCCAGCCTGAACTACATAGCAAGACCTTGTCTCAAAAAACTAAAAACAAACAAACAAAATTTTTGCTACACAGGTGTTACTATGGCACCAAAGCTGATTGCATAACCATTGCACTGAGCTGCCCTCCTTACCTGGCCTCTCGCTGGCCAGAGGTCCCAACCGCGGGTGTAGTCCAACCCCCACAGCTACAATCAGGCCAAGCAGGGCCTGTTTGTCACCCACTTCCGGTCTCCCAGGAAGGCTGCGCAGCCTCTCCTGCCAAGCATAGGCCTGCCACTGGCCAGGTGGCGGGGAGGGGTCTCTGCCCTCCACTGTCTCACCTGCAGGTGGCCAGGCTGTCCCTGCCCCGGGTCAGCTGGGGGAGCATAATGAAGAGCAGTGTGGCAAGTGCTGGTCTGGTTGAGCCCAGGGGCGCCTCCTCCCTCCTGTCCTTTAAAAGGGCAAAACGACCCGGGGGAGGAGTTGCACTGGGTTAGGGTTGTGGTCCTAGCTCAGCGACCTACCTGCCCTCAGGGCCTGTGGTTGGCACTGACGCCCAGCAGGCGGCTTGCAGCAGGCCCTGGGACTCAGAGAGGGGCGTCCATCGCACCCCTTCCTCCAGTGCCTTGAGGACCCCCATGCATCCTGCCACCTCAAGGCTCATCCTAGACATCCCAAGCCCCTTCCTGCCTTTGTCCCGCATCCGGGCCTTTGCACTTGTGTGCCCCCCGTGCCAGGCCCTTCTTCGCTGTCCCAGACCACTCATCTAGAATGGCCCCCAATCCCTGTCCTTTCTCCCTCTCCCCTTTTATATTCACAGTACTCACCGTTGCCTGAAACTGCATTTTTTTTTTTTTAAATAAGCTCTTTTGGGGAATAATTTTGGATTCACAGAAAAGTTTCGCAGACAGCGCGGAGGGCAGTTTTTCCTGATATTGACCCACTCTGACCCTGGTACGTGTGTCAAAGCCAAGCAGTGAACACCCGTGTTACCATTAGCTAAGCGGCAGGCTGGAATTGCAGTTCCCTCTCTGGATTTGCTCTTTCTCAGCTGCCTCTCGCTCTGGAGGTGAACTGGAAAGCTGGAGGTTTTCTCTCCCTCTCCCACCCCCACCTGGCAATAGACGCTGATTGGATAAGAGGAGGAGCGATAAGGGAGCAGGCAGCCAATGACGGCGAGAACTCCCTCTGCCAGGCGTGGCTCCAGTCACTGAAGACAACAACCCATGAAGGACCTGCCAATGGTGGGGAAACTGAGGCACGATGCCCCGAGGTCATACAGATGGCAGTGCCCGAGTGGATGGGCTCTAGTGCACCCCCCACGACACACTGAGCCCCCACCCCGGGTCTGCAGCTTCCTGGGCACAGCAGGTGGCTCGCCCTTCGGTGACCAGGACACTGAGGCTGCGGAGGGGCCCGATCCGCCCCCCGCACACAGCGCATGGGGGCTCCCGGCAGGGATGGAGCCAGGGCCTCCTGGCCCTGCCCAGAAGAGCATCATGGCCCACGCCGGGCACCGGCTTTGCCCGGCTTCGGAACAGAGGCGGGACTGCGGGTCACTCCGCCCCTACGCCCCGGAGCCGCACACAGAGCCGCCGGGCCCTCACCGCTGCCCGCCTGCCGGAGCCTGGGTGCGGGGCGGGAGCAGGCGGGAGAGATGTCCCGGCAGCCCCGGAAGGGAAGGGCCACCGCCAGCGCGGGACAGGGCCGCGGTCCCCGCCCCATTCATCTGCGATGCCCCAGCCAGCCTGGCATGGACCCCGGCCCGAGTAACACCCGCCGGGAACCCCGAGCTCCGAGGCTCCTCGAGGCTGCCAGGCGTGGCCGCCCCACCCGCGTTCTGGGGGCAGAACACGGCAGGGGCGGTGACAGGGGACACCGCGAGGTGGTGCAGCCTGGGGAGAAAGGCAGCAGCTCTGCCGCGAGGGAGCTGGGGGCGGGGGCGCTCTGCGCGGCTAATTAACCAGTGACCCTGATGAATCGGGCGAGGGCGCCGCTTGCTAATTAAAGGTGCGCAGTCGGCCGGGTGAGGAGGGAACCGGAGAAGCTCTGGAGCCGCCGCGGCCGGCGGGAGCTCGGCCAAAGCCCCCACTGCGCGCCCGCCTGCCGCCCGGCCCCCTTCCCGCTGCCTGTCTCGCCTGCCCACCTTGCCGGCTGCAGCCCGGCCTCTCTTCCCCCAGCCTCCCCACCAAGCCCGAAGCTCTCCGGTGCAGGTGCGGGGCGGCGCAGGGGGAGGCGGCTGCGGGACCTGCCCGCGCCCCAGGCTGAGCCTTTACAGTGCCCTTCCCACCCTCGCTCCCGGATCCCAAAGCTGAGCCTAGGAGGCCAAACAAGATGGAGGCTGGCTGCTGGGAACAAGACCCAAAGATAACTTTTGGGATCTTAGATCTGAGGCTCTGGAGGCACCCTGAGTATCACTCAAATTCTGACAGTATCTCAAGTAAGCCCCGAGCCTGCCGCCCTCCAGACACCCCGTGCTGTGTGAGAGACATGCTCCCTGCCCTTACAGTATCCCAGGCTTTTTTTTTTTTTTTTTTTTTTTGGTCTTTTTTGAGACAGGGTTTCACTATGTAGTTCAGACTGGCCTTGAAGTCACTTTGTAACCCAGGCTGGCCTTGAACTCACAGCGATCCTCCTGCCTCAGCCTCCCAAGTGCTGGGATTACAGGCGTGCACCACACGTGCACCACCACACCCGGCAGCTTGTATTTATTTATTCATTTTTATATGCAGGTACCGGGAGTCGAACTCAGGACCTTGCACTTGCCAGGCAGGCACTTATGCCGCTGAGCCATCTCAGCGGCCCTCAAACTCACTTTGTAGTCCAGGGTGGCCTTGAACTAGCAGTGATCCTCCTGCCTCAGCCTCCCAAGTGCTGGCTAGTATTCCAGTCTTGGAAAGGGACAATTGGAACAAATGATCTCTGATCCTTGGCTGTTCTGATACAGAGGACAAAAAGACCCCAAGCTGCTGGCCCAGCCCTCGGTGGAATCCAGGCAGAGCACAGCCCCCTGGCTGAGAGCACAGGCTCTGAGGCCCAGCCGCCCCTCTGCCCACGGTGACCTCCCACACGGGACTTAGTTATTTGGTGTCTCAGTTTCCCTGACTACAAAGCTGCCTGCCTGGGAGGTCGCTGAGGGTGGGTGTCTGGGAGATAACCCAGGGGTGCGCTGAGCCACGGTCCGGTCTGGCTTCAGTGTCTGCCCTGCGAGTGTCCGCCTTGTCATGGGAGTCACGGGACTCGGCCTGTGTGGCCTCTGCTCCTCAGCAGGAGCTCACAGCAGCCCTGCTGCCTGCCCAAGCCGTGAGGAGACAACCTCAAGGGAAGGGACTCCCCCTGCCTCTGAGGGCCCCAGTGTGGAAAGGAAGAGGATACACACAAACGCGGAGCCTGCAAGGCCAAGGAGCCCTTGGGGGTGGGGCGCCAGCATCCTCTGTGCAACGGGCTGGGCTGGTGCTGGTTTGGCCCAGAGCCGGACTTGCAAAACAGATTTCGAAGTATTTTCTGATTTTACTTGGAGGTGAGGTCAGCATGAAGGGCGTGGGGTGCCGACAGAGTCCACTCTGGGGCTTTGAGAAGTTCTCAGTGGTCACTCACGTCCGTGACGCTGCTTCTGTGGCTCTGGTGTCTGTCACTCCAGAGACCCCGGAAGCCCAGATGCTGTGGTTTCAGAGACCACACTGTCCATGGGTCCATCCACGTGCGCAAGGGCCTTGATGTCCCCTTCCGGGTGGCCAGGCACCACTGGGGTGAAGACTTCCCGCAGCAAGGCAATTCCAGCCTAGGTCGGCCATTGGTCCTAATACTGGGAAGCCTGGCACCAACCCAAAGCAGGTGGGGATGAGGCTGAGGCCGAGGCCGCTGGCCTTGGGGTGAAGCCTCCATCCCTCTCTCCTCAGGGATCAGGGCTCAGCCAGAGGAATGGGCCAGGGGCTGGGCAGGTAGAGCCACAAGGAAGCTTGTGCTGGCAAAGCCGGCCGCTCCTGGAAAGCCTGCCCTACCTCTTAGCCTCCCCAGGGGCCCTGCTCGCGAGCTGGGCCAAATGTTGGTCTGGGGCGCCCTCTGGTGGCGACTCTGGGTAGTGGCGGAAGCCGAAGCCGCTGGGGATTTAAGGGTGGGTGGGGCGGGGTCTTTACTGACAGAGTTGCTAGATTTCAGAGTGAACCACGCTTCCCAGTACTCAGATGGGAAAACCTAAAGGCCTAAGGGAAAAAGCGACTTGCCCATGACCACACAGCAAGCCGGTGGCTGAGCCAAGAACAGAACCCAGGGGGTTGGTATACAGCTCAATGATAAAGCGCTTGCCCAGCATACATGAAGCCCTGGGTTCAATCCCCAGAACCACAATAACTCAATAAAAATGAACAGCCAGGCGTCAGGGCACACACCTTTAATCCTAGCACTCCGGGAGGCTGAGGTAGGAAGATCACGTTTGAGCCCAGCCTGGACAATGTAGTCACAACACAAACAGTGGGATCCTGAGACGAACCTCAGTGAGAAGGCCCCGGGCTCATTTTCCAGTACTGCAATAAATAAGCTGGGCATGGTGATGCATGCCTGTAATTCCAGCACTGAGGAGGCTGAGGCAGGAGGATCACTATGAGTCTGAGGCCAGGCTGGGCTACAAAGTGAGTTCAAAGCCAGCCCAAACTGCATAGTGAACCCTGTCTCAAAAAGACCAAAAAAAAAAAAAAAAAAAAAAAAAAAAAAAAAAAAATCAATCAATCAATCTCAGAACTCCCTGTGCCCAACAGCTTTCTGGTGGTTCTCAAGGCATCCTGCCCAGGGGAGGGAAGGCTGGCTGTCCAGGAAGCGAGCTGTAGGCAGCTGAGCAGGCAACACTTCTCCCTGGCCACAGGAGGGGCCCTCATCCCCGAACCTGGGGTTACCATGTTGGCAAGGATTGGGCCTCCCTCTCTTCCAGTGTGGAAGAGAGGAAGTAACCAGCCAGTCCTGCAGGAAGCATTAGAAAGGGCCTTCCTACAGCCAGTGTCCTGCTTAATGGTGCAAACTGGGTCCCTCACCCCAAAGTTCGGGAACAAGGAAAGATATCCACCCTCCCCACTTCTGTTCAGTACTAAAGGGGCCAGCCGGGCACTTAGGCAAGAAAATGTCAGCCAGTGTGCAAAGGAAGGAGCAAAACGATCTCTATTTGCAGATGACACAATCTCTGCATATACAAAATCCTAAAGAATCCACTAGAAAAATTAGAACTAATCAATTGTAGTCTTTCTTATTTTTTATTTTTTTGCAATGAATGCTTCAAAAGTGTAATCAAGTAATCCCAGCATTTGGGAAGCTGAAACAGGAGGATCACAAAGTCAAGGCCAGGCTGGACTATATAACCAGACTCTATCTCAAAAAAATAAACAAAAAAAGTATATTAAGAAAATAATTCCATATTATTAGCATCAAAGAGAATGAGATGCTTCAGAATAAACCTAACAAAGGAAGTACAAAATTTACACTCTGAAAACTAGAAAACATTGTTAAAAAATTAAAGTTGAGGGCTGGGAATGTAGCACAGAGGCATAACACCTGCCTGGCAAGCACAAGGCCCTGAGTTCAATTCCTGGTACCAAAAAAAAAATTAAAGTTGACCTACATAAATGAAAAAATCACGTGTTCATGGATCTAAAGACCTAATTTTTTTTTTTTTTTTTTTTTTTTTTTTGAGACAGGGTCAAGCAAGTCCAGGCTGGCCTTGGACTCTCAGAGAAACTCCTGCCTCACCCTCCTGAGTGCTAGGATTACAAGTGTGTGCCACCACACCCGGACCTAATATTATTAAAATGGCAAAACTCCCACATTAGTCTTCAGTTCAGCATAAACCCCACCAACATTCCAACTTGGTTCTTTTTTCTTCTTTGGTGCTGAGGCTCGAACCCAGGGCTTGGGTTCACACACTCAGTAAGTGTCCGGCTGCTGAGCTTTAGCCCCAGGTCCGGAACCCAGTTCTTTGCAGAAACTGACAAGTTGATTCTAAAATTCATGTAGAAAGACAGGCACGGTGGTCACCTGTAATCCTAGCACTCAGTAGGCTGAGGCAAGAGGATCAAGAGTTCAAGTCCAGCCTGGACTATATACTGAGACACTACCTCAAAAAAAAAAAAATTTTTTTTGGTACCAGGAATTGCTTGTTCTGCTGAGCTATATCCCCAGCCATCAAAAAAAAAAAATTTAGGGCCGGTGAGATGGCTCAGCGGCTTAAGCGCCTGCCCGGCAAGCGCGAGGGCCCGAGTTCGACTCCCGGAACCCACATACAAAAAAGGGGCCAGTGATATCGCTCAGCGGCACGGGCGCCTGCTGGCGCACCAGGTCCTGAGGTCGACCCCCCGGTACCCACAAAAAAAAAAAAAATTTAAAGCATAATAAAATAAAATAGAATTCATACAAAAAATAAAGATACTCAGAATAGCTAAAACAATCTTGAGAAAAATCAATGTTAAAGACCCATACTTCCAATTTCAAAAATTTCTACAAAGCTAGAGTAATCAAGGCAGTGTGGCACTGCAGAAGGACGGAGATGGAGATCAATGGAATAAAACAGAGTCCAGAAATAAATCCACACATTTGTGGTCAACTGATTTTCAATAAGGCTGCGGAGACAATTCAGTAGGGAAAGGACAGTTTTTTTTTGTTTTGTTTTGTTTTGTTTTGTTTTTTAATGTGGGTACCGGGAGTCGACCTCAGGACCTTGCGCTTGCCAGCAAGCACTTGTACCACTGAGTGATATCACCGGCCCCTTTTTTTCCTTTATGTGGGTTCTGGGAGTCAAACTCAGGACCTCGCGCTTGCTGGGCAGGCGCTTATGCTGCTGAGCCATCTCACCGGCCCCAAAAAGGGCAGTATTTGAACAAATGGTGCTGAGACGACTGGATATCCACACACAAAGGAAGGAAGCTGGACCCCTACCTCACACCCTACACAAAAATTTACTCAAAGACCTAAGTATAAGAGCTAAAAGAAAACATGGCCTCAGTTATCATGGTGCATGCTTATAATCCTAGCACTCTGGGAGACTGAGGCAGGAGGATTACAAGTTCTAGCCCAGCCTGGGCAACCTAGCAAGGCCCTGTTTCAAGATTAAAAGCTTATATATGTATGTATGTGGGTATGTATTTTTTTCAGTTCTGGGAATTGAACACAAGGCCTTCACTGGGAGCCACACCCCCAGCCCTCTTTTTTATTTTTTTTTTAAGATAAAAAATTCTTGGTTCAATCCTTAGTACTGCTGGACCGGGGATATAGCTTAGCAGCACAAGCGCCTGCCTAGCAAGCACAAGGTCCTGAGTTGGATTCCTGGTACAAAAAAAAATCTTTAGTATTGCTAAATAAATAAATAAATTGATGGGCTAGGGTGTAGCTCAGTAGTAGAAGGCCCCTGGGTTCAATTCCCAGGAGTACCAAAAATTTTTTTTCTTTTTATTATAATACTGTTTGTAAAGGATTTTTTTCCCCAGTGTGGGGAATCGAGTCAGGATCTTGTGCATGGTGTTCCGGACTCTGTCTATCACTGAGCTACATCCCCAGCTCTACAGTGGTGGTCCTAACAGCAAGAGAATAAAAATAACTATGCATCCATCAGCAAGGGAATAGTCAGTTATGCCCGCCTCTGCAATGGAACCATGGAGCCATTAAAAATGATGGAAGTGCACGCCTGTGATCCCAGCTACTTGGGAGGCTGAGGCAGGAGGATTGGAAGTCCCAGGCCAGCCTTGATGATGTAATGAGACCCTGTCTCAAAATAAAATTTTTTTTCACTATTAACACTGTCTTTTATTTAAAAGTTTATCTCTAGCTGGGTACAGTGTCAAAATAAAAATTTTAAAAGGCTGGGGAATGTAGTTCAGTGGTAGAGCATTTGCCTGCCATGTACAAAGTCCTTGTTTTGATCCCCAGCACTGAAAGAAAAACAAAGTAATAAACAAATAAACTTTTCGATTAAAAGGCTTTAAAAAAAGAAAAAGATACCCGGGTGTGGTGGTGCACGCCTGTAATCCCAGCACTCGCACTCAGGAGGCTGAGGCAGGAGGATCACCTTGAGTTTGAGGCCAGCTTGGGCTACATAGTGAGCTCAAGGCCAGCCTGTACTACATAGCGAGACCCTGTCTCAAAAATAAAATAAAATAGAATAAAATAAAATGGAAAAGATAAAATTACAGTCTATGGGTGCACACCTGAGTGATAATCAGGAAGAAAGCAACTATCTTAGAAGTGGGGCTGGGATGTGGCTCAGGGTTAGAGCTCTGGTCATCTGGAGTTGCATGCCCAGTGCTGGAAAAACAAGTTGGATAATGGTCAGTGGATGGGACACAGGGAGTAGTGACTGAGCGGGGCACACAGGGCTTCTGGGGCAGCTGGCCAAGTCCTATACCCCGTCTGGTGGTTCCAAGGGTGTTTGCCTTACGATTATTCTATATGTACATTCTGTATGTTATATCTTATAATAAAAAAGGTTTTAAAATAAAGTATAATCGTTCTAATTTTTTTTTCAGTTTCCTGAGACAGTGTCTTGCTATGTAGCTCAGGCTGGCCTTGAACTCACTGCAATCCTCCTGCCTCAGCCTCCCAAGTGCTGGGACTACAAGCATGCACCACCGCGCCTGGCTAGAGGTGTTCCATTCCATACATGCACTTACAAGGAGATTGGGATGCGGAGTTCTCTTGGTTTATATTTTACTGAATACTCCAATTTGTTTTTCCCATAATAAAGAAGAATTACTTTTACAGGCAGAAAGAAGCATAAAGTGTTTTGCGGGCCTCTGTGGGAGCTGCCATCGCGGGAGCAGAGCTGTGGGTCACAGGGGCAGGAGACCCAGGCGCACTGCCAGCATGGCCCTGACCCAAGGCCCAGCCCCCACGGCGGCTGCCTGGTGCCTCGGGGGCAGCTGGTGGCAGCTGCAGCAGCACAGCCCTCCCCAGCCCCCTCCAGCTACGCTGGGAATGCATTTCTGTCTTGATGAAGGTCACCCTGCTGCTGCCTGCGTGACTGTCCTATCTGAGCAAGGAGAAGCCCTGGGCAGGAGGCCTGGGGCGTGGGGGACATTCTGGTCCTGGCTTTGCTTCTGCCAGCAAAAAACAACGAAAGAGTCCTTCGTACCTAACACAGCGAAGCACTCTGAACATGCCAGGCACACAGGCCGCATGAGGCGTGGGGCTATTTCATCCTCCTGACACCTGCAGCAATGAGTGGGATCCCCGCTTCGGGTGCAGATGGGCAAATGGAGCCCCAGGTGCTGGAAGTGGAGGCTCCGGGGGCAGCCGCTCTCTGCGGGTCAGGGTTAGGGTTAGGGCTAGGTGACCTCAGCAGGCCCTCCCAGGAGCCCGGGGTGGCAGATGAGGACGTCCCACAGCGATACAGCGGCAGGGCAGGTGCAGAGTGGTGCCCCGCGCTCCTGTTTTTGTTTTTTTTTGTTTCATCTTTTTTTTTTATGTGGGTACCAGGGGTCGACCTCAGGACCTCACGCTTGCCAGCAGGCGCTTATGCTGCTGAGCCATCTCACCGGCCCCCTCTTTTGTCTTTTTGAGACAGGGTTCCACTAGGTAGTTCAGGCTGGCCTTGAACTCACTTTGTAGCCCAGGCTGGCCTCGAACTCAAAGTGATCCTCCTGCCTCAGCCTCCCGAGTGCTGGGACTACAGGTGTGTACCACCACGCCTGGCCCACACTCCTACCTGTGAGGTGATGCTGATTGTATTGTTGTATTAATATGATGGACAGCTAAATTAGATGGGAATTTTTTTTTTAATTTTAGATAGTTTAGATGGGAATATTATAGGCAGTCGGACAGGGCTAGGCCCTCAGGGGAGACAGTGCAGAAGATGAGAACACATCAAAAACTGGCTGGAGGTGCATTTGAAGAAGGTTAAATCACCATGGCCAGATTTACATACTTCCCAAAGGAAGCTTGAGATTATTGGTGCCACTCTTGAGATTTCACATATAAACAAACCATTCTCTCATTAGGAGTGGGCCATCCTCTCCCACCCACTAAGACTAAGACTAATGCTAAGACTATAGATTATCAATAAAGGTGAATGATGTCATCCATATGCCCTTGCTACTACTGGATCAGTATTAGCTAAGTGGCTATAGTACTTGTGATCTTATTGGTTGATTATAATTTGACCCATGCTGTACCCACCTTGTGACTTTGCGCTATAAAACTTCCTTTGAGAAGTGGGTTCATTGGCAACCCACTCAGGACCCCTCCTGTCTCTCGGGAGTTATTCCTATTCCCCAATAAATTTTCCTAGTTTTTTTTTTTTTTTTTTTTTTTTTTTTGAGACAGGCTCTCACTATGTAGCCCAGGCTGGCCTCGAACTTGCAACCATCCTTTTGCCTCAGCCTCCCAAGTGCTGGGATTACAGATGAATTTTCCTACTCTTAATCTCCACTGTTCCTTAGAATTCATTCTTTGACTTCGGGGAACATGAACTTGTCGTGTCTGATATCTAGCAGGTTGGGAGTTACATATTTTTTTCCTACATCATCATAATCTGGGCAGTGCAGGTGGCAGCAGCTACAGTGGTGTCATCCCATTTGCTGCTCTTAGCTGACCTGCAGGTCTTTAGTCCCACTTTATTTCCCCTAATTTAAAGCCTGGAAGCCACACCTGTAATCCTAGCACTCTAGGAGGCTGAGGCAGGATTACAAATTCAAGGCCAACCTGGGCAATTCAGTAAGACTCTGTCTCAAAATAAAAAATACGAAAAGAGTTGGTGATGTAGGTCAGTGCAAAGCCCTGGGTTCGATCCTCAGCTACCCACCCCCACCCCCCAAAGCCTGGCGGCCCAGGAAACAGTGACAGGAAGTGGAGCGTCCGGCTCTATCCTGGGCAGCCTGCTGAAAGCTGCCTGGAGGCAGGACCAGGGCAGAGGGGGCAACGCTGCAAGGAGCTGGGCCATCTCCAGCTGCATTGTGTGCCCTCAGCAGCAGGAGAAGGGGCACGGAGTGACAATAGAGACAAGGTGCCAGGGACAGCTGCCAGGGTCTCGAGGGATCCCAACCCTCTGCTACCCCCATGGTCAGCCCTGGTCCAAGGCCACCCAAGCCCCTCATCAGCTGACACAGGAGACGCCGGACAATGGACAGCCAAGGAGGGCAAGTAACCTGTCAAGTTGTGCGGTCGGGAAGCCTGGAGCTCCCCAGTGGTCAGTTCTGGCCGTGAGGAAGAGAAAGAAGAAGAGAACACACAGGGCACTCGAGGGAGGGAGGGGTCAGGGGGAAGTAAGGAGATTCCCAGCTGTGCCTTACGAAGGACTTGACTCGTCAGTTCACCTGTTCTCTGTGTGCCCATTGCTCTGCTGGCCATTGAGGGCTCCACGGTAAGCAGTGCTCATCTTCCACAGAACTCACAGCATAGCAGGACAGGATGGAAAGGGCAACTGAGGCTGTTGTTTGTTTTTCTGAGACACTATGTAGTTCAGGCTCAACTTGAACTCACTATGTAGGCCAGGCTGGCCTTGAACTCATCGTGATTCTCCTGCCTCAGCCGCCCAAGTGCTAGGATTAGAGGCATACACCACCACGTCTGGTGACTGATTTTGAGGTGCTGCCGATTGAACCCACTGAGCTCCATCCCAGCCCTTTTTAAATTTTGAGGCAGTAGCTAGGTGTGGTGGTGCACGCCTGTAATCCCAGCACTCGGGAGGCTGAGGCAGGAGGATTGCTGTAAATTCGAGGTCAACCTGGGCTACATAGTGAGTTCAAGGCCAGCCTGGACTACATAGCGAGATGCTGTCTCAAAAAAAAAAAAAAAGGGTACGAGGATGGGGATGCAAAGGCTGTGGGTTCAATCCCCAGTATAAGACAGAGAATCGATTTAGGAGAATGAACAAAGGAACTAGAATGGCTAAGTAAATTATTAATAGCCTATTAGAGAGCCATTAAATAACTTTAAAGAAAATTTCACAGCTGCAAGGAAACGCTCAGGACAGTGCAGTGTGGGGAAAACCCGCGCAGGGTCACAGCCGCAGGCAGGCACGGCAGACGGGGCTGCCAGAACTGGACGGGAACCGCGGGCGGCTCGGGGGTGCGGGGTGATGGATGGCTTTCATTTTCTCCTTTCTACCTTCCTATAGTTTCCAGATTTTACAATGAGTATGAATTGCTTTTATAATTAGACATAAAACAAAGGAGGATAATTAGGGGCCGGGGCTGGGTGGGCGGCACTGAGAGCTGCTGGCCGCTGCCCACCCCTGAACCCATCTTCTTCACCAGCAGCCCAGCCCGGTGCGGAAGCCACCTCGGCGCGGGGTGCACCAGCCACCTCGGTGGCGGAGGAACCCGCGATGGGCCTCCGGAAGGTCACTGGTAGGCCGTAAATTTCCTGGCTGGGACGCTGCCAGGATGCACATTCCGCATCTACTGCATAAGAGAGGCCATCTCTGTTCCTCACTTTCTTCTTTTTGTGGGGGCAAGTGGGGTGGGGTGGGGCGGTATCTTGCTATGTAGTCCAGGCTATGTAGCCTAGCCTTGAACTCACCATCCTCCCGTCTCAGCCTCCTCAGTGCTGGGATTACAGGCGTGTGCCACTGCCTGCCTCTGTTCCACGCTGTGGGAACTGCTGAGTGCACGGAAGGCCCAGGAGAGAGCCCTGGCCCTCCTCACTGGTGCTCCGGCCCTGGGCAGGCTCTCAGCACCCCCCTGTGGAGGGCTGTTCCCGGGCTCCCAGGTCTCCCTGGGCCTCCGACCTGAGCACCCTGTGTTTCATCACTCTGGACACGATGGCCTGAGGGCTCTGCTCCCTGCCTTAGAAAAGCCATCCGAGTTCATCCTGAAGCAGGCCTGGGGAAAGGACCTTCCCCCGGGGGGCCAGCACCTTCTCCTGCCGCCCCAGATGGAGGGAGAAGCCCAGATGGAGGGAGGCCAGGCTTCCAGAGAAGGGGCTCCCTGCTCGCCAGAGCTGCCTGAGGTAGGCAAGTCCCCAGGACTTCCACCAACACCCCCTGCCTGCCTCCCGGGCTATTTCTGCAGCAGGCCACCCCCGGCCCACCCTGAACCCCACGGTGGCTGCCCTTTGCACAGTGCCGGGGTCCTCCTCCTCCAGATCCTCCAAAACTGGGGTCCTCAAAGAGGAAAGGGAGACTGAGGCAATGACTTTGAAGTCCTCCCTGAGCGTGAGTCCCCTTGCTCAGGGGCCAAGGCCCTGTGCCGTGACAGCCCGTGGGCCTGCAGATGTGGCTGCAGGGGGCAGGGGTGCTGTCCCCAGGGCTCATCACCAGCCTGAGCACCTGTCCCTGCACCGGGTCCCCTTCCTGCTGCCCACACAGCCTGGGATCTGTCCTCGCCTCCCTAGGCACTGAGTGAATCCTCTGAGCACAGAGCCAAGTGACCTGCTGAGCTAAGGCAGCAGGGCAGAGATGGACTCTGGGGCTGCCCTGCAAAGTCCAGGTCCACCCGGCCCCACTGGCCATAGTAGAGGGCTGGGCATGTGGCCACCACTTGGTGCTTGGCCCAGCTGCCAATTTAGTTCTTGTGATGAAAGCTGGGGGAGACTTTGTGTCCCCGGTTCCATCCACACAGCAGACCCCATTCCTTCTTCCTGCTCCAGCTACACCCTCCCCAGCAGCCTGTGTGGCCAGCGTCTGAAGCACCCCACCCAAGAGCTCCAGGCCAAGGAAGGGGGCACCCCATCTTCCTTGCTCCAGAGGGCTACCGACAGTGGTCCTTGGGCCAGTGGCCACACCACCCCGGGAGGAAAGACCACGTAGTGACACGCTACAGAGGCCCATTATGGGACCCAAATGGGGTGGTGCAGAGCTGAGGGAAGAGGGACACCAGGCCCTGCCTGAGGCTGGGAAGGACGGAAGAGAGATCAGCATGGCTAGAGCTGTGCTCTCCAATGGGTACAGAGGCAAGCTCAGTGTGGGCCGTGTGGGAATTTTATTTATGTATGTATTTATTTTTGTAGTACTGGAGATTGAACCCAGGGACTCTGAGCTAACACTCACTCCCATCACTTTTTTAAAATTTTATGTTGAGACAGGGTCTGGCTAAATTGCCCAAGCTGAGCTCAAACTTGCAGTCCTCCTGACTCAAGCTTCCTCAGTAACTGGGATTATAAATGTGTGCCACCATGCCTAGTTCACATGGGGAATCCTAAAGTAGCCACAATAAAAAATAAAAAGAAATGGGGAACTAATTTTAATAATGTTTCATGTAACCCAATATGTCTAAAATATTATCACTTCTACCTGTAATCAATCAGTATAAAATTATCAATGAGATCATCTACATCCCTTCTTTGTACTTTGGCTTCAAGATGCAGTTTATTTATTTATTTATTTTTGGTACCAGGAATTGAACTCAAGCCCTCATGCTTGCCAGGCAGGCGCTGTGCTGCTGAGCTATATCCCCAGCCCTTATTTATTTATTTTTAAAGCAGTGGCAAAGTTTATTCAAGAAAGCAAAAGTGAAGAGTGAAGGAGAAACTGGCTGCCTTACTTTTCTCTTTGCTGAGACAAAATACCTGACACCCAAAGTTAAATAGGAAAAGGTTTATTTGACTCACAGTTTGTAGAGGTTTCAGTCCATAATCAGCTGGCTCCAAGGCAGGGTGGCATCGCAGAGGAGAACAGTTTGTGTCCCGCAAAAGCAATAAGGGGCCTGAACAGCGTCTTTCTGCCCCTTTTATACCTGTCTAGGCTACCCGGATTAGGGCAGTGCCAAACCAATCAGTGGACTGATTCAGTAATCACCCACCCTTAATCCCAGCATTGCACCATGAATCAATCAATCACACACTCTAGATCCAGCCACCTCTGAAAAAGCCCCACCTATGACTACATAAGGCTTTGGGGGGGACATCTAGACATAAGCTGTAACACTGCCTCTGCAGAGTGAGCTTGAGTTGAATAAAGAGAAAAAGAGGGTAAGAGCAAAGATGAAAGTACGCGCCACGTCTGGGAAACAGCGTGGGCTGTCGTGGGAAGTTACAATAGCTTGCAGGTGTATTTTAAATGGACAGCACATCTTGACCTGGACTGGCCCCGTTTCCAGAGCTTAGCAGCCCCAGCTGCTGGTCTGGACAGCGAGGGACTGGAGCGTGGCGAGTGAGGGGGAGGCACTGTGAGATGAGCTCAGGGGTGGACAGGGGTCACCTTGGATTTTACTCCAAGATCTGTGGGAAACCAAGGGCGGTTTAAGCAGGGGCGGGTGCGACCCACTGCTGCCCCTAGAGGCCAGCTCTGGGCTGCTCGGAGCAGGTAAAATTGGCTGCCACAGAGATGCCAGGTGAGGGTGAAGGTGGCCACTGGAGGACAGCACTGCAGAGCTGCAGGGAATGTGAAGAGACTGTGGGGAGACAAGGACTCAGGCACACGGGCTTGCTTCCTTGTCTTTGACCAAAATTCCACCCAAGTAACCCTGTCCCTGCAGCTGCCTTTCTCCCAGGAGGGTTTGCAGTTACCATTTAACAAACCTCAAAAAACCCAACTGGAAAATTTTGCCAAAGGCCTAGAACTGAAATATCTGCTGCTCCTGTTTCTGAGAGAAGCCCTGTATTTCTAAGCAAGAAAGAGAAATCCTGTAGATTCTTAGCATCACGCAGGGACTAGGTGGTCGCTGGGGTCAGCCTGTCTGGGTGTGAATCCCTGCTGCCCCTCTAGCAAGCTGTGTGACCTTGGGTGAGGTCCTTAGCCCTTCTGGCCTTCTGTGTCCTCATCTGTACACAGAACACCGATCATGATGGGCCGGGGCTTTAGCTCAGGGGCGCAGCGCCTGCCTGGCAAGCATGAGGTCCTGAGTTTGATTCCCAGTACCAAAATAAAAAGACACCAATCATCTCTGTCTCCCAGGTGACCGGGAAAGGTAAATGGCTCTATACCCGTAAATGTGCGTAAATGCACAGGCAGCACTTGTAACACGTTCTGTGGGGTTTTGTTTTGTTTTGTTTTGCTTTTGAGCCAGGGTGTAAGTCATTATATGGCCCAGGCTGGGCCCGAACTTGCAGCTTTGTGTTGTTACTATTATTAGCACATGAAAACATTGAGATCTAGGATAGGAAAGGACCTGTCCAGTGTCACAGCAAATCTTAGGCACAGCAGGAAGCAGAATCTAAGTTTCTAACTCCTGCCTCTTACACAGAGCGGCCACTCAACTGCACTGGCTGGCTCTCCTTTCACTGGACGCTTGTCGCCTTCTCACCACGGCTGGGCACCTGGCCAGCAGCTTGGGGACATCGCGAGGTGGCACGAGCCCCATCTCTGCAGCTAGAAGGCTCTCCAGCTCTGCGGGAAGTGGAGGGAAGGCTCAGGGCACACACATCCATGGGCTGATCGCAGAGCAGTCAGAACAGCTGGCCTAGCCGGGTGGGGATGCATGCCTGTGATCTCAGCACTCTTGGAGAAAAATAAAAAATAAAACTGGGTGGGGGGTGCTGTGGATGTCACTCGGTGCAAAGGCCCTAGTATTGGAAAAACAAAACAATGAAAGAAGACAAAATAAATCATAGCTGGCTGAGAACGGGAGACCCTGGGTGAGTCCTGCCTGCCTACCGTGCTCTGCGATGCAGGCAGAGGGCTTCACCTCTGACCTCAGTGCCACAGTGGCGCTGGCCGTGTGGTGACGGGGGAGAAGGGACCGACTGTCATCCAGCCTGGAACGTGGCCTCCCCTTAGCAGAGCCACAGGCAAACTGGACCACATACTCTCGTGTTTCAAACAGAATTCCTCATCGTAGTAAAGCTATGAGAGTACCAGACATCACCGTACCTCACAGCCCAGTAACAGTCGCAGAGAAACTTCGGGGACCTGCAAAGACTGAAAATTGCTACTCTGCCAGGGAGGGCCTTTAAAACCAAACAACGAAAGGTGTTGGAAAACTAGATATTCACTGCAAAAAGAATGAAATTGGGCCCTTACACCACGTGTTAGGCAGTTAGACATTGGCAGGCCTGAGGGTGGATGGGGGGGTCCAAAAGAGCGTGCATTGCCAGTTAATTAAAGTAAGACGTCAGTGTATAATACATTTATCATCATTTCTTAGGTCTCACACCCAAAGTGATCCCTCAGAATGCAATGACATCTTAAGGTCACACATCGTGCACATTCCAGGCCACCTGGCCATCTAGCTCCAGAACAAGGCACACAGCATTCCTGGCTGACATAGCCTACAGCCCGATGAAATCAGGGAAGGAAATGTTCTTTAAAGATCGTCCTGCCTTAGGCTGGGACTTGGTTTAGATTAAGAACTTATCTTGTGTAAGTTTCTCACATGATGAAAGCCCCTGAGGAATCACTGTCCATCTAATAGGGACAGGAAAGACATTCTGCAATTCCTAAGTAACTCCTAAGTGAGATGTTGATAAGCATCATAATCACCCCAGTTCCCCAGGCCCCAAGAATAACTCCTGGGTGCATAAAAATGTATCTGAACTCGCACTCAGTGCAGACACCTTCGTGGCACTGCCCACCTTCTTGCTTGAAGGCGTAACTCTCTCTCCATCTACTTTAGGATAAATCCTTCCTGCACTTCTGCACAGCCTGTGTGTCTTGACTGAATTCCTTCATCAAGGGCCCAAAAAATGGAGGACCAAGGAAATGAGGGACCATTCCTCCCTGCATCAAGACCCGACATCTTGGTAACACACATACAAAAAAAATCAACCCAAAATGGATTGAAGACTTAAATATAAGACTTGAAAACATAAAACACAAAGAAGGGGACTAGGGGTGTAGCTCAGTGTGGAGCATTTGCTTAGCATGTGCAATGCCCTGTGTTTGACCCCCCCAAAAAATGTATGCTATGCTTGAATTTATTGGTTTGGTACTCAGGGGTGGGGGAAAAAAGCACAGTACAGTAGATGGTTTTTATAAGGGCAGTAAAAAGCAAGCCAGAGAACATCCAGGACTGTACTGTGTTTTAGAGCCAGCCACTAAGGGGCGCCTTTGGGTCAGGGGCCTGGTCAGTTTAGCCCAGAACCCTGGATTCCAATGACAAAAACAATACCCAGCCCTTCTCAAAGAACATTACAGCTGCTTACTGCATCCCATCCTCGAAGCTTTTATTAGAGACAATAACTACATGTTTTGGGTCCTTTCGGTTCTTCCTCCCAAACAACCCCTCTTCCAAGAAAGAAAAACGAAAACAAACCACCATCCTGACCAGACACCCTGTCACACCCTGTCGCCTCCCGTTCCCTGCTCTCGCCCGAGCTCCTGGGTCACTAGAATTTGGCGCTGCACTGGTACTGTAGCTTTCTGGGCCTCATGACAAACAGATGCCCTAAATCCCACTCTTCCTATGACCACGTGGGAATCAGGCTCTGCGAAGCCATGGCCCGAACCAGACAGTGGTAGAGATGTAGAGAAGAGAAAGTTCAGAATAAACTGAATTAATTAAACCCACTGACCTGAAGCTCACAGAAGCCTAGGCCTGGGGCTTTGGTCTCTTCGCAGGCCTCTGTGTTTCCTTCGCTGTTTGCCATGGCCCAAGTCTCCAACCTACTCTTTCTTTCCCATCCTCTGCGATCCGGCCATTTTTGCTCCTCCCTCGCCCGGCTCTGTGTCTTTTGTCTGCCTCAGGTCCAGCCCCACCCCCGCGATGCCCATTTCCTGCCACCCATCCCCTACCCACTCTGAGTCTCTACCTGAAGGCAGCTGGGCAAGGGTTTTTCACCTCTATCAGGAAGGTGACAGGGCCAGCGGGCCCTCTCCCCCCTCCTCTGCTGAGGAGCCCCTCACTGCACAGAGGACCAGACCTGTGGCTCAGGCCAGGCCACATGGGCCCACCCTGCCTGGAACTGGCTCTCCCGCCCATCACCACCCCCATGGCAGGGTCTCAGGCCTCCAACAGTACCCAAGGGCCTGGGAGGCCTCCTCAGTCCTGGGTGAGCACTGGTTTCCTGATGTGTTTTTGTTTTTTGGTTTTTTCGGATGTGTCTTGCTATGTAGTTCGGGCTGGCTTTGAACTCACTATACAGCCCATGCTGGCCTCAAATTTACAGTGATCCTCCTGCCTCAGCCTCCTGAGTGCTAGGATTATAGGCATGCACTACCACACCCAGCCTGGTTTCCTGCTGAAGGCTGACCTGAGGAGTTCCCCTTCATATTCCCAATCCCACCAGTGTGTGATTGCCAACCCCCGTCCCAGACACAAAGGGGCCTCCTGGCCTGCAGCACCTCTCTCGGGGCCTCAGTTTCCCAGCCTAGAGGACCTTGTGCCTCTCAGCTCAGGCATGATGTGCTCTGCTCACAGTACAGCAGCTCTTCCTGAAGATTTTTCAAAGAAGTCTTTCAAGGAAGAAAAAATGTAATAAAAAGAAGCCTTTCCCTGGCCTCCAGGCTATTTACAATGGCAGTTAAGCAGGAACTAGAGGGGTTTTTACTGTTTTTGTTTTTGTTTTTTCAGTACAGGGGCTGGAACCCAGGCCCCCCCCACCTCACATGCTAGGCAAGTGCTCTACCACTGAGCTACATCCCCCAGCCTCTTTTATTTTTATTTTGAAACACATTCTTGTTAAGTTGACCAGGCTGGCCTAGAATTTTCAATCCTTCTTCCTCAGCCTCCTGACTGGAATTACAGGTGTGTGCAGAAACTAGATTCTGAGCTGGAAAAAAAAAATAAAAAAGAAGGAGGAGAAGGAGAAGGAAAAGGAGAAGGAGAAGGAGAAAAAAGAGGAGGAGGAGGAGGAGGAGGAGGAGGGAGAGCAGGGGAGGAGGAGCCCTCTACCTAAAGGCCTCGAGGGGCCTTCCCTCCTGTCCCTTTCTCCTCTCCTCTCTAAGCTTCTCGTCTCCTCACCCCTCATGGCGTGACAGAAAGGCTTTTTAGTGACAGTGGCCTGCTCATGATGCTGTGTACTTGCAGTCCTGCCTTCCCCACCTCCAGGAGCAGCACCTGGGTGCTGGGTGAGGACCCTGGGGACCCAGGCTGGACGGCATCGCCACCCTGGCCGCAGCTGTCCCATCTCCTCCACCTGGCTGCTCGCAGCTGTGGCAGGCAAACAGATGTCCCGCCTGTCTCCTACATTCCCACCTGCCAAGCGCCTCCCAGCGGGTAACAGCCAGGACAGATGTCACAGCCCCCCACCCAGCCCTGGACGGCGGCCTCAGGGCCAGGGCTCCGGGACACACACCCCATGACTGCTTGTGGGTTCCGGGGGGACAGGGCGCGAGGCAGTAAGGCCCATGGTGATGGTGACCACTATGAGGGCTCCTGAGACACTCCTCTTGCTCCTGGCTAGAGACCAAGGTAGTAATGTGCTTCCCATCACCCTTCCAAAGTCCAAGGGAAGCCAGTGCCTTCGTGGGATTCTCTGGCTCTGGCCCACTGACTCAGGAATGAGTTGCATCCACCCCAGGGCACAGAAGCACTGGGGAAGGAACCCAGGGGTGCTCTCTCACTGAGCTACATGCTCAGCTCTTTTTTTAAATTTTATTTTGAGACAAGGTCATGTCAAGTTGACCAAACAGAGCCAGGTGTGGTGGCGCATGCCTGTAATCCCAGCACTCGGGAGGCTGAGGCAGGATTGCTAGCCTGGGCTACAAAGTGAGTTCATGGCCAGTCTGCACTGCATAATGAAACCCTGTCTCAAAAAACAAAACAAAAACAAAAACAAACACTGGATATATCATGTATAGGTACAAATTCCCTATGATGAATGTGATCATTATGTATATCTAAACTGTATCAATAAACTTAATATAAATGAATAATTTAAAAAAAATGGCCGGTGAGATAGCTCAGTGGTATAAGCGCCTGCCTGGCAAGCACGAGGTCCTGAGTTCAACTCCCGGAACCCACATACGAAAAAATGGGTCGGTGATATTGCTCAGCGGCACGGGCGCCTGCTGGCGTGTGAGGTCCTGAGTTCGACCCACCAAAAAAAAAAAAAAAAAAAGTTGCCCAAATAGGACTCAAACTTGCAATTCTCCTGCCTCAGTCTACTGGGAATGCAGGCATGTACTCAGCTTCAATAAACATTTATTCAAAGCCAAGCTCTGGGTTAAAGAGAGAGAAACAATAAAAAGGATGATGTGGAAATACATGGTTTGTATGTGATGCCAAGTGCCATAAAGCACAGTGTGGCATGAGGAGAGGCAGAGACCAACAGCCGGGCAAGGCCTCCACAGAGGACCCTGCGCTAAGACCTGGCTGATGAAGAGTCAGCCTAGGAGGCCACTGAGCAACAGGGAGTGACATCAAGGAGAGGCCAGCCAGACACCAGGTAAAAGGAGAAGCTGGGTCATGCAGGACTGTCTGACAGATGGGGAAACTGAGGCACGGAACCAGTTACCACATAAGGCTCTGCAGCCAGTTGGGTGTTGTCTTTCTAACTGCTGCTTAATTCAGGCACAGCCCTTCATTCAAATGGTCCTTAATCACCGTGTACGGGTGGCGTGCCCACCCGCGTGTGTCCCAGGGCAGGGGCTGCATCCTACACACCTGGAGGCTCTGGGTGCCTTGATGGACATGGCCCGACCGGACCTGGGCATCTTGGGCACGGAGGCCCGGTCCCGGCAGGAGCTCAGATGCTGCCTGAGGCTGCACGGCTCCTGAGTGCTCACGGGTCAGGTAGGCTCAGGTCGGCCGCAGTCGCACCTCCTGGGTACCCACTGTGCTTTCTGGTCCTCACTGCCAGCTACGCTGAGAGCACTGTGTGCCCCCAGAGGGGCCTGAGCCAGCTCCTCACATAGCGAGGTCCACCTCTAATTCACATCCCTCTTGCTTAGCGCTAGCTCCAACCGCGCTGGCGCCAGCCTCAGGACGTCCCGCACTGCAGAGGCTTCGCTTGCCAGCTCGCCTGTCTACCTTGCCAGCGCCTGGGAGGAGAAAACCCACCCCAAAGCAGGGAGCTGGCAACCACACATCAAGATGTTCTGAGAGCCTGGCTGGGGGAGGGGCTGCTTTATCAGCCCTCACAGAGGGGCGAAACCACAGGTGCCGGATGTGGCAGGTGTGAATGGGAGAGGAAGCACAGGGCCTGCAGCGGCGGGTGACATCCCGCCTCTCCTGGTGTCACGGCACTCCCACTGTGACGAGGGGACCTGAGGCAGAGGGGCAGCAGCCTCACTTTCCCTTCTGCGAATGTCAAAACATCCTTCCCAAAATGGGTATAGCTGGGGTTAGGGTTACACATGCCTGTGATTCCAGCACTCAATACATAAGAGGCCGAGGCAGGAGGATCAGTGAGAGTTCAAGGCCAGCCTGGGTTACATAGTGAGAACCTGTCTCAAAAAACAAAATCGATAACAAAATAATGGTTGCTGGCTATGGGGCACATCAAAATTCCACAGCCTTAGGATTCCAGGCCTAGAATTTTCAATCCTCCTGCCTCAGCCTCCGAGTACTGGGATTACAGGCTGGTGCCACCACACCCAGCTAATATAAACTGCTTTTTAATGCTGTGGCAAGGATTTAATGAAAAAGGTCTGCACAGGATGGAGAGCTCTGTATGGCCCTGGCTGGCAGGAGCTGACAGCAGGGGTTCCTGAAGCCGAGGGAGGGAGTCAGACACCCCATGCACTGGCGGACCCCCCTCTGGCTCCCTCCTTAAGGCAAAAAATGCTGGTCCTCAGAGAGGCGGGTCCTCTGCCTGAGGCTTTGAGATGGGCCTGAAAACCTTCCCACACTGACAAGCCCTTCCATCTGAGAGAGAATTGATTTCTCTGACCCAGGGAGTGGGTGGAGCCATGCTGGTAAGTTGGGGAGACAGCTCCGGAGCCAATGCACTGAGAAAGCAGAAACCTCCCTGCCTCTGCCTCCTGGTGTCCTCGGAACACAATCCTCAACTCACAGGGAGTGGGAGCAGTGGCCTTGAGGAAGGAGGGGACAGGAGCAGGGAAGGCCGGTGGGGCCTGTGCCCTCCCCCACTGCCCACCCTGGACAAGCTAAGAAAAGCTATGAGGGAGAAAAACCGCCAAGCTGGGCAGCTGCTCCCACTGCACACCCCAGGCCCTTCCTTCCCCAGCCGGCTGCCCCAGGCAGATTAGCGCGGCTCCGGAAAAGCAGGCCCGACGTGGCAGGGCTGCTGCTGAGTCAGTGCCCTACCTGGCAGGAAGGCATTCATAAAAAATGACACCTCCCCCAACCAATGTCCCCAGCCACACAGCCTTGGGCTCCAGCCCCTCCCCCTCCCATCCCTCCGTGAGGAGACTCGGGCTCCTTCTCCTGGGACCAAGCGAAAGGAGCCAGCTCAGCCCCGGTGCATCTGTGCGGGTCGTCCGCCCCCGAGGACCAGAGGAGTGAGTGGAGGAGCAATGACGTCCTCCACTCAGGAACCAGGGCTAGCGACTGGGGGGCTTCCACAAGGCTTCCACCGGCACGGCTATGAGAGCCCTGGGCATTCTTGATGCTCGGGTTATGTGTAGACAGCGGAGGGCTCCGGGACATCGGGCTGGATACAGCAAGGCAGAGACAACTAGGTCCATTCTCCACCAAGGACAGCAGGCCCACAGAGGGGAAGTGTCTTGCCCTGTCACGAGTCCAAAATGCAGATAACATCAATGAAGCCTGACACGCTCCGCTCTCTGACCTAGGGGATGAAATGCAGGTTGCTCTCCAGAGGAAGCATCAAGTTCCCAGAAGAATCCAGTTCCCAGCTGCAGCCCTGCCTGTCTGGACCCTGGTGACCTCAGGCCTTATCCTGCTCCCCCTTGCTCTCCTTCAGCTACTCCAGCCTCTGTGCTATTCAAACACACAAAGCATGCGCTGACCTCAGGGCCTTTGCCAGTGTCACTCCTGTCCTCCACATATTACCTGTCAGACCAGGTTCCCTGTCAGCTGCTCAGAGAGCCATTCCCTGACACCCGTAAAGCCCTCCACACACTGTTGCCCACCGATAGTTCCCACCCTAATTCATACGACAAGTTCATTACATATCCCCTCCCCTCACTGAACTCAAGGCCTTTGCACTGAGCTACATTCCTAGTCCTTTATTTTTTATTTTTCTGTTTTGAGATAGGGCCCGGCAGCCAGGCATGGTGATGCATGCCTGTACTCTCAGCACTCAGAAGCCATGAGTTCGAGTCCAGCCTGAATTACGAAGCAAGACCCTATCTAAAAAGAGAGAGAGAGAGGGCCTGCCTAAGTCCCTTAATTGCCATTCTCCTATCTCAGCCTCCCCCAGTGCTGGGTTTACAGACCTGCACCATTGGGCCCAGGTATTGTGTACTCCTTTCCCCACCCCACTGTCCGTCTCCCCAGGCAGAGTAAATCTATAAGGGCTCTGCATCACCATGGCACCCCAAGGCCTCCGTAATATCTGCTGCATGAGCGACTGAATGGCTTCGGTGTAAACAACCAGAACCCCTCTGGCTGGCACCCTGCGGCCCTCTGAGCTTGTCTCTCCTGAACACAAATGAATAAAAGAGGCATTCTGATCACAGAGGCAGTGACCTCGGTGGCGTGGTCAGAGGGCTGCAGGTGAGCTACCCAGAGCCAGGCCTGCTCTTGGCAGATGGTACATTTTGTAAC
The DNA here is from genome assembly GCA_028451465.1 of Erethizon dorsatum. Taxonomy (NCBI): domain Eukaryota; kingdom Metazoa; phylum Chordata; class Mammalia; order Rodentia; family Erethizontidae; genus Erethizon; species Erethizon dorsatum. The sequence continues at coordinate 3,146,543 of CM051840.1, forward strand.
ACACTCCATGAACAGCCATCATTTCTGTTCTCCTCTGTACCCTCAAGAGTGGCAGAGGTCCCCAAACACTTGCTACTTTATGAGAAAGGTTTTGCTCTTCTGGGCAACCTCAAATGAGCATGTCCAAGCACCTCCCAGGACTCCAACTCCACTGGAAGCCAAGGCACCTGGGCAAGGTGGCGCACACCTGAAAGCCCAACTACCCAGGAGGCTGAGGCAGGAGGATGGCAAAAATTAGTCCAATCTGGGCAACTCAATGAGATCCTGTCTCAAAATAAAAAATAAAAAGAGCTGGGGATGTAGCTTAATGGTAGTGCCCCTGGGTTCAAGCTCCAGTGCTGCAAAACAAACAAAACCAAACCATTGGCCAACATGCTTGCTTCCTAGACTCTTGTAGTGGACTCTACTCAAGGGACCTGGAGAGGAAGGCAATGCTTAGGTTCAAAGCCACTCAACCGCCATTGCCGGTCCATCACTAAGCGCTGACTGAGCACTTACATGGGCTGCCCCAGACAGTCCTGTCCTTGCCACCTCAACTCCCTCTCCAGCAGGGAAGCAGCCAGGAGGGCAGGGCTGAAAGGCAGCGTGAGTCCTGCCCCTCTCCTGCTGCACATCTGTCTGCCCTTGAGGACCTAGTCCTCAGGGTCACCGGGAGGGCTCTGGCCCTGACTGGCTCCTTGGCCTCCCCTTTTGCCGAGGCCACTTACCCAGGACACGAACATGCCATACTCCTCCCTGCGAAAGCAAAGTCACTGAGCTGTGCCACCCTCCCCTGCCTGCTGCCCTCTCTCCTGCTGGCACCTCCTGGGCTGAGTCAGCCTGGGCTCCTGGGTGCCACATGCTTCCTCCAGTGGGCATCCACCTCCTTGCGGCAAGGCTCCGTGAGCCCAGCATAGAGTACACACAGCCTGGCATAGCGAAGCAGAGGAAACCAGGGCCAGGCTGTGTTCTCAGGTTACTTTGACCAGGACCAGATTTCATAGGGGTCAAAGGGCAGGGGGCAGAACCGAGAGGAGACTACGCAGTGCCAACAGTGGTGGACCAGAAGGGTGCCACAGGGGCAGGAATCCAGGGGTGGGCAGCTGGAAATCAGGAAGCAACAGACACCTGACCAGTTAGCTAGATGCAGACTGTTACACGGGCCTTTGGGCAGCCTACAGAACCTCTCTGAGCCTGTTTCTTCGTCTGTACAGTGGCGATTATTATAGACGTCACTCAGGGTTGCTAAAAGCAGTAAGTCAATGAATATAAAGACTTTAATGCAGTGTTTAGCATAAGGTATCATTCAGTACATTTTAGCAACTGTTATTGCTACTCATAGAATGCCATGCTGAAAAGGTCTTCGGGGATCATCTAAATTCCTGCGTTATAGTTGGGGGAAGAGTATGGTCTTGCCAGCACCTTCTGGTGGGGCCTTGCAGCAAGGAGTACCAGGTCAACAGGGTCCCCTGCAGGGCTGCTAAGTGGAGCTGGAAGGCGCTGCTGGGATCAGCTGAGGGGCTGGCAGGATTCCAGCCTGGGGCTCCTGGATCTAGAGCCCGACATACTCCTAGTGCCTAGGCTCTGTTTCAGGCAAAATCGTCAAGCATGTTTTAGGATCGGCAAAACCCCACAGTGCTTCTCGCTGAGCACTTTCCCTCTCTTGCTGAAGCCCAGGGGTATTTCCTAGGAAACTGAGCCCATCTGTTTCTGATTCATTTGTACTTAACTCATCACCAAGCTGTTTTGTAAGAGCCCTTTGATGTGAAAGCAGCCTTGTTCCATAAGCCTTGCTAAGCCTTTATTTAGTCAACAGTAGGTAACCGGCCTCCTCACACCAGCCAGGGGCAGCTTCTTGATCTCCCTGCAGACACCGGCCACGCCACGTGTAGGGAAAGTGGGTCCCAACACCCACCTGTGGCCCCGGACCCTGGCCTGGACCACTCAGGGCAAAGCAGACCACTCCTACTCTGACCCAGCCTGTGGGCTTCGGGCTCACAACGAGGCCCCCAACTGGGCGCCAGACCCCAGTGTCCTTCTGCACCTCACAGCTGTCCACACGGATTTATGATATCCTGTGTGTTGCCTGAGTTTCTTAAACTTGATTTCAAGCTCCCGGGGGAATAAAAGGCCAGGTTTCCTAACTTTTCACACCCCATCACCCTGCCACCATCCTTTGTACACGATTACAGGGTGCCCTGCTTCCCTGATGAAACATACAGGAAAGATCTCACAACTCTAAGGATCCCTGTGTTCAAAGAGCTGCTGACTGAATTGAACTGAATTTGCTGAGGATGAAGGGGAGAATGTCTTCCCTCCTGCCCTCTGACGCACAGCCCACCGCACTCCATTAAATCTCCACCTGCCTGCTTCATACACCAAGATGGACACTGGAAGAACCCCACGATGCAAGAGACTACACAAAACTCTCCACCAAAGTCAAAGGCAACTAATAAGGTGCACCTTGTGACTTACAAAGGGAGCCCGGGGGCTTTAGGGGACAAGAGTCCTGACAGGGTTCTCACCTGGCTGGTCAGATTCTGTTTATTAAGGACATATTTAGGGGTCTCTCAAAGGCAGGGCATGACGGAGCCCAGTGATTCTCAAACTAGAACATGCATCAGAAATTACCCTTCAAGCGCTGGTAAAAAGAAGTCACTGAAGCTGGGCATGGTGGTGCACACCTGTAATCCCAGCACTTGGGAGGCTGAGGCAGGAGGATCTCAGCAGGTTTGAGGCCAGTCTGGGCTATGCATAGTGAGTTCAAGGACAGCCTGTACTACACATCGAGACCCCATCTCAAATAAAAAACAAAACAAAACAAGAAAACAGAAAAGTCCAAATAGCTTAAAAAAAAAAGACCAAAAAATATCTTTTAGGAAAATATTATTATTATTATTATTATTTTATTATTATTATTTTTTTGCAGTACCAGGGATCACACCTATGGGCTTTGCACTGAGCTACAGCCCCAGCCCTTTTTTATTTTTAAGGAGGGTTGCACTTAGTTACTAAATTGCCCAGGCTGGGCTCAAATTTGTCATCTTCCTGCCATAGGAGGAGGATTTCTTTTTTTCTTTCTTGTTGTCTTTTTGGGACAGGGTTTTGATATGCAGTTCAGGCTGGCCTTGAACTTGCAGTGATCCTCCTGTCTCAGCCTCCTGAGTGCTGGGATTACAGGTGTGCGCCACCACGCCTGGCCTCTTCTTTTAAGGTGCTGCATTTTAACCCAGGGTCTCACACTTGCTAGGCTTGTGCTCTACCCTTGAGCTACACCCGATCCAGTGAGCCCTTGGAAACTGGGCTGTTGGGGATTCTCCTTGTCACTGCCATTTTTTAAAAAAACACGAATAATATCAAAACTGAAAGATGAATACACACACACACACCTCCTCTTGCCTTCCCTACCCTAGCCAGGACAGTCTTTTTCCCTTCAGGGAAAGAAAGCATGTATTTCTGGTTTATCTTCTCTTGGCCTGACCATTACCATTCTATTGTGTTCGAGTGTGCACAAGCATCTGTGTGTGTGTGTGTGTGTGTGTGTGACAGAGAGAGAGAGAGAGAGAGAGAAAGAGACTGGGGATTCAACCCAAGGGTGCTCTACCACTCAGCTACATGCTCAGCCCTTTTTAAAGTTTTTATTTTGAGACAAAATCTTGCTAAATTGCCCACGCTGAGCTCAAGCTCGGGATCCTTTTGCCTCAGCTTCTGGAATAGCTTTGATTACAGGATTAATGCCCACATATCAGGACCATTACCATTTTAATGAACACTGTACTATGTGAGAGAGAGAGAGAGAGAGAGAGAGAGAGAGAAGAAGAGAGGAGGGGAGGGGAGAGACAGAGAGAGAGAGGCAGAGACAGAGAGAATAGCCAAAAGCTCTATAAAAGAACAGCTGATAGCTAAAGAGAATAGGAATGAGTGAACCAATGCAAAGATGAAGTGCTACCAGTCAGAAAGATCCTGCTCAAATCCCCTAGCACTGCAACAAAATCCCTGCCAAGCAGTCTTCAGGTCCTGATCAATGCTCTTATACAACACATTACATTTGTGACAAAATTCCAGTACAACAAAGCAACCGGAGAAGTTCCTAGAGTTCATAATGGGCTCTGTACTGCAAAGAAAGTGAAGATATAATCTATTCTTGTGCAGAAGAGACCGGTTCCCTACAATCCCAGCACTTGTGAGGCTGATGCAGGAGGACCACTGCAAGTTCGAGGCCAAACAGGGCTACATAGGGAGACCCTGTCTCAAAAAAGGAAGGAGGAGGAGGAGGAGGAGAGGGAGGGGGAGGGAGAAGGAGGGGGAGGATGGGGAGGGGAGAGGAGGGGGAGGAGGAGAAGAAGAAGAGGAGGAAGACCACTTGCACTTGTAGCCTGGGGATGTAGCTCAGTGGTAGAGCACTTGCCTATCATGCACAAGGCCCTGTGTCCAGTCCCTAGAACTGCAAAAACAAGAAAGAAAACAATGAAGAATTGCAGTCATCTGTGTATAGTTTATCACCTGTCCCCACTGGATCCAGAGGAGCCCTGACCTGTACGAGGCGCTCCAAGAGTGACTGTGGCCTCACTGCTCTTGGAAGAAGGGCCTGGAAGATGGCACCTCACCATGCAGACCCAAGTGGGTTCTATGTTACAACTGACCAACAATCAAAATGCTCCCCCAGATCCAACCTGCCAAAGCCAGGCAGGGTTGGTTAACACTGGCCTCATTTACCAAAACTGCAAATTTGGTTCTGACCCATCCACACATCAAAATATACCTTAGCCATAGAAACAGATGCAGACTCTACGTGGTGATGTGGGAAGACCTCCAGCCTGTGTATGAGCAGTATGTGTGGTGTGCAGTCACTTGTGTAGTAAAATAAATGTAAAAATAAAAATTCCAGCCAGGCATGGTGGCACACACCTATAATCCCAGCTCTCAGGAGGCTGAGGCAAGAGGATCACTGTGAGTTCAAGGCCAGCCTGAACTACATGGCAGGACCCTGTCTCAAAAAAAAAAAAAAAAAAAAAAATAATAATAATCCTGTGTTTACGTGGAGCCTTTGGAAGGAGACCTAAGCAGCTAGTAACAGTTTTGTTAGAGGAGAGCAGCAGGGGAACTAAGTAAATGGGAGATGAGATAGAAAGGACCTTGTTGCTTTATTCTCATTTATACCTTTTTTATTTTTATTTTTATTTTTTTAGCAGTACTTGAGATTAAATCTGTTTCTTTGAGCTGACATCCCCAGCCCTTTTTATTTTGAGACAGGGTCTCAATAAACTACCCGGGCAGGACTCAAATTTGTAATCCTCCTGCCTCAGGTTCCCAGTAATCCCAGCTGGGGTTACACAGGCGCGTACCCTCACGCCTGGTTTACCTAGTGTTTTTTTCCCCCTTTTGGTGAGGATTGAACCCACAGCCTTGTGTGTGGTGGCTAAGTGCTCTCCCACTGAGCTATGTCCCCAGTCTTTTTTTTTTTTTTTTTTGAGACAGGGTCTCACTATGCAGTTCAGGCTGGCCTTGAACTCACTTTGTAACCCAGGCTGGCCTGGAACTCACAGTGATATTCCTGCCTCAGCCTCCTAAGTACTAAGATTACAGGCGTGCGCCACCACACCCAGCCTCAGGCTTTTTTATACTCTGATAAATGCACATACTCTATGACCCAGCAATTACGTATCTATATTTATCTTACTTACTTCTATATGTGCAAAATGACATATACACTGTCCAAGAAGATTCAGTTGTAGCAGTGCTTATAAGAGAAAAAGAATAGAAATAAATCAAACACCCATTGGCAGGAAACTGGTTAACTAAATCATCCATCTGAAGATACAGGTATGTTTGCTGCAGAGAATGAGGCAGCTCTACGTTCCCATTTGGAATGATTTCCAAGTGAAGGGGGAGTGAGGTGCAGGACAGTGTGTGTAGCATGCTGAGATTTGTGGGTGAAGAAAAATCAATACGCATATATATTAGCAAATGCAGGAAATAGCTCCAGGATACAGAATAAACTAACAGTGGTTGCCTCTGAGAAAGAGAACGAGGTAACCAGGGCATAGGCCCGGCAAGGGAAGCAACTTCACACTGGATCTTTCATGCCATGGGCGTATATCATCCATCCACACCAGCATGAAATTCTGAGAGAGGGAGAAGGAAGAAAAGCCACGTGATAAATTGGGGCATTCATAGGCAATGCTTTTTTCATGATGCCTTTAATCCCAGTTTCCTGAGCTGCTTTTACAAATTCTAATTTTGGACCACAGATAATCCCACTGGAGACCCAGAACCTTTAACAAAACTAGGAAGATAATTTTTTTGACACGAGATCTCACTCTGTAGCTAGGCTGGCCTCAAACTCACCATGATCCTCCTGCTTCAGCCTCCTGAGTGCTGGGATCACAGGCATGCGCCACCACACCTGGCCTTAGGAAGATAATTTTGAAGACAAGAGCAGTATTCTCTGGGTGTAGGTGACACTTTAACCCACGCAGAAAGACAGCTTGAGTCATACCGTTTCCTTTTTTCTGGTACTAGGAGTGAACCCAGGGCCTTTGCACTGAGCCACATCCCCAGCCTCTTTTTTTTCTTTTTTTTTTTTGAGAAGGGTCTCACTAAGTTGCCTGATTTGGACTCAAATTTGTGATCCTCCTACCTCAGCCTCCCAGAGTGCTGGGCTCCCATATCTTTCTTTATAGAGCCTTTTTATTCATCATCTAATCAACAGAGGTGGTCAGCTGGAACCGAAACAAGCTAAGATAGCCCCTAAAGGCCTGCTGCACCATAGTGCAACAGGACGAAACCAGAAGAGTGGGCGGAGTTCTTTCCTGGGAAGACCCAGCTTCTCTGTCCACTGGCGCCAGCACCCACGCGGGATGTGCAGCGATGACTGGAGTCCACCATAGCTCATCCCCACACCCTGCCTCTCCCTTCGCCATACACAGGCTCTGTGTTTGGGAGGGAAGAGGTGATCGGCGTGTCATTTTGCACCATAGCCCTGTTTGTTTACTTTGGAACTTTTATTTTCACCGGTGAATCTGAGATGCAGCAGCCTGTCAGAAAGTCTGAAACTTATCCTGGCGGGGAGGAGTTTACAGGAAGCTGTGCGGGGCTCTAAGTACTCACTCCTGCTGTTTCCAGCAACCTTTTGCAGCTGGGCTCCCAAGAAGCGGGAGGATGGCATGGAGTGCCCATGGGTCTGCAGGAGGGGCCTCTGGGGGCCATCCCTAGTGAAGGGGCCAGGAATCAGCTCAAACACTCCATGCTGGCTCTGACTCGCTCCATCTCGTGCAGGAAACTGTAGAACTGAGGCAAGGTTAATTCTGGGGGAAGAAAACTCAGCTTCAGTTAGGTGTTTCCAACTCCACAGAATCACCCAAGGAAGTTCTTTTCCACCCAAAGATTTTTTTCCTTTAGTGTTGGGCTGGAACCCAGGGCCTCAGGCATGCTAGGCAAGTGTTCTACCACTGAGCTGCACCCCAGCCTGGGTTTTTCCCCTCTTTTAGCTTACTGCATCTAAGCTGCCCTTGAGGGGTAATTGTTCAGAATAAAGAACTGAGAGCCTTGAACACAGAAGGCTATTGGCTCCACAAAAGAGATGGGGGTGTGGCATTAAAATGGCACAACTTGGGCCAGGGATATAGCTCAGTGGCACAGCACCTGCCTGGCAAGCGCAAAGTCCTGAGTTTGATTCCTTGATTCCTGGTACCAAAAAAAAAAAAAAAAAAAAAAAAAAAAAAAAGGCACAACTCATAAAGGGATTGAAAATGATCAAGATATATTATACGCATGTACCAGTTCCCCCAAAGAACATCACCATTCTGTATTACGAACATGTGCTAAAAAACTAAAATATTCAATAAAATGGCCTAACTCCCCAGTACAGGGGATAAAAGGACATCGTTCAGGGTGTTCCATGTGACTTCTACAGCAAGAGCTTCTTGCTCCTCAATCGGCTTCCATGCCAGTCATTCTCTCCCCATTCCCTTTTCCAAAACCCCTCTTCACCTGTGAGGTCACCAACCTGCTTAACAACATTTCTTATGAAAGGCAAGGCAGAGGAACAGTCCCTCCATGCCTTGGTGGTGAGCTTTTCCTGGAGGGGTGGTTTGTAGTGCCCTCTCCACCCAATCCGATGAAGAGAACATGGAAGTGGAAAAGCTCAAATGAAATCGACTCACCTATATACAAATTTTCAATGTGATTTCCTTTCTTGACCACCAACTTTAACTAATTATTAAAAAAAAAAAAGAGAGAGAAAATTTTTAAATTAAAATTAGGACAACTTGGCAAAGAAATTCTCAAAAACCCGACCACCTGATTTAGCCATCCTAGCACCCCTTGCCTGCTAAGCATGTGCTCTACCACTGAGCTACAGCCCCAACCCCCACCCAGCTTCTAACTTGAGAGTCCACAGAAGCAGTCTGGACTGTTAGCCACTAAAATTTCTAACAGTTTCTATGATTATAAGAACATCCAAGTTCCAAAATAAAAAAAAGCACATCCAAGATTTTTTTTTCGTTTTTTTTTTTTAACAGTACCGAGGATAGAATCCACAGGCACTCTATCACCAAGCTACACTGAAGCCTTTTTTATTTTGGGACAGGGTCTTGCTAAATTGCCACGCTGGCCTCAAACTTGCTATCTTCCTGCCTCAGCCTCCCAAGTACCTGGGATTACAGGTGTGTACCACCATGCCCAGCTAGATTTAACTCTCTTTTGTTTTGGTACTGGGAACTGAACCGAGGGCCTTTGCAGTGAGCTGTATCCACAGCCTTTTTTTGTTTCTGTTGTTGTTTTCTTTTTTATTTTGAGACAGGGTCTTGCTAAATTGCCCAAACTAAGCTTGAATTTGTGATCCTCTTGCCTTAGCCACTTAGAGTGCTAGGATTACAGGTGTGCACGCCACCATACCCAGCCCAGGTTTAACACGCTTTTACCAAGTCAAATATCTTCCCATTTTCAAAGGTTAAGAAATGACTTACTGGGCCGGGGATATAGCTCAGTGGCACAGCACCTGCCTGACAAGCGCAAGGTCCTGAGTTTGATTCCCGGTACCAAAAAAAAAAAAAAAAAAAAAAAGACTTACTTGTAAAAAAATATTTCCCACTTTCTCCAATTCACTGCTCCCAGATGTTACTGCAACACAAAAGAGAAAAATAATAAGTGACTGGGGACTTCCCCGAGGACACCGGTTTTACAGGCTGTCCAGCAGCGAGGTGTGCTCTTGGGCAAATCAGCCCTGGGACACACAAGGGCCGGGGATGGAAGCAGCCACTGAACGTGGCCAGCATACACAGGGCAGCTGTGGGCCCCACCCGTGTGAGACTCAGGACACGTCTCCCATTGAGGATCCCCAAAAGCTTCTACAACTCAACCTGCATGAGCCAAGTGAGCCAGGAGTAGTTACCTCCAAACTTCCATTCCATATCGATAAGCTGGTTAATCATCAGGGTCTGACCTACTGCCCATCGAGCAAGCGCAGGGGCGTTCTGTTTCCACTAGAGCAAGAACAAAGAGCCAAAGTCATAACCACACTGGAAAGTCCAACTGCCCGGCTGAGGGCTCGGCCTGTACACACAGACCTAGTGGGGAGGGTGGGGAACGGAGCAGCGCGAGACATACAAATGTCTCCTTTCATTCCAAGACTCTACCCATGTTGGGACAAAACTGTATGACAGGGCAGGTGAGATGGCTCAGCGGCATAAGTGCCTGCCTGGCAAGCGCAAGGTCCTGAGTTCGACTTCCGGAACCCACATATGATATCGCTCAGCGGCACAGGTGCCTGCTGGCGCGCGAGGTCCTGAGGTCGACCCCCCGGTACCCACAAACACACACACACAAAAAACTGTATGACATTTATACTAGGTCAAATCAGAGCAAAAAAATCAGAGATGCACCTCATAGTGCTGGTTAAAATCTATGTGTCATTCATGTGAAACCAAATGAAACAATGCATCGAGGGGTTTGCCTTGGTTGGCATTTTCCATTTTTTTTTCTTTTTGTGAAATAAAAGCCAAGGATCTTAGCCTTCATTAAGAGGAATTATACCTTTTCAGAAAAGTAAGTGGCTTTCTCCTCGCTAAGACCTGAAAGGGAACAGGAGGATCGTTAACGTAACGGAAGGCCGCGGAGGCCCTCTCCACAGCCACCCTGGCCGCCACCTACCCAGGGTTACGAAATCCGCCTGCACCTGTTCCGCGGTGAGACTCCTCTGCAGGGCACCTGGGAAGAGGGGAGAGAGCACGAAAAGGGGCAAATCACCGAATCATCTGGCAACAACTTTACAGGCACGACCTATGTGACACAGAGGACACAAGGAGTACGCGCCACGAAGACGGCAAGCTGGGGAGAAAACGCGCTTCCGAAACCAGCTTTGTTCCTGTGCAACAGTGAGCCGCCTCCCGACACGCGCGGGAGACATCAGATTCAACGTGTGGCTGCTTGTTGAATATGGTCTCTTACATTTCAATTAAAATTTAAAAGTCCAATCGTCAGTCGCACCGGCCGTTTCAGGTGCTCCGACAGCCACATAGGGCCAGTGACCGCTGTACCAGACGGTGCAGATTATAGGCCATTTCCATCCACGCGGCAGTCCCGTGGTGTCGTCCAGGGAAATCAGCTTTTACGCAGAACGCCAAGATGGACCGAACAGTCGGCCTCTGCAATTCACAAGCCACACCCAGAGGTGCTGTCCCGTCTCCCCGTCTCCCCTCAGAGTCCTGGTCACATTTCCCCCACAGGGACAGCTTTGTTCTGCCTCTAGGCTCCAATTCCTGAAAATAAAGTACTGCCAACAATCTGGGCTTCTCAACATTTAAAACTGAAGCCACCACCTAGGGTCACAATTTAGCATCCATTTAACCTCTCCTGCTTCCCAATTACCAGAAAATGATTAATTAAGGACTAAGAAGATGTCTACCACCATCAAGGGAGAGGCCTGAAATGAACCTATACCCTAAACCCAATCAAAAGACACAATGGGCAGTATGGATCAAGAAGCAAGATCCTGGGGCTGGTGAGATGGCTCAGCAGCATAAGCGCCTGCCTGGCAAGCGCGAGGGCCCGAGTTCGACTCCCAGAACCCACATACGAAAAAGGGGCCGGTGATATCGCTCAGCGGCACGGGTGCCTGCTGGCGCGCGAGGTCCTGAGGTCGACCCCGGTACCCACAAAAAAAAAAAAAAAAAAGAAGCAAGATCCTACAATATGCTGCATACAAGAAACACATTTAATTAAAAAAGAAATTCAGGGCTGGTGAGATAGCTCAGCGGCATAAGAGCCTGCTTGGCAAGCGCGAGGTCCTGAGATCGACTCCCGGAACCCACCTAAAAAAAAAAAAAGAGAAATAATGTTCCTTTGGGGCTGGCGAGATAGCTCAGCAGCATAAGCTCCTGCCTAGCAAGCACGAGGTTCTGAGTTCAACTCCCGGAACCCACATATAAAAAAAGGGCCGGTGATATCATTCAGAGGCATGGGCGCCTGCTGGTGCACGAGGTCCTGAGGTCGACTCTCGGTACCCACAAAAAAAAAAAAAAAAAATTCATAGACTGAAAGTCAAAGGATGGAAAATAATACTCCATGTGACAGGAATGTGGAAAAAGCAGGGGTAGCTGTTCTATTTGCAGACAAAGTGGATTTCAAGCCAAGACTGATTAAGAGACACAAAGAGGGCCAGTGAGATGGCTCAGCGGCATAAGCGCCTGCCTGGCAAGCGCAAGGGCCCGAGTTCGACTCCCAGTACCCACATACGAAAAAAAAAAGGGCTGGTGATATCGCTCAGCGGCATGGACGCCTGCTGGCGTGCGAGGTCCTAAGGTCGACCCCCTGGTACCCACAAAAAAAAAAAGAGACACACAAAGATAGTCACTACAGCCTTGTAAGGAGAACAACCCATGAGGAAGAGATAACAATCATAAATACACATGCATCAAATACCAGTGCACCCAACTATATAAAACTAATATTAATGGACATGAAAAACCAAATAAGCACTAATACTATTGTAATGGGGGACCTCGATACCCCACTGTCACAAATAGACCAACTAGACAAAAAAAATCAAAAAAGAAATATCAGAACCGAACCAAACTTTTGAAAAAATGGCCTTGGTAAATGTCTATAGAATATTCCACATCACAACATCTGTTGTAGTCAGGGTTTGCAAGGGAACAGGTTTAATATAGGACACATAATTTATAGGATTATTTTATAATATTCACCCAAAAAGGCAAATGCAGAGGAGTGCAAGAGGTCTGTCCATACGTTAGAGACCCAAAGAATCCAGCTGAGGACCTGGATCCCACGACGATGCCCTGCAGGAGTCCAGCCGAAGGCCTAGAGTCCATGGCAATGTCTCATGCAAGTCTGTATCAAGGATCTGTAGGCTGGACATGGTGGCACACGCCTATAATCCCAGCACTCAGGAGGCTGAGGAAGGAGGATTGCTGTGAGTTTGAGGCCAGCCTGGGCTACAAAGTGAGTTTAAGCCAGCCTGAACTACATAGTGAAACCCTGTCTCAAAAAGACAGAAAAAAAAAAAAAAAAAAAAAAAGGGGGGGCCAGGGATTTAGCTCAGTGGTGCAGCACCTTCCTGGCAAGCGTGAGGTCCTAAGTTCGATTCCTGGTACCCCTCCAAGAAAAGAGAAATTGGGGAAAAAAGACCAAAAAAAAGGATGTGTACTGTGAAGGCCCAAAGGTCAGTGGTGGAAGCTAGAAAGTCTACACCAGCAGGGTGATTGATCTGGGCCACCGGGCTGAGGGATCTGCACTCGAGCCAGGAAGCGACGCTCAAGGTAAGGACCAGAGCTCCCGGAAGAGAACAGCAGCTGTCCTCAGTGACAGCAAGGACCCGAGCTCCTCTGATGATAAGAACTGCTGAGCTCGTATCAGGAAAACCAGTGCAACAAGCTTCTCTAGCAACAGCACACCATCTTCCCCAACAGTTCTCCTTTTATGCTATTGGCAATAATCCTCAGGTGGGTCTTTCACACCCAAAACCACAATGACTCAGTTCAGTTGGGTATTCTAAGTTGACCCTTAGTTAATCCACACAACATCAGAATACACATTCTTCTCAGCTGCAGACAGGATGGTCTCCAAAATAAACTACATACTAGCTCATACACATGCTTAAGTAAATGCAAAAGAACTGAAATTACCCCATGCATATTATCAGATCACACTGCAATGAAACTGGAAATCAATGGCAAAAGAATCCACAAAAACCAGATAAACACACGGAAATTAAATAGTACCCACCTGAACAACCAATGGGTCACCGATGAAATTAAAGAAGAAATTATAGTTTCTACAATTAAACAATAATGCCAATACAACATGCGAGAACTTATGGGATGCAATGAAAGCAATCCTATGAGGGAAATTTATAGCAGTAAATTCCCTCATCAGAAGAACGGAGTGAGGGCCGGTGAGATAGCTCAGCGGCACAAGCGCCTGCCCGGCAAGCGCGAGGTCCTGAGTTTAACTTCCGGAACCCACATAAAGGAAAGAAAAAAGGGCCGGTGATATCGCTCAGTGGTACAAGTGCTTGCCCGGCAAGCATGAGGTCCTGAGGTCAACTCCCGGTACCCACATAAAAAAAAAGAAAAAGAAGAAAGGAGTGAAGGGGCTGGGGATTTAGCTCAGTGGCGCAGCATCTGCCTGGCAAGTGTGAGGTCCTGAGTTCAATTCCCGGTATCAAAAAGAAAAAGAAAAAGAAAAAGAAAAACAGAGTGAACTCAAATAAACAACCTAATGTTGAACCTCAAGCTTCTAGAAAAAGAAGAGAAAGTTAAGCCCAAAGCTCACACGAGGGAGGAAATTATAAAGATCAGAGGAGAAATTAATCCAATGGAGACTAAGAAAACAATTCAAAGAATCAATGAATCAAAGAGTTGGTTCTTTGAAAGATTAAATAAAACAACAAACCCTTAGCCAACCTTATTAAAAAAGGAAAGACTCAAATTCATGCAATTAGGAATAAAAAGGGTGAAATCACAACAGATTCTGCAGAAATCCAGAAGATCATCAATACCTACTTCAAGAACCTGTATTCTAATAACATGGAAAACACAGAAGAAATGGACAGATTCTAGATACATATGAATTACCAAAGCTGAAAAAGATATAAAAATCTAAATAACCCAATATCAATCAAAGAAATTGAACATGTAATTAAAAACCTATCAACAAAGAAAAGCCCAGGCCCTGACAGATTCACTGCTGAATTCTACATGAAATTTAAAGACTTAATGCCACTACTCCTCAAACTCTTTAATAAACTGAAAGGGAAGCAATACCCCCGAATTCATTCCTGGAAGCAAGCATTACCCTGATACCAAAACCAGACAAGGATCCAGCCAAAAAAAGCAAACTACAGGCCAATCTCCCTAATGAACATAAATGCAAAAATCCTCAATAAGATACTGGTAAACAGAAGGCAGCAAATCATCAAGAAGATTATACACCATGACCAAGTAGGATTCATCCCAGGGATGCAAGGATGGTCCAACATACACAAATCAATAAATGTAATACACCATGTCAACAGAGCCAAGAACAAAAACCATCTGATCATCTCAATAGATGCAGAAAATGCATTTGACAAAGTCCAACACCCATTCATGATAAAAACCCTACAGAAAATTGGAATAGAAGGTCTTTATCTCAATCTGATAAAAGCCATCTATGACAAACCAATAGCCAACATCATACTAAATGGTCAAAAACTGAAAGCTTTCACTCTAAAATCAGGAATAAGACAAGGATGTCCACTATCACCACTCCTATTCAATATAGTTGTGGAAACATTAGCCAGAGCAATTAGACAAGAAAAAAAAATAAAAGGAATAAGGATAGGAAAGGAAAAAGTTAAATTATCATTATTTGTGGATGACATGATACTCTACATAGAAGACCCCAAAAACTCCACCAAAAAGACTTCTAGATTTAATAACCAAATTTAGTAGTGTAGCTGGATACAAAGACAACACTCAAAAATTCATAGCATTTCTGTACAGAAATAACAAACTCACCAAGAGAGAAATTAGGGAAACCATATGTTTCACAATAGGGTCAAAAAAAATGAAATACTTAGGAATCAATTTAATGAAGGAAGTAAAAGACCTTTACATTGATTACAGTACTCTGAAAAAGGAGATCAAAGATCATATCAGAAAATGGAAAGATATCCCTTGTTCTTGGGTAGGAAAAACCAAGCAATATAGTGAAAATGGCCATACTTCCAAAATTGTTACACAGATTTAATGCAATTCCAATCAAAATACCAATAGCATATCTCACAGAATTAGAGAAAACAATCCTAAAATTCATTTGGAACCAGAAGAGACCTAGAATAGTGAAAGCAATTCTGGACAACAGAGGCAAGGCAAGGGACATCACAATCCCTGACTTAAAATTATACGACAAAGCTACTGTGATAAAAACAGCATGGTAATTAAGGATGAAAAGGGTGATATCACAACGGACCCTGCAGAAATCCAGAAGATCATCTATACCTACTTTGAAAACTTGTATTCTAATAAGATGGAAAATGCAGAAGAAATGGACAGATTCCTAGATACATATGAATTACCAAAGCTCAACCAAGAAGATACAAAAATCCTAAATAAACCAATAACAATCAATGAAATCGAAGATGTAATTAAAAACTTCCCAACAAAGAAAAGCCCAGGCCCTGATGGATTCACTGCTGAATTCTACAAGGAATTTAGAGAAGACCTAACACCACTACTTCTCAAACTCTTTAATGAAATTGAAAGGGAAGCAATACTCCCAAATTCATTCCTGGAAGCAAGCATTACCCTGATAACAAAACCAGAGAAGGACCCAACTAAGAAAGAGAACTACAGACCAATCTCCCTAATGAACATAGATGCAAAAATCCTCAATAAGATACTGGCAAACAGAATGCAGCAAATCATCAAGAAGATTATACACCATGACCAAGTTGGATTCATCCCAGACATGCAGGGATGGTTCAACATATGTAAATCAATAAATGTAATACACCATATTAACAGGACCAAAGACAAAAATCATATGATAATCTCAATAGATGCAGAAAAAGCTTTTGACAAAGTCCAGCACCCATTCATGATAAAAACCCTACAGAAAATTGGAGTAGATGGTCTTTATCTCAATCTGATAAAAGCTATCTATGACAAACCAACAGCCAATATCCTACTAAATGGACAAAAACTGAAAACCTCTCTAAAATCAGGAACAAGACAAGGATGTCCACTGTCCTCACTCTTATTCAACATAGTCCTGGAAACTTTAGCCAGAGCAATTAGACAAGAGAAAGAAATAAAAGGAATTATGATTGGAAAGGAAGAAGTTAAATTATCATTATTTGCAGATGACATGATACTCTACGTAGAAGACCCCAAAAACTCCACTAAAAAATTGCTAGATTTAATAAGCAAATTCAGTAGTGTAGCTGGATACAAAGTCAACACTCAAAAATCAATAGCCTTCCTGTACACCAATAACAAACTCACTGAGAGAGAAATTAGGGAAACAACACCTTTCACAATCACATCTAAAAAAATGAAATACCTAGGAATCAATCTCACAAAGGAAGTAAAAGACCTCTACACTGAAACTACAATACTCTGAAAAAGGAGATTGAAGATATCAGAAAATGGAAAGATATCCCTTGCTCTTGGGTTGGAAGAACCAATATAGTGAAAATGGCCATACTTCCAAAACTGTTATACAGATTTAATGCAATTCCGATCAAAATTCCAACAACATATCTCTCAGAATTAGAGAAAACAATCCTAAAATTCATCTGGAACCAGAAGAGGCCTAGAATAGCAAAGGCAATTCTGGGCAACAAAAGCAAGGCAGGGGCATCACAATCCCTGATTTGAAATTATACTATAAAGCTACTGTGATAAAAACAGCGTGGTATTGGCAAAAAAACAGACCCGAGGATCAGTGGAATAGAATAGAAGATGCAGAAACAACTCCAGACATACTAAGCCACCTTATCTTTGACAAAGGTGCCAAACACATTCACTGGAAAAAAGATAGCCTCTTTAATAAATGGTGCTGGAAAAATTGGCTCTACACATGCCGAAGATTAAAATTAGACCCATATCTTTCACCATGCACTAAACTAAATTCAAAATGGATCAAAGAACTAAATATTAAAACAGAAACATTAAATCTCCTGGAAAATAGAATAGGTAAAACTCTTGAAGACATTGGTGTAGGCAAAGACTTTATGAATAAAACCCCCATCGTACAGGAAGTATCACAAAGAATCAACAACTGGGATCTCATCTTATTAAAAAGCTTTTGCACAGCAAGAGAAACCACCAACAGAGTGAAGAGACAACCCACAACGTGGGAAAAAATGTTTGCCAGCTGTTCCTCAGACAAAGGATTACTATCGAGAACATACAAAGAACTCAAAAAAATCAGACCTCTCAAATTTAAAGACCCAATACAAAAATGGACATCTGAGATGAATAAACACTTCTCAGATGAAGAAATACAAATGGCAAATAAATATATGAAAAAATGTTCAACATCACTAGTCATTCGAGAGATGCAAATGAAAACAACACTGAGATTCCATCTCACCCCGGAAAGAATGGCTATTATCAAGAAGTTAAGTAATAACAAATGCTGGAGGGGCTGTGGGGAAAAAGGAACCCTTCTCCACTGTTGGTGGGAGTGTCGACTGGTGCAGCCACTGTGGAAATCAGTGTGGAGATTCCTCAAAAAACTAGGATTGGAGGTCCCATTTGACCCAGCTATTCCCCTTCTGGGCATCTTTCCAGAAGAATTAAAAACATCGTACCACAGCGATATATGTGCACCCATGTTTATAGCAGCACAATTTGTAATAGCCAGATCTTGGAAACAACCCAAATGTCCATTAACCGAGGAATGGATAAAAAAGATGTGGTATTTCTATACAATGGAGTACTACTCAGCCATAAAGAAGGATAAACTGGAAACTTTTATAGGTAAATGGATGCAACTCGAGAAAATACTCACAAGTGAAATAAACCAGATGCACATTTGTAAACATTGTATTGTCTCCCTAGTATGAAAATGCAATTTCACTGTGACTATTCCATTCCTTAGTCTTCTATTTTTATCTAGCTTTTACATGGCTTAATGTTATACTGAGTAATATTTTTCTCCAAAAGGTATTTGTACATTCTCTAATGCTTGAGTTTGTTAACACATAAGAATGTTTACTTGTTGTCTTTAAAAAAAAATAATAAAGTTTTATTAGAACATGAAAAAAAAAAAAAAAACCAGCATGGTGCCGGGCATGGTAGTGCATGTCTGTAATCCCAGCACTCAGGATGTAGCAGAAAATGCCCCCCACCCAGCCAGTATACTTCAGTTTCTGTTAGTTGCCCAGGTAACAGTTCCTGGTACAGTGCCTGTTCCTCTGTTTCTTAGAAACGGCTGGTCACTGTGATGCATAGCTGATCATTATGATGCATATTGTAAGAACCAATCAATAACCACCAAATACGTCTGCTTCTGTACTTCCTGCTTGCTTATCCCATATAAGCCCCAAACTACGAAGGATCAGGGCCTGACATTTTTTCTTGAGGTCAGTGCCCGTCAACGTTAAATAAATCTGCCTCCAAATTCTGGGTGACATTTTGGTGTTTCTGTTTGCTGTTGTAAGGAGGCTGAGGCAGGAGAATTGCTGCGAGTTCTAGGCCAGCCTGGGCTACAAAGTGAGTTCAAGGCCAGCCTGAACTGCATAGTAAGACCCTGTCTCAAAAAGACACACACACACACACACACACACACACACACACACACACACACACAAAAGAAACAGACCCAAAGAACAATGGAACAGATTAGAAGATGCAGAAACAACTCCAAACATAGTCTGCCACCTTATCTTTGACAAAAGAGCCAAACACCTTCACTGGAAGAAAGATAGCCTTTTTAATAAATGGTGCTGGAAAAATTGACTTTCCAGGCCGGATGCACACCTATAATCCCACCACTGAGAGGCTGAGGCAGGAGGATCACTGGAGTTCAAAGCCAGTCTGGGCTATAAAGTGAGTTCAAGGCAAGCCTGAACTGCATAGTGAAACCCTGTCTCAAAAAAAAACAGGGCCGGTG
This sequence comes from Erethizon dorsatum, assembly GCA_028451465.1. Classification (NCBI taxonomy): domain Eukaryota; kingdom Metazoa; phylum Chordata; class Mammalia; order Rodentia; family Erethizontidae; genus Erethizon; species Erethizon dorsatum. The sequence continues at coordinate 3,165,647 of CM051840.1, forward strand.
AGATGGCTCAGTGGCGTGAGCGCCTGCCTGGCAAGCGCGAGGTCCTGAGTTTGACTCCTGGAACCCACATACGAAAAAAGGGCCGGTGATATCGCTCAGCGGCACAGGCACCTGCTGGCGCACGAGGTCCTGAGGTCGACCCCCGGTACCCACAAAAAAAAAAAAAAAAAAAAAGAAAACATTTGCTTAAAAAAAACCCAAAAAACAGATTGGCACGGTGACATATGCCTGTCATCCCAGCAATCCGGGAAGCTGAGGCAGGAAGATCCCAAGTTCAAGCCCATCCTGGGCAACTTAGTGAGAGCCTGTCTCAAAATAAAAAAGTAAAAAAGGGTTGGGAATGTAGCTCAGGGGGAAGGCCCTGAGTTCAATCCCCAGTAAAACAAAAGAAGAGAAAACGAAACAGTTACTGATCACCCACAAGGGCTAAATATCTTGGTACGTACTGAAATAGAAGCAAGTTTAAATAGTGTACCTAGTGCCAAGTTATCTGTAATGCATCTAGGAGAGAGCACATAATAATGACAATCGTCTTAACAGCAGCAGCCAGCTACAGTCCTTAGCCTGCTTCTCACAACGAATATGATGTGCTACCCCAGGCGGATTCCGAGGCTGAGGAAAGCTCGTCTCAGAGAGCTAAGACTCTCGGCTCAAGGTCTCCCCCACTGAGGTAGCTCAGGAAGCACAGGAGGGCCGTGCAGCCCCCAGAGGAATCCGGGCCCGTCTGGGCCGAGGGAACGGCCAGCCACAGACACAATGCAGGGGCGCTGACGGAACTGTGAACACCTGCTGCATATAGCATGGTGTTATCTCCCAGAGGTAAACAACGAGATGAAGAGGTACGTCTGACATTTGCTTTACAATAACCCACTTTGGGGTTCTAGAGACAGAGGAAGGAGAGGAGAGGGGAAGGGGAAGGAAAAAGAATTAAGATGTTTTTTGTGTATGCACCACCTCCCTGTGATGAAAGTAATCCTTATGTACAACAAAGATGCACTAATAAAAATAAACTAAAATAATCCAGTTTGGAGAGCAGTAAGAGGGAGTAGATGTAGATTAAATGATATGAATCAGCTATTTAGTTGTTAAGAGGGGTATCTTTTTTTTTTTTTTTTTTTTTTTGGTATTTTTTGAGACAGGGTCTTGCTGTGTAGTCAAGGCTGGCCTTGAACTCGAGGCGATCCTGCCTCAGCCTGCTGGGATTACAGGTGTGCCCCACCACACTCGCTCAAAGAGGGGTATCATTTTTCATTTTGCTACTGGTGATTGAACCAAGGTTTTCACACTGAACTATGTCCCCAACGTGTTTTTTATTTTTTGAGAAACAGTCTTGCTAAGTTGCTAAATTGCCCAGGATGGGCTCAAACTTGTGATCTTCCTGCCTCAGCCTCCCAGAGTGATTACATGTGTGCATCACCATGCCCAACCAACAGGGGTATTCTTAAGATTTATATACTCAGAGCTGCGGACATAGCTTAATAATACAGTACTTGCCTAGAGTTCATGAGGCCCTGGGTTTAAGCCTCAGTACTACCCTTTGCCCAAGGAATGATTATATACTAAATAGTAAATGAAAAATCTTTTTTGAGGGATTGGGTCCAGGGTCTTGCATACACTGTACTTTCAGAGCCAGGGAAAAATAGGATAATAATCCCTAGCACTGGAAAACAAAACAAAACAAAACAAAACAAGGATCAGCGCTTTACAAAAGGGAGTCACGGTTAACTGCGTTTGGCAGATAATGGTGAACCAGGTTCTTTCCTTCTGTCCTTCCTTCTTTGCTTGCTTCCTCTTTCCTCCTTCCTCCCTCCCTCCTTCCCTATTTTTTTTTTTTTAGACAGGTTTTCACTCTGTAGGCCAGGCTGGCTTTGATCTTCTGGCGATCCTCCTGCCTCAACCTCCCAAGTGCTGGGATTACAATTGTGCCACCACACCCAGCTCTGGTAGGTTCTCAAGACGCTGCCACCTCTAACGAGCTGCACTTGTACAGTGAGCTGCTAGAGCAAAAGCAGGACCTGAACAGCAGAAGAGGAAAGAGATGGGACATTATATTTCTGATTAGGTTTGGAAAGGTTTTGAATGCCAAACTACAGGGTTCATTTTAAATAGTAAGTATTGGAGGAGCAGCAGGGTCCAAGCTGTGCTGTAAAGACAGTATTCCAGGGCAAACTGGAGTGTGGCAAGGGTACAAAGGGCTAAGAACTTGTTCTGGGATGGCAGCCTGTGGGGCTGCAAAGAATCAAACAGGAGGCAAAGGGATTAAGAAGAGGCCAAGAGTCTTCCAAACTGCAATGTTAGATGCTTAAGGGGGAATCTTTTGGGTTTTTTCTTTTCTTTTTTTTTTTTTTTTGAGCTTCTCACTATGCAGTTCAGCCTGGCCTTGAACTTGCTTGTGTAGCCCAGGCTAGCCTCAAATTCACGGCAATCCTCCTGACTCAGCCTCCTGAGTGCTGGCATTACAGGTGTGCACCACCACACCCAGCTAGAGATGTTCTAAAAGAAGTGGAGAATACAGTTCTGGGTATGGTGGCTAATGCCTGTAATCCCAGCATTTGGGAGGTAGAGGCGGGATGATTGCTGCGAGTTCAAGGCCAGCCTGGATTACATAGTGAGACCGTGTCTCAAAAAACAAAATAAGGGCTGGTGAGATGGCTCAGCGGCGTAAGAGCCTGCCAGGCAAGCGCGATGGCCCGAGTTCAACTCCCGGAACCCACATACGAAAAAAGGGCCGGTGATATCGCTCAGCGGCACGGGCGCCTGCTGGCGCACGAGGTCCTGAGGTCAACCCCCGACACACACAAAAAACAAAACAAAACAAAACAAAAAACAAACAAACAAACAAAAAAAACACAAAGAAATGGAGAATACAAGCCAGAAGACCCTGCAGAAAAGTAAAAGAAACAGAAATTATTAATAGCTAACTAAGAAGTACAGCAAACCAAACCAGAGACCTTAATTCGAGGATCTGAAAAGCTCCCAACATTAACTAGTCAGAGATGACTTAGATCCTCGCATCAGGTGAAGGAAAGTTTGATCTCATAATGTGATATTGAGACAGAGGACTAAACGCTCCTATCTATCAATACATCTATCAGTTCATAAAGGCTCCGGGGCTGGGAGCGGAGTTCAGTGGTACAGCACCTGCTTAACATGCACAAAGCCTGGAGTTAGCTCCTTAGCACCCGCCCCAGGCACCCGAAAACCCTCCTTGACTCATCTGCTGGTTTCCCCCGTGGTGCTGAGGACGGAGGCCAGGACCTTGGACATGCTCTGCACATGCTCCACCGCTGAGCTGATCCCCAGCCCGGGGTTGTCACTTGACTCTCTAGAACTCTGCGCTGCCTTAAAAGTGCATGATGTGGTCTAACCTAGAAGCCCAGTTACTCTGTAGGCTGAGGTGGGAGGATCACAAGTTTGAATTTAGCCTGAGCCACTCAGTGAAACCGTGTCTCAAAATTTAAAAAGTACAAAAGGGCTGAGGATGTAGCTCAGCACTCCCTAGGTTCAATCTCCAGTGTGTGTGGGGGGGGGGCGTTTCTAGATGACTACCCTCCATTTCTGTATCTATTATGTGGAAGACACAGCAAGAGTCTGGGGACTGAGCCCAGGACGCACTGCTGTGCACAGCACTGCTGACATCAGACAGCTCTCCCTTAGCTTCCTCTGAGGACCGGCCAGGACGCTCTAGGATACCAAAATGCAGATGCAAAGTGCAAAATGTAGTTGCATATAACCTTCGCACAGCTCCCTCTGCTTTAAACCACCTCTAGATGATTTATAACACCCAATACAATGCAAATGCTGCATTTACAGTGGTTACACTGTATTGTTTAGGGAATAATGAGGAGAAAACGCCTTTGACTATTTTCACCCTTGGTTGGTTGGATCCACAGATTCAGAGCCCAAGGACACAATTCCATGATGGCCCAGGCTCCCTCCTGGGTCTGGCTCAGGGCTGAATGCTCTGCATAGTGCCCAGGGCACACCTGGATGCCTCTCCGGAGTAGAACGTCCAGGTAGCAGCTCCAGCCACAGCTGCCCTGAAGGATACTCACCACTTGGAACCAGGAGGAGGCTTTTCACGATGCTTCTGAGGGGGCCGAGGCTGATCTGGTTGGCGGTGGCAAATTCAGACAGCTGAGCCAGAAACCTTTCCACCTGCAGAGGGAACAGCACCAAGCAGGCCTTCACTCTCTAAGCTTCTCCGGCGCACAGGCTGATGCTCGGGTCTCTCCCTGTCACAAAATACCTTACCTCCTTGGGCTCTGTCAGGAACTGGAAAAGCACTTCCGTCAGAGCTGAGAACTGCTGTAAGGAGAACACCACAGAACATCAGTAGTCTCTACTCCTGGGCTGGGGGCCAGCCCCTCCAACGACAGACCCTTGCGGAGAATAACAGGTGTTCATACTTGCTTCCACCGCTGCTTCCTCTTTGCTCGTGTGTGTGTGTGTGTCCTGGTACTAGGGATTGAGCTACATCCCCAATCCTTTCTTTTTTTCCTTTTTTTGTTGTCTTTTTGAGACACGGTTTCGCAATGCAGTTCAGGCTGGCGTTGAACTCACTTTATAGCCCAGGCTGGCCTTGAACTTGCAGCAAACCTCCTACCTCAGCCTCCCGCCTCAACCTCCCGAGTGCCGGGATTAAAGATGTGCGCCACCACACCCAAGCCCCCAGTCCTTTCTTCATATTTATTTTTGAAACAGGGTCTCTAACTTGTTAAGTTGCCTAGGCTGGGCTCAAAACTTGTGACCCTCCTGCCTCAGCTTCCCAGAAAGCTGGGATTAGAGATCTGTACCACCTGCTTCTGTATTTTTTATTTTTTTGAGACAGTGTCTTGATGTGTACTATAGGCTGGCTTTGAACTTTCTACGTATCCCAGGCCAGCCTCGAATTCATGATTTTCTACCTCAGCCTCGAGTGCTGGGATCACAAGTGTGCGCAATCACACCATGCTCGTCATACCTATTCTTCTTTCCTTTGTTTGAGATGGTCTCGCTGTGCAGTCCAGGCTGGCCTCGAACTCGCAGTGTTCCTCCTGCCTCAGCCTCCCAAGTGCTGGGATTACAGCTGTGTGTGGGATACCTGGGATACCTGTTCTGATCACCATAGAGTTATAAATGTTCATACTACCCACATCAGTGTCAATATAGCCACATCAATATATTGCCCAAAAAGCACAAATATTTTATTGAGATTCTTTTTTTTTTTTGTGGGTACCGGGGGTCGACCTCAGGACCTCGCGCGCCAGCAGGCGCCCGTGCCGCTGAGCGATATCACCGGCCCCTTTTTCGTATGTGGGTTCCGGGAGTCGAACTCGGGCCCTTGCGCTTGCCGGGCAGGCACTTACGCCACTGAGCCAACTCACCGGCCCTTTATTGAGATTCTTAAAAGACATGTATTGAGAGATCACGTGTGTGCACGTGTAGATGGACACAGACATCGCTAGGGTCCAAATACACACACGCTGAAAAAGATCGGAAGGGAGAAATCACCGGAGCACTGGCAGCGTTACTCCAGGGCGGAGGTGTGCTCAACAGCAGAGCACTTCACAGCGCACTGCGGCCCCGGCTTCAGTCCCCAGTACTGCCACGAAACAGACCAAACCAAACCAAACCAACCCAACTAAAAAAACCCCAAAACCAGTTAATTCTGTATGGCAAGACACTGGATGATTTTAATTTCCTATTTTGCCCAGCCTATTTTCTGTCCTCTTCACAATACTTGTTACTTGCATAACAAAACATTTCAACATTTCGTTATAACACTGTCTAGGAATATATCTTCTGGTTTGTTCATGTTAATCTTTTTACTAGTGCTGTTTTGTTAGGGATGGAGTGCGTGGGCCTCCCATAAATTCCTCTGTAGAGTTCTACCTCTCAAAGTGACTGAGTTTAAAGGCAGGCATGTGATGTGATAAAGGAAAAATGAGGTCGTAAGAGCACTCTAGCCCCATAGGGCTGGTGTCCTTATCAGAATATGAAAAGGTTAGACAGGAGGATCCCAGTTCCGGCCCAGCCTGGGCAATTTAGCAACTTAATGAGACTGTCTCAAAAAAGTAAGAAGGGCTGAGGAGTTAGTTCAGTGCAAAGGTCCTGGGTTCAATCCCCAGAACATCACACACACAAACACACATAGAGGCAATATATTCATTAAAGGTGGAATATGCAAAGCTTCTATCAGAAGAGCCAGGCTCCTATCTAAATAAATGGTGGCAATCAGCGTAGGCTTAATTGTAGTCACTAAACCATTTGATCCACTTTCCAGAAACAACACATTAGGAAAAAAAAAAAAGGCTGGGCATGGTGGTGCACACCTGTAAATCCAGCACTCTGAAGACTAAGACAGGAGGATCACCATGAGTTCAAGGCCAGCCTGAACTACACAGTGAGACCCTGTCTCAAAAAATAAGTGAATGAATGAATGAATGATCGTAAGACATACTTCAGCTGAAAGTCCTCAAAGTCGTATGTGTAGTATGATTGTCAAATGCATCTGCCCCTTCTGCTCTGAGGCACTAAACTCGACCTACCCAGCTGCTGAGTGCTGCATTATTTACACACTCCTAGCCAGGTGCAGTGATGCACACCTGGAATTCCAGCACTTGGGAGGCTGAAGTATGGAAGACTGAGAGTTCAAGCCTAGCCTGGGCTACACAGCAAGACCCTATCTCAAAACACCAATAAAAAGTATTCCATTTTAAAATATAAACCTGGCCAGGTATGGTGGCACACACCTGTAATCCCAGCACTTGGGAGGCTGAGACAGGAGTATTGCTGAGTTCAGGGCCGGTCTGAACTACATAATGAGACCCTGTCCCTACCCCCACATAAAAAAAAAAAAACTATCCCTACCACATACACACACACACACACACACACACACACACAGAAAAAAGAAAAACAGGTGGCCAGAGGTATATATAGCTCAGTGTATAGCACTTGCCTAGCATGCATAAGGCCTTGAATTTTCTCCTCAGTACCACAAATAAAAGACAATTAAAAACACAAAATTAGCGTGGAAAAACTTGAAAATAATATATATATGTAGTATACATATGCAAACATGTATATACGTATACGTACATACGTATACACACACGTACACTCACACAAAGGTTTGAAAAGACCGAATTAACACAAAATAATATAAACTAAAACCTCTCTCCCTGCCCCCTCCTCAGTCACTTGTCACAAGTGGTTAATGCTAACATGTGCTGTAGGCTTCCAGTCATTTTCTTTTCTTCGTGTGTTGCAGCACTGGGGATGAAATCCAGGGCCCTGTTAGGCCAGGCAAGCGCTCTTCCACTGAGCTACATCCTCAGCCCCATTTTTACTTTTCTTTCTTTTTTTTGAGACAGGGTCTCGCTATGTAGTACAGGCTGGCCTTGAACTCAGTATGTAGCCCAGATTGGCCTTGAACTCGTGATGATCTTCCTGCCTCAGCCTCCCCAGTGCTAGGATTACAGGTGTGTGCCACCACACCTGGCCCCATTTTATTTCTGTTAACTACAAATGAGATCTTATTGAACCTACTCCCCACACCCAGCCTTTTTCATTCAAATACAGGTTAGACATGAATCACATCAGCAGATAATAAATCTGCCCACGGCATTTAACAGTCATATAGCATTTGACTGTACAGACTCAGCGCCCCCACACGTGCAGGGGATTGAATCTGGGGCGCTCTCCCACTGAGCTACGTCCTCAGCTCAGCTTTTTTTTTTTTTTTTTTTGAGAAACAGTCTCACCAAATTGCCTAGGCTAGACTCAAAACTGCCTCAGCCTCCGGATTAGCTGGTATTACAGGCGTGGGCCATCATGCTCTGTTCAGGCATGGAGTAATTTAGCCCCCTAGTGAGGACCATTAGTACATATATATATATATATATATATATATATATATATATATATATATTTGTTTTTGGTTTTTTGAGACAGGGTCTCACTATGTAGCTCAAGCTGGTCTTGAACTCACTGTGTAGTCCAGGCTGGGCTTGAACTCTTGGCAATCCTCCTGCCTCAGCCTCCCAACCGCTGGGTTTACATGTGTGCATCACCATGCCCAGTTTACCTGGAAACTTTTTAACCAATGTTGACCCAGGGATTATCTTTCTACAGTATTTATGACATTGAGTATTACCCTTGTATAACTGCTGATTCTATGTAGTAAAAACTAGAACACCAATGGCCATGGTGCTACACACCTATTATCCCAGTACTCAGGAGGCTGAGGCAGGAGGATCTTGAGTGTGAACCCCGCCTGGGCTACAGAGTAAGTTCGAAGCCAGCCTGGAGCACACAGTGAGACCTTGTCTCAAAAATAAAAAAAAAACATGAGCAGTCAAGAACTGGTCAAGAATTTGTCCCCCCCCCACACACAAAGAATTTGTCCCCAAGCTGTATTTTTTCCTTTATTTAATTTTTCCCCCTGCAAATCTATGGAACTGTCAGCTCTGACTGTATTTCCTGTGCCTCTCAGGACCTTCTAAAAAAAATGGGGCAACTCATTACCCACCACCCACGTTTCCCTTTCTAGGCCTCAGCCTAGCATCGGGACTCACTCTACCCTCCTGTCAGGTCTCGTCCTCCAGTTCTCTCCAGCGGGACTCCACACTGATCTGGTCTCAGCCGCCCCGGCCCCAGCCCTATCTCCACTTCCCCAAACCTTCTTATCCCTCAAAACCCTGCTGCCCAGATAGCAGCCGCTCCCAACAAGACAGGGACCCACCTCAAGGGAACAATTAACAGAGTGAGGAGACAACCTAAGAATCCGATCAAATATTTGCAAACAATGTATCAGATAAGGGGTTAATTTCCCCAATAAAAGAAAGAAAACCCAATTAAAAATATTGGCAAAAGACTTGAGCAGATATTTTTCTTTCCTGTTTTTTTTTTTTTTGTGTGTGTGTGTGTGGGTACCAGGGGTCGACCTCAGGACCTCGTGTGCCAGTAGGCGCCCGTGCCGCTGAGCGATATCACCGGCCCCTTTTCTGTATGCGGGTTCCGGGAGTCGAACTCGGGCCCTCGCACTTGCCAGGCAGGCGCTTATGCCGCTGAGCCATCTCACTGGCCCCTTCTTTCCCGTTTTAGACAAGGTCTCACTATGCAGTCCAGGCTGGCCTGGAACTCACAGTCCTCCTGTTTTAGTCTCCTAAATGCTGGGATTACAAGTGTGCATCACACCTGGCATGACATTTCTCTTTTGCTTTCTTATTTTGGCAGTACTGGGGATTGAACCCCGGGACCTTGTGCATGCTAGGCAAGTGCTCTATCACTGAACTACACCCCCCAGCCCAGTAACATTTTTCAAAAAAATGCATACAATGGCCAACAGGTGCATGAAAAGAAAAATGCTCAACATCACTAATCATCAGAAAAATGCAAATCAAAACCACGATAAGATATCACCTCCCTTTTATTAGAAACAGTATCATCAGAAAGATGAAAGACGCTGGGGTGTAGGTCAGTGAGAGAGTGCTTATCGAGCACTAGGGAGGCCCTGGGGTTGGGGGAGGGAGGAACTGGGGTTACGTCCAGCAGAAAGAAATCCACATCCATGCTTATTACAGCACTATTCACAACGGCGAGATGCGGATCGACCTAAATATGCACGATGGGTAAGGAAAATGTGGTGTATTCGTACAACACAATACCTCTCAACCATTGAAAAAGGTTAGAATACTTTGCAACAACATAAATGGACTTGGAGGACATTAAGTAAAACAGCCAAACACCAAACAACAAATCCTGCCAAATGATCGCACTTATGTGTAAAATCTAAAAAAAAGCAGAAGTACAGAGAGAATGGTGGTTATCGGAGGCCAGTGTGGCTGTAGGATGGTAGGGGGAATCACGAGTCAAAAGATAAAAGGGTATTTAGGGGACCCAGGAATGTAGCTCAGTGGTAGAGCTCTTGCCTACCATGCAGGAGGCCCTAGGCTTGATCCTGAGCACTGCCACAGACATACACACAAAGATATACAATTTCAGTTAACTAGGAAGAATAATATCAAGAGATCTACTATAGGGCATGGTTAACGTGGCAGTTAGTGTATGTAGTTAATATGATATGACAATGTATGATATTCTTGAAAAATGAAAAGTGGATGGGCCGGTGAGATGGCTCAGCGGCATAAGCGCCTGCCTTGCAAGCGCGAGGGCCCGAGTTCGACTCCCGGATCCCACATACGAAAAAGGGGCCGGTGATATCGCTCAGCGGCACGGGTGCCTGTTGGCGCGCGAGGTCCTGAGGTCGACCCCCCGGTACCCACAAAAAAAAAAAAAAAAAAAAAAAATGAAAAGTGGAGCCAGGCATGGTGGTGCATGCCTGTAATCCAGGTACTCTGGGAGGCTGAGGCAGGAGGATTACAAATTCAGGCCAGATTTGGGCAAATTAGCAAGAACCTGCCTCAAAATTAAAAAAACATAAAAAGCATTGGGGACGTAGCTCAGTGCAAAGGGCCTGGGTTCAATCCCCAGTGCTGGGGAGGGGGGAAGCAAAGAGTACTTGGTAAGTGTTCTTACTTCATAGCCAGTAACTGGACTCAGGCATGGTACACACCTATAATACCAATACTCTGGAGGCTGAGGCAGGAGGATCATGAGTTTGAGGCCAGCCAGGGCTATACAGTGAGTTCTAGGCCACTCTAGACTACCTAGGGAGACCCTGTCTCAAAAAAAAAAAAAAAAAAAAAAAAAGTTACACATTCTGGTAATGGTCAGGCCAAGAGAAAATGAACCAGAAATACCTGTCTCCTTTCCCTGGAGGAAAGAAGATTATCCAGCTGGAGTGGGGAGGGGGGCATTCGCTGTTCAGTCTTCATATTATTTTTACTCTGGTGACGGGCAGTGACAAGGAGAATCCCCAACAGCCCAGTGCCCAGTGCTCCCCAGTGTGACCAGCCAGCCGCCTCACACGCGGCCCCTGCTGGGGTGGAGGAAGGCCCTCTCTGAGTGCTCCCTGGATGGGGTGTAGCTCAGGGGTAGAGCACAGGCCTACAAGTGTGAGGCCCTGGGTTAAAACACAGCACCTTAAAAAAGAAAAGAAAAAAGAAAAGGCAAAAGGTAGATAACAATAAATATTTCACAAGACACCAAGGATCACAAGTTTGAGAGCAGCCTGGACAATTTAGCAAGATCCTGTCCCAAAATAAAGGTTTTAGGCTGGGCACGGTGGCACATGCCTGTAATCCTGGCACTGGGGAGGCTGAGGCAGGAGAATCTCTGCAAGTTCAAGGACAGCCTGGGCTACATAGTATGAGGCCAGCCTGAATTATTCAGTGAGACCCTGTCTCACAAAACAAAACAAAATAAAACAAGAAAAAGATAACTGTGAGGTAATACATCCATTTCTTAGATCTTACCATTCTACAACATATATGTATTTCAAACCATGTTGTACATGATAAATGCATATAATTTTATCATATATCTTTTTTTTGGAACTGGGAATTGAACTCAGGACCTTGCGCTTGCCAGGCAGGCACCGTGCCACTGAGCTATATCCCCGGCCCCTCAATTTTTTTAAAAATGCAAAATTCTTGCCTAGCATGTCCAAGATCCTAAGTCTGAGGTGGGGGGAGAGGAAGAGGAAGAGGAAGAAGACAGGCTAAACAACAGGAGCAAAAGAGAAGAAAAGAAAAGGAAAAGAAAAAAGGAGGGCCGGTGAGATAGCTCAGCAGCATAAGCGCCTGCCTGGCAAGCACGAGGTCCTGAGTTTGACTCCCAATACCCACATTAACAAAAAAAAAAAAAAAAAAAAAAAAAAAGAAAAAAGAAAAAAGGAAAGGAAAGGGAAGGGAAGGGAGAATGGGGGAAGGGAAAGGGGAGCTATGCAGCTGGATTTTCAACTTCTGAGGCTCCTCCTGAAACCTTGCCTGGGGCACCTGAAATCTTCAACCTTGATAAACAACAAAAACTTAGTAGAGAAAATTTCCCCCTAGGGTTTTGTGTTGTTGTGGCATATTAAACATCTTAAATGCCATAAGCACACCGCACAGTATTTGTTGAATAACTCTCCCTGCTGCCTCTCCCTGGAACACTCCCTGCCCGAGACCGTCCACGCAAATCGAAATTGTAACTTCTACCAGTAACCCTAAGAAGAGATGCTCAAGGTCATTCCAGACCAGAGATGCAAATCAGCCAAACAAGGAGACAGCATCTCCACTTATCAGATCTGCAAACAAAAGTTCTGGCACTGGTAGAGGACAAGGAAGCAGACAGGCCTCGAGATAAGGACATCCGTGCGCTGGGGCAGCTGGCTAGTGGACACTTCTGTAGGCTGCGCCTACTGTTGAAATGGCCACGCCCCTTGACCTGCTAATTCCCTAGAAATTCCTAGTAATGGCCTTCAGCTATGCTCCGGACACACACAAAGCCACTCCTTGAGAGCACTGTTCATACAAGAGCTGAAGGCAACTGAAGGGCCTCTTAAAAGGAGGATGAGTAAAGAAATTATGACAAAGGGACGGGGGCGAGGCTCATGATGGAGCAGGTGTTCAGCAAGTACCAGCCCCTGAGTTCAATCCCCAGCACCCATAAATAAATAAATAAACAAATATTAAAAAAAGATCTGTTTCAAGGAATATTGTGCATAGATCTATCAAAAAGAAATGAACTGGGCACGATGGTTACCTGCAGTCCTAGCACTCTGGGAGGCTGAGAAACGAGGATCCTTTGGGCGCAGGAGTTTGAGGAAAGCCTGGGCAACAAGGTGAGACCCTGCCCCCTCACACAAACACACATGCGCACATGCACACACACACTAATTTTTTTTGTAAAAGAACCAAATTATTTCTGGGGTGCTGGGGCTTGAACCCATGACCTTGTGCATACTTAAGCATGTGCCCTATCACTGAGCTGTATCCCCGTAAAAGAAAACTGTCACGCATATTAGCAGATTGAGACTGGTTCGTTTCTAAAGGACACACAAGACGCCAGGCATGGTGGCACACGCCTGTAATCCCAGCAGTAAGAAGGTTGAGGCAGGAGAACGGTCATGACATCGAGCCCAGCCTAGATTATATAGTGAGGTTGAGGCCAGGCGTGGGCACACAACTGTAATCCCAGCACTCAGGAGGCTGAGGCAGGAGCATTACCACAAGTTCAAGGCCAGCCTGGGCTACATAGTGAGTTCAAGGACACCCTGAACTACACCGCAAGACACTGTTTAAAAAAAAAAAAAGGCCAAGGGCCAGGGATGGAGCTCAGTGGTGCAGTGCCTGCCAGGCAAGCGTGAGGCCTGAGTTTGATTCCTGGTACCAAAAAAGAAAAAAGAGAGAGAGAAAAAAAAAACACTAATCTGTACATAGTGAGTTTGAGGTTAGCCTAGAACTATATAGTAAGATGTCTCAAAAACAAAAACAAAAACTAATACAATTTTTAAAAGGGCTGAGGCGTAGCTCATCAGTAAAGTCCAAAGTAGTTGCCTGGGTCTGATTTCCAGCACTTCATAAAGGAAGAAGAATGAAGGGAAAGGAAGGGAAAGGGAAGGGGAAGGGGAAAGGGGAGAAGGGGAGAAAGGGAGAAAGGGAGAAGGGGGAAAGGGAAAGGGGGTGGGGGTAGGAGAAGGGGAAGGGGAAAAGGGAAAGGGAAAGAAGAAAGAGGAAGGGCTGGGGATTTAGCTCAGTGGCACAGCACCTGCCTGGCAAGAGTGAGGTCCTGAGTTCAATTCCTGGTACCCCCCACCCCCCAAAAAATAAATAATTTCCTAAAAGTCAGGCATGGTGGTACACTCCTGTAATCACAGTACTCCAGATGGCTGAGTTCAAGGCCAGCCTGAACTACATAGGGAACCCCTGACTCAAAACAAAGAAAAACCAAAACCAACCAAAAAAAAAAAAAAATTCTCTTTCTCAAGGCTCTGCATACAAATTATTTATTTATTTTCTTTTTATTTTATTGGTACATTTTATATTTATTTTGGTACATTTTAGATATACACAGTGATAACATCATCATAGGGAATTTGTATCTGTATATGGTCACATACAATTTAGTACTCCTGAAGGCCTCCTTAATTTTATATATAATTTAGTACTGTGAAGGCCTCCTGAAGTTTTCTTTCTTTTTTAGACAGGAACTCACTACGTAGCTCAAATTCAAGATCTTCTCGCCTCAACTTCCATGCCTGGCTTCTTCACTTCCTTTCCTGCTATAGCAGAGCACAACTTCCCCAGGAGGTCATGGCCATTAAATCTTTTCTAAATCTCACTGGAGGGCTGGGGATATAGCTCAGCGGTATAAGCACCTGCCTGGCAAGTTCAAGGTCCTGAGTTCAATTCCTAGTACCAGGAAAAAAAAAACAAAACTAAACTAAATCTCACTGGATTTAGCAGCTCTGACCAACACACGACAGTGCCAACATTAACACAAGGTGTCTTTCGCTCCTCTATGCCTGTACCTCAGACTTCAAAATAAATTCAGCAGGTAAGAGTGGGTATTTGGAAACTAAAATGGAGGGAAAATGGTCCAAATAACTCCGGTAAACTGCTTAACAGGAGAATGTTTTCTTTCTTTTTTTTTTTGTGGGTACCGGGGGTTGACCTCAGGACCTTGCGCGCCAGCAGACGCCCGTGCCGCTGAGCGATATCACCGGCCCTTTTTTCGTATGTGGGTTCTGGGAGTCGAACTCAGGCCCTCGTGCTTGCCAGGCAGGCGCTTATGCCGCTGAGCTTTCTCACTGGCCCGAATGTTTTCTTTTTTTTTTTTTCAGGAGAATGCTTTCTGTATTAAAAACAAAGGTAAAGGTAAAGAGTGGTTCCAAAATGAGTCAAGCTCTGCTCTTCGAGGAACCAAGTTACCTTAAGGATCACACAATCCAGTAGCTTAAAAGTTTTTTTAGTTTTGCTGGCAGTGGTGGCAGATACTTGGAATCCCAGCACTGAGGGGCTGAGGCAGGAGGATGGCAAATTCAAGCCCAGCCTGAGCAACTTAGCAAGACCCTGTCTCAAAACAAAAAATAAAAAGCCCTGGGCTGGTGATATAGCTCAGCAGCATAAGCACCTGCCTGGCAAGCACGAGGTCCTGAGTTGGACTCCTGGTACCCGCATTAAAAAAAAAAAAAAGCCCTGGGCTCAATATCCTGCACCAAAAACAATAATACTTTAAAGTCTTTTAGTAGTAGCATTACTTTTGTTCTATAAATGGAAGTCTTCCAGAGAACAGCTATGCCCAGTAAAAGCTAAGCTATCTCCCCAGACTTTGAAGTCAGATATCTGGTCCTGAATTCCTGGCTCCACCACTTCCTGGCTGCCTGGCTTTAAACAGGTTCATTTGTTTCCTTTAACTGTTTTTCTTTTCTGTGAAATGGGAATAATAACAGCACCTACCTTTTAAGGTTGTTACACAGAAAGCACTTAAAATAGTCCCTGGCGCATGCTCAATAAATAACAGCTTTTTTTTTCTTTTTTAATGCAGTACTGGGAATCCAACCCAGCATCTGGTACATGCTAGAAAGAGTTCTACCACCAAGCTATGGCACATGACAGCTATTTTTATTTAAGAGCCCTTTAAGTTTTCTCATCTGTAAGATGAAAATTATAATAGTGCCTACCCAGTAAGGTGATTACGAGGACTCAATAAGTTAATACAGACAAAAGCAGTGAGAACACCCTGCAGTGTCCAATCCAGTGTCCACTAGCCACACACACACACACTCGAAAAGCGAGAGCCTAATTTGAGATGTGCTGAACATGTGAAAAAGATTTAGAAACTGGGCATGATGGGGGCGCACGCCTACAATCCCAGCACTGGGGGAGGCTGAGGCAGGAGGATCACCCCAAGTTCAAGGCCACCCTGGGCTACATAAAGAGTTCAAGGCCACCCTGAACTACACAGCAATACCCTGTCTCAAAATAAATAAATAAGTAAATAAACCAACTAACTTCCCATTCTTTTTCTATTCACTTATTTACTTACTATAATTATGTGATGCTGGGGATTGAACCCAGGGCCTTGTGAATGACAGGCAAGAATTCTACCACTGAACTACACCCCCAGCTTTGCAATTTTTATTCTACTTTAGTTTAGTTTAGCAATGGGGATTGAACCTATGGAGCACTGAGCTACATCCCCACCCACCTCTTTTTATTTTTTTACTTTGAGATAGGGTCTCAGTAACTTGCCCAAGCTGGCCGTGAACTTTTGAGACTCCTGCCTCAGCCTCCAAAAGTGTTCAGATTACATGTGTTTGCCACAGCACAAGGCTGCAACTTATTTTCATGGACAATGCAGGCTTAGGTCATGCTTGGCATTACAATCCTGGTTACTATTACTTTATGAAAAAAAACTGTTTTTTATTCATCAACCAGGTCTAGGACTACATGTGTGAAAAGTTATAGGGGATATTGAAACAAAAAGAAAGGGGCCCCATCTCCTGGCAAGTTATAACCCAGTGTGGGAAACAAGATGTATCTTTATAGTGGTGGTTGAGAAGTGCCTGCATGGATGTTTTTTTTTTTTTTTGGTAGTGGGAATTGAACACAGGACCTTGCGTTTGCCAGGCAGGCGCTTGTGCCACTGAGCTATATCCCCCATTGCATGGATGGTATGAAAGGGGCATCCTTTAGCCAAGGATGGTGGCACACACCTGTAATCCTAATCCCAGCAATCAGGAGGCTGAGGCAGGAGGACTGAAGCAAGTTCAAAGCCAATCTGTGCTACATAATGAGTTCAAGGCCAGCCTGAACTACATAGGGAGAACTTGCCTCTCAAAAAAAAAAAAAAAAAAAAAAAAAAGGGCCGGTGAGATGGCTCAGCGGCTTAAGCGCCTGCCCGGCAAGCGCGAGGGCCCGAGTTCGACTCCCGGAACCCACATACGAAAAAGGGGCCGGTGATATCGCTCAGCGGCACGGGCGCCTGCTGGCGCGCGAGGTCCTGAGGTCGACCCCCCGGTACCCACAAAAAAAAAAAAAAAAAAAAAAAAAAAAGGGAAGCGGCATCCTGACATGCATGTGGGCAGGATGTCACCAGGGTATCTGGACTTGGGTGGTACCTGCACTCTTTTTTTTTTTTTTTAAAGAGAAAAAAAATAGAAAATTTCAAAACCAGGCAATAGAAGGGTAACAATGGTTAATACAGTGCATATTGTTATCTTTAGTTACTCAGAGTACAAGATATCTGCATTCAATTGTCCAAACAATATTAGCACAAACCTTTCTTTTCAATGAACTAAAGAGAAATTAGTAGTGTAACTATCTTATCTTTCATATATACATTTTTTTTTTTTTTGCTTTTCCCTTCCTTCTTTTCTCCATTCCCCCATCCCTGTTTCTCTTTCCTTCTGAAGTTTCTTCCCATTTTACAATATCTATTGTACATTTTGGATCTTATTTACTCTCAGCTTCTCACACTAGGGAGACAATACGATGTTTACAAATATGCATCTAGTTTATTTCACTTATGAGTATGGTCTCAAATTGCATTCATTTACCTATAAAAGTCTCCAGTTTATCCTTCTTTATGGCTGAGTAGTACTCCATTGTATAAAAAGACCACATCTTTTTTTATCCATTCCTCGGTTGATGGGCTTTTGGGTTGTTTCCAAGATCTAGTTATTACATATTGAGCTGCTATAAACATGGGTGCACATATATCGCTGTGGCACCTGCAGTCTTAATAGGGAAAAAGAAAAAAAAAAAATAGGGAGAAGAGCCGGGCATGGCGTAATCCCAGCGCTTGGCAGCCTGAGGCAGGAGGATCGCTGCGAGTTCGAGGCCAGCCTGTACAAAGTGAGTTCAAGGCCAGCCTGAACTGCATAGTGAAACCCTGTCTCAAAAAGACCAAGAAAAAAAAATAGGGAAGGAAGCTTTGCCAGCTCTCTCACCACTGAGGCCTGGTCCTCCACTGTGCTTGCGATTTCTTCCTCGCCTGGGGTCTTCCGGGCACTGACAACTCAGAGGGGGGTGTGGTCCCAGGCTTGCCCCAACCCTTCCCGGCGGCCCGGAACCCCGCTGGGGCCCGGCTGTCACGACACGCAGATCTCCAGATTTCCTGCCCCCGCCAGGCTCCCCCGGCCCCAGGGCGGCTCGCTGTCCTCGGTGACAGCCACAGACTGCTGTCCGGACTCCACTGCTCCCCAACTCCCTCAGGCCCCCCACGCCGTCACTCTCCTCCTCACACGGTCTCCTCTCAGTCCCTCTTGTAGGACCCCACAAACCGTCCTCGGCCCAGGATTCCCCAGCAGTCCCCCGTCCCATCTCCGCGTCCGAGCACCCCGAGACGCCCGAAACCCCCCTCAGACCGCACCGCCGCAGCCCGCCCCGGCCCAGCTCCCACGAACGCGCCCCGCCCCCGCGGCACCGGGACCCCGCGCCGCGCCCGGCCCACCTGCGCGCCCAGCTGGTTCAGCTGCCGCATGTCGCCGCCCACGGCCTCGGGCACCGGGCCCTGCGTGCAGTGCAGGCGGCCCATGGCGCCCCGCAGGCCCGCGCGGCCCCGCTTCCGGCCCCGCCGCCCTCGCCGCGCTTCCGCAGCCGCACTTTCGCCACGGCCGCCGCCGCGCTGACCGCCGCCCCGGGGCGCGAGCCCGGAGTGCGCCGGGAGTCGCGGACACGCGCGGGGCTCCCTCCCGGGCTGCGGCCGCGGTGCCGAGCCTCGGTTTCACTGTCTGTAAAATGGTCCTTGGACGTTTAGAACAGGGCCTGGTTCACAGGAGGTCCTCAGTCAGTGACTGGTTGTTACCATCATCATCATATTTTTCTTTCTTCTTGTTTTTTATTTTTATTTTTTTCTTGTGGGACTGGGGATCGAACCCAGGGCCTCAAGCATGCTAGGCAAGAGCTCTACCCCTGAGCTACATCCCCAGCCCATCGCTATTGTTATTACACGTTCATTCATTTTTTTTCTTTATATACTTTAAATTTTTACTTATATTTTTATTTTACGTTTTGGCGGTGCTGAAGACTGAGCCCAGGGTTTCGGGCATGCAAGGGCAATGTTCTACCACTGAGCTACACCCGCAGCCTGCAGCAAGTAGTGATGCACCCTGCCCTGATGTCAGGCCACAGGGCAGAGCAAGGGAACCGAGGAGGCCAGCGCGCTGGTCCAGGAGCTCGCATCAGAGGAAGCCCTAGGTCTCAGAGTCACTCGAGTAGTCACCCGGATGGCCCGGTAGGATGCCAATTGCTGGGCCCCGCCCCCAGTCTCTGAACAAAAAGGCCGAGGTGGAGCCCAGCGAGTTCCCAGGAACCGCACTTTGACTAGTGCCTGTCACTCAATAAATATTAGAAGAATTGAATTAGCCCATGTGATAGAAAATAAAGGAAAGGAATTTACTTGAAATTGACACCCAGCAGAGTAGTAACAGGGTGACTGTAGTGTCTGCCAATCTTTTTCCCTTCGTGGTATTGGGGCTCACACACCCCTTCTGTTTTTCTTTTTGTCTATCCATTGTTTTCTAGGACACAAGTCCCTGGGCTTTCTGTGACTTGTTTTTGCACGTTCAGGACTTCCCCATTTCACCAAACTACTTAGTCCTCGTACAGGTCCTTGGGCTGTCAGCGTGGCATCACCTAGGAGAGAGAGCCCATGAGAACTGCAGAATTTCAGGCTACTATTCAGGCTCTGCGTTTTTCCTCCTGCAGTTTGATTCTGGGGATCAAACCCAAGGGCTCCTACGCACTGGACAGGCCCTCTAGCACTGAGCTGCACCTCTAGCCCTCAGGATCCTCATTTAGTAAGATCCCCAGGCAATTCGTGGGCACATTAAAGTAGGAGATGCAAATAATAATCATTCTTTAGTGAGTACCACGTGCAGGGCTTTATTTTAAGCACCTCAATACACACTATATATAATGACCATAATATTTTGCATTGTCTTCCTGTTCTTTTTTTATTTTTTGGAACTGGAAATCAAACTCAAGGACCTTACATTTGCCAGGCAGGAGCTGTGCCACTGAGCTATACCCCCTGGCGGTATTTTTTTTTTTTTTTGGTCATCCTGTTCTTGCTCATATTATTATTTTTCTTTTATTCTTTTTTGGGGCCACCCAACCCCCAGAACAAATCATTATTTCTGTTTAAATGTTTATCACATTGTTTTATTTCTGTCTTTTACATATCTTGTCTCCCCCCATATATGAATTCTGTTGTCTTGGGCAAATTACTATCCTTTCTGTGCCTCTATTTCTGTTTGTTTGTTTGTTTGTAAATGGAAACCATTATAGAGACAATGCTTGTAAGGTCCATGGAAAGTGCTCAACAAATGCTTATTATTATTCCAGTTTTTCAATCTTATAAAAAGAATGTAGCAATAAATATTTCTATACACAATCCTCTTTCCACATCTGATTGTTCCTTCAGGAGAAATTCCTAGAAAGGTCAAGGGATTTGTTTTGTTTTGGTTTGGTTTGATTTTTTCTCACTACCTATTGGTGACCTTTAACTCACAGTGATCCTCCTGCCTCAGCCTCCCTAGTGCTGGAATCACAGGCATATGCCACCACACCTGGCTTTTGTTTTGTATTGATGGTACTGGAGATTGAACCCAGGGCCTTTTGCACTGGAGCTACATCCCCAGCTTGTTTATATTTTTTATTTTGAGACAGAGTCTTGCTAAGCCACTAAAATCGCCAGGCTGGGCTCAAATGTGCAATTCTCCTGCCTCAGCCTCCAAGAATGCTAGGATTACAGGCATGCACCACCATGCCCAGTTGAAAGGACAAGGGAGGGCCGGTGAGATGGCTCAGCGGCTTAAGCGCCTGCCCGGCAAGCGCGAGGGCCCGAGTTCGACTCCCGGATCCCACATACGAAAAAGGGGCCGGTGATATCGCTCAGCGGCACAGGCGCCTGCTGGCGCGCGAGGTCCTGAGGTCGACCCCCTGGTACCCACAAAAAAAAAAAAAAAAAAAAGAAAGGACAAGGGATATTATGTTCAGACGTTTTGTTTCTAAATATCATGAAGATGGATGAATTTTTTTTTTTTTTAGAAGATGGATGAGTTTTCAAGGTAGGGAGAAAGTAGATTATTAACTGTCTCCCTTAGAACACCCAGAAATCAGCCTTTCAGCCTGAACAGGGACCTCATGTATTTTACTGATGAGGCTCTGGGCCCTGCCCTCCTTCCAACCCACATCCTTTCTACTTCAGGGAAAAGAAACCCAGATGCTCTAAAAGAAATCTCAAAACCTCAGACTATGCCCTTTTGAGCTCCAATCCTAAATGCTGCATAAAAATCACAAAGTGTTGCATTAACATCCCATAATGAATCACTATAGCTGT
Source organism: Erethizon dorsatum (assembly GCA_028451465.1). Taxonomy (NCBI): domain Eukaryota; kingdom Metazoa; phylum Chordata; class Mammalia; order Rodentia; family Erethizontidae; genus Erethizon; species Erethizon dorsatum. The sequence goes on from CM051840.1 coordinate 3,186,866, forward strand.
CTATTTAGGTCTTTGCAATTTTTCCCTCTTTTTTATTCTTTGTTTTTTTGTTTGTTTGTTTTTGTGGGGATTTTTTTTATTTTAAAGAGAAGAAAAAACAAAACAAATCAAAAGAAGAACAAATTTTCAAACCAACATAATAGGAGGGTAACAATGGTTAATACATTACGTATTACTATCTTTAAGTTAGTTATTCAGGACACCAGACATTAGCATTCAATTGTCCAAACATTATTGGCACAAACCTTACTCTTCAACGAACTAAGTAAAAATGGTAGTGTATCTATCTTAACCATCTTATATATATATATATACAATTTTTTTTTTCCCTTTCCCTTCTTTCTTTTCCCTATTCCAGTCTCTCTTTCCTTTTGACCAGTTTCTTTTTGATTCACCATGTCTATTGTACATTTTGGATCTTATTTACTCTTTCAGTTTCTCATACTAGAGAGATAATACGATGCTTACACATGTGCTTCTGGTTTATTTCACTTATGAGTATTTTCTCGAGTTGCATCCATTTACCTATAAAAGTCTCCAGTTTATCCTTCTTTATGGCTGAATAGTACTCCATTGTATAAAAATACCACATCTTTCTTATCCATTCCTCAGTTGATGGGCATTTGGGTTGTTTCCAAGATCTGGCTATTACAAATTGTGCTGCTATAAACATGGGTGCACATATATCGCTGTGGTACGATGTTTTTAATTCTTCTGGGAAGATGCCCAGAAGGGGAATAGCTGGGTCAAATGGGACTTCCAACCCTAGTTTTCTGAGGAATCTCCACACTGACTTTTGTGGGGATTTTTTTGAGACAGGGTCTCACTTTGTAGCCTAGGCTGGCTTTGAATTGGCAGCGATCCTGATCCTCCTGCCTCAGCCTACAGAGTCCTGGAATCACAGGTGTGTGCCACCACATCCAGCTTGCAATTTTTCATTTTTTAAAAATATTAAGTACCTTACAACTAACAAAGGCAATGTAGTACTCTCCCTGTATCCATGGCTTTATTTTCCAAGATTTCAGTTACCTGTGGTCAACTATAGTCTGAAAATATTAAAAGGAAAATTCCAAAAATAAACTATTACTACTGCTACTATTTATTATTATTATTATTATTATTTTGTGTTACTGAGGATCGAATTCAGGGCCTCATGCATGCCAGGCAAGTGCTCTGCTGATGAGTTACATCCCTAGCCCACAATCTTTAATTTGTGTGTGTGTGTGTGTGGGTACCGGGGGTCGACCTCAGGACCTCATGCGCCAGTAGGCGCCCGTGCCGCTGAGCGATATCACTGGCCCTTTTTTTTGTGTGTGGGTACCGGGAGTCGAACTCAGGACCTCGCACTTGCCAGGCAGGCACTTACACTGCTGAGCCATCTCACCGGCCCATCTTTAATTTTTAAATTGCACATTTTTTTTATAACACAGTTTTGAGTTGTATGATGAAGCCTCAGGCTTGTCTCACCCACGATGTGAACCGTCCCTTTGTTTAGTGTATCTCTACTGTATATCCTACCTCTGCATTAGCCACCCATTAGCCTTCTTGGCTACTGATAGTTGTCTTAGCGTCTCAGTGCTTGTGTTCAACTTACCTTCATTTTGCTTAATAATGGTCCCAAAGCAGATGGGGTGTAGCTCAGTAGTAGAGCACTTGCCTAGTATGAGCAAGGCCCTGGTCTGACCCTCAGCACCAAAAGCAAACATTCTATGATGGTGGTGATTCGGTTATGCCAAACAGAAATAAACTGTAAAGTGCTTCCTTGAAATGAAAAGGTAAAAGTTTCATGCCCGGCTCTATGAAATTATTAAGAAGGAAAAGAATTCATGCTAGGTTTACATCCCATCTCAAACTGCCAACGTTACAGCTATAGCGCAGGATCGGTGAAGACAGAAGAGGTGTTAAATCTGTGGGTGGAACACATGCACATAGGAAATGTTTCCAGCAAGGCGCAGTGGTGCACGCCTGTAATGCCAGCACTCAGGTGGCTGAGGCAGGACGATTGTTGCGAGTTCAAGGCCAGCGTGGGGTATATAGTGAGGCCCTGTCTCAAAAAACCAAAAGAAAAGAAAAAGAAGAAAGACAATATGTTTCCATTGGCAGCAGTGTGTTGCGTGTGCCAGAACACGTTAGGCCTGTGTGAAGCCTTAGTAAGGGGTCCCCGGGAATAAATGACCTGAAACAAATAAGGGATGGTTATACAGAGTCAGGAATAGGTTTGGACTGAAAAGTATAAACATTACCGCAGAGGCTGTGTCTGCTCATGCAGAAGCTGCTGCCATGTTTCTAGCCAAGCTGAAGAAGTTGATTGAGAAGAAAGGACACCAGTGCAAGTCTTCAAATGGACGACACTGAGCATTTGTGGAAAAATCAGCCCAGGAGAACCCACCCGCAGGACAGTGTAAAGGACGCGCCAGGGGGTGAAACATGGAAGGACAGGCAAGATTGGCTGTGTTGAATACAGTACAATAAAATATTTTGAGAGGGAGAGAGAGCTGGCATCCACATAGCTGTTATCATAGCATATTGTTATAGTTGTCCTGTTTTACTATTGATGTTCATCTCTTACTGTGCCTTGTTGTTTGTTTGTTTGTTTATTTTCTTCTTGAGACAGGGTCACACTATGTAGCCCAGACTGGCCTCAAATTCATGAGATCCTCCTGCATCAGCCTCTCAAGTGCTGGGATAACAGGCGTGCACCACCACGCCCAGCCTGGGCCTAGTTTATAAATTAAACCTTAGCAGCCCACCGTGGTGACAAGGGCACCTGTAGTCCTAGCACTCAGGAGGTGGAGGTTGGAAGATTCCTTGAATACAGAGCAGCCGGGGGCAATGTCGTGAGGCCCCATCTCAAACCACAAAACCCACAAGACTCACTTCGTCATAGGTCTTCATCACAGGCAGAGGGAAGAACACAGTGTAAGGTTCCCTATATCCCAGGTTTCAGGCAGCCACTGAGGGTCTGGACCTATCCCTCCTGGATTAATGGAGACTACCTATGGTTTAAAAAACAAAAAAGTATTTCACTTGTAATGATCTTCAGACTCCACGTTCAGACGAAGGAAGGAGCTGCGATTACCACGGACGCCCCTAACTGTAGCAGGAAATGCAGGCCAGGGCCAGGCCTCCCCGAGAACCTCCGCCCCCATTTCAGACTTAATGAGGGACCACGCTCCCTTCATTCACTTTAAAATGTCCCCGTGGAGGGCAGCGGAGGAGGCCCCACTCCACACCCTCCCCAGCCTGCAAGTGAAAGGAGGTCATTAAGAAGCAGTTTCTCAAGCGAGGAGGGTCCCCGCTGGGAATCCCACCAGGGGCCAAGTTTTCCCCACGTGAAAGGTCTGACCCTGCACACTCCGAATGCCAAAGGGCATTCAAAAAAAAAAAACTTTTAATTTTGAGATCATTGTAGTTTCATATCCAGTTGTAAGAAATAACACAGATCCTTATCTTTCGTCCCCTTTACCCAGGTTTTTTTTTTTTTTTTTTTTGGTACTGGGAATCGAACTCAGGACCTCATGCTTACCAGGCAGGTGCTGTGCCACTGAGCTATATCCCTGGCCCCCTCCTTTTTTTTGAGACAGGGTCTCCCTGTGTAGTACAGGGTGGCCTTGAACTCACTATGTAGCCCAGGGTGGCCTCAAACTTGTGGCAATCCTCCTGCCTCAGCATCCCAAATGCTAGGATTACAGGCATGCGCCACCATGCCCGACAACCAAGTTTTTTTCAATGCACAGAGACCCAACAATATCACAAGCAGGATTCCGACCCAGTCAGACTTCAGAACATTGCCATCACAGACCACTGGAGAATTTTCACCAAAGCAAGGAGCCCCCGGTCCTCTTTCTACTGAAAAACGAGAGCAAAACACCAGGATGGATATTTTCATGTTACTATTATTGCTATTCTAATGTTCACCTTCAACATTAGCACCTTTATTATAAAATGACAACAAAAATATAAAAATACAGTTGGTTTAGACTCTTTTTTTTTTTGTTGGCTTAGACTCTTGACATCTACATGTAAGTCACTGACAAAAGGTCTGGGGATTGTTCCAGATTAAAAGACTAAAACAGGGCTGGTGTGTAGCTCACTGGTGAGTGCTTGCCTCCCTCGCTCACCGCCCTGGGGCGGATCCCCCACACCACAAAGGGAAAAGAAAAAAGAAGAAAGCCAGGACCAGGTCAGGTACAAACGCCAACTCAGGAGGCCGTAGAGAGAGTATTGATTAGCTTTAAAATTGGCTCCGAGGGCCGGTGAGATAGCTCAGCAGAATAAGTCCCTGCCTGGCAAGCGCGAGGTCCTGAGTTCGACTCCCAGAACCCACATACGAAAAAAGGGCTGGTGATATCGCTCAGCGGCACGGGCGCCTGCTGGCGCGCGAGGTCCTGAGGTCGACCCCCGGTACCCACAAAAAAACAAAACAAACAAACAAACAAAAAAATTGGCTCTGAGCTCGCTGGAAGCCAGGAGGAGAGGAGTCAATTCAATTCTGGTTTTTATCTTCTCACTGGTAAATTGATGAAAAGAATCCTCTATTGTTGGACTTAAAAGATAAGTTCCAATTTTCTGATTCCTGCATAGGATTTGGCGATGAACTTGTTCACTTGTTCAAAAATCTCCGATCACTGTGAGTTCGAGGCCGCACTTGTGCTACATAGTGAGTTCAAGGCTACCTAGTAAGACCATTAAAAAAAAAATCTTCCAGATTTCGAGATTTTTACTGAGATAAAATTTTAAGGTGGAATTCTTGGGGTGAGGTTTGAATCTTTAAGCTTCTTGTACCTAAGCTCCAAAGGACATGAAGGCTGTCACCTCTAGAAATTTGTTTTTTAAAAGGCCCTTTGGCAGTTTCTAGTTGGGGGGGGTGATAATGCTTCCAGCTTTCGGAAATCTCACCCCTTATTTCATATTCATGGTGCTGTGCCTGAGAATGGCTTTGCCTGAGAAAATGAGGCCTCGGATCGCTATTGTCTGCTTTGTTTTTCTCTTTGGAATGATTATAAAGTGAATGCCAGGCCTGGCCCCCATTGAGGACTGCAATGCATATCCCTGCTGTGAAGGCCTGAGGTGTAACGGGGGAGGGGTCACCTGGAGAATTTTTTCTTCTAGACTATTAGCATTATCTGAACCAATGGCATCAGTTCACTCATGTATTCATTCATTAAGGCAGCAGATACTTATTGAGCATCTACTATGTGCCAGGCCCTGTGCTAGGTGCTGGGGACACAACAGTGAGTAAGAGACTGCTGGCTCCTAATGAGGAAGACACACCCTCTGTGAAGTGTCATGAACACACTGAAAAGCAGTAGATGCTAGGAAGGAGAGTGGGGGCTGGCAGCAGGTTTAGTGGGAGTAAATCCCACTGGTGGGAGAATCAGATTGAGTAGGCCTGAAAGATGAAGAGAAGTTAGGCAGTCTGAGTTGTCAACTCGGGCCCTGGACGGTGAACACACCACTGTGAACACTGTGAACACACCACCCCTACCTTCTCCCAGCACTCTGCAGGTCTTCATCGCTCAGTAATCATTTTCCAAAGCCAACCAAGCAGGCAAAGGTATGATCATGCTTCAGGAGGAAGAGGGCTGCCCAGGAGAGGAAAGGACAGGTTTGGGTAAGGGGGATTCATTCTCTGTGTTTATCCCAAAACAGTGCACATAGGGCTAGGGATGTAACCTAGCTACAGACTACTTGCCTAGCAGCTGCAAGGCCAGGGTTTGATTCCTAGCACTGGGAGAAGGAAGGAAGGAAGGAGAGAGGAAGAAAGGAAGTAAGGAAGGAGAAGGGAAGGGAAGGGAGGCAGGCAAGCAGGCATTGGCAGGAAGAAAGAGAGGAAGGAAATGCAGAGTAGGCAGAACCTGGACCTAGAGCAAATCTGGGACTCAGAAGGGAAACCAAATCCAGGGGTACTTGCTGGTTTGGCTGAGGGTGGGGGCAAGATGATAATGAACCAGAACTTCAAGGGAACGAACATTTATTGAATGCTTACTGTGGGACAGATGTGGTTCCTGCGCCCAGGAAGCTCAATGTGGCAATGAAACGAAGTCACCAAGGAGAGACGGGGTGTAGCTCAGTGGCCAACTGTTTGCCTAGACTGCAAGAGGCCCTGTGTACCTCCTTAGCCTCAAGAAATAAATAAATAGAAAAGAAGCCATTGATGAATTCTACCTGGTTAGATTCCAGGTACATGTATGTACTTTTCCAGCCAGGCATATTTAAAGAAAATAGTTCAACTGAGTTTTTAAAAGAAGAAAACAAAGAGGCCCCGGTGTTCCCTTAAAAATGAAAAGTGAAGAACCCACTTTGCAAATGAACGTGGCCTCTAATGACACTGCGATTAAGAGAGAGTACTTCACAATGGGGCTCTTTCACTTCCAAGGGCTGGGTGGATCCCTGCGGTCACCCTGGGGAGTCGGCATTATATTATTATTATTCCAATTAGAGTGGGGAGATAACCAAGGCCGAGCTCCTTTAGCATTGTACGGGGGTGGGGGTCACACAGAATTGGGGGGCTGAGCTGGAGAGCTAGTCCCAACTCTGCCACCAACCAGCTCTGGCTCTGAGGGAAATCCTCTCCCCTTGCTGAGCCCCAGTTTCTTTAGCTGTAAAACGGGGCTCATCCTGGTCGACACTGCTTGTTGACCTAGCCACGAGGCCAAGGGACAGACAGGGTACTCACCTTGAGAAGGCAAGCTGAATATTTAACTCTGCACTTGCCAAGACCTGAGGCCACCAGGAAAGCAGTACAGCATATTCGTACTCATTAATAACAACAATAACAATACAGTTTTTATTTAACGAGCACTTTTGATGGTGTTTTCCAATGAGCTAAGCACCGTTTAAAATGTCTTATGTGTATGAGCTCATATAATTCCCACAACAACCCTTTGAAGTAGGTAAAATTATCTCCATTTTAAAGACATAGGCTTGGGCCGGTGAGATGGCTCAGCGGCTTAAGCGCCTGCGCTGCAAGCGGAAGGGCCCGAGTTCGACTCCCGGAACCCACATACGAAAAAGGGGCCGGTGATATCGCTCAGCGGCACGGGCGCCTTCTAGCGCGCGAGGTCCTGAGGTCGACCCCCCGGTACCCACAAAAAAAAAAAAAAAAAAAAGACATAGGCTAGAGAAGGTGACTTCATAAACTCATAATAATACTTACTCTATATTAAGCACCTATATCAGGCACTGTGCGAAGCATGTCACAGATGTTATTAAAAGCTGTAGCTGCTATAAGAGCGGAAAACGTTGCATAATTCAACACAAATATAATGTTGAAGCATAACATAGGTATAAGTCCATGGATACACTGATTTATTAGCACTGGGGGAGGGTGTCTAGGATCTGTATAAGCATATGTATTTTCCTTTTCAACGTTACCTTTAATGGAGGAAACTTTTTTTTTTTTTGGTACCAGGAATCAAACTCAGGACCTTGCACTTGCCAGGCAGGCGCTTGTGCCACTGAGCTATATCCCCAGCCTAAGGAAACTTATTTAACATAATCTCTAATTTGTAGAAGAGTCACAAGACTAGTACAAGGGACTCTTAATTTTTGAAAAGCAGATTTGTTTATATTTTGACCCATTTGCTTTAAAATCTCCCTCCTGGTATGGTATACATGCATAATATTTTTCTGAACTATTTGAGGTTATATTGGGGACATTATGCCCCTTTATCTCAGAGGGTCAGTATTTCCCAGGAGCAAGGACATTCTTTTGTAAATGTGTTTTTTGTTCTGTGATATAACCTACATGGCTTTTTTTTTTTTTTTTCTGGTACTGGGAATCAAACTCAGGACCTTGCGCTGGCCAGGCAGGCACTGTGCTGCTGAGCTATATCCCCGGCCCTCAGATGGCTTTTAATCAGACTTTTTTTGTTTTGTTTTGTTTTGTTTTTTGCTATGCTAGGAATTGAACCCAGGGTGTCCTTTATGCTAGAAATTGCTTTTTCACTGAGCTACACCTTAGTCCTAATCACAGAATTTTTATTACCTTAATGGAACAATTGTGATCTGGCCCAAGATATTTTATCAGCAACACTGCTGAGTGACCATCACATACCAGTGCTCAGTCCAGCTCCGGCTACACAACTGATCCATTTTGTATGAGTCAATCCCTGCATCCTCTGGGCTGCAGTTCCCTTGGGTGAAATAGGGCCCCCAGTTCTCCTTGCTCTCCCTTCTATGGGTGACTGTGAGGCTTAAATGAGATGGGTGAATATGATCAATGAGCTTTATAAACTGTGAAGTTCTGAACTCTGGGAAGTCGTCAGAGTAGTTTTCTTCTAACCTATGCTCCTAATATTTATGATCTTCCCAGATAACAGGACCAAGACCACCAGTTCATTTAGATCCTCTTTTTTTCCCCCTGGAATTAGGTGGTCAGCTGTCCCCAGAAATGCCCAGCACACTCTCCACACTGATTTCTGAATTAGGCTTCTCAAGCTTTCTTGTTGGTGGCACAGACATCCTTTGCCAGGTGGCGGATCCTGGTTTTGGGTTCAGAAAGCAGAGGTCCAGAAGGCCTCCTCACAAGCCCGCTGACTCATACACTATGCATTTTCTTTCCAATAAAGACATGACCTGTCTGGTGTGGTGGCCCACACTTGTATCCCAGTACTCTGGGAGGTTGAGGAAAGAGAATTGAAGTTCTAGGCTGGCCTAGACAACTAAGCAGCTTAGCGAGACCCTGCCTCAAAGGAAAAAAATAAAAAAAAGGACATAGCACGATGAGAAGATCTTGGGTTCATCTGTGGTACTGCAAGCAAAAAGAAAAACGGTGTGGTTGGGATGGTGAGGCTAAGCCACTAGTCCTCTCAGGAGAGCCCCTTCTTCCTGTACCTGGTGACCGGAACACACTTTTGTGTGTTTATCCAGAATACCAGTAAGTCCCTGCTGGCCAGGCAAGGTGACACACACCTGTCAACTCAGCTACTTGGGAGGTTGAGGCAGGAGGATTGCAAGTTTGAGGCCATTTCTTCCTAGTATGTCTTTAGCTTCTCCCTGTGTTCCTTTTTTTGGGGGGGTGGTACTGGGGATTGAACTCAGGGCCTTGTGCATGCCAGGCAAGCACTGTACCACTGAGCTCCATCCCCAGCTCTCCTCTCCCTGTGCTTTTTGTTTGTTTTTGGTACCGGGACTCAAACTCAGGATCTTGCCCTTGCCAGGCAGGCGCTTGTGCCGCTGAGCTATATTTCCGGCCCTCTTTGTTTGTTGAGACAAGATTTCCCTGTGTAGCTCAGGCTGGTTTTGAACTCACTATGTAGCCCAGGCTGGCCTCGAACTCTCCACACTTCTCCTGCCTCAGCCTCCCGAGTGCTGGGATTACAGGCAGGCATGCAGAAGTTGGCCATGCAGAGAAACTTCATGCAGAGATCTGGGCAAAGAATATCCAGGTGGTGGAAAGAGAAGCCAAAGGCCCAAGTGTAGGGAACTGCTTGTTTCTGAGGAACAGCAAATAGGGAAGGTTGGAGTGAAGTCAGAGAGAGGAGAGCGTAGGAGATGCCTTGAAAGGTAGGCCAGGTCAGCTCATACAGGGTCTGTAGGTGCCTTCGATCACTCATTTGTCCATTCGTTCATCACATATTTATTGAGCATCTGCTGTGATCCTGTCCTCAGTTGAATGTGTGGAGACAGATAAACTGATAAGCAGCAAACAAACAAAAATACCAGGTACGATAAATATTAGGAGGTGCCAATTTGCGATACTGTAGTGCAATGCCCGCTGATGGCAGAGGCAGCAGAGACTCGCTAACCGAGGGGCCGCTCCGGCCGCGGGTGGATGCGGCGGGCCCTGGGGACCCGGGCAGCCCGGACCTGACCGCCGCTTTCCCCTCCCCTCAAGATGGCTGACTAAGGCCGAGCTGGGAAAGGGGAAGAAGGACCGGTTAGCGGGTGCTCGGCGGGGGCCAGCAGGGACACCGCGGCGCCCAGGTGAGGCTGGAGCTGGAGTGACGCGGCGCCCCAGCTGCGGTGTGACGGCGGCACGGGCTCGTCCCTCTCTGGGCCCGGCATCCCGGTCTGCCTGCGTGTCTCTGGCGGGGGAGTCTCCGGAGCAGGGCCGGGCGAGGCTGCCGCAGGCGTGCCGGGGACAGCTGCATCCCCCTCGGGGCTCGGGATCCGGGAAAGCCATTTTAAGTGGCCCGGAGACCCGAGGCGGCGGCCGCGGAGGAGGGGCGGAGGGAGGCTCCCGAGCGATTTCAAATTTCCCTCGCCCGCTCCCCCCGCGCGCGGCCGGGCTCTGAGTGGCTGCGGCGGGGGCGCCCCCGGGCGGGGGCGGGGCGAGGGCCGCGCCGGGGCTACAAGGGCCGTGGGCGCCGCCCCCGCCCACCCTCCGCAGGCGCCGGCCCGCCGCGCCGCTTCCTCGCGGCAGCCGCCCAGCCCAGCAGCCCGCGCGGACGGCCCGCGCCGAGCGCCCCCCGACGGACAGCACCGGCCCGCTGGCGCGCGCGCGAGCGGGTGGCCGCGCCCGGCCGGCGGCACGGGGGTTAAGCGGCCCAAGTAAACGTAGCGCGGCGATCGGCGCCGGAGATTCGCGAGCCGGGCGCCCCGCGCGGCCGCTCGCCGGCCTCCCGCCCGCCGCGCCCACACCAGCCCCGCGGCAGGTGAGGTTCCGCGGCGCCAGGCCGTGGGCGGGGGGCGCGGTCTGCCGGGGGACCCCTGCGGAACCCGGCCCGCGGGGCGGAGGCGCGCGGGGACGTCCCCGGACCCTGCTTGGGGTGGGTCTGACCCGGACCCGCAGGGAGGCGGGGGGTGGGTCTGACCCGGACCGGGGCACGAGGGGGAGGGTCACCCCGGTATCCTCCGGAACCCCCGAGGAAAGGGGGTTCCCCGTGCAGCCTCTTCGGGGTCGCGAGCGGAGGGGAGGAGGTGCCCTCTAGAGGAGCGGAGGGAGGGGCGTCCTTACCTGGCCTCTGGCTTAGCGGGAGCCTCCTAGGTGAGGGGCTGGGGAAGTCGAGGAGCAAGTGCTGGGGTACAGGCGGGCGTCCGTCCCTGATGGCTTGGATGGGGAGTCAGGCGAGAGACCCTCGAACCTGTCCACGTCGGAATAGTGTCGCTCGGCACGGGCGGGCAGGTGGGCTTGGCTGCACCCGCGTGTCGAGGGCGAGGTAGAGGGGTGACCCCCAGGGGTCCACGGGAGCCGAGCCTCCGAGGGCGCGGCGCACCGGGCGCCGGGACTCCCGGGAGGAGGGGCCGCGGTCGCCCTGCGCGCACCTGGCCCGGGAGGAGCTGGCTGGGGGCGGTGCCGCCTGCCCTCGGGGCTCACTTTCCATTCTGCGCCTCCTTCCGGGGTGAAGTTCACCCCACTTCCCAGGTTCATTCACTGAAGCCTTAGAACCTCTCCCGGCACCCCCAGAAGACGAACTTCGGTGCCCATGTGGTGGTTTGGGGACGTTTGTAGAGCCCTGCGTTACTGGGGTGAAAGTGGAGGCGGAGAAAGTGGAGAGTGGGCGAGTCGGAAGGAGGGCTGCCCCGGGCGCAGTTCCCGCGGGAGCCTCACCTGCAGCGGGAGTCCCGGGCCTCCGCGCGCCGGTGCCTCCATCTCCCTCCCGCCCTCGCGGTTCTCTGCGCTGCGGTAGAGGCTCGAGGAGCCCCTCTGCCTTCTCCCTCCCCCACGCTGAGAGGTGGCAGAATGAAAGGGAATTAAGGGCAGAGTATGAACTTTGAACTGCCTCCGGAGTTCTGGATGTTGTGGGTTTTGGCAGACTGGTGGCAATTGTTTTTGGGAGACAGCTCCTGCTGGGGCCTTCACTTAGGGGGCGCAGAACGCTGACCTTCCTCTGCCCTCCTCCACCAGACCTGCTGTGGCGTCAGTTTGCTGGCCCTTGTAAGCCCCAGGTGCAGACATTAATTTTCAGAGCTGAAATGATACCTGTTTTATTTTTTGCGGTGCTGGAGATCAAGCCCAGAGCCTCTTGTATGCTAGGCAAGAGCTCTACCGATGAGATACACCCCCAGCCCCGAGGTGACCCTACTTTAAGTAAGCACTCAAAATCTTGCAATTTATTTACTTCATCAGCTATCACATGGGCTAGTAAGCCTGCTAAGTCTAGGTCTCAGGTGTGTGTTTAAATCCTGTTTCAGCAAGTTCATTTCCCTCTCTGTGCCTTAGTTAATAGAGCTGCAAAATAGGAAAAATTGTGTATGGATGAAGCCTACACATAATTTAACTTCTCGAGCCCTCCATCTTCCTCGGACATCTAGGTGTAATATCCTTTGGCTTGAATGACAACGCTAAGGAACAGTACCTTCGGTGGAGTTGGCACTTGGTGAATATTGTCAGTATGAATTTACCACCGACCCACCTTTTTCGGGTGGCATTTGTGAGAATTGGGGATGGAGGGAAGAGGCAGTAATGCTGGCCCCTCCTTCTCTTGCCTCACCTAAGATACTCTATTCCTTCCCCTGTCATGAAAGCTTTTTGAAATCATCGTTGTCCGTGACTGGGGAGTTGCCGGGAAGGACTGCCTTTGTTCCCTTTTGTAAGGAGCCTTAGTTTTTTATGGGTTGGGACCATTTTAAGCTCCACCCCACCCCCCAGTTTGGGGCCAACGGGGAAGGTGTAATTGCAGAGCTAAGAGATCCTTTACCCCCCCCCCCATTGGAGTAGAGGACTGAGACAAAGAGGCCAGGGCTGTGGCCAGCCGCATCCTGTAAACCATAGGCATAACTCCTACCCCTTTCCATCGGGCTGGGGGAGGGGAGGAGAGGCTCTCCGCACTGCAGGGGGCAAGGGAGGAGCAAAGTTGGGGTTGGGGAAGCTGCTTCCCAGACTTCTCTTCCTGCCACCTGAGGCCTGGGGACCTAGGGAGAAGCCTGTCCCCTCTCATTGCTGCCCCAGGGACCTGTTTCCTTTTTTTATTTTTCTCCTTTTTCTTGCAGTGTTGGAGATGGAACCCAGGTCCTCTTGCATACTGGCCAAGAACTTTATCCTTTAGCTATATCCCTAGCTCCGAAGGGGGTTTGGACACCGTTCCCAGGGAAAAATTACCTTGGGATTCCTTTGTCCCAGGCCAGCTTCTATGCTGGGTACAACATTTCCAGGCTCAGGAACCTCCAGCTTCATCTGAGACAGCCCTTGCTAAATCTGAAAAACTTCCTGGGTCCTGTAATGTGGGCAGTGTGTATTTCTCCCCCAGTCTGATCTGTGCCTGACCTTGCCCTGCACAGGTATATTCTTCATTTGGGTAAGGTTTTTATTTTTCGAGACAGGGTCTCACTATGTAGTTCAGGCCGGCCACGAACTCACAGTGATCCTCCTGCCTCAGCCTCCCAAGTGCTGGGATCCACAGGCATGTGCCACCATGCCCAGCTGGGTGAGGTTTCTAAGTTTTATATCATACAGTCTGGCTCATTTCAAGGTCGGTGGTGAACCACGACTGAAGTGTGGACTTCTTCATTTCATTTGCACGCCATGCTTCTGCCAAGGTCCTGGGGTGACCTCTGCCTTTTGTGAGGGCTGATGCTCTTCACTGGGTGCCTTTACAGACAAGCATCCGAGACTCTGAGAGCTCTGGTGACTTCTGCTTCTTGGTGGTGAGCACTTTCCTGAACAAGTTTTCCACTGTCACCATAGCAGCCCAACACTTTTCTTTCCAGAAGGGTAGAAGCCCAAGCAGAGGCTGGAGAAAGTGGCCTGGCCATGCAGAGGACACCTGCACAAGGGGGCAGTTGTGGCAAATGAAGAATCTTCCCATCTGTGAAGGGGGTAGAAATACACCTCTACCCACCATGGTTGCTACAAGGATCAAATGGAATTCGGGGCCTTTTAGCTTAGCAAATTTTAGTTTCTCATTAACAAAATTAGCTTGGTCTGGGGGAGCCCTGAGTATGAAAGGCATATTCATTATTTGTAGTGTCCGAGGTGGCCAAAGGTAACAGATCAAAGGGGCCAGGGTCTTTACATTCCTGGTTATTTTATTTATTTATTTATTTAGACAGACAGGGTCTCACTATATAGTTCAGGCTGGTTTGAACTCACTATGTAGCCAGGCTGGCCTCGAACTCTCTGTGATCCACCTGCCTCAACCTCCCACATGCTGGGATTACAGGTGCGTGCCACCACACCTGGCTGGGATCTTTTTAAAATTAAGTTTATGGACTGGTAAATAACCAGCAATAGAGCCCTTGCCTAGCATGTGTGAGGGCCTTGGTTTGATTTCCAACACTGGGGGGAAAAATGTATGTTTTTACTTTGTTTTGATGTTAGGGATTGAACCAGAACCTCCTGTATGCCAGGCAAGCACTGTACTGCTGACCCATACCCCACCCACCTGCCTATTTTTTCTGCTTCTGGAGATGGAATCCAGGGCTTCACACAAGGTAGGCAAGCACTGTACCACTGAGCTACACCCTTAGCCTCTTTCTAATTTTTATTTTGAGACAGGGTCTCACTTTAGATCTTCCTGCTTCAGCCTTTCCAATACTTAGGATTACAGGCTTGTGCCACCACACCCGATCCTCTGGATCCCATCTTTTAATTTTTAATTTTTTGTGTCCTTTTGAGACAGGGTTTCACTGTGCAGTTCAGGGTGGCCTTGAACTCACTTTGTAGCCCAGGCTGGCCTTGAACTCACTTTGTAGCCCAGGCTGGCCTTAAACTCAGCAATCCTCCTGCCTCAGCCTCCCGAGTGTTGGGATTACAGGCGTGTGCCATCATGCCCAGCCCAGTCTTTTTTTTTTTTTTCTTTTAAGAGCAGAATATATTTGTTGAAGAAAGAAAGCTTTCTGTCTGAGAGACAGAAGGGGTCCCGAGCGGGTTGCCCCCAATCTTATGAGTAAAAATTCAAATTTTAAAGTCTTTAGAGGTTTGGATGTTTCCCATAATCTCACCATCCCAAGATAATCACTGTTTTGCCAGTTTTGGGACTTCTCAGTTTCTTCTAGAAATGGACAATTTGTAGGTAGAACCAGATAAGACTTTGCTGTGAAAAGGGACATGATCTAAGTAATGTAGAGAGTGTCAAGGAACTTGGTCTCAGTTACTACTTCTGTTGGACACAGGACCACACTGTGTTGCCCAGGATGGCCCTGAACTTGTCCCGGCCTTCTGAGTGCTGGGATTATAGGCCGCTCTTGCTATGCCTGGATTATTGCTTTTTGTGTGTGTGTGTGGGTACCGGGGGTCGACCTCAGGACGTGGTGTGCCAGCAGGCTCCCGTGCCACTGAGCGATATCACCGGATCCAGGAGCCGAACTCAGGCCCTCACGCTTGCCGGGCAGGCGCTTACGCTGCTGAGCCATCTCACTGGCCCTGATTATTGCTTATTTTGAGACGGAATCTCACTATGTACTGAGCCTGGTCTTGAATGCACTGGAGAGCATTCTAATGCCCAGTATTCCCTCCTTGGTTGATTGATTTATTGACTGGGGTTTGAGCCCAGGGCCTGAACATGCTAGGCAAGTGCTTTACCACAGCTTCATCGCCACTCAATATTGATTGATTGCAGTACTAGGGATTAATTAAACTCAGGGCATTTGTACTGAGCTACATCTCCAGCCCATTTTTATTTTTTAAATTTTGAGACAGGATCTAAGTTGCCAAGGTTGGGCTTGAATTTGGCAGTCCTTCTGTCTCAGCCTCCCAGAGGGCTGGGATTACAGGCCTCCACCACATGCCTAGCTCAATGTTTATTATCGTTTTCTGTTTTTATTTTTAATATTTAATTTTTGAACATTTACCTCTATTTGAGAAGGAACAACAGTTGTCTATGGGATTTAGAAACTAGTGGATTTGGGCTGGGGATAAAAAGCTCAGTATTGGGCCGGTGAGATGGCTCAGTGGCATAAGCGCCTGCCTTGCAAGCGCGAGGGCCCGAGTTCGACTCCCGGCACCCACATACGAAAAAGGGGCCGGTGATATCGCTCAGCGGCACGGGTGCCTGTTGGCGCGCGAGGTCCTGAGGTCGACCCCCCGGTACCCACAAAAAAAAAAAAAAAAAAAGCTCAGTATCATGGGTTCCATCCCTAGCACTCTGCCCCCCAGAAACCTGGTGAACATTTTTGGTGGGCAGTGAATTGAACTTGCCTTTGGTCTCCCAATAAAACGTTCTGTGCTGCTGAGTCTTTTTTTTTTTTTTTTTGTGGGTACCGGGGGGTCGACCTCAGGACCTCGCGCACCAACAGGCACCCGTGCCGCTGAGCGATATCACCGGCCCCTTTTTCGTATGTGGGATCCGGGAGTCGAACTCGGGCCTTCGCGCTTGCAAGGCAGGCGCTTAAGCTGCTGAGCCGTCTCACCGGCCCTGCTGCTGAGTCTTATGTCCAGAGTAGAGGAGATTTCCAGTGCCCTGCCTGAGTGTACAGGCCTGGCTGTAGGGAAATGGTCCTGGGGCATAGAGACCTTAGTCTGACCTAGTTCTCTCGTTTTGGCCCAATCTATAATCTCTTCTGTTTTTTGTCCCAGACTTAGGGTGGGTGGAGGCTGTCTGCAAAAAGCCGTGGAAAGGTTCTGGGAGAGGAATGTCTTTTAAGTTTTTTTCAGCCCCTGTGCAGCCCTACCTCCTCAAGTAATCAGCATTCACTTCCTGTTGCAACCTTGCATGCTTGCAGTGTTTGCTTCAGAGCTGGGGCAGGCATTGTGGCTCATGCTCGTGGGCTGTGCAGCCTGTAAAGGTGCAACAGTGGGCATCGGCTCGAGTGAGCCTCCAGTAGCTGCAGCACTTGACACCAGAAGAGACAGGGTGAGCCAAAGGGACCCAGCCCCTGTGGCGAGGAGGTAGGATATGGAGTCTTAACTAGGTAGATCCCTAAATATGCGGGTGCTGCTGGCAGGAGTGGGCTGTCTGCATTGCGTTGCGTTGCGTTGCATGGGAGGCAGTACGCAGCAAGACTCAGACAAATCCCAAGCAAAGTGTTGACGAAGTCTTGATCTCCTGGCAAATGCGTCTCTACAATGTAAAGAGCAGCGTAGGTTTTGAGCCTGAACATACTTTGTGAATTCAGTCTTTGTTTTCTGTGGCCACTCAACTCCGTACCTTCTTGGCCGCTCCACAAGGATGCCTGGTCTTTACCTGCCTTTTTAAAAATTATTTTTAAATTAACACATTCATTCTTTGTATGAATTAATGGTATTTCCATACCTGCACGCAGTGTCCACTGATCAAATGCAGCCACTCTTCTCCATCCCGCCTGTTTGCCTGCCTGGATCCCAAGTGCCTAGCGTGATTCCTGCAGACACCACCTGATGTCTGGATGAGAGTGGTCTGGAGGTAGAAGGCCACTGAGGGGCATCTGCAGGCCCCCTCTTCTACGGAACAGATGGCTGTGGTGAAAATGGGAGTCTTACCTGCCAGGCATGCCACCTGCCCTCTGCCCTGACCAAAAGGCGTGCTTGAAGTGTTGAGCCCTAGCTTTTACAACATGCTTGGGTGACAGTGCAAGTGTCACCTGAGTTCTGGGGTGTTTGGTGCTGAGCTCTGAGCACAGAACCGAGTGGGGAGACCGTGTAACTAGCAAGGAGTGGAATCTGTAGCGAAGGACGCTTGCAAATGCCTTTAATGGCCTCTGCCTCCGCCAGGCTCAAACCACAGAACTGGCAGGGTGCACAAGGTGTGTCAGGTCAAGAGGCTGAGGCCGATGAGGTCCTCGCTGACGAGACTTTATTGTGTGCATCCTGCTTCAACAGCTGTGTTGAGATAGGCAGATCTGAACCTCTCTCTCCAGGCAATGTGGCCAGTTTTTTTGTTTTTTTTTTTGTGGGTACCAGGGGGTCGACCTCAGGACCTTGCGCGCCAGCAGGCGTCCCTGCCGCTGAGCGATATCACCGGCCCCTTTTTCGTATGTGGGATCCGGGAGTCGAACTCGGGCCCTTGCGCTTGCCGGGAAGGCGCTAAAGCCGCTGAGCCATCTCACCGCTGAGCCATCTCACCGGCCCAATGTGGCCAGTTTTAAAAAGGTGGTTATTGTGAGTCATCCTGAATTTCAAATTTTTTTTTTTTTTTTTAGCTAATTGCAGCAAGCTATTCCCTTACCTGCAGGCTTTTTTTTTTTGAATACAGGTTTGCACTATGTAGCTCAGGCTGGCTTTGAACTTAGAATGTAGCCCAGGCTGGCAATCCTCCTGCCTCAGCCTCCTGAGTGCTGGGATTACAGGTGTGTGCTACCACAACTGGCTCCTGTAGTTTTGATAGTTTTCTTTTGGTAATTTACATCAGGTGGGGGAGATGCTAAGCCTTTAAGTGTCTGACTCTTCCTTGTGAGAAAGTACTAGATTTCTACTGGGTGTGGTGGTGCTCCCCTATAATCCCAGCACTTGGTTGGCTGAGGCAGGAGGATTGCTGTGAGTTCAGGGTCATCTTTCTGAGACATGAATTTTTACATTAAGAGAAAAAAAATGCTGGAGAAATATGCCTTAATGCATAGGCTGACATTAACAATCTGCTGTATTATGCAGGCTTGCTTGCTTATTTTACCATAACAATAACTACCTTGCTCTTTGTCCCTCCTAGTAGTGTTCCCTAGTGGCTGCAGGGAGTTCCCTTCCCTAATATATCAATGGCCACATTGCACCTTTTGCTCTGACAGGCAGGGCTGCAGAGACCACCCTTACACATGGGTCTGGGTGGTTCTCAGCAGGGCAGAATGCTGGGTAACGGGACACGGGTGCTTGGCATTTTGGATGCCATGGCAAGGTTGCCCTCTCACAGGCTGAATGAATGTGGTTGCTGCATCCATGTACAGATGGCTTGAGATTGAAGCCATACTGCAGCAATGGGTGGGTCATGCTGTGGGGGGATGCAGAGGTCCAGAGTTGGCTCTTGAGGATATTGGCTCCTTTTTATCCTTAGTTCCCTTGGGGGAGGGCAGAGGCCCCTTGGTGTTCTCTCTTTTTGCCAAGGAGTAGATGGTCAGAGGAAGTGGACCACAGGAAGAAGGCAGCTCCCAGAGTCCTCTGCTCCTTATACTTCCTTACCCCTCATTCTTTGAGTTGCTGTTGATCCCACACCCTTCCAACAGTTCCCAAAACCAGTATAAGGGAATGAACCGGTGCTTACATTTTATTTATATAGGGTAGAGTTTTAGATTGCGGTTTAAACTTTTTAATCTTTATGCTAGGATTTTTTTTCCTTGCAAATTATCTAAAAGGTAGTGGGTGCATATAATTTTACTGCAATTAAAGACACATCTAGTTATTTTGGCATTTTACATCTATGAACAACACCACAAAGGAGCAGCATCGTGTCCAACTTATGTACATGTGCAATTTACTTGGACAAATTCTTTTGATAATGCTGATTACTATGCCAAGGGCTAGACTTACTGTAGGATGACACGGTGCATCATGTGATGGTAGCCTACAGGCACTGAGCGATTCCCCAGTGCTTCCTGAGTCTCTGGCAGATGAGCAGATACTGCGTTTTTTGTATTGGGTTTCAGATTGAGTCATCTGCTTGGGGAGCCGTAGCCTTTTAAGATCAGGTGTGGTCACTTCATCTCACAGATGATAAAACTGAGGTTTCAGATAATCACTGAAGCCTTTTTCTTTCCTGCAAGGCTGATCTTTCCTGGAATTTCATGGAGGTTCCTTGTCAGCAAAAGCAATTAACTGAGACCTGGCGCTCTGCTTCGAGGCAGGTGGGAAGCCTGTTGCCGTTCCGGCTTCTTGGCTTTAGGATGTGCTCTGGCTGTGGTGGGGTAGGACTCCTCCCCTCACGCACCTGGGTAGGAGGGATGACGCCGCTGTGATTTATTTATTTTTCCTTGTTTATTTTTGGTACTGGGGATTGAACCCAAAGCCCTGTGCTTGGTGGGCAGGTACTCAAGAGCTGCACTATATCCCCAGACCTTTTTGTTTTGAGACAGGTTGTCCAGGCTGATCCTCATGCCTCAGCCTCCAGAGTGGCCGAGGTTACACAAGCCCGTCTCACCACATTGGGCTTATTGTGCCCATACTTGGCTACCTTGCAGTGCCCGTGATATTTGTCTACGACATTAGACCCGAACTTCTCTACATTAGACCCGAACTTCTCGTCTCTTCGTAGCCGTGTGATCCTGGGCAAAGTGTCTGTTTCCGCTGAGCGGTAGTGTGCTCTGTAAAATGCGTAGCTTGGCTTCTCTGTGAAGCACATAGGAAATGCTCCATGACACCCGTTGGGATTATGGACCGTGGAAATGGCTAAGACAGGGGCAGTTCAGCAGAGGAATCCTGAGTTAAGATTTCCCTTCCACAGGTGGAGGGGGCAGAGGAAGTTTTTAAATGACAGAAGGATAGGAGTATCTTTATACCTCAACCGTTTTACTTTCTTTGCCCTGGGGATTGGAGGTGAGGCAGATACCCAGACTCCCCCCATCGTCCCCACTGACCCCCTCCTTTGTGCATCTGTGACATTTAATTAATGTAGTTACAAGGTGCTGTGAAATAGCTCTGCCCCCGATGCCGGCCTGGAGGAAATGAATGACCTCAGTTCTCAGCTTCCATGTCTGGGAGGGGGAATCCTGAGCCTCTTCGAGTCTAATTGGGGATACCCCTTACCTCTCTATATGCCACATCCTATTTGAGCACGTCTGACCTGGTCGCAGCCTTGAATCACATGGTGGACCCTAGCCTCCGGGAGAGGGTCAGAGTTCACCTGTCCTCACTAGGCTAGGCTGCCAGGGAAGGGAAGTACTCAGCAGGAGGATCCTGCCTCAACCGGACAGGGCCCGAGCCCCTGGGATGGCTCATGTGTTGTTCATAGTTTGTAAAATTCTTGTCTGCTTTGTCTCCAGCACAGTGGTTGGTTAGACACATGCCCTGGACTGCTCGGGCATGAGACTTGGCACTGCTACTTTACTGGTGACTTAACTCTGAACCTGTAAAACAGCAGGTTGATAATGGGATCTGCCCCAGGATGGGGTGGAGATGGAGGGATGTACTGTGGGGGAACCTATGGAGGACAGGGAGTGGGCCCATTGTCCTCACTAAAGCCAGCATGTCAGTCACGTGGGAAGTACCCCCTCCCCAGGGAAGTAACACAGGCTGTCTGTCCTCCAGCACTGGAATGATCACGTGAAATAAAGCCAGTGGCTACTGAGGGGGGCCACATTACCTGTGAAATGCCAAGTGTGAACGCTAGAAGCCAAACAGGAAAAAGGGGAGAAATGTGAAAGATTTTATCTAGCATTACACACCATTTCTGGTGATTTCTGGCTCCCTGTTTCTGAGAGCATGTAGTTAAATTTGCACATTCATACTCAATTTCCTAGATACTTGATCAAGGGTGTATTTTCAGCCTGTGTATGCTAAACTTAAGTTCTACCACTGAGCTACACACCCAGCTTTTATTTTGTTGATTAGCCACCTAGTACCTCAGTTTTCCCATCTGTAAATAGGGTTAATGGGATCACATGTACTATTGGGTTAAATGAATAAATACCAGTATTATAGGTGGGACACAGTAACACCTGATAGACCCTAAGCACTGGAGAAAATCACCTTATCAGATGAGGATTTTTGTACCTGTCTCCATGGGGGGAAGGGCCAGGTGGCTTGGAGAGGCCCTAGGGGAGAACCCTTACAAGCTTGTTAAGTCCAAGAAGTAAGGAGGCCTGCGCCTGAGAGATCAGAATCTTCTAGGCTGCAGGAGCAGCAGCAGCGCTACCTGGAGGCTGGATTTGTGTGGTTTGTGCAGCGTGCAGATGGGAGAGGAGCTGGGCTGGGTGCAGGGCCCTGAGGCTGGGGTGTGCACCGTTGGGTCTGTGAGGCAGTGAGGGTAGTTAATTTCATTGCAAAGCCAGCCTGATAAACACACAGGGAAGGAATTTGTAATGAAATGACATTGAGTGGTGCAGTGGGAAGAAGGCATTTTTCTGCTCTGCAGCTCATCCCTGGGCACCCAGGTAACACTGGCACTTACGGCAGGTTTCTGGGGGCCTCCTGTAGTACCCGTAGGTGTGCATCTAGATTCAGGAGGCTTTTCTGGAATGTTGAAGTCTGGCATAGGAAGGGGTGCTGTCCATATTTCAGGCAGACTGGCAGGCGAGAAGGCACTGCTAATGCCCCATGAGAAGACACGCTAGTTAATTATCATCAGCTCTGGGCTGCAGGGTCCATCTGGATCTGTCCAAGAAGAGGAGACACTCTTGTCAGGCCTCTGGCGGACACAATTAGGAGTTGTCTGAGGGACTGAAGTCCAGCAGTGCCTGAGAACCCACCACTGGCTCTGGTGCTGGATGATAGGTCCACTCCTTCAGTGTGGGCCGGTGACCCACTGTCAGCTCCTGATTAGAAGCCCATCTTCCACGCAGAAGTCCTTGAGGTGCTGGACCTGCTGGAGTCTCCCACTCCACAGCTCAGCCTCCCACCCAAGCCAAACCATTTCACTGATTTTGCCTGAGGTGAAATGCTTGAAATTATTATTCTGAACTACTTTTCAGCAGCTTTCCTGGGATTCTGGCTTCTTAGACTCATAGCAATGGCCATAGGTTAGTCAACCCATTCTTCCAGGTCAGGCCTTGGCAAAGACGCTGGCAAGAGCACAGGGCTGCATCCCGACAGGCCTGTCCTCGGTCCTTGAAGGGTGGGGGAAGAACTTCGTGGTTAGCAAGAGTCCCGGAGCTGTGAACCACACATCCCCGATCACGTGGGTCAGGGAAATGCCGCGATGCTGTGCGCTGGTGCATATGCATAAGTACCTTTAGTAGTGTAATTGATATTTCCATCTGTTTTCACATCTTACTGTATCACTACATAGTGGTTATAAAGATATAATCGATTTCATTTTGGCAGATTTGTACCTTCACGCAACCTACTTTGATCACTTTCAACCCCCATCACCCCGTTAGTCAGCCCTCCCCCAGTCGCACTTTTTGGTTTTGATTCCTATTGATATATTTTCATTTCTACTACCTGTCCTTACGCTCCCCTCCCCCTCCCTCTCCCCCTCGGTCCCCTTCTTTTTATCAGTACATGTTTGCAGTACCTAATGATTACGTTCATCATGGTGAGTTGGTGCGTGTGTGTAACACATCTGAAGGCTTCCCCTACCCTCCTGCCCTCCCCACCATCTCTTGGTTCCCTTACTATGTGCAAAAGACCTGCCACCCTCTTCCCTGTTATCTTTCATTTGCTCTTTTATTCATAGTCTCATATAAGCGAAGCTATGTGATACTCGTGTCTGATTTATTTTACTTAACATCATGATCTCAAAGTGCATCCATTTTTCTGCAAATGACTCAAGATTATCCTTTAAGGCAGAGTAGTACTCCATTGTGCATATATACCATATTTTCTTTATCCATTCATCTGATGGACAGATGGGTCACTCCCAAGATTTGGTTCTCATGAATTGTGCTGCTGTAGACATGGGTAAACATGTATCACCATAATGTCTTTAATTCTTTAATGATGTCTAACTCTTTAAGGAAGATAGCTAGAAAGGGAATAGCTGGATAGCTGGTCAGCTGGTCAAATGGAATTTCTATTTTAGTTTTTTTTTAATGTGGGTACCAGGGTCAAACTCAGGACCTCGTGCTTGCCAGCAGGTGCTTGTGCCACTGAGCCATATCACCAGCCCTGTTTTCCTTTTTATGTGGGTACCGGGAGTTGAACTCAGGACCTTGCGCTTGCCAGGCAGGCGCTTATGCTGCTGAGCTATCTCACTGGCCCTATTTTTAGTTTTTTGAAGGAGTCTCCATATTGTTTTCCATAGTGGTTGTACTAGTTTACATTCTCACTAACAATGAAGAAAGTTTCCCTTTACCCTTTGCAGCCTTGCCAGGATTTCTTACTGTTTGTCTGCTTGCTTGCTTCCTTCCTTCCTGGCAGTTCTGAGGGTTGAACTAAGACCTCATACTCAAGCACCCTACCCACTGTGCTACATCATCCCCAGCAATTTCCCCCCGCTTCAGCAATTTTTTGATGATAGCCATTATTTCTGGAGTAAGATGGAATCTCAGGTGTTTTAATTTGCATTTTTTTAGTTGCCTCTTTCTTTTGTTTTTTGAGACAAGGTCTAACTATGTAGTTTATTAGTCTGGCCTTGAACTCACTATGTAGCCTACAGCCTCGAACTCACAGCAATCCTCCTGCCTCTGCCTCCCAAGTACTAGGATTACAGGCATGTGCCCCCACTCCTGGCCATCAGTTGCCTATTTCTTGATTGGGCCTTTTATTTAGTGGGATTTAATTTTTTTTTTTTTGTGGGTACCGGGGGTCGACCTCAGGACCTCGTGCACCAGCAGGCACCCGTGCCGCTGAGTGATATCACCGGCCCTTTTTTCGTATGTGGGTTCCGGGAGTCGAACTCAGGACCTCGTGCTTGCCAGGCAGGCGCTTATGCCGCTGAACCATCTCACCGGCCCCTATTTTGTGGGATCTAATTTTACATATTCTAGATATTAGTCTTCTGTCCAAGGAGTGTCTGGAAAAGTTTTTTCCCATTCTGTAGTTTGTTTCCTTACTCTAGGCTTGTTTCCTTTGCTATGCAGAAGCTTTTTAACGTGATATAATCCCATTTGATTCTTTGTTTTGTTTTCTGAGACAGGGTCTCATCATATAGCCCAGGCTGGCCTCGAATTCATGCTGATCCTCCTGCCTCCACCTCCCAAGTGCTAGGATTACAGGTGTGCACCACCACACCGGGCCCCATTTGATTCTTGAAGTTATTTCTTATGCAATTAGGGTTCTGTTCAGAAAGCCCTTGCCTATCTGCCTATGTCATCAAGAGTTTTTACCTATTTTATCTTCAGTAGATTAAATATTCCCATGTAAACATTTAGATCTTTGATCCATTTTGGTTTTAGTTTAGTACATGGGGAGATAGCTTCAATCTTCTGCAGGTGCGGAGCCAGTATTCCCAGTACTATTTGTGGTGAAAGAGGCTGCTTTCCCTCCAGCATGTGTTTTTGGCTTTTTAGGCAAGGGCTTTCTGAACAGAGCCCCCGTATTGAACAGTATTGAACCCCAACATCAGAACTATTGGTTCTGAACAGAACCAACAGTATTGATTCTTCTTATCCAGGAACAGGGGATATCTTCATTTTCCGATGTCTTCTTTTAGTGTACTGTACTTTTCCTTACAGAGGTCTTTCATTTTGTTAGGTTCATTACTAAATATTTAATTTTTCTTGAAGGTGTTGTAAATAGTTTTATTTTCTTAATTTCTCAGTGGGTTCAGTATTGGTATACAGGAATACTTGTGTGTTGATTTCGGTATCCTGCTACTTTGCTGACTTTATTAGCTCTAATAAATATTCTTTGGGATATTTTGGGTCTTTTGTGTAAAGGATCATATGGTCTGTGAGTAAGGGTAGTTTGACTGCCTGCTTTCCTATATATAACCCTTTTATTTCTTTGTCTTGCCTGATTGCTCTTACAAAGTTTTGGATAATATATTGAATAGTACTGATAGTGGATATCCTTGTTTTCTTTTTCTTTTTCTTTTTCTTTTTGTTTTGAGAGAGGGTCTTGCAATGTAGTTTAGACCAGTCTTAAAGTATGTACCCCATTCTGATATAGCCCGGTCTGGCCTTGAACTCACGGCTATCCTCCTGCCTCTGCCTCCCAAGTGCTGGGATTACAGGTGTGCACCACCACACCTGGCCCTTATCTTATTCCTGATCCTAGAGGAAAAGCTTTCAGTTTTTCCCCATTTCATCTGTTGGCAGTAGGTTTGTTGTAAATGACTTTTTTCAAATTGAGATAAGGTCCGGCCGGTGAGATGGCTCAGCGGCGTAAGCGCCTGCCTTGCAAGCGCGAGGGCCCGAGTTCGACTCCCGGAACCCACATACGAAAAAGGGGCCGGTGATATCGCTCAGTGGCACGGGTGCCTGTTGGCGCGCGAGGTCCTGAGGTCGTCCCCCTGGTACCCACAAAAAAAAAAAAAAAATTGAGATAAGGTCCTTCTATACCTATTGAGCGTTTTTATCATGAACCAATTTGGATTTCAACAAAGGCATCTATAGATGACGGGATTTTTTTTGGTCCTTCTATTTATGTGATATATTACATTTATTGATTTGCATATGTTGAAACATACTTGCATCCCTGGATGAAGCCATACTTGGTCATGATTTTCTTGTTTTTTTTTTTTTTTTTTTTGTGGGTACCGGGGGGTCGACCTCAGGACCTCGCGCGCCCGCAGGCGCCCGTGCTGCTGAGCGATATCACCGGCCCCTTTTTCGTATGTGGGATCCGGGAGTCGAACTCGGGCCCTCGCGCTTGCCAGGCAGGCGCTTATGCCGCTGAGCCATCTCACCGGCCCTCTTGTTTTGTTTTTTGAGACAGGGTCTCTCTATGCTGTCCAGGCTGGCCTTGAACTCACTATGTAACTCAGGCTAGCCTTGAACTCATGGTGATCCTGCTTCAGCCTCCCAAGTGCTGGATACGTAGTGAGGTTGAGATCAGCCTGGACCAAGCAGTAAGACCCTGTCTCAAAAACTTTTTTCCCGAGTGCTGGGAACCAGTTCTTCATTTTTTTTTTTTTTTTCAGTCTCAAATTTTATTAATTTCTGCTGATTTTTATGACTTCCTTCTTTGTACTAGCTTTGGATTTGGATTTGGGTTCTCTTTTCTCTTTCTCTTGTTTAGTAATAGACTCCCTTCTATGTTTTTGTGATCGTATTAGGGAGAATGTGCAATATTTGTCTTTTTGCAGTACTAGGAATTAAACCCAGTGCCTTAGCATTGAGCTATAATCCCTAGCCCACTTTGTGCCCTCTTTGAGACAGGTCTTACTAAGTTGCTAAATTGCCTAGGCTGGGCTTGAACTTGGAATTGTCTTGCCTCAGCCTTCCAGAGTGCCAGAATTACAGGTGAGTGTCACCATGACCCAGTATTTGTCAGTTTTCCTAGTCTGGCTTATTTTGCTCAGCATGATAATTCATCCAGATACATCCATTTTCTTCAAATGACCAAATTTTTCTTTGTGGCTGAAAAATACTCATGTGAATGTACCACATTTTGTCTTCATCTGTGGTTTTTTGTTTTCACTTTTGTTTTTCAGGGTTATTAGGGATTGAACCAAGGGCCTCAGCGATGAGCTATATTCTGGCCCTTTGTTTTTATTTATTTATTTATTTATTTTTGTGGGTACTGGGGGTCGACCTCAGGACCTCGTGTGCCAGCAGGCGCCTGTGCCGCTGAGCAATATCACTGGCCCTTTTTTCGTATGTGGGTTCCGGGAATTGAACACAGGACCTCGCGCTTGCCAGGCAGGTGCTTATGCTGCTGAGTCATCTCACCGGCCCCTATTCCTGGCCTTTTGTTTTTATTTTTTATTTTGATGGTCTAAGTTGCTCAGGCTGGTCTTGATCTTGCTGTCCTCCTGCCTCAGCCTCTGAGAATACTAGGATCACATGTGTGGGCCACCATGCCCAGCTCCATCTGTTGATGGGCACCTAGGCTGGTTCCATATCTTGGCTGTTGTAAATTGTGCCACAAATAGGGTGGGTATGCAGGAATTCCTATAGTATGCTGAATTTAATTCTTTGTGTCTATACCAAGGGACTGAATAACTGGATCAAATGGTAGCTCTATTTCTAGTTTTTTTGAGTCTCACTACTGTAGGTGGCAGCCTACACTGTGCAACCCTATGCAGCCCAGTCTGGGTTTGCATTTGCAGCGATCCTTCTCCCTCAGCCTCCCAAGTGCTGAGATTGGGGCCGGGGATATAGCTCAGTGCCGTGGTGCCTGCCTGGCAAGCTCGAGGTCCTGAGTTTGATTCCCGGTTCCAAAAAAAACAAAAAACATAAAACCAAACCAAGTGCTGAGGTTAGAGGTGTGTGGTACCATACCTGGCACTCTTCAGTTTTTTGAGGAAGTCCAAACTGATTCTCTAGTGGCCGTGCTAATTTACATCCCTGTTATAATAGTGCTTTTCTAATGTACGTATTAATCACCCTGAAATCTTGGTAAAGTTTAGTCAAAATCCTGATGGAGCCTGAGATTTCTGCAGTTCCAAGCAACTAGTGTATGGGTGCTTGGTCCTGGACCACATGGGGAAATAGGGAAGAACTATGCTTGGGATGGGCCTGATCAAAGGATGGAATTGGGTCACCAGGGGACATACTGTAAATCCACCTAGGGGTGTCACGTGCCTCTTCAAACCGCGTCCCACAGCGCCCCCTGGTGGACACCGCACACGTGCACCTAGCAGCCAGGCCCCCGCAGTTAATGCTTCTAGAAGGTACCGGCAATCTAGAGCCCCTGATTGGATGGGCCTGCTGAGTCTCAGGTATGGGTCGGGCTGGGTGAGGCCCTGGCTTCGACAGCCAGCGGCTTTTTTGGGGCAGATTTTCCCAGGCAGAGTTCCAGGATAGGAGGGTATGTCGTGAGTGACTGATTCGGGCTCTGCGGGGGGGGAAATAAGTGTCCGAGAGCCTCACTCTGTGCCTAGGTTTTTTGCCAACCAAAGGGAACTAAAGTCAAGGCCCGTGACTTTTGGAAATTATGGTTTAAGTTAGCACTTGTGCCCCTGGGCCATTAACCTGGTCTAAAGTTGATACCAGTTTTCCTCTTGCGTCTGTGTGGGCATGGTGCCAGGGATTGAACCCAGGGCCTGGCACACACTGGGCAAGGGCTCTACCATGGAGATGGCGCCAGCCTTTGATGGGACTTTTTTTTCTGTTTTTTTTTTTGAGACAGGGTCTAGCTATATAGCTCAGGCTGGCCTTGCCCTCACTATGTAGCCCAGGCTGGCCTCGAACCCCAGGTGATCCTCCCGGGATTACAGCCGTGCAGCACCACACCTGGCTAGATGTGATTTAAAAGAATTTTTTTTGGCAGTACTGGGGATTGAATCAGGGCCTTCACACTGAGCTGTCCCTGAGCTATGTCTTTGTTATTTTTTAGTTTGAAGATAAGGAGCTAAGTTACCCAGGCTGGGCTCAAAACTGTCGTCTTTCATCTCATCCTCCCAGGGTGCTGAAAGTGAGGCGTGTGCCACGACACCCAGTTTGATATGATTTTTTTTTTAAAATCTTGGAAACTAATCTGGTCTAGTAGTATTCTTTTTCTGTAAAATGGTCCTACGAGCACCTTTGGGAAGGTGTAGGTTCTTATATCCAGCAAATTTCTAATTAGCGCCCACAGTGTTGCAGACGGTGGGCCAGGCCCGAGGTCCTACAGCCCATCAACCCATCTATGCAGATTGGCCCTGTGCCCTGCCTGGTTTACCTAGGATAATGCAGGTATCAGAAGGGACAGTGATGGGGACACCAAGCTGGGAGGGAGGGCGAGGCTGCAGCTGACCATGGGCTTGCTGGCCCCTCCTTTTAAGTACCCCCTGCCCTCTGAGCCTCTCCTCCATCTTCTTGGGAACTTGGGACTAGGAGCCCCAGCTGGTGAGGGAGGAGGCGAGTGAGCGACAGGCCAGCAGACCAATGGGCCCCCGAGGATGGGGTGGGGCGGGGCTTGTGCTGCCATGGAGAGGAGAGAAGCTGTTCTGTGGGGGAGGAGGGGGCGGTGGGAAGAGGACCTGGAGATCGAGGAGAAGGGAGAGAGCAAACAAAGGGGTCAGGAGGGAAAATAATGCACTGGCTTCCTGAGGCCCTGTAGAGGCTGGGCAGGGAGAGAGGGCCAGGGCCAGGGATCTAAGGCTGGCTGCCGGCCGGCCAGGGCAAGCAGGTCCTAAATGGCATTGTTTGAGGGTGCCGGCTAATTGCACAGAGCAGCCTGAGCCTCAAACGTCAGCCCCCGGCCTCCTCCTCTGTCCTGGGTGCTGGCGTCTGAGCCTTCGGTGGCGCCTGGCCGCATGGAACCAAGTCCAGAGCCTCCAAGTTTGGTGAGGGGGCAGGTTATGGGGGGCAGCCTGGGTGGGCTCCTGGGTCAGGATGTCACCCTGAGATCAGGTCATGGGCCTCTGTGCCTGAGGACGTAGAGCCAATGACAGGAAGTTTTGGGGGTGTGTTGCTTCCTGGCACCCCTAACTCCCTGCTCCCCTACCATTCTGGCCTTCTCCCACAGGAAACAATGAAGGGAGACACCAGGCACCTCAATGAAGAGGAGGGCACCAGCGGGAGGGATGACTCAATTATCATCGTCAATGGGGCCTGCAGCGACCAGTCCTCCGACTCCAAGGACGCCCCCTCGCCCCCAATCCTGGAGGCCATCCGCACCCCGGAGATCAGAGGTGGCTGGGCCAGTGGGGAGTGGGGTGGGACCAGGGCTGACACAGTGGGGGTCACTGCAGATCTCCTGCAGGCTCTGCTTTTGGGGAGAGGTACACTGATACCTTCTACCCACCCCCTCTGCGCTCACCTCAGTTAACGACTCTGACTAGAGGGGTGGTGCGGGCTGTGGTCCCCTGCCCTCTGCCAGCTCCACGGGGATGCTTCTGGCACAGGCTGGGATCTTGGGCCCTTTTGCAGTGCGAGCCCTTCCCCTTCGAGCGGGCGGTAGGGTGTATGGCGCGGGGTACAGCCAGGCAGGGTGGCCTGAGGCTTAGTTCCCGCACCTTTCCTTAGTGGTTCCCAGTTGAACCTGCTGCGTCGGAACCCCTGTAGTGTGTGTAGCATCGCTTCCTGTTGTTCCTGTTGAGATGTGTGTCCTGCGTGTCCGCCAGCTGAACTTTCAGGCGGGGTGAAAGCACCCCGTTTCTGCACTGTCCACTGCAATAGGCAGTCAGCACACCTGAGCACTCAAAGTGGGCCCATAGGGCAGGCAATGATGGTTCATTTACTTGCACTTTGTGGTCATGGAATTTTTTTTTTTTGTGTGGGTACCGGGGGTCGACCTCAGGACCTCGCGCGCCAGCAGGCGCCCGTGCCGCTGAGCGATATCACCGGCCCCTTTTTCGTATGTGGGATCCGGGAGTCGAACTCGGGCCCTCGCGCTTGCCAGGCAGGCGCTTACGCCGGTGAGCCATCTCGCCGGCCCTGTGGTCATGGAAGTTTACAGCACCTTTCTTAAGTAATTCCGTGGCTCCCCTCCTCAGTGCCTGCAGGAATGTGTATGCCCCTTTGCACAGTGAATACATGCAGGGGCTGGGGCACTGAGACTTACTGACCCCGGAGGAGGACAGCCACTTGGGGAGACCCCAGGCCACAGCCCTGCGAGGAGCTCTGTCACCAAGGCTGTTCTCCAGGTACTGCCTGCCCCTCCTCCAAACTCAGATTCTGACTCTTTTCCTACTCAGGTCGCAGATCAAGCTCCCGGCTGTCCAAGAGGGAGGTCTCCAGTCTGCTCAGTTACACTCAGGTACCGCTTCCCGCTTCAATTCCCGCGCTCGAGGCCATTTCCTTTAGCGTCCCGAGGCTCAGAAAAATTGTCATCTGTAAATTAAAACCTTACATCATGTATTTTACTAAATTAGAAAGTTGTGTTTTACTAGATGCCTCTTTTATATTTGTGAAATTACATCTCAGGATGGTTTGAGTTTTAAATTTGCAACCCTCCTGCCTCCACCTTCCAGAGTGCTGAGATTGATTATAGGCTCCGTCTGGAGGGTGAGGGGCATTGCTAAGTTTCTAATACAGAAAACTGCCCATTTATTCCTGGAATAGGCCCCATGAGGTCAGTGATAAAAATGTTTTACAGTGAGGGGAATGCAACTGAGGGCCCTTACGTGCTAGGCAAGTCTTCCACTGACCTACAGCTTTTGCCCTTCATTTTTTAAAATTCATCTATTCATGATTCAAATTTAGGATTTTATTTCTGTAATTGTGTCTGTGGTTTTGCTATCAGGTTATGTAGCATCAAAATTTTTGGAATTTTTATAAGTTGGGAAAAACTTGTTTAAATTACTTCTAGGAGATTTTAAACTTTCATACTTGCTATAATAGTAACATTTCTACACCAGTTTTTCAAAGTTCCTTTTTTTTAATCATAGTTTTTTATTTAGGCCTTTAGTTTTATAATTAATCTTTATAGACTTTTGTCAGGTTAGTTACTTTTTTCAAAGAGCTGTTGTCAGACACTGGGCACAGTCAAGAGATAGTCACGAACAGTGAAAACACATCCGCCCACACCATGCATTCTCCTGGGCGTGGCTGGGCACCCAGTGAGGGGACCTGGGTGATAGCCAAGAGCTGCAGAGGTCCACTGTGTCGGACCGAAACCTGAGCATGTCCTTGTGTCAGCACTGGGCTAAGCATGCAACGTTTGGTGCTCCCAGTATGTGAGTTGCGCTGTGAGGGAAATACTGTTATTTGAGAGGGAGGGGAGTGAATTTGAACAAGGCTACCCAGTTGGTGACAAGCCAAGTTCTTTTGGTTTTGTTTTTTGAGACAGGGTCTCATTATACATAATAACTACAGTTCAGGCTAGCCTTGAACTCACTATGTGGCACAGGCTGGCCTCAATCTTGGAGTGATCCTCCTGCTTTAGCCTCCTGAGTGCTGCGATTACAGATGTGTGCCACCATGCCTGGCGACAAGCCAAGTTCTAAGCACTCGAGCCAGACCTTTATATAGGCTGGACAGTGCTTGCATTTTTGTGTTGTCTTGGTGTGTGGGTTTGGTAAGAGGCTGGAGGTTTGTACTGGGGGGTCTTCCTGGCATAATGCAGAGTTAACACCACTGCTTAATTGTATCAAGAAATACGTCCATTGGGGCCGGGGAGATAGCTCAGTGGCACAGTACCTGCCTGCCAAGCACAAGGTCCTGAGTTCAATTCCCGATACCAAAAAAAAGAAATAACCTCCCTTGAGCTGTTGACCTGTGTCTTTTCCCATGTGCTGTGAACAGTGCAGACGTGCCAGGTTGCCCTGTCAGTCAGTCTTGTGTATTACCTTCCTCTCATTTCTGTGACGTCGCTGTGGGGTTTTATTGTTTTCAAGCTAATCCTGTCTTGCGTTTGTGTTCCTGTGGAAAGATGTTATAAAAGCTTCGTGTGTGGTAGAGTGCTTGCATGGTGTGTGCAAGGCTCTTGTTCCATCCCCAGCACCTTCAGTACCACCAGAATAAAACAAAACAAGGTAGTTGACAATATTTTTGAGTCTTGGATTAATATTATGATAGGTTTCAATATGATTGACTTTTCTTTTTTTTTTTGGTGGGTACTGGGGGTTGAACTCAGGACCTCACGTGCCAGCAGGCGCCCGTGCCGCTGAGCGATATCACCGGCCCTTTTTTCGTATGTGGGTTCCGGGAGTCAAACTCAGTCCCTTGCGCTTGCCAGGCAGGTGCTTATGCCGCTGAGCCATCTCACCGGCCCCAATTGACTTTTCAATTATAAAAATATCTCGTTAGTTGACAATATGGGACTCCTTGATTTACTATTATGAGATTAATATTATGATGGATTTCAATAGGTTTGATTTTTTTTTTTAAACTATTTTGCTTGTGATTTAATTATATAGAAATATAATTCAGAAACTTGTGGCTGGGTATGGTGGTGCATACCTGTAATCCCAACACCCTGGAAGGCTGAGGCAGGAAGATCACAAATTAGAGCACTTCCTGGACAATTTGAGGCCCTGTATCAAAAAGGGCTGGGAATACAGTTCAGGGAAAAGCCCCTAGGTTCAATTCCCAGTAAGAGTTCATTGTCTTTCCTTTGCAAAGGATCTGACTGGTGATGGAGACAGAGATGGTGAAGGGGAAGATGGAGATGGCCCTGACACCCCAGTGATGCCCAAACTCTTCCGTGAAACCAGGACGTCACTGGAAAGCCCAGCAGTAAGTTCCCACGCACTGAGCCAAGGCCACTCAGTCCTCTATAGAAAAACATGCATCTCCCTGTTTGAGAGCACACAAATGACAGCAAGGCACACACACTGTCATGGGTGGAATGTTTCATTTCCCATGCCGTTCCTTTCTCTTTTTTTGGTACTAGGAATCAAACTCAGGACCTTGTGCTTACCAGGCAGGTGCTTGTGCCGCTGAGCTATATCCCGGCTGCTGTTCCTTTCTTTCCCATGGCAGATGTCGAGTTTTTTCTTGGATCTGTCTTGGAAGGGATGGGTTGATATTTGACAGGGCTATAGCTCCCCTGTCAGTTTCCTGGGGGAGCCCCCTCATTCCTGCGGGTCGACTCTGGCTGACATACAGAGTCTGAGGTCTGGATTGGGAAGGTCGTTATCGTTCATGACCATCCAGTCTCTAAGGGACACTCCCAGTTGTGGCTGTAATCTCAGCTGCCAGGCGTGAGGTGTTTTATTCCCATTTGAAACATGAGAAGATGCCAGTAACCTCCCCAAGCTTACACATCAACTCCTACTTGTCTACAGAATTTGAACATAGGGCTGCAAGACCCAAAATTATGCCATTTTGAGAGAAACATAGGGCTTAAGTGCTTCTGACTTGAATAAACGAATTGGCCTCATGCTTCTGTTTTGGGAAAAAAGGTTTAGTGCATACGTGCACTTTATTTTACAATCCCGGTTTGCAGGTGCACACGTTTGAGTCCCGTGCTGTGGCAGCAGAGCAGGATCTGTTGTGGACTGTCTGTCACAGGGCCACCTCACCCTCTTATCCCACTTAACAGGGCGATTTCTGAGCTGGAAGTCAGTCTAGAAGTTCCCATCTACTTAATTACCTTGTCACTTCCAGTTGGTCTGAGGTCACTGGGGACCCTTGGCCACTTCAAGGCCGAATGCTCAGTGTCCTGCTACAGTCCCCATTCCTCCAGGTACCTGAGGCCTGGCGCTTATCCTATCTTGCTTCCAGGTTCGAACCCGAAATAACAGCAGTGCTTCCAGCCGGGAGAGGTACAGGCCCTCCCCACGTTCCACCCGAGCCCGGCAGGGCCGCAGTCACGTGGACGAGACCCCCGTGGAGTTCCCAGCTACCAGGGTTGGTCCCCCTACCCCGGTCTCTGATGGGAAGTCTGCCTGCCTCACGTCCGCGGCTGTGGCGGGTGTACGGGGTCCTCTGCACACGCACTCACCTGGTTTTCAGCATCTTGCTTTTTCCTTTCTCTCCTGAGTGTGGCTAAGCTTCTCCTAGGCCAACAGCTTCTCTCCTGTCCTGGATGGAACTATGTTTGCAACCCAGGAATCTCCTATTCACTGGGCTCTTGCCTTAACTTGGAATTGAGCTGGAAGCTGCTGGTTTCCAGAACTGTTTTCTCTCCTTAACACCTCCAGCTGCCTGTGGGCAGCCCCAGTGTGTCTGCAGATTCTGCTTTTTGCCAGGTTGGCATGCTGTGGGGGCTTCAACCAGTGACCCTCTCCGAGCTCAGTCCCTGGAGCCTCTTGTCATTGTTTCATCCCTCAGTCTGTGTCCGCCTCTGCATGGGTACAGTGACTTTCTCCTACCTCTCAGGGAGACTTGCTTCTGGAAAACTGTCCTCGGCAGTTTCTGCCTCCTTCACGTGTTTCTTCACCCTTTGTGTGTGTGTGGGAAGCCACTGGGGGAGTTTGTTTCTGTTACCCCACTTGCTTTGCTATACTGGGGCCACAACTCTGTCACGTCCTTCTGTCCACAGTCCCTGAGGCGGCGGGCAACTGCATCTACAGGCACGCCATGGTTGTCCCCTTCCAGCCCTTACCTCACCATTGACCTCACAGATGACGACGTGACACCCCAGAGCAGCAGTACCCCTTACACCAGCCTAGCCCAGGACAGCCAGCAGGACAGCTTGGAGTCCTCACAGGTGGACGCCGAGGGCAGAGACACAGATGGCGTGGAGTATCAGGTACACGAAAGCATGTGTCTGAATACCTTAAATATAAGGAAAGGAAAACAGTTGCTGCCTACTGTTGGTAACTTACAATGATAAACCGGTGCTACAATTTTACTCATCTCTATTTATTTTGGAGTTTTTTTTTTTTTTTTCTTTGAGACAGGGTCTTGCTGTGTATACCAGGCTGACCTTGAATTCACAGGAATCCTGCCTCAACTTCCCAAGTGCTGGAATTACAGGCATCACTACCACACCCAGCTTAGTTTTTGGATTTTTGACTCAAGGTTTCACTAGTCCATGCTAGCCTTGAACTTGTGATCCTCCTTCCTCAGCCACCATAATGCAGGAATTATGGGTGTGAACCATTGTGCCTGGCAATTTTTCTAATTTCTATCATAGTACTTGAGTATTTATAAATACCTTCTATATGTAACATGGCCTTTCCTTTACACTACTGCTCAGCCTGAAGTCCAGCACCATAGTTATCATGTGAATACTGATTTTCCATACATTATTTGTAATAGATGGAAGTATTATTTGTGTAAGTAACGTATAATGCGATTCTGTTCGTGTACATCTGATTGTACACTGGCCTTTTACTTAGAGCTAAGAGCTGTCTCCCATGTGTCTATAACACATCCAGAGGTATGGATCATAGTTTCATTAGCCAATGGCATTGCTTCCTGAAGCTCTTTGATATCTGCGTGTACTGATGTGGTTAGATTGCTGAGTTTTGTTTTTGTTTTTGTTTGTTTGTTTTTTTGTTTGTTTGTTTTGTTTGTTTTGAGACAGGGTCTTGCTATGTAGCTCAGGGTGGCCTCAAACTCCTGGTGATCCTCCAGCCTTAGTCTGCAGAGTGCTGGGATTACAGGCATTCGTCACCACGCCCAGCTGCCATTTTCCTATGCGCAATACTTCAGAGTAGAGTCATATACATATTTATTTGTGGTGCCGAGGATTGGGCCCAGGGCCTTCACACTGAGATCACCCCCAGTCTCTCTACCGGCTGGGCTCAGACTTGTGGTCTTTCTTCCTCAGCCTCCCAGAGTGCTGAGACTGTAGGCATGGCTGCCACCCCTAACTAGGTACACTCTCATAACCGAACAGGTACACTCTCGTAACCGAACAGGTACACTCTCGTAACCTGACATCTCACTTTTTTCCACCTTGGTGCTGAGATGGGTCCAGGACCTTGCTTATACTAAGGATTCATTCTTTCAGGGAGCTCCACTTCCCCCAAGCTGGCGCTCACACTTTATGACAAGCTAATTATTGCCATCAGCGTCAGTAGAGTGAGCAGAATTGGACTATGGTGGTCTTTCTTTGTCACTGTGATTCCTTCATGTGCTTTTTCTTCCAGGATGGGAAAGAGTTTGGCATAGGGGACCTCGTGTGGGGAAAGATCAAGGGCTTCTCCTGGTGGCCTGCCATGGTGGTGTCGTGGAAGGCCACCTCCAAACGCCAGGCCATGGCCGGCATGCGATGGGTTCAGTGGTTTGGCGATGGCAAGTTCTCTGAGGTGAGTTGAAGGCAGGTTCTCTTGGCCCTCAGGCCTGAAGTCTGAGCCCTCTCCCTTTGGTAGTCACTTTGACGGCTTTGACACTGTGTCTGGTACGAAGGATAATCTCTTACTGTGGTGGGGAACTTGAACAGAGAGTTGGGTTCTATGGGGCCAGAGCTCAGCCTACTTGCGCATTGAATGCATTTATTTCTCTGGGACAAAATTACTAGTATGGCTGAGTATGGAGGTGGGGACTCAGGGATTACGTGAAGTTCCTGATGAGCGGCAAGCTGGGAAATATTGAAGAAGAGGGATGCAGACTCAATTTGAAGTTTGAGTTTTCCCGTGAATTATTGTGCCTTGGGGTTCCAAGGGAAGAATAAAACCGAAAATATCTGGTAGAACATTGCATGCAGATTCCCTCTCTGACCAGCAGAGGGAGCAGAAGGACCAGTGTCCTGATCCAGTACTGGCCCTGAAGGGCCTGAGGGCTGGGATATGTAGGCAGTTATCTCCTGTGAAACTAAGGAAGATGGACTGTTAGTAACTGCCTGAGTCCAGTGAGGCATGAAATGTGCTTGGCAAGACAAGGTCTAATGCTAATAAGATGCAGATCAGAACTGGGAGAGTTTAGGAATGAGATTACCATGTAAGTCTGGCTTTTTGGATGTCTAAGGGCCAAAAATGGACTGATCCTGTTCAGGACATGCCTGGGTGTGGCTCATTGAGTAGTTGGCAGTTTCTTAGCAATGGTGGCCACCCCTCATGTGACAGAGGCGAGGCTCTGGGCTGGAGGTAAAGATGCACTCTGGAGCCCTCGCGTCCTGTGGTTCTGAACAATGCACTGAACGGTACCGTGTCCTGAACACCCAGCTGCATCTCTTCCCACGCACCCTGGCACCATCCGTTCAGTGGCCTGTGGACATGATATGCAGAAACTTATAACCACGCAATCATAATAAGTGCTCACCCTGTGCCAAAGCACTGGTCTGTAACAGTGACATGAATTCCATGAGTAAAATGTCTAAAGATGAAAGTGTTGTCATCGAGCTCAGGGTGGACAAAAGAAGAACATAGAATCCCAACTACAGGTGCATCTAGAGTGAAATCCAGGGCTGTCTCAGCTCTGTGACAGCGATGTTAATGCTACATATGGGAGCACACACGTGGATGTATCTAACTGTCCCCAGTCATGGCGTCCCAGTTTGAAATGTGGAGGATGTGAGTGGCAAGTTTTTGGCTATAGGGTATGTCAGCTCTCTTACCATTTCTTTTCTGCTTTTTAATTTCTCTCCTTTGGAGTTGGCATCTGTGAACTTTCTGGCCATGAATAGGCTCTAGGCCAGTCATGGTGAAACTTTTAGAGCTTCAGTAGGTTCGCCACCACTGCTGCAGGCTAAGATGTGTACGGTCTCTCTCTTCTGATAGATGGCCCTGTGGGGCACATGTAGAACCTCAGGCACCAATGTGGGTGATACTGATGATGTCTTTCTCTTTTAGGTCTCTGCAGACAAACTGGTGGCTCTCGGGCTGTTCAGCCAGCACTTTAACGTGGCGACCTATAACAAACTGGTTTCTTACAGGAAGGCCATGTACCATGCCCTAGAGGTAACATGGGAGTGGGGAGGGCCCTGGCCCTGAGCGGGGAGGAACAAGAAAGCTGAAAGCTGTCTCAGACCGTACACTGCCAAAGATGGCTTAGAGGGGACAGGGCTACTGGGACCAGGCTCCTAGGCCTGTCTAGGTAGGCATTTGAGGCTTTGCCTGGACCTCTAGTGACGGCTGAGCTGAGGAAGAGCCCTGACAAGTAGGGCATTCGTATCAGTAAGCGGGCACGGGGAGACCTCAGAGCTTTCCTTCTTCAAGTGGCGGTGGAGTGCAAGGCCAAGCTTGGGCAGCAGCTGAGGCCAGCTGACTCCTCTCTTTCTCTGTGGGCCATGCTGTCCCCTGTGAAGCATTTGGCTTTGTCCCCTATTCTAGCTCCATTGGAACTGCTTTTGTCCCCCTAGCATTTTGAGGCAGCCTTTCTGCTAGTTGCCAAGTGCTTAATTAGACACATAAATCCACACAGTCCATTTACTAATGGACACCTGACTAGGCCCCCAGTTTCTTTAGGACAATAAAACAAGTCTTTCACCATAGACAGGGAAAAAAACAGGCTGAGGCCACCCTTATATCTTAAAACAGCAGAGCTGAGTAAGGGTCCCCTTCTTTGACAGGGAGCCGATCACTCAAATTCTCTACAGAAATGTGACCCTGCTTGGTTTCTGTGGAGACTTAACCCCCTCTGCAACCATGGCCTCTTGCCCGTGTCCCTCACAGGCCATTCCTTCCCCACCACATACCACAGTCCAGGACAGCTGTCTGGCCATGAAAGGGCCCAGTATGAGGGGAATGTAGGCCTCAGCAGGGGGGTCCCTGTTTGGGGCCTGGCCTGCACCCCTTCCTCGCCCCATTCACCACAGACTCTGCCTTTCTATCTCTGCAGAAAGCCAGGGTGCGAGCTGGCAAGAGCTTCCCCAGTAGTCCCGGAGACTCACTGGAGGACCAGCTGAAGCCCATGTTGGAGTGGGCCCACGGGGGTTTCAAGCCTACTGGCGTCGAGGGCCTCAAACCCAACAAGCTACCAGGTGGGAACAAGTCACTGGCAGCACCCACTGCCTCTGGTGGGAGCAGCCCTCAGACACGTCACCCCTACCTGCCCTGGCCCGACCCAGCTCTTGTGCCGCTGGATCTAGGCCCATCTCTTGTGCTCTGTGGAGCCAGCGTGATGAAAAACAGTCTCGCATCCGACAGCAGCCCCAGCCCCAGCCTTCCCTGGCTTCCCCAGTCTCTTTGCTGCTAAAGGTCATGGGCATGAAATTGAGGTTGAATCTTTTCTGAAAAGTGTCATAAGTACTTTTTTTTTTTTTAAGGTCAGTGGAGAAAATTTAAGTGTTTGAACTATGTGCCATGTCCTAATATTTTGACGAATACCATATCTCCTCTGTTACATCTATGATTTCCGGAAATGCCAGAGGTCTTCACAGTCCATACATTTAATGTGATGTTTTCTGTTCTGTTTCTCCCAAAAAAGTGGTTAATAAATCGAAGGTGCGTCGTGCAGGCAGTAGGAAATTAGGATCGAGGAAACACGGTATTCCCTTCCCATCTTTTGACTATATTCTATTTCCTTTGCTCTTTTTTTTGATTTCTTAGAATGTGCAGTGGTCACTGGAAAAATCAAATTTCTTAGAGTTGACTTGAACTCCTCGCCCTCCATCTCACTCCCCACCCTCACCGATGCCCCCAAGTTAACACTGTTGGGTGCACGACCTTCCTACCTTTTCTGAACACCACTGGGCTTCCTGCTTTCCCTCTTAACATTAATACAATAAGCACTACTGAATGTCATTTTGTCATTAAAGAGTCCTTGTTATTTTGAATGACTACATGATATTCTTTCCTAGGTAAAGAGTTGAATTTAACCATGCCCATTAGGATTCCACAGGTTGAATAGAAATATAAATGTAGATGGAATTGTAGAATCCCGTTTATAGAATAGGAGCCAAAGTAAATTATTTTCTAGTAATGTCATTGAAAAGAAAAAAAAAAGGAACAGGTGAAATTAATACTATTTATATTTCGTCTAATCTGACAATTCCAAAATACTAGCATTTCAACATTCGGTCAGTATAAAAATCTGAAATTTCACCTGTCCATTTAGTACCATCTTCCAAATAATGTGTTTTGCATATCTTGCAACACATCTCAATTCTGATGATAAATTTTCATCGGAAATATTGCATCTGTGTTAAATACAGATTAACAATACAAATATTGAGTATATTAACTAAATTCATAAAATCTACATTTGCAAAGGTAGATTCAAGGCGGACGTGTCTGTGCCTGTGGTCCCAGTGCTCACGCAGCTAAGGCAGGAGGACCACCGGCGGGAGACCTGGGCTAACATGCAAAACCCTGTTCATACCCCGCCCTAACTTTAAAAAAATGTCCAAGATAGTCCAAGTGAACCAGTTTGTCGCTTGTTGATTTTTAAATCAACATCAGTGGTCAATGTAAACGCCAGTTCCTGGGTCACCAGTTGTTTCAAGCACTCAGGGGACACGTGTGTGTCGCCCAGCATGAGGGGCATCTTAGACATAGACAGGTCAGCTTTAGCTGTGGATCAAGGTATTCTGCTGCTCTTTGAGGTGGGTTCAAAAGGGCGTATTCTTTCACATGTGGATGTTTAAAACTCCGCACACCTGTATTCTTCTGGTTCCCAGGTAGGAGAGGTTCAAGTGGGACCCTATCCTGTGCTGCCCTCTGTGGGCCCTGCACACCCAGTGTGGGTGCCTTGTCATGCCCCAGATGGCACCTGGCTCCCAGGCATAGCACAGGCTTGTCCTGGTCTTACCCTCTCCCTGGGCCCTCAGCCGAGCTACGGCTGCCTTCTGCTTACCTTTCATAGAGAACAAGAGTCGAAGACGCACAGCTGATGACTCTGTCACTTCTGACTACTGTCCCCCACCCAAACGCCTCAAGACCAATTGCTATAACAATGGCAAAGACCGAGGAGAAGAAGATCAGAGCCGAGGTGATTGTTGGGGCAGAGAGGAGTCTAGAGTGGCAGATTGAGCACCACGCTGTGGTGGGATGTCGTCGTGGCAAACGTGGGTGAGGGCACTGAGCAGAGGCCCTGCCCTCATCTCATGTCTTCTCTCCCCTTCCTCAACAGAACAAATGGCTTCCGATGTCCTCAGCAACAAGAGCAATCTGGAAGGTACTCTTGCTCCTTCCAGCCCTGCCCTCGCATCCACACCCCTCTCCCACGCCTTCCTCTGCCTGGGTTTAATCTGTAGCTCTGGGCCATAGCTCAGGTCGCAGCCTGTTTGTGCTCCCTGTGTCTGACTTGCTCCATTGTGTAGACGGAGGGGTGCGATTATTTTTAATGAGACAGATTTTGCCCCTGAGCTGAACGAGTAGAGAAGTTCAGGTAGGGTAACAATGGAAGCTGGGTCACTTCAGCCAAAGAGAACCCTAAATGTAAAACCCAGATCAGTTGGCGTCCTGACGCATCCTAAGCAGAAACTGGAACTAGTGAATCAGTGAAAAGCAGATGTGCTTTGTCATTGTCACACTTGAAAGCTAACTCTGCTGGCCCCAGCTGGGAACTTCCACTGGACCCCAAACTGCCCAGAACAAACCTAATGAGCATAAGCATGGAGCACCGCATAAAGCTTCAAGAGGCCTTGGCACATTGCTGGAGTGGGTGGTCCAAGAGCTGTCTGTCCAAGCCTTTAGCAGCTGGCACTAGGGCCATAATTGCCATAATCTCTGACCCTGTCTTCCTTACAGACAGCTGCTTGTCCTGTGGTAGGAAAAACCCTGTGTCTTTCCACCCACTCTTTGAGGGTGGGCTCTGCCAGACGTGCCGGGTAAGTCCTCCTAACCCTGCCCCGGACTTTCAGCCCCCCTTCCTTCCTCTGCAGCCTTCTTTTTACTCCTCCAAAATAGCATCTGCCCCAGTGAAGCCTCCCAGATTGCCGTCGCCCCTGACAGACAACAGCCAGCTTTCCCTGTAAAGCGCAGCAGGCTATGGGCTTGGGCGAGCTGGGCCTGCCTGACTGCAGTCTCCGGTTGGTTTCACAGGCATTTGTTTGTCTGCCTTCCAGGATCGCTTTCTGGAGCTGTTCTACATGTATGACGATGACGGCTACCAGTCCTACTGCACTGTGTGCTGTGAGGGCCGTGAGCTGCTGCTTTGCAGTAACACAAGCTGTTGCCGGTGAGCACTGTTGGATCCTGTGATTTCTGCAGTCCCAGGGCAGCTGTCTGTGTTTATTGCAATCCCAGACACAGGACTAGGAGTATTTTGAACTGGAGGCTGGGCACTGTGTCACTGTGTAGGGCAGCTGGTGTCCTTGTGTCTGGACCTGGAATATTTGCATAAGGGTGGTCCAGTTGTGGGGGGGGGAATGAGGTGTCCAGGAAGGACCCTTCTTGGAGCGCATCTGACCAGCATGGAGGCAGCATTTCTTTGCCAAGAGCCTGTGGATTTAGAGGAGTAGGATACCCAAGGAAGGGGTTCATTAGACCTCATCCTCACAGGCCACGCTGAGGAGCAGCTGAAGCCTGACATGTTTGTTGTAAGGCATTGCATTGCCATTTCTGTTCGGAGGCAGAAGAGCTGCCTGGTGACGAAGCTGTCCCTTTTCTTTGGTTCTTGGTGCAGGTGCTTCTGTGTGGAATGTCTGGAGGTGCTGGTGGGCACAGGCACAGCAGCAGAGGCCAAGCTGCAAGAGCCCTGGGGCTGCTACATGTGTCTCCCCCAGCGCTGCCATGGTGTCTTGCGTCGCAGGAAGGATTGGAATGTGCGCCTGCAGGCCTTCTTCACCAGCGATTCGGACCTTGATTATGTAAGCCATGGACTGGTGTCCATCCCCACAGCTGCCAGGGCAACGGGTCTGGAACACTCCGGAATGCTCAATTAGAATTAGTGCGAATGAAGATGCATAATTCAAAGGAGCCTCTCTGAGCCTCAGAGGCCGAGGGCGCTGCTGACTGACTCATGCCTTTTGTGTGCAGTTCTGACTGCTCAGTGAGTGGATTTCACAGGACTGGTTAAGAGAAGCTCGTAGAAGGGAGCCTTCTTGGTTAGTGTGGGTGAAGAGGGCAAGGATCTCTGCAGCTTACTCAAAGTTTTTCTCTGCTCCTCACTCACATTTTTGTAGGAGTGAATTTACCGTTCTTAGAGGGAGTCCGTGGATCATTCTTGACAAGGGTCGTGTGTGTGAGTGTATGCACACGCGTGTGTCTGTCTCTATCTTGCTGAGTTGCCCCACTTGTCTTCAACCTTGTGATCCTCCTGCCCCAGCCTCCTGAATAGCTGGGATTATGGGCATGCTCTGCTGCACCTGCTGGCCTTGCCTTTTCCTGTTGGTGTTTGTACCAGTGCAGCTGGGTCTCAGGTGCCAGGATAGAATGGCCTTTCTGTGCCAGTGCAGGCTGCCGTCAGAGCTTGTGTGGCAGTCTCATCAGGGTTTGAATCCTGCCAGGGGGACAGCCTGCCCCTCTCGGGTGCTGAGACTTCCCCTGCTCCTTCACCTCCCTCATGCTTCCGCTTGACCTGGCAGGAGGCCCCGAAGTTGTACCCAGCAATTCCTGCATCCCGAAGGCGGCCCATTCGAGTCCTGTCACTGTTTGATGGAATCGCGACAGGTGAGTATGGTTCACCCGAGGGCTGCACTGCCGGGCAGTCCGGACATTACCCATGTGCACCTGCTCGTGTTCTCACCACCTTCTTACCACTTGGCACTCTTGGTTCCCTTTATGTTTCTTTTGTTGTTGTTTTGTTTTTAGTTTTTTGTTTTTTTGAGACTGAGTCTCCCTGTGTAGTGCAGGCTGCCCTTGAACGCACTTATGTAGCCCAGGCTGGCCTCGATCCTCCTGCCTCAGCCTCCCGAGTCCTGGGATTACAGGTGTGCGCCACTACACCTGGCTCTTGGTTCCGTTTAAAGGATACACATCTCAGCTCTTGCATTTTTTTTTTTATTTTATTCAGGTATCTGAAAAACAAATTTTCATTCCATGTATATCTAGTTAGCAACAACTACCACCATGCTCAGTATTGGCCCCTGTTCCTTTCCCAAGGGTTCCCCAAACACGGAGTTAGCACAGCCACTAGGACTGGCGCCCCTGGAGCTCTGCCTGCATTAACGCACTGACTCCCACGTTCACTTCCACTCTGGTGTCTGCCTGGCCCCCTAGGGTACTTAGTGCTCAAGGAATTGGGCATTAAAGTGGAGAAGTATGTCGCCTCGGAAGTGTGTGAAGAGTCCATCGCTGTTGGAACAGTGAAGCACGAGGGGAATATCAAATATGTGAACGATGTCAGGAACATCACAAAGAAAAATGTAAGGGCTCATCTCTTCTGTGTCT
The DNA here is from genome assembly GCA_028451465.1 of Erethizon dorsatum. Taxonomy (NCBI): domain Eukaryota; kingdom Metazoa; phylum Chordata; class Mammalia; order Rodentia; family Erethizontidae; genus Erethizon; species Erethizon dorsatum. The sequence continues at coordinate 3,231,772 of CM051840.1, forward strand.
TTTTTTTTTTTTTTTTTTTTTTTTTGAGACAGGGTCTTACTATATAGTTCAGGCTGACCTTGAACTCAGTGTAGCCCAGGCTGGCCTCAAACTAAACTGAAATCCTCCTGCCTCAGCCTCCCAAGTTCTTGGATTACAGGCATGTGCCACCATTCTGGCTCTTCCCCATGTCTTATTCCACTGCCTTCTCCACATCCTGACCCCTGCTTTTACCACATGCTGTCCCCGTCCCTAGCACCCAGGGCTGTGGGTAGAAGGGAACCTGGTACTTCAAGTCGTAGTGGTCAGAATTGTCATGTAGAAATAGTTAATTTAGTGATTGAGGTCTTGGGGACCCAGAGCACTGAGCTTTCAGGTTTTTTTTTTTTTTTTTCCCAGTTGTACTGGGGATGGAACCCAGGACCTCGTATATACTAGGCAGTGCTCTGCCACTGCAATACCAACCCAGCAATGAGCTTTCTTGGGTTAGAGGTGGGGCTGCTCTTGGTAGATTACTTGAGAAATCCTGGCTTTCTGCTCTTCACCTCATTTCTACTCTGAGCCTGTTTTTCCCCTTTAGATTGAAGAGTGGGGCCCGTTTGACTTGGTGATTGGTGGAAGCCCATGCAATGATCTCTCCAATGTGAATCCAGCCAGGAAAGGCCTGTATGGTGAGCTCCCTGCCTTTGCGGAAGCCCTCAGAGCCCCTGTGATGCTTGATCTGAGTAGAGCTTCCTGAGAAGGAGCTCTCCCCTCCTGTCCAACCTTACTGGGAACCTTCTGGTCCTTAGGCACTGTCCTCGCACCACTGTAAATCCCTGGCCCCAGGAAGGACACTAACGAATAGTGCACTGTTGCTGGCTGTGTCCTTGCTGTCATCATTCCTGAATGCCCCAGGGAGATATGGGACACAGGGGATCGGACCTATGGGTCTCAAGAATGTGGATAAAGCCCTGCTCTTTGTTCTTTTTTCATGAGCAGAGGGCACTGGCCGACTCTTCTTTGAGTTCTACCACCTGCTGAATTACTCGCGCCCCAAGGAGGGGGATGACCGGCCATTCTTCTGGATGTTTGAGAATGTTGTAGCCATGAAGGTTGGCGACAAGAGGGACATCTCACGATTCCTGGAGGTGAGGGAACAAATCCAGGGTCCTGACTGTCAAAGACAACTTGGTTGGTGAGGCCTTATTGCTCAAGAGCATGTGGGTTAGATCTGGGAGTGCCCCGTTCTGTGGGTCCTTTTAGTGCACTGGAAACAGTTATTGCTAACATTACTCAGCTTTTAATCTAGAGAGTTTTTTCTAATCCTTTTTCTGAATGGTTGCTTTAGGGTAAAGGAAGTTAATACATCGCTTAATATTCACCAAGCCCTGTGGTAAATAACTTTGTACACTGAAGTCATTGAGTTTTCCAAGAAACGTGGCAGCTTAGGTCTGGTGTGGTAGAATTAGTTGCTTTTACCTTGGTAGCACGTTCTGTCATTAGCGAAGACCCAGGGGATCCTTAGCATCTGATCAGAACTCTTTCCTCACCGCGGGGGAGACGAGTCTGTTCTCTCATCAGACTTTTGATGGGAATTGGTGTGTTTCTTTTCTCATTGGGTGGATCCATGCCTTCTCTGTAGCCAGGGATCGGCCTATCACTTACACAGGTTGAAGCTTGTTCTGATTGATGCCTGAATTTTGATGAGGGTCCCTAGCAGCTCCCCTCCTGTTTCCCTGCAGTGTAATCCAGTGATGATCGATGCCATCAAGGTCTCTGCCGCTCACAGGGCCCGATACTTCTGGGGGAACTTACCTGGGATGAACAGGTAACACAGAACTGAGTGAGACAGCTCACAGTCATATTTGCCAATGGTGTCACCTTTGCATTGCAGCTTTCTAGAAACTGATGGCTGCGCTGACAAACAGTCCTACCTTGCACTTCAGCCCCAACTGTGGTGTTATGATCTCTGTTATGATGTGGAGAAATACCTGGGAAGCTATTGGGGTCCCTTAGGCTTACTATTGACTTGTTCTAGCTGCAGATGGTACTGACAATTAAAAGTCCTACGTGCTAGGGCCGGATGAATGCGAGGATGTGAATCGTGGCCTCTGCACTCTTTTGTTCTCCCTGCTCCTGTGGCAGTACCTACTAGGACATGGATATAGGTTGTTAAAAGTTCATCTCTCCTGTCCCAGACGTGAAGCTCCTCAGGCTCATGATGATGAAACAGAAGGCAGGGCTGAGATGGTGTGATAGTTAGCCCAAAGACTGTCTCCCTCAGATTTTTTTAATCCAAAGAATTCCCCACCTTTTTGTCATACACCAAAGGTACCTTGGTGCTCTTAAGTTAGACGTGGGTGCCCATGATAATATCTGACATTTAGCAAAGTCTGGACAAAGTAAGGTGGTGTTGAGGTAGCTTGGAGGATTTCTGTTGGGTACCATTGCCTTTAACTTGTTGATCAGCTAGTCAAATGGTGCCATGGCCATGTTCGGAATGAAATGGGCGTATTCACACCTAACATTTGGGCTCTGCCAGGCACTGCTGTACTGCTGCCGTTCAGTGGTAAACACACTGGGGTCAGTGGCTCCTGTGGCTATGACCTGCTAATGGCAGAAAGGTAGAAAGACAGTAATGGATTACAGTTGCGTGGGTGGGGAGTGGGCATTGGAAGGGTTCGTGGCGAGGGTGTCTCATGTCAGCAGGGCTCTAAGTGAAAAAATAGAGCCAGGCAGTTATTAGAGTATTCCAGGCAGAAGGAAGGGATGGGAATGTCTTGTCTGGTGGGGTATTTCTTGACCAGCTGGAGAACAGTCTTCATCGAGCAAGAAGGGCAGAGAACTCCAGACACGTGACCTTAATGTGGCAGCACTTAGGTTTATATAGGCATGGGAAAGTATAGGAGTTTTAAACAGCTGGGATGAATTATGTTTCAGCTCTCTGGTAGTTTCTGGGTAGAGAAGAATTTATCAGCATGACAACAGCTTAGGTGGTGTGTCCCCTAAAGGAGGAAGACTGATGACTGATTACTGCACTGTGCCTCAGGAGTCCTCCTCCATCGAGGGAGGACACAAGTGTGAGCGGTGGCTCTGGGGTTTGTAGGATGGTGGTCCTGTGGAGTTGGTAAGAAAGGTTCGCAGCTGAGACACTTTAAAGAATAAGAGGGCCGCTGAGATGGCTCAGTGGCGTAAGCGCCTGCCTGGCAAGCGCAAGGGCCCGAGTTTGACTCCCGAAACCCACATACGAAAAAAGGGCCGGTGATATCGCTCAGAGTCACGGGCGCCTGCTGGCGTGCGAGGTCCTGAGGTGGACCCCCAATACCCACAAAAAAAAAAAAAAAACAAAAACAAAGAAAAGAAAAAAGAATAAGACTTGCAGTGTTTGCTTACACATTGGATGGTGGAGGAGAAAGGATAGGTAGTGGCAGTTGAGCCTTTTGGGATTATGAGGTAGGGATGTCGAGCATCGCTAGGGGTGAAACCCAAATAATCTGGCTTATGCAGGCTTTATTTTTCTTTTGTACTGGGGTTTGGACCCAGGCTCTTTGGAGAACAAAAACCCTATTCCCTTTTTATTTTTTATTTTGTCAGAGGGTCTTGCTAACTTGCTAAATTGACCAGGCTGGGTTTGAACTTGCAATCCTCCTGCCTCAGCCTCCCAGAGCGCTGGGATTACAGGTGTGCACCACCACACCTGGCTAGTTTGTTTGTGTAGTTTTTAATTCCTCAAACGTGCACGAGACTGAACTGAGCTGTGTCCTCTTTCTCCTGGTCTCAGCTCCCTTTGGTCCATGCAGGAGGGTTTGGCTATTGGAAACCTGGGAGAGTTAAGGGTAAGGAAGTCTGGAGTCTAGGGAAAGGTTTGATTTCTTGACTCCTTGTGGGTATTTTCCATTGTCATGGCAGAGGTCAAGAGGGCCTTGAGCTTCCCAGGAGGGTTACTGTGGTGCTCATCAACTCTGCGTGCAGACATCCTGCCTGGTTTGGGCTCTGGAACTGCTCAGCACCTTTTGGTTCTATCCCTTGCTCTTCTTGGCTGTGTTCTCCTCTCTGCATTTGCAAAACAGGTTTCTAGAGTGAAAGTTTTAAAAAAAGCTTTTTTGGGGGAGGGGGGACAATGTTTTGCTATGCAGTTCAGGCTGATCTTGAACTCACTATGTAGCTGAGGCTGACCTCGAACTCTCGGGAATCCTCCTGCCTCAGCCTCCCGGAGTGCTGGGATTACAGGCCTGTGCCACTATCCCCAGCTTAAAAATTAAAAAAAAAAAAAATTTTTTTTTATGAGACAGGGTCTTGCTATACAGTGCAGGCTGGCCTTGAACTCATTTATGTAACTCAGACTGGTCTCAAACTCACGGCAATCCTCCCACCTCAGCCTCCTGAGTGCTGGGATTATAGGCATGTGCTACCATGCTCGGCTACAGTGAAAGTTAAAAGCGTAATTAGTGTTTTTGTGAATCCCTCCATAGCCTTCCCCATGAGGGTAGCACCCGCTGACAAGCCTCCTGAGCCTGCTTCCCTAGCACTGAACCACCAAATCATAGGGATGGGACGTGTTAGTAGTATCAAGTAGACGCACAAGGATGTACTTAATGCTTCTCATATTAAAATAGACAAGATGCTGGGGGTGTCACTGGTCGAGCACTGGCCTCGCATGTACAAGGCCCTGGGTTCCATCCCAGGAAACCCACTAAATAGACCTTATGCTCAAGGAGATGGCATGACTTTGTCAAGCCACTCTACCAGCGAGCTCTGTGAGGCTGGGCCCACAGGGTTCTCCTGAACCCCTCCAGTGTCCTGTCTTCTCCTTCCTCACTTGGAGTCTGGCTTTGACTAATGGTAAAGCTCAGGAGGAAGCCAGGTGTGGTGGTGCACACCTATAATCCCAGCAGTCAGGCAGGAGATCACTGCAAGTTCGAGGTCAGCCTGAAGTGCGTAGTGAGATCCTGTCTCCAAAAAAAAAAAGTTCAGGAGGAGCCGCAGTTGCTCCCAACACTGGGCTGACCTCTTCTGCATGGCATGCAGACTTGTGCACGTGGCAGGATTGCTCTGTCAATCCTGGCGGGTGGGGTGTTCCCAGATCAGCTGGGAGAATGTATTTTGTAGCCTGTCCTCTCCCAGGGCACACTTCTGCAGCAGAGGTCATCCCCCTACTTGCCCTGTGAGGTGCCTAGCTGAGGCCCCTCCACAGAGTAATGGGTTTTGGCTGTTCCCAGGCCTGTGATAGCATCAAAGAATGATAAACTCGAGCTGCAGGACTGCTTGGAATACAGTAGGACAGCAAAGGTAAGACGTGCTTGCAAACGGCCTGCACTGCCGTTCTCTGGGAAACGCACTTGGTGACCTTGGTGTGGTGTCCAGTTGATCCCACTCCTCCACACGTAACTCCCGGTGCTGGCCCTCTTTCCCCATGCAATTGTTTTATTCCTTTTTCATATACAGAGAGTAGGGGACGTTCTTGATAAACATATAATAACTGTGAGAAAAGGCAACTAGACTTTCCAATTGTTAACACTGGATACATAGACACAGAATTCAGCTGACCTTTCCAGTAATAAAAGAATAATTGATACTTTTGCATAAAAAACAAAAGGTAAAAGAAAGAAAATGATGTTAGTCACAGTTAATACATTGACATAATTCTTAATTTCTGCATCAAGCAAAGATCCATTCGTCCAAATTGCAGTTGACCATTCTCTGTATCTGGGTGGTTTTTACATTTTATTTATTCTTCTTTGATTAATAACTTTGGTGTCTTCTTGTCCCTCAAGTGATCTTACTCATAGTCACTTTTTGCTTATTTTATTCTCTCCGAGGCTGGTCCTTCCTGATCACAAACTTCTTGGCATTTGTGGGAAGCACAAAATATTCTTATCCCTTCAAATATCCTTTTTTCATCCCTTCTCCAAGCCCAGCCCTACCACTTCTCCTACACCCTTCCTTGTCTCCTCCATTTGCTCTGGGCATTTCTGCGTCTTGACCTCACTTGGAACCATTCCTTCTGCACTCACTCCATATCATTTTGTTCTCCAGTTAAAGAAAGTACAGACAATAACCACCAAGTCGAACTCGATCAGACAGGGGAAAAACCAACTTTTCCCTGTTGTCATGAATGGCAAAGAAGATGTTTTGTGGTGCACTGAGCTCGAGAGGTGAGCAAGGCTGCACTTGGAGAGGGAAATGGTGCAGAGACAGAAAGGGGAGGAACACACAGTCCAGGGTGGCAGCACAAATAAATTAAGGTGCTTGCCTTAATTCTATCATATTCTCACAGCCCCCTGCGAGTGGGTCTGAGAGTAAATTTAGTACCTTTTCAGTTAGCCCTTGTTTCCTGGCAGAAATGGTGGGTGGTGGTGGTTAGCAACCTGAGACACGGGAACATGAGACAGCACCACCTGACATCCGCCTGACTCGACATGCCGAGCCATGGGACGTAGGAGGAACCAGCTGAAGACAAGCCCATTGCTCTTCTTGGAAGATTTCTTTACCAAATTGTTCATCCTATAGCTGATTCTGCTTAAGCCACACTTTGTCTTTTCCCTTTGCCCTTTATGGTGCCAGATTTTTATATTTAGATATAAAGAACCATGCCTGATTTCAAGCCTTCTGGATTTTTTCTTATTTTTTAAAATTACTATTTGCTGGTAATGTAGTTTAAAGCTATGAATTTTCCTCTTTACATTTTATGTGTTTGACTGTATTCCAAAGACTATTTTTGTTCCACACATTTCAGTTCTAGTTTTATTTCTTGTTTGACTTAACAATAGATGTCTTAGAAAGACTGGAGAGTAACTTTGCCCAGTCCATGCTGTGGATTCTTCTGGATTTGAGACCCAACCATATAAAGGTTTGGGTGGAGCTATGTTAGGAGGGTGGTGCAGATGGCTCTCATTAAGTAGGTCTTGCACCTACTTAGCCATTGGCCCATTAGTGTTTATATTCCCTTATCAAGTGGTAAAGCTGGGTAATACTGGGATCCAGCGTTATCTGTACCCTCCAACCTGGCCTAGTGGAACCTGTACACAAAACTGGGATGCTTAGGAATACTCACACTAACTTGTGGGAGTCTGTGATGGTTGACATTCTTCTGGTCGGTTTCTGTGAGTGACCTTGTTCCTTAAAGGAAATTGCTTAACTTTTCCCATCATTGTGTTTGGAAGAAAGATACATGTACGTGGTTGCCGTATTGCTTGGTATTTATTCATAGAGTTATTAATTCACACAATACATTGGAGATAGGTCCCCTGAGCATAGCAAATATGTGCCAGGAATGTAGTGCTAGTGCTGAGGATGCACCAAACAGGTGTCCTCATGGATGAGATATTGGTGAGCAGGTGTTCTGCAGAACTTGGGTCCCCTGGCAGGCAGGGAAGGGCTCATTCGAGGGCCCTGTGGGCATGGCTGAAGGGGTGTGATAAAAGGGAAGCCATAGCGGACAGTGTAGCTAGCCTTCTGGCCAACGTGAGGATTCCAGGGCTCTTGGGGGGCTCGGGCACTTCTGACGCCCTGTCTTTTCACCCCGGTGCTCTCCCAGGATCTTCGGCTTTCCCGTACACTACACGGACGTATCCAACATGGGCCGTGGTGCCCGCCAGAAGCTGCTCGGGAGGTCCTGGAGTGTGCCCGTCATCAGACACCTCTTCGCCCCCTTGAAGGACTACTTTGCTTGTGAATAGTTCTGCTCAGGCCTGCTGTGGCCCTGGGATGTGGGAGCAGAGCCAGGGCCACAGAGGTGCCCTGATCCTGAAGGTGCTGCCCTCAGCTCTGCCCTTCCTCAGCTCAGCTGTGTGGGGTCTCCCTGTACCTCAGTTTTCTCCTGCTCAGCCTGGGCAGAGCCGCCTGACCCTCTCTTCCAGGGCGAGCCCGAGGTGCTGCCTCCTTGTGCACAATTCAGACCTGGCTGCTCAGAGCGGCCGAACATGGTGCTCATTTTTCTTCTCCTAAAACTTTAAAACTTGAAGTAGGTAGTAAAATGTTTCTCTCCCCTCTCCTGGGTATACCACTCAGAGAAATGATAGCTAAGATACCAAAACCACAGTGCGGACAGCTCTCCCAAGACTCAGGTTAATGCTGCAAAATAACCCAAGACAGTTATTGCGAAACTTTTTAGAAATGTCTGCAACTCCATGTTTACAGGAGTGTTCGTTGTAGACACATAGTTGAGGGACATTTTAAGGGCCCGGGATGTCTTTTCTAGGGCTAGTGGAAGAGAAAGTGATTGTCTTTCTTGATTTTTACCCAGCACGTTTCCCCGCCTCATGGCAGGGGCTGGAGTCTGCCTTTAGAGTGTTTCCCTTGATGATGATTTCAGCAGGGATGATGTCATCATCGCCACGTTCAGGGCTACTTTTCCCCCACGAACCCAAGGGCAGGGGCCGCCCTCAGCTAAATCCCTCCCTGACTGCAGTAGACCCCTCCGAGGAGCTCAGGAAAGGGCAGCTAAATTGTATCGTACAAGCTGCCACGTGTTAGGTGGACGAGTTCCACCCCTCACCACCTCCCTCTTCCCTGTGAGGGGCCTGAAGGAAGGGGGTTTAGACAAGAGCACCCCTCATCCCCTCCCAGAAGTACCCTCGATAGGCACAGGTCCTGTGAGAAGCCTGAAGCCCTAATTCCTCATCCATCTTCAAGAAGCTGTGACAGCCAGAAGCAGAAGCACATTTCTCACACTGCCCCTGCGTCTAAGAGATGGTGGGGAGACTGCAATAAAAGCTTGATCCTCCTTCCGGAGATTTTAAAATCCCTTTTTATTCCACGATACATGATTTTTTAGGGGGACGGGAGGTCAGACAAGCTGCATTTCAGAAATGCTGTTGTAATGGTTTTTAACACCTTTTTACTCTTCCTGGTGCTATTTCGTTGAATAAGGAACAACTTTGACAAGTTTGTGGGGCTTTATATACATTTTTTAAAAATCTCAGGCTTCTATTTTTATGTTAATGTTTTCATTAAAATTTTTTTTGTAAGTGGAGCCACATAACAAGTATGGGGAGAATATTGTGCCTTGTTTCAACAGTTTTTGCTAATTTTTAGGCCGAACAATAATGGATACCTAGAGTTTACCTTATTCTGTTTAATTAAAATCAGTATTTCTCTATAACAGTCTGGTGTCCCTTTTGTTCTTGTGCAGGTCAGTTGCGCGAGATGCGGGAGTTGGCTACAGTGTAAGGGTTGTTGGTTGGTGGCAGGTGATTCATTCAAGCAGTGGGCTACCCTGGGAGCTCCAGGGTCTCGCAAAATTCCGTTGAACCAGCATCCTGTGCAGGGCTCCTGACTGCTATGATCCGCTCTCAGTTTCTCTTCTAGAAAATGTAGGGGGAGCTCTAGGAATTCAATGCTGCTGCTTTAGAGATCACAATGATTGAATGTCTAAACCTTGGTTTCAAAGTCTTCGTTTAAAGGCTTAAGGTCTGGAACACCCTTCTTAGATAACCTCCCACAAGACTGCTGGGGCCAATTCTCATGCTCCTGAGGGATTCCACTGCACCTTACTCCACAGCTGTGCAGTTGTCATTTTGCAGGACAACCACCTTCAGTGAGGAAGCTGTTGGGAGTCCTTGGGAATGAGTGCTTTCAACTGATGCCTCAGACTGAAATCCTACCATTCATTGAATATTTCTGTTGCCCTTTCACACCTAAACTGCAGTTGCTACCAGTAGCTCCACCTTAATTTACCTGGGGCCAGATACACAGGTGTCCTGAGGCCAGCGCCAAAGGAAAACTTCCCAAGGGAATAACGCATGGCTGGGATACACAGGGTAGTTCATCAGTTGAGTAACAGCCAGGCGTTCCTCTCTGAGCCCTCGTTATTTTTTTTTTTATTTTTATTTTTTTGCTGGGGGTGGGGCAGGGGTTAAGACAGATTCTCACTATGCAGTTTAGGCTGGTCTTTGAACTTACTATGTCACCCAGGCTGGCCTTGAACTCGCAATGATCCTCCTGCGTAAGCCCATGGAGTGCTGGATTACAGATGTGTGCCACTACACCCAGCCCTCATTTCTTGATTTTTTTTTTTGGTACCAGGAATCGAACTCACAACCTTGCGCTTGCCAGGCAGGCGCTGTACCGCTGAGCTATATCACCGGCCCTATTTCTTGATTTATGACATGGGTTATAATCACGGATATATCTTTGATAGTTGCATATCCATTTTTTTTTTTTTTTGTGGGTACCGGGGGTCGACCTCAGGACCTCATGCGCCCACAGGCACCCGTGCCGCTGAGCGATATCACCGGCCCCTTTTTCGTATGTGGGATCCGGGAGTCGAACTCGGGCCCTCGCGCTTGCAAGGCAGGCGCTTACGCCGCTGAGCCATCTCACCGGCCCCTGCATATCCATTTTTTTCCCCTTTTTTTTGATGAGACGCAGCATTCTTGGAGGCACTGTAGTACCAGGTTGATGCATGGAGAGGGTGGAACAAGCTTAAACTTGCATTCCATCTTCCTGCTGTAAACATCCATATTTCCTTGGCTAGAGGATGTATTGGCTATTAAACTGGTAAGAACAGATACCACACTTGATCTTTGCCAAAAGGCTGAGAGGTGGCAATTGCATGTCATAGGTTCCCAAAGAGTGGGGAGATAAGAGGCTTCAGGGATGTGAGATGGGAAACCAAGTATGTTATGAGAAAGCACAGGCTAGAACAGCCTAGTTGAGTTGTCATGGTGCGACAAGTGGCAATTAGCAAGAGGCTGCCCCTGAACTCCTCCCCTTGTGGTGTTGGGACCCAAGGGGCCTTGACTGCCCAATTAAGTCATCTTGTATACAGTTCTGTAGCAAATGCCAGGACAGGATGAAGCAAAATAAGCAGCTCTGGCCTCGAAATCCCAAGAGAGGAGGTGGACTAGCCCTTCAGGTGAGGGGTGCTGGGGTGTTGGCCTGCTTGTGCAGCAGGCTGGGGGAGACCTTGGAGAGGCCATGCATGTAGTCATTACTGCGTTTTCTCAGAATGGGGCCAGGCTGGGATCTGAGTGTTTCCAGGCTCCACGATAATGGTAGAATATGACGGACACGCTGGGGAAGAGGTCACTGTTTGCATCCACTGTAGGCCTTTTTTGGAACAGTCATAGGATTATTGAAGTTTGAGGGCCAAATCTGGGTACAGGAAAAAGCCCTTCACTGCTATGAAGGGGCATTGTGGAAAGGAGATCCACCAGCCATGCAGTGTTGATGACAATGATGACAGCACCGCTAATGGTAGTAATGACCCGTGCTCATGAATAAGTCTTCCAAAGGGACAGGACAGTATTGCCCCAGATGTACCACTGCTGCTCACTGTGGTGACAGCAGCAAGTGGTATCAAGTGCTCCTCATAAACACCCCCCATCATGTCAGGTCCCAGTGCTGCTTGTCAGGGACAGGGGATGGGGTGGCCTTGGCATCTGGGACCCCAGAGGGTTGGGAAAGATTTGTGGTGTGGTGGCGGTCAGCAGCAGAGAGATCATCCCACCCTTTGTGCCCCTGGCATCATAGTCAGTTGCTTGAGTGCCTTCGTGCCTGGCCTGTACTTGGTCCATTATTCTCGGGGAGCCGGAAGGTCTGGATTTTGTTGTGTCCCGATGTACTAATTTGTGACCTTCTCTTAGCCCCCCTGCCTCAGTTTACCCAGCTATACAATATCAGCTTCATAGGGCTGATGTGTGGATCAAATGATTCAGGGTTAGGGAAGCAACATAGGAGCTGCTTTTGTAGTAATGTTCCAGAACCCTCCTAGTGACCCAGCCCAGAGGTCTGATCATGGTGATTATGGTAAGGACCCATGACAGTCCTCAGGTTACACAGCCGTCACCCTCAGGTGTTGCGAGGTGATGTCTGGTCTTCAGGCCAAAGAAGTCTACACGCTCTCCTTGATCTCCTTGATCTCACCGTATTTTGTTTGTTTTGTTTTGTTTTGTTTCGTTTTGCTAGACCTTGAAATTACCTCCTACCCTTCGCAGCCTGGGGTGCAATTTATCTACCTTCCTTGCTTCCTTCTCTTTCATCCAGCCTAACTTCCCTCTTTTCCCTTCCTTCTTTTTGCTGAAATTTATTAATTTTTAAACTTTTAAACATAACTTTATTATTTTTAAATTTTTAATTTATTGGTTTTTTGTGACGGTCTTACTATTTATGTATAGGCTGGTCTTGAACTCACTATATAACCCAGGCTAGCCTAGAAGTTGTGGAGATCCTACTGCATCAGCCTCCTGAATGCTGGGATTATAGGCATGGGCCATAAAAATAATTTTAGATTTACAGAAAAGTAACAAGACTAGTACAAAGAATTCCTAAATATGCATCACTCGAATTCCCAAGATATTAACTTTTTGTAACATTTGCTATATTCTTTGCTATAATTTTTTGCTGAATCACTGGAGAGTAAGTTGCAGACATGGTCCCTTTAAATCTTTTCATGTGTATTTCTTAAAACTAGAACATTTTCTCATAAAACTACAGTACATTTATCACAATCAGGAAGTGAACATTCATCCACATATTTTCTGGTCTACAAATCTTATTTAGATTTTGCCAGTTGGTCCTATAATGTCTTTATTGAGGACAAAATACATACTTTTTTTTTTCTGGTCCAGTACACAATCTACAAGTTGCATTTATTTGATATTTATTTATTTATTTATTCAGGGGCTCTCTATGTAGTACAGCCTAGTCTTGAACTCATTCCAATCCTGTTGGCTCAGCCTCCCAAGTACTGGAATTTCAGGCATGTTCCACCATGCCTGGCAATTTCTGATTTTTTTTTTTTTTTTTTTTTTTTTTTGTGGGTACCGGGGGGACGACCTCAGGACCTCGCACGCCAGCAGGCGCCCGTGTCACTGAGCGATATCACCGGCCCCTTTTTTTCGTATGTGGGATCCGGGAGTCGAACTCGGGCCCTCGCGCTTGCCGGGCAGGCGCTTAAGCCACTGAGCCATCTCACCGGCCCAATTTCTGATTTTTAAAACAAGCTGGATGCAGAGGCACATGCCTGTAATCCTAGCACTCAGGGTGGCCAAGTCAGGAGAATGGCAAATTCAAGTCCTGCCTGGCCAACATAGTGAGATACTATGTCAAAAAATGAAAAGGCAGGCCGGGTATGGTGACACATGCCTGTAATCCCAACACTTGGGAGGCCGAGGCAGGAGGATTGCTGTGAGTTCTAGGCCAGCCTGGACTACTCAGTGAGACTGAGGCCAGCCTGAACTACATAGCGAGACCCTGTCTGAAAAGGAAAAGAAAAGAAAAGCCAGCAGTGGTGGCAGAAACTGGTAGTCCTAGCACTGTGAAAGGCCGGGACAGGAAGATTGAGAATTCAAACCCAATTTAGCAATTTAGCGAATTCTGTCTCAAATCTGCCTCAAACAAAATGGTTGGGGATGTAGATCAGTGCAAAGAACCTGGTTTCAATCTCCAGTACCACCACCACCACCACCAGGCTGAGGATGTAGCTTACTGGTAGTGTCCTGGTTTCCGTACCCCATTACAAAGCAAAGCAAAACAAAACAAAACAAAAACTCTTAACTGTGAAATATACAAGCAGTGTATTAAGTGCAGTGCTTCAAGTCTTATAACCTATCTGTGTTCTCTGAGTCTTGGTTTATCTGACATGTCCGCACTGCAGAAAGAAAACAGAGGTTGGAGGCTGAGTCGGTGTTTCCCCCAAAATAAGACCTAGCTGGAAAAGAATCAGCCTTGAAAACTAGAGATCAAAAATGCCAACCCCAATCAGCTGATGCTTGCCTTCTGTGCCTTACAGAGTGCCACCGAGCAAGAGAAGAGTGATGAGAAAGTCTAACATGCTGTTCCCTCCCCTGCCTGGAACAGCCTTTTCCCCTTACCAGGCTTGGGCTCCAATTCTCACCTCTCCCAGGAAGCCTTCCTTGCCCCCTCTCTGGGTAGGATTGGGAGCAATTCTCTAGTTGGCAACCCCTTCTCTATGTATAGATAGAAAAATGTCACCAAAGTCTGTGTGACAGTTTTCTTTATTTTATTTTATTTTATTTTATTTTATTTTATTTTTTACTTTTGAGACAGGGTCTCACTATGTAGTTAGGGCTGGTCTTGAGCTTATTATGTAGCCCAGGCTGGTCTTGAACTCTCAGCAATCCTCCTGCTTCAGCCTCCCAAATGTTGGTATAGCGGTTGTGTGCCACCACGCTTGGCTATAATTTTCTATTTTTGTAATCATCTCTTCTATGAATTTGTGAGATCCTTAACACGTTTTCTTTCATTCATTAAAGCTGAGCTCTCCTAACACCATTTTTTAGCTCAATAAAGTCATAGAATTGTAAACCTCAGGACTTGAAGTCATAGGGTTTTGTTTTTGTAGAGAAGACTCACAATTTCTGTGATAATGTGATTACTTTACATATTAAAACAATGGTTTAAAAAAGGATATTAAAGGGGGGTGTAGCTCAGTGGTTGAGAACTTGCCTAGTTTGTGAAAGGTCTTGGGTTCCATCCAAAGCACTGCAAAACAAACAAAACAAAAATAAAAACAATTAAAATCACCCCAGCTATTCCTATTGCAGGATAGACATTTTCTTCTTAGCTTCTGGGCTTTTACAGGCAAGGCTGACTCTCCAGATAACCTTGGCTAGCTTGGGAGGAATGTGGACTCACAGGACGGATGCGTGCCCTCTTATCTCTTTGGGAACTGTTGTGGGAGAGTAGGCAGGTTTTAATCTAGTGCCTGGCTGTTGCTTATGCAGCTCTTGTTACTCCTGTATGTCCAGACCCAGGTCCATATTCTCTAGGCTGACATTAGAAGTGCTCTTTTACTTTCTCCACTGATCTTATCCCCCACACTAATGTCCTTGCTTATCCAAACAAAATGGCCTGTAGATAATACTGACACCAATCGATGGACATAATCTGATAATTGATATTAAATGGAAAGACTCATATTACTAACATTTATAGAGCACAAACTGCTAGTAGTGCTCTATATTTTATATACATCTTTTTTCCCCCCATGGTGCTGGAAATGGAAGCCAGGGTCTTACCCATGCTGGGCAAGTGCTCTATCCTGGAGCTACACCCCCAACCTACACGCATCTCATTTAATTCTAACTCCTAGTAGAGTCACTATTTGAACCTAGATATTAGCTTTGCTACTTACGAAACTCATTTAGCCTGTTGGAACTTTAATATCTTCTTGTATAAAATCAGGGTATCAGATATTGCCCTGAAGAATTTATGAGTGTCTTTAATTGATTGTTGATGCTTTGTATCTATTCATTGTGATGCTAATATTACTACTGTTGCTATGATCATTTGGTTACAGAGGTCTCTGCTATTGCTTCTTGCCTTCCCCCTTGCTAAAGTGCCTCTCAATGGGTTGACAGGCACTCCTGCCCCAGCTCCCCACTCCTTCTCTGAACTCCTCACTGAGCTTCAATACCTAACCAGGGCATGGAAGACACCTCTAAGACCTTGCTTCACACAATGCAAGTGCCCTCACCCTGCCTCCTGCCTAGCATTGTCTGATTTGTAATTAAATAGGTATTTGTGTCATTATGTCCTCTTTGCCTCCTGCCTCCACTGCCAGACTGGAAACTTAAGGTGTCAAACATTGTGTCTGGTTTTGTTCACCATTAAATCCCTGCTTGGTTAGGGAAAATAAGTAGAATTTGCTGAATACGTGAATAAATATCTATACAAAAACCAGTGCAAAATCTGGATCAACCTGATTTTGAGCAAATCAATTGTTCTCTGAGCCTCAGTTTTATCGGCTATAAAGTGTCATTCATTCTCTCAGCAAAGCTGTAATGAGAAGCTAGGTGGCCAGGAGTGGTGGTGCACGCCTGTAATCCCAGCACTTGGGAGGCTGAGGCAGGAGGATCACCAGCCTGGTCTACATAGTGAGTTTAAGGCCAGCCTGGACTACATAACGAGACCCTATCTCAATCAAAACAAAGCAACAACAACAACAAAAGCTAGGTACAGGCCCTGGGAAATGGCCCAGAACACGAATAAGAAAGTGCTTGTTTCCATGTACTTAATGGGAAGGCTGACAGTGAAGTATAAACAAATAAACACGACTTTATGTAGTACTAAGAAAAAAATAAACCGTATGATAGTACGTATGATAGTACCGACAGAACGTGTTTCTGAGGTGACTTTTTAAAATCTCTTCCCAAACCGCACATCACTTAAGTGTCTTTGCCCAATAATCCACTGTAGTGGAAATTCATTATGAAGCCAATTTCTTTCTGGCTGCTGCAACTGAGAGCTTGTAACTGGGCCTCACCCTCTAGGCGGATCCCAAGCCGCCTGAGCGGGAGGTCATTGGCCGCAGCCTATCACGTGCCCAGCCGCCGGGACCGCAGGCGCCTCGCCGCGGCAGTCCATCAACGCCGGGCCCCGCCCCCCGGCGCGCGGCCCAGACCCTCTGTATAAAAGGAGCCGGCGGGCGATGACGAGCCTATACGTCGGCGCGTCACGAGGGGGTGCGCGTGAGGTCATCGCGCGGCCGGGCGGGCGGGGTCTGGCGGTTTGAACGAGACGAAGACGGAACCGGAGCCGGGCGCGGGCAGTCGACGCGGTTCCCCTGAGAGCCGGTGAGCCGGCTAGCGGGCCAGGGGCGCGGCAGTGGGGGCGGCCGTGTGGGCCTGGGCTGGGCGGGCGCGGGCACCGAGCGGCAGCTCCGTACGGCGGTGCGGTTTGGGCCGGGTGGGGGAAGGGCGGGGCCGTGACCCGGCGCGCGCGGGCTGGCCCGGGGGGCGCGCGCTGCGCCCTGCTGGGGGGCGGGGCCTGGGGCCGGAAGTAGGGGCTGCCCCTAGGCTGCGTGGGGGCTTCTGGGCAGCAGCGGTGGAACTCGCGTTCCGGCGGCGGGAGGTCCCCGGGCGGCTGGACGCCCGAGGGGTGTGTGTAGGCGAGATGGGCCTTGCGGAGAGCTCTGGGGACCCACAGTGTAGGAGACAGTATTGCCTCCTGGGTGAGAGTCAAGTTGTAGATTCAGATCCGAGTTGGATTCCCTGTTAAGCGACCTTAGGGGCAGGTGCTTTAATCTCTCTGGGCCTCAGCTTCCGCCTCTGTAAAATGGGGATGAATACACAAAGGTTTGAGCGCGGTTCTTGGGAAAAGTAAGCCAGCTGTTTGGACTTCTTCCTTTCGTGGGTGGGTGTCTGGCAGTGAATGCCCACTAGGTGCTAGCACGCAGGTGTAGGCAAAGACACGCTCTTCACCAGTTTACCTTACGTCCTAGAAAGCTAGGAAATAGATGACTACATGGACAAAATAATGTCGTTAGTTACTGGGACTACAGTGTAACAAGAGTGATATCAGTTCTTTTCCAGATCCTGCTGGGCTGCCCTCGGTACTGCAGGGCAGAGCCTGACCTCTGCCCTATTTTGGGAATGAGGGTCCTGAGGGCAGGCCCGGGCATTCACCTCTGATGGGACGTCTGAGAATAGTAATAAAAGATAGTTCTTTGTTAATTGGCACTTGCTGTGTTTCAGACATTGTGTTAGGAGATGGATGTGTTATATCATTACTATTCACACTATCTTTAAGGGATGTTATCTTCATTTTATTTTTGAATTTCTTTTGTGGTGCTCAGGATCTAAACCAAGGCCTCGTGCATGCTAGGCAAGGGTACTACTGAGGGGCCCCAGCTTGTCTTTGTTATAGAGTTGAGGAGTCCAAGGCTTGGAGCAGTGAAGTGGTTTACCTTACGCTGCCCAGCAAGTGTCTAAACCTACGTGTGTGGTGCCAGAGTCCAGGCTGTCCCTCCGTGCCCACATTACTGAAAATTGAACCCGCCGGGGCCTTTTCACTGATCCACATCCTCAGCCCTTTTAACATTTTTTAAAATTTTGAGATAGGGTCTCACTAAATTGTCCAGGCTGAGCTCGAACTTGCACTTGTGATTTTCCTCCCTCAGCCTCCCAGAGTGCTGAGATCACAGGCATGCACCATCGCACTCGGCCGGAGTCCAGGCTCTTGACCTCTGTGTTAGGATTTCCCTGAGGTCCGGAGTTAGCGTGTTTGGTACGGATGCTCCCTTGGTTGTGTGTCAAAGTACCTAGTGCAGTCTCTGGCGCATGGGGCGTGCCCTGCTTTCCAGTTAGGTGTTTTTACTTAGATTTTCTTTTTTATTCCTAACCATCACTTTGTGTAGAAGACAGCAGTTTACCCATTTTACGGGAGAGCCATTTATGATCAGAAAGATGAAATGTCTTATCCAGCATCACTCTCTGTCATAGGGCTTAAGATGGCACCTTGAGAGTAATAGGGTGCTCTTCAGCCAGAATTGAGTAAAAGTGAGTTAGAGAGCCTGCTATGAGAGCTGTTGAGGAAGAGAGGGGCTGGGGTTGTAGTTCAGTGATAAGGTGCTTGCTGAGCATGCAAGAGGTCCCGGGTTCAATCCCCAGCATGGCAAAAAAAAAAAAAAAAAAGGAAGAGCGAGATACCTGGGGAAATGAAAAAGGCCTTTGTTATGGTGGCTGCAACCTGGGTCAGGGAGCCCTGGGGGGGGGTGAGGTTTACCTGATAGTCATGGATCTTCCATTGAGACCAAGCAGTGGGACTGTTATTGAGGAGGGGTGAGTGGTAGCTGTAACTCTGAGAACGAGGCTCCGTTTTGACGGCCTGGAAGAGCCAATTAATTGATGGAGTCCATGGATGTTTATTGTGCACCCTCAGGGTGCCTAATCCCATATACTCTATTTATTAGCTGCAGTTTGTGGAGCACGTGGGACCAGGTATTAACATACTGCTAATGAAAGATTTTTAAATTATATGGTAATGAAAGGCCGTTAATGTTTTCTGAGCTGGGGTGTGGTCAGGAGGCACAGGTGGCTTTACCAGCTGTTTGCATTTTATGATAGCATGACACACACAATACCTGATACGTATATGAATGTCACCAAGATAGATTATAGGTGCTCAGCCCGGGACTATTTTTTTTGTTTGTTTCTCCTTGATGGCTAATAGTGTTCTTTTTTTTTTTTTTTTGTGGGTACCTGGGGTCGACCTCAGGACCTTGCGCGCCAGCAGGCGCCCATGCCGCTGAGCGATGTCACCAGCCCTTTTTTCGTATGTGGGTTCTGAGAGTTGAACTCAGGACCTCGCGCTTGCCAGGCAGGCGCTTATGCCGCTGAGCCATCTCACCGGCCCTCTAATAGTGTTCTGCACACAGTATGCATTTCATTTATTTGTTCATTCAGGGATTTTAACTTGATCTGGTTTGTGATTCAGAAATTCCTTTGGCTGCTGTATAAGAACAGATTGAAGTGGTGCATGCTTATGATCCCCGCACTCAGGAGACTGAGGCAGGAGGATCACCTCAAGTTTGAGGCCACCCTGGGCTACAAAGCGACACTCTGTCTCAAAAAACCAACAACCAGATTGAGACGAAGTTGAGGACTTGCAGTGGATCTTGATGAGAGAGAATGGTCTCAGCCACTGGAATCCAATAGGATGAATGAAGATGAGGTCTCTGCCTTGGACTGTGTTTAATACTTGTTATGTTTGATGTAATGCCAAGTATTTTGTATACCTTCTCTCATTTAAATCTTTCCATGATTCTCTGTAGATGGTCTGTATTAACAGCTGACATACGTTAATTTTAGTAACTTGGCTAAGGTCACACAGCTAATGAGAGATGGCCTCACTTTCAAACCCAGGTCCTCCTGGTTTGAAATCTCAGCTCTTTGTATTGAGTGGGTTACCTCCTGGCCCAAATCCGGTCTGGGATGGGTTCGGAAATAAAGACATAATGCCCCTCCAGTGTGATAATGTTAATTGTAGAGATTTGAATGAAGTGCTCTGGAAATGGATTGATTTCCCAGTGGAGTTAGAAACTATCTTGTGTTGATCTCTTGCACAACAGGGTTTTATCAGGGTTTTATCAGGGACTGTAAGAGTGTTGACGGTTTGCTTTCTAAAAAGTTTACATAGATACTGTTCTCTCTTTAACACTGTCTTGACAGCCTGAACACAAGTAGCATTTACTTAATGCTCACTATGTGCTGGCATTGTGTCAGGTGCTGTGCAGTCCGCTGAGGGGCACAGACCTACTAAGTCATTTACTGCTGTAGACCTCGGTCTCCCACGCTCTTTAGGGGTTGGATGAGTGGATCTGTGTCTGTTCTGGCTCTCACATTGTGTAGCCTGTGGCTCAGGAGGTTTATAGCAGCTTTGCGTAGGAGATGGATGTGGTGAGACCCACTCGTACAATAGTCACCAAGTGGAGGGAGTAAAGCATCACAAAAGAGCAAAGGGTGGGGATCTCATGGTTGTTCCAGATTGCTGTGAATCCCACCGTTCATCCCTTTGGCATTGTTGACATCCCATGAAATGAAGAAAATTAATGCGTCAAGGGCACTGTAAAATCTGCTGTTTTGTAGTGTGTCCTTACGGTGCATGCTCAAGGATTTCATTTAGATCTGGTTTAACCTGCCTTTATTGGCTATTGCTTGCCTTTTCTCCCTCCTGTCTCTACTGGCAGTTAGGCTGATCTTCTTCAGACTTGAATGAGAGCAAGACTCTGGCCCACTTAAAACTCTACAATGGAATCTTTTTTTTTTTTTGAGACAGGGACTCCATGTAGTTCGGGCTGTCCTTGAACTCACTGTGTGTCCCAGGCTGGCCTGGAACTCATGGTGATCCTCCTGCCTCAGCCTCCCGAGTGCTCTTCTAGTTTAATTTTATATCAGTCTCATCAAAATAGGGCCTAAATTTAGGCTGATGTTGAGCAGTTTATTTGGGTCAGCTTTGTGCATGGAAGTCCAGATTTAGGCTGGAATCCTAGTGTGTCTGGGAAGAAGGCAAAGCTGAAAAATTGTTTCTCACGGGTTTGCTCAGGGTGGATTGAGGAAACTCCGGCTCATTTGCGTGCCCACTATCACACCAGCCTTTCTCTTTTTCCTTGAATGTTGTAGAAGATGGCAGTGAACGTATACTCAACGTCAGTCACCAGTGATAATCTAAGTCGACATGACATGCTGGCCTGGATCAATGAGTCTCTGCAGTTGAATCTGACAAAGATCGAACAGTTGTGCTCAGGTAAGAGAAGGCTACGAGATCACTTTCCTAGGAAAGTCTGCCAGTCCTTCGGGAGTGTGCAGACCTGTGTCTTGACTGCACAGCCACACAGAGGCTGCCTTTTCTTCTCAGCACTTTTCTGAAAGCAGCTGTGTTTAAGAAGCGCAGTCTTCTGACCTGCGTGCCCACCCACTTCTGCTGCAGAGCTCCAAGTTCTCGCTCTGTGTCCTGCACATCCAGATTTCAAATGTTTCACTTGAGGATAATAATTTTACTACTGTTCTAGTTTTATTCTAATATTTATATTCGTGGTGCTGGGGATTGAACCCAGGGCCTCACACATATTAGGTGAGTGCTTTATTGCCAAACTATACTGGCCTTCTAGTTTTATATTAGTTCCTCAGTGGCTGTTCTTATTCCTAAGTGTAGGACCAAAGGCAGGTAAATGCCATTTCAGCGACAGTTTTATTGAACTACAGTTTGAGAGAGAGGCAGTGATTTAAAACCAGAGCAAAGAATAAAGCACGTTCTGTTTCTGTACATGTGTTTTGTTCTGTTTTTTGGTTAATGCTTGGGATTTAGACTTGGACATGTACTGTTTGTATAACATTTAGAAACCAGTAGAAAAAAATAATGCCTGTAATTCCCTTATACAGAGAGCCACTATTTGGATGTTTTTTCTGTCACCTTTCTGTGTGTATATATTGTTTGTGTGTATATTCGACCTTTTTCATTTAATATTATATGCTTGGCATTCCCCAGCATCATTTAATAAATTGCAAATACTTATTTAAGACAGGGTCTCACTAACTCAGAAATTTATTTAGTTAGTTAAGACAGGGTCTTGCCATATAGCAGTGATGGGAACATTTTAGAGCTTTCAGTGATACAAACAGCCTGCTGCAGCGTGTGTGGCATAGGTTCGCCACCACTGCTGTGTAGTCCAGGCTGGCCTTAAAAACTCTCGATCTTTCTGCCTCAGCCTTCTGAGTGTTGGGATTACAGGTGTGAGCCACCGTGCCCAGCTGGAAATACTTATTTTGAATTGCCATGTACTTTTTTTTCTCGTCTCTCTCTTTTTTTTTTTTTTTGGCAGTTTCGGGGATTGAACCCAGGACGTTGTGCATGCTAGGCAAATGCTCTACCACTGAGGTACCACTGCTACATACTCTATGGATTTTTTTTTTTTTTTTTTTTTTTGGAACTGGGCATCAAACTCGGGACCTCGCACTTCCCAGGCAGGTGCTGTGCTGCTGAGCTATATCCCCGGCCCCTCTTTCTATGGATTTGCTGGAGTTTGATTCCATTCCCATCTTTGACATTTAGATTGTTGCTAATTTTTTGTTGTTTATAACAGCTAGGTTGAGTGTTCTTTAACAAGTCTTTTTCCTCAGTTATTTCTAGGAGTGGAATGATTAGATCAAAGGGTATGAACGTTAGGCTCTTGGTAATTATTTCTCATAAAGGCATTTTCAGTGTATGCTTTGTAAACTTTTGTCTTACTTTTAAGAGTTCCTGATTGTCCCTGAATTCTTTTTTTTTTTTCGGTACTGGGAATCAAACTCAGGACCTTGTGCTTGCCAGGCAGGTGCTTGTGCGCTGAGCTATATCCTCGGCCATGTCAGGTTATTAAAACTGTTTCTTATACAAATAGGAGATGAGATTAGGAATACGCCAGAAAAAGGTGGGTGTGGTGGCGCACACCTGTAGTCCCAGCACTGGGGAGGCTGAGGCAGGAGGATTGCTCTGAGTTCGAGGCCCACCTGGACTACATAGTTCAGGGCCAGCCTGGACTATAAAGCGAGACCTTGTCTCAAAAAATCAAAACCAAAAAACAAAAAAAAGAAAAAGGTAAAAATAGGTTTTTGCCTTGAGGGGACAAAGCTCTGAGGTCTTACCCTGTTAGCATGCTGGCTGCCTGTGAAGTGGCTGAGTTCTTTAGCGCCATGGGCTTCTGGCCTCTCAACATTGTACACTCGCCTTTGTGTGGCTCTTGTGGTGAGACGAGGTGAGGGTAACTTCCAGGGACAGGAGTTGGCATGTTGTTTTAAGATTCATTCTTAATTCTGTAACCTCCCTACTTTTGGAGGGCAAATCATCAAATATTTTGGAAAGGTAAGTGACCAAAAAAAAAAAAATCTGATCACAGAATGTTTTTGATGTAGGATTCCTTTTGTCAAGAAGGGACCACCACTGCTTTTTGCCAGCCATTCCTTTGTCCTCCCAGTTCCATTCCATATTCAGGCCCCTGTGTTTTCTCAGGGCCCCAGCATGGTGTTTCGTGCACATAGAACTCTTTTTTTTTTTTTTTTTAATTTTAAAGAGAAGAAAAAACAAAACAAATCAAAAGAAGAACAAATTTTCAAACAAACATAATAGGAGGGTAACAATGGTTAATACATTACGTATTACTATCTTTAAGTTAGTTATTCAGGACACCAGACATTAGCATTCAATTGTCCAAACATTATTGGCACAAACCTTACTCTTCAATGAACTAAGTAAAAATGGTAGTGTATCTATCTTAACCATCTTATATATATATATATATATATATATATACAATTTTTTTCCCTTTCCCTTCTTTCTTTTCCCTATTCCAGTCTCTCTTTCCTTTTGACCAGTTTCTTTTTGATTCACCATGTCTATTGTACATTTTGGATCTTATTTACTCTTTCAGTTTCTCATACTAGAGAGATAATACGATGCTTACACATGTGCTTCTGGTTTATTTCACTTGTGAGTATTTTCTCGAGTTGCATCCATTTACCTATAAAAGTCTCCAGTTTATCCTTCTTTATGGCTGAATAGTACTCCATTGTATAAAAATACCACATCTTTCTTATCCATTCCTCAGTTGATGGGCATTTGGGTTGTTTCCAAGATCTGGCTATTACAAATTGTGCTGCTATAAACATGGGTGCACATATATCGCTGTGGTACGATGTTTTTAATTCTTCTGGGAAGATGCCCAGAAGGGGAATAGCTGGGTCAAATGGGACCTCCAACCCTAGTTTTCTGAGGAATCTCCACACTGACTTCCACAGTGGCTGTACCAGTCGACACTCCCACCAACAGTGAAGAAGGGTTCCTTTTTCCCCACAGCCCCTCCAGCATTTGTTATTAGTTGATTTCTTAATAGTAGCCATTCTTTCTGGGGTGAGATGGTATCTCAGTGTTGTTTTAATTTGCATCTCTCGAATGACTAGTGATGTTGCACATTTTTTTGTATATTTATTTGCCATTAGTATTTCTTCATCTGAGAAATGTGTATTCATCTCAGATGCCCATTTTTGGAGTGGGTCTTTAAATTTGGGAGGTCTGATTTTTTTGAGTTCTTTATATGTTCTCGATAGTAATCCTTTGTCTGAGGAACAGCTGGCAAACATTTTTTCCCACATTGTGGGTTGTCTCTTCACTCTGTTGGTGGTTTCTCTTGCTGTGCAAAAGCTTTTTAATAAGATGAGATCCCAGTTATTGATTCTTTGGGATAGTTCCCGTGCGGTTGAGTTTTTATTCATAAAGTCTTTGCCTACACCAATGTCTCCAAGGGTTTTACCTATCCTACCTTCCAGCAGATTTAATGTTTCTGTTTTAATATTTAGATCTCTGATCCATTTTGAATTTAGTTTAGTGCATGGTGAAAGATATGGATCTAGTTTTATTTTTTTTTTTTTTATTTATTTATTTTTTTTTTTGTGGGTACCGGGGGGTCGACCTCAGGACTTCGCGCGCCAGCAGGCGCCAGTGCCACTGAGTGATATCACCGGCCCCTTTTTCATATGTGGGTTCCGGGAGTCGAACTCAGGCCCTTGCGCTTGCCGGGCAGGCGCTTAAGCCGCTGAGCCATCTCACCGGCCCCTGGATCTAGTTTTAATCTTCGGCATGTGTAGAGCCAGTTTTTCCAGCACCATTTATTAAAGAGGCTATCTTTCTTCCAGCGAATGTGTTTGGCACCTTTGTCAAAGATAAGGTGGCTTAGTATGTCTGGGGTTGTTTCAGCATCTTCTAATCTGTTCCATTGATCTTCAGGTCTGTTTTTTTGCCAGTACCACACTGTTTTTATCACAGTAGCTTTATAGTATAATTTCAAGTCGGGGATAGTGATGCCCCCTGCCTTGCCTTTGTTGCCCAGAATTGCCTTTGCTATTCTAGGTCTCTTCTGATTCCAAATGAATTTTAGGATTGTTTTCTCTAATTCTGTGAGATATGCTGTTGGAATTTTGATTGGAATTGCATTAAATCTGTATAACAATTTTGGAAGTATGGCCATTTTCACTATATTGGTTCTTCCTATCCAGGAGCAAGGGATATCTTTCCATTTTCTGATATCCTCTTCAATCTCCTTTTTCAGAGTTCTGTAGTTTTCAGTATAGAGGTCTTTTACATCCTTCGTGAGGTTGATTCCTAGGTATTTCATTTTTTTTGGATGTTATTGTGAAAGGTATTGTTTCCCTAATTTCTCTTTCAGTAAGTTTGTTATTTGTGTACAGGAAGGCTATTGACTTTTGAGTATTGACTTTGTATCCAGCTACACTACTGAATTTGCTTATTAAATCTAGCAGTTTTTTAGTGGAGTTTTTGGGGTCTTCTGTGTAGAGTATCATGTCATCTGCAAATAATGATAATTTAACTTCTTCCTTTCCAATCATTATTCCTTTTATTTCTTTCTCTTGTCTAATCGCTCTGGCTAAAGTTTCCAGAACTATGTTGAATAAGAGTGGGGACAGTGGACATCCTTGTCTTGTTCCTGATTTTAGAGGGAAGGCTTTCAGTTTTTGGCCATTTAGTATAATATTGGCTGTTGGTTTGTCATAGATAGCTTTTACCAGATTGAGATAAAGACCCTCTATTCCAATTTTCTGTAGGGTTTTTATCATGAAAAGGTGCTGGACTTTGTCAAAAGCTTTTTCTGCATCTATTGAGATGATCATGTGATTTTTGTCTTTGGTTCTGTTAATATGCTGTATTACATTTATTGATTTACGTATGTTGAACCATCCCTGCATCCCTGGGATGAATCCAACTTGGTCATGGTGTATAATCTTCTTGATGATTTGTTGGATTCTGTTTGCCAGTATCTTATTAAGGATTTTTGCATCTATGTTCATTAGGGAGATTGGCCTGTAGTTCTCTTTCTTAGTTGGGTCCTTCTCTGGTTTTGGTATCAGGGTAATGCTTGCTTCCAGGAATGAATTTGGGAGTATTGCTTCCCTTTCAATTTCATTGAAAAGTTTGAGAAGTAGGGGCGTTAGGTCTTCTCTAAATTTCTTGTAGAATTCGGCAGTGAATCCATCAGGGCCTGGGCTTTTCTTTGTTGGGAGGTTTTTAATTACATCTTCAATTTCATTGGCTGATATTGGTTTATTTAGGATTTTTAAATCTTCTTGATTCAGCTTTGGTAATTCATACGAATCTAGGAATCTGTCCATTTCTTCTGCATTTTCCATCTTAGTAGAATATAAATTTTCAAAATAGGTATAGATGATCTTCTGGATTTCTGCAGGGTCTGTCGTGATATCACCCTTTTCATTTTCAATTGCATGGATTTGAGTCTTTTCTTTTCTTTTTTTAATAAGGTTGGATAAGGGTTTGTCAATCTTATTTATTCTTTCAAAGAACCAACTTTTTGCTTCATTGATTCTTTGTATTGTTTTTTTATTCTCCAATACGTTAATTTCTGCTCTGATCTTTATAATTTCCTCCCTTGTACGGGCTTTTGGCTTAACCTGCTCTTCTTTTTCTAGAAGCTCGAGGTTCACCCTTAAGTTGTTTATTTGCGCTTGCTCTATTTTCCTGATATAAGTGTTTAATGCTATAAATTTCCCTCTTAGGACTGCTTTCATTGTATCCCATAAGTTCCGGTATGTTGTACTGTCATTATCATTCAGTTGTAGAAAGTGACTAATTTCTTCTTTAATTTCATCTGTGACCCATTGGTTGTTCAGGAGGATGCTGTTTAATTTCCATGTGTTTAGGGAGTTTTTGTGGGATCTTTTGCCATTGATTTCCAATTTCATTGCACTATGGTCTGATAATATGCATGGGATAATTTCAATTCCTTTGCATTTACTTAAGCAGGTTTTATGAGCTAGTAGCACATAGAACTCTTACTGGACATTTACTTTCTCCTGTTCTCCTTGTCCTCTGTCCTGAAGCCTTCATATTTCCTGTGCTGCAGAGAGGAGAGGTGTTCCGGCTGCCTTTTTTCCCAGCTTCTTGTGGAGCCCTGGATAACCCTTGAGTTCACATAAGACACTTTGTCATTCTTGCTTCCATTGTACTGTTAATGGCCGGGGCCACCTATTCTGAGAGTGGTGCCATGCTCTTAAAGCAGGCCTCTCTTACCTTATCTGGCCTGATATTTCTGTTTAGAGTATCTCTCCCCCATCTCATTACCTAAATCCTAGCTCTGCTTTCCTATCAGGCATTTCCAGGTACTCCCTTTGGGGCCATGATCTGCCTGTCTCCCAGTATCTCAGGCCTGAGAAACGTCTTTTGAGGCGACTTTGTAAGATTGTCTTTGTCTTCTGAACTGAAGAGAGGTCCTTTTCTGTCACTGCTGTGTTGTCAGCCTTTGCTCTGGTCATGACCACATTTGTCATTAAGGTGGAGATAAAGGTAGCCCCCCCCCTCACCTGTTCTCTACCCAGTTGAGACAGTTGTGGACTAGGAGTTTTCACCCATTTTCCTTTCAAAAAAATAGCACTTTTTTCTTTTTTTTTTTTTTTTGTGGGTACCGGGGGGTCGACCTCAGGACCTCGCACGCCAACAGGCGCCCGTGCCACTGAGCGATATCACCGGCCCCTTTTTTCGTATGTGGGATCCGGGAGTCGAACTCGGGCCTTCGCGCTTGCAAGGCAGGCGCTTAAGCCGCTGAGCCGTCTCACCGGCCCCCTTTTTCGTATGTGGGATCCGGGAGTCGAACTCGGGCCCTCGCACTTGCAAGGCAGGCGCTTACGCCGCTGAGCCATCTCACCGGTCCGCACTTTTTTCTTTTAAAAAATTATCTACCCTTTTCTGTGTTCTAATTATAAAAATACCCACTCTAGTACATAATTGTTTTAAAATGCAGTGCATTCTGTATCCCTTCCCCATGCCCATGCCATTATTGACCATTTAAAATCTATTAAATACATGTGGCTTAACCTAATACACTGTATTTTTCTCCTGGTCTTTTTTTTTTTTTTTTTGAGACAGAATCTTGTTAAATCACTAAGTTGTCCAGTCTGAGCTGGCACTTGGAATCCTCTTGCCTCAGCCTCCCACTGTGCTGGGATAATAGGTGTGACCACCATGTCCAGGTCAGCTTTGCTGGTTCTTAGAGGCTCTTTTTTCTTTTTTTTTTCAGTGTTGGGTATTGAACCTGGGGACTCACACATGCTAAGCAAGTGCTGGACTGCTGAGCTATCTCTTAGCCCTTTTAGTGGGGTCTTAATGTTTTTCCTTGTATATTAATCCCATTTCTGCCAGCGAGCATATAATGGCATTATATAATTATTTTTGCCACACCTCCAATCCAGAAAGTAGCGCTTCTTGACTGAACTGTATGGTATCTGAGGAGGGCTTCTAATGATGTAGAAAAGAACTAAATGGGAATTAGGATGCTTGGATGTGGTCCTAAATTTGGTCTCTTGCTTCTGCAGCATTGGGTTACAGTTTTTTTGAGACAGTGTTTCACTATGTAGTTCAGGCTGGCCTTGAACTCATTATGTAGCCCAGGCTGGCCTCAAACTTGCAGCAGGATCCTCCTGTGTCAGCCTCCTGCGTGCTGGAATTACAAACGGGCCACCATGCCTGGCCTGGGTACAGTTTTTGGTCCTGTTTTGGTTTTTTGAGACAGGGTCTATGTAGTTCAGGTTGCCTTGAACTCACTGTGTAGCCCAGGCAGGCCTGAAATTTGCAGTGATCCTCCTGCCTCAGCCTCCTGAGTCCTGGGATTACAGGCATGCGTCACCATGCCTGGCCTTTTGGTCCTGTTTTTGAAGGAATTTTCCAGTGTTGGGGATTGAACCCATGGCCCCAGAAATGCTAGGCATACACTCTACCACTGAGCTATATCCCCAGCCCCAGTGCTGTTTTTACTTTTTATTATTTAGTGGTACTGAGAATTGAGTCCAGGGCCTTGTGCATGCTAGGCAAATGCTCTAGCATGAGCCACATTTCTAGTCCTTTTTTATTTTGTTTTGCAACTTGGTCTCTCTAAGGTGCCCAAGCTGGCCTTAAATTTGTGATCCTTCTGCCTCAGCTTCCCCAAGTAGCTGAAATTATAGACCTGCACCATCATGCCTAGTCTCTTTTTAAATTTATAGTATCTCTAAGGATTTTTGTAATACTAAAATAAAAACTTGTTCAAGCAGGTATCTCCTGAGAAGCAAGTGACTTCTGCTTAAGTGAGGTTTTTTTTTTTTTTTTTTTTTTTTTTAATATGTGGGTACCAGGAGTTGAACTCAGGACCTCACACTTGCCAGGCAGGCGCTTATGCTGCTGAGCTATATCACTGGCCCTTTTTTTTTTTTTTTTTTTTTTTTTTTTTGTGGTACTAGGGATTGAACCCAGGGCCTCATACATATTATGCAAGTGCTCTAATCGCAGTGCTACACTCCTAGCCCATTTTTTGTGGGGGCACTTCACTTAGCTGCCCAGTCTAGCCTCAGACTTTTGATCTGCCTGCCTTAGTCTGCCTGTTTCCTGAATAGCTGGGATTACAAGAATGTGCCACCACACCTAGCATTTAAGTGGTTTTGATTGATTGACCTAAAAGTACTATAGGTGACTGGAGAATACTGTACATTTAGTACATGAACATTATCTTGTTGTTTCAGATAAATGTCTAATGTGCGAAAGAGTACTGTGTAAAATAGTATTGTCTTGGTTACTTTTCTTGTTGCTGAGACAAATACCCAACACCCAAAGTTAAAGGAGGAGAGGTTTATGTAGCTTACAGTTTGTACAGTTCATAGTCAGCAGGCTCCAAGGCAGGGCAGATGGCAGACAGGCATCATAGAGGAGAAACAGTTCATGGCAGGCAGAAGGTAGCAAAGCAAGCAAGGGACGACCACTGCTCTTTCTGTCCCTTATATTTTACCCAGGCCACTTAGGACAGGTAGCACTCACACCCTACATCCTAGTGCCCTTAATCCTAGCATTGCACCATGAATCAATTCCAGTATCGCACACTCTAGATCCAGCCACCTCTGAAAAAGCCCCACCTGTGACCGTATGAGGCTTTGTGGGGACATCTAGACACAAGCCATAACAAGTACTGAATGTAGATGCTTAGTAGATTATCTACTTTCCTTTTTTCCTTAAAGTTGATGTGCGTGTATTAGGATGTATGAGGATCCGTGCAAGTCTATATTTTGCAGTTGTTAACTTATGATTTTTAAAATTTTATTTTAAGAGCCGGTGAGATGGGGCCGGTGAGATGGCTCAGTGGCGTAAGCGCCTGTCTTGCGAGCGTGAGGGCCCGAGTTCGACTCCCGGATCCCACATACGAAAAAAGGGGCCGGTGATATTGCTCAGCGGCATGGGCGCCTGCTGGCACGTGAGGTCCTGAATTCGATCCCCGGTACCCACCAAAAAAAAAAAAATTATTTTAAAATATAACAGTTCTCTTCTTCATACTACTTATCAAAGAAACTGAGTCATTGGCCTTTAGAATATAGGATGCTATTAATGTATCCCTATTTTTTAAAATGTAAATACTGCTAATGGAATACTTAATACATTGAAGAGTGCCCTCAGTATGTTTTTGTTTGATGAGTAAATAAGCCACCTGGAAAAATCAAGATTTTACTTTTTTTTTTTTTTCTTTAAAAAAATTTTTTTTTGAGACAGGGTTTCACTATATAGTTCAGGCTGGCCTTGAACTTGCTATCCCCTGCCTCACCATGCCAAGCGCTGGGAGTACAGGTGCGCCACCACAGCCAGCTAAGATTTCACTTTCTGAAGATGCTACAAAGAATGTTACCATGCTCATTAACATGGCTTTGTTCTGTTTACATCTAATTTCTAAAATAATAATGACATTCTTTATGCTGGACCTGGCAGGGAGCATTTTGGCCTGATTTAAAGTTGAATATACATTTTATGGTGCCCTTGAGTCCAGCAGAACACTCACTGTTTAGCACTGGTTTTCTTGCATCCTTCCCAGCACGCTCCTTTGGTGAAATACCCTGAAGGGTAGTAAGTGCACAGCGAGACCTACTCTGAATTAGGAGAGTTCAGTTTGGCATGATATTCCTGGAAAGTTTAAGCACCACTAGAATGATTTTGGGGGGCAACAAGTTCGAGGCCACCCTTGGCTATATAGTGAGTTCAAAGCCAGCCTGAACTGCATACAGTGACCCTGTCTCAAAAATGTAAATTATCCTTTTTGTATTTGTTTTTGTTTTTTTGTGTTTTTGAGACATGTAGTGGCCTTGAGCTTGCAGGGATCCTCCTGCCTCAGCCTCCCGAGTGTTGGAATTATAGGGGTGCGCCACCATGCCCAGCTTATATTTTATTAATGGAGGAACACAAAATGTTTTCAACTTTGTTTGTAAAAATTAGTTTCTTTTTTTTTTTTTTTTTTTTTTTTGGCAATGCTAGGGGTCCAACCCAGGGCTTTGCTGAGATTACAGGTATGCACCATGATGCTCTGCTTACAACTTTTAATTTATGTTTGGGTTAAGTGGATCTGAGAAAACATTTTTTGTCTTTTTTGAATCTGAGAAAAAATTGACTATGCTTCTTTAACAGTTGCATTCAGTAACCTAGTGTCTGTTGCATTTTCATGTGGTTATTGTTCATTCAGGGGCTGCCTATTGTCAGTTTATGGACATGCTCTTCCCTGGCTCCATTGCCTTGAAGAAAGTGAAATTCCAAGCTAAGCTAGAACACGAATATATCCAGAACTTCAAAATACTGCAAGCAGGTTTTAAAAGGATGGGTGTTGACAAAGTAAGTAAATTTTATTCCTGCATTTAGGTTAGTGTTTCTCAGTTAATGATGGTTACTAAGGATACCAGTGGATGCCCATGACTTTAATGTTCTCTTCTTTTGCTGGTTTACGTGGCTCTTTTTTCTCTAGTTTATGTAAAATTTACATGGGGCAGCCTTATCTACCCTCTTACCTCTATTCTCCTCTAAATTTTTTTTTTTTTTTTTTGTGGGTACCGGGGGGACGACCTCAGGACCTCGCGCACCAACAGGCACCCGTGCCGCTGAGCGATATCACTGGCCCCTTTTTCGTATGTGGGTTCCGGGAGTCGAACTCGGGCCTTCGCGCTTGCAAGGCAGGCGCTTAAGCCGCTGAGCCGTCTCACCGGCCCTAAATTTTTTTTTTTTTTTTTTGAGATAGGGTTTGGCTGTGTATTCCAGGCTGCCCTTGAACTCACTTTGTAGCCCAGGCTGGCCTTGAACTTGCAGTGATCCTCCTGCCTCAGCCTCCTGAGTGCTGGGATTACAGGCATGAGCCACCATGCCTGGCCACCTCTATATCTTCTTTATCATTTGTGAATTTGGTAGCTATTTGGAGGATTCAACCTATAAATCTGTACCAGTGGATTTTTTTTTTTTTTTTTTTTTAGTACTGTTTAATCTCTACTAATCTAGGATCTAACTTTCTTAATTTTTGGATTTCTGCAAAGCATACTGTATATGAATAAATCTAATAGAGAAGATTCTAGAAATATTTGTTCTGTATAGCAGGAACCAAGGAGGATCTTTGGTGGGTGTTGGGAAACACTCTCCTTTCCAAAGATTGTTGGATGTTAGAAACATGGTCCACCAGGTTTCATCAGCAAAAATATTACCGCTGTTTTAGCGGATAGTAATGGATTGGAAATTAAGCAGTTTTTTCCCTCGACTTCGAAAAGACTTGTCTTTTTAAGCCATTTTTGAGGGATAATTTCTTTTGAGGGGGTAAAGCCTGTAATGTCCTTAATTACCTTGCTAACATGTCTGGTTTTTAGTTTGAAATCAGTGTTGTTTTTATTTAATATTATTTGTGTACAATATATAGAATAAGCACTGGCATTATATGTATGTACATTTTTTGATATATTTTAAAAATGGAAAATTTCTAATAGTGCACAAATAGAACAGTATAATGCTCTGTGATGTACCTCAGTGGTTATCATGACCAGTTTGGTTTTAACTCAGTCATTCTCCGTACTCCTGGATTATTTTATTTTATTTTATTATTTATTTATTTATTTTTGGTTCCGGGAATTGAACTCAGGACCTTGTGCTTGCCAGGCAGACACTGCACTGTTGAGCTATATCCCCGGCCTTCCTGGATTATTTTATAGTAAACCCAGACATCATTTTTTTTCTGTAGTGCTGGGAATTGAACCCAGGGTCTCATGCATGGTCGGCAAGTACAGTATTCTATCACTGAACTGTGTCCCCAGATCCAGACATAATATTTTATTTGTACCAGGCATGGTGGTGCATGCCCGTAATCCCATCCCTCAGGAGGCCAAGGCAGGAAGATCACCTCGAGTTCGAGGCCAGCCTGGGGTATATAGCAAGACCCTGTCTAAACACCCATCCCCCCCAAATTAATTTGTAAATATTTCAGTGTAATACAGAATAGCTTTTCAAAATCATATTTATTTGTCAAAGGGATAGCTGTAGTTTAAACTTACATTTTTTTTATATTTAAAAAATTTTAATTGGCACATAATATTTGCACATGCACTTTTTTTTTTTTTTTTTTTTAAGACAGGGTCTTTAAGACAAGTGGCCTTGAACTCCGGGAGATCCTCTTGCCTCAGCCTCCTGAGTGCTGGGATTACAGGCATGTGCCACCATGCCCAGCTCACTTTTTGTTTTTTTGGAGACAGGGTATTGCTGTGTAGTTCACACAGACCTTGAACTCACTTTATGGCCCAGGCTAGCCTTGAACTCAGGGCGATCCTCCTGCCTCAGCCTCCTGGGTCTGGGATTACAGGCATGTACCACCATATCCTGCTGTTGTTTTGAGAGAGGGTCTATTTTGCCTAGGTTGGTCTTGAACTCATAGGCTCATGTGTACCTGAGTAGCTAGGATTACAAGTGTGCACCACTACACTTAGGTCATGTATATGTGTTTGTATGGGTGTGGATACAGAGTCCACCAAAAAACTGTATGCAGACTTCAGCAGAAGAAAAAGTTGCATAAAAATATACAGCAGACATAAATATTTATACAAGTTTTTATATCTATATCTATATATATCTATCTATATATAGATATAGATATATTTTAGTAATCCCATTGTAGCTGGAATCCTTGGAAATTAGAAGATAGTTTAGTCTGGCATGGTGCGTGCCTGTAATCTTAGCTCCTTGGGAGGCTGAGGCAAGAGGATTGCTTGTTTGAAACCAGCCTGGGCAACTTAGGGAGATCCTGTCTTAAAAATAAAAAGGGCTGGGCCAGTGAGATGGCTCAGCAGTGTAAGCGCCTGCCCGGCAAGTGCGAGGGCCTGAGTTCGACTCCCGGAACCCACATACGAGAAAGGGGCTGGTGATATCGCTCAGCGGCACGGGCGCCTGCTGGCGCGCGAGGTCCTGAGGTCGACCCCCCGGTACCCACAAAAAAAAAAAAAAAAAAAAAAAAAAAAAGGGCTGAGGATGTTAGTTCAGTGATAGAGTGTTTGCCTAGCATGTAGGAAGCCCTGGGTTGGATCCCCAGTACTGCAAAAACAAAAAAACAATGATAATTCAACTTTTGTCAATACCTCAGTGATTTGAAATAATACTAATAATTCAGTGTTCTTGTACAGTAAAAGAAACATGGGGTCCTTGAATGTTTAATAGGACTTGAATTACTTGAAAAATATGTCATTTTTTAGAAATCTATTCCAGGTTTGATTCTGCATCTTGAACAATTTTCAAGTCAGAATTTTCCTTGTAGAGGCCTGTGGTTAGTTTGTGCTGGGGATTTCACTGTTTGTGACAGGCACTGTGGTGACTAGCGATTTCCTCTTTTTAGTGGAATGGCTCTTACATCATATCTTAGGATGTATTTGGATGTGTAGACGTGACTTAATGGTACTTGTTCCTTTTTTTTCAGTTTCCTTTTCATAAATTTGAGGGACTGGTGAGGGATTGGTACTCTGTTGAAGGCAAATGGAATGAAATTTGCTCTATAAATTTCCAGGGACTTAGCACTAAGTTCTCTAAAAAAGTGTTTTCCTCTCTTGGGAGAGCTTTGTTCTGATTTGACACCTGGGCAGATTTGATGCTTGCCAAAAACCTCTTGCTTGATATTTCTTTGCAGATAATTCCTGTGGATAAATTAGTAAAAGGAAAGTTTCAGGACAATTTTGAATTTGTTCAGTGGTTCAAGAAGTTTTTTGATGCAAACTACGATGGAAAAGAGTATGACCCTGTAGCTGCCAGACAAGGTCAGGAGACTGCAGTGGCTCCTTCCCTTGTTGCTCCAGCTCTGAATAAACCGAAGAAACCTCTCAGCTCTAGCAGTGCAGGTAAAAAAACGAAAACACCACCCCAGACGTCACATCCAAATACTAGTACTCCGGGTGTTCTTTTATTCATGTTGAATCAGAATTTTGGGGCAGGAGGTGTTGGGGATTGAACCCAGGACCTTGGGCCTGCTAGGAAAGTGCTGTGGTGCTGAGCTACATCCCCAGCCCTGAATCAGAACTTTTTGCAGAGCTGCAGGTTTGGGATCTTCAGAAGCCTGATCCAGTGCACTTGATAAGAGCATGGATTCTGGCAGCAGAAAGATCTGTTTGCATGTGGGTGTTCTCTGCAGCCCTGAGTGAGCCCCTTCACCCTGCCCCACAGTTGCTTCTGTAAAGTGGGAAGTTAAGTATTTGCCCCAGAGGGTGGCCTTTGAGGTCTGCAGGAGTTACTGTGTGTCATTTTGCCAAAGCTCTCTATTTGTACAGATTAGAAATCCCTCAGGCTAGCTCAGGGAGGAGAGCTTTCACAGAGCCTTGAAGGTAAGTTACAGTAAGGCCTGAGTTGCCAGGACCTGAAGGAGTTTTCTAGGTCTCTCAGAGCTCACTGTAGGCTGTCTGCTAGCTTCCTGTGCTTACTCATGACTTCCTTCCCTAGAGCTTTGACTGATGAGCAGCAGTAGGGGTAGGCTAGGGTAGGGTGGGTAGGAGGGCTGTTTTTAGAGAACTTGAGGTTATTGGCTTGATAGGTTTCCCAGAATGTGTTTGCATTAGTACGTTCATAGAGCAGACACTTGTGTTGGAGCAGGGTAGCATCTGGTCCACAGATGCTAATTCTTCCTTTCCCAAAAGATAGCAAGAACCAGTATTAGTTAAGGTCCCACAGTACCTGAAGAGAGGCTGATCCAGCTGGTAGGTAGAGATGGTTGGTTGAGTACTTCCCCCCGCCCCTCCCCCTGGAACTGGGGATTGAACCCAAGGCTTTTTTTGCACTGAGCTATATCCCTGGCCCTTTTTATTTTGGAGACAGGGTCTCAGTAAGTCACTATCAGTTTTATTGTGATATAACAGGCATGCTATACATTTTACCTGTTTGAAATGCTTACTTTAAGTTGGGCACAGTGGTGCATGCCTGTAATCTCAGCTACTTGGGAGGCTGAGGAGGGAGGATTGCAAGTTGGAGACCTAGTCTCAAAAAGGGCTAGGGATGTAGCTCAGTGGTAGAATGCTTTTCTAGCATGTGTGAGGCTGTGGGTGTAATACTCAGTGCTACAAGAAAAGTTGATGTGTATATTTTTTGGCATAGTCAAAGACTTCTGCAGCCATTACCACAATGTACATTAGAATTTTTTTATCACTCCAACAAGAAACCTTCTGTGTGCTCAATAGCAGTTGCCTCTCATTTCAACTCTTCTGTTCTCCCTAGGCAACTACTGTCTGTGGATTTGCCTGTTTTAGACATTCTGTGTAAATGAAATCAGAATATGTGGTCTTTGCATCTGTTTTCTTTTACTTAGCATATTTTTAAGGTTCCTCCGGGCTATAGCATTTACTATTACTTTTTTTTTTGTCTGAGACAGGGTCTCTCTGTAATTCAGACTGGCCTTGAATTTGTGGCAATCCTCCTGCCTCAGCTTGCTTGAGTGCTGGGATTACACACTTGTTCTTTTTTGTTGCAGAATAATATTCTATTGTATGACTGTACCTTATTTATCAGTTAGGATCATTTCTGTTTTATTTTTACTTTTCGGCTGTTATGAGTAATGGCACTGAGATTCATATATGATTTCTGTCTGGACATATTTTCATATCTCTTGGAGCAGAATTCCTGGGTCGTATGTTAACTCTGAGTTTAACCTTTTGCAGAGCTGCCTCTTTTCAAAGTAGCTGAACCAGGTACAGCACCATCAGCAGTGTGTAAGGCTTCCGGTTTCCCCAGATACTGCATACTTTCATTTAGCTGTTTAGAATGGCAACTGCATAGGTAACCCTGTGCATTTCATTTTTCAGGTGCTATTAACAAGTGAGTGGAGAGTTGTAATAATCATTTAGTCTTCAGGATAAACATATCTTAGAGCCATCCAGAAGAAGTGCTTGTTACTCTGGGCAAAAGGCTTGTGGTTATAAATTATGGGTGTCAGGAAGATTAGATCCAAGCCTGGCATAATGTACAAGTATTACAAAATAATTGTTAATTGAGTAAGTGAAATCATGAACAATACATTTATCTTGAGGTAATGCATTCTTGATTATTTTAACTTGCAGATAGGTTGGCCACTGCTTTGTTTGCTTTTAGCAGTAAATACTGAGAGAAATCTATAAATCCTAGTCATCAAGATGCTTTTCTCTCCTGACCCTTCTAAACATCTTCTAAAAGGTGAGAAAGATAGAAGGTTTGATACATAGTGATCAGAGCAGGCTCTCTCAGCCTTATGAACTCCTCTTTGTTCTAATCTGACAAGTGTGAAGTTAAGAATCAGGAGGGATTTGTTTTTCAGTTGGGGAACACAGTTCCAGCAGCTGAATTGTGATCTACTTTTGGCACGAGTTTTGCCTTTGGTCTGTGAAGCTGCCCTGCTTGTGGAGTTGGTTGGAGCTGGGTTAAGTAGATCATCTGTATGCAGCAGAACGATTGTACCTCTTCCAAGTGACAGCTCGGTTCACTGCAGCAGAGAACAGACCTCCCAGGAAGACTTAGTACGGAAAGAGCGTGCCCCCAACTGGTACTTAACTCTGCTGCCAGGATGAAAACCACTGTAGGCAAACGTGGAGGGCTGTCTTATACGTCAGGGCCGGCTAGCACTGGTTCTCTTCACTGCACGTGTGTAGGAAGCAGTTGATCGCCTTCTTCCCTTGATGTCTGTAGATTTCTGCTTATTTCTGACGTTTCTCCTTAAAAAAAAAAAGCCTAATCTTTTCTCAGCTCCACAGAGGCCCATTTCAACACAGAGAACTACTGCGACTCCTAAGGCTGGCCCAGGGGTGGTGCGGAAGAATCCTGGTGTGGGCAACGGGGATGATGAGGCGGCTGAACTGATGCAGCAGGTAGGATTAGTATCATTGGGGTTTGCCTGGCTGCAGTGACTAGGGGAGGCTCGTCCTGCTTGTAGAGGAAGACCTACATTGTTTGCAGGCTAGAGCAATCCTTGAAACTCCTGCGAGCGTTTGTCCTGTCAGTCCTTGACAGCATTGTGGATGGGAGAGTTGCGGGTATGGGGAGGAGGACAGGTCAGGCTTTTCTGCCTTGATTGACAGATACCTATGTCTGGAAATAGGCCTTAAACAGAACCCTGTTGGATGTTTCTAGAATGCTCTTAGGATTCTCTGGGATTCAGAGTAAAAGCTAAAGGAGTTTCTGGAGATTGAAATTGAGAGTGTACTGGTATGAAAGGCCTGTTGCTCTTTTGGTTCTGTTCTTAATGGTTCAGTGATTTGAAATGTCTTCAGCAGTAAACATCCTTAAGATACTTACCACAGGGCCGGTGAGATGGCTCAGCGGCTTAAGCGCCTGCCTGGCAAGCGCGAGGGTCCGAGTTCGACTCCCGGATACCACATACGAAAAAGGGACCGGTGATATCGCTCAGCGGCACAGGCGCCTGCTGGCGCGCGAGGTCCTGAGGTCGACCCCCCGGTACCCACAAAAAAAAAAAAAAAAAAAAAAAAAAAAAAAAAGATACTTACCACAGGCCTCTGTGGCTGAGAACAGTCTTAGACTTTCAAACATTTTCCTTACTGGTCCTTCTAGTTTCTTTGTTTGCGTTTGGATGACTCTTTTGACGTAGTCACCCTGTGGGCAGTGTTAAGGAAGTACAGAAGACCGGAGAAAAAGGAGACTTCCTCTGTCTGTTTAGAGGCGTGGATATACAGGGGAGAGAGTTCTGGAGAGAAATACGCGGGTAAGGAGTGGTCAGGTGAAGCGAGGCGGCCAGCAGGTTGGTCCTGTGCTCCCGGGAGTAGCTGCCCCAGACTCTCTTGGATTGTTGCTGTTGGTTCAGCCAGTGTCCTGTGTGATGGAGCACGGGTCTTGGGACATAGGTCCGGGGAGAAGTGAGACTACTTCTCTCATGATGTCTCCCTGGGACAAGTCACCTCTGGGAACTATTTCTTTTCTTCTTTCTTTCTTTTTGTTTCGTGTTTTTTTGTTTTTGTTTTTGAGATGGTCTTGCTATGTCGTTCAGGCTGGCCTTAACCCCAGACTAGCCTTGAATTCATGATGATCCTCCTGCCTCAGCCTCTTGAGTGCTGGAATTACAGGCACGCACCACTACACCCAGCTCAAGTGCTCTTTTTTTTTTTTGGTACCGGCAATTGAACTCCGGACCTTGCTCTTGCCAGGCAGGCACTTATGCCGCTGAGCTATATCACCGGCCCTTTTTTTTTGTCTTTTTGAAACGGGGTCTCGCTGTGCAGGTCAGGCTGGCCTTTAACTCATTTTGTAGCACAGGCTGCCTCAACACAGCAATCCTCCTGCCTCAGCCTCCCAAGTGCTGGGATTATAGGCGTGCGCCACCACGCTCAGCTTCAAGTTCTCTTGATAGAGTAGGTTCTGTCGTGTTCTTTTTTTTTTTTTTTTTTTTTTTGTGGGTACCGGGGGTCGACCTCAGGACCTCGCGCGCCAGCAGGCGCCCATGCCGCTGAGCGATATCATTGGCCCTTTTTTCGTATGTGGGTTCCGGGAGTCGAACTCGGGCCCTCGTGCTTGCCAGGCTGGCACTTACGCCACTGAGCCATCTCACCAGCCCTCTGTCGTGTTCTTTAAAAGTTCACAGGAACCAGAATATTTTGGCTCATATATGAAAGAGCGTGCATGAAAGTTCGTAACAAAAGACACCTAACTTTATAGAATGCTATGCCACACACTAAGTATTTGAGTATCACTTTTGTGGCAACCCTCTGGTTTTACAGATATGGGCAGTGCTGTCTGGAGAGGTTAAGTAACCTGAGTGAGGATTTAAACCCAGGTATGTCTGACTCCAGAGCCAAGGTCAGTTAGTCCCTGCTCACTGAGGAATTGAAGTTGCTCCTTTCTTGCACCATTGGAAATTGTAATTATTTACTACAGCTATTCTGGGCAAATTGCTGCTAAGCATTGGAGAGAATTCCAAGGCTTGAAAGACCTGGCCTGGGCCTAGAAGTGGTTTCTGATACAGTTGGAGAAGATTTGTTAGTGCCAGCTTGTGACCAAATCCTGAATGAGGGTTATGGAAAGCAAGAGCCACTGTCTCGTGGGGGTGGGTGTCGTTGAATCCGGGAAGCTTCCTTCCCAGAGGGGTGATCAGAATCAGCTGGTTTGGATGGCCAGGACAGTGGAACTTCAGCGGTTGGG
This sequence comes from Erethizon dorsatum, assembly GCA_028451465.1. Classification (NCBI taxonomy): domain Eukaryota; kingdom Metazoa; phylum Chordata; class Mammalia; order Rodentia; family Erethizontidae; genus Erethizon; species Erethizon dorsatum. The sequence continues at coordinate 3,272,425 of CM051840.1, forward strand.
GTGGGGAAGGGTTGTGGTCTTGAAGACATGGTTCGGAACTCTGTGTATGTCTCTGTCAGTGCTGTAGAGCGCTAGGAGGCTAAGGCTGCAGAGGCTGAAGAATGTTCACTGATCCTGAAAGACAGATCAAACACACATCCAGTTGGTCCGTCTTTACCACAGAAGTACTTAGTCTTGCACTTTCTTTTTCTTTCTTTTTTTTTTTTTTTTTTTGGTGGTACTGGGGATTAAACCCAGGGCTTTTGCACTGGACTACATCCCCAGCCCTTTTTCACTTTTTATTTTGAGATGGGGTCTCACCAAGTTCCTAAGGTGCCTAGGCTGGGCTTGTGATCCTCTTGTGTCAGCCTCTCAAGGTGTGTGTGTGCTGCTGTGCTCAATGTTTTTTTTCCGCCCTTAATTGATTAGTGTGAAAGACTTTAGGGCTTCTCCAAGTTGCTGAAGTCCTTCATCCAGCCTGTTACTGACTCTCTCGGTTCATTCACGTGATTTGTCTGTCCTCCTTGAAAGCATTTGGATTTGTAGCCCTTGATAAATGGGAAATGGAACCAGATGGTCATTAGGCTAAGAGAACAAAACTATATTCTACCCAGATTACCTTGTAGTATTCCTTGGGAGAGTTACAAGGATTCTACATTCTCAAGTCATCCTGGAGAAATTTACTTGGAATGAGAAGTTTTGCACTTTGAAGACTGTACTTAGTCTTTAAATCTGGATTGTATTTTAGTACTTAACAGCCTGTGCCGGGGTGCTGGTGCATACCTGTGATCCCTGCACGCGGGAGGCTGAGGATCACTGGTTTCCAGGCCCCCTGGGCCGCATAGTGAGTGAAAGACCAACCTGCACTACACAGTGAGATCCTGTATCAAAACGAAAACGACTCGCACCCATCTGACTCCCACCGGCCGTGTCAAGTAGCCATATGTGGCTGATGGCTGCTGTTTTGGCCATTGCAAGCCCAAAACATTCATCTTAGGTTTCTTAGGTTAGAACTGTTGTTGTACTACTGTAAAAGGAAAGATTCCGAGAGTGACAATTGACTGACTACTAGCCACAGATTTTTTTTTTTGGTCCTGAGGATGGAACCTGTGGCTCTACCAGTGAGCCGCAGCCCCGACTCTGAGTGCTTCTTGACTGCGGGTTGTAAGAGGGAGCTTCCTTCCATCCCACAGGGGGACTGATCTCGTTTGTGTTGGGTTCTTCATCTGGCTGAGGGGAAGCCGCATTAGCTCTCTGCTGCTTTTTTTGCAGGTGTGTGTTCAGAAGGTTGGACTAGATTTCTGTGTGCCTTCTGGTGCTCTCAGACTTTCCTGCCGGAGTTGTTCTTAGCACTGCACCTTTCATTTCCTTTGGCTGTCCGTGCTCTTGTCCTAGCCTGTAGGCTGAGGGTTTATGAGGGTGTGCCATGCAGTTTGTGTTCAGTGAGAGTTACATTGAATTTCTTCATCATAGATTTGCATACACTGGATTAAAGATATACCAGGGTTTGAATACATAGAAGACCTTTGTTCTTCGCTAGATTTCTTACCTGAGTACTGAGATTTATTTGTTAATGTCCTCTTTCTGTGAATTGGAGCACCTCAGGGATCAGACCCTCCCTTTCCATTGACTTCCACATACAACCCCAAGTTGGACTTGATTGACAGTCCCCTGGTAGGGACTCAGTTTATGATTGTCTTTCAACTTTGCTGTGCTGGGTTGTGGATTCTGTTCCTATATTTGTCTGTGGATTCTACTTTTATACAATATTTGTCTCAGGCTTCCTTAGTTTTTTCTCCTTGATCCTTTCTCAGTTCCTGAGAAAGTACAACATTTCTCAAAGTGTGGTCTTGTAGTCTGTCCATTCCTGGGAGCTGTTGTGGTCAAGGCTGCCTCGAACAAGCTCATATTGTTTATCTGGGGCTGAAGAAAATTGACATTAAACTGAACTGAGTTTTGTCTGTGTTCAATTTATTAAAGACCACATCACCTCTGGGGTTAGAAATGTGTGTACTATTTTATTGGCATATTAATGCTGAGTGTCTCACCCTTTTTAATATCTTGTATAGGTCAATGTATTGAAACTTACTGTTGAAGACTTGGAGAAAGAAAGAGATTTCTACTTTGGAAAGCTAAGGAACATTGAATTGATTTGCCAGGAGAATGAGGGGGAAAATGACCCTGTATTGCAGAGGATTGTAGACATTCTCTATGCCACAGATGTAAGTATTGACCTGAAGATATTTTCTTTCCATTTTGCCTCTTAAGAGAAAATAAGCTTAATCTAGTTGATTTCAGTAAACTGTTGATGCTTGTATTCCAGTAAGGGTTCATCAAAAGACTTAATCTTTGCTCTTTCAAAGTTAGCTAAGAGCACCTCTGCCCAGCTTAAGCCTCTGCTTTAAGGTTCATGACCCTTTGAGGAAGGAATAGGACGAAGACGTGGATGGTTTGCCCAGCTTCTGTAGTTTGTAGCCACCGATAGGCCACAAAATGCTCTTAGCTAGAAGAATCGTCCATCCCCATCCCACCCTCTACAGCTTGGACCCCCTCAGCTGGCATGTCCCTGGTCCTTTTTTGATGTCTGCTGCTCTTAACTGTCAAAGAGTGTACCTTTGCTTCTCCCTCCTAGAAGACTGCGTATTCCCTCAGAGTACTTTGTGATCAGATTTCTTTGCATCTGTGTTTATTGCACAGCTGTATCTACTGTTATTAATCATGCCATGTTAGCTGATTAGGGAAGACTAATTTGTCTAGATTTAGGAGTTGATATATGGTTTATGTCAACTATTCAGTAGTAGTGTTTATACTTCTGCATGCCTAGCAAGTTCTGTAGGCTCAACTACAAACTGTTTGTACTCTGTATAGTACTACATAAAGTAATAATAATGCTGTTATTAATTATCACTGTTCTCTGATTAAGACAGATGACTGAAAAGCTGGTAAATTTATTAAGTAAATCTTTGGGACTTGTTCTGTGCTGGACAGTGAAGGTAAAGATGACGAAGACATAGGAGTCTTTGGTCTAGTCTGAGTTACTATTTTCATTTGTTAAAAACAAAATAAGATGGTGGTTGAAGGAGTGGAATAATTTTCATAGTAGAGTAGTGGATCCATTCCCTGCTATAAGTACATGCGGAGTGCCAGGGATTGAGTATGAAGTGGGAGTCATGAATCTACTCTTTCCTTGCATGTTCAGTTTTCCCATGCCACTAAATTTGGGTTGGTTTTGACTGTTGTAGGTATTTTTGTTAAACATGGTTCCTATGTACAACCTAAGGAATGTGTAAAAGAAAAACTAATAGTTAGAATTAGATGGCAGATTACTGAACTTTATGGGAGACTAGGGAATTTTGAGGGCAATTTTCTTTCTTTCCCTCTGCCTCCCCTCCCCCTCCCCTCCCCCTCCCACTCCCCCCTTCTCCTCTCTCTCTCTCCTTTTTTTTTTTTAAGGGTCTCGCTGTGTAGCCCAGGCTAGCCTTGCTCCTCCTGCCTCATATCCCACTTCTTTTCTTTTTAAAAACAACTTTCTTAGCCGGGCGTGGTGGCAGACACCTGTAATCCCAGCACTTGGGAGGTTGAGGCAAGAGAATCATTGCCAGTTCAAGGCCAGCCTGGGCTACATAGTGAGTTTAAGGCCAGCCTGAACTACATAGTGAGACTCTGTCTCAAAACACCAATCCAAAACAAATCAACCAAAAAAACTTAATATATTGAGATATAGTTGACATATGGTTGCATACATTTTAAACGTATGTTTGATGATGTGTGAAATAAGACAACATACACATTCATCACTTCAAAAATTTTGAGGGTGAATTGGATGTGCTCAGGTTTGGATTTATGTAAGGTGTGATTCAACAGTCTAGAAATAACATAATGGTCACCTGACCTGTGTGATTAAGTACCAAGAAAAGTAGAAACTGATCATTCAGTGTTAAGTAACAGCTTTCCTCTCTCACTTTTCCATTTCAGGAAGGCTTTGTGATACCTGATGAAGGGGGCCCACAGGAGGAACAAGAAGAGTATTAACACCGTGGACCAGCAGAGCAAGTCGGAATTCTTCACTCCAAATCATGTGCTTAACTGTAAAATACTCCCTTTTATTATTCTTAGAGGATTCACTGGTTTCTTTTCATAAGCAAAAAGTACCTCTTTAAAAGTGCACTTTGCAGAAGTTTCACTCCTTTTCCAATAAATTTGAGTTAGGAACTTTTTACCTTGTAGCAGAGCAGTATTAACATCTAGGTGGTTCATCTGGGGAACGCAGAGGCTGACTGTGGGGCTGACCGTGTGGATGCTGGTCACACCGATCGCTGGAGAAGGTGTTTTTCTGTAATGCACTGAGATGCCAACCTCAGTAGAGAAATGTAAAGACTGAATTGAATTTTAACCTAATGTGAAATCTTGGCAGAGAACATGTTAATAAATAAATAAATGCCTTAAGAGTATTTATAATATGCTTCCGTATGTCAAAATATAACATGTAACGAGACAGAAGATTTTGTGTGTCTGATGCTGTGCCTGGGAAGGAAAGGCCAGACCTTGGAACCTTTGGAGCCTGCTGTTACAGGCCTTGCATAGCTGTGTGATTCCTCACGCGCCGAGGCTTTGGCCCAAAAGGAAAGTTTAAGAAATCGCTTTCTAAAGCCATTTGGTGTCATTGACCAACTGCATCCCTGCTAAATGCAAGTGGCATGGTTGCTTAGATGAATAGAGGGTATTCAGCCCTGAGATGTTTGAGGTGAACAGCTCGATTTTTATTGAGCATGTGATGATTTTTTAGTTATCCTTGAAATTTCTGTGTATTGTGGTTTTTGGGAAATGAGGTGTGTCCAGTTTTACAACCTAACAGCTACTGGGGACCTGCCCACATCTCTGGGATTTGGATAGGAGTGTGTCCGGTTGTATCGTCCTTACGTTTATAGTTAAGATGTTCCTCTTCTCTCCTCCCCTTGCCCACTGGGACTCCTCTCTGGCTCCTGAGTTTGCTGCTTAGCATTGGCAGCACAGCGGGCAGGTGACCTTGCTGCCGGTTCCTGCTGGACCTCTGGCAGAGGGAGTGATCGGTGAAGGCCATCGTTACCCTGGGCTCTACAAGGCCGGGCGTTCTCGGTATCTGCTGTCCACAGCTCTCCACTCTTAGCTGAGTACTTTGCCAGTGCACTGATCTCTCTGGAGATAAAATTCACTAGTGTGTGACTAAGTGTTAATTTTCTTTTGCAGAAAATACAGTACCATGTCTGAATTAATTATTAATATTTAAAATATTTCATTCCTTAACTCTCCCTCATTTGCTTTTTGCCCAAGGCCTCTTCAGTCCTTTTGTTTGGCAGAATCCTGCAAAATGTATGTTACCCACTACTGAGATTGTTGAGCCCTGATGTGTTTGTATTGATTTGTTTCTGGTGGTAGCTTGTCCTAAAATGTGTGTAGAAAACAGGTGTTTTATGAAAAAAATTGTTGTGTAGTGCATGCTCTGTGTGGAATTCAGAGGAAAACCCAGATTCAGTTAATAACAATGCCAAAAAATGCAAGTAACTAGCCATTGTTCAAATAACAGTGGTGCTATTTCTCTTTTGTGGCCTTTTAGACTTTTGTTGCCCTAAAATCCATTTTATTGGGAAATCATTTTCCACTTGGTCTTTCTTGACAGGGTTTTTTTCTACTTTAAACAGTTTCTAAATAAAATTCTGTATTTCAAGAGTGTCATGTCTTCTGAAATTTGTTTTGCTCTAGGTATAAAGAAGTTTTTAGATTTTAGTGATACAGTACTTGTGCTTTTTTCTTAAATTAGGGCTAATCTTTTCAAGTCCCTCACTGTTTTTGTCAAATGTGCATATTTCTAAGCCTGCTTCCTTTTTTCTTCATTCGTATTACCTCTCTGTCTCCTGCTGTTTTAAATTCTCTTTACTGCAAGAGGTTTTTCCTTTCAGAAGTTCAAAGCTTGACCTAGCTGCTGTGAAACCTTAGGCCATGTCCTTCTGAGAAATATAGCAAGAAAGCACTTGGCAGAAGATTATGTGGAATGATTAATGTATATCATATATATATTTTTTTTTTGAAGCATGTTTCAAAGGCATTTAACACAATCTCACTTTTTTCCTCCTCTGTAAAGTTCCTTGTCTTTAGAAATGGGTTTAAAATGCAACTTGTTGCCATTTTCAGTACAAAATAAAGTGAATGGGTGGAGGGTAGATATTTATATGATCTTTAGAATACTTAGCACAGTTATGGATGCTCCCAGCTTGATGATAATTTTGACTAGGGACACACCCACATTACTTTCTCTAGAAGTTAATGGTATGATACCTTCCTTGAACTGGTACACACCTGCAGAAGAAAACTGACACCAAATGTGTTTGTAATCTACAAGAAGATACCTCCAGGAGTGCATGCAGTTTGTGAAGACACTGTTGGGTGTTGTCACCTGAGAACTAACTTCATAAGGAGTAAAAACTGTTACTGTGTATACTTGTGACCTAAGTCCATTGACCTGGCACTTTAGGTTGAGGCACATAATTTTTTTTTTTTTTTAAATAGGTCTTACTATGTAGTTCAGACTGGCCTTGACTTATGTAGCGTAGGCTGGGCTCGAACACATGATGATCCTCCTGCCTCAGGCTCTAAAGTGCTGGGATTATAGGTGTGTGTCACCATGCCTGGTGAGGCATATAAAGTCTTGATGTGACTACTTCAGGTTAGGTCACTGGTGCTGTCAGTTTGAATAGGGTGCTCTGTTGTACAGGGGATAAACAAATGAGTCCCCTGCTTGGATTTGGATTTGGGATTCATTCTTTAGGCTGGTAAACTCAAGCTGATGATTTTCACAGTTACCTGGGAACTGCTTGAACATAATGTGTTCCTAAAGCCCATCTGCAGAAATTCTGAGTTGAGAGATTGGAAATCTGTGTTCTAATATGTATATATCATACCTGTGCTTGATGTAGTCCTCAAGCCTCTGTTTGGGCCCTGCACAGAAATCTGCAATTTCAAGTAGATTGATTGATTGATTGATTGATTCATTTATTCATTTATTTATTTATGAATGACAGGGTCTCACTATGTAGTTCAGGCTGGTTTTGAATTCACTATGTAGCCCAGGCTGGCCTTGAACTCACAGTGATCCTCCTTCCTCAGCCTCCCGAGTGTTGGGATTACAGGCAAGTGTGACCACACTGAGTTTGCAATTTTAAGTCTTAATGCTGACAGAGAGTATCAGATTTGAGTCCTACTTTGTCAGGTTTTTTGTTTGTTTATTTGAAACAGGATCTCATTATATAGTTCAGGCTAGCCTTGAACTCACTGTGTAGCCAAGGCTGGTCTTGAACTGGTGGCAGCCCTCTGACTCAGCCTTCTGAGTGCTGGGATTACAGGTGTGCACTTTAAGTTGGTTTCAAGTCAGTTGACCTCTTGTTTTTTCCTGCAAAACAAGGATGTTGGGTGAAACAGCTTCCTCATTGGGTGCTTGTTGGGATCAGCATACACTAAGGGATGAGAAGAGGAGCTGTGATGTTAGCTCTGTAAGGCAAGAGTCACTGTTTATGCCTTGGGTTCTTCAGATCCATCCTGAAATTTCGTTGATGATTAGAAAAAGTTTAGGACAAGGTTTTTGTATTCTGAAACTTCAGGAAAGCATTTCTTAAAATAGGCTTTGGGTGTATTGTAAAATAACAAGTTATCTTTCTAATGTTTCTTTTTCAGCTTGGTGGTATTGGTGAGTCATGCTCGTTTCTACAGGTTAAGATTTTCATCCTGTTTTTCCCCAAGTGGGATAGATATCAAAACACATTTCACCATTTTTTTTCATTTCATTTCATTTTCATTTTCATTATTATAAATTTTGTTGTTCTTGTTTTTGTTTTTTTGAGACAGGGTATCACTACATAGTTCAGGCTGGCCTTGAACTCACTGTGTATCCCAGGCTAACTCTCCGCGATCCTGCCTCAGCCTCCCAAGTGTTGGGATTACAGGTGTGTGCCACCATGCCCAGCCACCATTTTCTTTTACATGAAGATTCAGTGACTCAGATTCATTGATTAAAAGAAATGGTACTTTCTTTACGGATTACTCTCTAAGATGTAATATGGTTGTGAAAAGGAAACAGTTCTCTTTTGCTACTGTTAAGAATCAACCAAGGTGATTCTTCAGTGTAATTTTTCACTAAGGATTGTTCTATAAGATTTAGTATGAGAAGGTCCTTTGATGATGTGTCTACCATGGTTTGTAATTTGTGGACTAACCACAGATACTGTAAAACCTAGGCTTTAAACCTGATCAGCCTGGTCAAATTAGCTTGCTGGCATGTAGGTGACCCAAAACTGACTGTAATCAGCAGAGGAAATACTGTAATTGCTTTGAACAAAGCCAAGCCTTTTCTGTGATCAGTGTCCTCAAATCACCATTTTTATGACCTGGCACTATTGCTGTTCACAATATGTCATACTTTGAATTTACACATTCAGTTTATACAGTTTCAAAACTGGATGAGTTCATACTCATTTCTGTATCTTCATGGCATTTGCTTTTTTCTCATAGTTTTCAAAAGTTAGCATATAACTTGAGTAGGCAGAGCTGTCTAAAGGCCCAAGGAGGGAGTCTGCACTTGTGTGTTGAACCTGACGGTAGTTAGTGCCGTTAACCTAGATGTCTTTAGCCGGATTGTTACGTAGCTGTAATTGCAGTGGTCTGTCTCCCCTGCAGCTTAATCCGAATTGGAGAGCAGTTACCTTACTCCTTAGGGTACAGAAACTTTCTGTTGCTGTTATAGTTGTGTACTTTGTTAATTTGGTTATCTAGGTGAATAGATCTGGCCCTAGAGCCAGACTGCTAGGTTTTCTAAATCTGGAACCTTAAGTCTTTATTTTAATTTCATAAAGTTTAACCCTCTTTTTATTTTTTTTTCTCTTTTTGAGACAGGGTTTTGCTACGTAGTTCAGGTTGGCCTCAAATTCAAGGTGATCTTCCTGCCTCAGCCTCCCAAGTGCTGGGATTACAGGTGTGCACCACCACGCCCAGCACCCTCACTTTTTTTATACAGTAATTCCCCATTTATGAACATATGAGTTGGGAACTTTCACAGATATGAATGGGCCTTGCATTACGAACATTTGTAGATGCAGACAAATCGTGGAAGTAGCTCACGTGTTTCCCGGACATTGTCACAGTTGTGCTGCTGTGTGCTTACTGCACAGTGCGGTAGTATACAGTAGTACAGTGCTCAATCAGCCCGGGATGTTCAGAAGCAAGAAGAAGAGCAGTGGTGATGTGGAGGGGGCTGCTAGGAAGCGCAAAGCAATAACCATGGGAACAAAAGTGAAAATACAGTGTAAGACTTTGTTGGACTTATGAACAAATCCATGTGAATGTTGCCCCAGAATGGAACTCATTTGTAAGCTGGGGACTTACTATATTGGAAACTATCATGTCCTGAATGTAAAAGGGAACTAGGCTTCATATATGTATTTCTGAGTATGGAGAAAGACAGTTCTTTATCCTGTAACCATTTGAAAGCAAACCAGGTTATCCATTGAAGCCTAGAACTGCAAATAGTATCAAGAGATAGAATTATAAAATAGGGCCGGTGAGATGGCTCAGCGGCTTAAGTGCCTGCCTTGCAAGCGCGAGGGCCCGAGTTCGACTCCCGGATCCCACATATGAAAAAGGGGCCGGTGATATCGCTCAGCGGCACGGGTGCCTGTTGGCGCGCGAGGTCCTGAGGTCGACCCCCCGGTACCCACAAAAAAAAAAAAAAAAAAAAAAATGATCTATCAGCAATTTGAAATTCTATAAAATAGCTTGGCATTTTTGCTTTTTATAAATTTCTCCCAAAAGGCTGGGGTCATAGCTCTGTGGTAGAGAGCTTGTCTAGCATGCCTGAGGCCCTGGGTTCAAACCTAGCACTGCAAGGGAAAACATTTCTCCTTTTACTTTTCCTGATTTTGTTTCAGTGTTTTTACGTCATCTGTGTGAATTGTTGGTAAGGCTGGGTGGCTGGGCACAGGTGTAAGGCAGAGGAGAAAGTTAATTTATTCTATTTTCTGGTGACTTTAGTTTCAGTTTTGGTGCAATGAGATGTGGGAAGCTTTTGATAGGTAAGATTTAGTCCCTTAGGATAAGTTTGAAAGCTAGCTTTATGGTTCTTAATAGATCCTGGTAGGAATAGAAATGAGTTTTAAAAATTTAACCTTATATGTGTGTGGTGGTACAAGCCTGTAATCCAGCACTCTAGGAGACTGAGGCAGGAGGATCACAAGTTTGAGCCTAGCCTGGGCAACCTAGTGAGACCTTATCTCAAATAATAAAAGGGCTGGGGGCCAGGGATATAACTCAGTGTGAAGGCCCTGCATTCAGTCCTTAGTACTGGGGGGAGGGTGCTTAACGGATGGTTCACAAATTGCAATGTAGATTATTAAAGTTAAGTCTAAGGTGACTTATACAAGTGAGGGGCAGTATCTGTGGCTAGCAAACCCCCTGCCCCCACTTTGAACTTTACCAAAATAAATGAAGGAGACAGTACTGCAGTTGGAAGGCCACGGACCGAGAATTGAAACCAGGGTCTTCCTGCATGCTGTGCATCTTGGGTCTGCAATGGGTGAGATTTCATTGGCTCAGTGGGATGAGCCTTTGGTTTGGAAAAAGTTCTGTAGGTCTGTAAAAGCCAGTAGGATAGTGGATCAGGAAAAATGGGAGCGTGTGCAATCCCTAGCAAATGGTGCCCATGGATGCTGGTGTTCGCCAGAGGAAGGGCCATTCTGATTCAGAGAAAAGCACAACTTTTCTTAGCATTGTGTGCATATATCTTACACGTGAGTTTTTGAAAAATTCTCACAGTGAAATCAGTATTCTATAACTTTCGTATTTTGCTGAATACTTTTATTTTGACTCTAAAAGAGGAAGCTTTGACAGAAGTAAGTAATTCAGCACGTGATCAGCTTCTCCCATAGGTTGGCAAGCCTTGCTAAGAACGTCCATCATCAAATCATTTAGTACAAAATATAAGTGTATCTCACTGAAAATCTTTTATGATTTATACTCACCTATGCTTCAGTAGCTTTCAGATTTCTTTCATGCTTTTCAAAAATTTTTTTATCATGTTCATTTTTGTATTTCTCATAATGGGAGCCCACTTACATATTTTAAAGTACTTCCAGTGATTTGAGATCCAGCATAACCTCAGGGTCATCTGGATTTTAGCATTCCAAAGTTTTCTAACCTGATAAAGCTTATTTTTCCTACAAAGTAATGCATGAGAGAGTTAGACATATATAATTATATCTGACTGCTGTTTTTACTTTGAAATTTTAAAACCTGCTGGAGAGGATGGAATAAACTATGTTTTTTTTTGTTTTTTTGAGACAGGATCTCGCTATACGGTTCAGGCTGACATTGAACTCACTGTGTAGTGGAGGCTAGGAACTCCTGGCGATCCTCTTGCCTCAGCGTCTAGGATTACAGGCGTGTGCCACCATGCCTGGCACTAATGTGTTTTTTTTTTTTTTTTTTTTTAACAAGTAGCCCTAGGCTCACTCAATTTGCCTTTGTTTGTATTTCCCTCTAGGTTAATTGTTTTTGAGACAGTTTCTTGCTGTATAGCCCAGGCTGGCCTCAAACTCAGAATCTTTCTGCCTCAGCTTTCCAAGTGCTAGCATTATAGGCCTGTACCACTACACCCAGCCCTCTCCATTAACTTTATTTATTTACTTTTGATACTGGGAGTCGAACTCAGGACCTTGCACTTGGCAGGCAGGCACTTGTGCTGCTGAGCTATATCCCTGGCTCCATTAACTTTAAAACCTGAGCAGAAGTACAGTACTAATTTTAAGACTCAGTATAGAATGAAATTGGTATTGTTTTAACAAGTTTTCTAAGAATTTTAAACTTAGTATCAGAAGTTGTCATTTTTTTTTGAGACTAGGTCTTGCTATGTTGCCTATGTTGGCCTTGAACTCCTGGGCCAAAGTAATCTACCTGATTTAGCCTTTGAGTAGCTAGGCCTATGGGTATGCACCACTGCTGCTGGCTTGGAGTATTCTTTGGCAGTGTGGTGTGACAGGAAGAGCATGTTTTAAATGTCCTGTGAGCCGAGTTGACCTTGGCTTTACTGTCAGCTAAAGGTGGGACCTCGATACCAATCTTCAAGACTCTTCAGAATCTTCTCTAGTTTCAGCAGTCAGTAACTTCTATCTTGTAGGTTCTTGTTCGAAAAAAAAATTTTTTTTGCATCTTTATTTATTTATTTATTTATTTATTTATTTTTGAGACAGAGTTGCTTTGTAGTGCGAATGGCTTTGAACTCAACATGTAGCCCAGCGTGGCCTCCAACTCACAACAATCCTGCCACCACACCTGGCTTAATTATTTTTTTGTAAATAGTAGTGGGGATTAAATTTAGAGCTTTCTCACTAAACTGCATTCCCAAGTTTTTTATTTTTATTTATTTTTTTAAATTTTGAGACAGAGTTTTGCTAAGTCTACAAATTGCACAGCCTGGGCTTGAACTTGCCTCAGCCTCCCAGAGTGCTGGGATTCCAGACATGTGCCATGATGCCTGCTGCAGTTTTTCTTTCCTTAAATGCATTTTAAAATTTTTGATGGAATACATAGAGCTGAAGGATACAAATTTTGCCATCTTAAATTCTACAGTGTTAAGCTTGTAAGATCAGCATTGGCATTGCTGCTGAGTAGGAGTGCAAGGAGGAACCTGCTCTAGAGTTGTGTCTGTGTGACTCCCTTCTGTGGTTGGTGATCAGAATTTCTTTAGGGTTAGCAAGTGATGCCTGAATTAATCTCAAGTAGGACTTTAAACTTTTTTCTAGGGTTTTTTGTTTGTTTTGAATTCTGCTTGAGACAGGATATCACTGTGTAGTTCACACTGGTCTTGAACTTGATACGTAGCTCAAGCAGGTCCTCAAACTCAAGATCCTTCTGTTGGGAATAACAGGTATGTGCCACCATGAGCAGCTTTTCTAGAATCATTTTTGGGCAGAGGTTTATCAAACAGATTTTTCTTCTAAATGCCTTCCCTTCCACTTCTGTTGTTGTCCTCGTCCTAGTCATCCCCCCTCTGCCCGCCATGCTGAGGATTGAACCCAGGGCCTTTGCACTAAGCTACATCCCTAGTACTTCTGTTTTGTCTTGAGACAAGGTCTAAGTTATTCAGGCTGAGCTTGAACTTTTTGATCCTCCTGTGTCAGCCTCCCAGAATGCTGGGATTACAGGCGTGTGCCACCACATTCCCCCACAACTTAGTATACTGTTTTAGCCATGTAACTGTAAAGTTTTTAGTGAAAATGAGTTGTAGTGGAAAAATTTATAGCATTTGATTAGTAAATGTGTGTCATTGGAAAAATACAGATGCTACCATAAAAATAATAGATGACATTGCCATTGGGAAATTAATCTACCTCACTAAAACCCAATGGAAAATAGATTTAAGACCATTAGCCTTGCTTTTAAAAATCCTGTAGTTTATTAATAGCTAATAAAACTAACTTATGTGGCAAAATTCTTTTATCTCCATTATTGATGAAATGGGAGCAGAAATTTCTTTGGTATGTTGGTGTTTCCTTTTTAAGGCTAGGGAGAATGTTTTGTTTGGTGGTCTCTTGACATTTTGGTAACGTCCAATTCCTTGTGAAATATGATTTCGTGGATTTAAATGTGTGATCTTTTAAAATCTGGAATCAGGGGTCGGTGAGATGGCTCAGTGGCTTAAGCGCCTGCCTGGCAAGCGCGAGGGCCCGAGTTCGACTCCCGGAACCCACATACGAAAAAGGGGCCGGTGATATCGCTCAGCGGCACAGGCGCCTGCTGGCGCGTGAGGTCCTGAGGTCGACCCCCAGTACCTACAAAAAAAAAAAAAAAAAATCTGGAATCAGCGTTCCTGATAGAAATATCTCTGAAGAGACTTGCCTTTTACCGACTTGTCCTGCCATTTTGTGCCATGGGCCAAGATTTTGCAGTGATGGCTTCAGATCTAGGCCTGCTCTGAAGTCTGGATTTGGAAGTCCCCATCTCGCACGTAATGCTCTTGTTGCCGTCCTCTTTTAACATAGTGGGAATTCATGAAGAGGGGTCATAGAGCTCATGTGCCTTTTGCTGTCCCAGCTGTGGGAGCTGTGGGCCTTTTACTTTGGGTGAGCCCTGCTTTATCATAGGGCTCCCTGTCATTACCCGTGGTTCCCGTTGAGAGGTGGGCTCTCTGTGCTTGTACTTGTCCTATGGATTGTTTTATATTCACATTCGTCCTGGCCATTTGTGTGTCGCCTGTCACTGCTATAAGTTCACTTCATTAATAAAAAGAATGTCTCACGTTGGAGGAAAAAATGGCTGTGTGTTTATGGTTTGTGGGGTGGATTCTGGTACTACATTTATGTTCTTCATGTGGAATTCTCTCATTTCCCTGGTTCTAAATATGACCAGCCAACTCCGCAGCAACAGATTTCCATAGCAACTTCACAGAGCAACAGTCTCGGACTCAGGGACAGCTGCCAAGATGTCTCATTTGAGATGGGAATTCAAAACTAGTAACGCCCTGTCCGCGAACATGCTTAGCTGGGGAGATCAAATTGGGTCAGGGTGAGTGAGCATTTGGGTTAAAGTTGTCCTACGAAATTGGACACCTTGGCTTGAGATGCACTTGCCTGACATCAGAGCCTGAGTGGGAACCAGAGAACAGCTTTTACCTGTTTCAGGGATGGCCGCAAATGCCCTTAGCATTCAGTCATCTGCCCCTGCAAGTGCCTGTCCACCAGTCCTGCATGTACCAGTGACCCCCTCCCATCCCTAGAGAGCTACTTGAAGGGCTGTTCCAAACTCACCCTCTCCAGATATGCCCTCCCCTCTTCATTTTGCTCCAGATAAGACAACTGTAGTAGATGGAGGCTACCATGGGTATGACGTCTGCTCTTTCTTACTGGTTCTCTAGTTCTAAATATAAATTGAATGTGACACTTCAGTTTTCTCTTCCCTCCAGATTTGGAAATGGTGCTTTTCTCTGTCCCCTACACCTCTTGGTGCTGGTGGTGCTGGGACAGGACCCAGGGCCTCATGCATGCTGTGAAAGCTCTACCACTCCACCATGTCCTCAAGCCCCCTTTTCCTTTCCTTTCCTTTTTTCTTTTGGGTGGTCTCTGTTGCCAGTGACTTTTTTCTGCTCGGTGCTTTGCCTTAGCCCATGAACATACCTAGAGCTGCTCTCTTTCTCCTGGTTAAAGATTTTTTAAAAAAATTTTATGGAAAATAAAATTTCAAAATAAAATAAAAGATTAACAATAGTTAATACATTGCATATTGTTATGTTCAAAGTAGTTATTCAGAGTACTACCTTTCTTTTCAATGAACTAACAGAAACCAGTAGTATAACTATCTTGTATTTTGTTTTCCTTTTCCCTTATTTCCTTTCCCCTTTCCCCCACCCTAGTTCCTCTTTCCTTCTGAACAATTTCTTCCCATTTCACGATATCTATTGTACATTTTGGACCTTATGTACTCTTTTAGTTTCTCACATCAGAGAGAATATGATATTTACACATGTGAGTCTGACTTATTTCACTCATGAGTATGGTCTTAAGTTGTATCCATTTGCCTAGAAATGTCTCAAGTTTGTCCTTTATGACTGAGTGGTACTCCATTGTATAAAAAGACCACATCTTTTTTATCCATTCCTCAGTTGATGGGCATTTGGGTTGTTTCCAAGATTTAGCTATTACAGATTGTGCTGCTATAAAAACGGGTGCTTATATATCACTGTGGTATGTTTTTAATTCTTCCAGGAAGATACCCAGAAGGGGAATAGCTGGGTCAAGTGAGACTTTTAATCCTAGTTTTTTGAGGAATCTCCACAGTGGTTGTACCAGTCAGCACTCCCATCAACAGTGGAGAAGGACCCACGTCTATCACCATGTACTAAAGTCAAAATGGATCAAAGATCTAAATATTAAAATAGAAACCCTAAATCTACTGGAAGAGAAAATAGGTAGAAATCTTGAAGACATAGGTGTAGGCAGAGACTTCATGAACAAAACGCAGATTGCACGGGAAATACTGTACAGAATCAACAACTGGTATCTTATTAAAAAGCTTTTGCACAACAAAGGAAATCACCAGCAGGGTGAAAAGACAATCCACAGAGTGGGAAGAAATTTTAGCCAGTCATCCCTCAGACAAAGGACTTCTATCTAGAACATAAAAAGAATTGAGACTTCTGGAAAAAGATGGCGGATTTGTAAGAAGCAGGCAGTGAACCTCTCCAAAAGTCGCCATCCGGACACTGGAATATAGTGACTAGAGGAGGACAAGAAAGAGGGAAGTGGCTCCCCTGGACCCAGGAAAGATCTGAAGCGCAGTTTGGGGCCCACGGAGAAAGTGAAGAGGAAACTACAACAAAGAAGGAGGTGGCCACCGGTGCCTTTTCCCTGTGTCGGGAATCCCGGCACAATAGAAGCGGTTCAAATCTGCAGACACACGGTGACTGCCGGCGCCCCCAGGGGCCTCCACGGAGGAACGCGAGAGGCAGCGGTGCAGAGAAGCAGCGGCCGTGAGGGACACACTGACTGGCGGTGAGTGCTGACGCCCAGCCGTCCCGCGCGTGTGAGAGCGACTAGCCGGGCACCATTGTGTGGGGGCAACAGCTGAACTAGAAACTCAGGGCGGCTGCCACTCCATCCACAGCTCCAGCGGGGACCTCTACATAGGAATGCAAGAAGTGGCAGTGCAGAGAAGCAGCAGCCGTGAAGGACACACTGACTGGCGCTCTGGCAGGGACCTCTGCGGAGAAACGCGAGATGCCACGGTACAGAGAAGCACTGGCCATGAAGGACACATTGACTGGAATTACTTCCCGGTATTCCAAGACTGAGATTGTCTAAGGATCACAGAAAATACTGTGGCACAGAACCAAAGAACCAAGGACTGGGTCAAACAGGCAGCAACTTCTTACCTCCAACAAATTGAAGAGGTAGGATCTTGCAACAGGCTCAAAACCCAAAAATAAGCTACACCTGGAAGATAACTCAGAGAAGTAGTCATCTCCTAAGAGTTTGAAATACTAGCAATAAAACAACCTACCATAGGCAATTTACAAACCAAGAATTAAGCTAAAGAAAGAAAAGAAAATGAGATGACACTTAAACAAGATGCAACCCCACACATCCAGGTCACCAAAGGCAAACCCAGGGGGCAATGAGGTGGGACAAACCGAAAGCCACCCACCTGACATCTCTGAAGTGGTAAAAACAAAGCAGTTGAATGAGGCTCTGGAAAAATTTATTTTTTTTATTTTTTTATTTTTTTTTGGTGGGTACCGGGGGAACGACCTCAGGACCTCGCGCGCCGGCGGGCGCCCGTGCCGCTGAGCGATATCACCGGCCCCTTTTTCGTATGTGGGTTCCGGGAGTCGAACTCGGGCCCTCGCGCTTGCCGGGCAGGCGCTTAAGCCGCTGAGCCATCTCACCGGCCCTGGAAAAATTTAAATCAGAAATGATTTCTCAGATAACTGCAGAGATAATGTCCACAATGAAGACCATGCTTAAGGATGCTAGAGCAGACACAAAAAAATAGACGAGTTTAAGAAAATGATGGAAGCCATGAATGCTGAGGATAGGAAAGAAATGGAATCCATAAAGCAGATTCAAGCAGATATCCAGGAGAACAAAAATTCCATTGAAAGTATTTGTAGCAGATTAAGCCAGTGTGAGGACAGGATCTCAGATATAGAAGACAGGCTTGCAATTAGTGATCATGAACAGAAAGAATTCTTAAAAATAGCAAGGGACAATGAAAAATCCAGCAGCTGCTAGATGATGCAAAGAAGAATAACTTAAGATTGATTGGAGTCAATGAAAAAGCAGGAGATAGCATAAATGACATCAGAAGACTGTTCACAGACATTATCACAGAAAATTTCCCTGGTAGAGAAAAAGAATTCGACGTTCAGATAAGTGAGGCTTATAGAACTCCAATTAGCCACGATCAAAAAAATATCTTCAGCCAGGCATATAGTCAAGATTCCAGAAATTCAACATAAGAGTAGAATCTTAAAAGCTGTTAGAGAAAAGAAACAAATCACCTATAAAGGAAAGCCCATCAGAATCACAGCGGATTTTTTAGCACAAACCCTCAAGTCAAGAAGAGCTTGGAATGATGTATTTCAAGTTCTAAAGGAAAATAACCTTCAACCCAGATTGATGTACCCCACAAAACTATCTTTCAAAACTGATGGAGAAGTAAAATACTTCCATTACAAAGAACATCTGAGAAAATTTATAACCACCAAACCAGCACTCCAAAATGTTTTGAAGGATATTCTAGAGAGAGATAACAAGGACTACAACTCCAGGAACCCCAACAGAAGGAATCCACCAGGCAGGTCAAACAATTAAACAGAGGGAGGGGGAAAAAAAAGGGGGGGAGCCAACAACAGGAAAATAACATGACAAGGATAAGTCAATACATATCAATTTTAGCCATCAATGTTAATGGTCTCAATTCACCAATCAAAAGGCACAGACTGGGTAAATTGGATCAAGAAGCAAGATCCAGCAATATGCTGTATACAAGAAACATTTAATTCAAAAAGAAATTCATTTGACTGAAAGTCAAAACAATACTCCATGTGACAGGAACCCAGAAAAAGGGGGTAGCTATTCTTTTTGCAAAGTGAATTTCAAGCCAAGAATGATTCAGAGAGATAAGGCCACTACATCCTTGTAAAGGGAACAATCCAAGAGGAAGAGATAACAATCATAAATATATATGCAACAAATACCAGTGCACCCAACTATATAAAACAAATACTAAAGGACATGAAAAATCAAATAAGCACTAATACAGTTATATTGGGGGAATCTCAGTACTCCACTGTCAGAAATGTCAGGTCAACTAGACAAAAAAAATCAACAATGAAATAGTAGAACTAAACCAAACTTTTGAACAAATGGACTTAGTAGATGTCTACAGAGTGTTCCACCCCAAAACATCAGAATACGTATTCTTCTCAGCTGCACATGGGACGTTCTCCAAAATAGACCACATACTAGCTCATAGAACCTGCTTAAGTAAATGCAAAGGAATTAAAATTATCCCATGTATATTATCAGATCATAGTGCAATGACATTGGAAATCAAAGGCAAAAGAAACCACAAGAACTTCCTAAACACATGGAAATTAAATAGCACCCTCCTGAACAACCAATGGGTCACAGATGAAATTAAAGAAGGAATTAGACAGTTTCTACAACTGAATGATAATGACAGTACAACATACCGGAACTTATGGGATACAATTAAAGCCGTCCTAAGAGGAAAATTTATAGCATTAAATACCTATATCAGGAAAACAGAGCAAGCACAAATAACCTAACGGTGAACCTCAAACTTCTAGAAAAAGAAGAGCAGGCTAAGCCAAAAGCTCGTACAAGGGAGGAAATTATAAAGATCAGAGCAGAAATTAATGTATTGGAGACTAAAAAAACAATACAAAGAATCAACGAATCAAAGAGTTGGTTATTTGAAAGATTAAAATCGACAAACCCTCATCCAACCTTATTAAAAAAAGGAAAGAAAATACTCAGATCCACGCAATTAAGAATGAAAAGGGTGAGACCACAACGGACCCTGCAGAAATCCAGAAGATCATCTATACCTATTTTGAAAATTTGTATTCTAATAAGATGGAAAATGCAGAAGAAATGGACAGATTCCTAGATACATATGAATTACCAAAGCTCAATCAAGAAGATATAAAAATCCTAAATAAACCAATAACAATCAATGAAATCGAAGATGTAATTAAAGACCTCCCAACAAAGAAAAGCCCAGGCCCTGATGGATTCACTGCCGAATTCTGCAAGAAATTTAGAGAAGACCTAACACCACTACTTCTCAAACTCTTTAATGAAATTGAAAGGGAAGCAATACTCCCAGATTCATTCTTGGAAGCAAGCAGTACTCTAATACCAAAACCAGAGAAGGACCCAACTAAGAGAACTACAGACCAATCTCCCTAATGAACATAGATGCAAAAATCCTCAATAAGATACTGGCAAACAGAATGCAGCAAATCATCAAGAAGATTATACACCATGACCAAGTTGGATTCATCCCAGGGATGCAGGGATGGTTCATCATATGTAAATCAATAAATGTAGTACACCATATTAACAGAACCAAGGACAAAAATCATATGATCATCTCAATAGATGCAGAAAAACTTTTGAAAAAGTCCAGCACCCATTCATGATAAAAACCCTAGAGAAAATTGGAATAGAAGGTCTTTATCTCAATCTGATAAAAGCTATCTATGACAAACCAACAGCCAATATCATACTAAATGGACAAAAACTGAAAGCCTTCTCTCTAAAATCAGGAACAAGACAAGGATGTCCACTGTCCCCACTCTTATTCAACATAGTCCTGGAAACTTTAGCCAGAGCAATTAGACAAGAGAAAGAAATAAAAGGAATTATGATTGGAAAGGAAGAAGTTAAATTATCATTATTTGCAGACGACATGATACTCTATGTAGAAGACCCCAAAAACTCCACTAAAAAATTGCTAGATTTAATAAGCAAATTCAGTAGTGTAGCTGGATACAAAGTCAACACTCAAAAATCAATAGCCTTCCTGTACACCAATAACAAACTCACTGAGAAAGAAATTAGGGAAACAACACCTTTCACAATAACATCCAAAAAAAAATGAAATACCTAGGAATCAGTTTCACAAAGGAGGTAAAAGACCTCTACACTGAAAACTACAGTACTCTGAAAAAGGAGATTGAAGAGGATATCAGAAAATGGAAAGATATCCCTTGCTCTTGGGTTGGAAGATGGCCGAACTTCCAAAATTCTTATACAGATTTAATGCAATTCCGATCAAAATTCCAACAACATATTTCACAGAATTAGAGAAAACAATCCTAAAATTCATCTGGAACCAGAAGAGACCTAGAATAGCAAAGGTAATTCTGGGCAAAAAGTGCAAGGCAGGGGGCATCACAAACCCTGATTTGAAATTATACTATAAAGCTACTGTGATAAAAACAGCGTGGTATTGGCAAAAAAACAGACCCAAAGATCAGTGGAACAGATTAGAAGATGCAGATACAACTCCAGACATACTAAGCCACCTTATGTTTGACAAAGGTGCCAAACACATTCACGGGAAGAAAGATAACCTCTTTGATAAATGGTGCTGGAAAAACTGGCTTTACACATGCTAAAGATTAAAATTAGACCCATATCTTTCATCATGCACTAAACTAAATTCAAAATGGATCAAAGAACTAAATATTAAAACAGAAACATTAAATCTCCTGGAAAATAGAATAGGTAAAACTCTTGAAGACATTGGTGTCGGCAAAGACTTTATAAATAAAACCCCAATAGCACAGGAACTATCACAAAGAATCAACAACTGGGATCTCATCTTATTAAAAAGCTTTTGCACAGCAAGAGAAACCACCAACAGAGTGAAGAGACAACCCACAACGTGGGAAAAAATGTTTGCCAGCTATTCCTCAAAGGATTACTATGGAGAACATACAAAGAACTAAAACAAATCAGACCTCCCAAATTTAAAGACCCAATCCAAAAATGGGCATCTGAGATGAATAAATACTTCTCAGATGAAGAAATACAAATGGCAAATAAATATATGAAAAAATGTTCAACATCACTAGTCATTCGAGAGATGCAAATGAAAACAACACTGAGATTCCATCTCACCCCAGAAAGGCTATTATCAAGAAATCAACTAATAACAAATGCTGGAGGGGCTGTGGGGAAAAAGGAACTCTTCTCCACTGTTGGTGGGAGTGTTGACTGGTACAGCCACTGTGGAAATCAGTATGGAGATTCCTCAAAAAACTGGGACTGGAGGTCCCATTTGATCCAGCTATTCCCCTTCTGGATATCTTCCCAGAAGAATTAAAAACATCATACCACAGTGATATATATGCACCCATGTTTATAGCAGCACAATTTGTAATAGCTAGATTGTGGAAACAACCCAAATGCCCATCAACCAAGGAATAGATAAAAAAGATGTGGTATTTTTATACAATGGAGTACTACTCAGCCATAAAGAAAGATAAACTGGAAAGTTTTATAGGTAAATGGATGCAACTCGAGAAAATACTCACAAGCGAAATAAACCAGATGCACATTTGTAATAAAAAAAAAAATCAGACCCGCCTCAATTCAAAGACTCAGTCCAGGGCCGATGAGATGGCTCAGCAGTGTAAGCGCCTGCCTGGCAAGCGCAAGGGCCCGAGTTTGACTTTCGGAACCCACATATGAAAAAAGGGCCGGTGATATCGCTCAGCAGCATGGGTGCCTGCTGGCGTGCAAGGTCCTGAGGTCGACCCCTGCTACCCACAAAAAGAAAAAAAAAAAAAAAAAAAGGACTCAGTCCAAAAATGGGCATCTGAGATGAATATGTGCTTCTCAGATGAAGAAATACCAACAGCAAATAAATACATGAAAAAATGTTCAACATCCCTGGTCATTTGAGAGATGCAAATTAAAACAATACTGAGATTCCATCTCACCCCAGGAAGAATGGCTATCATCAAGAAATCAATAACATGCTGGAGGGGCTATGGGGAAAAGAGATACATTTCTTATAAAACTTTTAGTTTTGAAATGATTAAATTTATAAAATAATTGTAAGGATAGTGAAAAGAATTGGGGGTGGTGGCACAGCCTGTAATCTCAGGCTCCGGGAGGCTAAGGCAGGAGGATGAGTTCGAGGCCATTCTGGGCTACTTGTGGGGATGAGGCTCGGTGTGAAGGCCTGGGCTCAATGCCCAGTGCCAACAACCCCGTCCCCCCAAAAAAGAGCCAAGAACTCAGATTGACTAATTGTAAACATTTTCCCAAATTTGCTCTGCAGTTTTATTTGTTGAACCATTATAAATTACAGACACCCTGTTCTTTTAGGAAATGCGCCTATGTATCTATCCTAAGAGAAAGGGGGAATTTTCATTTATAACCATAGTACAGTTGTCAAAAGCAGAAAGCATTTTAATACAATATATAATATCAAGTCCGTATTCACATCTCAGCTGATTTCATCAAATATCCCTGTAAGTAGTTTTATTTTTCCAGTCTGGAAACTAAATCAGTCTAACTCAGAGTTACTCATTGCTTCTAGTTGTTGGATCTGAGTCACCTTTTTTTTTTTTTTTTTTTTTTGTGGGTACCAGGGGGACGACCTCAGGACCTCGCGCGCCAACAGGCACCCGTGCCACTGAGCGATATCACCGGCCCCTTTTTCGTATGTGGGTTCCGGGAGTCGAACTCGGGCCCTCGCGCTTGCAAGGCAGGCGCTTACGCCGCTGAGCCATCTCACCGGCCCCTGAGTCACCTTTAATCTGCCGGAATTTCCTTAGCCTGCCTTTGTGTTACACGACATCGGCATTTTAATGAGTGAAGTCCAGTTACATGGTAGAATGTCTTGCAATTTGGGTTTGTTTCCTCATGATTAGATTCAGGTGTGTGTTTGTTTTTGTTTTTTTGAGACAAGGTCTCAGCTGTGTATTTCAGGCTGGCCTTGAACTCACCGTGTAGCCCAGGCTGGCCTTGAACTTGCAGCAGACCTGTCTTAGCTTCCGGAGTGCTGGGGTTATAGGTATGCTCCATGCCCCACTAGATTCCGGCTTTGTATGAGTGTATCACACCGGGAAATGTGTGATGCCGTACATCTCCATCATTGGTGATGTTAACTCATTGTTTGCTAACCAAGATTTTTTTTTTTTTTGGTCTCTTTGAGACAGAGTCTCACTATGCAGTTCAGGCTGGCCTTGAACTCACTATGTAGCCGAGGCTGGCCTCAAACTTGTAGTGATTCTCCTGCCTCAACCTCCTGAGTGCTGGGTTTACAGGCATGTGCCACCACACCTTGCTAAACCAATTTTTAAACAAGGCAAAAGGTTATTTTCTTTCTACATTCCCACAATTACCTGCTTTTATAGAACTATGATAATGCACATGCCTTTTGTTAGTGCATACTTTTTTTGTATTCCTCTTTTTTCTTGCCTCCCCCTAATATTAGCCCTTAACTCCCCAGAATCCAAATCAGTAATGTGCAACCTTCCATGTTTTTCTCTGTACTCATAATTTGTATGTACAGTACAGCAACTCCTTAGATTCAGTCAAGTTCTCCTGCCCCGGGCCCTGAGCTTTAGGGGAGTCACACTTTGCCTCTTCTCTGGCCTGTGTCCTGCTGGACTAGGTGAGGAGTTTGGGGGGCCAAGGGGGCATGGCCCCAGAGCCAAACCCCACCCCCTGCTAGAATTCATTGCTTACCACCCTACCCACTCCACTGAAGAAATCTTAAAAGATTGCTATGAAACTTTTTGAATTAAAAATTAAGAGGAATGGATGATTTAGATCATAAAAATTTTCCATCATCTCACCTGCCAGAGATAGCTGCCATTACATTTAGAGTACATTGTTTTAGCCATTTTTTTTAATTGGGTGTGCCAGCACATAATATGTATGTGTATATATATATATTTTTTTTTTTTTTTTTTTTTTTTTTTTTTTTTTTTTTGTGGGTACCGGGGGTCGACCTCAGGTCCTCGCGCGCCAGCAGGCGCCCGTGCCGCTGAGCGATATCACCGGCCCCTTTTTCGTATGTGGGTTCCGGGAGTCGAACTCGGGCCCTCGCACTTGCCGGGCAGGCGCTTAAGCCGCTGAGCCATCTCACCGGCCCAATATGTATATTATTAACAGAAATGGACCTGTTTTAGAAATGCACTTGTGCAGGTTTTTTTTTTTTTTTTTTTGCTGTTAACCTCTAAATTGCCATTTTCTGTGGTCTTCTTTCCCTTATCACCTTGGCTACCAAAACATCTCATCCTCCTAGCTGTCTTTTTTTTTTTTTTTTTTTTTTGGTTTTTATTCCCTAAATGTACCCCTCCCTCAGTATCAGCCCCTATAATTTTCAGATTTTTTTTTTTTTTTGAGAAAGTCTTGCTGTGTAGTTCAGGCTGGCCTTGAGCTCATTCTGTAGCCCAGGCTGGCCTCAAACTTGCAGTGATCCTCCTGTCTTAGCCTTCCAAGCACTGGGATTACAGACATGCATACTATGCCTGGCCAATTTTCAGATATTTTGTGTTTTACTTGTAACCAGGCAGTCTAGTACCATGTGCATTAAACCATTTTCCCTCTGCTCCTTTTTCTGGAAATGCTTTTGTCATTTCCCTCAGCCATCCTGACTCTTGGCTTTTAAACCTCTTTCCTTGGCTCATCTCTCTTCCTCAGTCCTCACATCTGAGCTGTTGTCAGGACATTGTTAGGTTAGGATACTCTCGGCCATTCTTTAGTCTTCCTTCTCCTCCTTGCCCTGCATCTTGTGCTGAGAATTTCCATAATTGCCCACATCCTGTTCAGTTTCCCTGGCCAAACATTTAAGGTGTTGCATTCTGCTTCCCTTTTCTCTTTTCCATCTTCTCTCCTGCTGTTCTTCCCTCCCTTGGGCCTCCCAGAAGCCCTCTGGTCAAGCTGAGTGGCTTATTTGGCCAGGCCTTCTGTGCATGTCAGGCGTGTCTCTTTCCTGACTGTTCCCCACCATCGGAGGGTGTCCCTGGCCTCTGCCTGGGGGACTTGACGCGGCTGGACCAATGCTCCAGTATCCTAACACAGCACATGCCTTGCATTCTCAGAGCAGAGCTCTGGGGATGGACCTGGACCTCACGCTGCTGTAAAGAGTTGTTTCCAAGGGCACAGAAGGGGTTTTGAGAGGGTGGATGCAGTGGAAGGTCAGGGACTAGTCTGCTCCTGTCCCACCTCTAGTGCGTATCTTTGACCTTTAGACATATGCGTTCCTCTGGATCTTATTTTCTTTATCTGAATTGTTCTTCAAACACCACATGGCACTGTAAGTCCCTTCTAGTTCTGTAGAAAGTGTGAGCCCCTTAAGGAAGTCCCTGGTGTGAAGTCAGGAGTGAAGTAACTTAAACTGTCAGTAGGACAACTCCTTTCCCTCAGTGGAAGAAAGGCTCATTTGTCAACTTGCAGAAAGCTTCCTGCTGGAACTGTCTTGATGGGAAAAGGGATGGTCATCAGATGCTTGCTGGGAGTGCTTGTGGGTAAGGGGCAGCCACCTTCTCCCTGAACCCTGTCTTCTTTAATGCCTTTTTGTGGGCCTCAGTTTCCCACATATTCCTTACAGAGACTGAAGTTAAAACAACCATGATTCCTTATTTTAGGTCAAGACAAGTGTCTCCTGAGGACTTAAGAGAGAGCCCTCAACCTAAAAAGGTGAGCAAACTGTCAGTGTGAATAAAGGGCAGGGGTGTTCCAGAGCCACCCAACGTGACCAGCACTCATCAGCACAGCAGTCCACTGGTCTCTGCCCCTGCCGTGGCAAACTCAGAGATTTACAGGGCCAGGTGGGTAATCTAGGTGTGTGCTGAAGCAGGCTGCCTTTTCCTTTTAAAGTACCCCTTGGGCCATATGCAGCACGAGGCCATCAGTCCGTAGCCCTTATGCAGACTATACTTAATTTTGTCCTGCAAAGCTGTGATAAAAATGACCTGGGCTGTATGAACTTTTATATGTATTGAGTATCTGTTATGTGCCCCAGGGGGCTGGGTAATATAGAGATAATTAATACAAATTAAGATTAAATTAAGGTAAATTAATATGCCCTTGCCTTCAAAAAAACTCACTGTAAGATGAATGATAACAAGAGCTGTCATTTATTTGAAGCCGCTTTGCTGGGATTTTATATGTATTCAGGTCTCAACCACAACCCTGTGGTTCTCTGTTTTACAGATGGGGAAACCTGTGGCTCAGTAGTGGTGTGGTGTGCCCCAGATTGTAGCTTGTACCTGGGAGTCAGGCAGAATTGTAACCTGGAGCTCTGGACTCTGGCTGTGTGTTTCTCCTCACACCATGCTGTCTGCACATGTGCACAGATGCATGCTGGGAGTGGGGGAGCGAAAAAGACCCTGGGAAGGTGGAGGTGGCAGTAGTGGTTCTCACTGGAGTCAAGGAAGAGCTCCTTGGAGGCAGTGCCATTTGAGCCAGACCCTGAAGAGCGGGCGGAAGTCCTCTGTGGCACAGGCCCGGCCTGTGCGTTAGGGATCGGTGTGAGTAGAAGTGGAACACTTCAGTGTTGGGGACGGTGCAGAATAGGCGGCTTGCCTGGAACTGGAAAGATAGGTCAGGGCCAGATTGTGAAGGGCTCTAAAAGTCACACCGAGGAGTGGAGGGTGGAAGGAGTCACCATGGAGAGTGTCAGAGCAAGATAAAGTCGCCATGTTTGCTTTATAGGAAGCAGACTGGTTCCAGTGTTGGGAGGTGGTTTGGAAGGGATGGCCAGGCTCTGTCTTAGGGGAGGTCATTATATTTGTCCCAGCGAAAGGCCAGGTTAGTGTAGGGCAGGGACTGGGAGAGGATGGGTTCTACGTAGGGGATGGGTCCCAGTAAGAATATACAGGAAGAAAGGAGGCGCTAAAATGGTGCTGAGATTTCTAAGTTGGGGGTCTGGGTAGATGGTGAGAGCATGAATTTCTTCATTTGCTGGACTCCATGAAGCAGGGACTCTCTGCTTTGTTTACTGTTGTATCCACAGCGCCTGGCACCCAGCAAACATGTGGGGACCGTGAGTGAGTGAATGAGCACTCACAGGAGGATGTACGTGCTCATTGTGCTGGTGGGGCTTAAACGCCCAAAGTTAGGAGGTGCCATCCAGAGCTCCCACCCCACTACCATTTGCATGCTGGGACCGAACTAGTGGCTTCACACATACTAGGCAACTGCGCTACCATTGAACTACATCTCTGACCCTGCAGTCTGGATTTCTCCTCCCCTCCCCCTCCCCTCTCCCCCTTCCCCTTCCCTTCATGTCTCCCTCCTCCTCCCCCTTCCCTTCTCTTAGTGCTGGGGATTGAACCCAGGGCCTTTGCACTGAGCCACATCCTCAGCCCTTTTTAAATTTTATTTTAATTAATTAATTAATTATTTTTTTTCAGACAGGGTCTTGCTGTGTAGTGCAGACTAGCCTTGAACTCACTTATGTAGCCCAGGCTGGCCTCGAACTTACAGTGATCCTCCTGCCTCAGCCTCCTGAGTGCTGGGATTACAGGTGTGCACCACCATGCCTAGCCCTTTTTTATTTTTGAGACAGGTGCTTGTTAAGTTGTCCAGGCTGGGCTCAAACTTGAGATCTTCCTGCCTCAGCCTTCCAGATTGTTGGGTTACAGGTGTGCTCCAGTACACCTGGCCTAGATTTTTCTTGATCTTCCTAAGCCTAAAAATGGAAGGAAATAAGTAGAACTTATTTGTTTATATCATTTATTAACATTGTAACATTACTTAGCCTGTTCTTTCCCCAAAGATTCTTTCTTTAAATAAGATGCACTGAGAAATGTTTGGCATAGGAAATTAACCCTCTCAGTCCCCGGTTTTTGTAATCGTTCTTGTTCCAGCTGTCTGTCCCAGGTGAATTCCAGGACAAGGAGGCTTCCAGTTCCCCACCACCCATCATCCTTAGCCATATTCCTGACACCCCACTGAGCACTCAGCTGTTTACTGGGCTGCACCTGGCTGAGATGGAGAAAATGTTTGAGGAGGGCATTGGCTCCACTACAGGTAAAGCCACACCGTAGACTCAATCGTCGTGACTTCTGCACAGGACCCAGTGTCTGGGGTGTGTGGAGGGCTCAGATCTGACAGGGCCTCCCCCTTCCCCTTTTCAGTACTGGGGATTGAACCCAAGACCCAAGGCTTTTGCACTGAGCTACATCCCCAGCCCTTTATTTATTTATTTTTTAAGATAGGTTCTCACTAAACTATCCAGGCTCGGCTTGAACTTGTGATCCTCCTGCCTCAGCCTCCTGGAGTGCTGGTATTACAGGTGTGCACCACCATGCCCAGCTCTGACAAGTATTTTTGTATCCAGTGTCTTTTTTAAAACTTTTATTCATTGTGTAGGTTGTGTAAACATATTGGAAGCTATTTGAGATCTAGAAGAAAATATACCCAGTCCAAATGCACCTAGTCCAAATACTCCCACATGCAACCAACTGTTAACATTTTGGTGCATTTTCTTCCAGTCTTATATATGTGGTTTATTATCTACTGCTGTGGACAGTAGTGCCGCCATCTTGGTGGCTTGATCCAGCACACACTTATTGTCTCCCAGTTCTGATGTGTCCGGAGTGTTGGCATAGCTCAGCTGGCCCTTTGGCTCAGAGTCTCTCAGAGCTGCGGTCAGGTTGTCACCTGGGGCTGCAAGCGTCATGTGGGGATTGACCTGGAAGAACCCACTTCCCAGCTCACTAGCCTGTTGGCAGAATTCATTTCCTTACAGGTGTAGTAGCGAGGGCTTCCATGTCTTCCCGGCTATTGGTAGGAGGCCGCCATCAGCTCCCATGGAGCTGGGAGTTCCTGGCTGTCTGGGGCTCCCCAACACGGCTGCTGGCAAGGGTCAACCCCAGAAGGGAGAGAGCGACTCTAGCAGGACATAGTCTCATATAACAGAGTCATGTAATAACGTAATAACACCCTGTCTGTCACCTGCGTCAAGTTTGCTGCTAGAAGCAAGTCACCCCCCCACCCCATACTCAGCAGGGGAGACCATATGAGGGCATGAACACCAGGAAGCAGATGTCCCAAGGGCCTCATTAAGTCTTCACCACAGCTGGCTATTCATGTTTTTATATGTCTGTAATCACACTCTGATCACTATCAGGGTATGTCCTGATAAATGATTATAAGTTGAACACGTTATAAGCTGAAAATTCATTTAATACACCTGACCTGCCAACCATTGCAGCTTAGCCTAGCCTAACTTAAAGGTGCTCAGAATACTTGCATGAGCCTACAGTTGGCCAAAAGCATCTAACACAAAGCATGTTTCATAATAAAGTATTGAATAGCTCATGTAATTTATTGACTAGTGTGCTGAAAGTGAAAAATGTGGTTGTTTGTGTATCCATTTGCTCCATTGTACAGTTGAAAAATCCTAAGTTGGGGACTGTGTTCATGTACTGTATGTCATTTCAGACCCTTCTTTTTCACGTACTGTTAATCTTAACGTTTCGTGTTGCTGTATAGATTTCTGTGCTATCATGGGCTTCTATGCCATTGCTTGGCTCCAGGGCAAACCAGGCATGGCCCTACCACTGAGCCACACCCCTAGCTCCTAAAATCAGTTTTTAGCAAGTCCCCCACCTTGCTTCTCACTTAAGATATATATATATATATCTCCCTGTGTTCCGTTCCAGCTGGGGTGCTTGCCAGGTAGAGGGAAGTGTTGGTGTTCTGATCGCAGCCCATTCGCCTCCTGGGGTAGAAGAATGTATGGCAAAGTGTCAGTGGCCCCTGCGTGAGACCTCTTGGGACATCCCCACCTGCTATGTGGCTCTCCTGCATGTCTGCCTAGAGGGATCCAAATCAATGTCATGGCCCTTTATGGTCACTTAGGAACAGGCCAACACATGGCTGTAAAATCCAAAACTGTCAGGGTTTTATGGAATAGTAATAATAATGATTTTGTTATTTCTGATTCTACATGCTCTCAGAGCTAGGCATGGTGGTACATGCCAGCAGTCCCTGCACTTGGAAGGCTGAGACAGGAAGAACGTGAATTCAAAGCCGGCTTAGACTACATAGTGAGATCCTTTCTCACTGCCACCCCGTACCTCCCCAAAAAAGTTCTGCAAGGAGCACAAATAGCATTTAAAAATACAGAAAAGTACAAAATATAATCTGAATTAGACATGGCAGCACATGCCTGTAATCCCAGCTGTTTGGGAGGCTGAGGCAGGAGGACCATAAGTTCGAGCCCAGCCTGGGCAATTTAGCAAGACCCTGTCTCGAAATAAAAATTAAAAAATGGACTGGGGATATAGCTCAGTGTGAAGGCCCTGAGTTAAATCCCCAGTACTGCAAACAAAAACAAAACAGAACAAAACCCTCCAAAACGTAGTCTGATATATTTATGTAGTAAAGATGGCAATGATTACATGGACACTGTGCTAAACACTTCTTGTATTATTTTGCTTAAACCTCACAGGAATCCTATGGGATAGGTGCTGTTGTTTGACGGGTTTGAGAAACTGAGTCAGAAGTTGGAGAACTAATCTGGGGTTGCAGAGCTAGTTAGTTGGGCTAGTATTCAAACTCAGAGTTCTGCCTTAAAGGTCCCTGTGTTAACTGCCATAGCATACCTCCCTCTTCGTTTAGGTATTCAATCCAGGTTCTATTTTATTTTATTTTTTTTGTCTTTTTGAGACAGGGTTTCGCTATGCAATTCAGGCTGGACTTGAACTCATTTTGTAGCCCAGGCTGGCCTCGAACTCACATCGATCCTCCTGCCTCAGCCTCCTGAGTGCTCGGATTACAGTCGGGCACTCCCATGCCTGGCCAGGTTCTATTTTTTAAATTTAATTTTTTGGCTTTTATTTTTCTTAACATTCTATGTAAATATATTTCCAGCATTCTCCATTTGTGTGCTCAGTGCTGCTGCTGCTGCCCCCCTCTCCGAGTATTGGAGATTGAACCTAGGGCCTTGTGTGTGCTAAGCAGCCGTTGTACCATAGAACTACATCCTCAGTCCTGTTTGTTAGCAGTTCTGGGGATTGAATCCAGAGAGCCCTGAGCTATATCTCCAGGACCTCCCCCATTCCCCTTTGAGACAAGGTCTCCCTAAGTTACCCAGGCTAGTGTTGAACTTGTGATCCTCCTGTCTCAGCTTCCTCACTGGCTGGGATTACAGATGTGTGCCATTACACTCAGAACAATGATCCTTCGTAATAACTCCTTTCTTTCTTTTAAAAATTGTTTATTTAGTTATTTTGTTAAAACAGGGTCTTGCTATCTTGTTTATTTATTTATTTATTTTTAAGAGTAGGAAAATTTATTGGAGAAAAGGAATGGGGAATAGGGATGGGGGAATGGGGAATAGGAGTAGCTCCTGAGAGGCAGGAGGGGTCCCAAATGGGTTGCTTGGATCTGCTATCATGTCCAGGCTGGCGTTGAACTCTGGGGCTGAAGAAATGCCCCTGCCTTAGCCTCTGGAGTAGCTGGACTACAAGTGTCCACCACCACACTTGGCTCCTGTTTCTTTTTTTTTTTTTTTTTTTTTTTGTGGGTACCAGGGGTTGACCTCAGGACCTCGCATGCCAGCAGGCACCCGTGCTGCTGAGCGATATCACCGGCTCTTTTTTTCATATGTGGGTACTGGGAGTCAAACTCAGGACCTCGCGCTTGCCAGGCAGGTGCTTATGCCGCTGAGCTATCACATTGGCCCAGCTCCTATTTCTGGTTATAGTCACATATGGTAGCTTGTTTTGGCCCCAGCCGTATTAACGTGAGGCTAGTCAGTGTAGCCTAGAGTTGTCCTAGTGGCCCTAGGGTTAGGGTTAACTTGGTATGTGAGCCCCCACCTGTTATTAACGTGGTATGTGAACTCGGGCAACATATATATATGTTTTATTATCCATAAAGCAGAGGAGAATTCCGATTGAGAAGCCAGGTGTGGAGGTGAAGCCAGACTTATTTGCATTGCAGATAGAGCTAAGGAGGGAAGGTGCCTTCCTGTTTTCACAGATGCCTGTAATAACCCTTCCCACATTCAAGCGCCAAGTACAGGCTGTTGCTTGGCCACTTATCCTGGCCAGTGCTTGGGAAGCAGCCTCCAGGGCCCCTAATGGCTAACGCTTAAACACACTCCCTCCATTGCCTTGCTTTCTGAGGCAGCCGCAGTATGTGGACTACATGATGCGTGAGTTCCAGGGCCTGGAAGAGATGAGGAAGAGCCAGTACCGCCTGCGCTTCCACCTTCCCATGCGGATCATCCCCATGTAAGGAGTGCTTCCCTGGGCCCGTGGGGAGCGAATGAACTAGGGCCAGAGTTGCCTGCCCCTTCCTAAGTTCCAGGGATACTCTTTTCCAGTCTTGCAGGGGCCTCCCCTCACTCTTCTGCTTATCTGCTCACCCTGATAGATGTATTTATTCCACTAGACTTTTTGGCATCATGGGTTTCATTGTCTCTTGTAGGCTAGTCTTGAGAATATTTTGGAGTGCTGGGTTGGTGGTCATGAATGTTGTTTGTTTGTTTTGTTTTTGTTTTTTGAGACAGGGTCTCTCTTTGTAGTGCGGGCTGGCCTTGAACTCACTATGTAGCCCAGGATGGCCTCGAATTTGCAGCAATTCTCCTGCCTCTGCCTCTCGAGTACTGGTATTACAGGAGTGTGCCACTGTGCCCGGCTCCATGAATTTCTTGAAGTGTTCTTTGTCATGGAAAGATTATTTCCCCATCAATTTTGAAATATAGTTTTTTTTTTTTATTTTTTTAAATACTGTAGTTTTGGAGGATATCTCAATCTGGGTTGGAAGTTGCATTCTTTTAGGGCTTGAAACACTTCAAGTTCTGGTTTGTGTTGAGAAGTCTGTAGTAATTCTAATTACTGAAGGGATTTTGACTATGATGTGTTGTTGGAGTTCTTTTCTGACCATGGCTGTTTGAGATTCTATATGCCTCCCTTATCTGTGTATTAAATTCTTTCCCCATACTTGGAAAGTTTTCATCTGTTATTTCTATAAACAGGTTTTTTATGCCATTTATGCTGTCTTCTGATTTTTCAACTAATTCCAATTAATATTAGATTAGTCTTTTTTGTACCATCTAGCAGCTGTTGGATCCATTTTCCAGGATCTCTTGTTTTTAAGGTATCTCTGAGTATATGGTCTCAGCCCTTATCTTCTAGTTCTGATACTGTCCTCATATTGATCATTTTTGCTGCCCATACTTTCAATAGCATTTTTACTCTCCTAGATTTCTGTTTGGTACCTTTTCATGAGCTCTAAGCTTTTGGTAAACTGGTCAGTCATGTTTTGTATTATTTTGTTTAGCTCATCTAGCTTTTTATTGGTGTCTTCTGTAAACTCATTGATCATTTTATTAAGTCCATTATCTGTTTAGTTGTATTATCTTTGAGCTTACCAAGCACCTTGTTGATCTGTTTTGTCTCCTATCACTTCATATAATTCAGCTGTTTGGCTTTTGAGTTTTTTTTTGTTTTTTTTTTTTTTTGAGACAGGGTCTCACTATGTAGTACAGGGTGACACTGAACTCACTATATAGCCCAGGCTGGCCTCGAGCACACATCGATCCTCCTGCCTCAGCCTCCCAAGTGCTGGGATTACAGGCATGTGCCACCATGTTTGGCCTTGGCTTTTGGTTTCCTTTCCCTTGGTACCCCATGGATCAGCCTTGGGGCCATTGGGAGTTTTTGGAGGCATTTTGTTGCCTTGCTTTTTCATGTTTTTTGTTTGTGTACACACGTGTGCATGCATACATGATGAGGGTTCAAGGTGGATTATAGTACAAAAAGTTTGTTGCTATATGGAGAGCTCTTATAATAGTATCTGCTTTCTGGTGATATGCTCTGGGCATGGCTAACTATAGGCTTTTCCCTCTGTCCCAAGATTGACCACCTTCATTAATGTGGGGAGGGTAGGGTGCAGTACAATTGGCCCAGCACCTAGTTCTCTGGAAATGACCTGCAGTATTGTTCATGGCACAGAGGCAAACCAGATACTGGCATATAATAAAACCTATTAATAGCAACAGCTATGCCATGCTGGCAATAGCAATGAAATCAGCAACAATAATAGAGTCAAAGACAAAGTGGATATTGAACCAATAAAAGCTACCAGTGTACCACCCTTAGCAATAAAAAAGAGATCTGCAATAATAATATAGATACAAAGACAAACCAAATGTTCACATGCATTAAATACCTACTAAGTACAACAATTATATCATCATTGAAAATTTAAAAGAATTCAACAGTGATAACATAGAGTCAGCTAACTATCTAAAGATTAATAATGCTTATTAGTAATACTAATGAAAATGGAGAGGGTAGGGAAGGGGAAATGAAAGAAGTAAAATTTCAAAAATAAAAGGATGAAAAGTAGAAGAGAAAAGTGAGATAAAGGATGCTATTAAGGAATAAAAGAAAATAGAGTTAGATAAAAGTAATAGAAAAGAATGAATAAGAGAAAGAAGAAAAAACCCACAGAGAACAAAAGAAAAAAAAAAAAATCTCACACAGATAAAACCCCGCAAGCCTCCAAAAACTAATGAAGAAAAAGAGAAATGACTCCAGAAATATTCCTATTTATTAGTGAGTGATTTCTTTCCTGGATCTTTAGTGTTGGAATCTACCAGATATGGGGAAGTGATAATGAGTCACTACTAAGTCCTATTTTGTTTCCACACTCACATTTTTGTGTATGAATGCTGAGTCCTGTCCTACTTCTCTTGCTGCCTGTGGTCGGTCAGTAGTGCTTACCCTAGGGCTGTACTCACTCCAGCCACTCAAGTTTCGTGTCCCTCTGTGCCCCCGAAGTTACTGCTTTCTCTGCCTAGCTTTATAGCCTATGGGCTTGTGAGGTGCTTCCTTGTTCCAGAGGCCCCTCTGTCTGTTCACCCCTGGCTGTGGCAACCGTCCAAGCTGAGGTGTATCTCTAATCATGTTGGCTGATGGAGAAAGCAAACAGACCATTGTGTTTTGTGCTAGATGTGGGCAGTGGGAATAGGGGTGGGGTCAAGCAGTTTGCTGGCCTGGATGCCAGCACTTTCAGACCCAGGCCTCTCCAAAAACTACACAAGAGTGGCCCGGGTTCTCACTATAGAGGGCAGAACTCTTGGGTCCTTCCTGGCCTCACCTTAAGCTTTTCTAAGAGTTCTATGTCTGGCCCACGTCCTCTTGTGACTGACTTTTGTGACTGTCTCTCACCCAGTTACTGTGGTAGAGTGACCCTGGAAACCCTGACGTGTAGTAGTTCTGTCACTCTTAAACAATCCCTTCCCAAATGGCTCCCGATTAAAGTGTCTCAAATATAGCAGGCACTGTAATAGATTTCTTCACCAACTCTAGCCTGCCATGTGGAAGGATTTACTTTCAGAGTAAAACCCTATGGTGGTTTTGCAGTTTACAATAACTTTGGGCTTTCCTTGAGGATAGTGCTGGCCCAGCCCTTTGTTCCTTTCTGGAGCTGCTGACCTTCTCTGGGCTTACCTTGTGTTAGTGGATACAGGTCCCCCTTCCTAAGAGCCAGGATTAGCGGTCCAGGTTGGATCTTTTTTTTTTTTTTTTTCCTGTCTACATTGTGTTCAGTTTCTCCAGTTTCTCTGTAGTTTCTAGTTTTCCTGTTGCCTTTCTTTTTTTTTGAGACAGGGTCTTGCTGTGTAGTTCATACTGGCTTTGAACTCACTATGTAGTCCAGGCTGCCCTCAAACTCATGGTGATCCTCCTGCCTCAGCCTCCTGAGTGCTGGGATTGCAGGAGTGTGCCATCACAACCGGCTTCCTGTTGGCTTTCTTAGTTCCTGGAGATCTACTTCTTTTTCTTCACTAAGTAGTTATTTTCCAGATGTTTTTATTGTTTTGATTCCAGGTTCCAGGGAGGCAGTATTTTGCTGCCAGCCTTTACTCCGTTATCTAAAATATATTTATTAAAACAGGATAGGGATGGGATGAATAAAAGATTTTATGGCCATAATTCTGGAATGAATACTTTGCATGATGTGGTCATGCCTTCACTGGTCTTTCTATTTCTTTGGGACATTTAGACCCCAAGTGTATTTAAAGATCCTGAGATAAAAATGTCCAAAGCTTATCCCTTATTTTCTCCTATTGATGGAGAAAATAGCCAAATAATATTCATTTCCCTTGTGCAAGGGTCACGTTTACAGTTGACTCACTTTTACTGAGCATGGTCACTGTATACCAACATGCCTCATGCGGTCCTGGGAGATGGAGGAGCTGTCCTCCTGCAGATAGGAAACCAAGGTGGCAGTTGGTGACTGCGTGAGGTGACAGTCCCCTGGGGCTGTCTTAACTCACTGAGAGCGAGTCGGAGCGCTCATTTGTCACATCTGCTGCTCACAGCCTAGAAGGGCCATCCGAGCCTGTCCCTCCCCATCTGTACAGAGCAATGGGCCAAGGGCAGGAGGGGCCGTGTCCAGACACAGACCCTCCTGCTCTTCTGCGGCACCGCAACAGCAGCGGAAGCTCACACGCGTGAGTTATCCCTGGCTGTGAGTCAGGCGATGCCCGCAGCAGGGCTTGGAAAGGGCTCTGAAGGCCTGGGGAAGGCTCTTGGTTTAGCTGTCGCTCTGCTGGTAACCAGGACAGGACTCTAGGCAAGTGGGTATCCCTGGGTCCCTGATAGGGCCCAAAGATTGGGCAGATGAAGTGGGAAAGTGTGTATGATGCCCTATCAGGAAGTCAACATGGTGGAGACCCTTAATAGCCAGCTTGCTTATGAATTTCGGGGCAGGAAATAGGCTGCTGAAGGAGCATTAAAGTTTGCTGTGGACGGCATCCTGCGGCACAGCAGGAGCTGTTCGCTCTGCTCCCTGTGTGTCCTGGAGGTGAAGAGTGGGATGCTCGGGGCCCTAATTCCTCTCAGTCTTGGGCCCCATTCCCCTCCCTACCCCAGAGTATTAGGTCAGTGGCTAGAAAGTGCTATTTCTTATTTTCAGTCACAGGCCCCACTCTGCTCTCTCTCAGTGGGCCATTTTTCCTGTAACAGCAGCTTTGCAGAAGACCTTTACTCCTTGTCTCCTCCATCCACCACATTGTGAGGGAGTTGGCTAATTTCTCAGGATGAGCTTTTGGAGCCACATCTTATACCAGCATCGTGCTTGCCTTTTCCCTCTCTCTATCCCTCTCTCCCTCTATCCCTCTCTCCCTCTTCCTTTCTTTCTTGTGCTAGGAATGGAACCTAGGACCTTGCATATGCTAAGCCAGTGCTCTACCACTGAGCCACGTGCCCAGCCCGCACTGGGGCTCCTTTCCATGTGGCTGTCATTGATCCAGTAGAAGTTCACCTGGAGGAGGGGGCGGAGTCCCAGATCTCCTGGAGCCAGCCTCAGTTTCTTGTTCTGTACCTGTAAGTGTGTGAGTGAAGGTGTTCCTGCTTGCTTTTAACCTTCCTCCTCGGTGGCTCTTTGTCCTGATGCGGATGCCCCCTCCTTTCTGAACCGTTTCTGCTTGTTTCTCACTGTCCACAGACGGCGTGGGCGTGAGATCGTGAAAATAGAGTTTTTAATGCAGCGGTTCAAGAAGATCAGGTGTTTCCTGACTGTCACCAAGGATGGGGTCCTGCAGTTCTGGTCTGAGTCCTTCTTGCTGATTAGCTCCTTTAGGGTGAGTGGGGCTAGCACTTGTGGAGCACAGGCGGGGAGGGAGCTGCAAAGCTGTTTCTTAGCACCCCAGAAGTGAAGGTAACTTGTGTCCAGCATGGGCTCGCTCTTGGGGTCCTGGTCAGAGCAGCATGGACTTGTGGTCACAGGACTTGGGCCCAGGTTCTGCTTCACCTTGGGAGCCTTGTGCTTCTCTTCCGCTAAGCAGGGCTTCACTTGGATGTCCGGTAGATCCCTCTAAGCAAGCTTCTGCAAACAGCATGTCCCTGGCTCCCCTGCCACAAGGCTTATTTCTCTTGAGTCCCCTTCTCAGTGAGTAGCATCATCATCCAGCAAAGTGCCTGAGCTAGAGATCAGCCTCTTTTCCTTTCCCTGTCACACTCAGACCATCCCCAGATCCTGAGGATTCAAACCTTTTGCCTGGGCCAGGCAGAAAATACCCCAGGTGTGAGTGGGCTTTGCAGCCCGACCACCATGGCTAGAATCCTGGCTGTACCACCTATCAGCTGTGTACCCTGGCCAAGGCACTGTGTAGCTCCTTACACCCCAGATCTGTTGGATGGGGCTTTTGGTCTCACGTGGCAGGAGTGGGCTAGCAGGTGCCACGCTCCTGGCGTGCTCTCTTCCCGGGCCCCAGCCTCCTCTGCTCATCCTCCTTCAGCTCAGCCTGACCCAGCGGCCCCACAACCAGCAGATGTGGGTCATCGACCTGGTGTGCCTGCACAACATGAACCTCATTGTGGTTTCATCTACAGAACTGAAGATAGGTGAGTCCCTGGAGCCTCCCCCGGCCTGCTACCCCGGGAACCACGCATTCACATTTGGGAGCGATCTGTTGGCTGAGCAATCATGAGCAAGGATAAGATGCCTCTGGGAGTAGTGCCAGGCGGAGAGGCCTTAGGAGTCAGAGGTGCTTAGTGAGGGGCTGTGTGTGGCAGGTGCCGCAAGAAGGACTGGGGTGGTCACTGTTATTGACTGCCCAGCCCCACTTGGAGACAGGCGATGCTCAGTGAATGCTGAGTGAATACGTGGAGAGTGGACAGATCCAAATATATGAGCCAGAGGCTTAGCAAGACTGTCCAGCTCTGACTCTCCCTTCTCCCTCTTGCTGCTCCCTTCATTTCTCACTGGAACAGCATTGAGGCCTCCTCTTGCCTGCCGTATTGTTTCTCAAGGCTCCTGTAGCAGCTAGGAGAAGCTCTTTTTCTCTTTTTTTCTGTTCCCCCCACCCCCCCAAGGATTGAATCCAGGGAGGGCCGAGGTACAATCCCAGTTCTTTTTATTTTTTATTTTGAGGGTCTCACTCAGTTGCCCAGCTGCAATCTTCCTGCTTCAGCCTCCCAAGTAGCTGGTATTACAGGCATGAGCTACTACTAACAGGATGAGCTTTTAAAATGCCTGTTTGCAGAGAGCTTTCAACTTACCCCATCGCTCTTAGGATGGAGGTGGGGTCTTTAACATGGTTCATGGGGCCCTATTGTCCCCTGGTTTTTTTTCCTATCTGTTGTGCCCTCCTCTCACATCCTCCAGTGGGCACCATGGCCTCTGTGTGCTCTGCGGTCCCTCCTGCACCTCTCTCTACCCCACAGCTCCTACTTTTCCTTTGGGTTTTATCTCAGATGTCACTTCCTCCAGGAGCCCTCCGTGACTACCTGTCCAAGTCAAGTTCCTCCATTCAAAGAATCTTCCTGATACCATCTCTCTTCCCTTCAAGGTCCCTTCTTACTGTTATTCTGTTTTGCGTCTGTTTCTTCCTTCAGGCCAGAAGCTTGGTGAGTCAGGGACTGCATCTGTTCCACTCTGCTCTGTCTCACTGCCTGGCGCCTCCTGGACGCTTGGTGCTTTTGAGGGGGTGATGGATGAGTGAGGGAGGGAAGGGTCCAACAGCACATTTAAAAAGTCAGGGAGAGGAGATTTATATGTGAAACCACAGCTCATAGGGCAGGGCTAAGTGGGAGGATAGAGAGCAGTGTTCTGGAACAAGACCCTGGTTTTGCCACTTTGTAGGTGTGTGACTTTGGCAATTAATTACTTTACCTCCCAGTGCCTCGATTTACCCAGAAGTAAAAGGGGGCCAATAGTACACGTGTCCAGGGTGAGTGTGGCTTAGTGGTTAGGTGTGTGAAGCTCCTGGTGTGGCGGTTGGCGTATAGTAGGTGGCTGGCTGCATTGTCAATAGTGAACTCATTATGAAGACGAGTTGTGTGATACGGAGAAAGCAGTCAGTCATCAGCAAGGGCTTGAGCAGTCAGGGGTCACAGCGCTGCAGGAGCGGGCTCCATGTCCTCCTGAGAGGACCCTGTCATCACAGCCCTCCTAGCTGAGTAGCTGGGATCTCCACTTGGAGTACTTGGGCCAGACCAGAGGTGGACATGGCACCAGTGTGAGCTGTGGCCTCCTCTTCTTGCTTGCCACAGTCTTAGCACTCAGCAGACGTCTACAGAGCCCTGGTGTTGTGCTAGGCACTGAGGTGACCACCGGGCATCGTACAGATGCTCCTTGCCCACACTGAGCCCACATTCCAGAGGAAAGGCAGCACCTGGGGCCCAAACAAAACAAAAATTAGTTAGAGGTTGACATAAATACATGGGAGAGAGTGACAGCAGGGTCCAGGTTAGGTGGGGAAGCTTTTCTGAGGAGGGGACATTGAGCTGGTCCTGAAGTCCAGGGTGTTCTAGGTGGAGGGAATGGTGAGTAAGGAGGCCCAGTGTGAGATGAGTTTGGTGTGTGGGGCTAAAAGGCCAGCACGGCTGGAGCCTGGTGGACTGGGGTGGAGGCGGAAGCAGTGGCGGCCCCATACAGTGGGAGAGATGGGATTGCGGAGGTCTGCAGGTCCTCTCACACAAGCCCTTGCAGGCTGCAGTCGGGCGCTGGGGATCTTATTCTAACCACATGGAAGCTGTGGGAGAGTTTGCAGCAGGTTCTGGCTCAGTGGGTTTATGGGTTCAGTTGCAGGGTAAGGGCTGAAGGGCCAGGAGAGATGCTCTGAGGCTGCTTACCACCTCCAGACCCCACCCTGGCCCATGCGTGAGTTTGGGCTCCAGGAGTGCCCTCTCTTCTGTCTTCTCCAGAGTTCTTTGATATCAGGAACTATAAATGTGTCCGGGCCTTCACCTTCACTGAACTGGATAGCTGTGTCCTGGTCATGGACTACTGGTGAGTCCCAAAGGGGTTGGACGAAGGGTCTTGGCAGCTGCCACATCACTTGGGCAGATAAGGCTGGGCCTCAGAGGGGCCTTTGGGAATTGGCTCGGGAATATCTATGGCCCACTGGTTCTGCACCCTGTGTTCTGTTCCCCTCAAGCTGCTGCTCCCTTGGGGCCACCTTTAGGATCACTCTGACCTTGGAGTGACAGTTGCTTCCTCTCCTTCCCCCATGCAATCATCCATCCAGCCCTGGTTCTGATGCGGCTGAGCGCTCTGGGAACATCATAGCCTTAGGGAGGGATGACTTGTAAAAGAGCAGTTGGAGGAGCAGGAGTTAATTAATTTTGATCAAAACAAAGTATTGAATTCCGTCTCAAGGGTGGCCTGGATCTGGGCCACTGGACTTGTGATTTTCAGCATGGCAGAGGTGTAGGGTGAGGTCCAGGCCTGTGGGAAGTGTCCTTCTTCCCAAGGTGGAGGGAGCTG
Source organism: Erethizon dorsatum (assembly GCA_028451465.1). Classification (NCBI taxonomy): domain Eukaryota; kingdom Metazoa; phylum Chordata; class Mammalia; order Rodentia; family Erethizontidae; genus Erethizon; species Erethizon dorsatum. The sequence goes on from CM051840.1 coordinate 3,314,220, forward strand.
TTGGAGGGGACCAGGACAGGTGAGACTCCACAGCCTTCTCTGTCTCCATCTTTCCTCAGGTCTGATTATCACAAAGGTGTGTTCTGCCTCGGGGACACCAAGGGCAATGTCATCATCTTCACCTCCGACAATATGGCCAATGGGCTGTTCAACCCACGTATCCTTCCTAGGACCTCCAAATGGGGTAACTAAGAGGGCTGGGAATGGGGCCGGGCCTGGAGTGAAGGTAGGACCAGGCGTTGAGCTCCTGTGGCCCCAGAGGCCCTCTCCCCTCTTGCTGCTCTGGACCTCAGAGCTCAGAGGGTGTGCAGGCTGCTGGGCTTAGTGGCCCAGAGGAGCTAAGAAGAGGGGCAGTTTCCTGCAGGCAGGACCTTGTGCAGGTTGAGGGCGTTGCTGCAGGACTGTCCTCATCCTAAGAAGAGTGAAGCATGTGGCTGTGACCCAGGGAAGTCCCTCCTGCCTCCTGAGGCTGGGCATCCCAGGAACTTCCTCAGGTGGCTGAGATAGCTTCTGTTCTCCTTGGATGTGTACTGCTTTTGGGTGGGTGGAGTGGGTTCTGGAGGACCAGGAGGACTGCCTGACTTGGCAGGAACATGAATAAATTTGGGTGCGTGCCTTCTGTAATCTCTACCCACTGCCATGAGGGATGCTATTGTTACAGCCCCTTGAATCCACTTGTACACAGCTTGGAGCTTGTAAGTGATGGCTGAGATCTGAAACCAGGTCATGTCACTTTAAACCACTTGCTGGGCTATGTCCCAGATTGACTAAGGAAGCTGTTTGGAGCTACTCTGTCTAAGGACACTAGGTTCTTAAGGGCCATGGAGCTTGGAGCCATCTGAGGGACTTACCTGAACTGGTCCAGGGTGGGTCTATGGATGCACAACGTGGGGCCTCCAGACTATACCGTATTCATCTACAAGAGCCCAGGCCACTAGGGGTCTTGCCACAGGGAAACTGACCTCCCCAGTCCAGGACACCAGAGTTGCCCCTTGGACTCTAGCTGAGGAGGACACCCTCCAAGGGTTCCGATGGCTGGGTGGTGCCCCTTGCCAAGCCTCCTAGGCTGTGCCCCCTCTAGAGTCAGAAGTAGGTCCTGCCCTGCATGCGGCAGTGGGGCAGCTCCATGCTTTGTCCTTGCCTCATAAGCCTCTGAGCCTGCCCTGCCCGGATCACTTTGTGCCACCTAGGAACTGGCACATTTGGTCACAGTAGCCTCTGAGCTGAATGCTAGATGGGAAACCAAGGGAGGCAAATGAGGCTGGAGTGTCGGGCAGGAGTCCTTCCAGGCCACCTGCTAACTGAAGGATGAGACACATGGACACGGAGGGAGGTGGTACCCTGCTGAGCGGAGGTGCAGCTGTGGGAGAGGGTTGACAGACCCAAGTAAGCGCCCAGCTGCGTGTGACCTGAAGCCAGCTGCTTAATCTCTCTGTGCCTCAGTCCGCTTATTCCAATAGGGACGACTGTGTTTAATTGATGGCTTTGCTGTAAGATGCATAGAATGAGAGCATAGTGTTAGGCATATAGTAAGTGTCCAGTGGCAGTGTCACCCTGTCCTCCTCAGGACCTCACAGGCTATGGGAGAGACAGGCAACAATGATGTCATCGTGCCACAGCTCTCTCCTGTGCCAGGGCACGGGTGGCCCCACTGCAGCTGCCTTGAGCAACATCCTTCCCACTTGGGACTTCTTTTGCAAGCTCCCTCCTGACCTTGGAGATGGGGCTGGTGACGGCTGAAGTGAACTGCTTGGTATAAGCCCCCAACCCTCCCTCCTTTCTTTCCGCCACATTCCCTGGGAGTTGTTGTCAGATCTGAGGCCAAACTGTCTGCATTTCCAACCTCCCTCCCTAAACTGCTCCTAAGGGTGGGCTCGTGCTTGTCCCCTGGCACCACTGGCTCCGCCCATCTGTGTCCAGCTTGCCTTCCCTGGACGCTTATCAGCTGCTGCCCTTGGGTGGTTTCAGCAGTCTGGAGACTCAGTCCAGCCCGTGAGGGCAGGGCTGTGCTGTGTGCAGTGCCTGGCACATTGGAGTTGCTTGTTTCATGGTGCATGCATGTAGCCTCTACTTCATGTAACTGCTTTCTGGAAAGGAACATACTTTTCAGGGTGACTACAGTGTACAGTCACAGTTCATTCTCCACTCCAGCAAAGTTGGAGCTTGGTAGTAGAGTCGGCTTACTTCCATTGTAGCACCTGTGAGAGTGCGGGTCCTGCAATCTCATTACCAGCGGGGGATGCTGGTGGCCGTGTGACCTGCCTAGGAGGACATTAACTGGAGCAGAGACACCTGCTGAGCTCACCAGGTCCCAGCAAGGCTCTGATGAGTGTTTGACCAAAGCTTTTTGAGACAAGAAGGAGTTGCATTCCCACTCCACCTGCCACCTGAGATTTGCTTGTCTGGCAGAGGGGGAAAGCTCATGATGTGGACCACAGTTTTTTTCTTCTATCAGATAACTGGGTCAGCGTTTCCATACAGAAACTCTTAAATGAGAAGTCCGTTTTGTACAGAAGTTACTGGCTGCCGGTAAGTTACTTCTTTCCTTTGCCTGTTACCAGGCTAGTTATTGTATCCTTATGCATGCACGCTTCCCAAATAAATGCAAAAAGTGGATTTATGCCCTAGATTCAGTCTTTGCTGTTGGAGCTTGGGCTGTAAAAACAGCATGGAGGCAGCTGTTGGGTCCCATGGGCCCACCTAGAGAACACATGTATATCCCGAGTGTGGCCACATCTCTCACTGCCTTCATATCTACACCCTGGTATGGAAGACCTCATCTTGTGGAACACTGCAGGGCTGCTGGCTGGTTTCCCCACTTCCTTTCTCCACCCATGCTTTCTCCATTCAGCAGCTTGAGGAATTATGAGTTAGAAATACAACTGTGTCACTCCAGTAGCTTCTCATCATGTTTGAAACAAAATCTCAAGACTTTACCCTGACCATCAGGGCTCAAGGTGATCTGGCCCCTGGCTCGCCCCAAGTCTTGTTTTCTACATGTCTTATTCACTCTGCTGCAAGGGACATAGTCTCCCTTGCTTCTCCTGACAACCCAAGCCCTTTCCTACTGCAGGGCCTCGGCACGTGCTGTTCCTTTAGGCTGCAGTGCTCTTCCCATAGGTTCTGGCCCCTCTTCTTTCAGGTCCTAACCAACTGGCTAGAATAACCTGCTGCCTGCCTCTGCCTTTATCCTGTCATCCTGCAGTGTTTACCACTTCCTACTTTGTATTGCCCATGTATCTATCCATTATTTTTGTCCTGTTATTCTCATGAGATTGACAGCTCCCTGAGGATGGGGACTGTGTGTGTTGCGCTCTCTGTTCTGTCTCCAGTGCCTGAAACAGTCTCTAGGATTTGTGATTCCCAGGAGATTTGTTGAACAAATGAAGACATGAGATGCTCAGGGCAAGTGTCTTAGTTACTTTTCTCTTGTTGCTGAGACAAAATACCCGATACCCAAAGTTAAAGAGGGAAAGGTTTATTTAGCTCACCAATTGTGGAGGTTTCAGTCCATAATCAGCTGGCTCCAAAGCGGGATGGCATGGCAGAGGGGCAACAGTTCCTGGCGGTGGAAGATAGCAAAAGCAATAAGAGCAAAAGAGGGGGCGAGCAAGCCTCTTTTCCTCCATTATATTGTAAGCAGGCTACCTGTGCTAGGGTGGGTCCTCTACACCCTAGGATGTAGAACTGCTGAGTCAGTTAAGCATCTAAACTTTTCAAGTTGACACAATGAATCAACCATTACAACATCCTAGGGCATAAACAGTTGCCCTAGGACATGTCCTCTATACCCTATGATGTAGAACTGCTGAATCTCTTAGTTAAACTTCTAAACTTCTCAAGTTGACACAATGTATCAACCATTACAGCAAGTCTGAGTTGGGTGATCTAAAGCTCCTAGGTGCTTCCTTCAGAGCAGGTGGGATCCTCTCAGGAAGAGGCACCTACCACCTCCCATTCCTTTCCTCCTCTCTGGGAATCTCATCTTAGGCCTGGTTTTCCATCTGAGTTGCTTAGTGTCCCATGTCTCCTTCAGTGTCTTGGGATTCATGCCATCATTGTGACAGGCATTCAGCGAGATAGTGACCTGAAACACAGCCTGGTGCTTTGCACGTGGGAGGCCCTGAACCATGTTTAATGATTAGATCTAATTGACCTCCATCCTTCACTCTCCTCCATTCCCATCCCAGAGAGGATGGACTTGGGAGGTTGAGGCTGGTCCAGGTCATGAGCAGAGCTGGGGACCCAGAGTCAGCTACCGGATCTCCTCTGTGTGTGTGTATGTGTGTGTGTGTGTGTGTGTGTGTGTGACCCTTCTGTTGCTAGAGTTGCAGCAAGATGCACATTCTTACTCTTGCCATTCTCCTACAAGCACACCACATGAACAGATGCAGAGGGTGGCAGTGGCCCATAGCACATGTCCCTTGTGGCTCTCTGGGAGGATGGATGGGGGCCTGGTCAGCCTTGAATCCATCTTTCCCCCCTTGGGAGAATGGTACTAACATGGACCTAACCTCACTTGTCCTCTAACTTTTTTTTTTTTTTTTTTGTGGGTACCGGGGGGTCGACCTCAGGACCTCGTGCGCCAGCAGGCGCCCGTGCCGCTGAGCGATATCACCGGCCCCTTTTTTGTATGTGGGTTCCGGGAGTCGAACTCGGGCCCTCGCGCTTGCAAGGCAGGCGCTTAAACCGCTGAGCCATCTCACCGGCCCTGTCCTCTAACTTTTAAAACCCAAAGGATTCTAGGCTCATATACTTACAAGCATTTTCTGAAACAAGGGATGGCCACACCCCCTGATCCCTAGACCTGGGCTGGGACTGTGGGCCACATCACCCTTTCCAAGCTGTGGTCACAAGAGTCCTAAGTCCCCTCTTGCCCCTACCCTTGGCCATGGAATCCTGGCGCCGGCCTGGAACATGATCGTCCTTGGGAGGATCTCCCACTACCACCCCTCTCTTCCCTAGGCGCTCCATCCCAGCTGGTATCAGCAGGTCAAGTTTGTCCCTCAGATGAACATGGTGGTCTCCTGTTCAGCTATCGAGAAGTCCTCTATGGTGCTGACAGTGTTGCCAGCCAAAGACACGGAGAAACCCAAGTAAGGAGCACCTCTGCTCCAGTGGCAGCAGTGGGGTGGGGAAGATGGGTGGTGAGTACACCTTGGGTTTCACTTTAGCGACATGTGGGTGAGTAAGGACCCACCTCCACGGTAGTGGCGTCTGTGGAGGGCAGGGCAGTGTTCCGAGGGTCACAGTGGGCCCAGGGAAGCAGTGTGTGTCCCTGGCTGATGGATAGAGTAGCTTGAGCATGGACTGTGGACTCTGATTTTTGTCATCACCCTAACATTGCCATATGGCAGGAGTATGATAGGCCTCTTTGACCACCAGTTTACATTCATACTCTGCATAGAAGCTGGCACAGAGGAAGCAGGTAGTCGAGTGACATGTCAGAATGAGCGCATGTGCACGAGTGGCTTTAACTCTGTGAGCCTCAGCTCCCGTCTGTAAAAGGAGTTGGGGTGGCAGCACTTCCTCCCTTACTGCAGGGATTCCCTGAGTGGATAACACTCCACGGTGGTGTGTGTTCAACGGCTGTGTTCTGTGGAGATGGTTCTCATCTGTCTTGTTCACTCTCAAGTCCTCTATTGCAGAGTGAACTCTTCCCTTTCCTTTCCATTCTCCTTTCCTTTCCTTTCTTCTTTTTTTTGTTTTGTTTGAGACAGGGTCTTGCTCTGTAATTCAGGCTGGCCTTCAACTCACTATGTAGCCCAGGCTGGCCTTGATCTCACAGTGATCCTCCTGCCTCAGCCTCCTGAGTACTGTGATTACAGGCATGTGCCACCAGGCCTGGCTTCCTTTTCTTTTTTTAAAATTAATTAATAATTCGCTGTGCTGGGGATGGAACCCAGGGCCTTGCATATATTAAACAAGTGCTCAGTGGTAGAGCACTTTTTGTACCCCAGACCCATCTTTTTGCTTCTTTTAAAAAATCAGTTATTAGAGCTGGGTGTGGTGGTACATGCCTGTAATCCCATAACTCAGGAGGCTGAAGCAGGAGGATCTTGAATTTGAGGCCAGCCTTGGCTACATCGCAAGTTTGAGGCCAGTCTAAGATACACAGTGAGACCATATCTCAAAAAAATCACACAGTATGTGTTAAATGCATGTCCACGTAGAAATTAAAACATCATAATCTCATCATGTAAGCAAAAGCCTCCCCTCTGTTATTTTCTCTAGAGGTGCCTGTCAGCCACATTCCTCTGCCTCGGCATCCTACCCTGTGCCAGACCTCTGCTCTGAGCCTTGGGGCCTGGGGCACTTCACTTCTGAGCAGCTAGAACCATAAGCTGTGCCCCAAGTGAGTCTTTTTGGAGGGCAACAGGAAATTGGAAGCTTGTGTTGGGGAGCATTTGATGGAGTCCAACTCTATTTTACAGATGGGAACCTGAACCTTAGGGAGGGGAAGTAACTATCTTCAAGGCTTTGATCAGGGCTTTATCTCAGGCCTTGTGGTCGGTCTTGTTAGTACCTTTTGGTCCAGAAGCGCTCTGCTCATTCCCAGCCCTGTCCTGGTCCTGGGAACATCCCCAGGTGGAAGAGGGGCTTGGGAACATCTGACGTGGCAGGGAGTCCAGTCCCAGCTCCACTGCTTTGAACGGCGAAGTGCAGCAGGACTTTGCTTGGAGCTGGTTTGCTGAGGTTGTCTCTCTACATTGTCTGTGATGTGTATTACACTCAGCTTCTTGTTTTATTCGATCCTCATTGCCGGAGAATGTCAGGGTCCTCTTACCATGGCATGAGGGTCTCAGTGGGCTGTCCCTGCCCCTTCCTGATCTCACCTCTTTCTACTCCAGCTACACTGGTCCTTTGAGATTCAGTCAGTCTTTGCCTGACTCCTTTGCATTACTCCTTTCTGCCTGGAGTTCTTATTTCTTTCTTTCCTTTTTTTTTAGTGAATTTTTGTTTGTTTATTTATTTGTTTATATGTATGTGAAGGCCAATCCTTTTTTATTAGTGCATATCAGTTATATAGATTAGTGGGTTTCATTTTGGCACATTTGTACATGCACATAGCATACTTTTATCATTCCCCCCATCTCTCGCCCCACCTACCCACCAGTTTCATTCACCTTGTTGGTTTCAGTGCATATAATGTATTCATCCTCCTGTTACCCGCCCTGACCCTTAATCTCACCCTTTCTCCCTTCCTCTCATCTAGTGATAGTCTCCTTTCTATTGTCATCTTTTTTGGAGTCCACATACTGGAGAGTGGTTTCATTTTTTAATTTAATTTAATTTAATTTTTTAATTAATTAAATTTATTGGTACATTTTAGAATAACATAATGACCATATTTGTTATAGGGAATTTGTACCTGTACATGATATAACTTGATTATTTTTTTTCCCCATTCCCCTACCTTCCCTTCCACTCTTCTTCCCCTCCTTATTTACAAAAGCTTTGTTCTCATGTTTTCCTTCTTTTCTCATCATTTTTTTCTTTTCTTTTCTTTCCTTTCCTGCTTCCCCCTCCCTAGTTCCCCTTGCCATTTGAAGATTTTCTTCCTGTTTTACAATATCTATTATACATTTTGGTCCTTATTTACACTTGCCGTTTCTCACACCAGAGAAACAATGTGGTATTTACACAAGTGTGTCTGATTTATTTCACTTATGAGTATGGTCTCAAAGTGCATCCATTTACTTAGAAATGCCTTGAGTTTATCCTTCTTTAAGACAGAGTAGTATCCCATTGTATTAAAAAACCACATCTCCTTTATCCATTCACCAGTTGATGGGGATATGGGTTGTTTCCAAGATTTGGCTATTACAAACTGTGCCGCTATAAACATGGATGTGCATGTATCACTGTGTTGTAATGCTTTTAATTTTTTTTGGAAGATACCCAGAATGGGAATAGCTGGGTTGAATGGAACCTCTAGTCCTAGTTTTTTGAGGAATCTCCACACTGATTTCCATAGTGGTTGTACCAGTCTACATTCTCACCAACAGTGGAGAGGGTTTCCTTTTCCCTGCAGCCCTTCCAGCATTTGTTATTGGTTAATTTCTTGATGACAGCCATTCTTTCTGGAATGAGATGGAATCTCAGTGTTGTTTTAATTTGCATTTCTTGAATGACCAGTGATGTTGAACATTTTTTCACATATTTATTTGCCATTTGTATTTCTTCATCTTAGAAGTATGTATTCATCTCAGATGCCCATTTTTGGATTGGGTCTTTAAATTTGGGGCATCTGATTTTTTTGAGTTCTTTACATATTCTAAATAGTAGTCCTTTGTGTGAGGAACAGCTGGCAAATATTTTTTCCCACACTGTGGGTTGTCTCTTCACTCTGTTGGTGGTTTCTCTTGCTGTGCAAAAGCTTTTTAATAAGATGAGATTCCAGTTGTTGATTCTTTGTGATACTTCCTGTATGACTGGGTTTTTATTTATAAAGTCTTTGTCTACACCAGTCTCTTCAAGAGTTCTACCTATTCTATCTTCCAGCAGATTTAGTGTTTTTGTTTTAATATTTAGATCTTCGATCCATTTCAATTTTAGTTTAATGCATGGTGAAAGATATGGGTCTAGTTTTAATCTTCAGCATGTGGAAAGCCAGTTTTTTTCAGCGCCATTTATTAAAGAGGCTATTTTTCTTCCAGTGAATGTATTTGGCACCTTTGTCAAAGATAAGGTGGTTATGGCCAGGTGTGGTAGTGCATGCCTATAATCCCAGCACTCGGGAGGCTGAGGCAGAGGATTGGTGTGAGTTCGAGGCCAGCCTGGGCTACAAAGTGAGTTCAAGGCCAGCCTGAACTGCATAGTGAAACCTTGTCTCAAAAAGACAAAAAAAAAAAAAAAAAAATGGTAAGGTGGCTAAGTATGTCTGGAGTTGTTTCTGCATCTTCTAATCTGTTCCATTGATCCCAGGTTGGTTGTTTTGCCAATACCATGCTGTTTTTACACAGTAGCTTTGTAGTATAATTTCAAGTCACAGATTGTGATGCCCCCTGCCTTGCCTTTGTTGCCTAGAATTGCCTTTGCTATTTGAGGTCTCTTCTGGTTCCAAATGAATTTTAGGATTGTTTTCTCTAATTCTGTGAGATATACTGTTGGAATTTTTTTTTTTTTTTTTTGGGTACTGGGAGTCGACCTCAGGAGCTTGCGCTTGCCAGCAGGCGCTTGTGCCACCAAGTGATATCACCGGCCCTTCTTTTCCTTTATGTGGGTACTGGGAGTCAAACTCAGGACCTTGCGCTTGCCAGGCAGGTGCTTATGCCACTGAGCTATCTCACTGGCCCTGCTGTTGGAATTTTGACTGGGATTGCATTAAATCTGTATGGCAATTTTGGAAGTATGGCCATTATCACTGTATTGGTTCTTTCTACCTGAGAGCAAGGGATATTTTTCCATTTTCCGATATCCTCTTCAATCTCCTTTTTCAGAGTACTGTAGTTTTAAATGTAGAGGTCTTTTACTTTCTTCGTTAGATTGATTCCTAAGTAGTTCATTTTTTTGGATGCTATTGTGAAAGGTGTTATTTCCCTAATTTCTCTCTCAGTGAGTTTGTTATTCATGTACAGGAAGCCTATTAAGTTTTGGTGTTGACTTTGTATCCAGCTATGCTACTGAATTTGTTTATTAAATCCAGAAGTCTTTTGGTGGAGTTTTTGGGGTCTTCCATGTAGAGTATCATGTCATCCACAAAAAAATGATAACTTAATTTCTTCCTTTCCTATCTTTATTCCTTTTATTTCTTTTTCTTGTCTAATTGCTCTGACTAATGTTTTCAGAACTATACTGAATAAGAGTGGTGACAGTAGACATCCTTGTCTTGTTCCTGATTTTAGAGGGAAAGCTTTCAGTTATTGTCCATTTAGTATTATGTTGGTTTTTGGTTTGTCATAGATGGCTTTTATCAGATTGAGATAAAGACCTTCTATTCCAATTTTCTCTAGGGTTTTTATCATGAATGGGTGTTGGACTTTGTCAAATGCTTTTTCTGCATCTATTGAGATGATCAGATGGTTTTTGTTCTTGGCTCTGTTGATATGGTGTATTACATTTATTGATTTGTGTATGTTGGACCATCCCTGCATCCCTGGGATGAAGCCCACTTGGTCGTGGTATATAATCTTCTTGATGGTTTGCTGCCTTCAGTTTGCCAGTATCTTATTGAGGATTTTTGCACCTATGTTCATTAGGGAGATTGGCCTGTAGTTCTCTTTCTTTGTTGGGTATCGGGGTAATGCTTGCTTCCAGGAATGACTTTGGGAGTATTACTTCCCTTTCAAATTTCATTAAAGAGTTTGAGAAGTAGTGGTATTAGGTCTTCTGTAAATTTCTTGTAGAATTCAGCAGTAAATTGTTAGGGCCTAGGCTTTTCTTTGCTAGTAGGTTTTTAATTACTTTTCTTTGCTGGTAGGTTTTTATTGACTGATATTCATTTACTTAGAATTTTTATATCTTCTTGATTCAGGTTTGTTAATTCATATGTATCTAGGAATCTGTCTATTTATTCTGCATTTTCCATCTTATTAGAATATAGGTTCTTGAAGTAGGTATAGATGATCTGGATTTTTGCAAGATCTGTTGTGATTTCACCCTTTTCATTCCTAATTGTATGGATTTGAGTCTTTTCTTTCCTTTTTTTGATAAACTTGGCTAAGGGTTTGTTAATTTTATTTAATCTTTCAAAGAACCAACTCTTTGATTCATTGATTCTTTGTATTGTTTTCTTAGTCTCCTTTGCATTAATTTCTGCTCTGGTCTCTATTATTTCCTCCCTTGTACAAGCTTTGGGCTTGGCCTGCTCTTCTTTTTCTAGAAGCTTGAGGTACAACATTAAGTTGTTTATTTGAGCTCACTCTGTTTTCCTGATATGGGTATTCACTGCTATAAATTTCCCTTGTAGGACTGTTTTCATTGTGTCCCATAAGTTCCAGTATGTTGTATTTGCATTATTGTTTAATTGTAGAAACTGTCTAATTTACTCTTTAATATCATCTGTGGCCCATTGGTTGTTCAGGAGGGGTTTATTTAATTTCCATGTGTTTATGAAGTTTTTGTGGGTTTTTTTGCCATTGATTTCCCATTTCATTGCACTATAGCCTGATAATATGCATGGGATAATTTCAACTCCTTTGCATTTACTTAAGCAGGTTCTGTGAGCTAGTGAGCTAGTATGTGTTCTATTTTGGAGACCATCCTGTGTACAGCTGAGTAGAATGTGTATTCTGATGTTGTGGGGTGGAACACTCTGTAGACATCTACTAAGTCCATTCATTCAAAAGTTTGGTTCAGTTCTAATATTTCAATGTTGATTTTTTATCTAGTTGATCTATTTGTGACAGTGGGGTATTGAGGTCCCCTATTACAAATGTATTAGTGTTTATTTGATTTTTCATGTCTGTTAATATTTGTTTTATATAGTTGGGTGCACTGGTATTTGACGCATGTGTATTGATGATTGTTATCTCTTCCTCTTGGATTGTTCCCTTTACAAGGATATAGTGACCTTCTTTGTCTCTCTTCATCAGTCTTGGCTTTAAATCCACTTTGTCTGCAAATAGAATAGCTACCCCTGCTTTTTTCTGGGTTCTTGTCACATGGAGTATTATTTTTTTTTGACTTTCAGTCTATGAATTTCTTTTTTAATTAAATGTGTTTCTTTTATGCAGCATATTGTTGGATCTTGCTTCTTGATCCATTCTGCCAGTCTATTTCTTTTGATTGGTGAATTGAGACCATTAACGTTGATGGTTATAACTGATATATATTGACTTGTCCTTGTAATGTTATTTTCCTATTGTTTGGTCCCCTTTTTCCCCTCTCTGTTTATTTGTTTGCCTTGCCTGGTGGATTCATTCTGTTGGGGTTCACAGTGTTGTAATACTGGTTATATCTCATTCTAGAATGTCCTTCAGAACATTTTAGAGTGCTGGTTTGGTGTTCATAAATTTCCTCAGGTGTTTTTTGTCATGGAAATATCTTTTTTTTTTTTTTAGGCAGAATCAACCCATGCTTTTATTTTCATTGCATATAAAAATTTCATATGAAGGTATCGATTGATGTACAGTACTATCTCCATGGGCTGTAAGATAGGCTAAGAAACCACTAAAAGAATCATCATTTGTAATGCTCACACACAATTTACCACTCTGAAACATATCCAAAGAAAATTTAAAAACAACTAAAATTAGTAAGGATGTATTTTGTAGTTATAATGTCCCCTTTGTACTATTTAAAACAAAAGTAATCAAATTCCTTTGGGCCAGGGCTGCTAAAATCTACAGTTTGTGTTGAAAAATAAAGTAGGAGGCTCATTTTTCCTAGAAAAAGAATCACTCCTTTTACCAGTAAGTCACATGTTCAAGGGCTGGGCAGCCAGCAGCAGCAGGTTGCCATACTATCTGCTAGGAATTATAACTTTCAGGAGCCACTGTGCAAAGTTAAAAATTCTAAATAGATAATAAATTTTGCAGACTTTAGAGAATAGTGAATCCTTTATGCTGTGAATTGGCATCACACACAACTTAGTATTTAAAAGAAATTTGGTTAATTTTAGTTGAAAATTCTAGGGTTTAAAGAATAGCTTTTTCTATATTGTATATTCCCTAACCTGACAGGAAGCTGATGATCAGATGATTAATCAAGATGTGACCTATGGCTCCAATTTCAGATCAAGTTTTTCATCAAGTTCATTTTCCTATGAAAGCCAAAAAAAGACTTTCTATACTTGCTGGACAAGAATGTATTTCCCTCGTGTCTGAAATTAAAAACCATCTAATGTTAACTGAAGTAGCTCCTGATCAACAGCTGGCTTATCTCCACACATGCAGTGTCGCTCCATGTCATGGAAATATCTTATTTCTCCATCAATTTTGAAAGATAGTTTTGTGAGGTACATCAATCTGGGCTGGAGGTTGTTTTCTTTTAGGCCTTGAAATACTTCAATCTCTGCTTGACTTGAAGGTTCGTGTTGAGAAGCCTGCTGTGATTCTGATGGGCTTTCCTTTATAGGAGATTTGTTTCTTTTCTCTAACAGCTTTTAATGTTCTATTCTTGTGTTGAATTTCTGGAATCTTGACTATTATATGCCTTGCTCTAGATTTTTTTTTTTTTTTTGATCATGGCTAGTTGGAGTTCTATATGCCTCACTTATCAGATGTACGTCAAATTCTTTTTGACATACAAATTCTTTTTGTACATCAAATTCTTTTTCCCTGCTAGGGAAGTTTTCTGCCATGACATCTGTGAAAAGGTTTTTTACATCATTTGTGCTATCTCCTGCTTTTTCATTGACTCTGATCAATCTTATTGTTATTCTTCTTTGCATCATGTAGCAGCTGCTGGGTTGATTTCTCATGGTCCCTTGCTATTTTTTTTTTTTGTGTGTGTGTGGCTACCGGGGGTCGACCTCAGGACCTCGCGTGCCAGCAGGCGCCCGTGCCACTGAGCGATATCACCGGCCCTTTTTTTGTATGTGGGTTCTAGGAGTCGAATTCAGGACCTCGCGCTTGCCAGGTGTTTATGCTCCTGAGCAATCTCACCAGCCCTCCCTTGCTATTTTTAAGAAATCTTTCTTTTCATGATCACTATGCTGTCTTCCATATCTGAGATTCTGTCCTCACATTGGTTCATTCTGCATATAATTTCAGTGGAATTTTTAATCTCCTGGATATGTGTTTGTTTTATGGGTTCCATTTCTTTCCTATGTTGGGCATTCATGGTTTCCTTCATTGTCCTAAACGCCTCTAATTTTTTATCTATATCTACTCTAGATACACTAAGCATGTCTTTCATTAGGGTCACCATGTCTGTACTTATCTGAGAAATTATTTCTGATTTGATTTTTTCTAGAGCTTTTTTCATTTGCTTTGTTGTTACCACTTCAGAGTCCAGGTGGGTGTCTTTCAGATTGTTCCATCTCATTGCCCCCTGGGTTTGCCTTTGGTGATCTGGAAGTCTGGGGTTGCATCTTGTGTAAGTGTCTTCTCATTTTTTCTTTTTAGTTTAATTCCTGGGTTGATGCTTGTAAATTGCCTATGGTGAGTAGGTTTATTGTTAGTAGTTAGAACCTTTAGGAAATTACTACTTCTCAGAGGTGTTTTTGAAGTATAGCTGGCTTTTGGGTTTTGAGTCTGTTGCAAGATCCTACCTCTTCAATTTATTGGGATGAGAAGTTACTGTCTACTTGGCCCAGCCCCTGGTTCTTTGGCACTGGCCTATAGTATTTTCTATGAGACCCTTAGGCAGTCTCAGTCTTGCTATACCAGGAAGAACAACTGGTTAGAACAATTATGTCAATTTGGTTAAAGTGGTACAATCAGCAATAACAATAGCATCCAATATAACCTAGAAAATGACAAACTGAGGTACCTATTAATTTGCCACCTTTAACCATATGAATTAGATTTGTGGTTATATAATGAAATCTAAAACCAGAAAATTGTATGCAGTAAATATGCCCTCAATATGGCAATTTTAGCCTCAGGGGAGAAAACTTAAAAGGGGTTAGGGGGAGAAATAGAGAAATAGAAGAAAAGGAAGAGATTAGAAACAAGGCTGCAGGACAAAGGAGGATCATGAAAACTTTGGGAAACTGGTGATGAAAACAGGAGGGAAAGAGAGAAGGAAGAAATGAAAACAAGAACAGAACAACAACAACAACAACAACAAACTAGAAACCATGTTCACACTCATATAAAAACAAGAACAGAACAAACAGTAAAAAAAAAAAAGAAAAAACCAAACAGACAAACAAAAACAGAGAAAGAAAATTAAAAAAAGAAAATAAGAAAAAAAATGTCCATTTTAAGGTGTGTCTCTGCTGTCACTGGTAGACAACACGTGCAGACTGAGTCCAGATCCGCATCCATAAATCCCGGCAAGCCAGCAGCAGCTCCATGGCAGGGCAGAAGGTGATTCCAGTGAGCCTGAACCCATACTTCCCCTGAAGTTCAGGCTGGCCTCTGGCTGCAGTTCCCTCAAGTCCTGTGGGTTTGAACTTGGCTGGGAGCCACTAGATGGAGCCAGCAGTGGCTTGGAGTCCTGAGCTCGGTTGGCCGCTCTCCAAGATGGTTCCTGGCCAATCGCCCTCTTTTGCGGGATGTCTGAATGGGACAGCTTACCAGCCAGGGCAGTCTGCTGTGTCCATCGCTCTGCTCTACTGGTGCGCTTCTCCACTGAGGCCCTCTGGGGTCCCCAGCAGTCGCCATGGGCCTGCTGTTTCAAGCTTCCCCTCCCACACAGAGAGCCTGGGCTCAGGGAGAAAGTGCCGTCTGCCTCCTCCTCCTTTATTGAAGTTCCTCTCTTGGCTCTCCCCGTGGGCTACAATTCTCGCTTCAGATCCTTCCTGGGTTCTCTCCTTCTCTTCCTCACATTGCTATATTCCAGTGTTTGGATACCAAATCTCAGAGAGATTTCTTTGCTGTTCACCACTCCACCATCTTCCCAGAAGTCCTCCTATTTTCTTAAGTAATATATATATATATATTTTTTTTTTTTGTGGGTGCCGGGGGGTCGACCTCAGGACCTCGCGCGCCAGCAGGCGCCCGTGCCGCTGAGTGATATCACCGGCCCCTTTTTCGTATGTGGGATCCAGGAGTCGAACTCGGGCCGTCGCGCTTGCCGGGCAGGCACTTAAGCTGCTGAGCCATTTCACCGGCCCCCTTAAGTAATATTTTTATTATGAAAAATTTCAAATGCCTAAAACAGAAAAAAAATAGTGTAATTGTTTTTTAGTCATTTAGTGCCTAGTTCAAGTTAATATTGTTCCAGGTGTCTCAGAGTATCTTCTTACCACTATTTGGAAGCAGATATGGGTAACATACTGGGATGTTGAGCAGAGGAATAGTGTGGTATGATTGAAGTCTTGCAAGTACATAAGGAGGAGTAGTGGTTGCAACAGCCATGAGGAGGCCATTACAGTAATTCAGCATGTGACAGTGGCCTGGAGTTTGCCACCAGGTGGAAACAGAGGGATTAAAGATACATAATTTGGGGGCAGTTGGAGAACATATATACACCTCCCCCACCACATAAGCACCCTTCTTTCCTTATTGTCTGGGTGCAGTACAATGACCTGGCCAGCAGGTGGCACCATTGGCTGCTTGTTGGTCTCCTTGGAGATGACCTCTTGAGGTGGGGTCTGGCATTACCAACCCAGACTTCATCTGGGGTGAGCATTAGCCTCTGAGGCAGTGTGGTCTTCCCTTTAGCTGGTCTCACTTGAGTTCTGTGGGCGATTGGAGCCAGGAATGAAACTCATGGAGGAGTGGGGGTGGGGCGGCAGAGGCAGTACTGTGTGGACTGACCCCCATAGTGCTTCCCCCTTTTTCCTCCTCTTCCCTCACTTTTGCTGCTGTCACCTAACTGAAGCCACTGTCATCACCCCACTGGACTTGCAGGGGGCTTACTGGATCCCCTTTGGTCATTGTCAATGCACAGCAGCCCTCTGCAGATCTTGTCCAGCGGTGCGGAGCCCATGGCCTTGCACATGCTGCTCCCTCAGTCTGAAGCTTCCCCCTTCTCCCAGCAGCCCTTGGTGGTCCCTTCTCATCCTTCAGGTCTCAGCTCCCCCGCAGCTTCCCCAGAGAAGCATCACCTTCAGCTTCCTGCCATCAAAACCACTTGTTTTCTGTGCAGGATTTACCATGGTTGGTCACTGTCCTTTTCTCTGTCTCTCTGTCCATGTTCTTTCTCCTGCATTTCCCTCCAGAAGGAAAGCTCCGTAGCTCCAATGATGCCATTGGAACCCTGGCAGGGAGTAGGAGCCAACAAATCTTTGCTGAGTGAATGAGTCAATCAGCCTGAAATTATACCTGCTAACCTTTTGGTGCCCATTCTTCCAGAATATTTGCATATAAATGCATGGAGGGAGGTATATTTGGTTTGAAAATAAATGAAACAAGTAGGATCTTCTTGAAGCTTTGATTTTTAGAGAATTCTTAAGGATGTGGAATCCAGAGGAGACTTGAGGAGGAGCAAGACTAGAGGTTAAGAAATCAGCTGGGGGGCTGATTCAGAAGTGAAGGGGGGCCGAGCTAAGCAGAGGTCATGGCATGAAGGGAAGTGGGCGAGGAGGAACTGGCCTAGATGGATTATGGGAGCCACTGTATCACCCAGGATGACACCTGTGTGGGCCGGTTCAGTGGAGGGTGAGCTACATTAGAGGGTCGGAGTGCCCTGTGACAGGCCCTTTGCATCAAGTTCAGAAGGAGAATTAAGCAGAAAGGAGCCAGCAGGCATGAAGCCGTGGAAGAGAAGCAGCAGCAAGGGCACCTGTGAAGGCCCCAACAGTCCTAAAACTCCTGCCTAGATCACTGTGACCCTCTGAGCCTTACCCAGCCCTGCCATGCCACCTTTCCTGGGTGGCTTATTCTAAGCCTTGGTCACTTCTTGCCATACCCACCCTGGGACCAAATACCGACCACACCATCGGTTAGTTGTGTGACCTTGGGCAAGTGCCTTAACTTCTCTTAGTGTTCACATCCCTAGCTTGGGACTGATGGTACTCTTCACCATGTCAGTTGACGTCCAAGTGACCTCTGAGATAGCATCCAGCGCAGGGACCAGGGCATAGTGAGGGCAGAGTACCCACTGCCCTGGGGAGTCCCCTTTCCTTGATTTGTATCATGGCTGGGAAGATACCTGTCCCAGGATAGTTGATGTAAAAATTGTGTGTTTGCCCTTGGATGAAGCAAAAGTCTTTACAAGTCAGGAGCTGCTCCTTCTCTGGCTTTGTGCTCATCTGGAAGAGGGTGCCTCCTCCACGGGCTGCTGGTTTTGGCAGCTGCTACTTGGCCTGCAGTGTTTGGCCCTGCCTTGGCTGCAGGATGAGCCCTGGGCAATTTCTGAAACTGTTTTCTGAAATTTCTGAAACTCTCTGGATGGAGAGATAGTGACTTTCCCCAGGCCTCCTGGGCGTCCTTGCCTCCAGGTTCTCCTCGACCCAGGCTGGCCTCAGAGCCTAGCCCATTGCTCCCAGTAGCCCTTACCCCTTTGCTGTTGTAGGTTTTCAGTGCTGAATTTAAGAAAAGGAATTCTTTGCTTTGATTACTGCCCAGACAGGAACTTCCTGGGTAAGTTATCTTTATGTGCCCCAGATTCTGCTGGTCTAGCAGAGCTGGTATGAGGGGTCATGGGGGTCTTGGGACTATTGGAGCCAAGGAGAAGCGTCTGTCTGGCCTCCTTTCTTGCCAGCTTGTTCCCACTCATGGGCACCAGGGGGCAGAGTGATGTTGTAGGCCTGTGATGGTGAACCTTCTGGAGCTTTCAGTGATAAAGCCCACTGTGGCAGGCACGCCATAGGTTCATTACCACTGATACAGGCTGTGCATGGGACAGTGGTGGAGAGGATGGGGGAAGAGGGACAGTGATGGGTCATGGTGAGCCTCTCCTCACCCAGCAGACCTGGCTGGTTCCAAGGTCTGGCTCTGGATGAAGGTCCCTGGTGTAGGCGCCTGGTGGCTAATTGCCATTTATTGACCCTAGCAACTGGTGGATATGACTCCCACATCCGCTTGTGGAGCCCCGTCATCTCAAAAAGGCCTGTGTGGGTGATGAAGGGACATCAGACCTCGGTGACACACATTATCGTGAACAGCAAGAACAGCAGCATCCTCATCAGTATCTCCAGGGATAAGGTGCCCCCCTCATGGAGCAAGCCCCATCCCACCCCATGCCTCCCACCAGTTCCGTTCCTTGGGGAGTGACACTGACCTTAGGAGAGATAATCTAGCTCAGCTAGCCCCAGGGGACCCATTCTGGGAGGAGTTTGAGGCCTGTAGGTGTAGGGGAACTTCCCTGCCCATTATCTCACACGGGCCAAAGGCCCAGAGAAAGGCACCCAAGGTGAATTGCCATGAAGGCGGGCATGGGCCTCGGACAGCCCTCAGAGGGCCCGAGTCCAGCTCTGGTCAGTCGGTCCGAGCTGGGGCCTATGAGCCCAGCCTGACTTGTTGCTCTGTGGCCCTAGCTCAGTCCCTTTCTCTTGTGAGCCTCAGCCTCCTCTTCCATATGCTGGGCTGCTGAGTGGTTTACAGAGAACAAACAGGTAGTGAGAGCAGTATCTCTACAGAGCAGGTGTGTGAGACCTGTGACCCCTCCCCTCGCTCCCCTGTCCCCACGCGAGATCTGCACCCCTCAGGTCTACTGATGACTCCTTTTCAGCTACTTGGAGCTCAGGCTCCCCTACTTGGGCCCAGCGCTTCGCTCCTGAGCAGCCGTTAGTCTGGGCCACTGCCCCATCTGCTGGCTTCTCAGGTCATCCCTGCTGAGTGGGGATGTGGCCAACAGCTCTGGGTGTCCTCTTAGAGTGGACAGGTTTGCTTTTCTGGGACTAAAGCCAGTAGATGGAGAATTTTCAGGGGTCTTGGGGTCACTGGGCTACCCTCCCCAATACCTCCTCATGTATGCTGCTCTCTGGAATTCTCCCAACAGCCTGTGAGCTGATGGAGGATCTAGGCTGGAGGGGTGAAGGGACAGGGCTTGCTGAGGTCCTCAAGGCTAGTGACATTAGTGATGGGTGGAGGCGAAGTATGGACTGGGCCTGACATACTCCAAGTCCATGCCCTTCCAGCTTGCTGGATGCCTGTGAGCCACGTGGATCCTGGAGGGCCTTCTATAGGGCTTCCTTGGGAACGTTCTTTAGCCCAGGATGAGTGTAAAATGGGCTATACTGGGAGAAGCAGGCTGTTTGGGCACCTCTGTTGGCAACCGCTCTCTGACCCAGGCTGGCTTTTCTAGTATGAGACACAGGGGGAACAAGTGAGGGTCTGGGATAGGGGTGCAGGCTGCCTACTGTCTTCAACCTCAGCCTGTGGAGTTAATAGCTCAAATAGGGTAGAGGCCTGAAGGCGCACGGCTGTGCCCTTGTTCACCATGTGCCTGGGTTATACGAGCGTTACGCGGTTGTGACCCCGTCAAACCTGATGCAGTGGGTGTGCATTAGAAGTGCCTGCTCACAGGGAAATCCACAGGGCCTTAGGGGCCTCTCGCCTGTTTTCCACCTCCAGAACATCCGTGTGTGGGACCTGCAGGACTACGTGTGCCTCCAGACCTTCTCTGGGAAGCAGTTTTCCCTGGGAAACTACCCCATCACCAGTGCCTACTTCCACACCAATGGCAGTACCCTCATCTGCAGTACCTACTCTGTAAGTGCCGTCCTGAGCAAAGGGGCACTGCAACCAGGGTCTGATGTCCCGTGAGACAGCCAAGAGCATGTCATGGCCTGTTCCTCCTGAGGTTGCCGAAGTTGCTGGCCTGGCCTGGCAACCTTCTGGGTTGGGCCATTGTCTGTCCCTCCTGCATCTGTGCAGTTGCCAGCTGTGCATCCCTCAGTGGGTTTCTCTATCTAGAAACCCACTTTCCCAGCAAGACCTTCCTCTGTGCCCCTTTGGCCCTGTCAGGATATGGAACTGTCTTTCCTGCTAAATCATGAACTCCAGGAAGGTGGGGCCCATGCCTAAGTAGCTCCTGAAAGAGAGGCCCTAGAAAGCTGTCAGGGAGACTGCGTGGGAGTTAGGATTTGCCGGTGCCCATGTGAGGCCTGTCCTACCCTGCAGGGCAGGAGAGACTGGAGCAAACACAAAGGGCGGACTGGCCAGAGTAATGGTGGGACTGTGCCCAAACAGGAGTCTGGGGCTGCAAGGGGAACCAGCCAGGAGGCAGAGAGTTTCCACTGAAGAGGAGAAGAGGGTGTCTTCTGTGGCCGAGCTCCGTGGAAGCCTTGCACCCTCTGTTGGCCAGGCCCCTCTGGTGGGGACACAGATGTCCTCCTGTGCACTTGCTGGCTCTCCCCCAGACAGCCGTTTATTGAGGAAGAGGCCTGTGGGTTTCTCCATTTCTTTGCTGGGTGCTGGATCTTGGCTGTTGGCACTTGTCAAAGAGAATTTTGAAGTTCATTTCAGGTCATCAAACATTATCAACCCTTGCTTTTTGTGGGGAGCTGAGAATATATTAATGAGACACTATCCCAGAAGAAAACCAGGTAGTTTAGTAGAAAGTGCTGTGTCATGAAGGTGTTGGATGCTAGGTACCTCAGGAGCGCAGAGAGAGACCCTTGCCTAGCCCGAGGTCAGGCTGGGCAGGAGAGGCTTCCTGAGGAGAACACCTAAGTGAGGATGTAGCTACTCAGAAGTCGTAAGGTGAGATGGACCACCAAGATTTGGAGGACTGATCCCACGAGTGGGCACTGTGGAGTAGGGTGGGAGTCGCAGCAGGCCCCTGAGGAGTAGGGAGCCTAACTGGGTACAATCAGGATATCTTAAGTTTTTGGAAATTTCTCCCTATGGCCAGTCCCAGAGAGGTCTTAGTCACTGCCCAGCTGTCTGTCCCTCTCCTCACTGCAGATTGGCATCCTAAAAGGGTACTTGGAGGCCCACGGGAAATCAGGGAAGACCACAACTCATAATTCAGCCCTGTGCGCTGTCCTCTATAGCAAGCTCTTCAAGCAGGTGAGTGGGCAGGGTTCGCCTCTGAGTCTGGCAGGAGTGCCAGGTGACAGGGCAGGACCCAGAGCTCCTGGGCACCTGTGCCTGCAGGTGGGGGCTGAGAGTTGTTAGAACGTGGTGGTGATGCTGGGGCGGCAGGATGTAGGCAGGAGGCAGTTCTGCAGGCTGAAGCTCTCAGCTCCCTGTGCTGGCCTTTGGATCTTCTGACTCTGAATCTTCATGCCCAGGGCCAATGCCTCAGATCACTTCTGGACTGGCAGCTTCCTTACTCAAAGCGAGACGGAGCAGCAGTCATGGGTGCTCTTTGCAGCTCCCAGCATGGGTGCTGTCCCAGAGCAGCACTTTTCAGGGAAGCCACAGCTGGTCAGTGCTCTGGGCCAGGTAAAGGTCTGTGGGTGGGGACATGGAATAATTTCTGAGTAGCAAAAGTAGGGCTACCAAGGCCTCTGACCACTCTCAGCAGGACCTCCTGCCTGGCCTGGGGTCTGCACAGGGCGGGCTGTGTCAGCTACACAGGCAAATGTTGGCTGCACAAGGCGGAGCTCATCTCTCCCTTTCTGTCCCATCCTGGCTCCTGGCACCAGCACCTCTCACTGCCTTAGGGCTCTTCAGTGCTGTCAGGCAGCTTTTGTTTTTATTTTATTTTTTTGTGGGTACCGGGGGTCGACCTCAGGACCTCGTGCGCCAACAGGCGCCCGTGCTGCTGAGCGATATCACCGGCCCTTTTATTTTCATATGTGGGTTCCGGGAGTTGAACTCGGGCCCTCGCCCTTGCCAGGCAGGCGCTTATGCCGCTGAGCCATCTCACCGGCTGTTTTTAAAACTGTCCTGGCTTTTCTGGATGTTCTCAATAGGTGGGTTTGTCTGAAATAGCTTCACAGGCTACTCTTGCATTGTAACAATTGTGGTGACAGCAAAGTGTTTCACTGAGTGACATGACTGTCCTTTACTCAACATTTCCCTGCTGAGTGGGCAGTTAGTTTACCCCCCCACACCTTGTCATGATTTATGATATTTCAACAAGCATCTTTTCTGAAGCAGGCGTTATTTTCTCTGGATAGATTCTGCCTGAGTTCAGAGACTTTAGCAAACTGATTCCTTCCAAAAGAGCAGGGCCAGCTTCATGACGCAGAGCTAGGGAAGCCCTGGAAATGCTTTCTTAATGTGTGGTGCACAGGGCTGTGCTCGCTCTGGCCCTGACAGGCTGGAGGCCCCTGTGGGTGGTGGGGGTCCTCGCCTCCAGCAGCCCAGCAGTGCGTTCCCCCCCGACAGGTGGTGAGTGGCTGCCAGCAGGGCACAGTGAGAGTGTGGGAGATCACGACAGGGAGGAAGGCAATGGAGTTCTGCGTGTGCGGCGCCCAGCTCGTGGAGCTCACTGCCATGGCCCTGGATGCGTATGAGCGGTGCCTGCTCACGGGCTTGCTGGATGGCACAATGAAGATGTGGAACTTCAACACTGGAGAGTGTCTGCTGACTTTCCCCAACCCCGACCAAGTGGAGGTCAGTCTGTCCCACCCGCTGGAGCCAGAAGCAGACCACAGCTCCTGGGGCCCTGGGACGTGCTATTGTTGTGTCTCTGAAAGGCTGCGTGACATGGTCGAGAGTGCCTGGCTTCAAACCTGCCTGAGTCTTTGTGTCCTTATGCAGAAAATGAAGACAGGCAACGATGTCATCAAATTCAATGGTCTAGGTCCATTAAGTTAGATAATGGGGTGTGAAAGCATGCTAAAAAATTCATGGTGGTTTTAACTCGAGGGAATTGTCATCATCACTGAGTTTTGGCTTTTTGCTTGGTATATTGAGAAGGACCCTCGAGGCCCAGAGCCAAGCTCTTGAGGAGCTTTAGAGTTTCGTTTTCTCCCATCTTCAACAGATTAGTGGCATTGTCCATATGAACAAAGTATACTACCTGACCGGATGGAGTAAGAGGATCACGAGTTTCATGTGAGTAGCAAGCCTGGATGGTGAGCAGATAAGGCAAGTGCTTGTTCTCTCTCGCTCTATGGCTTCCTTTACTCCTGGCTTTCCTATTGCCTGAGATACCAAGTAGGAGAGTAGTGGTGGGCCATTGCTTCCTCTACTCGTCTACCACGCACTCATCATTCGTTAAGGCTGATGTATCCCAGGCTTCCCGCCACACCCCGGGGGTGGTATAAGCAAGAGTGAGGAGCCTCCATCCTTCTGGAGCGTCTCTGCGGGGGAATGTCTTAGTTTGGACTGCTGTAACGGGTACCATAGACCATGTGGCTAATAAACATCAAAAATTTGTTTTGCACAGTTCTTGCAGCAAGATAAAGGTACCCAGCAGGTTTGGTGTCTGGTGAGGACCCACTTCGTGGTTCATAGAGATTTGTCCTCCTCCTCTTCCTCTTTTGCTTTTGTGGTGCTGGTGATGGAAAGTAGGCCTCTTGCGTGCTGGACGAGCACTCTACCACCGAGCTGCACTTCCAGCCTGAAAGCTGTCTTCTTGCTATAACCTTACCTGATGGGAGGGCCAAAGGATCTCTCTGAGGCCTCTTTCATTTATTTATTTTTTTTGTGGGTACCGGGGGTCGACCTCAGGACCTCGCGCGCCAGCAGGCGCCCATGCCGCTGAGCGATATCACCAGCCCTTTTTTCGTATGTGGGTTCTGGGAGTCAAACTCGGCCCTTGAGCTTGCCAGGCAGGCGCTTACGCTGCTGAGCCATCTCACCGGCCCTGGGGCCTCTTTTAAAAGGGACTAATCCCATTCATGGGGTTCCACACTTATGACCTCATCATCTTCCTAAGTCTCCACCACCAGTACCCTCACATTGGTAAATTGGTTTTCGTCTGTTTGTTCGTTTGTTGTTTGTTTTTTGAGACAGGGTCTTGCTGTGTAGTTCAGGCTGGCCTTGAACCTTGAACTCATTATGTAGATCAGGCTGGCCTCGCACTTGAGGCCTCCTGCCTGCCTCCTAAGTGCTGGGATTACAGGTGTGTGCCACTACATCCGGCTGTGGAAATAGATTTTATTACATGAATTTTGGGAGAATATGACATTCTCCCACGCATTCCTCCTCTGGTTTCTACAAATTTATATCCTTCTCACATGCAAAATACATTCTCCTAGGCCTCAGGCTGTGCCAGCGTCAGTCCCTGGCCTGGCTGAGCTAGATTATCACCCCCAGGATTGATGTCTTTCTCGAGGAATAGAATTAGTGTGTGCCTCATCCTCCCACAGAGCTGGGTACAGATGTGAGCCACCATACCTCTTTTATAGGGGTGCCAGTCTCATTTATGAGGACTCTATGCTTGTGACTTAATCACCTCCCAAAGGCCCCCAGCTCCACATTCCCTCACATTGGGGATTAGTTTTGGGGGGAATTTGGGGAGAACACAGTCTATGTCAAGTATTCCAACAATTTCACTTATAAAGTATAAGGAGTGCTATGAACAAAAAAGTAGAAGTTTCTACAAGGGGTCGTGATGGAAACCTGATCTAGTCCTGGGGAACCATCAGAATGGCTTAGCGAAAATGTCATTGGTGGGTGGATCTGAAGGATGAGCAAGCGGGGCGTCGGGGGAAGCACTTGGGATAGGACCATATCACAGGGTGGAACACCACGTGCAAGGTCCTTCCTTTCAGAGGGCCTTTGTGGGGCTGTGATTTCCCCTCCTTTCCCCTAATCCTCATCCAGGTGTCTGAATGGGGGTGGATTAGGATTAATATTCTGGAAGCCTGTGGACAGAACCTTTATAGCAGGCACATAGAAAGAGTTTAAGAAATGAGGTCAAGTGAGGCAGGGCTTTAAACTAGCTCTAATGCCTGAAAGCTTCTCCTCTGAGCTGGCTCGCAGCATCTGACAGGCCATGGTTCTCCCGAAAGAGCATTAAAGGCTATGCTCTTTGCCCTCTTGTCCCTGGCCATGTGCACAGGTTCCACAAGACCAAGCCAGTGCTCTTGTGCCACCACTGGCAGACCTTCCACACGGAGGACATGCTCTGCATGGCCAAATATCAGAACCAGTTCCTTGCGACCTCCTCCTACAACGGGGACATCCTCTTCTGGAATGTCAGCATGTTGAAGCCCATCTTGAATTTCAATGCCTCCATGAGCCCTTTGCCCTTGCAGCCTGTGAAGGTACAGTCACAGTGACCCCATCTGACTTTTGTCTCAACTGGGGGCCAGGATCGGGGAGGGGAGAGAGGGCAGGACACACCCTGGGAAGCAGAGGGCAAATGATGTGTTCTGGAGGGGCTGGGAGCTACAAGGACAGATGGTAGTTTCTGTGATTATATCCATTTGACAGATGAGAAAACTGAAGCACAAAGAGGTTAAACACCTTGTCTAAGGCCACACAGCCAAGAAGGTATAGAGCCGAACTCAGGCAGTCTGACTCCAGAGCCTGGTGGCTCTAGTCCTGTCATTTCTGATAGATTACTCACTCCTTGGAGAAAGCTCCCATCTTACCCATCACTGTTACATGTTACTTCTCTGAGGTGACCAGGTTTATGGTGGGGACATAGGAAAACTGTACAGCTGGCAGTGTCCTGAAGGGTCAACTTGTGCAGTGGTTTTCCAGGTGTGCTAGGGAGAGATGCTTGGAAGCTAGTGCAGGGTTGAGAGGCTCTGGTGGATGGGGCTTCCCCAAGAACAGCTCAGCATTTTATCTCTTTTACACTTGTGACTTTCCTCAGATTAGAAACAACCACAAAAAGCTTTGGAAACCACTGTCCATTTTACAGATGGGGAGACTGGGTTCCTCACAGAAGCCATGTCCCTGCCTTTGGGGACTTAGGGCATTAGTTGTTGGCACAGGGATGGGGTTATAAGCTTTCCTCTGAAGGCTTTAAGGGTGTGAGGTTTCTGGAAAGCAAGTCCTCAGGCAACTGGAGGATCCAGAGGTGTTCCATTGGACTAGGGAGGCCCCAAGTTTCCTTCAAGGATGTTGCAATGCCTTCAGGGATGCTCTCTTCCCAGCACAGGTGCAAGATGCAGAGGAATGCATGGCCAGCAGCCATGAGCCCAGCAAAACTTGCTTAGGAAAGAGGTGGGCACATAGGACCTCCTTGAAGCTCCCTGGCTCTGGCCGCAAGACTGTGGGCAAGGCCAGCCAGAAGTGAACCCTGATGTCAGCTCCTGTGGTGATGAGACACTCAGGCTCCAAGGAGCCAGAAAGGCCTCTGTCCCACCAGGTGAGGAGAGCCCCTCCCACCTGTCTTTGTTTGTTGTGTGCTTGTTTCCTTATTTGGTACGCTTTCCCAGGGTGTCTGGAAAAGGCACTTTCCCATCCACTCACTTGTTTTGAGCAAGGTGGGCAGGTAGAGTGCCTCCCTGTTGTAGTCCTACCATATCTAACGTGCTGTGCTGCCTCAGGCCTGGGCACAGTTACTTCCCAGAGCACTGTCACACCAGGCTCCAGAGCCTGAAAACTTAGAGGCAGGCCCTGAGGAGACTGCAACCCTGAAAACCTAAAAGAAGATGCTAGAGCCTGCGCTGATTTTTCAGTCCTTGAGCTCGAGTGCCAGGTGCTGGCCCAGGAGTGCCCCACAGGGGCCGCAAGCAAGCCTAGCCTCCTTGGAGCCCAGGCCACAAAGGCATGAGCCAAGATGCAGCAAAGCACTATCTTCTTCCTCTGAGCCCTGTTGGGGATGTCCCCCAGGATTGGCTCTTCTGAGAATGACCAAGAATGACTGACAGTTCTCTTTTGGGGGTACGGAGAAGGAGCAGGAAGAACTATTGCCTTACAACTGCAGGGGTGTGACTACAGTATCCCAGTGATGAGTCCCGGGGTCTTTTGTGTGGTGCTGGAGGAACCAGTCCAGTTGTTTCTGCAATTGAGTGCTGATTCCTGCTCCAAACACCTTTTCCAAACACATGCAAGCATAGGGCAATGTAGACCCAGCTCCAGAATGATCTGTTGGGAATAATTCCTCTGTGAGGCACACATCCTTTACAACACTGTAAGACATGCCAGTGTTGGAGGATCAGAGTTATGCCACTGCCTTTGGAGCTTCTAGAGCAATGGTAGGCCTCTCGGGCCTCATTTTTAGCCAGTGTGACCACTTCTGTTACAAAGAAAGGGTCTTCTGCAAAGGCAAACTCAAGTCCTTTCTCTAGAAAGCAAAATAGCTTGTCACTGAACAATGGGCATTCCCCAGCCTCAGAGTGTCTGAAGCCCAGCACATACCAGATAGGCTCCTGGGATTTCCACATGATGTAGTATCTACTGGGGGCATCACAGGGTGGCCACTTTTCATCATCTACCTCTGATCTCTGTACCTCATGGGGAAGGAAGGCGCCCTTATGTGACCTGGGAGGCCTGGCTTTCTTTCCAGGTATCTTTCAGCACTGGCAGATCTAAGTCATCAAAGAAGCACCTTGACAAATGGTCATTTTTGAGAGAGGCTGAAATGAGAACAAAGGACCCCCAGAAGAAAATGTTGCTGCAATCCAAGGCATCAGTGGAGAAGGTTGGTCATGCTCAGCCATGGTGTGGGCAATCAGGGTTGGGCTGGGGTCCCTGGACTAGGGGCCCAGCTGGGCTCCCTCCAGTGCCCAGGAGGCATCGTGGAGAGGATGGTGCTATGCAGGGTTCTGCGGTCAGGGCTGCTGTGCCTGGGGAGCATTCTCCAGGCAGGGGTGCCTACAGAGGGGAGTGGTATCCCCTCCTGGTTGGGGGTTTGGCTGGGGGTAGAAGTGACATTTCCAGAACCCATTGTTGGAATGCCTTCTCCTGCCTGCCAGGGTGCTTTGTGTGTGTGTGTGTGAGTGGGGCTGGTTCGTCTCTGTTCTCATCTCTTCTGTATCTTCCCCTTTCTGACCCCGAACACTCCTTCGCTGTGACACTTCTTTCATTCCCGAAAGAAGCATCACAGCTGTGTTAGGGCATGGCAGGCCTGTCCTGTCCTCAAGCTCCAGGGTCTAGAGACTGAGAACAGGGCTTCTTGGAGCTGATCCTGCAGTGTGGGTGGACAGCTGGGACTGGCTCCTGTTGCTGCCTCCAGGTTCTGAATGGTTTTCCTTCTCTCTTAAAAATACCTTTAAATAAAGAAAGATCACCTGTCTGGCTCCATCCTCCCATCTCACTCCCAGCAGTGGCAGTCACTAACAGATCAGCTTTTTTTTTTTTTAAGATTAGTGGTGTAAAGTTACAAATTTTAGTTATGTCGTACCTTTTTTCTTCAGTGCCAAGGATTAAGCCTAGGGTCTCACATAAGCTAGGCAAGCACTCTGTCACTGAGCTATACCCAAGCCATTGTAAAATCATGTATATTTCATGGATATATTTTCGTGTTTCATTGCATCTTATTTGTCATTTTATTCTTTTGATTGCATAGTATCCCACCATTTGGATGTCACATGAACTTTAAGCCAGTCTTCTATTGACAGATATGTAGGTAACGCCAGTCCTTAGCTTTTCTGAAGAGTGTCACACCGAGTGTCCTCCCTACATTCACTGGGCACTGGTGTGCATACACTGCAGGGACAGTCCTCAGGGCAGGGGTACCAGCAAACTCATCCCGTTGCATCTGCAAGTCCTTTCAGGCTGGTGATAACTTGTGCTATGAGGGCACAGGTGGTTATTCATTGAGCATTTATCGGCTGCCAGGCTCTGGGGAGGTAGCAGTGAACAAAGACCAACCCGTGTCCCCGTGGAGAGGACACTGTGGTTGGATTGAGGCAGACTCCAGACTGCAGCTAACCTGCAGGTCAGGTGAAAGATGGCACGGAGTGAGCAAGCACAGCGGAGAACAAGGAAGCTGGGAAGAAGAGAGAGGATGGGTGCGGGTGGCAAGGCCGGCATTGATGCTATAACACCTTGAAGCAGTGAGGACCATGGCCTGCTGTTATCTGCAAGGAGAGTGACCCTGGCAGAGGGGACAGCTTATTTGGAACGTCCAAGAAAGAACCTGTCTCTCTCTTGCTCTTCCTTGCCCTCCCTCTCTCCACTCCACATTTTTCTGTCTCTCCCTGTAATTAGATGGTGATACATGTCCTTCATTAAAACTATAAAATTCAAGTTCTTTAGGAGTGTATAAAATTAAAGAAAGGATGGCTGTCTCCCTCTTCAGTCTCCAGAGGGAACTATGTGGTTAGCCTCCCGGGCCCTTTTTCTGTGCATACACAAGCACACGAGTATATGACTGTGTATGTAGATGCAGGGATCTCTCAGACGTATTCTGCAGCTTGCTCCTTCTCACCTGGTGCCTGCTGGGCTCTGTCTCTTCATGATGGCGTTCGTGGAGCCACAGCCTTCCTTTGCTAGCCATGGGGTGTTTTGGCATCTACCATGGAGTTTATCCAGTGTCTACCATCACTGGCAGATGGTTAAGTTTCTAGGTTTTGCCTTTGTAGAAATCACTGCAGTGGACATCTTCGTACATACATTTCGGACTTTTTTTCTGATTTCCCAGGAGTAAAACCTCAAGCTTAGAAATACACTCCGGGAAAGCTTTTGCTGTGTTGTGTTACATTTCAACCTAATAATAATGTAAGTAGTAGCTAATATTTATTGAGCTCTTAATATCTGCTAGGCAGTGAACTTGATGGTGTATAAAAATTATTTTTATTTTATCTTGTAAATAACCCCAGGTGGTATGCACTATTCTTCTCATTTTATGGATAAAAATAGGTTTAATGAGGTGAAATGACTTGCCTGTGAATCTCACTGCCAGAAAATGGCCAAGCCAGGGCCTGAGTCCAAGTCTGTCTGTTTTCAGGGTCTGACTTCTTTTAATTCTTCATATAGTTTAATTTTTTGTACAGTTACTGTTGAGAATTCCTTGTTTATTTTATTTATTTATTTATTTATTTATTTATTTATTTAGTCTTTTTTGAGACAGGGTTTCATTATGTAATTCAGGCTGCCTTGAACTCACTATGTAGCCCAGCCTGGCCTCGAACTCACAGTGATTCTCTTACCTAAGCCTGCTGAGTGCTGGGATTACAGGCATGCACCATTATGCCCGGCTTTTAACCTGGTCTTGCATCATGAGTCTTGACTGGATTTTCAACTGGATATTTGTACACAAAGGACTGAATGTCTATTGGTGAGATTTCAGTCACCATGATGGCGGTGTGTGCGTGTGTGTGTGTGTGTGTGTGTGTGTGTGTGCACATGTGTGTGTGTGATGCTGTGGCAGACAAGTATGCTTCCTGCTGATGCTGCCTCTCACTCCAGGCCTCTATGTGTCCCATTTCTTTCCCCACTGTTCCATGAGCAGCCAAGTCCCTTCTCAGGAGTGGGGAGCCGGGCTGTGAGCAGAACACAGCTTTTCGGAATGATACCCAGGAGAGGGTCCAGAGCTCTTGGGTCATGCCTGGTGCCAGGCTTTCCTTACGGAGGGAAGGGAGTCAGGAGGGATGGGACAAGGACGCCCATTAAACAATAACATGCCATTCCCCTCTCCCCTCAGCTACTTTCTATCTCTTAATTTTGACTACTCCAATATCGCATATAATTGGAATCATATTCATCTTTCTGTGATTGGCTTACTTAGTATAATGTTCTTTAGGCTCATCCACATTGTACCTAGCATAGGTCAGAATTTTCTTTCTTTTTAAAGCTAAACACTATTCCATTGTATGTACATACTGCATTTTGCTTATCTATCCATTGATGGACATTTGGGTTTGGCTTCTTCTGCAGTTAGTTAGTGTCAATAATGCTGCATTGATACTGTTTTTTTGATGCACACATCTTAAAATTTTTTATCAAGTCCAATTTGCCTAGTTTTTCTTTTGCTGCCTATGCTTTTGGTGTCATATCCAAGAAGCCACTGTCAAATCCACTGTTGTTAAGCTTTTGACCTTTTTTCCTTCTAAGAATTTATTTGTTTTAGGTCTTAAATTTGTTTTTAATCCACTTTGCATTAATTTTTGTATATGGTATAGATAAGAAAAGTCTATCTGGCATGTAAATATCTAGTTTTCACAGAGCCATTTGTTGAAAATACTGTCTTTCTCACAGAATAGTCTCAGAACTCTTGTCAAAATTCATTTGACCTTTTATGCAAAGGCTTATTTCTGGTCTATTTTATTCCGTTGGTCTATATGATTGTCTTTAAACATCACCACACTGCTTTGATTATCACAGCTTACTAGTCAGTCTTGATGTCAGGAAATGTGGGTCCTCAAGCTTTCTTCTTCCTTTGGCTACTCAGGTTCCCTTGAGACTACATATGAATTTTAGGATAGAGTTTTCTATGTCTGCAAAATAATCATAGGTTTTTGATAAGAATTACATTTTATCAGTAGATTGTTTTGGATAGTATTGATATCTTAATGTTAAGTCTTCCAATCCATGACTGTATGTTTCCATTTATTTATGTCTTTAATTTCTTTCAGCGATGTTTTGTAGCTTTTATTATATAAATCTTTACTTCCTTGGTTAAATTTATTTCTAAGTATTTTATTCTATTGATGCTATTGTAAATGGAATTGTTTGTGTTAATTTTTTTCAGATTGTTCATTGTTAGTGAATAGAAATGCAACAGATTTTTATGTATTAGCTTTGTGTCCTGCTACTTTGCTGATGTGATTTATTAGTTCTAACTATTTTTTTGGTTAAAAATCCCTACCCTCAAGTAGTTCATATTCCTGTATATGTTATCACCAGGTAGATAGCAAAGGGCATTTGGAAATTGGGAGACCAGGTAGGTATGGGGATTTGCCGAGGACCCTCAGCAATATGTGAGAGGCCAGACTAAACCCTGGTTCACAGCCCTGCTGAGCCAGGCCCACCTCTCTTGTATAGATAATCTTCCTGCAGACCAGGCCCCGCCTGCCACACACAGCTGCCATGCTGAGCAGCTGCATCGATGGCTACATCTATGCTTGGTCCATCCATGGAAATGGAGGCCTGCTAGGGAAGTTCCCTGTGGACCTGGAAGATAATGGGGACATTGTGGGTGCCATGGCCACTGACGAAAATGACTGGATCCTTATCACGGGAGACTGTAAAGGGCGCATCAAGGTGAGGAAGAATACTTGTTGAGATCAAGGGGCTGGGGCCAGCCAAACTTCTGGTTATCTCATTGGTACGTGTGGTTGACTAGTTCCCACTCCATCTGGGTCTGGAGTCACTTGTAAAACAATGTGGGGGAGTAGGGTGGATTACGCAGGAGTCCTCCCCTGCTCCAGCATGCCCGGTGAAATGAGTGAGGGGTTGTTCAGCAGCACCCCCAAGAAGATTTCCTCCTGAGCCTATGCTCCCACACTGTCCTCTCATGTCTCCCTCATCTCCTAGCCATGCCGCTCATCTGTGAACAGCTGTTTCAGGAACGGGAACCAGCCACACCCTCTCTGCCTGCTAACCAGGGGATCTGTCTCAGACCCCTTCTGGTCCTGAGTACCTATGTGTTTCAGAGGTGTAACTAAGAACTGCTCCCAAAGTAAAGAGGAATGGTCTGGGAGGAACCCTCGGACTGAGTTGGGGGTGGGGTCAAACGGTGCTGGGCCACTAACTCATACTTTGTGCCTAGATATGGGACATCAAAGAGTACTGCATATTTTTTGGCCATCGGCCACCCCAATCCAGTGGGGTGAAGATCTCTGTTGAAATAGAGAACAAGTTCCGGTTCTTAATTCCCAATCAGCTCCAGACCACCATTCCATACTATATTCCTCTGCAGGAGAAGGAGGTAGGGAAATTCCCCGGGGGTTGCTCTGAAAAGTGCTTTTGAGCCCTATCAAGGAGCTGGGACTATGGTTCCCTTACTGAGATTATGGGTTTTTCATGTTTCCCTTTTGTGTTCGGCTTTTGTGGAATAATCTGTTAATCAGAGGTCATGATTAATCAGTAAGACACAACTATAGACAAACCAATATACCTACATATATATATATGCATTGTACACACACATACATACATGTACATACACCCCTATCCATGTGCTTTGATCTTTGCAGGGCGGACTCTGGAGTCAGTAGTTTTTCTAAAAAGACAATGAAAATATTCATGTATTTTCTGAATAGATAATATATTAATATGGTGCAAAATCCCTTGCTATTTAGCTGCATCATGGTGCATGCCAATAATCCCAGCACTCTGAGAGGCTGGGGCAGGAGGATCACAAGTTTTAGTCCAACCCGGGCAGTTTAGTGACTTAGCAAGATCCTGTCTCAAAATAAAAAAATGTAAAAAAGATTGGGGATGTAGTTCAGTGTGAAGGGCTTGGGTTCAGCCTTAGTACTATATAAAAACAATTACTTGATATTTGCTTCATGACTAGTGAAATTAAGCACCTTCTCTTAGTTATCAGGAAAATGTAAATAAAAGCCACATGCGATTCCACTACATTCCCACCAGAATTAATTAAAAAGACAGGCAGTACTACATGTTGGCAAGGATGCAGATCAACTGGAACTTCCCTGCTGGTAGGAATACAAATTGGTATAATAATTTCAGAGAATTATTTGACAACAGCTACTAAATCTAAACATATACCTACCCAGTGACCTAGCAGTTCCACTCCTAGGTTTATACCCCAGAGAAATCTGTGTACTGAGAAACATGAGTGAGAATGTTGATAGATTACTATTTGTGACCAATTCAAAAGCTCATCGTTGTAGACTGGAAAGTTGAACTGTGGTCTACTCGCACTACAGAATAATAATTTGGCACTAAAGATGAATGATCTACTATGTATCGACTCATTACAAAATAAGTAATTCCTCAAACAATTTAAGTGAAAAAAAACAAAAAAGAATATATATTGTATGTTTTGTGGTTCCATTTGTATAAAGTTTAAAAACAGACAAAACAAACCTTTCCTGTTAGATGTGATTATTTTTGTGGGAGGTGTGGAGTGGCTGGAAGGATTTTTTTTTGTGGCGCTGGGGATTCAACCAAGGGACTTACAAGTGCTAGGAAAGTGCTCTACTATTGAGCTCTGCCCCCAGTCCTTGGACAGAATCTTGAGGGGATCTTCTGGGAGCTGACAGTGCTCTGTTTCATTATCTGGGTTTGATTATATAGTCAAGTGCAGGTATTAAAAAGGATTACATTTATTATATGTATAATTTTCTAGGTATGCATTATAGAAAGGCTTATATGAAGAGTCTTATCCCCGTCACTGGCAAAACAGTTCTTGTTCCTTGAAGTAAGGATTTTTATTGATTTGAGGTTATTTTTCTAGTATTTATTTATGTAAACACAAATGTATAAAATTATTTCCCCTTTGTTTTTATATAGAAGTATTATGTCATACACATTCATCTTGCTTTTCTGCATAATATATCTCACTCCATAATGTATTATTTTTTATAGCTGTATAGTAAGCCACAGGCTATACTATTAATACAATTGCTTTTCAAGAGAAATTTTTTCAAGAAATTTTTCAAATTTTTTCAATTTTGATTTTTCAATATCAAGTGAATAGGAATTTTTTTTCACATGTGGGAAAACACATCTGTAGAATAAATGCCTGAAAGTGGGATTGCTAGATCAAAGCATTCCCTGAGTTTGCAATTTGTCAGTCATTTTGTAGTCTTAGGAGCCTTTTAAATTTCTGCAAAAATATGTTATGTTCAATATAGTTTCAGTATAAAAAGAATTTCACTGGATTCAGATCTGTTGGGAATTGATCAACCATTGTTATGGTTTAGATCTAAAATGTTCTTCCAAAGTCTCATGTGTCCAGAAGTAGGGCCTGGTTGGAGGAGGCAGGTCAGTGCGGATATGACCTGAAGCGTGTATTCTTGTCTCTGGATCCTCTTCTCTCTCTCTCTCTCTTTCTCTCTCTCAGCTTTTTGGCTGCCATGGTGTGAGCATCTGTCCTCTATCAGGTCCTTTCTGCCTTGGAGCCAGCTGATTTTGGCCTGAACCCACTGGAACTGTGGGCCAAAATAAACCTTTCCTCCTTTAAATTGTGAAAGTTAGATGTTTTGTTCCAGGAACAGGAAAAGTGACTAATACAAAAAATTGGTACCAAGAGTATAGTTGTTGCTGTGACTATATCTGGCCATGTGGTTCAGAAGCCTTTGCAACTGGTTTTTGGGAGAAGTTTGGAAAAGTTTGGAGATGAAGGCTAGAGAAGCCCTAGAATGCTATAAGCAGAGTTTGACTTGCAGTTCTGATTGGATCTCAGAAAATCAGAATGCTGATAGGAATGTGGACAGCAAAGGCCAGGCTCATGCAGTTTTAGCTGGGAATAGAACTGTATTTGAAACTGGACTAGAGCTCTTGTGTATTTCATTCTGGCAAATAACTTGTCTATGTTTTTCTGTGTCCTAAGACTTTGTGTGAGACTGAATTTAAAGGTCTGGTGGAGGAAATTTCAAGGCAACTGAGTGGATGTGACATGAATATTGCTGGCTGCTTTTATCCAGATCTACAGTGAGACTCAGGAACAAAATGGAGAGGCAAAAGATGTGAAGATTTTGCAGCTTGGCCAGAAAGGAAGGGCCTGTAAAGTTTGGGCCAAGTATGGTTGCTAAAAAGATATGCCAAATACTTTATATCAGGACAGCAAGAAAGATACTTTGAGGGCATGTCAGAAAATGACCAGACCCAACTCATTACAAGTTTAAAGGTATAAAAGGATAAACACCTTTGAAAGACTTTGCCTTGAGAAGAGAGCACCAGGACACCCTGCTCATTCATTGCCATCTAGGGAAGTATTTCCCTGGTTCAGCCATCCAAGCACTCAGAAGATGCTGCAGCCATGTTCCAAGGGGGTCAGGCTACTGGTTGACCTGGCAACAGACCTTATGCTGGTTTTTCAGGCATGCAGAATGCAAGAGTTCTGGGGTCACAGAGGCTTCCACCCAGATTTCAAAAGAGGACCTGGAGGTTAGACAAAAAATGTGTGACAGGATTACAGTTACTGCCAGGACCCCCTCAGAGAGTAAAGTTTAAAACTATGAGAGTGAAGCCAAAGGTGCAGAGGAGACCTCAGAAAGTTGGAGGTGCCAGGAATGGAAAATGTCTGCTGAATAAAACCACAGGCAGTGAGTGGAACCGGTCCAAGAGAGAAGCCATGTTGGCTGCAACCAGCAAGGCCATAGGGTAGGGGTACCCAAGCCCTTTGAAGTTCATATTATCTCATCGCAACCTGCCCAGGGTGCTGAGCATAGAGCTACAGGATTTAATATTTGCTCCAGTGGGGTTTGATTTTGGTTTGACCTGATTCCTATTTCCCTATTTTTCCCTTTTGGAGTAGAAATGTTTACCTGGTATCATTATATATTGGAAGTATTTAGCTTTATTATTAATTTTTACAGGGACTCACAGCTAAGAGTTTGCCTTGAGTCTCAAAGGAGATTTGATATTTGAACTTTTTAGCAATACTGAAACTGTTAAGACTTTGGTGACTCTTAGAGATGGACTAAATGCATGTTATATAACAAGATGAACATGAACCTTTCAAGGGCCAAAGGTGGAATGTTATGATTTAGATCTAAAACAGCCCCCAAAAGTCTCGTGTGTTTGGAGGTGAGGCCTGACTGGAAGAGGTAGGTCACTGGAACACGACTTGGAAGGGTATATTCTTGTCCCTAACTCTTCCTTTCCCTCTTTGCTTCCTGGCTGCCATGGGGATGAGCAGCTGTCCTCTGCCAGTCCCTTTATGCCATTTCTGCTTCGAAGCCAGTCAATTTTTTTTTTTTTTGTGGGTACCGGAGATCGACCTCAGGACCTCACGCGCCAGCAGGCACCCGTGCTGCTGAGTGATCACTGGCTCTTTTTTCATATGTGGGTTCTGGGAGTTGAACTCGGGCCCTCATGCTTGCCAGGCAGGCGCTTACACCGCTGAGCCATCTCACCGGCCTGCCAGTCAATTTTGGACTGAGCTCATTGGAACTGTGAGCCAAGATAAAACTCTCCTTTAAGTTGTGGGTATTGGGTATTTTGTCCCAGTAATGGGAATATACCAACACACCCATGGATTCAGTATCTGCGGAATTTATAATACTAATGCAGTCATTTTAACAAAGGCATTTATTTACTGCTTACTATGTTTAAGAGATTGTGGTGAATAGCGTGTGTGTATTCTCACTGAGCCTCTAAAACAAATCGTGAAGGAGATGTGAGTTTTTTCAGATAAAGAAGATGACACAGAGAACTGCAGGGACCAGTCTAAGCCCCCATATCTGGCATCACTGAACCAGGAGTCTATTTGACTCTAGAACCTTTGTTCCTAACCATCCGTCCTTAGTTTTATTTTTAATCTATTTTATTTATTTATTTTTGTTTTTTTTTGAGACAAAGTCTCGCTCTGTAGTTCACCCTGGCCTTGAACTCATGACAATCCTCCTGCCTCCCGAGTGCTGGGATTATAGGTGTGTGCCACCCCGCCCGGCCTGTCTTTAGTTTTAATATGATATATTTTAAATATATTGGGATTGTAGTGTCCAATACAATACAGCCTTGTAATGTCAAAGCTGGAAAACTCTCTGGTGATTCCATTGGTATGGGTCCCGCTAAAGCACATTCCATTACTGGACATTCTTTTTTTATCTTTATAAATTTCAAACCTTAATACAAAGCCACAGTAAGCAAGACTGGTTCTAGCATAAGTAAAGACAGATAGATCAGTGGAAATTGTATATCTGATAAGGGACTAGTACTAGAATATACTAGTACTACAATATACCAGGATGAAGAGTGCTCATAATGTAGTAAACAATAAATAACCCAATTAAAATAAGGGCAAAATACCTAAATAGACATTTCTTCAAAGAAGATTTGCAAATCGGCTGAGTATATAAAACAATATTGAACATGGTGAGCAATCAGAGAAATGCATATTGAAACCCTAATGAGACCCCACTCCACAATCACTGAGATGGCTGTAGATAATAACAAGTAGTCCAGGCTGGCCTTGAACTCACTATGTAGCCCAGGGTGGCCTCAGACTCTTGGTGATCCTCCTGTCTCAGCAGGGATTACAGATGTGTGCCGCCATGCCTGGCCCTTTTGGTATTTAAGATATAAGATAATTATTTGGTTTTCTCCTAATAGTCCATCAGGTATCCTGGTACGTGATGCTTTCTATTAGCACTCTTACATACAAAAGTGTTATGTATACTTGGGCTGGTTTGAGTTCTCTATTTAATTGTTCTGTTTTGTTTTTTTTTAATTGTTCTGTTTAAGGTTTGTATTATTTTGTCTTACTATATTTTACTGTAGTAGAATAAATACCCCTTCCTTAATCTTGGTGTATTTCAAAATGGTCCTGGTAATTTTCACTCCTTTTCTAATTAGGTAGGTTTTCATTCTCTCATGCTATAATATGATCTATCACCCCCTTACCCTATTCTCCCAGTGTCCAACTAGAAGATCTGGGTTTTTGTCCTGGTTCTATCCCTTTCTAGCTATTGGCCTTTGGTTGATTACTGAACATCTCTGACTCATTTCCCTCCTCTGTAAGACACTGGGACTCCTATGCATCCCATAAGGTTGTGCGGTTCAGACGGGATAAGCTGTATAGAGGCACTTGGTAAACAACATAGACACATGCAAAACTTTTTATGGTTTTACTAAAGGGGCCAGTGATCCCAGAGAAGTGCTGAGACCTACTACACATTCCCAGCAAGTTAGTATGGGAAATGTCCAGAGCTGGAAGGCTGGACCACGTCCCACAGCCTTCCACTGGGCTCTGCTGCCTCCAGTCCTGGGTGGTTGCTGAGGAGTCTGTCTGGCGATCTTGGTATAAGCAGTTCTATTTTATTGTCCCCTACAGGTTGTGAATGGCCAGTCCATCTCCCTGATTCCCCCTCCACTCCTGATTACCTGGAAAGGCCATCTGGACAGTGTGGCAGATGTCCTGTATGTGGACAGCTTGCAGCTGATTATCAGTGCTGGCCAGGACCGGGACATCAAGGCTTGGAAACTCTCTGGTGATGCCATTGGTATGGGTCCTGCTGAAGCACACCCTGACCCCTAGGCCTTCTTGTGCCTGTCTCTGATGGAGCACGGCTGGCATGAGCCTCCCCATGGCAGCTGCACTGCTCAGCTAGGGTTACAGGACGTGAGTCTGTCCATTCATACTTTCGGCACCCTGTCCAGTGTCCATCAACCACCTATCTACACACTCATCCATCCACCCAACAGGATTTGTATATATTTTTCAAAATTGTGTACCCTATTAGTTGTTCCTTTCTCTTTTTAAAAATAAACTTTATTATACATAAAGAAAAGCACATAAGCCAAAAGAGTTCACCTTGGTGAATTTCCAGAAAGGATACATGTATACCCACATAGCCACTATCCATGGCAAGAAACAGAAACAAACCATTCTAAGGGCTCCCCTTACCTCCCACCCTGACCGTCACTGTCAATGCCTCTTCAGAAGTCACTGCCATCTTGATTCTAGATCCATAGATCAAGTATGTCTGGTTTGAACCTTGTCTAAAAGGAGTCATTTGATAGTTGATAGGTTCTCCTTTGTGTCAGTTTTCTTTCTGAAATCATTATGTTTGTGAAATTCGTCCATTTATTGAGTGTAGTAGTTCATTCATTTTTGTTGAATGACTACCATTATTTATCTGTACTATTGTTAATGGGCATTGGGATTGTTTCCAGCTATTTTGAATAATCAAAAAAATGCAGCTATGAACATTCTTATATATACGTTTTGATGAATAAATGTATACATTTCCGCTGGGTATATATCAGAAATGGAATTCCCAAATCACAGGACATGTACATATTAAGTCTTAGTTAAAGTCACCAAATGATCTTTCAAGATGGTTACCAATTTACATTATTTCATCAGCCAGATGTAAGAACTCTCATTGTCCTATAATTTTGCCAACACTTGATCTTGTCAGTGCTCTAAGTCTTAGCCATTTGTTGAGTATGTAATGGCATCCCATTGTGATTTTAACTTGAATTGCCCTGAAGACTACTGAGGCTGACTATCTACTTGTGTATTTATGGACTACTTGACTATATTCTTTTGTTAAGTTCTTGTTCAGATATTTTTTTATTGAATTACTTATTTTAAATTATTGTAGTTATTTATATTCTATGGGTATGAGTATTTCAACAATTATATAGATGTCTCCTTCCACTTTTGTGGCCTGCTTTTTATGCTCAGTCGTATCTTTTGATGAACAAAAGTTCTTAATTTTAAAGTAATTCCATGTTATCAGTCTCATAATTTTTGGCTTGTGTTTTTGCATCTTTTTATTATAGCTCCCCCCTCTACAATTTTCTTACTCTCTTAAAAAATTTTAAGAGTGTGGTATTTTTAACTATACACACTTAGTTATGCAGTGAGTTGATCTCTAGAACTTTTTCATCTTGCATGAGCAAAACTGTACCTGAATAGCAACTCCTCATTTCTCCTCTATGCAGCACCTGGCAACCACCATTCTACCTTATGTTTCTATGAATTTGACTACTCTAGTTACTCAGATAAGTGGAAGTATGCAGTATTTATCCTTCCGTGACTGGCCTTTTAAATTTAGCCTAGTGTTCTCAAGTTTCATCCATCTTGTAGCATATAACAGGACTTCCTTCCTTTTTAAGGTAAATCATTTTCTATAGTATGTATATACCATACGCTCGGTATCTGTTCACCTGTCAGTGGACACTTCAGCTGTTTCCATCTCTTGGCTATTGTAAGAAATGCTGCAACAAAACCTGGGAGTTTTTTCACAACCCTGTTTTTATTCGTTTTTTTTTTTTTTTTTTTGATAAACAGAAAGGGGTTGCTGGGTCATATGGTAATTTTATTTTTTTATTTTTTTGAGGAATTGCCATAGTGTTTTTCATAGTAGCTACACAATTTTACATTCCCGCAAGGTTTTTTATTTCTCTTAGATGTTCTAGTGGGTGTGAGGTGATACCTCTTTGTGGTTTTAATTTTGCAATTTGCTGATGATTATTGATGTTGAGCATCTTTTCATAAAACTGTTGGCCATTCGCATGTCTTCTTTGGAGAAATGTCTATCCAAATCCTTTGCCTATTTTAAAGTTAGGTTTTTCTTTTTTTGGCTAATAGGTTGTAGGAGTTACTTAATATTTTTGGATATTAGCCCCTTATTAGATATATGGTACATATTTGCAGAATATTTCTTCCCTTTCTATAGGTTGTCTTTTTGCCCTGATTATTTCCTTTGCTGTTTAGAAGCTTATAGCTTGGTATAGTCCTACTTGACTCTTTTTCCTTTTGTTGTTTCTGCTTTTGGTGTTATAGCTAAGAAATCACTGCCAAGACCAGTTTTAGGATTTTAAGATTTTCCTTTACGTTTTCTTCTGGGAGTTTCACAGTTCTAGATTTTATATTTAAGTTTTTAATACATTTTGAGTTGATTTTGTGTATGGTTAGGGTAGGAGTCCAATTTTATTCTTTTGCATGTAGATACTAAGTTTTTTCATTTTTTTTTTTTTTGGTTTAAGAGATGGACTTTTCCCAATTGCATAGTCTTGGTACCCTTGTCAAAGACCAATTGTTTTCTTTGCTTTGCAGAAATTTTTTAGTTTCCAGTTTTTTATTTTTGCTTTTCTTGCCAGTGATTTTTTGTAAGTCTCTATTCTGTTTTATTGGTTTATGTGTCTATATTTATGCCAGCACCATACTGTTTTGATTACCGTAGCTTTATATTTTGAAGTCAGAAAATGTGAACTTTCATTTTATTCTTTTTCTCAAGATTGTTTTGGCAATTCAGGGTCTCTTTGTAGTTCCATATGATTTTTAGGATTTTTCCCTATTTCTGCAAAAAATGACATTGGGATTTTGACAGGGGTTGAGTTGCATTTATAGATCACTTTGGGTAGTATGGGCATTTTAACAATATTATATCTTCCAAACAATGGATACAAGATGTTTTTTCATTATATTGTGTCTTCTTGTAACACATTGGTGCTAATGTTGCTTTAAACAGTCAATTTCCTCTCATGTTTAGCACTTATCTAACTTTTGGCTTTTCATTCCTGAAGTTCTAGAATCCTGTTTGTAATCAATTTCCTTCAGCCTAAAGAACTTTCTTTATTTCTTATAGCACTATTTGTCACTGATAAATTCTCTAAGCTTTTGTCTCAAAAGATCTTTGTTTTAAAAAAAAAATTTTTTTTTTTTGAGACAAGGTCTTGCTGTGTAGTCCAGGCTGCCCTCGAACTCACAGCGATCCTCCTGCCTCAGCCTCCTGAATGCTGGGATTACAGGTGCATGCCACTACACCCTGTCTTAAAATTTTAAGGCTTTAAAAAAACCTGGGTATTAAATTCCCAGCTGGCGGCTTTTTTTTCTTTCAATACTTGATGAAAAGTTCATTTGTTAACTTTTTGCTTTTATAGTCTTTCTTTTCTTGTTGCTGAGACAAAAATACATAACACCCAAAGTTAAAGGAGGAAAAGGTTTATTGTGGCTCACATTTTGTAGAGGTTTCAGTCCATAGTCGACTGGCACTAAGGTAGGGTGGCATGGCAGAGGGACATCACAGGGGAGAAACAGTCCATGGCAGGCAGAAAGCAGCAAAGCAGTTAAGTAGCAAAGAAGCAGCAACAGACACAGCAGCAGCAACAGAAGCAGAGCTCTTTTTCTGCCCCTTATATTCCATCCAAGTTACCCGCCCTTAGGGCAGGTAGCACTCATCCCCAGGGTGGGCCACCTTTAGTACCAGCATCACACACTCTAGATCCTGCCACCTCTGAAAAGCCCCGGCTACGACTGCATGAGGCTTTGGGGGGACATCTAGATACAAGCTGTAACATATATGTTCTGTTGAAAAGTCATATGTTGCTTCTCTGAAGGTTATTTATCCTTTTTTTCTGGCTTCTTTTGATTTTCAGCAGTTTGACTATGATACACCCTAGTGTGGTTTTATTTGGATTTATGCTACTAGGAGTCCACTCATTTAAAAAAAAAAATCCATGGGTTGGTGCCGTTCATCAGTTTGGAGAAATCCTCAGACATTTCCTCTTCAGTGTTGCTTCTGCCCTATTTTCTTTCTTTTCTTGCTGTGGGACCCCAGCTACATGTATGCTAAGCCCATGTCTCTTGTATTCTGTTTTCTTTCCCGTCTCTACATTCCAGACTCGATATTTTCTTGTACTTTTTTCTTTTTAATATTTTTAAGAATTTTGAGATAGGGTCTCATTATGTTGTCTAGGCCGCCCTTGCTCTTGTGGTCTCTCTGCTTCAAACTCCTAAATAGCTGAGATTACAGGTGTATACCGTCATGCCTGGCTTCTAGACTGTGTATTTTCTACTGACCTGCTTTCTGGTTCATGAATTCTGCCTGGTATGAAATCTGTCCAATGAGTTTGTCATTGCATCTTTAGTTTTAGAATGCCTAGTTGATTCTTTTCTGTAGATTTCAACTTTCTATTGAAATTCTCCTATCTGTCCATTTTCTTCATACTTTTATTTTGCACTATTTATAATAGTTATTTTTATCTGCTAACTCCGGTTTCTGAATCACCTGAAGGGTCTATTTCTAATGTCTATTTATTCTTTTGATTATTGGTTATGTTTTCCTGCCTTTTAACACATAATATATGTAAACAAAACAAACAAGATTTTTTTTTGGACTTTGTATAAATGAACTGTAGATTCTGATGTTGATATTATTTTCCCCCAGAACATTTGTTTTTCTTCTGTATAGGGCTGATCACCTTAATCTAGCCCATGAATGGAGCTGAATTATAGCTATAGGTAGGCCCAGTTCTTTTTTTTTAATATAAATTTAAATTTTGGGGGGCTGGTGAGATAGCTCAATGGCATAAGCGCCTGCCTGGCAAGTGTGAGGTCCTGAGTTTGACTCCTGGTACCCACATAAGAAAAAAGGGCCAGTGATATCGCTCAGCGGCATGGGTGCCTGCTGGCACGTGAGATCCTGAGTTCGACCCCCGGTACCCACACACAAAAAAAAAATTAAAATTTTTTAATTGGTACATTTTAGATATGCAAATTGATAACATTCATCATAGGGAATTTATACTTGTACATAATATATCTTGCTTCTTTTTTTCCTATTCCCCTCCCCTCTCTTCAACCCCTCTTCCCCTCCTTATTTACAAAAGCTTGTTTCCATTTTTTCCTTCTCTCTTCTTTTTTTCTTGTCATCGCCCCTTCCCCCCACTTCTCCTTCCCATTTGAACATTTTCTTCAATTGTCTTCTGTCTTTAGTTGTCTCAGGGGTGAAGTCTGTTGCCGCTGTCGTAGGCTTTTTCCTTTGGAAGGACTTTGTCTCTCAGTGATCTCATTTTAGCCCAGCTTCACACTTCCAGCCTCTATGCTCAGCACATGTCCTGTGGGATAGGCAGTACGTTTCGACTCCATTAGACTCGCTCTGTCATGCTGGCCGCAGTATCTGTCAGCAGCTCTGCTGGTTTCTCTTCCTTCCAGTAGTGTGCTCTGTCTAAGCCAAGCCTCCTGCTTTCTCAGCCCATGCCCAGATACAGGCTGCCCCCGGAGAAGAAAGCAGCCCTTCATCTCAGTTCTTGGAAAGGCTCTTCCCTTACTGTAATTTTATTTCATCTGGTTTTCCTTGCTTCTATAGTTCTCTGATGATTTCTTTAAAATGACTTTGTAACAAATCTCTTGTTTTTCTTAATTTAAAAAATTCCGCAGCAGGAGAATTGTTTACTACCCA
This sequence comes from Erethizon dorsatum, assembly GCA_028451465.1. Taxonomy (NCBI): domain Eukaryota; kingdom Metazoa; phylum Chordata; class Mammalia; order Rodentia; family Erethizontidae; genus Erethizon; species Erethizon dorsatum. The sequence goes on from CM051840.1 coordinate 3,359,188, forward strand.
CTATCCACTGCCCAGGAACAGGAGTCTTACTGCACTTTTTCATCGCCTGCTTTTTACTCCAGCCCTAACTCTCCTTACCTTCACCCCAAGAGTCCCATTGACTGATGCCTGGTCACTTTATACACAGCTGCTTGAAGCCCACTGAGGGTCACTGGTCATTGCCATAGAACTCTTCCCATACCAACGTGCATGTGGGGGCGGGATGCTTTAGGTCTGAGCTCCAAGTATGTCCTAGGACTGGATCATTCAGGTATTTGTTCAATACCTAGCATACAGCCTGGCACATGCTGGGTGCTGAATATCTGGGTGAATGTTTGGGGTGGAGATAAGGGGTCACTGGCTGACTCTTGAGAGTAGAGGGTAAGGGGGCAGTGGCTTTAGAGGCGGGCGTATGCCAGTCCTTGTTCTGAGTAGGGTCTGGTCAAATCACAGGGACATTTGGCCTGAGTGTTTGGAAAAGGATCCAGAATGCCATGATGGATGATCAAGAACAAAGTACAAGCCTAGAGGAGAAGGCAGATTCTGCAGACAGCGCGCTCAGGGGCTCCCGCCTGGAGCTGCAGTGAGTTCCCTCAGCCCACTTGCTGGTCTCTGGACAGAGCAGAGGAGGCCGTGAGCCTCTCCCTGGATAGGGTAGTGTGGGCAAACTTGGGGAGAGCCCTTGGAACGCCTGAGGCTTGGGACCTGCAGACAGCCTGTGGTCCCATTCTACCTGGCTCAGTGTAAAGACTGTAAAGTGAAAAAAATGCAAAACCCCAAGCATTTAGATAGAGCCCCATCCCTGAGCCAGACTCAGATGTGCCAGAGCGGCAGCACGCCCTGCAGAGGACATTTCCACAGAGCCACGGGCTTCTAGTGGGAGGAGCCCGGGCCCATGCCCAAGGCCCAGGTCCTGAGCAGACATTTGTGTTATTTCCCTGATTCCTGGGGAAGAGCAGGCAGGTGGCTGCTTGTTCCTTCTCCACCCACCCCACCCTCATTCCTGACTAAGTCTCCAATGATTTCGGTTCATTCAAAAGCTTTTCTGAGACTTGGAGGTGAGGCTCAGTGGTAATGTGCTTGCCCAGCTGTGCAAAGCCCTGAGCTTGACCCCTGGTATGCAGGTGTACATTCACAGACACACACCTACACGCGCGAGCGCGCGGTTATTGAGTTCTGCTCACTTCCAGGTACAGCTTCTGCCTTGGACAACTCAGTCCCTTTAGGGAGATGAACATGCCAACTCATGGCTGCAGTTCTGTGTATAGTGTTGGGAACATTAGGTACAGGGGTGGTTTAGAGGACAAGCTACCTGGTTGGGGAGATCAAGTAAGGAAGGCTTCTTAGAGATTTTGGAGTTGGGTTTTAACATAGATGTAGGAGTTTTTCAGGCACAAATAGAATCTTTGTAGCTCCTGTGCTCCCATCATGACATATGCTTTGATAGTCCTGTGAGGGGAAGAAAACAAGGCAGAGGCAAGGTTTGCCTAGGGTGGGGGTGGATGTTGAACTATTCCACTGGGGAGGTCCAGGCAAGGCCAGAGTGAGGTGTCAGGACACCATACAGGAAAGCACAGGGTGGCGGGAAGAGTGGCAGGACTTGTGTGGCCAGCCACATCTAGGTTCTGCTGAAGTCATTGAACACTTGTTCAGTCATGGTCCCTGCAGAGCGTATCCCTGAGGGAGAGTCAGAAATGTTGGGAAGCATCAGGTCATGGAAGGCAGACCCTCCTGGGAAGGGGAGGGGCATGTTGTGAAGGAAAGCCCCTCTCAGAAAGGATCTGGCGGAGGCACTGGCATACCAGCAGCAGGAGCAGGTGGCCCTGATGGCACTCCTGAATGGGAAGGAAGACGTGGAGGCTGAGGCCTGGACCCGGCTGCAGAGGATGGCCCAGATGTCCCCGTGGACCCGAGAGCACTCACTGGAGGACATCGAGAGTTGGAGCCAGTGGAAGTCCGAGGGCAGGCAGGTGAGGCTGCTGGTGAACACGGGAGGCTCAGGGGCCCCAGCTCTCAGCCTTCACTGTCCCGTGGCTCCTGCAGGTGAGCAAAGTCGTAGGAGCAGTGTATAAGCCCAAGGAAAGGTTGCGGAGCCCCAGAGTCCTGTCTGCCAATGTGAATTACAGCTGGATGAAGCAGCAGGTGAGGCAGCACGGGGCCCATCTGTGAGCCCTGGGGCCTGTGGACCCAGGGATCCCACCTCCCTCTGTGGCCGCCTTTGCCCATGTGGCCTCCAGGAGGGTGAGGGGGAGCATTTGGCCTTTGTCAGGGCTCTGGGCCACAGGCAGTTCTGGCAGCAGGCTGGTCTGGTCCGTGTGCTTGCCAGGGCTGGTGTGGTTGAGCCCACTGTGGCAGGTTTTACCCTGGAGGTTATCTGGCCTGTGGGGGGAGCTCCTCCTTGGCCAGGCACCTGACTATAGCCGTCAGAGCACTACTGTAGGCCATGGCTGCTTACTTGCCTGTTAGTGTATTTACTGCCCATGTCCTCACGACTGTGGGTGCTCATGAGCAGACACGGGGTCATGGTGCCAGGTTTCCAGAAGGGATGAGGAGTACATGGGATGGGATGGCTCTCCTGGGGGAGAGAGAGGGACAGGGGATCTTGGAGTGTGTAGATGTCAGCTCCATCTTGCCTTCGTGTGGGCAGATCCTGCCTTCCCTGGCTCCCTGTCCTGTCTGCCATTGTGCCCAGTGGGCCTTCTCTCAAAGCACAGCATGGGGAGTTCTAATGGGAGAAGCGCGCATCAGAGGAGCTCTCTGCGAGCTCTCTTGTGCGCTTGCTCCTGGTCTAGGTCATGGCCTTGTTCTTAGGAGGGAATAGCACTGACCCCCCGGGGCTACAGTGGGCACCAGATGGAGGAGAGGAAGCTGGCCTTCCGTACAGTGTGTGATCATTAGTGACAGCACGGTGCTTTGGAGGCTGCTGCTTTTGTAGGGAAGACCTCCAGGCCCTTCCTTCCTGCGAGCCTGCCCTTGGCCCTGGGTGCTGTCAGCTCCCCACAGTGCCCTGCCCCACTGCCTGCTCTGTCCCCACAGATCTCACCTCAGGTCTACCAAGGCCTTTACTTCAATGAACTGACACCTGTCCAGCAGCCAGACTTCCTGACACACCGGGGCCCAGACCGGCAGAGCCAGAAGGATTTGCAGTCTGTCAGGAAGCAGACCTTTGCGGACATCCCAGCCAATGCACTGGCTACCATCCCCTCCCTTTCCCCCTCCCTGTCCCCAGTGGCCTCAACCTCCAGGCTGCCAGACTCCAACTTGCCTGCATCCCTGAGGCACCAGTCCTCTGTCCCTCGCAGCGGCCTGGCTGAGTTTCCATAGTCCAGTTCCATGTCTCAGCCTTGGCTTGGGGTCCATGTCCATCCTGCAGAGCTCAGAGAGCCTGTGGCCATTGCCTCCTCTCTCGAGCAACGCCCAAGGCCTCTGGAAGTGACCCTTGTGTCCTCCCTGCACAGAGGACAGAGAGGCCTGTGCAGAGAGGCCCTGCCCTCCTTTCCAGTACTGCAGGGCACCCCAGCCCACGGGCTCCTGGATGTCCTCAGTTCACACTGAGGTGCAGGGGATGTGGAACTTTCCCTGATGGCTCTACTCTGCCTCTCTGCAGAAGTCCACATATCTTCTGGCCCCACACGGAGTCATGGAGAAAAAAATAAATGTTCTCCGATGTCAGAATCCTGCAGGTGGTAAGGTTGGGCTGCATCTCCCTCACCCACACAGGCACCGGCTGTACCTCTGAGACCAGTCACATTCCCTGGCAAGGACGCAGAAAGGAGAGTGTTCCCTTTCAGGATGCAGTTGCCTGGCAAGTCACAGGCTGATACCTGGGGGCAGGGGCTTGTAGGCCCCATGGTGGGGTTGGAGGTGGGTCACCAGCTGGGGGAGCTGAATGGCTCAGAAATTGGTTTAGCTTTATAGAAGGGTGAAGCCCAACCTGGTCCAGAGGCCCAGCAGCTGTCTGCCGGTGGCAGAGGCTATTTGTCCCCTTCCCCTGCTGTCTGTCTGTTCTTTACCATCAGGCTCTGCTCCCCAGCCCGTGATTATAAGCTGTTTTGTCCCTATGCAGGGCAGGGATGGGAACATGGTGGTGGCATGCTCTGGCTGGAGCCTTCCTCTGGCCCGGAAGTACCCATCCAACTCTCTCAGCAGCTCAGCAGCCACTTATGGGCCTGGGGGGAGGCAAGGGCCTGATGTGGGAGGCAGCCAGAGTGTCCAGGGGACAGTGAGGCAGTGGGGTTGAGTGTGCTGCAGGAAGTGGGTCTGCTGGGATGTGCTGATGTGGCAGCAAGGTGGCTGGAAGGGAGGGGTCACTGGGAGATGACATCTAGGGAGCTGGGCAGCCTTTCCTTCAACTTAAGAGAGTAGAGACTCAGAGAGGGGAAGGGACTTGTCCAACGCCACCCTGCAGCATGGAAGTCAGAGCAGGACTGACGGCAGGCCAGGCTCTCTCCCACAGTGTTCCTTGGATGCCCTCTAGGCCCTGCCTTACACGGGGCTGGGTGATCAGGGGCTGGTGGCTAAACCTCTCTGGGCCTAATCTGGAAAGGAAGGCAGTCCCTCCAGGTGTTTCACATTAAAATAAGAAGTGCCACCCCCTGGTGGGTGACACTCTTAGGCAGCTAGGATGGAGGACCCCTTAGGGAGGAGGAGGAAGTAGAAAATCCACAGAATCTGGGCTGTTAAGCACCCTACCCACCTGGGCTTGCACACCTGCCAGCACAGGGGATCCAGCCCCTTGTTTCACCGTCACAAAGTCCTTTCTTGGGTGGCCTGGGGTTGGAGTCCCAGGCCCAGCAGCTGTGTCCTGAAATTCTCATGGTGGCCACAGGAGAGAGCTAGCTGTGCCATGTCATAGGGGCTTGGGTACTTCCTGCCCCGTCCTCCCTGAGCACCCACAGCGGCAGACACTGTCCCTACCAGCCCAGCTTCCCTGACCTCCTGCCAGCAGCTGCCCAGCACGGCCACCGCAGGACAAGGGCACTTGTTACGGGTCATGTTTGGTGCACATCCCCTTGTACAGCTCAGGTCTCAGCTCCCGAGGTGGCGCCAGCTTATCTGTGCTGGGTGGAGAGGGCATCCAGGGGCTTCCCTCCTGTCTCAGAGGGGCCTTTTGGAGGTAACGCCCACTGGTGACCACATGGCTGGCTGGAGGCGTGGGTGGTGGGAAGGGTGGCAGACTGAGAGGGGGGCCCTTGGGGAGCTCTGCTGTTCTGAGTCTGAGGCCCCCTCTGAGCACTCCTACTCCAGACTCAGCTGAGGCCCTCAGAGGCCTATAAGGAGCTGGAAACTCACCCTGCCTGGCATTCACTGACCCTGCTTGGACCCCTCCTGGAGCCTGAGCCCAGGACCTGAGAGTGAATAGAACAGGAAGTTCTTTGTGGCCACAGACGTGGGAAGGCTATGGGGTGTGGGGTGAGGGCCAGGATCTAGGCCACCTAGAGCTTCCTGTGTGCCCTGGGACTCCATGGTCATGAAGAGGGGTGAATTGGGGGTCTTTGGGCTGGGCTTGCTGGCTGTGTCCTGGACAGATAGGGGGCCAGCAGCCTCAGCACGCTCCTATTCAGGGCTGTCATCTTGAGCCCTGGAAACGGTCAGAGGCTCAGAAAATAGAAAACGGCTGCTGTAGGACTCCCTGCTGGCCCAGGCACATGGAACTCCACTGGGATTTGATCTGAGCATGCAGCGTGTACTTCCTCTTGTCCTCGTGAGGCAGGCTACTCTCTGCCACAGCCAACACGCACCTTTCACGCTGGGGCTTGGGGCCCAGTCTGCCTCCAGCAGAGAAGGGCGAGGGCCAGCATCTCCTGGTGCAGATGGGGAAACCGAGGCCCAGAAGGCAATTCCAAGGTGAGATAGGGGAAAGAACACAGGGGACACAGTGTTCTGTCTATCACTGGGGCTGTGACTCACTGCCTGCCAGTCCTGGGGTCACTGAGGCCCTGCCTGCCTGCCCGGTGAGCTGACCTGGCTCTGGAGATTAGCAGGATTAGCTAAATCCCTGGGCTGCACTAGGCTTACCAGAGGCGCCACCCTGGGGGGCCTGGGGGTGGTTTGGCGCTCTGTACCTCTGGTTTGGTTTTTCATTAATTAATTTATTTTTTGAGATAAGGTCTCACTATGCAGTTCATGCTGGCCTTGGACTCACTATGTAGCCCAGGGTGGCCTCGAACACAAGGTAATCTTCCTGCCTCAACCTCCCAAGTGCTGGGATTATAGGCATGCACTATCATGTCCAGCTTTTGGTTTGGTTTTGGTCACCAAGCAGAGCTGTTCCCCTGCTGGCTGGTGGCCCACTCTGCCACTCCAGGCCTGTGGGACTGGATGCAGGCAGGTGGCCTATACCCATGGGCCAGGATGGGGTGGGCAGGAGCGGGGCACCTTTGTTTTTCTGCTGGCTGCTGCCCAGAGGCAAGGTCTCCTTGATCCATCAGGCCCCTGCTCCCTGCTGGACAGAGGTCAGGGCTCTGGGAGAATTGGGGGCTCCGTTGCTGTGTCTGTGAGGAAGCCACTTGAGTGCCCTGTGACCTGCAGTGCTCACCCAGGGGCCTGTGCATTGGTCTCAGAGGGCGTGAGGGTATGGTGAGGGCAGAGGGTAAGGGGGCCTCATGACCTGGGTGGGGCTGGGCTGGATGCTCTGGGTGCTCTTCCTGTGAGTAATGATACTCCCGCTCACGGAGCACCTGCTGGGCTCTGTCTGTCACAGCTGCACGTTGTCTGTGTCCTGTCTCAGCCATCCTGGGGAGGGGCATCATTCTCTGCAGGGCACAGTGTCAGCGCCACTGTCCTGCTCTCTGTTCACTGCTCCGTGGAGTCCAAACATCTGAACCCTCTGGGATCTGCCATGACCATGGGAAGGCATGGGAGGTGGGACAGTGAGCACTGTGGGGCCTGCTGAGTCTGGGCTGGTTATGGCTGTACCACAGGTCACTGCGTGACCTCCAGAAGTTGCATCTCTCTGTGCCTCAGTTTCCTAGTGTCTGCGGGGATGCTCCATCCCTATAATGAGGAGAGAGGTGATGGTGTGAACACATGGTAGATTATGTAACATTTGAGGATTCTGGGAGTGTCCACCTAGAATATTCCTGAGAAATAACTTGAACCTTGGAAGGGTGAGGACTGTGGGCGGGCAAATGCCACACTGAAAGCCAAACAGCAGGAATGCCTTCTATAGAAAATGTCACCAGTGGTAGAGACCCCATTTACAGTAGCCCTAAAATTGCTAAAACACCCATTATTAAATCTGGCAAGAAGTGCAGAATTCATATGAAGCAAGTGATGATGCCTTACAGAAGGATGTTGAGAACCTGGAGAAATGGAGAGAAGGTTCTAGTTCTGGGAAGAGAAACACTGACTTGGCCAAGATACTCATCCTCCATATACAAGCCCACAAAACTAGGGCAAGCAGCAGCATTTTAAAAATGCAACCCAAGAAGCTGCTTCTAAAGTTTCCCTGGAAAAGAAAGTGTAGGAGAACTTGCCGTAAGGTGTTGGAGGCAGGCACTTACTAGAGCACAAACAGAGCCTGCTGTCAGGCACAGTAAATCAAGCAGCGTGGTGTGGACACAGAACGAGGCAGGCTCAGTGAAACCGAGAGACTGCAAACCACACTGACGGTGTTTACAAACAACAAGGCAGATGGGCTATTCAGGAATGGTACTGGGCTGTGAGCTACAGCATAATCGAGCAAAATGTAAATTTGATCCCTACCTCACACCACTCACTAAGGCAAATTCCAGATGCACTAAGGAGCTTTAATACATCCATATCTTGTATGTGTATCTATGCACTGAAGAGCAAATGTGTGTGTGTGTGTGGGTGTAAGAAATTAATAGAAGATACAGGAATATACTTCTGTGAACTTGTGGCTGGAAATGTCCCTTTCTGACAATGTGCACCACACAGAAGCTATAAAGGAAAAGATTGACTTGACAATAAATGTTTAAAAAATCTGCTAACCAAGACACTTTAAACAAAATTAAAGACAAATGAGTGGGAGAAAATGTAAAACAGCTGGAGAAAGAGCACTGAGAGGGGCTTGGGCAAGAAAGGGGGCTGTTTATAGGTCCGCTTTTTACCAAACCTCAGGACCATTCAGCTTTTTCATAACAGAAATGGTTCACATAACATCTTATCAAAACAACACCAGGCTTCATGTGTGTGGTTTTGGGACCCACTGCCTGGCGGGAGGTGGCAGGGAGTGGCAGGAGTGTGCGGTGGCACCTTGAAGTCACTTCTACTATGGAAACCCTCATAGGTCAGTCCCTGGGCAGGGCTGGAGACCTGGAAGGTGGCCTGCGAGCTCTGTCCAGGGTGCCCTCCCTGCTGACAAACGTATTTCCCACCTACTTGCCTATCTCATGCTTAGTGGGGCCCCAGTCTCCAGCTGCCAGCCCTGCCCACTAGGAATCTCTTCCCTTGCAGGTGTCAGTCCTGTTCCCACACTGACAGGGCGCTGGTTAGGGACAGCATCACCCCCCTCCCCAGAGGACTGGTGCTCTTATTGCCTGCCTGGAGCCAGAAGTTGGCAGTAACCTCAGTGGTCACCCCACACCTACTGTGTGTCATGTCGTGTGCTGTGAGGGATACTGGCAGGAGACACTGTTCTAGTGCTTCTCTACACTGTCAAGTAAATGCGGTGCAGGCAAGAAAGATGACACAAACAGAACTGGAGTGACTGAGGTTTGGGGAACAGGAAATTTCATACCTGGAAAAACATGTCCAGAGAGGGTGTGTGTCTTGCCCAATATCACACAGCAAATTATTCACAGGATGTTGGAACACTTGAGAAGGGGAGAGGTGGGACCTCTCACTTGTCACCTCATTTGATGTGACACCCATCATCCTGCCCCTATTGTACAGATTGGGAGACTGAGGCCCTGAGAGAAGGTACCTGGGCACCCAGCAGCATCAATAACAGCTCACTGTGGTCTCAGACACCAGAGCTAGGCCATTGTCCCTCTTTAGGGCCCAAAGACACTCGGACTTGGGCTGGGCTAAAGAATAAACTTTACTCTTCTAGGGCAGGGTTCTGGGGGGCGGGGCCACAGAGCCATGCATGCGCACGCGGTACAAGCAGGTGAAGCGCGGGTTCCCCCAGTTGCTGGAGATCTTCACCTTAACCGCACCAAAGGCCTGCGGCTGCTGGTTCTGGAGGAGAGGATCAGACACAAGGCCAGCGTGACCCAGAGGCTTCCAAGCTGCCCGGAAGAGGGGCTTTGGGAGGGGAAGGGAACGCTCTCATTTCACAGGCTCAGAGAGGGGAAGAACTGCCCCAAGGCCAGTCCATACTCAGGGGTTGGGACAGTAGGCACTGAGGCCAGAAAGACAGACCTGCTGGGGTTGGGAAATGGCCTGGCCTTGGGGCCTTGGCAGTATATGTGTTGTGGAATATGGGGCAAGGCATGCCCCTCTGGGCCTCAGTTTCCCCCCTCTGTAAGGTGGGATTGGTAAAAGCTTCTCCCAGATTGCCATGGGTGTGAAATGGGATCTGGGGGCTGGAGGGCTCAAGCACCAGCTCCCTTTCTCCCCTCTGGAGGGGTGGAGCCTGTGTTTGGTGCAAAAATGGGGGAGGCATGTCCTTCACAATCTCAGTGCTTGGCTTCAACATCCCAGGGAATTACAGGGGTGAAACTGAGGTCCAGAGAGGCAGAAAAAGCCCCAATGTCATACAAAATTTGTGGCCAGGGTGAGATTTGGGCCAGTCATGGCCTGATTCCCAAGCCTGGACATCCCTTGTCAAGGACATCCCTTGACAAGGCCTCAGTTTCCCCACCTGTCATTGGGTCAGGTGCTGATTAGGGGGCTCCAGACTTTAGAGCCAGCACCCCCACCTGATTCGTCCAACATCTGCTGGCCCTGGGAAAAATGCAGCAAAAGGACTAGGAGTCCTAGATCAGGGGACATGGGGACTTCCAGAGGCGGGCGGATCTCCTTGGGGTCCCATTCTTGGCCCCGGGCAGTGGCTCCATCTCTCTGAGCCTCAGTTTCTTTGTCAAGTGGGTATTAATAACTGGTACCTCCTAGGCTATGGGGGACGAGTGGGGCCCAGGGTGGGCACAGCAGAAGCGCAGGTACCTGGAGTGTGAACATCTGGATAATGTTTTCTGGCTGGAACTGGAATGCCCCGAGGAACACCTCCTCCCCAGGGGAGCTCTCCATGCCCTGCGCAATCAGACCAAGGAGAGGATGTCAGGGACAGGTCCTCCTCCATGGGTGTCTGCCCTCTCCAGCTGAGACGAGCACACCTCCTGGGCTGGGAGCTCCTCATCTCTTTGGACAGTGTTCCATTACTGCACAGTGTAATGGACAGAAAGAACACTGGACGGGGAGTCATAGGCAGAGGGTCTACTTCTAACTTGGTCATTGACATGTAGGATTGGAATGTTTTGCTGACTTTCTCTGAACCTCATTTTACCTACGAGGTCCTGACAATTCTCTGGACCTTCTCAGCAAAATGGGGGCTCCATGGTCTCTGCAGACTCTTGGCTCTGAAGATCCTGGCTGGGATGGAGCAGGTGCTCGTGCCCATCTTGAACGCTGGGGTCTGAGCTCACTTAGGCCATGCCCACCCTAACTTGCAAGGCCTGGACTGCCATGTTACGTGGTATCCTCTCACTAAGCATGCTTCCCACCGGGTGACTCACGTAGACAACAAAGTCCTTGGGGGCGGTGTCCAGGCTGCCTGACAGGGAGATGGTCTTGGGGATGTGCTGCAGCGTGAGGTTGGACAGGTAGACCTTCTGGGCCAGTCGGATGCTCACCTGGCCGCGGTCACCCTCGAAGGCCCAGCAGTTGCCTGGTGTCATGTTGGGCTGGAAGATGTATAATAGGGGCTGTAAGAGGGGCTCCTCAACCTGCCTGGTTCCCCATATGTCCTTGTTCCCCAGAGGGAGCCACTCCTGCTTCTCTGCAGAACTGGGCCATAGCCACCCCTCTGGGAGCTCCCTGCCTGCTCAGACTTCCCATCCTCCAGCCCCTTGACACTCATTCATTCATTCATTCATTCACTCCTTCACTCTCTCATTCATCCCTCCCCTCCCTTCTTTATATAGCCTCGTAATCACCCGCTGAGGCACCATTACTTTCCCCATTTTACAGATGGAGAAACTGAGGAACAGAGCAGGGAATAGACAGGCCCAGGACCATGCAGAGCTGGAAGTGTAACCCAGGCCATGTGACCCTGGAGTGTGACATGAACCAGTACAATCTCCTGCCTGCTGAAGGGGAAGCAGAAGCTCAGAGAAGGAAGGAGGTTCAGCTGAAGGCACACAGCCCAAGTGTTTGTTCATTCAGCAGGTCCTGAGCCTTTTGGAGATAGAGTGTGGATGGACCTGACCTGGGACGGCAGGTGCTAGGATAGCGGTTCAGGAAGAGGGGCAGGGGCTGCTGGAGGAGCTGGGACCTGGGGAGATGAGGGCTTGCTGGACAGTTAGCAGAGGGAGAGGCTGTGAAAGGCCCAGTGGCCAGTGGAGCAGCCTGTGGGGCAGGAGCTGCAGGGAGCTGGGTCAGGCTGCGGAGAGCACCCCCTACCCCAGCCCTGCAGAGTCTTTGCGGGGCTGGCCCCTCCCTGGCCGGGGTCTGTCACTGCCTTGCCTTTCCTCTGCCCGCAGTAGTTCCTTGTGCCCAGTGGGCCCTTGGCATCTTCTAACTGCCTGACAAGCCCTGCTCACCCCTGGCTGCCTCCACTGGGAGGCCTCCCTGTCCCTGCCAGGTCATTGCTCCCTCCTGAACCTGAGTGCTGGCATCTTAGAGGTCCCTGAGGGTGGGACCCATAGATGTGTCGCCTGTGGACTTGGTACCACTTGGGGCTGGCCATGAAGACGAGATGCTCAGCAGTGTGTGCTAAGCCAAGAGGTACTTGCTCTGTGACCCAGATGATCCCCTTCTCTTTGGGCCTCAGTTTCCTCATCTGTGAGGCAGGGCTCCAGAGGGACAGTTTGCTCAGCTTTGAAATCTGGCTCTGCCACATGCCAGTGACCATTTGTGTGGCTACAGTCAAGTGACCTGGCTCTTTGTAAATGGGTATATCAAGGGCCTGTTCCCAGGGATGTCCTAGGGTTCCCAGGTCCTGAAGTTCCAGGGCTGGGTGGGGCCTTCCAGTGCACAGCAAGCTGTCCCTGTCCCTGCCTGTACCCCAGCACTGGTGGCCCCCATTTGTCTGTTCTTTCCTTGAACCCACCTCAGGCCTCTGACCCTTGTTCCCACCCCCTCCTCTGCTGCCAGCTCCTGTCCTCACACCCTGACCACACCCCTGCCCTCTCCCTTCCCCTGTTGTCCCTTGCCTCCAGGATCACATCCGGGGGCTGGGCGTAGTTCCACAGCCGGATCCAGTTCCAGTAGGAGCGAGCCTTGTCGTGGTTGTACGTAGCTGATGTGTGTTCGAAGTCGATGGTGGCACCTGCATGGGAAGGAACTGCATTGCCTGGGCACTCACTGCACCCACCAGGGCTTGGCTGAGTCCCTGGCCCTCCCTGCAGCTCATGTCCCCTTTGGGTGATGGGAACAACGAAGGTCATCATGACAGCAGTAGCCAGAGCACCCGCTCTCAGGGAATAGTGCGGAAATGAGCTAGTGCACTGAAGTGCTCCCAAGGTGCCTGCGGAGCTGGCGCCTCTGATGTTCCCACCGCATCCCTGTGCCTGTGGCCGTCACTGCCCCCAGCGCATGGAAAGGAGATGCCAGGCCCTGAGAGCTCAGCCAGGCCGGACGTGGCTCAGGCATCGGGTTGCTGCCGTCTCACTCCATGTCATTAAGCTCAGGGTACACAGGTCAGCTGGTGCTGTCTGGGTTCCCTGCGGGGGCCCAGCATGCCCTGTCCTGTCTGCTTATCTATCTCCTCACTGCCTCCCAGGTGCCCCCTTGCCGGCTCCTGTAGGCCTCTGCCCAGAGCACTTTCACGTGTCCGCTTGGTCAGGGGTGCTTTTCCTTCCTCACTGAACTTACCCAAGTGTCCCCCAGCAGGAGGCCTCCCCCTGTCTGGGTCCCCCATCCAGCCACCTGCTTCATGGCTCCTGTCTGCCATTTGGCCCCAGTTGGTTTGTTTCTGGCCAGTCTCCCAATCCCCCAGGGCAGGGACAGGGCTGTCCCGGTGACCTCTGTATGCCAAGCCCAGGTGTGGAGCATGGTGTGGGGGGATGGCAGTGGGGAGGTGGGCACTGTGGAGGGCCTTGGACTCCTGCCCCTGCCTGGGGCCAGACCCCTTTGGGAAAAATGAATCCAGCCAGGAGCAGAGGCTAGCTTAGAGGGCGACATCCCAGCAGCAGGGGTGGGCCACCCAGAGCTAACACCGCCCTCTGAACACACTGGAGATAGGCGGGTGGGGCGGGGAGGCCACTTGCCTATAGACTTCAGGGCAAAGTCTGGCTTTTCAATGTAGTCGCCTTGTATCATCTTCATTATCTTCTGGGCCATTTTTTGCTGAAAAGGCAGAAAACACAAGCTGTGCCCTGGTGTGTTTCTATAGATCATAGTCTCCTGTGTGTGTCCCCTGCAAGTGACAGGTGGCTGCAGGGCATCTTCTTTCCCTACAGGCCTATCCCTGCCCGCAGCTGCTGTGGCTGGCCCTGCACTGGACAGAAGGCCCAGTTGCTATGCATGAGGAAGCCCCTGGGACAGAGCCAAATCACCCCCATCCACTGGGTTTATTGTGAGCTTTCAAGGCCACCATGATAGGATGTCATCTGGAGGTCCTGAGTCTTTTGTGTGTGAGTGTGTGTGGTATTGGACATTGCACCCAGGGCCTTTGCACTGAGCTACATTCCCAGCCATTTAAAAACATTTTTTTAAGTTTAGAGATAGGCTTTCCCTAAATTGCTAAGTTGCCCTGGCTGGGCTCAAACTTCTGATTCTCCTGCCTCAGCCTCCCAGAGTGCTGTGTGTATGGCCACAACAGCCTGGTCCTGGAGTCCCTGAGGTCAGGGAAGATGCTTGCTGCTGTGGGGACCTTGGGAAGAGTCATCTCTGAGTCTTACTTTTTGCATCTGTAAGATGGGGCAACACTCATGTCTGCTGTCCAGTGCTGCGGAGTGCTGTCTGAGGGTTATAGAAGTCTACAAAGCCCCTAGGTGCCAGGGCTGTTCTCGGCCTCACATGGTGTGCTCAGCCCTTTGTCATCCCCCTCGTGCAGATAGTAACACTGAGGCACAGGATCGCTCATGCAAGCTCCCACAGTTGGTAAGAGCAGGAACTGGCAGCTCAGGCTCTGACCTCCAGGCTCCCCTGTTAGCTGAAGACTGCATAGTCTCAGCACAGGGGCAGCATAGGCCATGCAGCCATTCTTCCCAGTTGCAGTGTGAGACGGACATGTTGGACCAATTAAAATTGGAAACTTTCACTCATCACCACTGAGAGGGAAAAGCCAGACTATAAACTAAAAAACCATATGAAATGATATTTACAATATGTATATTCAACCAAGGATGTATATCTAGAGCTCATACAAACTCATACACATCAATAAAAAGACCCCTGGTCCCTCCAGAGGCACCAGGCAGAAATCCAAATGGCCAATGAATAATGTAAAGGCACTCAGAGTGGTTTATAATCAATGCAATGCAAAGTAAGCCTCAATGGGGCACTGCTTCTCACCTGCCAGAATGAGAAAATTAAAAAGACGCAATTCCCACTCTTGGGAAGGAGGTGGGATAACTGGAATTTGCATATGCTGCTCTTGGGAGCATCTAATTAAATGAATGTACACATACTTTATGCCTTAGCAATTCCACTCCTAGAAATAGCTGCTCCCAAGGGAGCTAAGTATATATGTTCACCAGATGGTTTCTACAAGAATGTTTATAGCAGCTTTAAGAGTCTCAAATTAGAACCAATCCAAATGTCTATCCTTATTAGAATGGGTAATCCGTGGTGTATCACCAATGGAATACTAGGCAGTGATAAAATGGAAAATGATCTATTGTTACCAACAATATGAATGGATCTCATAGACATAATTATGAGTGACATAAATAAGAATTAGTATTATAGTATTCCATTTATATAAAAATCCAGAAATATACAGTGGTAGAAGTCAGAATAGTGGTAGAGCCTGGGAACCGAGACAAGGGAAACTGCTGGGGCTAGAAATCTACTGGGTTGTGATTTGGGTAGGGTTACATGGTTGTGTACAATGTAAAGTTCACTGTGCAGGGTAAACAAGATTAGTGGACTTTACTGTACGTGTATCTCAATAAAACAAAAATTGGAGGATCTCTGGTCTGGGGAAGAGCAGGCAGAGTTGAAGGTAGGGTGTATGCACACTGACTACAGGGACCCCCCCCAACCCACTCCCCAGTCTTGGGGGAATCAGTCCACCCAAGACACCTTATCAGGTGTTCCCCAAGGGACTGTGTCCAACGGGGAAGCCCACAGTTGCCAACCTCCATGGCACATTTTCAGAGCTAGTAGCCAGCTTGTTGGTTCTCTGTTAAGCATAACATTAGGTTAGAACAACCCATATCATACTTTTCTACTGTAAATTTGTACTTTAGCATAATAGTAGGCAGCTGTGTGGCTCATTAGCTGCACCTGGGGGATACAGGAAGCAATCTTTGTGTTTCCCACTTGGTATGATGAATGGCAAAGTGTCTGCATGTGTGCAAAAGTGTCTAACTGGGATTTTTATCCACATAATGCTCCAGCTAACAGGTTTTGCATATGTTTACCTGAGCACCACATGGGGTAACATACACCCACACCACTCGTCTGTTCTGTAAACATGTATTTTAGCATAAATGGAATGCGGGTGTGACTCACAGTATGTGTGCCTGGGGAAAGCAAAAACCCATCTGGGCATTCACCCACTTGGCAGATGAATGGCAAATTGTGTACAGGAGATCTAAAGCAACAACAGGTGAGTTTTACCCATGAAATGTTCTTTGCTAAATTTCTGTGCATTTAGGATATTTGTTTTTTAAAAAAGTTTTCTTTTGATATTTCTGGTAGAAGTAGCCCAATTCAGCACATGAAAAACTAGATTTGCAAGTTTTGGAGGAGGTCGAAAGTGAATCATCAGATCATTCATGCATGGATGATGAAGATGATAATGTCTTTGACATTGGCCATGTGAGCCAAAGTTCCTGTGACAGTGAAATGGAGCAAGAATCAATCAATACAGACACAGAGAATGCAGTCCTTCTGGATTCAGATGATGAAGAAAACACCAGTGTGAGTACGTATTTGACTAGTAGAAATATATAGTGAGGATCTTGGCAGGGGTAAAACCTATTGGATGGAATACCAGCACTGCCATTCAGTGTTGGAAATTGTTTGTAACAGACAAAGTGCTACAAGATGTGAAATATACAGATGCTGAAATACAAGTAAAACGTTCTGTATGCACCAATAGCCATACTCAAAAATGTGTTTATTATGACACCTCACTAGCTGAACTGAAAGCATTCATAGGTCTGCTTTACTTAGCAGGGCTTTCTCATGGTAATTACAGGGATGTAAAAGACTTATGGGAAAGTGATTGGTGTGGGCTTGAGGTTTGTAGAATAAGGATGACACTGAAGAGATTTGGTTTCCTTCAAAATTGCCTGAGATTTGATGACAAAACCACCCACCAAGAAAGAAAAAGAACTAATAATCTGGCTGCTATCCACTCATAGTTTGAGAGATTTGTGGGTAGTCGTCAAGCAATTTGCACATCATTTGACTACATGACTACTGACGAACATCTTGCAGCATTGCATGGTTGCAGTAGCTTCAGGGAGTATACTCCCCCCAAACCTTCAAAATATGGCATAAAAATTTGTGCCCTTGTAGATGTGAAGACTTATTATGCTTTCAATTTAGAAATTTATCCTGGAACTCAGCCACCAGGTCCTTATTCATATAGTAATAAACCAAATGATGTTGTGAATAGACTTGTTGCTCCCATTTCCCAAAGTAATTGGAATGTGACATTCAACAATTGGTTTACCAGTTTCCAAATGATGTTATATTTGCTAACAGAGCACAAGTTGAACAGCATAAGAACTGTATACAGAAATAAAGCAGAAATTCCAAATGAAATGTTGCAATTTCAAAGCAGAGAATTGTGCAATCTTTGGATTTCAGAAAGATAAAACATTGGCCTTGTATATGGAAGAAAAACAAACTGGTACTGCTGATGTAAACATTGTACCATGTCTAGGAGGAAGTGGTCAGTCTACTTCATCTTCCTCAAAAAAAAAAAAAAAAGAGGGGAACTTTCTTGGTGGAAGATATAATTATTTAAAGCACATAGAATTCTTTTGTATACAATGTGTAGAAAAACACTAAAAATTACTGGACATTAAAAAGCAAGACCATATAGTTGGTACCCAAGAGAAAAACAGAACAAAACAAAGCAAAATAAAAAACAAAACAAAACAAAACAGAAAACAGAAAACAGAAGAAGACCATAGATAATCCAGAAATTGTAGTTAACAGACAAGGATTTTTTTTTTTTTTGGTACCAGGGATCGAACTCATGACCTCATGCTTGCCAGGCAGGCGCTGTGCCACTGAGCTATATCCCCAGCCCCAGACAAGGATTTTTAAAATAACACAACTAATGTGTTAAATAAAACAAAGGAAAAGATTTACAACGTAGATAAAATGATGGAGAATTTCACCATAGAATTAAAATTATAGACTCAAATGTGTATTCTAGAATCAAATGACACACTATTTAAAATTAATAGTAGATCTCATAGACATAATACAGATTATTAGTAAGCATGAAGAAAACGCAAAAGAAAATATCAAAGCTTAGGCATGAAGAATGAAAAAACAAATGAACCAGGTAATAGCATAGAAATCATGTGAAGCACACTTTTATAGTTTAGCATAGATGTAATCAGAATCTAAGAGAAAAAAATGAGATGATGCAGAAGAAACAATATTTTAAGAGATAAAGGCTAAGAATTAAAACAAAAACTGTTGAAAAATATCAACCTACAGATTCAATAAACTCAGCCAACCTAACTCCCATGTGGGTTATATATAGAACACTGGAGTAAAAAGGAAAAGATAGAAACAGGTTAGACATAAAGGACCAGCAGTAAGAGTAGTAATAAAATTCTCAATAGCAACAGTATAAACTAGAATACAGTGGTGGACTTCCTTCAAAATTCTCAGGAGAAACTTTCTAGAATTCTATACCCAGCCAAACTATCAATGGAGTGCAAAGGTAAAGATTTTTTTAAATGTGTCAGTTGTAAAAAAAATAAATACACTTCTTCTTTTCTAGGAGGTTGTTGGGAGAGGGGCTCCATCAAAATGAGGGATAAAACCAAGACAGATTATGACTTGGGATACAGAAAACAGATCAAACTGAGAAGTTAGATGTTCAGGGCAGAATGGCCTGTATCTCACCTCATCTGACATGGCTTCCATCTCCTTGAGTTTGGCAATGAGCTGGTTCACACTACCTCGGAGGTCCTGGATTTCCCCAGTGTGGTGTCGCACCTTCTCTTGGTACAACCTTATCAGGAAGGAGTGAAAACAAGAACTGACTGCTTTGTGATGCTGCTATTGTTAGCCTCAAACTCGCCCTTTGCTAGTCAGCCCTCACAGAACTAGGTAGATACTCATGCACTGTCTTCAACCTACCCCTGGGCCCACTCTTTCTGTTTAGAATATCCTTAAGACCGGCTCCTTCCTTTCAAAGGAGCATTTTCTCTGTAATTAAGGATGTGAATGGTGGGCCGGTGAGATGGCTCAGCAGTGTAAGCGCCTGCCTTGCAAGCGCAAGGGCCCGAGTTCGACTCCCGCATCCCACATACGAAAAAGGGGCCGGTGATATCGCTCAGCGGCACGGGTGCCTGTTGGTGCATGAGGTCCTGAGGTCGACCCCCCGGTACCCACAAAAAAAAAAAAAAAAAAAAAAAGGATGTGAATGGTGACTTGTTAGCTAATATTTCTTCTCAGCTACCATTTATGATCTCTGACTATATACTAGGAACTAGTCAAGACTCTTCACATTTTTTTATAATGCCCATAACTACCTAGAGAAAGGTGGGTGATCTGCCTCATTTCACAAATAAGAAGTCAAAGGCCTAGGGAAATGATGAGACTTGAACAAGGCTAGGTAGGTAGGAACTATGGGGCTAGGATTTAAATCCAGGTTGGTCTGACTGTGGAGCCTGCATTCCTAATCAATGCACTGTAACTTCTTGCTATAGCTGTGGTTTTTAGGTGATAGGACTAATAAGCAGATTCTTCTTACCTTAAGCTCTGCAGTGGACTATTTATGCTGTCATCCTGGTAGAGTGTTGAGGAAAGCAAGAATCTCCATCAGGTGGCCTGATTTGGACCTAAGAGAGCTTCATCCATCCATTCTCCCACAGCCATAAATCCATCCATTCATCCAACTTCTTGCTTACTCTTCTGTCCATCAACCCACCCACAATCTTCCAAACTTCAAACTCCAGTTACTCTCCTTTTTATCCATCTGTGCCCATCCACCTACCTTCCCCATCCATCTACTTTTCTATCTCCCCCAACTTCCCTTCCATATACCCTCCCATACATTCACCCTCCCTCATCCATCCACCCATCCACTCATCTATCCCATCTGACCTCCCATCAAGTATCTTACTCATCCATTTTCCCATTTATATATCTATCTGTCCTCCCATCAGTTCCCTCATTCCTGTCTCCTTTACATTCAACCTCTCTTCATCCATCCATCCATCCGTTCACTCATCCTCTTATCCATTCTTCTCCTGTTCATACCCAGCCATCTGGCTGACCACTCAGCCATCCAGTATTGATAGTGGCAGCCCTGTGCCTGGCACTGAGCTGGACATTGCTTGGATGAGTCAGCCCTTTCTCCTTCCTTCAAATTGTTGCCAGTAGAGTGGGGAAAGAGTTATGATTACAGAAAATTGAATTTATGATTATAAAAAATTGTGGGAGGAAGGGGAATGTGGCTGTTACGTCTTGGTGCTTCTGGAACAAGTGATACTTTAGGTGGGCCTTGAATGATATGAAGGCATTCATAAGGGGGAAAGGAGAGGGAAAGACAGGGCCCTTGGGTCCCATTCCTTATAGGCCTTCTGATACTTCCTTAAACAGAGAGCCCTGGCCACTTGTTTTCTCTTCCTTCCTCCCCAGAAACCACAAAGAAAATGGATCTCATCTCATTTAAGGAGAAATGAACAAACTACCTTGGATAGACAGAGAAATGTGTTCCTTATTCTTATTACTTTGCTTTAGGTGAGTGACAGAAGAGTCGTGCTGGTGGAAAGATTATTGGACCTGGTCTTTGAAAGTCACATTTGGTAGGAGAGATAGGTCCCCCAGGTGAGCAGAGTGACAAAGTCAGAGATTTGGATAAGGGATGAGTCAGCGAGTGAGGGACTGGCAGGGGCTGGATGTGAGGAGAGAGGAGGTTTGGGCAGTGGTGATGGGTTGTGATGACAGCAGTCAACTGTAGCACCTGAAGGGGACACACACTCACCTGCCAGACTTGCATTTTCGATGGCATGTGCATAGAAAACATCCAGAATCCTGTGGGGCCACGAGAACAAGAATGAACCACTTAACATACAGAGCCTGGGTTCTGGAATGAAGGTGTCTGAGTTACTTACTAGCATTGTGCAACTTTGGGAGATTTTACCTAACCTCTCTATACCCCAGTTTCCTTCTCTGTAAAACGGGAACAATGGTAATATCCAGTTCGTGTTTGAATGATATATGTTATATATGTCACATAAGCTATATGATACTTGTCTTCTTCCACTCTCCAACCCCATCCTTGCTGGCGATAACTGACCAAGAGAAGAAGGCAGGGTGGTCTTTTCTGGGTGGTGACATTTTGTGGTCTCCAATCTGGCTGAAAGCTCATGATAAAAGTCTTTAAAACCTATGCGTTCTTAATGAAGAATTTAACAAACTATGAATGGAAGAGTACTTCCTCAACCTGATTAATGCTGTCTATCGAAAAACTCCCAGCCAGCATCATACTTAATGATAAAGGACTGTGTGCTTACTTGCTAAGATCAAGAACAAGACAAGGATGTCTGCTCCTGTCGTTTCTAATTACCATTATTTTGGAGGTCCTAACCAGGTCAGTTAGGAAAAAGAAATAAAAGGCATCCAGATTGGCACAAAGGAAGGAGTAATACTATCTCTTTTTGCAAATGACATGATCTTGAAAGGGAAATTAAAATTTTAAATAAAAACCTGCCAAGAAAGCCCGCCAAGAATGCCCGCCAAAAACCTAGCGGACATGTCCAGGCAAGCCTGATAACAGAACATTCCTTCCTTTGTGTGACTCCTGTTTTACTGCCTTTATGTAACTGATGGCCTTACAATGTAACTTGAGATGTTTAACTTCCTTGGCAACCTGTGATGTCACCCAACCTTCCAATCATAATGTAGTAAATCTGCCTCTGTATGTCCCCCCTTGCTTTCCCCATATAAGCCCCGAAACCCCGCTGGGTGGGGCTCTGACTCTTTGGGAGAGATCCCAGTCAGGCCCACTGGTATAATAAACTGCCTCCTAAACCTTCTAGGTGCTGTTTCTTCCCGTGCTTGGTGTGCTTTCCATAACAATCTCACACATAGAATCCTAAGGTATTGAAGACTAGGCAACTTGCCTAGTGTTAGAACTAATAATTGAGTTTAGCAGGTTGCAAGATTAATATACAACATCAATTGAATTTGTATATGATGGTAATGAACAATCTGAAAATGAAATTAAGAAAACAATACCATTTACAATAGCTTCATAAAGAATGAGATACTTAGGAATAAATTTAACAAAAGAAGTGCAACACTTGTACTTTAAAAATAAGAAAACACTGTTGAAAGAAATTAAAGAAGACATTGAGGGGCCAGTGAGATGGCTCAGCGGCATAAACGACTGCCTGGCAAGCATGAGGGCCCAAGTTCGACTCCCAGAACCCATATACGATAAAAGGGCCGGTGATATCACTCAGCAGCACGGGTGCCTGCTGGCATGTGAGGTCCTGAGGTCGACACCCGGTACCCACAAAAAAAATAAATAAAGAAAGAAGACATCGAGATATCCACCAATAATGGAAAGACAGCCTATGTTCATGGATTGAAAGACTTAATATTGTTAAGGTGACACCACTCCCCAAATTCATCTACTGACCAGTGCAACCCCTATCGATATCCCATTGACCTCTTTTGCTGAAATTCATATGGAGATGTATGGGATCCATAATAGCCAAAACAATCTTGGAAAGGAACAAAGTTGGAGGAATCACACTCCAGATTACAAAACTGACAACAGGCTGTATCAATCAATCCAGGGTAGTACTGGCATACAGATAGACATGTAGATCAATGGAACAGAACTGAGGGTTCAGAAATAGAACCCTCACATTTAGGATCAACTGGATTTCAACAAGGGTGCCAAGACAATTGTGAGGCAAACAATGGTCTTTTCAATAAATGGTGCTAGAACAACTGGGTATCCATATTCAAAAGATAAAGTTGGATTCCTATCTTACACCATATGCAAAAATAAAGTAAAAAGTGGTTCATGGACCTAAATGTAAGAGCCAAAGGTATAAAACTCTTAGAAGAAAGCATAGGAAAGACTGTTCATGATCTTGAGTTGGGCAAGTAGTTTTGTAAATATTACACCAAAAGCATAAGCAATGAAAGAAAACCTAGATTACTTGGGCTTCATCAAAATTTAAAAATTTTTTGTTGTAGAGAACACCACCAAGAAAGTGTGAATACAACTCACAGAATAGGAGGAAATATTTGCAAATCATATATCTGATGAGGGACTTGTATCCAGACTGCATATGTAATTCTTACAACTCAGTAATTAGAAGACAATCCAAATGAGCAAAGGGTTTGAATAGGCATTTTCCAAAGAATGTATACACAAGGCCAAGAAGCACAGGGAAAAATGTTTAACATCATTAATCATTAGAGAAATGCAAATCAAACCTACAATGCCATATCACTTCATGCCCTCTACAATGGTTTATAGAAAGAAAGACAGATAATAACAAGTAGCAGTGAGAATGTGGAGAAACCGATGAGTGGGAAGGAAAAATACTGGCGAGAAGGTAAAATGGAGATGGCAGTTTGGAAAACAGTTTGGCAGGTCCTGAAATAGCTAGGACTCAGCAATTCTACTCCTTGGTAAATACCCAGGACAGTTGAAAACACACACAAAACCCACAGGAACTGAAACTGCCCAGGAACCTTCATAGCAGAAATAGCCAAAAAGCAAAAACAAACACCACTAACATCTGTCAACTGATGAATGGATCCCCCACCACCAGGACTATTTTTGGTCATAAAAGAGAATAAAGTCCTGATACATGCTGTAGCAGGCATAAATCTTGACAGTATTATGCTAAGTGAAAGAAGCCACAAAGAACAGTTATATAGACAGAAAAAAATCATGGTTGCCTAGGAGGAATGCGGAAATGACTGCCAGCAGATGAGGGGTTTCTTTTTAGATTGGAGAAAGTATTCTCAAATTTGATAGTGATGGATATACAACCTTGTGAAGGCACTGAATTATGTGCTTTAAAAAGGAGAACTTTATGGTCTAGAAATTGCATCTCAGTAGAGCTGTTATTTTAGAAAATCCTGTTGTTGGGTCAACACAGGGAAGTTCTCTCATTCTCATTTTTCCTTGGGAGGTCTGATTCTCTCTTTCTCCCCCACTGCCACCCCCACTCCAAGGCCAGCGTACTTGAGTGGAGTGGGGGGCAGTTTCCTTTGCTTGGAAAGCAACCCTGTGACATGGGCAGCAGTGGAGGTGGCTAGAAAGAAGCCATGGAAACCCAGAAAGAGGCTGTAATAATGATCATAACATGGTTTGGGGAGAGCTTTACAGTTTTCAAAGCATTTTTTAGCTTTCAAATTTTTTTCTTGGGCATCATTTAATTTATTCCTTACAGCAGTGCCTTCCCAGGGTCACAGAGTCAGTGCCAGAGCCCTTGATCTTCCCTCCCCAGGATGGGTCAGGGCCCGGGGGTGCTCCCACCCAGGACAGGGCCCTGGAGACGCACCCAAGGCGCAGAGGACCAGAACACCTGTCTTCTCCATGAGCTTCTGGCAGAGCAGCTTGCACCTGGAAGCCCAAGAAGCCATGGTCAACAGGAGGCGGGAGAGCCTAGTGGGTGCCCCCCTCCCTGTCCTCACTCCTCACTGCTCCTGCAGGCTCATGCCCGCCCTTCTCCTCTCCTTGGTGCCCTGGCCTTCAGGGATCAGCCCAATGGCCTTCTTCTTAGGACCCCAGTGTCAACACACCCAGCCCTCCCATTGTGGTATTGTCTGGCTTTGCGGGGAGCTCATGAGTGGTGGGGCCAAGGCTGGGCCCAGAGTGAACATTAAGGAAAGGTTAAAATTTACACTTTAATTGGATGAATGAGGCAGATAGCTCTTCAGGAGTGAAACCGCAGCCCTGTCTTTTTTGTTCTGTTTTGTTTTGTTACCGGGAATCAAACTCAGGACCTTGCCCTTGCCAGGCAGGCGCTTGTGCCACTGAGCTATATCCCCGGCCCAGCCCTGTCTTTCCTATCAAAGGTTATAAACAGGAGTGCCTCCATCTTAAACTCCAGCCCACCCTAGGCTGCTCTCCCCCACCCCTTACACCAGAGTTACTGGAAATGTCTGCTCAGCTTAGATTCCAGCAACACGACTGACCACCAAGGACAATTTATCAATAGCCAAGGACTTTTAGTTCCCCATACCCCATTCTCCCCTCCCTTAGCAACCCTGCCCAGCAACCCTTCAGGCCCTCTCCTAGCACCACTTAAACCAGCCAGTTGGGACAGATTGTGAACCTTCAAACAAGCCAATGGGGAGAAGGTCAGCTGTTTCTCGCGAGTTAGAAAATAAAAGGCGCCTGCTGCTGTGCCTCTGCATGTGCCTGCTACCTCATGCTAAAATGTGCTAACGCCCTTCTGCAGAAGTAAAACAACCTTGCCTTGTTGAAATTTCTTGATGTCTGAGTGCTTTACTGACAAATTGAGTCTGGGGGCATATTCCCAACACAGTCCAGGCGAAAGTGTAGGGCTGGGAACAGGAGCAGTATCTAGGGAGAGAAGCCCAGCCTGGCTGGCCCTGTGGATCCACAGGAGGAAGGCAAATGAGGGCAGTTTGGAAAGGGAGCGGGGGCAAGCTTTCAAGGGGCTGCAGGAGGATGAGCTGGAGCAGGGGAGTCACAGTGAGTTTGGGTTGGGGTTCTGATAAAAGCCAGGTTTGGAATCCCTTATCCATTCTGGCTATCAGGAGGAGGTCCAAACCCAGGAAGGGGCTGCATGGTCACCAGTTGTCCCCTGTCCCCATTCCCCCACCTCCTGCTCACCTGCAGGTGTTGAACAGGACTTGCTGGGCCTGGGTTCTCAGGAAGCAGGCCAGGCAGTTGAACCAGGCTGCAGTGGAGACAGGAGGGCAGGGAGTCCCATTGCGCAGACTCACTGGCTATCCTGGAGCTGGGGAGACCCTGGAGCTGGAGACCCACTCGACAGCCCCTGGCTCAGGCCACGGGTGAGCACCAGGCTGGAGTGAGAACGGGTCCCACACACGAGCACTGCTTGCTGAGCAGTGGCACTGGACTGGCAGCAGTGACTCCTGAGCATGGAGAGCACTGGGAGCTTGGCAAGGGCGGGGACCCTGTCGGGTTCATCTCCAGGTGCCTAGCATGGAGCTGGGGAAGTAGGGATTCAGGACAGCCAGAAGTGGAAGGACATATGGGTGGCTGGAGGATGGAGAGGATGGCTGCCTGGCTTGGAAGATGAATGAATAGGAAAATGGGTGAGAGCATGGAAGGAGGAGAGGATAGATGGATGGGCAGAGAGATGGGTAAGTAGATGGACAGACATATCAACAAATACCAGTATGGGTGAATTGATGAATGACTCACTGGAGGGATGGATGGAATCAGAGCAGAGGAGGGCTGGCAGGTAATTCCTCCTCTAAACAGCAAGGCTCCTTCCTATTTCCCCTTTCAATCGCCAGAGAGACCCTGCCTGGAAGGACACCCACCCCCACCCTGTGGGGAGGCTTCAGAGCTCAGCCTGCTGCTGCCTACAAACCCTGCAGCAGGGCTGGCCTCGCCTGGCCGGGGTCTGCCTGGCCTGAGACTGGACCCTTTCCTTGGCCACATCGATGGCCAGGCTGGGGCTTCAGCGCATACATACACACATATCCCAGCACGGAATGCGCCAGGCTGACAGCTGGGGCGTTGTTGTGGGCAGGCAACAGGACGCCATCATCTGCAGAGGGCACAGGACTGTCAGGTCGCTGCCAGCCTCCAGGACACGGGCTTGGTGCAAGTATCCCCCCCATCTCCTCCTCTTGCTGGGCCCCCCGTGTTGCCTGTTAGACTTTTCTGAACTACCCATCAGCCCCCGGGGTCCCACTCTTGGCTCACTCCTGCGTTCTGTGGGCTCCTCGGCCACCCTGCGGGGGTTCCGGCTCCGCTGGTTGCCCCTGGGGATGACAAGGGTCATGATCACAATCACATTTTAAAATTTGGAGGGTATGTGATTGTCACTATATTCCAGATGGAGAAACTGAGCCACAGAGCGGTCTACAAAATGCCAGGCTACACCTCAGGCCACCTCTCTGGCTGGTCCCAAATCCAGACCTCTTTTGAGGAAAAGACTCCTGTTGCTATGGCCACCATGATGATTGTCACCCAAAAGCCGCCCCCTGCTCTTCTTGGCAGAAACCTTATTTTTGTCTTATCCCTCGTCTACTACCCCATGTGAGGTAAGGCATCAGATTGGTCGAAGCCTGTTGTGGCCCACCCATCCCCTTGAAGTGTTGGTTTCAAGCATGAGGCATCTGCAGGAGTGAGGTAGGGTGAGGTGTAGTGGCTCTGGCTATATAGGACTTGGGAAAATGGTTCAGCACTGCTGAAATGAGACCCTCACGAAGCAGCGCCAACTCTCCTTCTACCTTGGACACCCACGTTTCTATGTGAGAACCAGAGCTGTGGCAGCCATCTTGTGACCGAAGAGAGAGGAGGCTATAAGGAAGAGCAAATGACAGACCAAATGACAGACAAAATGACAGACAAAATGACAGACCAAATGACAGCAGTAACCTGGGTTTTGGGAGGCATCAAAGAATGGGAAATTCATATACTCTGGAGCCATCCACTCCTTAGAACCTCTTGATGGGTGACATAAAAGTATTTTATTTACTTCTTAAGGCAACGTGCTACAAACTTTACAAATTATACCCCCGCTATGTTTATGTTTATTAAGAAACTATCCATATGCCTGTTATGGTTTGGATGTTGAATGCCCCTTCCCCAGGGCCCATGTGTTAAAAGTTTGCTTCCCAGGGTGGCACTATAGGACAGTACTGTGGACCCATAGGAGGGGAACCTAGTGGGAGGGCCTTAAGTCACTGGGGGTTCTCCTTGAAGGGGATTGTGGAAACCCAGGCTAGTCCCTTTTCCCTGCTTCCTGGCTCATGAGGAAGTTTTGTTTCCACTCACTTTCACCATGCTGTGCTGCCACACAAAGCAACAGGGCCACCTGACCATGGACTGGAGCCTCCATAACCATGAGCCCAAATAACCCTTTTCTTTTTCTAAGTTAATTACCTCAGATGTTTTGTTATAGTGACACAAAGTTGACTAACATAATACCCAATTATGCTAACATATTATCTTTTCCAAATGTACAGCTTTATTTAAATATTCCTAAAGAATGCATAGCACAGTAAGGTGAATAGTTTACAGCAACTTATTATGTATCTCAAAATAACTGAGAGTTTATTATGTATCTCAAAATAACTGAAGTTTCCCAACATGAAGAAATGCTCATTACCTGATTTGATCATTACCTGTAGTACATAGGTACTGAATTATCACATTGTCCCCCATAATGTGTACAATTCCTAAATGTCAATTAAAAACAGAGGAACTAACTAAAAAAATACACATTCAAGTTATAATAGCTTCTTCCCTCACTCTTGTGACTTTTTTTTTTGTTTCTAGTACTGGGGATAAAACCCAGAGTCTCATACAAGCTAGGCAAGTGCTCTACCACTGATCTACAGCTGCAGCCCTTTTTTATTTTTATTTTGACACAGTGCCTCACTAATCTGCTCAGGCCTCATTAACCTGCTCAGGCTGGCTGCAAACCCCTGATTCTCCTGCCTCAGCCTTCTGAGTAGCTGGGATTACCATGGTTTCTTTTGTATACCTTCCTAGGGATACACACCCTGTTCCGGGGCCCAGAAATGGGCATCATTTTGGTTTGGAATTTCTGTCACCTGCAGCCAGAGGCCCCCCGACAGACACAGGGACAGAGATGTATATTTGTTCAGTGCCTGCCTCCCTCAGTAGCATGAGCTCCCTGAAGGCAGGGAACTCATGGGATTGGCACAACACTGTGTCCCTGGCCTCTGCCCCATGCCTGGCACACAGCAGGAGTGCAAGAAACACATGCTGGAAGGCTGGCCACTCTGCTACCTCCTGGCTGGAGACTTTGGAAGCCAGCACGGGATGCCTCTGGCCTCGCTTGGCTGCGGTACCTGCAGCATGGTTGCTGCCTCTGGCTTACCTCCCAGGAGGGAATAAGGCCTTTCGTAAACTGTAAGGGGCTGGGCAAAAGGAGGGGCTGCTGTCCTCACCTCCTGGGCCTGGCATTGTAGGCCACATCTGCAGGCAGGACACATGGGTCCCCAGGGTTCCTTGAGGACCGTGGCATCAATGTGTTTCTCTAGGATGGAGGAACGGTGGTGGGAATCTCTGGAACTCACTGAGGAGGAAATGGCTGCTGCCACCACCTCTGAATGTCCTCTGGAAGGTGACATGTGGACTCGCTGGGGTCAGGTGGAACTGTGGGCACTGTGACCTCATAAAGCAGGTGGGCGGGGGGGCCACTGTGTCTCCAGCTTGGCCCCAGAGCCTCCCCATTGGAGGACGCTATTGTGACTACCTCTCTATCTTTAAGATGGGGAAACTGAAGCCGCAAAACAGGAAGAGCCACGTCAGGCCCTTAGGGGTTGGGCGGGGTACGAGCTGAGGCTCTGGGAAGTGGCCCAGGTTGTCCTTGCTCCCCAGACGATTTCCTGCCTCGCTGCCTTGATTTGCCCCCTCTTAGGTTGCACACGAAGGTATTTCACGCTGAACCTCTCACTGGCGGACATTTTGTGTCACACAGAATAACAATCCATGTGTTGTTTTAATAAAGCTGTGCTCCTTACTGGGGAAAATAAAAGCACTAGAGGGAGGGACTGTCTGTCTAGGTGTTTTCTGGAAGCTAAAATGAGCTTACTTTTGCCCCCTGGTGGCCTTTGCTCAAAATTGCAGGCTAAGTCCCTGTGGGAAGTGGATTAATAATGTTCCCCCAAAGAGTCTGGCACCCTAAAACCTGCACTTTAAGTTACATGACAAAGGGGAGCTGAAAGTAGCAGATGGAGTTAAGGTCACTACTCAGCTGACCTTGAGATGGGGAGACTTATCCTTGGTTATCCAGATGTGCCCAGTGTCATCAGAAGGGTCCTTGTAAACAGAAGAGGGAGACAGAGAGATGGCACCTTGCTGGCTTTGAAGATGGAGGGTCGAACCAGGAGTCAGAATCTGGAGACAGCCAGGAAACAGGTCATTTCCTACAGACTTCAGCAAGGAATGTGGCCCTGCTGACACCACCTGGATTTTAGCCCAGCAAGACCCACTTCGAACTCATGACCTCTGGAATTGGAAGATGATAAATTTGTGTTTTGAGTCGCTAAGTTGGTGGTCATTTGTTGCAGCAGCAATAGGAGGTGGGTACAAGGCTCCTGAGAAATCCAGAGAAGGGGAAACAAATTTCCAATGTGACAAGGGTCTTTCAGTTGTGCATTCATTCATTTTTTTTTCACTCAACAAACATGTATTAAGAATCTAGTACGTTCCAGGCACTGAGCAAAACCAACTCCCGTCTTGGGGATGCAGGTAGAGTGGGTGCAGAACTCTTTGTGCTTAGCAGGTACTCAACAAGCAGTGCTTGACTTTGCTGGAGGGAGGTGGCTGGGCACTGGAGATGGGCTGGTGGGAATCCTTCCTTTGTGTTACCTGGATGTCACCAAAATGTCCCTGTGTTGGAAGTGTTGGAGGAAGTGTTCATGTCAAAGCAAACACTGAGAGTGACTTTGGTCAATATTTGCAGTTTTTGTGTGTGTGTGCTACTGGGTTTGAACCTGGAGCCTTTGCACTGAGCTGTATCCCCAGCCCTTTTTATTTTCAGACAAGATCTTGCCATGCTGCTAATTTGCCCAGGCTGGGCTTGAACTCATGATCCTCCTGCCTCAACCTCCCAGAGTGCTGAATATCTGAGCTCTTGTTCATTGAGTCCGCTGTTTGCTTAGGCTGTGATGAGGGTCAAGAGGATCTCGACTTAGGCACCAGTGGGCTGGTGTGGAGTCAGTGGGAGCCACAGAGGGCTATAGAATAGATGAATTTCTGAGGCCCCTTGGGCCACTTCCCCCACTGAACCATGCTGAGGTACAGAGAGATCTTTCCTGCAGTTGGGCCATCGCCTTCTTGCACATGTGTACACACACATACGCACACCCCTCCCAGGGGCAGCCTGCTGTACACACATGCACCCACTACATGCACTCACAGACACATCAGACCAAGCCCACACAGCCACACCTACACAAAACCTGTCACGTCCGCACTCACGTCGGCTTGTGTAAATTGGCT
This sequence comes from Erethizon dorsatum, assembly GCA_028451465.1. Classification (NCBI taxonomy): domain Eukaryota; kingdom Metazoa; phylum Chordata; class Mammalia; order Rodentia; family Erethizontidae; genus Erethizon; species Erethizon dorsatum. The sequence continues at coordinate 3,389,795 of CM051840.1, forward strand.
TGTCACACTGTCCACCAAGATGTCACGTGTCAGGTCGTGGTCCCACACACACACAAACACACATCTTCCTCTGTTTCCAGCCATCACACACGAATGCACATGAGCACCTGTAACCATCCGCACGCAGCCCTCTCTCACACACACACGTTAGTGTATACACAAGTGCCTCATCGGCATACCCAGTTCTTCAGGTCCTGTAAAGCCAGGGTGGCCTCCGGAATGTGTCAGTGGGAAGGGTGATGGCCCAGGCCATGGCTGTGGGATGCACATTTGTAGAGGGGCTGGGTGTTGAGCGCTGGGGACTGGGTCATCCATACTTGCTCATCTGTTCCCTTTTGCTTAAGACTCAGTGTGTGACCAGGCTCAGGGCTCAGGCAGTGATGCGGAGTGGGGCTCAGGTAGCCCTCTGCCCCTCCTAAAAGGGTCATGTTTCTGGGAGAGCTTGGTGACACCAGATTTGAGGGGTCGCTGCTGCCTCCATCCCCTGCCCCTGGGCCTGGCCGGGGTGATGTGGGGTGCTCCTGGGAAGAGCACTCCTTCCCCCCTCCTGGCCCTTGCGGCCCAGCTGCCCCTCTAGGGTCCCGCAGCAGTTGGAGGCCAGGCCTGGTGATGTGGCAGCCCTGTCGCACCCAGGAAACAGCGCATTTTGGCAGAGTCTGTGTTTGCAGGGAAAACACTTGTCACCACGCAGCCCTGCCGCTCCCCAGTCCCCGCCGGGAGCCTCGTAAGCAGCATTTACGTGGCCTGGGGTAGAACAGGGCTGGCCTGGGGCTGAGCATTCACCTATCTCCAGATCGCGAGGTAGGCAGGGGCTAAGCAGGTGCCTCTCTGGGGTGGCTGCCTCCACTGCTTCCTGTAGAAGGCCCCCTCCAAGCCTGGGCTGGCCTCAGCCGGCCCATCTGGGCAGGGGCCCCTCACCCCTCCTGCTGGGAATGAATGCCCGCTCGGAGTTGGACGAAGAGCTGCGTGCTTGGCTGGGCTGCCTTGGGAGGGCCTGGGGCACCAGGGGAGTGGCCTAGTCCCAGGCCATTCCTCACTTGGCCAGGATAAGGTGAGGACAGGAGCCATCCTGGGTGCTGGGAAGGTTAAATGTCAGGCTAGTTGTCACATTGGGCTGACTCCTTGCATTAGGTGACACAGCCTTGGGCTTTGGGGTGGTGGGCCTGGGCCTCTTCTTGGGACCTCTCTGTATTCGGGAGTCTCACCATCCTTGTCTGACATGGCTTGGGTCTGACACCCGGCTCATCTGCTATGTGGCCTTAGGCAAGGCCATGCCTTCTCTGGCCCTTGGGGTCCATTTCTGCACCAGATCCCCTCATGGCTCCTGAGGAAGCAGGCAAAGGAGGATGGTCATCCTAAGTGCAGAAATGCGAACAGGGCTGTATGGGCACCAGGGGCAGGGCTGAGATCACTGCTGGGGCTTGCGTCCTCCAGGCTGGAGTGGGCTTTGAGCAGCCCAGGAGGGGGCCATTCTGGCCAGACTCCCTGATGCTTGTCTCCACCCCAGCCCGCAGATCCTGGGGCAGTGGCCGGGCGGCCATGGCTGGGGTGCATCATGGGCTGGGCCTGTTGCTGGCGCTATTGCTGCCCGCAGTCCCTGCCTCCTCGCCGGGCACTGTGGTCCGAATCAACAGGGCGGCATTGAGCTATGGTAAGAGATGGGCTGCCGGCCTGTGTATGAGAGGGGTGTGTGTGTGTGTGTGTGTGTGTCTGGGGACCTGGGTTTGCATCTGCCATGGTGTCCCTGGCTCTCAGACAGTGCCCAACACATTGTGGCTCAGCAGTTGTTTTGAGGTGGCTGCGTGAGCAGGAGTGTGCGCTCACAGCTGTGCACATGGCCTCTGTTGTGTGGGCACAGCTGGGTACGTTTGCAAGTGTACATCTACCTAAGAGTTGGTGCCTTGTGGAGACGTGCCCACGGTATGCATGGGTGTTGGGGAAGGTGTGTGCATGGGCTGCATGTGTGTGCACAGGTGTGGCTGCATGCCGTGTGTGTGTTATGTCTTTGTACACATGGGCTGAAGAGAGGTGCATCAAGCTCAGTGCTGCAGGGAGATAGGTCCCTGCTGGGCTCAGCAGGAGGGAGCCAGCCTCATTCTGGGCCCACTGGGGCCAGGTCTATGTCCTATGTCTTTGCTGTTAGATTGCAGGGTGGGTACTGAACTGCATCCCCAGCCCTTTTTTATTTTCTCAGTTTGAACAGGTTATGACCAAGTTGCTAATATGCCCAGGCTGGACTTGAACTTGTGATCCTCCTGCCTCAGGCTTCCAGAGGCCGAGATTACAGGCATTTTCCACCGTGGATGGAGTGCTAGATCCTTCTGAGTCCTGCCCTGTCCCCTGGGGAAGGCACATTGAGTAAGGGAGAGACAAAGGTTTTCAAGGTCCAGGACTCCAGCATAGAAATCTTTCTTCACATCCAGTTGCCTTCCAGGGAAGTTTTGAGGGTGCCATCAAAGCAGGGTCAGTCTGAGAAATCAGTGAGCATTTTCCCCAAGACTTGATCAAATTTGGATCACGTGTGAGGGACTCAAGCCAGACAGTAGAAGGGACTTTCAATGGTTCAGGCCACAAAGCACTGAATCAGCGGCTCCAGGAAGCAGCAGGGTCCCCTCCCACCCCCAGGGCACACACAGCTGTCCAGGACCTGCATCCGGGCAGATGGACGGACGATAAAAGCCGTCAGTGATCCGTGCCACAGCGTGATCCCACACGCCGCACACTGGTGCTTGCAGGCAGGACACGAGGCTCACCGCCCTCTGCCACCCTTCTGCTTTCTGCCTGTCCTGTGCAGGCCTCCTTTGTCCCTAGGGAGTCCTCCCTGGCGCATCTGACTGTGTTTGTTCTTGGCGGAAACCCGGCGGGCGGCCTCACTGCACACACTGCCTCCAAGCCCGTGCCGGTGACTGTCCCTGCGTCCTCCCCACCCCAGAGTTTAGGCCCCGAGCCAGGGGAGCACTATGGATCGAGTCCCAGACCTGGGTGTGAGTCACAGCTCAGCTGAAGATGGTCAGGTTGGAGAGGGACACTGGGAACATGGAGAGTACCACTTTTTGCTCTGTGTCTGGGGAAACTGAGACCCAGAGAGGCTCAGTGTTTTCCCATCATTCCACAGTGAGTCTGAGTTTCTTTACTCCTAAATCCTTGTTACCTTCCAGCACCCTAGCCTTTCGTTTTAACTCAACTTGCCTTTATTAGCACCTGAGTCCAGCGGTACAGGTGAGGGCAGAAGTCTGAAGATGCAGAGCCAGGTACCCAGGTCCCAGTCAGCTCCCCCCGGCCAGGCGTCCTCACCTCCCTGCAAGCTGGGCATAATGACAGAGGGGAGAGCACTCAGAACATGCCTGGCACACCGGTAGTGCCGTGCAACACACACCACATTTATACCAAGACCCATAGCGACAGTGACAGCACTCATCTTGCACAGTCTTTGCAATGGCTCTGAGTGACAAGTACCATCATAATCATTGCAAATTTATAGAAACTGAGGCAGAGAGCAGCCACATAGGCAGTGAGTAGTAGAGCTGGGACTGGCACCCAGAACCTGAGGTACTCTAGAGTGCTCAGCCTCTGGGTGAGGCGGCTGTGCCCCTCCCAGGAGATGTCCCTTTGGCCATCAGGCTTGGGGAAGGATTCTGAGCACACAGGAGCCGTTTGGAGCCTGGAATGAGGGCAAAGGATTTTATTGTCTTTGAGGTATGGGATGAACGAGCAGGATCTTGAGAAGTAGAAGCGGAGGGCTGGTGTGAGTCGTCCATCGTGGCTCATGTGGAGCTGGCATCCTCCCTGTATCTCAGTCCTCCCCGCAAAGAGTGCAGCACAGAGGGTGGGCGGTGTGTTGCTGCTGCTCCTGAGGCCAGCCTGACCCCACCGTGCCCTGGCCCTGCAGTGTCTGATGTTGGGAAAGTCCCTCTCCAGCGGGCCCTGAAGGTCACGGTTCCACCTTTCCTGGACTGGAGTGGTGAGATGCTGCAGCCCACCAGGTGAGTGCTCCCTCTACAGAGAAGGTGCTTCTGCCACCAGGTGGAAAGTCCGGGCTGTCCAGGTGAGCGCTTTAGTCCACCAGGAGGGGAGATCTTGCAAGAACGCCCCTTCCGGGTAGATGCCCCAGCAGGGCAGTGCTCTCAGCCCCTGGACACCAGGTCCAGGCCTTCAAATGAGCGCAGTCTCCTGTAGTGAGTCCCCCCCACCACATTAGATGCCCCCACCCGCCAGACGAGCGGTTATAAGATTTAGGAAATAGGACCAGGTTCACACCCTGGGGGCCTGGCGACTCTGAATGAGTGGATTTCTGCCTTCAGAGGCCGGGACTGTAGCCCCTGGGTGTACAGAACTCAAAAGACCCGCGGCTGCTTCCTCTAGAAGCTGGATGCTGAGGTTAGACACGAGCCTGAGCCTAATTCCTCTCCCTGATCATCCCCATCCATGCGGGAACATAGAGTTGCTGCTGACAGATGGCTGGGTCCCCAAGAGAATCTATCATCTATCTATCATCTATCACCTATCTATCATCATCTATCACCTATCTATCATCATCTATCACCTATCTATCTATCTATCCATCCATCTATCTGTCATCTACACCGACACACTCAGGTCTCTGCAGCAGTTTCTGGTCCGGCCACGCAACCACACCACGTGGGGGGTGGCATTTGTGGATGCCGAAGCACACCTGGGAGGTCACGCGGTGAGTGGGGCTGGCTATGTGCTGGGGAGGACTGTGGATCTGTGTCACCCGAGGCTGCAGGTGTTCGAGGGTGGGTTTGATGTGACCTTAATACTTTATGCCATTTTGTGGCATCTGAATTTCCCCTTCAACTACTGTGCAAAGAAAAAAATGACTTTTACTGAGGAAAAAAGAAAGTCATAGTGTTGCTAGGGAGAGGTTAGGGGGACTGGCCCAGGAAGGCAGCTTTGGAGGGAGCGAGTTTCCTGCTCCTGGAGGACCACACCCAACAGGGGTTGGCTAGGGTGCCCCAAGAGGGTTTCTGCCTTTGGTGCATCTTAAAGTCTCTGTTCCCCACCTTCCCAGTTTCCCAGGCTGTTGCCAGAAACTGTCAGAAACCTGCACAATCATCTCACACACGTCCTGCCTGGGGCTGGGGCCCTCTGGTTGTCTTCCTTTCCCATTGGTTGTCCTTGGCTTGCATGCTCCCTATGATGGAGAGCTCACCTCCTCTGCCTTACCTCATGGTTCCAGTGTGCGAAGCCCTGCTTTGTCACATCAACAGTGGCTAAACCCAAAGTTGATTCCATGGCTTAAAGGGGGGATGGTCCCTCATCACCTTGAATTTCTACTGTGCAGGATCCAGATTCTGGATGTCCATGTGCCCCACCTTGACCTGAAATTCATTGCTGGTTTTGGACTACGTCTGATGGCAACAGCCAATTTTACCATCAAGGTCTTTCAGTGAGTGAGTCTCCTCGCTGTGGGGAAGGAAGAGTTTCAGGGGTGCGGCAAGGACAGAGTAAGGGAAGGGGTTGGCATCTCCTCCCAGTCTCTCGGTCCCACCTGGGGAGGCAGGTGAGACTGTGAGAGAATCAAGACCCCAAATCCTGCTCGGTGACTGTGTGACTGGCAGAGGCCTTCACTTCTCCAGATCTCAGTGTCCACATCTTTGTGATGACACTTTGCAGTGAGGGTATTCATTGCTGTAATTCAGCACACAGTAGGTGCTCAATAAACACAGCTATCAGAATGATTTCTATGCCCCAGGCAGCTGGTGTTACCATGTGCAATTTTAAATTCTGATTTGGTGTTCTAAGGGACTTCTGCCTGGCACTGTGATGCCCTGGGTGCTTGTGGCCAGGTCAGAGCTGGGTGTCTTCACGTGGGGACCTCATGGGGAACTCAGCACAGCCCTATGAAGCAGGTGCCACCAATCTTATGTCCATTGCACAGAAGGGAATTTGAGGCTCAGCATGGTGGTGCTGCCCAGGGTCTGGCAGTGAAGGGTCACTAAGAGCCAGGGTTTACAGTTGGCTGGCCCTGTTGGGGGGCTCCAGGGTTGGGGGGCCCTGGGTCTGTCCAGGTGGGGCTGTCTCATGCTGGGTTGGGCCTCCTGTGTCAAATGGGGGGTGGGCCAGCCTGAGATTGTGGGGTCTTTCATCCTCTGGGGTGGGCCCTGCTGGGTGGCACTGCTGGGACTCAGGCTGTGTCCCCCACCCAGCATCCCTGAAGCTCTGGAGCTGATGCTGCCCATGGCACTAACAGCAGATGCCCGTGTGGCCCAGGGTCCCATCAGGACCCCTGTGGTCAGCATCTCCACCTGCTCCCCTCTCATCAGCCCCGCCAGCGTGCTCCATGGCAGTAACAGGTGGGTGCATAGGGGTTGCAGGGGTCTTCGTGCCAAGGTTGGGGTGCTGTTTCTGAGCTGAGTCTCAGCAGGGGAGGGACTTGCCTGGGGGCAGCCTGCGCTCTGGCATTGGCAGTATGCGCTAGCCAGGAACGTCCTCTTCAGGGAGGGTTCTGGGTGGGTCACAGCAGCTGTCAGGAGCCTTGGAGGCCACCCCTCCCCGCGGAGATGGGAAGTCGGGAGCCCAAGGAGGGGTGGGGACCAACTCTCAGTGTCAGGTGGTTGCTCATGTTTGCGTGGAAGGCTAACAGCACCCTCTACTTCCAGAGCACCTACTATGTGCTGGGCACCACTTGAGGCCCTTTATGGGGATCATCCTCACAGTAGACCACCGGTGTGAGTGTTCCCCTCATTTGATAGGGGAGCAAACAGAAGTACGGAGCAGTGAAGTGTCTTGCCTGAGGTCACAGCCAGACTCAAGCCCAGGCAGACCGACTAATCCCACTGCTGTGATTGCCCCGTATCATGTCTGTCATGCCCGCGTCTTCCTAAATGTGGGCAGGCTCATTCCGCGTGGCTGAGCATTTCAGTCTTAATAAACCATGCAATATTTGCACAAAGCCTGGAATTTGTCCCCATAAAGGGGTGCATTCTGCTGTGTCCTGGGATCCTCGGGTGTAACCCACAGCCTCTGACAGTCCCTGTGGCAGGGGCTGCTTCCTATTTATTGAAGGAGAAACGGAGGCCCCGAGCTGATACTGTAAAAACACGGGTGCCTGCCTCCTACCTCCTGGGGGGTTCGGGGAGCTTGGGTGCTGCTTGGATCAGCATCTTAGCAAACCAAGTGACACAGGTTCCTGTGGCCACCATTGAGAACTTCCGACTTAGATCATCTTTTGTTGTTCAGAGGGGAACTGAGGTCCACAGCTAGGAAGGCACTTTACTCAGTAGATCACAGAGAATTGGAGCGGAAGCAGGAAGCAGCCCTGGAATCCCGCCTCCGGCCCCGCCCTCACTGGGCTCAGAGTGGTCATGACAAGGTCGTGGCCAAGTCTGGCTTTTGCAAGACCTGGGCTCTGTCTCTTCTGAGCCTGGCTTCAGTTGTCACATTCTTGGCCACTGCCAAACCTTGAGACAAATGACTGTCTTCTTTGAGACTCAGTTTCCATCTCTGCAGGTGTGAGAATAGTAATTCCAGCACCATCTGGCACACAGTGGGATCCCGGGTGGGATTCGCTAGGACAGAGGTTCCTGCCCCAGCCTTGCAGCCTTGCTGAGCCACGGGCCGCAGGACTGAGGACGCTTTGCGCATCTCCTCCTTAGCACCTCCCCCGCGCTGCTGGTCCTGGTGCAGAGGCATATTAAAGCCATCCTGAGCAACAAGGTAAAGAGCTTCCAGCTGATGGCCCCGGAGGGGGTCATTGCTGACCTCAGAAAGTGTGGGGAGCAAATGGTGGAGTTTCAGTCATGGGGAGGGGTCACTTGAGATTTTCTGTGTGTGCGCAGTGCTGGGGCTCCAACCCAAGGCCTCAAGTATGCAAAGCGTGGGCTCCAGCACTGTACGACACACCTCCCCTGTGGCTTTTTTTTAAACAGAAGGCTTTTAATGGGGGCTCCAATCTCCCCATAAGGGAACAGGAAAGAGGCTGATGCCATGGTCCAGGGAGGGCTGGAGAAGCCCTATGTCCAGAGGAGAGGGAGATTTGTCCTCTTGGGGCAGCCCCTGAGTTCCATGCTAGGGAGTGAGGGCAGTGTTTTCAAGGCAGACAAGGCAAGAGTGGCAAGGGCATGGTGCTGGGCCAGATGTTGCTGGGTTTGATCTTGACCCCCCACCCAGCTGTGTGCTGTGGCTGCCTTTGGTCTGACATCACCAATGAGCGGGAATCTGGGTCCCTCCATAGGCTTTGGGGGGAGGGGGAGGGTTGGACCCTAATATCCAAGAGGAGTTTAGATCGAGGTCCTGAAGAGCACGTGCTGCTGAGATCATCGCAATTTTAGTTCCTGTTATCTGCATGTGGCTGCCCTGGTGAGAGACGCTGTCCCTCGGGCCAGGGCCCCACCACCCAAGGAGAGCTAGTCTTCCCTCCTTGTCCTGTCCCACCTCTCCCCATCTCCCTGGAAGGGGCTGTAGCAGAGACAAAATTGGCCCACTGTATGCCACCCCCACCCGCCAAGGTAGGGGAGCCGGAGCTGGAGGGGTGTGGGCGGCAGCTTGTCCTGGGAGTGCTGCGGGCTGTGCTCGGCTTTGCCCACTGCCGTGGTGTCTCCCTGTGCTCTCCCGCTGCCCTCGCAGCCTCTCCAGGGCAAGCGGCTGCAGGCAGGAAGGGAAGATGCTGTCCTTTCCCTCTTTGGCCTCCCCTGGCCCAGGCTGTGAGTGTCCCCTTGCTGTCTCTTCTCTGCCCCGTCTTCTGTCATACCAGGCCAAGCTCAGGATGCCTCTCTGGCTCTTCGCTGTGCCCAGAGAATCTCCACTACCATGGCTGGCACATGCAGCCTGGCTGACATGGCTCACTGGTCACTACCTTCCACCCTGGACCCTGCCTTCGAAGCAGCTGGCCCTCTGCACCCTGCGGCATCAGGGTCCCTGCCTCAGTTGCTCAGCCTGACAGTGGCCATTCTGATAGCCTTTCCTCCATGCCTGTGGGCTTGCAGTGTCCTCACCAGACTCCGGGCCCAGAGGAGGTGCTAGGAGAGGCCCTCTTGGTGGAGGAGGAAGTAGGGCACCCGCTTGGCATGCCAGTCAGGGGAGGCCTCTGCAGGGACCCTGGGTCCCCGCAGCCTCTGTCATCCAGCTCTGAGGGCCCCTAGGCACAGCCTCCTCTCTGTCCTGCACAGGTGTGCCTGCGCATCTCCAACCTGGTGCAGGGCCTCAATGTCCACCTGGGCACCTTGATTGGTAAGACTGGGATCCGGAGGAGTGGGGAGGGCTGCGGTGCCCCCAAGACCCTTTAGAAATCCCTTCTTCGTCAGGGCCGACCTCTAGGAGGTCAATCGTAGGATACCTATACAGTGGGCTCCCCAGGCTGTACAATTATTCATGGAATCCAGGAACCTCCAAATTCTAGAACCAAGTCTTTGATTCTAGAATCTGCATATTTTAGGTCAAATCATCCAAAACCTAAAATAATATCAAGTCTTTAAATAATGAATCTTAATATTGGAAAATCTTAGCACCATTGAATTATAGAACCTGGAATCATTCACACTTTTGGAATCGAGGGATTTAAGAAGCCAGATTCTCATAGCTGGAAAGGCTTGTGGTCTTAATGGGACCCTCGGAAGTCTTTCTGCTCCCTCTACCCCTCAGGGAGGCAGGGTGTGTGCCAGCATGTTTGTCACTGGAGGTGGTCTGGCTCAGCTTAGGGCCTGGGGCTCGTGCCTGGGATGTCACGTGAGTGTCTGTATAGGGATAATCCTTTAACTGGATGATTATACGTTCATTTTGAGGCTGTGTTAGAAAAGATACACAACCACCCAGTCTACCTGGGGATTTTGTGGCTATTAGTGCTGATTTCTGATTCCCCACAGTGTTAGAAAGTTTTCTTTTGCAATTAATTTGGGAACGAGGAAGAAGATTTAGGCAAAACTTAATTCAGTAGAGAGGACACGCCATATTGAATCTGAGCCATGGTTGCCCATAGTTGTCAGCCTGCTGGGTTCCTGGCAGTGTGACTCAGGTTCTGTCCCTCAACCTTTCTGGGCCTGTTTCCTCCTTTGTAAAATGAGGATGCAATAGAACCTCCCTGCCAAGATGGCCGTGAGGATTAAACATGACCGTTCGTGTCAGGTGCTCTGCACAGCTCTGGGCCTAGGGAGGACCTGTGTGCATTTAATTAAGCACTGGGCTTTGGTTTGGGAGTATAAAAGATGACAGATGTGGTTCTTCAAGCAGATCTAGAAGGGTGCAGGAGCGACCCCCCTCTGGGTGCCAGGTCCAGGTCATGCACAAACTGAAGGTGGTGGGCAGGAAGGGTGGGTCAGGAGACCCCGGTGGGCAGCGTGTGCCCACGTGTGCTGCCTCAAGGTTCCTCCCTGCAGGTTGTGTTTGGGGGAAGGATCCATCCGTGGGGACGGGCAGTACTGGGCTCTTTCTGTGAGTGTGTGTGCATGTGTGTGCGCATGTGTGTGCATGTGTTTGAGTGTGTGTGTGCATGCCTGGTGAAGTACCCCTGAGAAACACCTGCCAGGACTGTAGCATAACCAGGCCTACTTAACAGATGAAGAAATTGAGGGCGGCCTGCCCTGAGAACCCGTGCTCTTAACCAAGACATACACAACCACATACTTAGGAAGAAAAGGACAGAAACCTGTGTAGCTTCACTCCCAAGAGAGAAGGAGGGTGGTGAAGAGAAGGGAGAGGGAGAGGGAACATGGCATGGGGGAGAGGGAGAAGTTTGCCTCTGCATAAGAATATATTTAAAACGAAATACATTTGAGATTCTGGGCTGTGTTTTCCATTTTAAAAATATTTTCTGAGTGCTCATCATGAATATGTATTATTGTTATTTTTAAATTTAAATTTTTTCATTTTTAAATCATGGAGCAATTCACCCCTTCAGTGCACAGTTCCCTGAATTTTGTGCAGCATGCCATGATCACCGCCCCAAGATCCAGAACCTCCCACCAGACCCAAATCCCTTCAGGCTGCCCCCTCCTCCTGCCCCAACTGCTGACCTGTAGAAATCATGCTATGTTGCTTTTATAATCATAAAAAAGTTCTAAAATAGTAGAGAAAATACAATAAAATTCAGATGAGACAATAGAAAAACAGAAATCTGAATGGCGTTAGATATGCTTCTGTATTTGTAAGTATGTACTTATATATGTTATATACTTACATATAAAATATTAAATATAATTATATATTTGTACATAAATAAAATCAACTATATGAAACTATACAAACTATATAAAATAGACACATAATAGATATTTAATAACAGGTATACAGATGCATACGAAATATACATGCACATACATGCGCACATATGCACACACAAACGCAGTCACGCAGAGCCCAGGGAGTGCAGCCGGGGCTGAGCTGGGCTCTCCTGATGGACACTGGGGCTGCATCTCTGCTGGCCACACCTTCGGCCACGTCCAGGGATGAGGTTCCCACAGAGGCTCAGCTTTTGCCACCTTCCCAGGTGGGACCTTCCACGCCTCAAGTATTCTCAGCTCAGAGGCCGCAGCTTTGGGGTCAGACTGACCGGGGTCACCATCCTGGACAAGACTGAGCCTCACTCCAAACTCTGTGTGTGTGCGTGTGTGTGTGTGTGTGTGCGTGTGTGTCTATGTGTGCACAAGTGTTCACGTGAGTGAAAGAGCTGTTCTAACTTGTGGTGATTGAATGAGACGCTCTAAGTCACGTGTTGGGACCTGATCAGCATGAGCGCTTTTCTTTCTCCGTGCTTCCTGTCTGCCTCCGTCAGGAGGTATTTCTGCCTGGATGGAGCCTTCTTTCTTCTGATTTGGGGTCACAAGCCTTCCACTGATGGGGAAGGCAGAACACATACTTGTTAGAATTGTGTTTGAACTGAGAGTCACCAGGCTGCACCCGTGGCTGAATCTTGGATGTGTGCACTTTGTCACATCGGTGTGCTCCCTCAGGGGCCCTGCCTACCTCTCGCCACTCCAGGTGGTCAGATAATTTAGCTTTCTGGATAGACAAGGTGCTGGGGGTACCGCTAAGTATTATGCCATTTTCTTCTCCATGCTGTTTTTTTTTAAGGCCTTAGCCCTGTGGGTCCTGAGTCCCAGATTCGCTACTCCATGGTCGGCAAGCCTGTCATCACTGGTGACTACATTGCCTTGGATGTCAACGTAAGCACTTCCTTGTTAGCCCAGAGCTGGGGGCTGTGGGCCTCGGTCCATGGTGTCCCAGAAGATTCCTGAAGGAGCAGAGAAGTTAAGGAGCTGCATTCCATGGGGAGTGTGGCACACAGGCACGGGCACGAGGCTACATGGCATATGGCATTTTGGGGGGGGTGGCAGGTACAGTCATGCAGCCACCCCTTGAGATCTTGTCCCTCCCCATAGGCTGTCCTCTTCCTGCTGGGCCAGCCCATCATCCTGCCCCTGGATGCTTCCTCTTTCACGTTACCCTGGCCTGTGGGCGCCAAGGGTGCCATGGCGACCATGGGCCTCTCCCAGCAACTGTTCGACTGTATTCTGCTGCTGCTGCAGAAGGCTGGCACCCTCAACCTGGATGTGACAGGCGAGCTGGTGAGGCTGGGCCTGCTGCCCAGGACGTGTGGGACAGGAGCACCCTGTGGCCTAGCCCCAAGACACCCCACAGAAGCCAAACTGTGGCAGGTGGGGCAGCTAGAGTGCAGGGCCATGGGGTTAAGTGGGGTCTGTGGGGCGGGATTCCTGGTGGTGAGGGGCAAGTGGTGGCCTGGCAGGGGGACGGCTGCCTGCAAACCTGACATGGTGGGGGCTGATTTTAGACTTCCGACGACAACCCACTGAACACCTCTGCACTGGGCCGGCTCATACCGAAGGTTGGTGACACTGCTGGCCGTTACAGGTGTTGAGATACAGGATTGGGGTCTCTGGGCTGTGTATGTCACATCTGTCCTGTGTGGGATTTAGCATCTGCGCTGAGATCTGCTCCCTGCATTCTAGGGACAGCCCCTCCCTCTGCGCAGACCTCACGCTCTTTCTCCTCTCTGCCCCTGCCCAGCTGCCCTCTGTGTGTCCTTTCTCCTTCTGTCCCTACCACCTTCAAGACCCAGCTCAGGGAGCTCCTCCTGGGGGACGGGTGACCCCCTCGTCTGCTCCAGGGGCCTGGGCCGGACCCACCTCTGTGCCTAGTCACATGCAGCGCCGTGGTGGCTGGAAGCACTGAGTGGCTGGATGCGCAGCCTCTGTGTCCTTGCGCAGTGGGCCCAGCAGAGCCTTCTGTCTCCCTCTCTCTCTCTGCCTCCCCAGGTGGCCTTCCAGTTTCCCAAACCCATGCCCCTGGTGCTCAAGGTACAGCTGGGTGCCACACCCGTGGTCACCTTCCTTACCCACAATGCCACACTGCGACTGCAGCCCTTTGTGGAAGTCCTGGCTGCATCCTCTAACTCGGCTTTCCAGTCCCTCTTCTCCCTGGAGGTGGTGAGCGAGGGCGCGTGGTGGGGCTGGCTGGGAGGGGGTTGACCCTCAGAGGAGAACTCATGCCCTCCCCCACATGTTGGTCTCCCACACTGGTCTCCTTGTGTCTTGACCTGGGCAGGACATTCCTGCCTTAGGACCTTTGCCCATGCCAAGCCCTTTGCCTGGGGCTCTTTTCTCTGGTTATTGGCATGGCTGGCTCCTTCTCATCTTTCAGTTCTCAGCTTGAATGTTGTAGCCTTCCTCTGGGAAGCCTTCCTGGACACCCCCACGCTGGGTGAGCATGTCCTCATCAACCCTGTCCGTGCCACTCTGCCTTCATGGCTACCCCACTCTCTGAAAGGGCCCTGCTGGTGGCTTTGTTTATTACTCACCTCCCCTGCTGGCTGGTGGTGGGTTTGGAGGGCAGGGACCTTGTCTGCATTCTTCACCCTGCATCGAGCCTGGCACCTGGCAGCCCCCTGACCCTGCACTCCCTGTGTGCCCAGGTGGTGAACCTGAGCCTGCAGCTCTCGGTGTCCAAGGTGAAGCTCCGGGGTACCACATCTGTGCTGGGGTAAGCCAGGATCTGGTAGCCTCCATGTGTCCTCTGTGCAAAGACCCCTCCCTGCCCCAGGTCACAGGGCACAGCTGGCAGTTCGGGGTACGGCAGCATGAGGCCCCCATGCCTTCTCTTTCAGGGATATCCAGTTGGCGGTGGCTGCCTCCAATGTGGGCTTCATTGATGTGAGTGGGGGCTGGGTCTCCAGGGCCCTGCTGGCTGGGCGCACGTGAGCTCAGTGCAGGTGCCTGCATGTGCCCCATAGTCAGGCTTCCCAGTGCGCAGTCAGCTGGCCTTTCCTTCTTGCTATCCAGCTGTCACAGCCCTCCTGCCTGCACACTGCCTCGTGGTTGATGACTGGGCAGCCCAACCCCTCAGCCTGAGTCCACTGGTCAGTGGGACAAATCAGATAGTGCGGGCTGACCCTTCAGTCATGTCATGGGGTTGGGTCCCCAGCTACCACGTGTCCGTTTGTCAGTCGGCCTGTTGGGCAATATGCCACGGCCCTCTACCTGTCAGTCTGTCTGTTGGTCCTCTGATGTCAAGGGCTCTCCTAGCCAGTCCACCTGCTGGTCACATTGTATGTCAGCTGATCAGGTTTGTCCATCAGCCTTTGGTCACCTGGTGTGTCAGCCAATCAGGACTCACCTCTCGGGCTTCCTCCGGGCAAGTGTTGTCCTCCGAGGCTGACCCAGATTGCAGTGTAGCTGGGCTCCACTTAAACCCAAGATGGGGATGAACTGCCCGCCCCACTCTGCCTGGACCTCTGCTGCCCGTATGTCCATCTGTCTGTCTGTGTGTGTGCCTAACTGTTTGTCTCTTTCACCCACCGGCTGTCCTGGGTCTGTGGCCAAAGACGGAGCAGGTACACACACTTGTGGGCACCCTGTTTGAGAAGCCACTCCTGGATCACCTCAATTGTGAGTGTTGCTCCCCCCAGCCAGGCCCTCTGGCCCCTCCTGACCCCATACCCTCTCCATGCTGCCTCTGCCTATGCCCACCTCCCAGGCTCTGAGGTTAAGAGGTGGCCTAGGGTCTAGCTGGCCATGTGGGCATTTGGCACACAGCTGTGTGATCTTCACTAAGTTCCTTTCCCTCTCTAAGCCTGTTTTTCCTTCCATATAATGGGGACTATAACAATGGCACCTACCTTCTGGATTCCATGATGCCCGTGAAGACTCAGCACGGGGCTGGCTCTTGGGGATGGTTCGGTCCCACTTCCCGCTGAACTTGACTCCTCTGTCCTCACCTGCAGCTCTCCTGGGCATGGGAATCGCCCTTCCCAGCGTGGTTAACCTCTACTACACCAACCCTGAGGTCCTCGTGTGTGAGGTGAGAGCCTTGGGAGGGGCCAGTGGGCATCCTCTGGGATTGGCAAGGCAGGGTCACCTCTAGTGCACACAGTGGGGTGTTGGGGTCAGCCAGGCCTGGGCGTGCACCCTGCCCCTGCCAAGACCACACCATGCATCTTAACTGTAATGAGATGGAAGATTCAGGACACTGAAAGACCCAGCGGGGCAAGGTTTTCCCTCCTCTGGTCCTCATGCAATCTTGCACTGGGGGCTTTGGACTTTCCATTGTCCCATGATTCTGTACCCTGGCATGATCCCTTCAGTATCTGGGGTGGATGACAGAGGGGCTCCTTCCGGCCTTGTAGACAATCTCTTGTGGCTGCGTGGGTGAAAGGAGTTTTCTGAACCTTCTAAAATTATTGTCCCTACATTTGAACTTATGAGTCCTGGGTGAAATTCAACCACAACCCAGCCCAGGGTGGGACCCTGCAGCTTCTTTCTGTCTCACCCAGGGAACAAAAGGAAATTCCCTCAGAAGGCCTGTGCAGGACAGATGTCACATGTCTTCCCTGGGAGGAAGTCCTCGTTCCTTAAGAAATGTGGTCCCAAAGCCTCAGGTGACCCTCTCCCAGAGGAAGGAGCCCTTAGCACACAGAGGACCCAGGCCAATTAGTGGGACTTGCCCTAAGGCTCCCCCTTCATGGTTGACACCTGCTGGCACTCGCAAATCCAGCAACAGGGTCAGAAGCCACAGGTCCCTCGACCAGGGCTGTCCGACGGAGTGTTCTGCAGTGATGGAAATGTGCCTTGTCCACAGCAGCAGCCACTGTGTGGCCACTGAGTACCTGGACCACGGCCAGCGCAACTGAGGGCTGCATTTTCTTTTTGAATTTTAATTAATTTCCATACTCACGTGTGGCTAATGGCCACCCCACTGTACCATGAAGCCCTAGACTCTGAGCTACCTGTGGGCAGGGACTGGGTCTAGGTCTAGCTTGTTCTTTGCTGCATCCCTGGCACCTGTCATAGGGCTTAGTGTGTAGTTGAGGCTCAGTGAAGATTCATCAAATGAGTGAATATTCTGCAGGGCAGTGTAGAAAGTAGGGGAGGCGTGGCAGCTGGGCTGTGCAGGGGACTGGGACTTGGGGAAGATGTCCTATGGTTCTGGACTCCTGGTCCTATAAGAGCGACGACACTGCCCACGCACGGAGCCCCTGCTGAGTGCACTTCCTCTCCGTAGCCTCTCGAGTGGCTGCTGTTAAACCTCCCCCTGCAGTGATGGAACAGGAAACTGAGGCCTAGAGAGGACACAGAATGAACTCAGAGCCAGGCTGTGGGGCAGCTGGGCTCCTCCTGTCCTCGGAGGCCTCTGACCTGGTTTGTGGTTCTTTTCGCCCTTCAGGGGTATGTCGTGGTATCCAGTGGACTCTTCTACCAGCGCTGAGGCAGGGCCACTGGGAGGGCTGAGGTGGAGCCAGCCTTGCTGCTCAGGAGCCTTCCGCCTTCAAGCCACTGGGGAAACTGAGGCAAAGACACAGGCATCATGGCCAGCAAACCGGCTGGGCTGTCTAATCTTCACCGAGTTCCTGGATCCCTCTCCGGCACCCCCTCCTCGTCTCTTCTTCCTTATCTTCTCCTCCCTCTCCCTTCCCCTCCCTGCTCCATCCTCCACCCCTCCTGAGGGAAAAGCTTTCTCCTCCAAGTTATCCAGACCTCTCTCCTCCTGCATTAAACATCTTTTGAGCTGCAAGTTCCAGCCAAACCCAGCAAACTCTTTGTGTACCTGAGGCCAGTTCTCTATGTGTGTTCCTTATGTCCTGTTTGTCCCTGGGAGAGGGGGAAGATGAGCGCACATCTTCATTACCCACACCCATTGCCTCTTGTCACCTTTGTGCCCTGGGAGCTCATCTTCGAAAGATCACCCTGGAGAGCGACAGGGATGAGCTGGTGGTTGTGGGCACCATGCTGATCTTTAGGTGCAGTGCTCTCTGCCTGGTGCCATGTCCCATCTTGTGAGGCCCTTGTGAGTCAGGCAGGCAAGATCTGGGGTTCCATTCCGTAAATGCAGAAACTAAGGCCCAGCGAGGAGTTCTAGGGCTGGAGGGCAACTGGTCCCCAATACCGTGACCTTCCTAGAATCCAGACATAAGATGTCCAGTTCCTCTTCCACTCACCAGCAACCCCACTTGGACTTGGTCCCCGAGTCACACGCGTCAGGTGATGAGGAGCGGCTGGCCCATCCAGGCGACGTTTCCATCTTTGGTTTTCTCTGGTTTTTCTTCTTCTGCCTGGGCCTCTGCTCTCTGGCCTCACCGCACACGTCTAACTCCTGATCCCTGAGACCCAGTGGGTCATTCACAACAGGGCAGCCTAGGGAACAGCAAGAGATGTGAGTATGAGCAAGCCAGAGGTTGTGATTTTCTCCCCTGAACAGCTAATCTCTCAGCCTGGCGGAGGCTTCCTTCCTGCCTAAATATGTGGGTCCATTTTCTTCTTGTGTTTCCTTGCGGGGGTAGAAAGTGCCTCAGCTGCCACCACAGTAAAGAAAATATTTGGTCCAGCATGGAACTAGCTGCTTTCTCTCTAAGTGTCACAAGTCCATTCCTAAAGTCTCTCTTGTGACAAGCCAAGGGAGCTGGACTCAGCCCAGAGTGTTGATGATGGGAGGAGATAGGAGTGTTGCTGAGAAAGTGAAGGAGCTGAATACAAAATCCAGCCTCATAGCCAGGCATGGTGGCTCACTACTCTAGGAGGCTGAGACAGGAGGATTGAAAGTTCAAGCCCAGCCTGAGTGACATAGTGACTTAATGAGAACCTGTCTTGAAAAATAAAATTAAAAATTAAAATAAAAATAATAATAAATAAAAAGGGCTGGGGATGTAGCTCAGTGCAAAAGCCGTGAGGTCAATACTCATTACAGAAAAAAAATGTACCCTCATGATCTTGCTCAGGAAAATGTGATTTTTATTTCCTTCCTTTGGCTGCTTTGTTAGTTAATTCCTTAATGTTACCTTTATTAGGGCTTAATATAGGATCAGTCCTAAACTGTGTAGTCTGGTGTACAGGAGAGACAAAATATCTAAGACACACCCCGGCCCATAAAGGAAAGTTAATAACACAGAAAAATGGTATGAGTTTAATATGTAGTAGCCATCCCACCATCCAGCAGTCCAGTAATCTGTTTATCCACTCACCTACGAATCCATCTATTCATCAACCATCTGTCCTTCCTTCCTTCCTTCATTCCTTCCTTCCTTCCTTTCTTCAAGCCACATACCCATGTATGACATATTCTTCCATTCATTTGTCCAACCATGTACACATCCACCCATTTATCCATCCTTCCATCCAACCACTCACTGACCTATTAATCCAACATTCCATCAAATTCTGTCATCCATCCATTCACCCATTTTCATTCATTAATCCCATTCAACCATTTATCCCACCCATCCATTCATCCAATCTATCCATCAATTTATTGTATGTTCCATCCATTCACTCATCTTATCCATCCCATCCATCTATCCATCCATTTGTCACATCCACCCACCCATCTATCTATCCATTCATCCTATCTGTCCACTCATCCACCCATTTATCCACCTATTCATACTTCCTTCTATTCATTTCATCTGTCCATCTATCCATTCATCCTAACCATCTATCCATTCATTAACTCATCCACCCTTCCATTCATCAATCCATCCATCCATTCATCCCACCCATCCACCCATTCATCCATACATCCATCCACCAATCCATCCGTCCACCCATCCATCCATCCATCCATGCAACCATTCATTCCATCCATGTGACCATTCATCCATTTGTCCATGATCGATTTTATCCATTCATCCATTGCATCCATCATCTATCCACTCATCTCATGCATTCTGTCCATCCATCCACCTAAAGTATCTATCTCCCCACCCACCCATCAATCCTTCTCATCCACCCATCCATCCATCTTATCATTCATTCATCCAACCACATATCCACTCACCTCTTCTTCCATCGTTTCTTCCTTCTTTCCATCCATCCATCCATCTATCACCCATTCATCTATTCATCACATTCATTTATCCATCTATTCATCCATCCTTCCCATCCATTAATCCATCCATCCCATCCCTCCATGCACCCATTCACTCATCTCATTCATCCATCTATTCATCCACCCATTCAAATCATTTATCTGTCCATATATCCATTCATTATATCTATCCATTCCATCTCATCCCATTCATCCATCCATCCTTTTCCCAGCCATCCACCCATCCATTTATACATTTATTACATCCATCCATATATCCATCCATTTATCTACCAGTCCACCAATTTACTTTTCCATCTATTCTTCTATCTGTCCATCCTTTCTTCTATATCTCCATCCATGCATACATCCTTCCTCCCTTCCTTCTAGCAGTCTTCTGTTCATCTATCATGCATGCATCCATCCTTTCGTCCATCCATCCATCCTTCCAGCCTTCCATCCATTCATCTACCCACATATCATATATTCTTCCATCCATTTGTCCATCTATCCAGCTATCCCCCCAACTCATCATCACCCATCCATCCATTCACCCATCCACCTGTTAATTCAACTTTTTATCTAGTCCTGTCATCCATCCATCCATCCATCCATCCATCCATCCATCCATCCACTCATCCTTGTAGTCATCCATACAGACACCTACTTTCCAGGCATGATAAAAATATACTGTGAATGTTTAAATTTTAAAAATTATTACATTAAAAGACATATTGGGCCGTGATATAGCTCAGCAGCATAAGTGCTTGCCTGGCAAACGCAAGGTCCTGAGTTCGATTCCCGGTATCCACATAAAAAAAAAAATAAAAGACATATTGCCACTAATTCCCCTCAAAATAATTCCCTTCACTTTGAACACAATTGGCCCATTGTTCTTGCCACTTTCCGAAGCTGTTCTGGAAGTCCTCTGTTGTGAGAGTCTTTATGAAGTATGATTGAACAAGATAGGTGAACGCTGCTGCCAAGTGCAGTCCAACCTTTCATGGAAGCTCAAGAAAACATTACAGTGCAGTGGTGGTGAACCTAAGGCACAGATGCCACAGCAGGCACACAGAGCCCTCTCTGTCAACATGCGAGCCAAGCCGCCCCAACAAGCCAATTCACTCTAACATTGCCCCGGCAGTCAAGCATTTAGGTTTAATTGCAGTGTTGGCACTTCAGGATAAATAAGTGGGTTTTGGGTTGCAGTTTGCACTCGTTCTCTGCAAGGTTCACCATCCCTGTTACAGTGTGTCCTTATCCACTTTATTCACCAGATCCGGCACCATATAACTTCTGGCTCTTCCCCAAAGTCAAAACGACCATGAAAAGTAAACATTTAGAATAGATTCATGACATCAAGGCAGCCACAACTGCTCATCTAAAGACACTCATGAAGAAAGACTTCCAGAATTGCTTCATAAAGTTGCAAGAATGATGGGATAAGTGTGTTTGGGGCACGGGGAAGTAGTTTGAAAGAGATTAATGGCAATGTGCCTTTTATTATAATAAATTTTTAAAAATTTATGTATTCATGGTAGTTTTTGGTCACACCTTGCATTCAGCCATTTTTTCCCAACCTGCCGTTTGTGTCCATGATGGGCCTCGTACTATATGTTCTTTAAAGAAGAGAGAATAAAAAATGTTTGAGTCACTTTCGCTGCCCAGAAGGAAACCTGTGACCTCCCTACACAGGGCCATCCGTATCTCTAAAGGGCACTATCTAGCCCTTCAGTTAGGTGACTGCTGAGCGGGACAGATTATTGTAGCAGTCTGAGCCCAATCAGGAGAGGGAAATTGCCCAGGCTGGAGCCCCGAAGACTTAGCGACTCTGGTCAGAGCAGAACGGTGAGACAGAGGGAAGTCCTCTGTGCGGCATTCCAGGGCTGAGGGCAAGTACTCAAGTAAGGACAGCCCTGCAGGCTGCAGGTGGCTGCAGTGCAGTAGCACAGGGTACCTACAGAGGGTCTGGGCACCGGCATGGGTGGGAGGCTTCCAGAGTGGACAGGGAGGATGGGTGAGAGCATGGGAGGTGCTCCTGGTTTCTGTCCCCGGAGCACAGCAGAGGGGCTCTGCCCAGGCTAAGGGCCCGTGGCTGGGAAGGTGTTGCCTCATGTTCTCACACCCACATCACCGACCCACCCGGCTCCGAGAGCTGTGGGAGGGGTGACGTCCTCGTGTGTCACACTTCCAGTGCCTTCCCCTGTGAAAGGTTTGCGTCACGCTTCCTTTAAAGGGAGCCGCATTCACTGTGGAATGCACACTGATGGCGTATTCCCAGTGGAGAGGCAGCTGACCGCTAAGTGACGCTGGAGCAGAGTAGGAAAGGCCACGTGACAAATATCTCACTGGCTTACCTCGTGGGCCACTCTTAACCTTGAACATGGCCTGCTCATCTCCTCCTGAGAACGCTGCCCTTGCTCTCTCCTCACCAGAGCTTTTTCCCTTAGCACCAGCTCTTACGTGGGCTCCTCTGGCCGCAGCACTGGGGTCTGGCAGTGTCCTGCCTCTCAGTCTCGCAGCCCCTCTGGCCACGCCAATGCCCTTCAACTGCATCCCGTGAGTATTGGTGTCTGTGGCTTCTTTACCACCTGATCTCCTCTCTGACCCTTCCCGGAGCCCAGCACAGAGCAAGAGCATAATAAGTGGATTGTGGGCCAGCTGCTTCCACGTCTGTGCTGAAGCCATGTGGAAAGCCTCATGCTGGGGAAAGAGGGGCTGCCAGGCTTGGAGTCACCCTTGCTGGGTTCCCAAAGGGCCCGAGGGGAAGGGACAGGATGACACTAAATTTGGCACTGGCCCATGTCAGTGTTTGAGGGTGAGGTGGGGTGAGGGACACCTCTGCTAGTCCTGGAAGGATGGTAGGTTGGAGCAGTGTCCAGGAGGGTGTCGTAAGAGACCTGGTGAGCCCCATGGGGGAAGGGAGGCCACAGAGGCAAGCAGGAACCCACTGGCCGACCTTGCAGGTCTTGGCTGGGCTCCAGAGTCCCTTGCACCCACAGTCAACTCCCCGCTGTGCCACTCACTTGCTGTGTGACTTTGGGCAAATGGCTCAAGCCTGTTTCTCTATCTATGAAATGGGGAAACTTCTAAGTGTCCATCTCATCAGTAGTTCTGAGGACTGCAGAGGCTGTGCATAACACAAATCCCACACGCCTGGCCCACGTGCATGGTATGTGGAGCCTGGTATTGCTGTTATCACCTGCATCACAGAGTTAGAAGATAAAGGGGAGGCACAGGGAATGGAAGGCCCGGGGAGTGGAAGGGCCACACATCTTGTGAGGGCAGTGATTGGAACAGGGGCTCAGATCCCTGTGCTTCTCCCATCTTCCCCCACTTATGTCCCCATCCTTCCCCCTCTCCAGTACCCTGGCTGAGGGAGAGTGGGGAGGCCAGATGGCTGGAGTCCAAAGCACATGGGTGGATTGGTGGCGGTAGGAGGCAGTGAGGCCCGTCCTGTCCAAGGGGCGGGTGAGCAGGGATAAAAAGATGCTATCTGTGGACAGCCACTCTGGCTCTGGCGGAGATGGCTGGGCTGCCCGGGGACTGCTCTCCCTCTGTCACCGTTGACTTCACCTGTGCAGTGTGACCTTAGGCAGGCGCCCCCAGGAGTGCTCACCAAGGCCCTTGAGGTGCCCTGAGCCTGCTTCCCGAGGAGCTCCAGATGAACAGAGTTGGGGCTGTGTACCCCGAGACCCAAGCGAGCCCCAGCTCTGCAGCTGGCTCGTCCTGTGACCCTGGAATAATCTCTGCTTTCATGGCCTCCCAGGCGGGGATCTTGAGAGAAATTCTCCCTAGCTGGCACTTTCCACGTCCCTGCAGTTCCTCCAGAAGGTGCTCTGAGCACACCTGGCCTGGCCAGCAGCTTCTCGTGACCCTGGAGAGGAGCCTCAGGGACAGGCCCCTGGGTCCAGTCTCACCCCTCGCTTTGGAGATCCTTTTTCCTGTCTTGGGAGCTGCCTGCCTGCCCCTCCAGCACTGGCACCTTCCCTGCTCCAGGGTCTCCAAGGTCTCCCTGCTCCCATGGTAACACAGCTGTCCTGTTTCTGTCCAGCTGCTGGCTGAATGGCTTCCACCTGCCTAGGCGCCCTCAGGGACAATGCGGTTTTGCGATGGTGACTTGCATAGTGCCCATCTCACTCTGTGGGCTCCAGGAGTCCTCTGAGGGCAAGAGCCCCATGCGCCTTGTGCCCCTGTGGTCACCACAGTACCCTACACAGGCCTGGCACCCAGCAATGCTCAACAGATGTTTACTACAGGAATGAATGTGTGCCTCATGTGCGCCCAGCCTTGGAGGAGTTGCTGGGTCTGGGAGAGGGGACAGCATGCACACTGACGCCTGCTCAGGCAACCACGTCCCCTCCCCAGTGCCTGTCCCTGTGCAGCCACTGGCCTTTCCAGACACCCTTGTCCTCCACGCTATTTATGTTGGAACAGACTGAAGTATCACGTGAGCACCAGGCTCCTGCTCTTCGGGCCTCTAGATAATTATCTGGCCCTTATTAAACCCTTAATTACCTAAGCCGCTAATCAGGCTCCTGAATATAAGGGTTTCCTCGTTTCAGGGTTGGAGGCAGGTGTCAGTCAGCTGCAGAACTCCGTGGGCTTGGCAAGGTAAGGACAGTTCCCCTGCCTGTGACTCCACAGAGAGTCTCATCCAGCAGTGTCATTGTACAGATGAGAAAACTGAGGCCCAGAGAGGGGAAGGGACTTGCCTGAGGTCACACAGCAAATGGGTGGCAGGGCCAGAGCTTGCATCCATGTCCTGATACCCCCAGTGCCGCCCATCTCACAGGCAGGCTCTGGACATTGCAGCCATCAAGTGTGCAGGGCTCCGGGAAGGTCAAGGAGGTGGCGGGTCCAGCAGGCTAAGAAGCGGTCAGGAAGGGAAACCCCAGCTCTGCTTTGCAGGAGCTCAGAGCTGAGCTGGGCAACTGGTTGGGGCCCCTAGGAGCATGTGGCAGGCAGAGGAGGGGGAGGGGAAAACAGCAAAGGCTGGAGGCAGACAGGGGGGGTTAGGGGGAGGCAGACAGGGGGGGTTAGGAGGAGCCAGGGCTGAAACAGGCCCTGGGAGATGAGCAGAGACAGGTGGGTGGAGGACAGGCGTTCTAAAGGGAAGGACGGCTTGGGCCAAAGCAGTCAGGAAAAGACCTCTGGCATTAACCGCTTCTCCCAGAAACACCTGAGCCACATGTTGACCTAAGTCACTTCTATTCTAAGGCAGCAAAAATTCCTGCCCCAAGTCACCAGAGCCCCTGGCATCGGTTCTGGCTGGAGATGGGGAGACGGGGACAGTGCTTAGTCTCCCGTCTGTGAGGTGGGCTGGGGCTGGAGGAGACCTAACAAGCCCGTTCCCGCCTGTCGCCCTGCTGCGGCCCCCTGGGATGATGTTCGGAGAGGTTTGCCCAGGAGCACAGGGGCCTGGGCACTTGCCCATGGGCACATGCATGTGTTCCTAGGAATCCAGGAAATGCTAAGGTCCATTATTTTCCAGCCCAGATGGATGTCCAATTGGTAGGGACAAAAGAGAAAGAGAAGTTACGTTCCTTCAGTGAATAGCCATTGGCGTCTCTTTATACTTGGCTGCGTTTTACCCTGTGGTCTCCACCTAAACGTCTCCTCCTTGGGGAATCCTTCCTGAGCTCTCTGTCCCTTATGCATCCATCCCTTCTTCTCTGCCTTCCCTCCAGACTTTATAATCCGGGGGAGGTAGGATGTGCAGTCCCACCTGCCTGCCATATGACAATGTGGATGAGGGGCACAGGCCCAGGCATGGGCTGGAGGGCAGGTGGCCTATGGGGGGGCTTGTCTTGACTCTTGAGAGTCTGGGGTCCTGAGCCCACTGTCAGCCAGAGGCCAGCTGGGAGGTGCCCTCCAGGCTGACACAGGCCAGACCACCATGGGCCCCTCCTTGGTTCCTTTCAGCCGAAGCGTGAACCTGAACTACACACGTGGCCCTAGGCAGGAGGGGTTCAGGTCTTGGTAAGTAGGAGGGGGGTTTCTGGCACCAGTGGTGAAGCAGGAGCTCCTTGGGAAGCTTGAATCTCAAGACGCTCATGGAGATCTTTAATGAGTTTGCTATTTGTTGGCTATAAAACCTTGGGTGTGCCTCAGTTTCCCTGTCGGTGAGACCATGTCTCAGGGGACCTTCAGGGGCTCTGATTGAGACTTGGGGCTCTGTGTGGAAAGGCAGCTGTGCTGGAGGGCTGGCCGTGCTGTTGGTATGTAGCTGCAGTGGGAGCCCCAGTTGCACGGGTTGGTGCTTCCCTGTGCACCAGCTTGGCCGGGCCCTGAACCTAGGCAATGCTGTGAGTGAATTTCCCACCAACATGCAGTGCAAGCTGGCCAGCGAGCACGAGGCCCATGGAGAAACTGAGGCCTGAAGAGGGAAGCACACTGGGGGGTGACTCCAGACGCCCTGTGTTGCATGTGTGGTCCTTGGTCCCTTGGGAGAAGGCCATGTTTGATGGCTGGCTGGCTGGAGTCCAAAGGCCCCTGGTCCCACAATATCTAGGGTTGGGGCCTGGGACACACTGGGGACAAAGGCCTGGTGGGCTGCAACCAATTCAGGCTGCTGGGCACAGGTGGAGCCATGCTGCGGATCCTGTGTCTGGCGCTCTTCGGCCTGCTGACTGGCGTGCGGGCTGACCCCGGGGCACTGCTGCGGCTGGGCATGGACATCATGAACCATGGTGAGTCTGCAGAGGGGGGTTACAGGCTGTGGGAGGGAGCAACTGCTTGTGTCGCAGGGCCTTGAGCATCCTATAATCTTCAAACCAAACTCATGAGCAATGTGTCATTACAATTTTTCCGTTCTATGGAAGGGGAAATTAAGGCCCAAAGCTCCCCCAAGTTAGAATCAGAGTTGGAAAACCTGCTTTAGAGTCCCTCCTAGGCCCTGATCGCAGGGCTTGGTGGCCACATCTCAGTTGTGGGAGTGACAAATGTGGGTGAAATCCCAGTTCTGTCATCAACTTGCTGTATGACCTCAGGCAAGTCACTTACCCTGTCTGTGTGGCTGTTTGTCCATCCATAAGTGTAAATAAATATAAAATAGGATGACTAGTCCTTCCCTGGCAGGATAAAATGAAATGTGAAATTAAAATCCTCTGGAAGAGGATTTAAAAATTTAAAAATTTATTTTCTATCTCTACTCCACCTTGGTGACCACAAGAGAAATGGAGTAAAATCCAGGTATAAAAGACTAAGGATTGTTCATTCAGCTCAGTATTTGTCCCCTCTCTGGGAATTAGCCTGTGAACACTGGAGGGGTTTCTGTTAGGATGTCATTTGGGGTTGGGGCCCCCAGCCCTGCACAATCAGCATCACTTGACCTCAAGCCCAGAACATGCATTTTGACAGGCTCCCAGATGAGCCCCCTGATTGCTCAGTTTGAGAGCACCTGTGCCACAGGGAAGAGTCGACATGCTAGTTTGGGGTTCAAGGCCTCCCCGATATGCATCCTGCAAATCAGTTTCTGTGTTCTCTCCACTTTCCAGCCACAAGGAATTTCTCACTCTTCCCTCCTGCTTCCCTCTTTTTCCCCTCCCCCATCCTTGTTCTCGCTGTGTTCTCTGCCCAGCGGGTAAGGCTTTATCTCTTTTCTTCCTGGTTAAAATTCCTGTTTCTCCTCCAAGGACCAGTATGTCACCTCCTCCCGGCAGACTTCCCCGGCTCTTCCCTTCTGACCCTAAACCCTTCAAGTGGCTCCTACAGCTGCCTGTACTTATCGCAGTTATGGCTTTTGTCACTTGTTAATGTCACTGCTGGAGACTCTTCCCAGTAGACTGGAGAAGGGCAGATGACTCATCTCTAGGTCCCTGGCATTGCCAAGCCCAGGTGGGGCACAGTGACTATAAGTGGCTTGGGACGCCCAAGAGATTAGTGCCGTGCAGCACAGAGTGGGGAGCCCAGCTAAGTGTCTCTCTGACCCTGTGCCCCCCAGAGGTCCAGAGGGCCATGGAGGAGAGTCACATCCTGGAAAAGATGGCAGCGGAGGCAGGCAAGAAACGTCCTGGGGTTAAACCCATCAAGGGCCTCAGCAAGTAAGCAGAAGGGGTGTGGGGGATAGGGCGGGAGTGGGGTGGGGATGCTGTGCCCAAAGCCTGAGAAGGCACAGGGCCTGGAGCCTCTTCCCTGCCTGTTGCATTCTTGCTGTGTGACCTGAGCAAGTATTTGCTCCTGTGTGGGACGTAAGCAGGGTCATTTTGAAAAGGAATTGATATTGGAAATTCAGCCTCTAACTCCCTACACGCACCATGAGAAAGCTGAGTTTGCGCAGAATTAGATGAGAATATTGCCAGTGGTAGAGCTGGAAAGGCACCAACCACCACCAATAACAGGAGGAAACTGGTTCCATTGCGAGCGCCATATGGGACTGCACTGGGGAGGCTCCAAGGTGCTGTGGGACGGCAGGAAGCAGGACCGTGACCCGTTAGCAGTGTCCGCCGAGCGCTCAGGAGAGGCAGGTGGAGGTGTGCGTGCCACGTTTCCTTATCCTGGATCTCGACTGGTGGTTCTGGACTGGTGTGATTATACCCCTAAAGGGACAATGTTGGTTGTCACTCTCGTAGGGGAGTGCTCCTGGCGTCCAGGAGGTTGAGGTCAGGGATGTTACAAAACATCCTCCTGTGGACAGGACAGGACAGCCGGCCACGAGGAAGAACTGATTTGCCCCAAACGCCTCTGGTGCTACTGCCCAGACCTGACCTAAGCAAACCCCACTTTATTTATGGGGAAACTGAGGGCTACAGAAGGGAAGGGAACAGACCGAGGTCACACAGTCAGCCACGCATTTCGCCTCACAGGTGACGAGTGCTTTCTGTAGACGAGTTGGTTCGTGTTCAGCCTTTCCTTATGTTTCATGGCGGGCCCGGGAGACAGGCTTATCCCTGTAACGTGGCGTGGAGGGTTACGCAAGGCCTCCCAGCAAGGGGTGGAGGAGGCTTCGAGGGCCTGGCCCTTGTCTGCTCAGATCTCCTCCCTGGATGCCTGTGCCCTCCCAGCATGAAGGTCAAAGATGTCATCACGCCTGTCATCACACTGAACTTTGTACCTGGAGTAGGCATCTTCCAGTGCGTGGCCACGGGCATGACCATCACTGGCAAGAGGTGAGTACAGCAGAAGAGGGGAGGAGGAAGGGGAACTTCTTGCCCTTACAGGCACAGTTTTGTGAACCTGCTGCGTGCCGTCTGGGTGCCGTGATCGCGACGCTACAGACTTAGTTCCCATTTTGATGGGAACCGGATTGAGCACAACCACAGACGAACAAATGGTCTAGAAGAGGGAAGCACTGAGCAGGAGAGAAAGAGGGCATCGGAAAAGGCTTTGGGGTGGCGGTGATGGCTGAGCAGTTTGAAGCCTATGCCAGGGTTCACTCAATCAATAGGAGAGGGGAAAATGCTGGGCATGTGACTTTGGGCAGGTCCCCTCCCCTTTTTTGTCTGAGGGTGGTCCCCTTGCCTCCTCCCCTCTCAGAGCTGCTGAGACTGTGGGCAAAGAGGGGGTGGGGAGAGTGGCAGAGATGCCCATGATGCCCGCCCGCCTCGACTTCCAGCTTCACAGGAGCGAACATGGAGATCATCGTGGTCCTGAACATCACGGCCACCAACCGGTTTCTGCAGGATGAGGAGACGGGACTCCCCGTGTTCAAGAGTGAGGGCTGTGAGATCACCCTGGTCAGTGTGAAGACCAACCTGCCGAGCAAGTGAGGGCCCTGCGGCTGGGAGGAGGGCTGGTCCACGCTGCCACCCCCAGCCAGCACCCCTACCCCGAGACATGGGACTTCCTTAACTGTGGCCCTTCGTGTCCTCTGCCCAACGCTGACCTCGGTGTGCTGTCTGCCCGTCCTGGTGCCTGTGCCTAGCATGCTGCCCAAGGTGATCAGCAAGTTCCTCGACAGCACGCTGCACAAGGTCCTCCCCGGCCTGGTGAGTGGCCCAGTGCGGCCTCGGCCTTCCTGGCTGGAGCTGCTTGCATCAGGGTGGCAAGCACAGTTTCTTTTGGCCACTGGCTTTGATGGGTGCATAGTGGCTGAGAAGGCCTCAGAGGCGGTGGCAGCTCTGTGCCAGGAAGTGGTGTGATCATCTACGTTGTCTGGGTTGGGGGAGACAGCAGCCCGCATGTTCCAGCCTGCCAGCCCTGCTGAGATGACCAGCCTCTGGGGAGTGACACCTTACTGATTTCGCAGGCTGTTGTCAGGAGATCTGGGTCCTAGTTCAGACTCTGCCATTGACTTTCTGTGACACCTGGGCCTCAGTTTCCCCACCAGTGCCTATCCCATCAGGCTTTTCAGATTATTCTCCCCAGAGCACCACTGACCTGTGAGGAGTGAGGCCTCTCAGTCTGGGACTCCTTGGCTTCCAGATGTGTCCCGCCATCGACGCAGTCCTGGTGTACGTGAATGAGAGATGGGCCAGCCTGAATCGTGAGTATAGCTCCAGCTACCCCTAGCCCCTGTGTGGGGACAGCAGGATGGCTATACTTCCAACCCCCACTGCCCACTCAGGTGGCAACTCCCAGCCCAGCCTTGGGGCTGGAAGAGGGCTGAGGCCATGATGTCCATCCCCCCACCACCCAGATGGAAATCCTGAGGCCCCGAGGGATTCTTGGTCCTCCCTTCTCATCTCTCCACCCAGTATTCTCTCCAGCACCCCCAGGACCCCAAGCCCTGCAGTCATTCTGCATGCATCCCCAAACCTCGTGTCCTGCAGTCATACCAATTGTGATGACCAATACTTGAGTTGCCTTTACCAAGGGACCTGTTGCTTCCATCATTTTGGGGTCCACAGGCCTCCCCAGTGTGGGAAAAATACATCCCAGTGGCTGGGACAGATAAACCTGGTTCATGCCCCTGGCAATGTGGCCTGGAAAGTCACTTCCCTGAGCCTCGGTTTGCTCGTCCGTAAGACAGCCAATGCTTCGGCCTGCCACTCTGCTTCAGTCCGTGCTGTGACCCCCTCGGAGAGTGGGCAGCTCTGTCCCTGCAGAGCAATGTGATTCCAGGCCAGGCCCCATAGCCTCCATCCTGTAGCTGAAGCCTTCGGTCACAGAGAGGCACAGGTGCAGGGAGCAGCTGGTTGGTGCAGGCCTCTCCAGGCTGCCCTGGGGTTGGCACCTCTCTGAGCAGAACCTTCTCTTCACAGACCCCATGCCTGTGGGCCATATGGGCACCATCAAATATGCTCTGGCATCCACGCCAACCACAACAGCCAGCCATGTCCAGGTGGATTTTAGTGTAAGTTCCAGGGCCCAGGGGACTGGAGCTTGGACTCATGGCTGGGGGAGCTGCTTCCCGGGGCAGGTGGCTGAATGGGGTGTTGGGGTGTGAGGCCAGGCCTTCCATGACAGTGTCCACTGATGTCTCGCAATTTCTGCTTTAAGCATGAATCTTGAGTCCACCAGCTGATTTCGGGGGTGGCTCCTGAGAATAAAGTGGAAACCACATCTGGGTAAATGAGGGCTTCAAATTGTCAAAGTTGGAGTGCCCGTGGTCTAGTGACTGATGCCCTTAATCCTCTTGGGCCTCAGTTTACCCACCTGTACCCTGGGAGGGCCACAGTGGCCTGCTATGGCTCTAACACTTAGTGACCTGCTGACTTGGGGCCTGGTGTGAGCCCCATTAGTCTAGAGGCCTGAGGCTCACCTGGCCTCCATCCCTCACAGCTGACCGTCTTTCTCCTGGCCGCCATCCCTCACAGCTGACCGTCTTTCTCCTGGCCGCCCACAGCCCCTGGTACAGCAGCAAATGGGCAAAACTATCCCGCTGACCAACACCGAGGAGGCCCTTGAGTTCCCCGAGGACTATGCCGAAGGCTCATCCCAGCTGCTCCTGTCAGCTGCCTTCCTCACGGCAGAGCTGGGCCTGCTGCAGAAGTCCTTGGATGTGAAAATCCAGGATAAGATGGTAAGCTCCAGGCGCCTGCCCTATCTGCCTCTACCTTCTATGACAGTCCCTGCCTACTTCATCCATCTGACAATTGTCCTGGGGTTGTGGGTTGCACTAGAACCGGAAGGAGTCCGGGCTTGGGTTTGGGTTTTTATCATGATTTCACCCACCATCCACCATCCCTCTGTCCATGTGTCCATGTCTGACTGTCCACACGTCTAACTACTTATTCAGGGGCCTGCATCTCTTATACCTTGGTCAGCCCCCCCTTCCATCCAAGTGTCACCCACCCACTCATCCATCTAGCTTCCGTGAATCCCGGCTTAGTTCTGTCCTTCCAAACAGCAACCACCTGTCCCTTACTGCCATCCACGTATCACCTAGAGCAGGACCTGGTACTGTTGAGTAAGTGAACCTATGCACCTGCCACTTACCACCCACACCCCTGTATACCCACCCAGCTTTTCGTGATCCATCCTCCTGCTCACCCACCCATTCCACCCCCTGTCCCCTCAGCCTCCATCTCTGCATCCCTCCTTCACTGATAGTCAGTTCCTCCTCCTTTCATCCACTTGCAATCCATCCATGTGCCTCCCATCCAGCCTGTCACCCATCCATCCATTCATTCAGTTTCCCACTCTTCCTCCCATTGCACCATCTTCCCATCCTCCTGCTCATCATCCCTTTCATTCACCCACCTGCCACCCATTCATCTGCCCATCACCCATCCATGTGCTTTTCCTTCCACCAGTCCATCCATCCTCTCACCCATTCACTTACTCATCTGTTTATCTATTCCCTGTCCATCTATTTACCCATCCCAGAACCCATCCACTCACCCCTCTTGTCCATTGCATCTATCAGCTCTGCCCCCTGCCTTCCTGCTTTTCCATGCACCCACGTTTTCTCAGCATTCCTCACAC
Organism: Erethizon dorsatum; assembly: GCA_028451465.1. Taxonomy (NCBI): domain Eukaryota; kingdom Metazoa; phylum Chordata; class Mammalia; order Rodentia; family Erethizontidae; genus Erethizon; species Erethizon dorsatum. The sequence goes on from CM051840.1 coordinate 3,421,871, forward strand.
TGAGAGCTGCAGACACTGGAAGGTGTAGGCCGTGGTCTGGGCTACCCAGAAGCTCCTTCTCCAGGTCAGTTGGAATGGAGGGTGGAGTGACAGAGGGAGCCTCAGAGGGAGCACAGTATTGAGGCAGAGAGGTTGTTAGGATGGGCGTGGGGGGTTTCCTTCCCCAACCTTGACTTCGATTTTGCAGATTGGTGAGCTGCCCCCACAGACTACGGAGACCCTGGCTGACTTCCTCCCTGCGGTGAGTGCTAACTCATGACCACGGCATTCTCCCCTGCTGTCCAGGCAAAGGGGATGGATGGGCTTCGGAAGCAGCTTTTCAATGTCACACGTGCCTTGTCCCATGTGGAAACACCCCAAATTCTCCATAAAATATTCTTAGTGTCCAGCACAGAAACAGCTCAGCCTTTACACACTGCCCCCAGCTCACTGTGGCCCCTAGCCAACCCCTGCCTGCCCTGAGTCCCAGGGACCCCACATGGCTGTAAAATGACAGGGTACAAGTGGGCAAGACCCCCTTACTGGGAGAAGCAATAGCCATGGGAGAAGTGTGAGAGTAAAGTTGGCACCCCCGAAATCAGCTGGTGGACTCAAGATTCATGCTTAAAGCAGAAATTGCGAGACATCAGTGGACACTGTCATGGAAGGCCTGGCCTCACACCCCAACACCCCATTCAGCCACCTGCCCCGGGAAGCAGCTCCCCCAGCCTAGTGTCCTAGGTCTGATATAGAAATGGCCAAATTGTGTCTCCTGAGAGGCACATCCCATCATTGTGTGTCGTACTTCCTGTGTCCAAGTAGAAATCAGCTCATTCACGAAGGACTCTTGGTTCTGCATGAAGCCCCTGTCCGAGGTCCTGAGTGAAGCCTCCTGGTTTCTGTAGGTGGCCAAGGTCTATCCCAAGCCAAAGCCCTTGGTGACCCAGATCAACATAAATAAGTCCCCCAAGGTCACCATGAAGTCAGGAAAGAGCCTGCTGCACCTCCACGGCACCCTAGAGATGTTTGCTGTTCAGCGGGGCAAGCGCCCTGTGTCCCTCTTCCTCCTGGAGGTGGTGAGTAGGGTCTGTCCCCACTCATCCCCAGCCTCAAGGATATCCAGGCTGGTGGGTGGGGCTTCAGTGAGAGCCGAGAAGTGGATGGGGCATTCTTAGTTAATCTCAGCTGTGTGGCCTCACCTCCCGGGCACTGTCAGCTGTCTGATCCTTGGCTCTGCCCTTGAACCTGTAGTGGCTGGACAGATCAGCACACTATGGCCCTTCCCTCCTTGCTCCCTCCTTCCTGCCTACATCATTTCTTAGCAGCTGCAAGGTCAGGAATAAGTTCACTGAGGGGACTATGGGAGGCTGAGAGACCACAAATCCAGTTTGAGGAATCACAGAGGACTTCCCAGAGGAGGTGATAGCTGAGCTGGCTCGAAGTTTGAGAAAGAACTGGCCAGGGGAAGTGCTGGTGTCAAGGACGTGGGGCACGGAGAACACCTCAAGCATAGGTCACAGCATGGCAGGGACCCTCCATGGTGCCAGGTACATCTGGCAGTGTTGTTGTGGTCCGGGACACGAACAGTCAGAAGCTTAGGCTACGAGTGTGGGGACTACTGGGTTCGGTGTCTGGGGACAGGATGGAGAGGAGGGTTCCTGCTTTGCCTTGGCAGTGGTGCTCCTGGTGGGGACCTCTGCTTTCTCTCTGCTTCCTCCTCACACCAGCACTTCAATCTGAGGATCCGGTACTCAGTGCATGAGAACCGGCTACAGCTGGCCACCTCTCTGAACAGGTAGGACCCACTGCCCCAGACTGGCATCCCTGGAGCCTTGCATGGGCACCACCAGCATCACTTAGCTTCCTGCTCCAGGCTCTCTTCCTGACCCAGTAGAGCATGGGGGTTTGAGCTGTGGGAAGAGAATGGGCGGGAAAGACAACCGCTCAGGGTCCCATCACAGGTGACATGCAAACCGAGACTCACATACAGCTGAAGGCCACAGAGGGGAACCCCTGCATCAGGGAGGGGTTGGGAATGCTTGGGATCCCCTTTTGCCAGGGTCAGGGCTGATGGCTCTGACCAGTATTTCTCCCCATCCCCTGCCTGAACCCTCTCCCCGCAGATTATTGAGCCTGTCCCGGGGGTCCTCATCAGTCGGCAACTTTAATGTAAGTGTCTTGGGTGTTTTTCCCGGGTCTGGTTGGAGACCAAGACTGTGTTGTCTCCTCTGGGATACCAGGGAAGAGGCCTTGGCGTGGGGGTAGGGAGAACAGAGCAAGTCCATTTGGAGATAGAACTGAGACATCTCCCTGGATTGATTTTTGAAACACTGCCATGGACAGTGGCCATCTGGGCTGGAGTCGGTTGGCTGGGCTGTTGTTTTCCTTTATCTCTATAGCCTCGGGCCCAAATCTGAACCTGCCCCCAGCAGATGCTGTGTTCTGTGCTTTGCTGCACGTGTCGAACCCCCACAGTAACCCTGTGAATAGGCGCTATGGTATCTTTCACAGTCCGGGAAACTGAGGCACAGACAGGCGGTGGACAAGTAATTGATCAAAGCCGCTGGGTTTTCCCTCGGAGTGGGAGTTAGGGCTACAGCACCATCCCCTGTCTCCTGAACTCCCCCACTCCTGCGTCGTACCCTGAGGCCCCACCCGTCACCTGAGCGGGACTGAGCAGCGTCACGCGGAGCCCAGTTTTGATGCCAGCTGGACAACCTGCCTGACAGCTCTCAAAGCCATTGCTGTGGTCCCCAGGCCTAGCTGGAGGGAGGCAGAACGGATTCGTTGGATTGGATTGGATTGGATTGGATTTATTGATTGAATGGATTGGATGATGGCATGTGGGTTTTTTCTTTCTTCCTTTCTCTCCCCCAGGAAAAGGAATTGACCAACTTCATCACCAATTATCTCCAAGAAGCCTACACCCCAGTGGTCAATGGTGAGGCTTCATTTTACTGGTGCAAGAAGCATTTTAAGCAAGAAGAGTTACCTCCTGCGTGGTCTCAAAGCCCCACCACTGACTGCAGATGGGGGAAGCCAAGGGAGTGGACGGATGGTCATCACTGAATCTTTGAGGCCAGTATAGTCTTACTGTCACCTGCCCAGGGACAAAGGCCCATCCCATATATTGGACTCTAACCCTTGACCTCATATCACAAATGAGATTTTGACCTGGGAGTAAGTGCATAGCAGGTGCGTACATCTCTGTTCATGCAGCTGGCAGACATCATGAATTAACCACTGTATTATTTCCTCCTACTCAGCTCCAGGAAGCTTCTTAACTGCAGCACAGTCAGGGTAAGGTAATGCTTTCTGTATTTCTCAGATGTGCTCCAAGTGGGGCTCCCACTCCCAGATCTTCTGGCTATCAACTACGACCTGGCTGAGCTGCACATAGCAGAGGTGAGGGGAGGGGCTGGGAGAGAACATGTCGATCACACTTTCAGCCGATGGGTGATGAGCAAGAACCCACCTCTCTCCAGCTAAAGAGGGTGGGGCTGGGGAGGGCCGGTAGCCATCAACATAATCTTGTCAACCCCATGAGCAAGACCCTGTCCCTCAAAATCTGGGGACCGGGCCGGTGAGATGGCTCAGCGGCGTAAGCGCCTGCCCGGCAAGCGTGAGGTCCCAAGTTCGACTCCCGGAACCCACATACGAAAAAGGGGCCGGTGATATCGCTCAGTGGCACGGGCGCCTGCTGACGCGTGAGGTCCTGAGGTCGCCCCCCTCCCCGGTACCCACCAAAAAAAAAAAAAAATCTGGGGACCTTCCTTGACCAGGAATTCCCCAGAAGGATACCTGAACTCTGCTACTCTCTTGATCTGCCACATTGGGCAATTGCTTGACCCCTCTCTATGCCTCCCTTTGTCTGTGCCTGAAATGGAGATGAAAATATGGGCATTGACTTCACAGAGCTGTGGTTATGATTCACTAAGATAATTCACCTAGGGCAGCTAGTAAGTGTTCCATAAATACAGGCTTTTCATTGCACAGTGGGGTTTGAGCATGGAGTATTAAATGTATGTTTCCCCCATCCCATCTCTCTACTCCAGGAGGCAGGGCTGCTTGTCCCCATTTAACAGGTGGGAAAATTGAGGCTCAGAGAAGTGAAGGGACTGCCCTAGGGTCACAAGGGAGTCTACTTGAACCTTGGTATAAACACTGGGTGGGTTTCTATCTCCTGATTGTGCATCCAGCTCTGTCCCATACCTGTGCCTGGGTGGCCTTGTTGTTGCTCCCCACCCCTCTCTACCTGGCCCTTTTTCTCCTGCCAGAATGCCTTGGTGCTGGATTTGAAGCAGGCCTGACTGCACAGGACTCCCTGCCAGCTGCCTGCACAGCACCATCCCCGCACCCTGTAGCGGGCTGCCTGATGAGAGCCCGCGGGCTTGGCCCTGAGCCCTGCTTCCTGTGAGGAGGAGAGAGTGGGACAGGATTGGGTTGGGGCCTGGCAATAAACTGGAGAAAGGCCCTTACAAACATCCACACTTTAGTCTCTTTTGTTGCAAGCTGATGTGTGGCTTTTCCTCCCCTTTGGTGGGTTTGGGGTCTAAGCCCATCTTGGGGTGTGGGGGACAGCCGGTGACAGCCTTGGTGTGGGCTGGAGCATGCCCATGCCCTGTACCATCTCAGCTCACCTATCAGTCCCCTGTTGCCCCCACTGTACAGACGAGGACACTGAAGCACAGGGGTCAGTGGCCTTGTCCAAGGTCACATCGTTTGGCAAGTGGCAAAGCTTTTCCTGACTCAGCTATCTGCCCCCAAATAGGTAACTAGAGGACACTTCATTCATAGGGAGCCTGTGTTCCCACAGAGCTCTCCCTGTGTCACCTCCCTCTAGTCTCATAGCAGTTGAGGGGTCAAGGATTGTCCCTCTTTTGCTGATGAAGGGACTGAGGCTTAGAGAGGTGGAACACCTGGCTTAAGGCCACCTGGCAAATTGAGGGCAGAGTTGGGATTGGAACTTGGGCTCTAGAGCCAGCCTGCTGGGTTCAGATCTCAGCTTTGCCACCTCACTGCTGCTGTGGGACAGCCGAGCATACCGGGCGAGTCACTTTATTGACACAAGCCTCAGTTTCCTCACCTGTACAAAGGGATGTCGTCAGTACTGACTTCAGTGGGGTCAGGTGAAGATGAAAGAATGGAATCATTCAAAATGCTTAGCATGGTGCCTGGCTCACAGTAGATCTCAGTAAATGCCAGCCATAGGCTGAGACAGATGGCAGCAGGGGTCGCTGTCACAGTGTGGCCGGAAGCCGTCAAGCACGTGTACGTGGTGAGCATGTGCCAGGGGACAGTCTGAGGTCGTTTCTTTGTCCCACATTCATGTGCATATCAGCAGCCTGACATTTGCTACATCTGTTCCCATCGCCTCCTCTTCTGGGCTTCACTTTTTTTGGGGGGGCGGTGTGCTTTTGGGGATGGAACCAGACACATGCCAGGCAGGCACTCTGCCACTGAGCTACATCCCAGCTCTGATATTCTTAGATTGATTCATTTTAAAGTGAATGTATACTTAACATAAGCAAGTTAAAAATAATTTTAACTAGATCCTGAAAATCTGTGCTACTTGCTAGAACAGAAAGAAATAAGGAAAGGAAGAAAAGAAAAGATAGATCCAATAACTTTGAGAAAAAAAGGACATCAGGATCCCTGTGGTCAGCTGCTGCTCCGGCTTGGAAGCTATGATGGGGACAGTGCTGACTTCGTGTCTGTGTGTCCACACTGTCTGTGCATCTGTCTCCATGTCTGTGCCTCCGTGGGCGGGTCTGGATGTGGGGTCTGGCTGTGAGTGAGTATGGGTGCGTCTGGGCACATGCATGTGTCTGTGGTGTGACCACGGGCCTGGTCAGGGGACCAGTGTTCTCCAAGCCCGTGAGGCCCTGGAAGTTGGACTCCATCCCAGCCTGGCACAGGCCCATGCCACAGAGCAAGGAGGCCCGGATGCCAGACCATCCCTTATCTCTCTCTTGGTCCTAATTCCATCACCTGTCATCTCTCCCCTTTGGGGACAGTGGCAGCCTTGAGACAGGTCTGAGAAGTATAGACGCCTGGGTAATCTGTGGGTGGTGACATCTGACCCTGGGCCTCCTGGAGACACCCCTCTGCCCCCCACCTCTGCCCTGTGTGTCTCCTGGCAGCCTCACAGCCACCTACAGCCTTCCTGCCAACTTCTCCAGGCTGTATGCAGATGGGGAAATCAAGGCTGTTAGAAGACCCGGGTTCTCACCAGACCCTGGACACAGTGTGGCTTCAGACAAGCCACAGCCCCTCTCTGGACCTCAGTTTCCCCATCTGTACAATGGGAAAGAGGTTGGGTGCCCTGACCTCTAATCTGACTCCAACAGTCTTCAAGTGGTCAGCTACTCAAGATTTTACCCGGGCAGGAAGTGAGGACAAAGAGAGCCCTTATTCCTGTGTTCCCATTCCTTGTCCTTCTGGGTGCTGCTCACCTTGCAGGACTCCTCTATCCTAGATAATGAAGAGGAGGCTCCAAGAGATGCAGCGACCTGCCTGAGAGCACCTGTTGCAGGTGCAGCTGGACCTGAGTCCCATCTGCCCAGGGCCAGTCCCCTCGTGGCCCCTCACCCCACACTCAGCAGCGGATGCATTGTCATCCTTTAAGGAAATGGGGCAAGATGGGAGCAGAGTCAGGCTGTCAACCCTGGGCCCACAGTTGTCAGCCCCTGGGGACCTCCCAGGCTGCCCAAGCAATGTTCCCCACTCCTGAGTCCACAAGCCACATCTGCCCTGCCCTGCCCTTCCCCAGCCCCGTCTCCACTCAGCGCCCCCATGAAGGCCTCCCAGGGGCGTCACCGCCACCTAAATCTCCCTAGCACCCCTCCCTTGATATCTAGGACGCCTGTCCTCTCAGTGACACCAGGTGAAGGTGGACACCTTTAACGTTAGCCCACTTTGTAGATAGGGAAACTGTGGCTCTAGGAGGGAAGTCACTTGATACTTGATAATGAGTGACAGGGAAGGGAATCGAACCCGGATTTCTGGCTCCAGAATTCACTAGGGGCAAACGTCAGGGGTGTCTCTCTTCCTCTGCTCTATCCCTCCTGGCTTCCATAGCCTTTACAACATTCATCGCTGTGGCTGCACGTCACGTTGCCCTGGAGGCTAGGAAACGTGCTTATTCCGGGCCCTGGACCACGACTGTGGAGTCAGGGTTGCCACCGCTGGGGGTCCAGGAACACGGATTTGAATGAGTCTCTTCCCTCGCACAGACCCGATCCCCGACCCGGCTTTGATGTGTGGGGTGGTGGGGGTACCTGGGGAGTGGGTGCGGCTGGAGTCCCCTGGGGGTGGGGCCTGGCAGGAACTGCAGAGCTTGGTAGCATTTTCTTCCCTTCCAAGAGGCTGCGGCGGGCAGCAGCCAGGATGTGGGCAGAGTGTCAGGCGGCCTGGTGTGGCCCTGCATGACCCTGGCAAGCCGCTTCCCCTTCTGAGCTCCTGGAGTGGAAACAGAAAATAACTTCAGGACCAACGGCACTGGGTTGCGCTGTTGCAGTCACACAGATCCAGTGCCACACACACAGTTAGTGCTCAATAAATGCTTGGGCGTCAGTTAGGAGCACGGGTGACCCCAGGCCATGGAGTGATGGCTGTGACTCACAGGTCTGAGTGGGAATGTGCGGCGGCTTTGCATGGCTGTTCAGGAGCACTGTAGCGGTCACTATGGTTAAGCGTGCACACGACACTATGGTCCTGCGATTCTGCTCTCAGTTGTTCACCAAAGAGAAATGGAAAATAAAGACGTATATCCCCCGAAGACCTGGCGAGAACCTTCACCTCCGTGTCAGTTAGTAGCCACATCTAGGAGGCCGAAGCCTCTAGACGGGGAAGGCACAGGGTGGGCGTGCACGCGCATGGTGTCCCCAGTGAAGAGCAAGCTGGCGCCTCACAGGACCATGCGGATGGACGCCATAGACACCATGTGCGGGGTCCAGCACAGAAGGCACATGTGCCATTGTGCTCAGCTGGCCACCTGGCACACCGGGACTCCTCCATTGTGTCAGGACAGGGGTGACTCGGAGGGGACACACGGACACTTCTGGAGGCCTCTACAACCTTCATGGAGTGGTACACCCGAGCTCTGCCCTTTTCTGCATGTGTCTATATTTCACCAAAAAGTTTATTTAACAGTTAAGAAGCAGGCTATAGGTCACAAGGGTCAATAGGTGGTAGGTTAGGCCCAGTCACTGAGGTCACCTGTCCCTCCTCCCCATATCCCCAGGCTGGTGCTTGTGCCGTGCACAGACCCCGGGACATGCTGGGCTTGTCATAGCTCTGGGAGGGGAAATCCCAGGGACCCAGGGCGTGGAGATGGCACTTCATCCGCTCTGGAGGAAGGGTCTCCTGGACAGGCACCTGCCGAGGAACTGCAAATAAAAACCAGAGCCTATGGGTCCACACTGTCACCGTGGTGGCCCCACAGCCTCGCTGGCCTCACGGCAGTTCCTGCAGCGGTCCTCAGGCTGCCCGGCCCGGCCTCCCCAGGCTGCTGTGCCCGTGTGGCTCCGGGCCCTGCCCTGCTGTAGTTCAGCCTCCAGCTGCTCACTTCCGGCATCCTCTGGGTATTTGCTCCCTCAGAACCATGCAGCCCCTATGATGGCCACACGAGGTGACCACTTAAAATGTGGCAAGCTCAAATTTTAGAGTGCTATAAGTGGATTTGGAAAAGTTAGTATGTTATATGAGAAAAAGAAAGCAAAGTACCTCGCTGATAACTTTATGTTGAATATGTGTTAGATGATAATAGTTTGGATATATTGGTTAAGTAAAACTATATTAGTAAGATTAATTTCACTGCCTTTTTTTTTTTTTTTTTTTTTAAACTGTGGCTGCTGGAAAGCTTTAAACAGCATTGCATGGCACCAGTCAGCTCCTCCAGGCAGGGCTCTGTCTCTTGCTTACTGGGATGTCACCCGCATCTGGCAAAGAGTCAGTGCTCCACAAATGCCTGCTTTAGAATCAATAATGAAGGAAGGAATGAATTTCTCTTCACTGTCATCTGAATCAGCCTCCGAAAGGGGGCAAGGCACCTGCTCTGCAGTGCTGGGAGCACTGGGCCCTGGGAGGCGGAAGTAGAGTTCGTGGCCTCCTCCCTGACCACCCAGAGTCCTTCTCCAGGCCCGGGCCAGCTCCGTGCCAGGCCCCAGTGGCAGAGGGTCAGAGGCCCAGCATTCTCAAGCTGCTTCCTTCCCTTCCTGGGCCTCTGTGAAGAGGTGGGGGAAGGCGGTGTAGATTCTGTGCAACCGGGGTGGCTTTGCAGAACTGGAGGAGCCAACAGAGCGCAGAACAGGGGTGGCCACCCCACTGAGCTCTGGGGGAGGTGGCAGCATCTGCAGCCCCACACCTTGGCTCCCGCGCCTGAGAACCCACCCCAGCCTCCTTCCTCTCCCCCAGAAGGAAGGCTTAGTTCAGCCCTCGGGGAAAACCACAATTTGCTTCTGACATGACATATTGATAGGTTCCTGGCGGCTGTGCCCCTTTTGTGTCCCCAGTGCTGCTGTGCACATATAAGGGCCTGTCCTGGCCTCAGGTGGGTGGAGGAACTGACAGGAGGCCGAGCCCCCACCCACCCGTGTAGAGCGGCAGGAGCAGCGGGTAAGGCTGCCCAAAGCAGCCCCTGCCCTGTCCTGACTCCAGCCTTAGGCCATTTGACCTCTGCTATACCACCTGAATAATGGGCACAGGAAGAATTCACCCTAGGAGGGGCCAGGGATACCTGGAGGGTGGCCAAGGCTGGGTGGCACTGGTTCTAGGGCGCCCCATTTTTCTCTAAAGCCATGGGGCCGAACTGGCTTCCCACTTTCTGTGGGAAATTCCAGAGGTGACAGGGGTGAGACTTAGGGAAACCAGATGGATGTAGCAGGATTGCTGCTGGGACACACAGCTCTATATGACGCCTTTGCATCAAGTGGAGAAAGTGTTGCACGGTTGGGCAAACCCAGTGCCAGGGCACAGGGCTGCGGGGCTCCAGCCTTGCACTTCAACACACAGCCAGGGTAGAAGCCCCACACACAGTCCCAAGCCCTCAGGGAGCATCCAGAGATGGCAAACAAGGACACTGTCACATGCTGCACTAATGCCTTGTGACGAGCACCTTAAAATACGTATGCTGGGAGCTGTTCAGGGATCGGCCGGCTTCTCTAGACAAGGAAAAGGGGAGACGGGAAAGATAAGGGTCAATCATCAGTGGCTCAGGCGAAGAGGTTTCTCTTCGGAAGGAACATGGGCAAAGACCCTGAGGTCGGAAAGGGCTTGGCATGCTTAAGGCCAAGGTGCTCAAAGAGGCAGGTGGGGACTTCGTGGGTAATGACAACAGCCTGGGTTTTAACCCAAGAATTTCAGCAGGGGTGATATCAGGGGAAAGATGGATACGTGACTGGGTGGGTGGACGGGGAAGTCTATAAAGAAAAGCTATTCGATGAGACTAGTGATTAGCCTTGCTCCCACCTCCCATCCCATCCCCCCATCAGCAGCATTTGTGATGGAGGTGGGGAAGACGAGAGAGGCAGGGCATGTTAAGCCCAGGTGTTTGGTGTCCCCAACCAGCCACTCCTTCTGAAACGGCCTCATGAGCTGGCAGGAACCAGTCCGGAACCACAGCTCTCCTCCTGCCATTGTAGAGTGGCCCTGATGCAGCTTTCACTCCAGACCCCCGACGGGCTCACCAGGGCCACACTGAGACTTTGAAATCAGGAAGGCTCAGGCTGGAATTCTGGCCCTGCTGCTGATTAGCTCTGGGGCCTTGCTGAAGGCCTCTCCAATCTTTTGGCCTCAGTTTTCCCATCTGTGAAAAGGGATCCAGTGAGGGAAAGGCTTGGAAAGGGCCTGGGAGTCTCAACGCATGTTAGGGGCTGCACTGAGCAGCACAGACCTTGGCTGCTGTGCCCTCGGCTGGAGAGGCCTTTTCTGGGAGTGAACCCAAATTTGGGCTTTGCCAGGCGGACAGGAAGGAAGCAGGTAAGGAAAGGCTTGGGCACAACGACTGTCTCAGAGTCCCTGCTCCCACCCCTTCAGGTGTGTGGTTGATGATGCTGGGCCTGTGGTCCTTGCTTTTGCTCTGGCGCCTGGCTGCCCCATGTGAGGGGCTGCTTGAGACCGTGGGCACGCTCGCTCGGATCGACAAGGATGACCTCAGCAAAGGTGAGGCCAGGTAGGCGCTGTGTCTGCCCTGAGTGACAGAAGAGCCCTGGCTTCCCGGAAAGCCTGTGCTCCCGGGATTCTGGGAGCAACGGTGGGAGGCCGGGGGTGGCTCCCGGGCTCTGAGCGCAGAGGGTGACTGATGCACTTCCTCCAAGCGAAGGACTGGGCCATCTGGCTGGGGCTGCGTGGGGGCTGCTGGGGCTTGGGGAGGTCACAGGAGGAACGAGGAGTCACAGGGAGGCTGGCTGTGCCCCGCTGTGCCCCGCTGTGCCCCAGGGTTCTGGCTGCAGGCCTTTTATTTGGCATTGGCTGCTCCAGGGCCCCGCGGCCCTCTATGGCAGTCTCAAGGAAGGAGTGGAGCGGCCGTGAACAGGAAGCGCTTCAGGGAGGCCACCCCTGGTGCCCCAGGAAAGGAGGTGTCCCTTCCCCCATGATCACACCCCCGTGCCTCCCTCTTCTTTTGTTTTACCTTCCATTTTGGTGCAGCAGCTGGCTGAGGAGCCAAAGCCCAAATTATACTATTGGTCCCAAGCCTGATTTACTGTGTGACTTTGGGCAAGTCTCTGCCCCTGTCTGGGCCTTAGTTTATCCATCCGCGAAGTGAAGGGATGCCCACAGGATCCGCTCATTCATACCACACACTCACTGGGTACCTCCTGTGTGCCAGGCAGGTCACGACCCTGTGTGGCAGCAGGGGGTGGTTGTGGTTTCTGATATTTGGCTGTAACCTGTGGGTCAATTCCAATAAAAACGAGGTTTCCTGGGCCGGGGCATAGTTCAGAGCACTTGCCTAATGTGTGCAAGGGCCTGAGTTCCATCCCAACACCTGAAGCTTTCTTGTGGCTGCATGGAAAGGGGTAGTTGCCATGGTCCTGCAGCTGGGTAGGAGTTTCCAGCATCTTCCTACTCTCACCCTCTGCAGCCATCCAGAACTCGCTGGTGGGGGGGCCCATTCTGCAGAATGCGTTGGGCACAGTGACATCAGTGAACCAGGGCCTTCTGGGCTCCAGGGGGCTGCTTGGAGGAGGCGGCCTGCTGGGCTACGGAGGGATTTTCGGTGTCGTGGAGGAGCTCTCTAGGTGAGTCCCTGCTGCCACTGTCCCACCAGGCTGCTCTCTGACCCCCGGCCCCTGCCAAAGGCGTCTAGGGGACATGTCACTCTCCTGTACACCATCCATTTTACTAGTTCATTTCTGTCTCCCTGGGTAGGTTATAAACTCCAGGATTTTTACCTGAATGGTTCATTGCAGTGTTCTCATATCAAAAATAGGGTTTGACATACAATAGGTACCCCGAAATAATTTTTTAACGAATGAAAGAAATCACATAATAACTTTTTTTTTTCTTTATGTGGGTACCGGGAACTGAACTCAGGACCTCGCGCTTGCCAGGCAGGCGCTTATGCTACTGAGCTATATCACTGGCCCAATAACTTTTATTTGATGATCACCCACTGCAGGTTTCTGTGTGTCTGACACCAGGCTAAGCATCGCTAGTGAACTGTCCTACTGAAGCAGAGGTGGGGCAGTTATTCCCGCACTTAGCTGCTGAGCAGACTGAAGCCAGGGTGAAGCGACCTACCCAGGCCCACGCAGCTGGGGTGGGAGTGGCTCTGAGTCTGTGTGTTTAAGCATGGGCTACACTGCCTGCCGAGGCTGGTGGTGAGTCAGAGGAAGGTCAAAGACAAGGCCCAGCTAGGCCGTGTGGTACACACCTGTCATCCCAGCGCTCAGGGGGCTGAGGCAGGAGAGTTTGAGCCCAGCCTGGGCAACAGAGTGACTTAGTAAGACTCCGTCTCAAAATAAAAAACAAACAGGGCTGGGGATGGAGCTCAGTGTGAAGACTGGCTTCAATCTCCAGTATTTAAAGGAAAAAGAAAAAGAAAAGGAAAAAGAAAGAAAGGAAGGAAGAAAGAAAGAAAGAAAACAGGCTACAGGGGGATAGTAGGCAGAAATGGGGTGCTGGAGCAGAAAAAAGGGGAATGTGTGTTTATCTCTCAAAACAGTACGTGTCTAGAATATCTCTATCGTACAAATCTAGAAGGTGGGACACCGAGCAGCAATGTAACTTGCCCAGGACCATCGAGGCAGTCAGCGGCAGAGCTGGGATTTGAATTCTTTGGCTTTGACTGGTTGTACTGTTAGCAGCTACTCAGGGGGTTGCTGTCAAGAAAATGAGTTAATCTGTGTCAAACAGCTCAAATGAAGCCTGACACACAGTAAATGTTCAATAAATGCTATTAGAATTTTTAGAGTCAGAGCCAGGCGTGGTGGCGCACATCTGTAATCCCAGCACTTGGGAGGCTGAGGCAGGAGGATTGCTGCAAGTTCAAGACCAGCCTAGGCTACATAGTCAGTTTAAGACCAACCTGAACTGCATAGCAAAACCCTGTCTTGCAAAAAAAAAAAAAAATTAGATTCGGTATTTCTCCCACTGTAGAACTCCCCTGCTGGGTGAAGTTGGGGCCTAAAATGTGAACCTGATATTATCCTTGCCTTAAAACATTCCCAGTATGTGGCAGAGCCTGACAGTGACAAGGTCACAGGTTCAGGCAGCGATAGAGGCAGAATAGAGGGCATCTGCCTGAGGCTGGGAGCCAGGAAGGAGGGCTTCCTGGAGGAGAGTTCGCCCTGGCTGAACTCAGGAGAGCTGGGAGGACCCAGCTAGAGGGAAATGAACAGTGAGGGTCCTGTCTGAGAAGCCTTGGGCTGGGTGTGCGTGAGCGGGCTGGGGGTGCAGGCGGAAGCAATGTCAGGGTCAGAATCCAAACCAAGGCTGAGGCCGTGGAAAGGGGAGGGAGAAAATTCTTTCCCTGCGCCTCCAGTTGTGACGCTAGCGTTACATTCGGGGTCTGCGCCTGCATCATCTCACTCCTCTTCCCCTCCTCCCTAGGACGCTGGGGGGGAGAGTAACTGGCCTCAGGGCCTACAGTTGGTTGCATAGGTTTGCGGTGGGACAGGGGATGTGCCCAGGAGGGACTCTGGGTCCTGCTGGCCACGGATGGTCCAGGTCCCGGTGGCAGGGTGGGGATACGTGTGGCAGTGAGCAGCCCCCACCTCCGCTCCCATCCCAGCGTGAAGATTGAGGAGCTCACGCTGCCAGAGGTGTCGCTGAAGCTGCTACCAGGGTTCGGGGTGCAGCTGAACCTTCACACCAAGGTCGGGCTGCATGGCTCAGGGTGAGTGCGTGCTGGAGACTCTACCCTCCTGTACCACTGGGGGTCCCCACCCTACTGGTCCTCGATCCCTCTTCCTGAGTTTCTTCCCACCCTACTGACACGCCCTGGTCCACGGCCGGGCTCACCAGAGGGGGTGGGGAGGGGGCTCAGGGACAGGCAGGCGGGGCAGGGAGGTACAGTGTGAGAATCAGGTGGGGCCCAACCACTCGCAAGGCCACTCCACCAGCCCCTCCTCAGGGCCCGCTGGACGGGTGGCCGAGGCCGAGACATGGCCGGGGTGGGGCCTGGCAGCCTGGCCACGCCCCAATGTTGGGGGTTGCAGTCCCCTAGGGGGCCTCCTGCAGCTGGCGGCTGAGGTGAACGTGTCATCGCGGGTGGCGCTGGGCATGAGCTCGCGAGGAACGCCCACTCTGGTCCTCAAGCGCTGCAGCACGCTGCTGGGCCACATCAGCCTGCTCTCGGGGTGAGTCCGCGTCCCCGCCGCTCCGGACCGGCTCAGCCTGCCCTCCTCCCGCGCCCACCGCCGGCGGGCTTCAATCCCTGCGCGGACCGCGGACCAGACCGAGGCCCAGCCGGGACAGGGACTCCAGCCCCGCCTGCAGCGTGCGCTGCCTGCTCCGGGGTGTCCTGCTTCTCCAGGGCCCTCTCCCAGATGGAGCCGGCCTGGGCTCATCTGCACCCCCTACCCCATCTGCTGGACTCTGTCTGCTCTTAGCACTTCAGAGCCCTGTCTCTGTGACCCCAGAGTAGTCCTCTCCCTACCTGGTCCCCTTTTTGTGTAAGGAGGGGATGGACTTGATAATCCAGAAGACACATCTGTTTCTTCCTGTGGGGCCGTTCAGGATAAGGTGGCCCTTACTGCCCTTGTGTAGAATGTCACTCAGAGAGGGTGAGGGGCTCGCTCAGTGTCACACACCTCATGGCAGGGATGGAAACGGGCTGGTCTCTGGCTAGGGCCGAGGCTTCTCCTAGCTCTCTGTACCGGCCAGCAGCTGTGAGCAGCGCTGGGTCCCCAGACAGCTCTGCCAGCTCCCAGGAGCGGGGTGACCCTGGGGGGACTCCTGTCTCTAGAAGGGTCTTCCTAAGGGGGACTTTGGGCTCCCTAAGTTCCGGTGGCTCTGTCCTGCGCCTCTGGGCTGGAGGGGGCCTTGGATGGGGTGGAGTCCAGGACAGTGTTGTCCCATGGTGGTGGCTCTGTGGGGTGTGATCCTGTGCCCCCATAGCTCCAAACAGGCCTGAGTCCATCTACTGGGACTTCATCCTCAGGTCACTTCCTCATTCATTCATTCAACAAATGTTTATTGAGCCCCCCGCTGAGTCAGAACCATTCTAGACCCAGGTGTTGGAGAAAAGAGGACAGACACCTGTGGGGCACAGGTTGCATACCAGGTCCGTATCTGCTCCCATCCACTCTGGGCACCAGCAGTTGTACCAGGCAGGCATTGCCCAGATGGGAAAATTGAAGCCAGCTGATGGTGGTGGTGGGGGCCTTAGGCAGGGCCAGGGATTAAACCAGACCCCCAAGCCCCAGCAAAGCCCAACCGAGAGAGGGGACAGAAGAAATGCAGAGCCCGCAGCGCCTACCCTGCCTCATCATCCACTGTGCCCTGTTCCCCTCTGACCAGGCTGCTGCCTGCACCGCTCTTCGCAGTTGTGGAACAGACGCTGTTCAAGGTGCTGCCCAGCCTGGTGAGTGAGGTCCCCGCCGGCTGGCCCCTCCCCTCCGGCAGTCCCTCCCTGTTTGGGATAAAGCCCGCGCCTGCTGGGATTAGCGTGCATGTCCACTACCGGCCCCAGGGCCATCTTGTGCTGCTGGCCTCTGGCAGGCACAGCCTCCCCCGTCTCTGATTTCTGGCCTGAGCTTCATCTCCAGGAAGTGCCCTTGCTCCCAAATCTCAGTCTCTTTTCTCCCCCTGCTCTATTTTTGCCACTTGTATTATTATTGATGTTTTCTCCTAAATTAGCTTTCAATTAAAACTGGCCCTTTCGATTTTAAGTGGAGCCCTGTGCTCGGCAATCACGTCTAGAAAATCACACGTGTATCCCTACCTGGTAGAGGAGACGCTGTCTGACCAGCTGCTCGAGGCAGCGTGTCCATGGCTGTCCTAGGCCATCAGGATTCTTGAGGGGAAGCAGACCACACTGGGGTGTGGCTGCAGCTGCGTTTCATTGAGGGCGGGGGGCCACAAACTGGGGTTCCACAGACAGCAGAGGGCAGCGGGGCCTCCTGGAAGTGGGGTGGCTTGAAGCCAGTTTGGGAAAACATCTGCACAGGACAGGGGATTCACCCAGCCCCACCCCCCTCAGGTGGATTTCCACGAGGGGGCGTGGCTGCATCTGTATCCCAGCCCCTAACTGGGGTCCCTGGGACAACCCTGCGGAAGCTGGGTTCGTGTCACATAAGGAGGTTTTCAGATAAGAAAAAGTTCATTGCCACAATTTAGAGGTTGATTTCTCTTAATCTGATTTCTGGCTCTCTGAGCTATCACCCCCACCCTCACCCCAGTGCCTGGGACCTCCTTCCTGTAGCTTGGCCCCCCACCCCATCCCACCCCAACCCTCTGGTCTCCTCTTCTCATTTCTGTAACTTGCCTGACCCCAGAGGTTCTGAAGTCTGGGGCCCCAAGGTTGCAGCAACCCTCTCTCGTCTGCCTGCAAATTGCTGTGACCATGGGTCAGTGGCCTTTCTTCTCCGGGCCCAGTGTGGTCTGAGGGGCTGCCCGGGGTCCCACTTTGACAGGCTGTGGGACTCAGATTCTGCATTCGGTCCAAACCTTTGTCTGCTCCCTGTCATTGCAGCACAGGGTGAGAGAACCGGGTGGTGGTTTGCACGTGACAGTTTGGATCCTGGCCCAGCTCTCAGGGTGCAGGGGAGGGGGCACCCCACTGTGGGGTCTTGATTCTAGGCCTCCCGATGACCATGTAGGGTGGCAGGAGGGGCCTGCTTTTTCCGAGGTAACCTCAGCAGCACTGCATCCTCAGGGAGAGTTTGTTCCCATGCCTCATCTGGCCTCTGAAACCTGTCTCCCTGTTTCCATGGCAACCTTTGGGGTTTTCTACTGAAGCTCGTATAACAGAGGGAAGTGGGCTTGGGGCTCACTCAGCCTGTCCGTGTCCCCCACTTTGTGTCCCCCATCCATCTCTACATCCTGCTTGGCCCTGGTCCCTAGCAGCACAGAGCAGCCCATTTGGAGGACATGCAGCTGTGCCATGTACCACGTAGGGTTCACCCTTGGGTTTCCCTTAACATCTGTCTCCTCCCTGCACAGCTGTGCCCGGTGGTGGACAGTGTGCTGGGCGTGATGAATGAGCTCCTGGGGGCCACACTTTGTAAGTTGGGGCCCCTCCCTCCTCTTGGCACCTTCTCCTGGTACCCAATGGAGTGGGGAGGGTCCTGATGGAGCCTGGAGACTGCACTGAGGCCTTGGGGAGGTTCTGGGCTGAGGCCTCCACAGGCGGCTGCTGCAAACAGGCATTTACAGAATGCTCATGGTCAGAACAGGACAAAAACGTTATTTCCTGCTCAGGTGAGAAGACGGAGGCCCCGAGAGCTTGAGTAACTCCCCCACACAGCCCTCAGCCGAGGGCCCCGTCTTTCTGCACCTCCTGGAGATATGGGGCCCTTAGTTCACAAAGGGGCTTTGGAAAGAGCACGAGGCACAGCCAGGGGAAGGTCGGAGCCCTGGGGGTCTGGTGTCCCCATCGGGGGTGCTGGGTTAGAGACCATGGGTGGCCACGGTTGATGGCACCAGCTCTGGAAACCAATAATCTTGCTCTGCTGCTCTGTGACTGTGGCCTGGTGACTTCCTCTGTCTGAGCCTTAGTTTCCTCCCCTGCAAAATGAGGGCGATGGCAGCACCAAGGGAAGCCTGAGCCCAGTGCTAGGCGTGCAGCAGACGCTCAGTAACGCAGGTGGGGGCGCTGCTCTTGGAACTGGCTCATGGAGTCCTTCTCCCCCTTTCCCGCGCAGGCCTTGTGCCCCTCGGCGCTCTGGGCTCCGTGGAGTTCACTCTGGCCACCCTGCCCCTCATCTCCAACCAGTACATAGAGCTGAACATCGACGTGAGTGCCCACCAAGAAGGCCGCCCTTCTGCAGGGGGCAGCATGGGTGCCCAGGAAGGCGAAGGTGGGGGTCTCGCTGGTGAGCAAGCAGCCAGAGAAGCCCTGTGCCCTGTCTCCTGCCCCTGCAGTCCATCGTGAAGAGCGCAGCCGGTGACATCATTGATTTCCCCAAGCCCCACGTCCCGGTCAAGGTGCCCCCCAAGCAGGACCACACCTCCCAGGTGACCGTGCCGCTGTATCTCTTCAACACCGTGTTTGGGGTCCTGCAGATCAATGGTGCCCTGGACATAGACATCACCCCCGAGCTGGTGAGTGGCATGGGAAGCGGGCACTGTGTCCTGCCCCGCCATGCCTGGGCAGTGCCAGCGCCAGCCTGTCTCACTATCACCAGTCAGCCCTGCTGGGCCCTCTGCCCCGTGACAGGAGAGAGCTGGACAAGCGCATGGTGTGGACACCGCTGCTGCCTGTCGCAGCACTTGGGGAGAACATCACCAACCCTTAGTGGCTCTGTACTCACTTAAACCTGAGTGAGGTCTCTGAATCCTCAATTCAGTCATCCCGGAAGTGCTTCCAAGTTTCTCTGTGCAGAGCTGGCAAGGAAGTGAAGCCAACTTCCCATCCTTGCACCAGATGAGTCCTTGGGTCTGAGCTCATGTTTACACTAAAGTGTGAATGGCTAACATCGCCTCTACTTTCTTAAGAGCTAGCTGGGTGTGGTGGCACACGCCTGTGATCCCAGCACTTGGGAGGCTGAGGCAGGAGGATTGAGAGTTCCAGCTCAGCCTGGGCGACTTAGCAACTTGGCAAGACCCTGTCTAAAAATAAAAAAAATAAAAAAGGGCAGGAGACGTAGCTCATTGCGAAGGCCCTGGGTCAAGTCCCCGGTAACATGGAGAAGAGCACAGACCTGAGGGTTTGCAGCACTGGGTGTCTGGGATTGGCAGGGCGTGGGAAGGGAGGGCAACACTGCTCTGTGTGTGCCAAGGGGTTCTTGTCCTGTTTCTGTGTTCACCGACCCCTCTCCCGTTTGATCTTGGATTTAGGTTCCCAGTAACATCCCGCTGACAACCACCCACCTGGCAGCTTTGGTCCCGGAGGTGAGTGGCTTTGACACTGCGGTTCCTCCCTGTGAGCCTGGATGGACTCCAGCATCTTTCTCTTTCTTGGATGTTGAGTCCAAATTCACACTGAAGTGTGAAAGAATAATACTATGTCTTTTCCTGACAGTGAGTTTGCTTAGGAAGGAGAGGACAGGGTTTGACCTGTCCAGAAGCCATTTGGCCTGTGGCCATCTGCTCCGGCTCACGGGGAATAGGAGATTCTCTCCGTGCTGCTGAGACCCTCCCTCCAGCTGCTGTAGTTCATCATGATCTTAGTCGCCCCTGTCCAAGAGCTGACTCAGGCACTGGTCTTGGAGGGGGGAGGACAGGGTGAGGTGTCAGGAGGTGGCACGAGTGGCCACTGATGTGAGATCCCAGGACCCAGCCCCCGAGCCTGGGCCAGCCACTCTCCAGCTGTGAGAATCTGAATTTATACTGAAGTGGAAATGACTTCGGGTAACAGCAGATTCTGCCAGAGGTCGGGAAGAGGCCCAGAGAGCTTGGCATTCACTGAGCAGGTGCAGCTGGCAGCTGAGTTTGGGGGTGCAGAGGACAAGCTCTGTGAGTCCTCGAAGTTGGTTGATTCGAAGCAGTCTCGAGGAGGAAAGTTGGGGCTTCCCCTTCTCAAAGTCCCTTGGCTGAAAGGCAGAAGAATCTCAGGGAAGGAGCGAGACTGGAGTAGACACTCAGAACTTCCTGAGGGCAGGAGTTGTAAGGTGGAGGGGGACTCGGGGCAGGCAGAAGTGGCTGGCGGAGGGACAGCGGATGCAGCCAGCTGGGCTAGTTCCCTCCAGTGCAGGGAGGTGGCGCCTGTCCCTGGAGCCCGATGCATGCCTTTGTGAGCCTCAGACTCAACTGAGACGAGCCCAAATGGCCGACTCACGTGGGCCCAGAGTGAGTCTGCCTTGGCTTCAGATTCTGTGGCCCCATCTAGTGATTCCCTGTCTTGATGAGTCTGCAGCTCGGAGTGTCTGGGCTTGGGGTGTGGGTCCCCAGGAGCCATCATACAAGTGTGCTGAGGCCGTGCTTCTGTGTTCTAAGCTTCTGTTGGTTCCATGATTTCCATCGCTCCTAGAAGGCCATGATGGGTTTATGATTATGAGACTCAGAACTTCCTGATTACGTGGGTCATTTAGCCAGTCAACAAACACCTAGTAGGTATTTGCTACACACCAGGCCCTGTGCTGGCTCAGAGGTACCTGCCCCTGAGAATATAGAAGGGGCAAACATGAAAAGTGGGTGCAAAGCCCTTGAGCTCAGGGGCTGCTGTCCTGGAGGAAGTGACAGCCACCACACAAATAAATAAGCAGACTATGAACACATCGGTGCCGGAGGTGGAGGGGACGGGGCGGTGGAGTGGAGTGGGGTGTAGGGTTTCTTCCATACCATGCTCTGCAAGGCCTCGCTGAGGTGCTGTTTGAGCAGAAGCTGAGAGCGAAGGAGGGAAGCAGCAGTCACCTGGGGAAGGCATTTGCAGGCAGAGGGACCAGCAGGTGCAAAGGCCCTGAGGTGGGGTGGAGCGAGGCTGGCAGATTAGTGGGGAGAGGGAGAGGGCAGCACTGGTAGATGGAGGGGAAGGGGGTGCACCACACACGGCCTGTGTGCCTGGGGAGACGTTGCTTCTATGTGAGATGGGCAGTCTGATTTGGTGGCTCCACCTTTTAGTGGCTGAATGTCAGCCTTGTAGGGTGGAGATCAGGCCTGTCTGGGTCAGGCTGTAACCTAAGTGCTTGGTGTGGTGCCTGGTACCTACTAGATGCTCAAGAAAGTGTTTGTTGACTGACTAACTGACTGACTCTAATGCTGGGGCAGTGAAGCAGCCCTTGAATGCCCTGCTCTGCTCCTGTCTCTCCCCAGGCCCTGGGGAGGTTGCCCCCAGGCCAGCATCTCCTACTCTCACTGAGAGTGAAGGAAGTACCCACCATCACGCTGCAGAAAAAGAAGGCCACGGTCTCCATCCCAGCCACCATCCATGTGCTGTCTTCTGTCCCTCAGGGGACCCCTGCAGCCCTCTTCCAGCTGAATGAGGTGAGTGGCCAGGGCTGGGTTCTGGGTGGGGCCCCGGGGTACCTGCCCCTGATTTTGGGGTGGGTCCTGTGCAGCCCAGCCCAGAGAGCCCCTCACCAACCTGAGCCCCGAGCACCCACCTCAGCTCCTGCCTACTCTATGGCGCCCCCCTGATGGGGCCGGGACTGTCACTCTGCTTCCTGTGGGCTCAGGAGCTGGCCTCCCCAACTCCCCCCTGCACAGCTGCTGCGAGTGGCCCTCCAGCTGCAAACAGGGCGGGGCTCCGTCTCCAGTCTGCTCCCCACCGCCCACCCCTACTAGTTGTGTCTGGTACATACCTGACCCGAAAGGGCCCCTCCACTCCCTCTCTGGCTGGCTCCTGCCTCTTCCCCGGCCTCCCAGCCCTTGTGCCCTAGCCTAGCTCCTCGGGCTGGGCCCCCTGTGTCCCACAGCCCTGTCCCTGTGGGCCACCCCCGGAGCCCTGAACCTGAGCTCCCTGCGCTCAGCTGCAGTGCTCTGCCCTTGAGGTTGGTGGTGGGGCTCCTTGGTCCTGAAGCTCCAGGGCCCAGCATGACCATGACACACAGTAGTGCCCCAGGAGAGCTGGTGGAGGACACAGAGGGCAGAGACCCAGGGCCGGCCCAGGGAACTGTCCCCATCGCCGTGGAATCCTGGGTGACATCTGCTCGTGCTTCCCACACAGGTGCTGACTCTAAATGCCCAGCTGGCTCCCTCAGCCACCAAGCTGCACCTTTCCCTGTCCCTGGAACGGTAATGTGGGCTCCTGGGAACAGGATCTCGTCCCTGTCTCCAGGAACAGAATTAGGGACGACCTAAAACAGGAGCGGCCTGCTGCCGACGGAGCATCACGAAGCCGGGAGTCTCGCCAGCGTCTTCCTGGTCATCAGGCCCCGCCAGGGAGGGACAGTGTGGTCACTGAAGCTGAAGCTTCCCCCACCACCCAGTCCTGCTCACAGCCTGTCCCGGGGACAGGCCTGCCCAGCCCCGGGGCTGACCCCATGCATGGGTCTCCTGGAGTGTTGCCAGGTGTTTCGCTCCTCACGTGGACTTGTGATTTCTCCAATGTCCCCAGCCACATGATAATAACAATAGCCAAGACGATGCTGCCAGTGACGCCCCTTCCTTATGCATGCACAGCACTTCACAGTTTGCAGGTGCAGTGCGGCCAGGCTCACATGGGAGCAGGCCTGTGATCTAGGCCTGCTCTTCAGGCCCAGGTCCCTGCCACTGTGGGGCCTGCCTCTGCCAGCCCCAGCTGCAGGGCTTTCCCAGGGGACTCTGAGACCTAACTGTCCAAGCCATAGGCACCCAGTGCTCGCCTGACCCACTTTCAGTGTCCCCTTGAGCTACTGCTGCCCTACATGGCATAGGTCCACTGCCACTGACAGCCTGGATCAGGGCGGGTCTGGCCTGGGCTCACTGCCGCCCCCTGGTGGCAGCTCATGCCCTGGCCCTTGAGGATCTAAGGGTGTAGATCCAGGCTCCGGTCCCAAACCTGCCCTTGGGCTAGCTGTGACCTGTCGCTGGGTTACTGCCTTTAGTGAGTGCCTGCTGTACGCAGGTCATCCTGTGTTGAGTGCTCAGTCTAGGGACAAAAAGGGTCAAACAGCTGGGCTCAGACCAAGGCTCCAAGGCCACAGAGCCAGAGGTGGTCATGATTCGCAGGAGGTTAGAGCCCTCCTGGTCCACTTTACAGGTAGGAAAACTGAGTTTCGCATCCAGCTGGGCGGAGGCAGAGCCGAGCCGGTGCTGCTATGTCCCTGTCCTGCAGAGCCGTAGCTGGGGCGGGCAGGACAGCTCTCAGCAGGGGGTACAGTGGGGGCCAGGCCCCTCATGCTCTCTTCTCTCTGCCAGGCTCCGTGGCAAGCTGGCCTCCTCCTCCGCCCACACCTTTGACGTAAGTTTCTGGGTGGGGGAGAAGCTTGGCGCTCGGGAGGGTCTTTAGGTGGGGCAGGAAAGGAGCAGGGACGGGTTGTGGGCCGCGGCTGAGCTGGCCTCAGTCTGGGCTCTGCCCCAGTAAGCCACGGCAGGCAGGCATTGGGGCAGGCGTGCGTGTGTAATGTGTGCACGCATGAACATGTAATAGCCACGTTCCTAACCTTCATCTTAGGAAAGTGAAAATCATGATCTTCCAGCGTTTTGGATCCTCACAAAGTTATGACCATCTAGAATCCCACCAAGTTCTGGAACTTCACGCGAGAAATAAAAGTTCCTCACCTTGGAAAGTCCTAATGTTTCAGAGCCCCTCCGAACCCTGAGGTTCCTGCTGCACAGAGCTGAGGTTCTGGAGGCTCTTAATGGGCGCAGGTTCTAGAACAGTGGTGGTGAACTTATGGCATGCGTGTTATTTTCTTTTAAGACAAAAATGTTAATGTTTACTTCTAAATGAAAACCTCAGTATTCAGGTTTAATTGCACTGTTGGCACTTTACAATAAATGAGTGGGTTTTGGCTTGCACTCAGTCTCTAAAAGGTTCTCCATCACTGTTCTAGAACATTCTAAGGGTCCCTATGCTGACAGAGACCTAAGGTCAGACCTCAGTGTTCTGGAGCTGGGCGTGCTTCCTTCCTTCTTTCTCAGACGCTGCCCTCCTCTCCCTGCCCCACAGACCTTTAGGAGGGCACCTTTTCTGAACTCCTGGGCCAAATGTGAAGCCAGCCTCAATCAGATCATCCTTGAGGGTCCCCGGTGGGCAGCGCATCCTCATGGGCCCTGTGCCTGCCAGGGACTGTGTCCTCGGGTTTGGGGGAGGCTCAGCTGGGCCTCTGAACTCCTTCCCTGGGAAGAGGGGTGCTGTCCCTGTGCGGTCAACCCTCCCCACCACTATGGGCTCTGTTACAGGCATCCCGTTTGGAAGAATGGCTCAGCAACGTGCTCCGGGCTGCGTATGTGCCGAAGCTCAATGGTATGGTGGCCTCTGCTCTCTTCTTGGACACAGGAGGTGTCTGGACTTGGGATTGTCCAGCCCATTGCCCCTCTCCACTGCTCTGATAGGGACACTGAGTCCAGAGAGGGATCAAGAACATTCTAAGGGTCTCATTTGTAAGATGCAGGAACTGAGGCGCCAATGTTTCCATCCAAACAAACTTGATTAGCACCTACATCATGCCAGGATTTGAGGCCCAAGAGCTGACCTGACCTTGAGCACCTATCCAGCGGGAAATGTCCTACTAACAAATGGTAGGATATATATAATCCAGAGTATGCAAGGGATTGATGGAGCCCCAGGAAGCTTTGCTGAGGGGAGTCATTGGTGCAGTACAGAAAAGGGACTTTTTTTGTTTGGGTATAGTACGATGAGTAGGAGTTTTCCAATAGGAAGCTGAGTCCCCAAGAAGAGAAATAGCTGGCTCAAAGAAAGTAGTGGAGTAGGGTCAGCAAGGTTCAAGGATCCCTAGGGTCTGACATCCCAATCCTCATCTAATCCCAACCCTCATCCTCATCCCAATCCTATATCTTTGTTTTTGATCATTCCCTGTCACAGTGGACCTGGAGGTTGGAATTCCCCTGCCCAAGATTCTCAATGTCAATTTTGCCAATTCAGTTGTGGACATTATTGAGGTGAGATTCCCACGCAGCTGTGGCCTAGATGGGTCTCAGGCTTGTGTCTGGAGAGCTCTGCTTGGCCCTGTGAGATGCTCTGCCTCATCCTCTGGTCTGTCCCTGTACTATATTCTAAAAGAGTCACAAAGGACTCAACTCGGAAATGGCAAATGTGTGACACACATGCTCCCACTCCTTCCTGCCTTGTGGCCGGAAGATAGTACCAGTCGATCACGGAATCCTCGCTGGTTGAATTCAGACCCGTCTGGCCTGTAGAATAGAAACTCACATTTACTCACAGAGTTGTGAGTCCCCGGGCCCACAGGTAGTGAACACCCGCATTGTGGCAGGCGTGGCCAACAGATCATGACACTTTCTCTTGCTGACTACCAGCACTGCTGTCCAAACCAGCCCAACTTTGAGGCTTGGAGCCACTCTGGAAGGTGGGCAGAGCAGGAAGTTCTGTACCCATTTTTTAGATGAGGACCAAGGCTGAGCAGGCCAGATCTCTAGCCCCAGGTCACACAGTGCCTTGTTGGGGGAAATGGCACTTGCACTTGACTCTCAAGTCAGCACCCTGCCCCACACTCGATGTCGTTCCATTGTCATTTGTCCATTTGTCCACACACTCACTCGTTGAGCACCTGCTGTGTTCCAGGTGCGGTGCTAACTGCAGGGTGCCATGGCGGGTGATGCAGGTGGCACGCGTGTGGGGATGTGGCTGGGTTTGGGGCCTAAGCTCTCAGAGGCTAATCAAGGACTGTCGCTCTTCGCAGGATGCTGTTGTGCTCACCGTGACATCCTGAGGCTCCCGAGGCCACCATCACTCCCCGCGGACTACCAGAGTCCTGGCTCTCTGCCCACTCTGCCTCGGCTTCCCTCCCAGTCTCTAGCCCGTGTCGGTGACAGTATAAGTGCCCCCTTCCCACCCGGGCCCACCTTGCCCAGTGCCCTGTGGCTCTGCCCTCATCTGGGTGGGGATTGTGGACCCACCGAGGGCCTGCTCAGAGCACCCCAGGCCTCTGCGAAAGTCGCAGGCCTCAATAAACTACTCCTCAGCCTCAGAACCTGCTGACTGGTTTGTTCCGGGGTCACACGGGGGCACCTCAGCCTCAGTCTCTAATGCCCTCCCCAGGTCTAAGCAGGAGCTCCTAGGAGGCGAGGGGTCTTGGGGCTCAGTCACTGCAGCTCTGAGCCCCAGACTTCCCTGTGTGGCCTGGCCACGCCTCTCTTCTCCTCACCTCGCCTCCCCTCCCTCCGCTTCTCTGCTCCCCTTCCCGTCTCTTCCCTCTTTTCTCTCTCAGTGCCTGTCTCTCCCTCTATGCCTCTCTCCATCTCTGACTCTGAGACACTTCTCTGAAGGGACGCGTGAGCTGAATTTTTTTTTTTTTTTTGTGGGTACCGGGGGGTCGACCTCAGGACCTCGCGTGCCAACAGGCACCCGTGCCGCTGAGCGATATCACCGGCCCCTTTTCCGTATGTGGGATCCGGGAGTCGAACTCGGGCCCTCGCGCTTGCAAGGCAGGCGCTTACGCCGATGAGCCATCTCACCGGCCCGCGTGAGCTGAATTTTGAAGGGTGAGTAGGAGGAAAGGAGCCAGCACCCAGAAGCAAGGCTGAGCGAGACTCCCTGGCCCTGGAGGGGCCTTCCCTGGCCACCCTGAGAGGATCAGCAAAGTCTGGCGCCGAGGAGATCTCCCGGGCTTAGCTTCCAAAGGCCCCTTTGTCTGGAGCTAGACAGACCTGGCGGGGAAGGCAGGAAGGACAACCAGATTTCACGGAAGGTGACTCACCCTGAAGGTGACTCAGCCACGCAGGGGGTCCAGTGTGTGCATGTTTGAGGTCACACAGGGGCTACTGAGATCAGGAAACACGCCTGGAACCACTATAGATGCCTCCACTCAGCCCTGTCCCCCTCAAGCACAGTCAGCGCACCAGGGCTGCATGCTGTCACAGGGGCTCATGGGGTTGCCCTTCCCCCTGTGTTACCCCCAGCGTAAGGGCAGAGGTTCAGAAACTGCACCTGGAGATGGATGCTAGGGCAGCGGTGTCCAGATCCTGACTTTGTCACTACCTAGGTGCATGGCCTTGGGCTCGTGACATAACCTCTCTGTGCCTCAGTTTCCTTAACTATAGACTGCGGGCAAAAACTGTCTAGAAAGCAGGGCCAAGCAAACGCAGCAGAATGCAAACGGTTGACATAGCTGATGGGTGTAAACTGATAAGTACATGTGAGTTCATTGTATAAATTTTTCAGCTTTGCTGTATGTGTGAAAATTTCATAATAGGCAGTTCTTAAAAAACCCAGCTGGGCTGGGGATATAGCTTAGCGGCACAGCGCCTGCCTGGCAAGCACGAGGTCCTGAGTTTGATTTTTGGTACCAAAAAAAAAAATAAGGTCCAGCTGTGCATTGGCCCCAGGTTGGAGGTGTTGGATCCACATCCATCTCCCATCCATTCATCTCAAATCACCCTGGGAGGCAGGTACCATACCCATGTCACACATGGAAATAATGTGAGGCTCAGGGAAGGGAAGTGGCTGACCCAAGGTCACACAGTGAGTTGGGGGTTCAGCAGGATTTGAACCTGGGTCCTCTGATGCTGAATCTGGTCCCCAGCAGCTCCAGTCTGTCCCCAAGGCCCTCCGGCATGGGCAGTGCCTGCCTTGGGGCTGGAACCCACATGCATCCATATGGGGACTTAGCAGGGGCCTCCAGGAACACGTCCAGACCAGGGGCTGATAAGCCCAGCTCATGTGACACCACGCAGGCCGAGCACACCTCTTGGAGTTACCTGCAAACCACAAACTCTTGTGGTTTTGGAGTTCAGTGCTCAATTTGCAGAGAAAATCTGAATTCCGGTTTCTGCTAATTCCGATCTCTCATAATTACATGGCGTTTCCCTCTCGGAGTCCGGGCTCAGACTGCAGCTGCTATATAAGGCTGATAGTGAGAGACTCAGCCCAAAGCAGAGGGCCTGGAGAGTGGAGCCTCTCAGGACTGAGCTGCTAGGACCTGCTGGGGGTAAGGAAGAGACCCTTGCTGTTCTGCATCCAGGCCAGCAGGGGAGACTGAGGCCTGGGGGGTGCTGAGGAGAGAGAGCCTGACTGGAGAGCCACCAGGGCAAGCCCTCTGAGCTCGGGTGTCTTGCCTATGGGCTTCACCAGGACGACATCAAGGGGATCCACAGAAAGGCCGAGTCATGCCAGTCACGTGTGCCAGCAGGGCTGCACATGTTTTGCCAGGGATATTGAGCACCTTCAGTCTTTGTGGCCTCCCTGACACTCCTCAGCTGCTTGCTGACATGGGAAATCCCACCTCCGGTGCCTGCCTTTGTAACTGAAGGGGGTGATCCTTGTCTGAACACAGAGTTCTCTAGGCAGTGGGGTTGGATGAGGTGAGGAAGCCAGAAAAAAAATTCTTGAACATAATTAGTCCTTCATACTCTAGTATAAATGGTGCCTTAAAACCTTTCATGGGAGCAGATGGGATTGGGCGGCTTGGAGGCTTTGTGAAATTCAAGAGAAGTTGGAACAAGATGTGTAAATGGAAGAAAATGAAGCCAACAATTTCAGTGTGGCTCAGATGGGTGACTGTCCTCTGCTGACTCTGAGGCTGGTGAATGGATAGCTTGGGAAAGTGGAGTGGGACAAGTGTGCATAGGCGTGGAGGCAGCAGGAGTTTCTGGGAGGCTAACTAGTGCCCCACAGTACACGCTTCACCCCTCCAGTCTCTTGAATTCCCTACGTGTTTCTTGAAGATCTGAAATATTGGTCCCCACACAACAAATATGCTGCACTTTACTGTGTCTATGTATATTAGATGCAGCATGTTCATGTCAGGTTCAAAAAGGTCAAGGCCCTTGCCTAGGGAGTAGAACCCAGTCAGCTCCGATCCAGGGTGCCTGATCTGAACCTCACAGTACAGAACTGACTCCTCCAAAGAGGCGGGAAGGTGTTTGCTGGCTGGAGGTTTGGAAGATCGCCCGGATGGTGTGTGGACGAGTGGGTGGACAGATGGCAGATGGCTGGCTGGATGCATAACTGGTTGATGGCTGTTAGGATGATGCATGGATGACGGATAGCTGGGAAGGAAGATGGGTGGATGGATAGATGGATGGGTGGAAGGATGAATGGGCCAGCAGAATGAGTAAAGGAGCACATGGTGGGTGGATAAGGATGGATGGTGGATGGCTGGGTGCCGGGAGATCTCCCGGAGCCTGCCTGCTACCAGTTTGCTATTTCGCTGGAGTTCCTGTTCCCCCTCTGCCAGTAGCCCATTTTATAAATTTCATCTCAGGAGATAACCAGGCACCCATGCTATCCGACATTCTGGCTATTGGGGCTGCATTTTGTCACCAGACTCATAGCAGTTTCAAAAATTCAAAAGGTGATTTCAGAACCACAGCCCCACCCCCAACTCCCCAGGACCGGGGTTCAGCCCAGGATCTTGTGCATGTAGGCAACTGCTCCACCACTGAGCCACATTCCCAGCCCTTTTCAAATTTTATTTCGAAACAGGATCTGGTTATGTAGGTTGGGTTGACCTCAAACTTGGAATCCTCCTGCCTCAGCCTCCTCAGTAGCTGAGATCACAGCTGCCACCATGCCCGGCTGTCTCAAGGTTCTGATATGATTATTGGCTGAGGGTCCTTAGCTCTGCCTGCTGGGGTGGTCACGCCTGGCCACAGCCATACAACGCGCTGTCTCCTCAGCAGGGAAGCAGCAGCAGCATGTGGACGGCGTGGTGTGTGGCTGCTCTGTGCGTGGTGGCTGTGTGTGGCAGCCTTCAAGAGACAAACACAGTCCTCAGGGTTACCAAGGATGTGCTGAGCCACGGTGAGTCCAGCCCGGAAGGGGGTCAGGGTGGCACAGGGCTGGCAGGTTGGGCCAGCCAACTCAAGTATCCGAGGGTCCCACTGGCAGAGTCCACCTCCAGTGGCTGGGTGACTTCTCCTCCTTGGGCCTTAATTTCCCCTTTCTTGGTGGGGGGGCTACGCCTACCTGGGCACCTACTATGGGCCAGGCACCATGCTGGGGACTTTATTCTCATTTTCTTGAGGCAATAGAGAGCAGCAGTTAAGAATCGGGGCCCTAGAATCAGCCTTCCTGTGATTCCAATCCTGCTTCTATGACCTTAAATTCTTGGCTTGAGTTCTCCGAGCCTCGGTTTCCTCATCTGAAAAGTGGATGTAATTATTCCTATTTCTGAGGACTGATACGAGGACTAAACAACCTTTGGAGGAGTAGCACAGTTCCTAGGGCCTAGGAGGCCTTCAAATGCAGGACCTGTAATTCCTGCCTCCAATTATTGCATTCTCATCTGGCAAATGAGGACCCCGCTCCCTGCCCCAGTGCCTTCCCAGCGCTGTCATGAGAGTAAAAAGTCCATCATTTCTGACCTGAGTGGTCTCTGAGCACCTCACGGGCCTCAGTGTATTCGGCAAATAGGGACAGTTATTCTGCTCCTATTTTTCAGGAATGGATAATGCACGAAGAGATCAAAAAACATTTTTTTTCAAGCTGCAAAGTGTAGGTGACTTGGAATGGGACAGCGACAATGGAAATCTAACTAGGCATGGCTGGATGGGTCGAAATCTAGTTAATGTGAGGCCAGGCAAAGCCCAACAGAGAATGACCCAGCCTTGAGGGGTCTTTCTGCCCTACTCCTGCCTGGTGGGAGTGGAGAGGTCCAGGGCTGGCCACACTGTGCTCTGAGGTGGGCAGGGCAGGGACAGGGTGGACCCCGACTGACCCCGTGCCTCTCCACAGCCATCTCGGGCACACTGCAGCAGAGTGATGCTCTCCGCTCGGCCCTGAGAGAGGTGCCCATTGGTAAAGCCGGTGCTGACGGTGGCGGGCCCCTTCTGGGGGGGCTGCTTGGTGGCGGGGGGAGCAGCGGTGGTGGGGGCGGTGGTCTTCTGGGAGGCCTGCTTGGTGGTGGGAGTGGAGGGGGTGGCGGTGACCTGTTGGGTGGAGGCTTACTGGGGGGCAGTGGCAGCAGTGGCGGGGGGCTGCTGGGTGGCGGAGGAAGCAGTGGTGGGAGACTGTTGAGTGGCAGTGGAGGGGGCCTGCTGGGTGGCAGTGGTGGGGGGCTGCTGGGTGGCAGTGGTGGGGGGCTGCTGGGTGGTGGAGGAAGCAGTGGCGAGAGGCCGTTGAGTGGCAGTGGTGGGGGGTTGCTGGGTGGCAGTGGTGGGGGGCTGCTGGGTGGCAGTGGTGGTGGTTTGTTGGGTGGTGGCCTTTTGGGTGGTGGCCGGCACCGGTATGATGACTACAGAAGTGCTGACTTCCCCCGAGGTGTCGGTGGTGTCCCCTACAATGACTTCCATGTCCGGGAGCGTCCCCCCCAATACACCAATGGCAAACAGCTTGGTGGAAATTACAAATATGGTCACGTTGAGACCAACGACAATGCCGCTCAGCTGGGGGGCAAATACCGCTATGGTGAGATCCTGGAGTCCGACGGCAGCATCAGGGACCTGCGGCGCGGGGACGACAGCACCGCCTATGGCCACCGGGGCCGGTACCGATCTGCGGAGGGCAGGCTCCGCGGGCGGCGCGAGCTGCGGCCCGGGGAGATCCCCCCGGGGGTGGCCACCGGGGCATTGGGCTCAGGCGGCTTGCTGGGCGCTGGGGGCATGCTGGCCAATGAGGGCATCCTGGCGGGCCAAGGCGGCCTGCTCGGCGGAGGTGGTCTCCTCGGCGACGGAGGCCTGCTCGGAGGTGGCGGAGTCCTGGGGGTGCTTGGCGAAGGCGGCCTCCTCAGCACTGTGCAGGGCATCACGGGGTAAGGTGCTGGGTTTCCTATCAAGTTCTCCACCAACCAACAAACGGGGGAGGCGTCCACAGGGAGGGGCCTTGGGACTGCACATCATAGAGACCCACTTTACATAGTTCGGGGTCTTGGCAGGAAATAGTGCAGTGTCTGCGCCCAGCTGTGTCTTAGGCAGTTGTGTGTGACTTGGTGCTGGCTTTGCCATTTCTCCAGCCTCAGCTTCCTCCTCTGTAGAATGGTCATAGGAATGTAGCTAAGCGGAAAATCCCGAGGATTAAAAATTAACCACACATGTAGTGTGTATGTGATATATTCAACCACGCCCAGGCCCCTTCTCATAGTCATTTAATTCAACAAATATGGAAAGCCTTCTCTACTATGTGAGGGATGGTGTGTTGGTGCAGGGACAGAGCCAGTGGTCAGTCCCAGCCCGAAGGCCTTGCAGGCTGGTGGGTTACATGGGCGTGGGTGACGGAGCTTGCGGACGATCACCAGTCACAGCAGGCACAGAGGTCTGGGGGATAAGCGAGCTCACCTACCAGAAGTTGAGGGCTTCCTGGAGGGGGAGCTCAGCTGAAGTCTGAAGCCTGAGCAGGAGGAGCCTCTCCTGAGGCAGGGATGAGCAGAGGGAGTGGCACCCTGGAGTGAAATACACAGAAAGGCACCGCGGGTCCCTGGGTGACGGGCCTGAACACCTCCTGGGATTCCACCGGCTGCCTGTGAACTGCAGGTCTCTTTAGAGTTGGGGGATGGAGGAGGAGCAGAGCGGGGGTGTAAGGGAGGGCGCTGCGGTGGGCTGTGGCAGTGGGGGCCTCAGGTTACACGGCTGTCACCCTGTGCAGGCTGCGCATCGTGGAGCTGACTCTGCCCCGGGTGTCTGTGCGGCTCCTGCCCGGTGTGGGTGTTTACCTGAACCTGTACACCCGCGTGGCCATCAACGGGAAGAGGTGTGTGCCCTTGCCACTGTGTCCTGTCAGAGAGAGCTGGGCGAGCCACCTCCCCTCACCACACCTGGTCTCTGCATCCATAATGTGGGGGACTGAAGTCACCCCATAGTTACTGTCCCCTGTGAAGGCAGCCTAGCGTGCTGGGAGGTTGGAGTCAAGGGAGAGCCCGGGTTTGATTCCTGACTCTTAGAAGCTGCACGACCTTGGGTCAGACTTCCAATGTCACTGAGCCTTAGTGTCTTCACCTGCACTGGGCTATAAGACACCTCCTTTCCCAGCTGGCTGTGGCCACCCTCAGAGAGTCCCGCCATGCAGTAGATGCTTCCTGGAGGACCTCAGAGGTGGACTTTTCCATCAGTCAGTCCCCAAGGATGAGGTCATGTCTCCAAAGTTAGGTGATTGGATGGTTACCTTGGAAGCCAGGATTTATACTGATCTCTGTTGCCAGCCTTCTTAGAGATGAGCAAGGGGCATGACGGCTGACAGGGACAGCCAGGGCTAAGGCCTGAGCTGAGAGATGCTGGCAGGCCTGGTGGCTGGAGTGTGACTCACTGTCCTCCCGGCCCCTTGGTCTCCTTCAGTCTCATTGGCTTCCTGGACATCTCAGTGGAGGTGAACATCTCAGCCAAGGTCCGGCTGACGATGGACCGCACCGGTTACCCGCGGCTGGTCGTTGAGAGGTGCGACACCCTGCTCGGCGGCATCAAAGTCAGGCTGTTGCGAGGGTGAGTCCAGCTGGCCGGGGAGTGCCTTGGAGGATGCTAGGACGTCTCTCTCTAGCAAACCAAATGGTGCCTCTCCTCTCCCGGTGACCGGGGTCAGGCAGAGCCATGATGCCCTGGGGCAGCGAGAACTCACAGAACCGTCCACGCTCTCCCTTGGCCCTGGCCTGGCACTTGCCTGATGGGAATTCAAGGGCTGTGCTTTTGCACCCAGGATGTAGGCTTCAGCCAACTTGGGGAACGGTTGTGACACACAGCTCCAAGCCTTTGAACAGGCCTTCATCCATGTGGCCAGGAGGATACCTGGGATTTGGGGCTCAGCTTTACTCTTTATTGCTCTGTGACTTTGGGCAACTCTGTTGCCCTCTTTAGGCTCCAGTTTTCCTGTCTGTGAAATGGGGGTAAGTTCTTGTTTCCTTGGTAATTGAGATGATGAATGTAAAGCTCTAAGTGCATAAACTGCCACGATGTAAGAGTTTATAAATAAGTGTTGCATTAGTCAGCTTTGCTGTGACTGGGACCAAATACCCAACACCCACAATTTAAAGGAGGGGAGGTTTAACTTGGCTCACGTTTTGGGGGTTCAGTCCCTGGTGGGCTGGTTCCAAGGCAGAAACAGCATGGTGGAGGGAAGCTGCATGGCAGCCGGGAAGCAGAGAGGGAGGAGGGAGGAGCCAGGACAAGAACGAAGCCTTCCTGGCCACATCTCCTAACAGCGCATTTAGCAACTGAGCTCCCCAGTGGATTAACCCACCGCTGAGTATAGCACCCCATGGTCCGGTCACCTTCCCCAGCCCCATCTCAGAACACATGAGACTTCTGGGGGACATTTTAGATCGAAACCATGGCTTATGTCTCAGAATAGTTATCTGTCCCTCGGTGTCCCATCCCATGAAGACATTTCTCAGCTGCTCTGTCCAATGCACCCCTAGTCAGGTATATTTCTACTATATGTTCCCCACAAAGTGACCAAGACCCCACCTCTGTCCAGAGAGGTTTCAAGTGTCAGCACCCTGTCCCCAGGTGGTGGACAGGATAAACACATGCTTGGGACAACTCAGAGCCAATCCCTTTCTCCCAGCATGGGGGATGCTTCTCCAGTCTCTCTCTTTGGGGTCACTGTCCCCCCTTTTCCCTCCTGTCTTATCAATCCCTTGGCCCAGTGTTGTGCCCTCCTCTTATCAGGACTTGGGGAGCAGAAAAGCTCCTTGTGATGTGTGAACCCAAGCTTTCCGATTCGTGAGGGCTTCTCCCTGTCTTGGTTTCTGTGTCGAGGTGGATGGGGGCAGAGAAAATTGGGCCCTGGGTTCATACCATAGAAGTCTCACAGATTTTTAAATTCACGTTTTTTCACTGGGAAATATATTTGACAGTAACATAATTAAAAAATGTAAAGTGACA
Organism: Erethizon dorsatum; assembly: GCA_028451465.1. Taxonomy (NCBI): domain Eukaryota; kingdom Metazoa; phylum Chordata; class Mammalia; order Rodentia; family Erethizontidae; genus Erethizon; species Erethizon dorsatum. The sequence goes on from CM051840.1 coordinate 3,456,767, forward strand.
AAAAGGCACAGAGTGAGGCATTTCCCTTCTACCGTGTCATGGTTATTCAGTTCTTAATTCTCCTTCCAATTTCCTTGTTTAAATGCAGCAAATATGAGTGTTGATTCTCAGTCCCCTTCCCTGTATTGCAAGTGGGCATCTGCTCTCAAGTCTGCTTTGCATTTTGCTCTTTACTCACTCCATCAGAGAATTCTCTGTGTCCGAACACTGAACACGCCCTTGTTTTACTGTTCACAGCTGCATAATGTTCCATCCTCTGGATGAATCATCATGTACGCACCCAGCTCCCTACAGCTGGGCGTTTCAGTGTGTCTAATCTGCTGCTGTGGCAATGAACAACCTTTTATAGATGTCATTTCACACGTGGCCCCATGCGTCTATTGGATATTCTCAAGGAAAGGAAAAAGTGATTGTGTCCTGAATATGCACAGGTTAATGGCAAACTGTTCCTCAACACACACACACACACACACACTCACGCACACGGGTACCCGGCACACACCTGCATGTAAGTTCTTGGGGTCTTACTATCCTAGAGTACCAGAACCAGCGTGAACCCTCCTAAAGGGGCCCACAATGCGTGGTAAACTCTGGGGGAGACTTTCCAATCAGGACTTTGCATGGAGAAGTTCTTTGCTCTGCCAACCTGGCACAGTGCTGCAGCTGTCACCTCAGAGGGGGAGCCCAGCTGTGTTCAGGGGGGCCGGGAGCAGTTTTCAAGGGCTGAGTTCCCCAGGGACTCTGTGTTAGGATGGTCACCCTTTCCCTCACCTGCCCAACACTTCAGGACCCTGAAAACAAATCCTTGCATCCACGCCTGTCTGTCTGTCCATGCCTGTGTCTTATGTATGTGTCAGCAATAGACCCCCTCCTTAGACCTCGTCCTTAGGCAGGGTAGTTAAGAGCGGGTGATGTACTTCAAATTTGCTCTCGGTCACTGCTCCGAACCTCAGTGTCCTTCCCTATAAAACGGATCACATCTCCCAATCTTTTTAGTACCAATAAACTGTCCTTTAGTATGGATCATGACAGCGCATGTTTTGGCCAGTATTTCTCCTTCTGTCTCTTCCACAAAGATTCATTACCCTGGCCTGCTCTGGGTACTGTGTTGCGTGCTTGGATGAAGCAGTAGCTTCCTCACCCTCTGGGAAGGTTTCTTGGAGCTGCAGGCGACAGCTCTAAAGAGGGTGAAATGGGAAGGAGGAAGCAACCTTCATGACTAAGAACCAGCAGCATCCCTCCTAGGCTGGCACACCCAGGGCAAGGCGCCCAGGAGTCCTCCACGGCTGCCAGTCTGTTCCTCAGCCTCCCCCTCTCTCCCTAGGCTTCTCCCCAACCTCGTGGACAACTTAGTAAACCGAGTCCTGGCCAACGTGCTCCCCGACTTGGTAAGAGCGGGTGGGAGGGACCACAGTCCCACCTTTATCCTGAGGGGCACGCAGTTGACCTAGAGGAATGGAGGGGGCTGGGGCCAGGACAGGTTCTTGGGGTCTGGGAAGGACCTGGGGATGTGGGGGGACAGATGGAAGAGGGAAAGAGGGAGATGCCTGAGCTTCACGCAGCTCTGGCTTCCACTCTCAGCTCGGACTCTTCTGAGCCGTGTGACGAGTCACATCACTTTCCTGCGTCTCAGTTTCCCTGTCTCTAGGATGGGCCTTGTGACAGAGGCTCCTCATGGGGCTAAGGTGAGGACAGAGCCCGGCACAGAACAGTCACCGGACATGAGCTGCCCTTGTGGCTATGGGCACATCCCCTTCCTGACTCCCTGCGGCGTCACCTGACCCAGGATTTTCTCCCCACAGCTCTGCCCCATCGTGGACGTGGCGCTGGGCCTCGTCAACGACCAGCTGGGTCTCGTGGATTGTGAGTCCTTCCTGCTTGGCAGTACTGGGCTGATGTCGCTAATGGCTGCTCAGGGCCAGGCTTGGGGACACAACAACATCTGGGAGGGGGGCCCTGTGTGGTAGGGCCAGCAGGCGCACCCACCTGCCCTTTCCTTCTGCCCCTAAACATCCCACCTGGCCTGGGGAAGGAGGGTGTGAGCCGGCTCTGCCCTGGCAGCTGTGCACGCAGAGATTCCGCAGCTTCCTGTTCTCTAAGATGGCACAGGGAGGGAAGGTGTCTGGGCAGCCGAGGGCACAGCCTGCGACCTCCCCTTTGCCCACAGCTCTGATTCCGCTGGGCATCCTGGGAAGTGTGCAGTACACGTTCTCCAGCCTCCCGTTGGTGACTGGCGAGTTCCTGGAGCTGGACCTCAACGTGAGTCCTGCTTCTTGGCCTGGGAGGGGTGAGGGTGGCCCCGGCAATATGGGAACGGGGCCCTTTTCCTACTAGACTAAGACCTGTAGGAATCAGGTCAAGAAATATAGTCCTAGCTGACACTCACCAACGCTCGGTGTGCACCAGGCACATTGTAAGCACTTCGTGGAGATTCAGTCAATCTGTCCTCAAAACTACAGCATGAGGGGGGCGCGCTTATTGAGAAAACAAAGGCACAGAGGGGCTAAACCACTCTCTCAGGTCTATAAATGTGGAACTGGGATCTGAATCCAGACGACCCAGCTTCCAGCTCTGGAACTGCTGCTAGGGGCTGGTTTGGCTGGTGTATATTTAACAACTGAGTCTCTATAATTAAAAATAAAGTCACGATTGGCAGCATTTGCTGATTTCCATGGCGTAAATGCTCCTGCTGTGGCCAGTTTCTACCCACCAGTGCAACATGACTGAAAATGAACTTGGGAAGAGACGTATGATTTGGAATCAGCGCTCCAAGTGCCCTGGGACCTGCTGCTAGGGGCTGAACACGCCTGTGCGCACAGGCACCCGCCTTGCACACACATATGCATGTGTAACACGTTCACAAACACTCACTTTGCAGAGCAGACACTTGCTGGGTGCTGCTGGGTGCCCTGCTGGGGCTGGGAGCTGAGAGAGTAGCAGTGAGCAAGACAGTCAGCCCTGGGGGATCCGATCTCCTGGAGGGACCAGGCCACAAAGAATCGCTGGAGTAAATATGCAGTGATCCATCCGGCGCTGTACGAGGGCCAAAATCACAGGGACGGGATCCCCTGGTTCAGCAGGACTTCATGGAGGGGGTGACCCTTGCACTTGGCAGGGTGGAGCAGCTTTGGGGAAGGGCCAGGGCGAGGTGGTGAAGGGTGAGGACTGACAGAGTCCTAGTGGCCATATTGCAGAGGGCAGGTGCCAGCTGAGGGGCTGCGATGGGGCCCACAGAGCTTTGTGGGTTGTCACCAGGACTGTGGTCCTCACAGAGGGGACAAGCCAGTGTGTACCATAAGAAGCGCCCACACACTGTCACGTGGCAGGGCTGAGACAGCAGAGAAGCTGTGCCATGGATGCACAGGAGGTGTAAGAAGTCCCTTCGGCCACAACCCAGAGCAGAGCTGGGGCCATAAAAAAGAGGCGCCCAGACCCTCGCTCTGGCCTCACTTCAGCCTCCCTCTTCCCCGCTCCCTGCTCTCCACGACCCCTTCCTCTCTGCCATCGCAGACTCTGGTTTCAGAAGCGGGAGGAGATCTCATCGACTACCCGCTGGGCCGGCCTGCTATATCGCCCAGGCCACAGATGCCGGAGCTGCCCCCCATGGGCGACAGCACCAACTCCCAGCTGGGCATCTCAGCTAACTTCCTGGGCAAGGTGCTGAGTGTGCTGCAGAAAGACGGGGCGCTGAACATCGACATCACTGACGGCATGGTGAGTCCAGGGCTTCTGCTGATCCCGCTCAGTCCCCAGCGTGGACAGGCCACCCCTTGGCTCATCCCAGGTCCCAGATGTGTGCCAGTCACAGCCAGTTGCCCAAAGCTGGTGCTCAGGGTCTCTCACTTGATGCTAAACAGTGTCCCATCGCAGGACGCGTGTTGCTCCTATTCAAGTCTGTTGGATTTTATCTCAATTCTTTTAAAAAAGCATAACATATATTCCTTATATATATACCTCAACACGAGCATTTAGAATCCTTCCACTTGGAAAGTGAATACCAAGTACATAAGTAATTAAAAGATACACAAGAAGCTAGGCATGGTGGTACATATGTGGGAGGCTGAGGCAGGAGGATTGTGAGTTCAAGCCCAGCCCGGGCAACTTAGTCACTTAGCGAGACCCTGTCTCAAAATAAAAGAATAAAAAAGGGCTGTGGATGTAAGTTCAGTGCGAAGGCCCTGGGTTCAATCCCCAGTGCCACACACACGAAAAGGTAACTTAAGAACATAATACCACCCTGACGTATACTCCAGAGTCATTTTCTCTCTGAACTCTTTGGAAAACTTTCAAGCCTTCAGAAAAGTTGCAGAATAGCACAATTCATGCACACATATCCTTTACCCAGATTCACTGGTTCCTATCTATCATCTATCTATATCTATATCATCTATATCGATATGTCTGTATCTATCATCTATCTATATCCATCTATTTCTTACCAATCTACTCTTCCTTCCATCCACCCATCATTTACCCAGTACCCAGCACCCACCCACCCATTTATCCATCCATTTGCTCACCTACACCTCCATCCATCCATCCATTGATTCGCTGATCCACCCATCCCTCCCTCCACCCTTTATCCATCTATCTGCCCATCCATCCACTCATCCATCCATCTCCCTCCCTCCACCCATCCCATCTGACATTTCACTCATGATGTTTTGCCCTACAAACTTCACTGTTTCTCTTAAGAACAAAGTGTTCTCCAAAAGAGCATCATGCAAATTCTGCCAATCTTCGATTCCACTTTGTGTCCATTTAGTACCAGGATTTAGTTAACCCTCTTGCAGTTTTAAGCATCTCTCTTTTTTAATATTTATTTTATGGAAAAAATAAAACAAAATCAGTAACTACTTGGAAGGTAAACATACACAGTGTATTAACTATTGTTATTCTCCTATTATTTTGTTATGCACCCCGTTTTTAACTGAGGGAGAGCAGCTCTTGTCAGCCAGTGACCCCACAGCCAGTGATAGCCACGCAGGAGATAGTGTTCATGTTCATCACATCGCATTGATTTTATGGTTGCCGAGTGGAACTGGCTTTCCATTGTTTTAGTGTCTTAGGTCTTAACAAGTGAGTCAATTTGTAGAAAACAAATAGTAAGTAACAACACAAGTGGTTTGGGGACATGGCAGAAGTCAAGGGTTTGGTGGACACTGTGCTGTGCGAAGGACTCGATGAGATGCACCTTGCTTTAACAAAGAATTACATTGCAGAGAAGAAACGCCCCGCTCTTACCTCCTGTTCTTCAAGCCAGGCCTGTGGTGAGCGTAAGCTGCTGGCGCCCACTTGGCCAAGGCGCTGCTTCATGACTGCACGGTGTCCACGATGGGAGGCGGAGCTTCCCCAGGGGTCACCAGGGAAAGGAGCCGCACTGGTGACTCAGAGCATGCAGGAGTCTGACGGCTGTGCCTCTGTCACCTCAGCACTCACATGACCCTTGTCCTTGTCCCACAGTTTGATGAGCTTCCTCCACTCACCACGTCCACGCTGGGGGCCCTGATTCCCAAGGTGTGTAAGTAAGGCGGGCAGCGCCATTGTCTCCAGCCTCACTCCTGACCTGGTTGGAAGGAAAGATGCTCAGCACTAGGGTGATGGCTGTCACCTGCTTCCCACCAAGTGCAGTGACAAAGGCATGGAGAACAGACCCCGCATGGGAGGGGCACGTGGAGGGAGGGAGATGGACAGGTCCCGAACTCTGGCTGTGGACCAGCCTGTGCAGGTCTATTCCTGGCCCAGCCATTCCTTCGCTGTATGACTTTGACACAAGTCCTAACATCTCTGAGTCCTAGTGTCCTCGTTGGTCAACAAAGCCATGCTAACGCCGTGCCATGGGCTCAGGTGATCTGCGAGGGTGGAGCGGATGATGCAGGAAAAGAGGGCAGCACAGGGCCAGGCGCGCGGACGCACGGGACCTTCGAGGGGTGGAGCTAGATCTTCAGAGATGACAGATATGGCCCAGCACATCCCAGTCATACTGCCATATGCAAACGGCCCCATCGCTCTGAGCCTCTGACTTCTCATCTGGAAAATGGGGACACCATGCTCACTCTTCAGGGTGGTTGTGGACCTGGAGTCTGGAATCCAGGCACAGAGCAGATGTTTGGCAAATTTAACTATATTACTGTTGTTGATAATTACAAAGATTTTTTTAAAAGACTAGAACAAGTGCACTCTTAGTGGCCACATAGAAATGGAACAAAGGCCTTTCTGATGCCAGCACTGGTTCCAGGCCTGTGGTCCTGCACCCTGGGCAAAGATCTTCATGCAGGAAGTATTCTCACAGTGAAGGATGGCCACATCCACAGATATTTGGGGCATTTCTGCCTTCTTTCCACCTTCCCTGTCCCCTGGTTCAAATTCAGAAGCAGGAGCAGAGTGAAATTCAACAAGTGGTCGCTATCGCCCTCATGTGTCCAAGAGCGGAATGGCAAGTGCACCGTTTTCCAGTATCATAAGCAGGGGCTGCTCCAGGAGGTCGAGGGATCCCTTCATCACTGAACTTTTATTTATTTTATCACTTCCTGTGCACGCTGCGTTTTACAGCTTAGAAAATTTTCTTAGAAATCACCCTTTCAGGCCGGTGAGATGGCTCAGCGGCGTACACGCCTGCCTGGCAAGCACGAGGGCCCGAGTTCGACTCCCGGGACCCACATACGACAAAAGGGCTGGTGATATCGCTCAGCGGCACGGGCGCCTGCTGGCACGCAAGGTCCTGAGGTTGACCCCCGGTACCTACAAAAAAAAATAGAAATCACCCTTTCATTTGTTTCTAATAGCCCCCTCCCACAGGGCAAGGAGGGACAAGCACCCCATTTTACAGATGGGGAAACAGAGGCTCGGAGGCAGTGGCAGAGCTGGGCTAGAGCAGGGACTCCGGCCTTGGAAATGCTGTAGTCAGCCTCAGTGGGTTCGGGCTGGACACAGAGGCATGCGTCCTGGGAACCCTGGCCAGGGCGAGTCACCCGGAGAGGCCTGACCCGCTCTAGGGCTGGGGGGTTGATGGCTATGGGACAGTTTAAGGGGATGTGGGGTCTCTGCGAAGAAGGTGAGACTGCTCGCTCTGTTTGTGATGGTTGGGACACCAGGTGCCTCCAGGAAATACTGAAAATCACCTTAGGAAAAACCAACTTGTCAAATAATTGACTCGTTGAAAGCCAATCTGCCGAGGGGTACATGCATGGAGCGATCAAATGGCTGAATTGACAGGATTTTTACTCTAGCCAAGAGCTTGGACAAAAGAATCCAGGAAAGGCAATGAAGTCTCAGGGCCAAGCCCTGTGCTGCAGCATTGGCCACGGTGAAGTTTCCATAAAAATGGCTTCTTTCTACTCATTTAATATATTTAAGAAGGCTCCTTACAATCAATTGCATGCTAAATTGGTTATCAGTAAATATGACAAACTGGTCATTTGGTGTCTTTAGCAAACGAGCTTTGGGGCTCAGTCTGCAGCAAACAGGCTCCACTGCCTTCCCCCTGGGTCTCAAGAGAGCTGGTGCAGTGAGGCAGGATGCGTGGCCTGGGCTTTGCTGTGGACATCACAGTGAGATGCCCGGAACGCGGACTTTCTCACTGTAGGAAGGGTGGTGAGAGGCTGGGGCTCTGTGTTGCACAGACCCGGGCTAGAACCTCAGCCTTCCTGATGGCCTTGGGCGTCTGGCTTGACTTTCCCCTCCGAGCCTCGGTCTTTTCATCTGTAGCCTGGAGAAATGGTATCTCAAGAGTTGCCAAGATTCTCACCCAGGTCCTGGGCCAGCAGCCCGTGAGACCCCAGTTGGCTCAGTGCCAGGTCTGAGCACTCACGTGTCAAGGGCTGAGCACGGAGCTCTGTCAGCACTGTCACACTCAGTGCTTACAACAGCCCTGTAAGTGGCTGAGAGATTGCATCCTCTTCCCCAGCACCACAGCGGGCTGGTGGCTTTGCCTGTGGCCTGTAGGACTCCGGAAATGTTGGATCTGAAGCTACTCAGGGAGGCCCTGGGCTCTGGGTTTGGCGATTGGTTGACAGCCAAGGGCCCCTCTCACCTGGCCCCATGCCCGCCTGCAGGTGTTCCAGCAGTACCCTGAGTCCCGCCCGCTCACCATCAAGATTCAGGTCCCCAACCCGCCATCGGTGACGCTGCAGAAGGACCAGGCACTGGTGAAGGTCTTTGCCACCTCTGAGGTCGTGGTATCCCAGCCCAATGACGTCGAGACCACCATCTGCCTCATTGATGTGGTAAGTGTCTGGGGTGCTGTTGGCCCCCAGCTGGGCCTCAAGACAGAGTCATGTGGTCTCCTGAAGCCCCCAGTCCCCTTCAGATCCCCGCAGTCTCCACTGTAGTGACTGCTTGTCCATCTTCGGGGCCAGAGGATGATTCACGCCCAGTCTTTACCATTTCTAGCTGTGTGACCTTGGGCAGGTCACTCTCTGTCTCTGGGTCTGCTTTTTCCTCTACTACATGAGTTTGGCAGAGGTCGTCAGTATTAATAAGATGCTCAGAGCAGTACCGGATGTACTGTAAAGGCTCCCAAAGTGTTGGCTGTTGGCATTCTCATGGGTTGTATACCACGGTGCATGGCAGAGTTGACCTGGGTCATTTATTCGGCAATATTTATTGGATAACTACTTCCTCCTAGGATTACACTTCCTCCTGGATGCAAGTAAAAGAGAAACAAGACAGATGGTACCTGCTCCCTTGTCCATGGTACTTAACAGGGAACAGATATAGATACACCAATTTTCACAATTATTTAATGGACAAGAATCTTCCTTCTTTACATTTTTAATTGATGCTAATAATTGTACCTAGATTGGGGATACCATGAGATTTTTCAGAACACACATACAGTGTGTAATGATCAAATCAGGGTAATTAGCATATCCATCCCCTCAAACATTTTTCTTTGTGGTGAAAACATTCAAAGTTCTTTCTTGTAGCTATTTTGAAATGTATAACACATCATTGCTAACTATAGTCACTCTACTATGCTATAGGACACTGGAAATTATTCTAGAGGAATCCACTTAAAACAGGAATTATATTACTCCCCTACTTTCCTTCAGCCCTTGGATAAAAGCCGATCTCTTGAAAATAACCCATAAAGTCCTGCAAGATCATCTTCTGCTCACTTCTCAGCTCTTCAATGCTCCCCCAATATGTCAGGCACGGTCTGACCTCAGGGTCTTCACGCGTGCTATTTCCTAGGTGTGGAATCCTCTTCCCCCGGATATCTGCAGAGCTCACTCCTTTATTTTCTTTAGACCTCTGCTCAAAAGTCCCTCCTCAGAGAGACCTTCTCAGATCACTTGTCTAAAATATTCCTACTCGTCTACTCTTCTGTCTCCATCTCTGTCTGTTTGTCTGTCTCTCTTTCTCCTTCACTTTGCTTGATCAGATATTATCAAACACATTTGTTAGTTTATTGCTGGCCAGAGACTTGGAGGATCTTCTTCAGTGTGGGACCCTCAGAGTGTAGCACAGGGCCCAGGACATGGTAGGGCTCACTGCATATATGACGTGTTAAGTGATACAAGCGCCATCTTCCTCTGCGTAGGTCTACGGGTTCAGACACTTGAGGCTCTCGTCCCATCTTCTGTGTCTTCCCCGCCCCTGTTGGATGGAATGAGCCACTGTGGGGTCTTTTTTTTTTTTTCATCATCAGATGAGAGATCAGAAGAGCCAATTCTTACCCAGTCTGCACCCGTGGAGCAGCCCCTATTGTGTGATTTTCCATCAACAGCCCAAGCTTTGAGCCAGCTGACAGCCCATAATCAGAACTTCCCATTGCCCCAGGGCAGCAGAGCCCACAGCTCTGCTTGGTTTGACCCCATTCCACTCTAGCTCATACAGTCCACTCTCTGGTCTCCTCTCTGTCCTATTACTACTTCCCTCTTTTCTTCCCCAAGGGCTTTGAACATGCCCTCCCCACTGCCTGGATTACTCTTTCACCCTCTTTTTCTATTTGATCGACTCCTACATTATCCTTCAGTCCTCCATTCAAACACTATTTCTTAAGGATGATTTCCAATACCAGTTTAGGTCCTTGCCATGGCACCCAGAACCCCAGCTCTTCTGTATCATTCCAATCTTTGTTATTGGTGTTACTAATACCATTTTTGAATTTGTTGGGAACTTGGTTTTATTTTCATAAGGATAATTTTTAAATTAAATTAAATTAGATGAGATGAGATGTGGGCCAATGAAACAAAAGGAATTTTCCTGCGAAGTTTCTGCTGGAAGAGAGGGATGAGTCTGGACCTTTTATGCCTTCTCCTAGGGGGTGGGGCAGTTATGATTGGCAGCCATGATGCCCAATTCCGTCTGCAGTGGCTCACTTAGAGAAAGTTTCATAGGCTGCAAGCCACCTCCCTCTCTTCTCTAAGGCATCTCAGAAAGTCTTGGTAAACATCCCCTTTGCCAAGCATGGGAATCCTGTGGCATTTGTCTTCCTGAGAAGTGTTTATTTACCCAGCCCATTCTGTGATGTACTTGCAAACAATAGTTAATGTTGCCTGCTCATTATTGCAGCCCTTCCCTTGGTGGAGAGGTCTAGTACATGGCAAGTGCTACTGCAAGCCCCTTGCTTATACAAGTATACAGAGGCGTGGCCAAGGCCTCAGGGAAAAGCCTCTGGACTCAGGCTGGCACTCAGCAGGCACACAGTGAGCCCTCAACAACAATGGCCTTGTGTGATGGCAGTGACGTTTCCTTCTCCTTCTCCTTCCCTCCAGGACACGGACCTCTTGGCCTCGTTTTCTGTGGAAGGGGATAAGCTCATGATCGATACCAAGCTGGACAAGTAAGGGGGTTTTCTGCCTCGTGTTCCTGCTCCTCAGAAAGGTGTCTTGGGTGCTGCTGGCTGTGGCCAGCTCACATCCAGGGAAGGATTAGAGGGCCACCAGGGAGGTGATAGAGGCCTCCTGAATGGCTGTCTGGGCTGCAAAGGTGATAATGGCCTGTGCCTGCTAACACCGCATCAGGAGCTGGCCATGGTGGTCAAGCCATGGACTGAACAGAAAGAACTTCCTGCCAGCAGCGGTGGCATCAATGATAATCGCGATGCTGGTGATGGTGCTGTCCAGGCTCTGCTCTTGGTCCTTGTCATACGTTGTGTCCTCCCGAAGGACCTGTAAAGTCAGGGCTGTTGTTTTGCTGCCTTTTTGAAGACGAGGACTCAATGGCTTAGGGAGGTGGATTTACTTACTCAAACCACACAACAAGCACAGAGAGGGGCTGGGAGCTGACCCAGGCGTGTGTGCCCTGCTGCACTGAATGGCTACCAGCACTGGCTTTAGAGTGTGGCAGTATGGGTTCAAATCCTGACGTGACCACAACTGGCTGTGTAATGCTGCCCAAGTGACTTCCTGGCTGACTCTGTTTTCTCATCTGAAAATGGGGACAACAGCCTCCTAGTTCATAAGATTCATAAAAACAATAGCCACTATTTATTAGATGCCTTCTATGTGCCAGGCACTGAGCTAAGTTCTAGATGTTGCTTCATTTAATTCTTGACATCCGCCTGTGGAAAGAAGTACTATTCTTATTTCCATTTCAAGATTAATGTGATCATATGTTAAATATTTGGTATGTTCTTAAGTGATTGTAAGATCTTCTTTTTACAACAAATGTTTATTAAGCCCAACAATGAGGAGACTCATGAGATGGTATTTGTCACAGGAGGAGGAGGAGGGGAGTTTCTGTGGCAGCAGTGTACAGCTTGAGGCCCAGAGGAGGAGGAGCAGCCGCAGGAAGAGCTGGCGTTTCCGGCAGGGAGAATGGTGTGGGCAGAGTTAGCAAAGATGCAGGGCATTTGGAAAAGGAATTCAGGAAGGAATAAAATACATGCAAAATGGAGGCTCCTTTTTGTCCCTCTGGCTGGACCCTGAGATGATCCTTTTGAGGGGCCCCAGTACTTTCTACCCCCCACTGAGTCTGTCCAGCCTCTCAAGTAGGCCTCTCAGTGAGATAGAGGTGCGGCGAGACTGAGACCGTCACAGTGCAGAACAGGACCTCGAGGCCAGGCCTCCCTTCTCAGAATAGCACAGCAGCGGAGATTGCAGGTTCCAGGACTGCCACACAGCTGGTGGCTACGATTTCAGCCTCGCCTACATGGAAAGCCTTTAGCATCACGTCTGTCACAGATCTAGTGCTCGGTAGATGGAAACCAGCATTGTTTTTACAAACTCCCCCAGGACACGGGTCTTCCAGAGGATGCTGGTAGACAGCTTCTGATAGTTCGCTGAAATGCAAACGCCTTGTGATTCTCAGGGGTCACATTTTCTTTACCTGCAGGACCAGTCTCAACCTCAGAACCTCAAATGTGGGCAATTTTGATGTAAGTACACTCTGAGGTCACAGGGAAAACTCCCTTCGGAACAGAGGCCGGGAAGGTCCACTGGGAATGGGATCCCTAGGAGGCTGGCTGGGTTGGCCAGAGTGTGAATTCCGAAGGGTTGGCACCAGTGCTGCACCCCTCTGAACCTTAGCCTCCCCACCTTCAGTGACAGGTGGACCAGGTGCCACTGGTTGTCAGCTGAGAGGTTTTGGGGCTCAGGCTTTGCTGGCCAAAGATCCTAGATTCTCCCACAGTTCCATGGGGTCCTCATCTTGGGCTCCAGGGACAGGTCCCAAGAGCCCCTTTGCAGCTGAGTGAACCCCCTGCCTGGATTCAATCGTTATTCTTTTTCCACAGGTGAGCCTCTTGGAGGTGCTGGTCGAGAAGATTTTTGACCTGGCGTTTATGCCTGCAATGAATGGTGAGTGTAGGTGTCCATGGCTTTTCGAGGGCACCTGGCTTGGGGACCAGGTGGTTACTGGTTTGCTGGGCTTCTTTGGATGTACATTTTGAGGAATGCTACCTCAATATCATTCCTGAGAACTTCCTTTGAAGTTTATTGATCTAAGTTCTTCCTGTTTTTAAAAATTGTTTTTTAAATTTTATTTTTAATTAATACATAGTACTTGTGTATATTTATGGAGCTTAGTCTGATGTTGGCCCCCAGGTGTCCACCAGCTTCCTTATTTGCTAGTCTCCTGTTTAGCTGATTGTTTTGCTTTCTTTCCTGATTATCTAGGAAAATGCCATGTGTACAAATTTTAGAAAGTCTGGAACAATTTTCAAAAAGCCTCCGCTCCCAGAGGCAATTGATCTGAATACTTTTAAATCCTATTTCTCCATTTTTTTCATATGGTCAAGTTATTTCCTCACTTCTTCTAAAACATGAATTTATTTTTAATTATACAGGGACTTCATCTTACTATAAAAAAGTTCATTCTGCAGATAAAATTAAAGTTGACCTGACTAATATCCCCCACCTCCTAACCAGAATCTGCCCCCTCGGCAGCCACATTATTGCCGACTTTCTAAGTGGTGTGGACTGGCGCACTTTATTCTCTCTGTGATGTCTCGAGAGTGTGATCTCAGAGCTCTTTGTTGAAGTAAGGGGGTCATCTGGAGTCTGGGACAGCTGCTTGAGCAGCTGGCCAACCTCATTACGATTAGTGACCTCAGCCCTGAACTCCTTCTCCCCACACCTGCTTCACAAAAGAGAGGACAAAGAGGGCTAGCGCTCCCAGTTGACGTCTCCAGCCATACCTCTGGAGGGACCTTGATGTCGAACAGACCCTTATTCTGGGACTCATCTCCAGAGGAGGCTGAGTCTCAGTGGCAGAGAAAGAGCTGGTCACGAAGCCCATGCATGCTCTCCAGGGTGTGACGTGGTGTCAGGAGCGGGGCTGGCGGACCTGGGAGGTGAGAGATCGAGACTCTCGACCTGGCTTAGTCACTAAGATGTGGTGTGCACTTGGGGGAAGTCCTTCCATCTCACTGCAATGCAGTGCATCGCTTTCAAAAGTGAGAGATTGGACTACATCTGTGGTTCCCGAACTGGGCTCTATAAAACATTAGTCCACCGAATACCCTGAAGAAAGGGTTCCGTGGCCAATCAAGACTGGGAAATGCTAAAGATAATCTTGTAGGGTAGATTCACAATGCTCTTAGCTCTCTAAAAAGTCCTTGGGGGTCAAGAAGTCTGTTTAACTTCACTTGATCAATCCCCCTCCCTCCACACTCATCCTCCCTTCCTTACTCCATTCCTCCCTTCCTTCTTTCTAGAGCATTCGTCAGCAGGTCTACTTAGGCTCAGACAACCTGAAACCAAATGGCAGATCTATGGTAGCCATGTGTTGGGGCCTCCCATTCATCTTTGTCTCCTTCACTTAGAAAAACCTTTGTCTTCCCCTCTGAGTTGGGGACACAGTCCTTACCTGTAAGGAACCACAGATCAGGGGCAGCAGATGCAGAAACAGGGAGTTCATATGTTGTGATTTATTTCCCTAGTGGCCAAGGTCAGGGTGGGGTGGGGTAGACACTAAGGGCTTGCGTCCAGGAAGCCTCATAAGGAGGTGGTGTGGGGAGGAGTCTCAGGGAAGGGAAGGCTCAGTGCTCACCACGGAGACCAGGCAAGGGCGGGTGCTCCAGGCAAGGACAAAGACCTCGAGGACTAACAGAAGTGGCCAGTCTTCTTGCAAATATGGGGGGCTTCTGGTTAAGCAGACAATTCTGGGCTGTGTTGACTGTGCCTGATTGCCTTTTTTTTTTAACAGCTGTGCTGGGTTCTGGGGTCCCTCTCCCCAAAATCCTCAGCATTGACTTTAGCAACGCAGACATCGATGTCTTGGAGGTAAGGGAAGATAGGACTCTGTCCTGCATCTCTTTCTGCCCTTTGCTGCCACCTTTGGTCACTGCAAAAGCTCAGAGCAACAATTGGGAAGAAGAGAAGGGGCGGGACCAGAGCCTCTCCCTTCAAAGTACAGGGCTGAAGGAATAGGAACAAAGCGGGTAAGAATCCTTAAAGGAAATTCTCACATCCGCAGTCTTATTGAGAGCTCACCATGGATGTCACCGTCCCCATCTTCTAGATGGGGCAACTGAGGCTCAGAGCAGTAATGGGCTTGTCTAAGGTGGAACTGTGACATAGTACATTGAAAGAACATTTGCTGAGCGCCTATGGTGTCTGTGGCAAAAGAACTGAGGATACAGAAATAAACAAGCACAGTCCTGGCCCTTGCGGAGCTTCCCCGGCCCAGTGGGGACACAGGACTTCGGGTAAATATTCCTGGAGTAACTGATTCGTTATGATGATGGCAGGTGCCTTGAAGTTCAAATGCAGGGTCTCTTGTTTCCACTATAAAAGCCACATGTGCTCAGCATCTGAAAGTTGAAAAATACAGAAAAGATTAGAGAAACACATGTTATCCTCCTAGACACATATGCATCTCAGCAATTATACCTTTGGGACATTGCGATGGTTATTTAGTCCAGTCTTTCTGGAGTTTCATTTTCAAACATATTAGTATTTTATTACAAATGATTTATTTCTCCTTAACAGTCTGGTAAGAGAACACACTGGTTTAAAATATATCTGTATAAGTAGGTTATATAGCCTATGAGTTTTATTTTAGAATGATAAAGGAGACAGCACAAGGACCTGTAAGAAAATGTAAGGCGGGCGTTGGGTCTGAAATTTTCACAACAGTCTCAGCCCCGGGCCTGGCCCTGTAGCTCCTGTGAATGGTGGCTGCTCATCTTGTCATTTTTACATGGATCTAGCCATTTATTTTCTATTTTTATTTTGATATGATTTTATTTTATTTATTTATTTATTTATTTATTTATTTTTTGGGTGGGTACCGGGGGTTGACCTCAGGACCTCGCGCGCCAGCAGGCGCCCGTGCCGCTGAGCGATATCACCGGCCACTTTTTTCGTATGTGGGATCCGGGAGTCAAACTCAGGCCCTCGCACTTGCCAGGCAGGCACTGATGCTGCTGAGCCATCTCACCGGCCCTTGATATGATTTTCAACTTAGAGGAAAGCTGCAAAAAATAGACAGATTTTTCCACATATTCTTTTCCCAGTATCCTCTAATGGTAGCATCTTCTATAACGGGAAGGCAGTCCCTGAAACCCATGACCCATGACCATGAATCCACACAACTTCTCCACCAGCTCTCCCACCATGTCCTGTGTCCAGTTCAGGAGCTAGTGCAGGCTCTGTCTTGCATCTTGTGGTCACATCTCCTCAGAGATGGACAGCTCCTCATCTTTTCCTTGTGCTTCATAAGTGTCATAACCTTGACATTTCTGATAAGCCTGGCCTGTTTGTGGGACGCACCTCAAGGTCGATTTGACTGATGTTTCCTCATGATTTAATTGAGGTCACATTTTTTTTTTGGCAAGAACATCACAGAATTGGGGTGTGTGCCTTTCTCCACGTATTATATCCAGGGCATCATGTCTGTGTGATGTAGCCCTGGACAGGTTCACTGTTGTCACTTGCTCAAGGTGGTTCCTGCCACGTTTCTCTACCATAAAGGCACTGTTCTTCCCTTTGTCACTAATAAATGTCTTGGGAGGAGGTATGCTGAGACTATGCACAGGTCCTGCTTCTCACCAGACCTTCTTGCGCTAATTTTGGTGTGCCCCAATAGTTCTTGCCTGTCACATGCATAATGGGGATTTTCTGTTTCTGTAATTCTTTCACAGCTAGTATTGGAATTCTTCTGTAAGGAAAAGCTGTCCTCCATTTATTTCTATATTCAGTCAATTATTGATATCAATATGGACTCATGGATATTTATTTTGTTCTATGGGCTATAGTTTATTACTTTCATTACTGTAGAGTTTTAAAATATTATGTAAACTGGGTTTTTGGAAGACTAGAGAGAGGAACTTGGAGCCTCTTTCTCTTATTTGGGGAATGAAGGAGATGAGGGGCAAAGAGGGAAGGGTCTTGCCCCAGGTCCTCTGTACCAGGCAAGAAAATGGCTCAGCCAGGGATCTGCAGGCCCACATGAGCCCATTCATCACTGCAGTTCAGAGTTCTGCTGCCCAGAAACACACATGCCCCATTGGCTAGTGTCACCAGAGCCACCCTGCCTGCTCACCTGGTTCTCTGTTCTACCCTCCAAGGACCTTCTGGTGCTGAGCACATGAGTGACAGAGGCAGAGACGCGGTCGGAAGGAACCAGAACCAGCCTTGGAGAGGCCTGGCCTGCACACAGTCCTTGGGCCTAGGTCTCTTCAGCCTCCACGACAGGCCCCTGCCAGCCCTCTTCCCCACCTGTCCCCACTCCGAGAATCACTCCAGCCACCACCTTGTTGGCGAACGATGGCGTATACATCAGCCCCCGCAGGGGGAGAGGTGACCTTGGGGACCGAGCTGCAGGACCCAGGCAGAATCCATGCGGAGTCTGTTACACTTTCAATAAAGATTCCACCTTCCCTGCAGCTGGGGCGAGTCTCTGTGAAGCACCCTCCAGGGGCTGGGTGTTTTCTTCCCTCCGTGCCTGAGCGAGGGGTGTCTGGCAGCTGGGGACGGTCCAGCCCACGCCTGGAAAATGTCAGGCGCATCCCAGGAGCCTGCTGAGAAGCAGAAGGGCTTAATTCAGCTCGCAGTGGCTCCCTTCTACACTCACCTTGGCCGCCCCCTCTTGCCTCAGTTCCCGCCGCCACTCCTCACGCATGGGGAGGACCAGGACTTGCGGCACTAAATTCAAAATGATCACATTTCACACTGTGAGGGGTTGCAGAGCCCAGCTCCTGTGCGCTGCTGGAATCGGGCTCCCCTCTCTTTCGCGTCTCTCAGTGGCCCTTTCCTTTTCCTCTCCTGTTTCCCCATGGTGACTTGCTGGGGTCTAGGAAGGTGGACGGGTACATCCCAGGCCCCAGAGGAGGGGTGAAGGGGCTTCTGCCACTTCCTCCCTCGAGCTCCTGACTGGTGAGTGCTCGGCACCTGCTGAACACCGGATTGTGACTCTGGGATGTAGTCTCGTTTAATCTCGTGAGAGCATCACAAGGTACCTACCAGGATGGCCCCAGGTTCACAGATGGGGAGACCGAGAAACTGAGATGTGCAGTGACACAGGGTCACACAGCTGAGGTCTGAACTCGGAAATTCAGCGCCGGGGCCTACAGCCCAGTGCTCACCACATTGCTGCCTCCGCTCGCATGTTGCAGGGCCACCATAGGCTGACTTTGACACCAAAGCTGTACAGTTTGGAGAGGAAAGAGAACAGAATGCAGGGAATCCAACACTGAGAAGCCTGAGGCATGTCAGCTCTGCTCTCGTTTCACTGGGAAAAGCAAGTTATGAGCCCTCCTGACCTGCCCAGGCAGAGAGGAGAGACAGATAAACACACTGGGGACCTCAGGGATGCTGCACCCACCCCTCCTCCCCCACGGATTCTCCTGGGTAGGGGGAGGTGGCTGAGGGGGAGTGTGAGTCTGCGAAAACACAAGGTACCGCTTGCTTTTGAATTCAAGCCGATGGAGCACAGATACAGCAGCAGCTGAGAAAATGGGCAGAGAAGCTCCCAAAGCCGTCCTCTAGAGCCCATCCTTGGCTTTTAGACAAAAAGCCCAGTGTCTGTACCTTCAAGGAAAACTATTCTGGCCATGTCACTGTCCCCTCAGGGCAACCCCACTCCAAGGCTTTCAGAAACCCCATCTGTGGGACAGGGAGGGAAGCAACAGACTCCTCACATGAAAAACAAGCACACAGCATTCCACAGAGGGTTCCTGGCCACATTAATGGCAACCACGGCATCAGGAGGTCATTAGGAGCAGAATTTTGGAGTTAGCAAGATGGGTTCAAATCGCATTTTTCTCACTTGGGTGGGTGACTTGATGGGGCCCTTATCCTTTCTGAACCTCAACCTCCCCATCTGCAAAATAGACAATAATAATAATAACTACTCTGTAAGATGGGTGTGACAATATTTAATGAGATTCTGCTTTCTGAGGTGCTTAGCACTGAGGCTGCCGCACAGCAGGTGCTCGACGCGTGCTTGCTGTGGCTAATAAGGGCATTGGTTAACTCTAGAGTTATAAGCCCCGAGAACCCTTGCCTCCGAGTAGAGCTGAGCTGAGGACAGGGGGCGCCTGACCGGGCTCTTGGCCAACACAGTTCCCAGAGGACCCTCCCGGGCCCTGGCAGGGCTGCTCCAGACAGCTCCGTATCCACATGCGGAACCAGGGCACACAGAAGGCTGTCTGGGGGAGCTTTTAGACCCCAGCTTCCAGCCTTGAGGGAATGCAGAAATGTTGAAGTCTGTTTCACATAATTAAGGTATTTTTTTTCAGGCTGGAGGAATAGTTCAGTGGTAGAGCATTTGCCTAGCATGCCACAAGCCCCAGGTTCAATCCTTAGCACCACAAAAACAACAAAAAACAAAGATAGTTTTCCCTCCTAGTGTCTTTTAAAAAGGTACTTTCCCCAATGCCTTGCGTGTTTTCTTTGACTTAAAATATCAGGAAGCTAAACTGTAGGGTTGTCTGATGCAATATTTGATTCCTGCCTACATCATTCATTCACTCATTCATTCATTCACTGAGTGCCACTATTCTTGACAAAAATGACTGGGTTTCTGCCCTTGTGAAGTGTTGATCTAGCCCACAAGAAAGATCCTGAATAATGAAGTCTAAGGAAATATTGATAAGTGAACGTAGAGGTGATTTGGAGATTGTCTTGAGGACCGTAAAGGGAATAAATAGGAGCGCACGTCAAGGGAAGAGGGTTGGAAGAGCCGCCAATGGGTAGTTACTGAGCTCCCCTTCCGGGAATAAATACAACATCAGAGCAAACTCTGGAGGCCTTCACAGTCCACCCTTCCCCTCCCCAGGATCCCAGGTTATGGTTT
Source organism: Erethizon dorsatum (assembly GCA_028451465.1). NCBI lineage: Eukaryota > Metazoa > Chordata > Mammalia > Rodentia > Erethizontidae > Erethizon > Erethizon dorsatum. Next base: position 3,476,456 of record CM051840.1, read on the forward strand.
CTCGTGGTTTTTTTGGTAATGCCCACACTCTAGTCTCTGAACTGACAGAGAGGTAGGGCTGGAGTCCCGTCCAGCCTGTGGGGACGGCTGGAGGGGAGGAAGCCCTGCCATAGAAGGTGGCGCCTGCAGAGAGGACCATGGTCCCTTTTATGGCTGCCCTCTTTTCTCCCTCCTTCCTCTCTGTTAGAACCACCTCTTCTAAGTCCTCGTGAATTCATCAGTCTGTTTCTGTCTTGCTCTGCTCTGGTCTTGCCCCACCATCACTCTTTGGACCTGCTCCCCAGCCTCTCCACTCGCTCCCCTCCTCCCCCTACTATCCACTCCCCTCTTAGTGACCAGAGGTTGGGATATTAAATGAAATCCAGGTACCTCTATCCTTTGCTTGAAGCTCTTCTATAGGCTTTTCATGGTACCCATAGCAAAATCCAGATGCTTCCCCACTGCCCATAGGACCCAGCAGCGTCTCCCCACCTTCCTTCCGCAGCCCCACCTTGCTCTGGTCTTCTGTTGGAGGGGGCTTCCCACCCTTTCCTCCCAGTCCTAACGCCAAGTCCCGTAGGCCACATTAAAGCTCATGCACATTCTTCAACAAGGTTCATTTATTCTGCTATTCAGTGTCTGAGAGTGTTTTTCAAACTTCAGTAACAATTTTGGGTTATAATAATTCACTTAGGTGCTTGCTTTGGCAGCACAAATGTTAAAAATTCACTTAGTTTCCCATTGACTACGATTTCTTCAAAGTCAAAGGTCATGCCCAGGCATTCCTACATAGTGTGAAATCAAAGGATTTGAGAGAATAGGGAAGGAGGAAAAGACTGGGCTGAGTCAGGTTAGAATCTGGGCAGAGTAGCATGGGGTTGAGGGTCCGAGAGATGTAGATTTTCTAGGAGGCTGGACTTTGGGGGAGAGGCACAAGGCATGAAGGGATTAGTGCCTGGCTAGATAATTCAGGCCTCTGACCACACTGCTGTCTCCTCTTACTCATGATGAAATGGATCAAACTACCATTGCTGGCGACTCGCTCCTTGAAGCTCTGAGCGGCAGCAAATTTCATGGCAGAGTAGGCAATGAGAATTTGCATATACCTCCACTAATGTTCTAACTCCCATTGTAGCTGACAAATAATTAGCAGTTCCGAAAGAGTGCACTTAGTAAATGTTTCTGCTGCTAAGAATGATGACAAACCATCTTGGAACTTGGGGGCATCAAACACAAGTTTAGCTCCCTCACAGATTCTGTGGATCAGGATATCTTATCTGTGTTCCAAGAGAGAAGCTCCAAGGCCCCTCAGTGTATGAGGAGCAGAGCTAAGATTTGAAGCAGATTGTCCTAAATTCAGAGCACTTGCTCCTAATTTAAACTGTTGAGATTAGGGGGTGGAATTAAAACCCAGGTGTATATGGGGTCTTAAATATTGCAGCACGACTTTTTCTTGTGCTGTTGGGGATTGAACCCAGGATTTGTGTGTGCTAAACGTGTGCTTTACCACCGAGCCACATCCCCACCTCTAAATGTGGGGTCTTAGAGAGTGGCCAGAGGAAGGGGTTGCTGAGGCTGGGAGTCAGCAGCCTGTGTGGCACCACTGGCACTCAGACAGAGCCCTCTCTCGAATGGGGGTTTCTGGGCATCTGGTTAGAAAAACAGGTATAATGAATCTCACTGTCATGGGCACTCTGGAGCTTGGTCATCTGGAGGTTATGATCAGTCTGGGGCTATAGTCACTTCAGAGTTGATGACCTAGTACTCATGGCAAGTCAGAGGTCAGGTCACCCTTGGGTCATGGGCAGCCTGGGAGTGGTATCCCTGACTCCTTGGGTCCCACTTTGCAAGCACCATTTGGACATCCTGGGCACACAGGAACCCCAGTGAAAGGCAGGACTTCCCAGTACAGAACTCCAGTTGACAACAGCACCCTGCTTCCGCCGTTCATCACAGTTCAGGTGAATGTGCCAAAGAGGGAGCTGAAAAAGCCCCCTAAACCAATAGCTTTCAGTAACTGCCCTCAACAATGGCCTCCTGGCTCAAGAAGACTGCTGGGGCCATTGTTCCCAATAGCCAGAAACTTATTAGGGAGGGAGCCTGTCTTAGTTACTTTTCTCTTGTTGGTGAGACAAAATACTGATACCCAAAGTTAAAGGAGGAAAAGTTTATTTAGCTCACAGTTTGAACAGGTTTCAGTCCTTAGTTGATAGGCTGTAAGGCAGAGTGGCATGGCAGAGAGGAATTGCAGAGGAAAAACAGTTCTTAGTGGGCAGAAGGTAGCAAAGCAGTAAGGGAAAACCACAGCTCTTTCTGTCCCTTATATCTTACCCAGGGTACTGAGGGCAGGTAGCACTCACACCATTAATCCTAGTGCCCCTGATCCCAGCATCACACACTGTAGATCCAGCCACCTCTGCAAAAGCCCCACCTATTGTTGCGGAAGACAGGCCAAATACGGGAAGAAACGGCACCGAGGAGGTTAAGGAGGCATTTTATTACACTGGTGGGCTTCTGACTAGGATCTCTCCCAAAAAGCCAGAGCCCTACCTGGTGGGGTTTCAGGGCTTTTAAAGGGAAAGTGAGCAGGGAGGTACATAGGCAGATTCGGCACATATGATTGGAGTGTTGGGTGACATCATGGGTCGCTAGGGGAGTCTAAACATTTCAAGTTACATCATAAGGCCCTCAGTTATACAAAGCATGGGTTATACAAAGGAAGAAATGATCCATTACATTTTAAGTTACATTGTAAGGCCATCAGTTACACAAAAGCAGCAAAGACAGGGGTTTACATAAAGGAAGAAGTGTTCTGTTATCTGGCCTGCCAGATGTCTGCTTGGTCTTGATGGGCATTCTGGGCAGGCTTCTATTTAAAATTTTAATTTTCTCCATTCATTTCCCTCTCTTTTTAGTTAATCAGAAAAATCATTTTCAGAGATATTGGAGTTTAGGGTTGGGTAGGAGGGACCTGATCTGAGAGTCATCTGAAGGCTGATGCTGTTTATTTGCTTTGTAATGAAAGCTGTGAGCTAATTTAATAGGCTAATTTAATACTCCTATTAGGAGTATGAAGAGGAGGCCGGTTAGTGGTCCCAATAGAGCTCCCAACCATGGCTCCCAGTTTCCCAGTGAGCTCCACCAGTAGGAGTCGGTGTGCCTGTCTCGGCCCATTGGTTTACTTGCCCTTGCAAATGGCGGGCAGTTTCTCTAACAACACCAGACTTATTAGCACAGTAGCAACATTCTTCCTCTAAGAACAAGCAAATGCCTCCTTGTTGAGCAGTGAGGAGGTCTAAAGCTGTGGTTTTGGAGGACCACTGCAGCCAAGGGGTCAATTTGGTCTTGGAGGGCATCAAGTGCTCCTTGCATTGCTGTAAAATCATACTCTATCTGGGTGCCCTATTGTAAGTACTGTTGTTGGCCCATACCCAGGGCAGTGGCACTGAGGGTTAGACTCCTTGCTATTGCTATCCTGGCCAAGATTGGCAGTACCATTGGGTCACACTTTTGGCAAGGCTGGTGAGCATATGTGGGACCCTGTTGACCTGGGTAGACAGAGAGGTCAGGTACGAGGTAGGCGAGCACACAGAGGCTCATTTTTGTGCTCGTAAGCACCCAGTGGACCCCATCAGAGCAGATAGAGAAAGCCCCATGAGGGGCCATCAGGGAGCCTGAGGCAGCAATCAGAACATCTATACAGTCAGCTGAGATGTTTGGTTTTGCAGAGGAACCCACAAGGCATGTGGCGTTCCCCCATACCTCCGTTGGGAGGGGCTGGAGTAAGGGACCAGGTATAGTGGTAGAGTTAAAGTTGATTCCATTTAGAGTCAGGCCTAAGGCATGGTAAGAGAGGGCTGTGAGGGGTACTCAGAACCAACGATCACTTCCTTTTGGACCTACAGCTTGGAGGACCCAATGGGTACCGTTGACCAGGTGCAAGAGGCCAGATGTTGGGGACCCTGTGTATTTAGCTGTTGGCACAGGGGCCAATGGGAACAATGGTGGCTTTAGGGTAGGGATTTTGATGTGGGGTGGAGGGACCCAGACTTCTATGATTTTCAGGATAGTAAATGGGTCTAATCCCCTCCCATCTACCCAGACACTCATCCGGCCACCAGACGTTCATTCCTGATGGGTGGGGTCCTTAGTGGTATATCTTACAGGATTACAGGCTCCCTGTGGGCAGTTTGGACCAGATGGGAGCTGAGTTAGAGGGCTATTTAGAGACCCTCCATAGTCTATGGTGCAGTCCCTCCTGGGGCAGAACCCGACATCTGTTTTGCTCTGGGGTTTGCAGTAGCTCTTCTCTTGGCGCCATTCAGGACAGATATATTTGTTGTTGGCTCAATACTCTTGTTCCCATTTCAAAGCCCTGCATCCTGTAAAATAGCCATGGCTATCCTGACCTGGGTTGTTGGCTTGAATTGGGCATGCATCAAAATAAAGATACACTTTAGCCTGAGAGAAGTCGCATCTAGTCTGGTTGAGGACTAGGCTTGTGCCATAAAGTTGGGTTTGGAACTTCCAGTGCCCTAAGTTTGCTTGGCAAGCATGGGGGTCAAGCAAGCTGAGTAGGATCAGACAGAGATAAAAGTAGCAGTCATTTTAACCTTGGGAAAGGCAGTTCAGAGTACTCAGTCCAACAATTACAAGGTAGAAGAGAACAAAAGTGGCCTTTTGGGGAACTTCCTAATCCTCTGGGGACACAGACCAGAATCCTAGGGTGAATACTGAGATTAACAGGAGGAAGGGGACTAGAAACCAAACTGGGTAGCAGAGCATGAATTAATCAGGACAGATGCTCCGGTGTACGATGTCCATCCAACTTCAGCTGTGCGTTGACCCATCAGCCTCTGGAGTGATGAGAGCAGGGCTTTGAGTGCATTGTCTCCTCCGAGTTGTCTTCAAGGGAGCTGACTCATCCGGGCAGGCTTTCCAGCTGTTGTCCAGGTGAGCTCTGTTGATCTGAGAATGGTGGATCCACAGCTGGATCTTGGAGAACTTTATCGCTGTAGGAGTGGTCAAAACAATTACATAGGGGCCCCTCCAGACAGGTTGTAGGGCTCCTTTTTCCAATCTTTAATCCAAACCATATCCCCAGGATTATATGTGTGGGCAGGTGTATTTATGGTATGGCTGTCTTTCGGCTATATTTTTGTGTATCTGAGAAAATGTTTTTCCTAACTGTGTAAATTGTTCCTGCAGAGATATGTTACCTAGCTGACATAGGTCTCCCTGGAGACCCTTAATTATGGGTGGGGCCTCCCATATAAAACTTCAAAGGGTGTGTATCCCATGAGCCCTGGTGAGCTTCGGATCTTGAGGAAGGCCATGGGAAGCAAATCTACCCATGGTGCCTGAGTGTCTTGGTGATATTTAGTCAATATTGACTTTAAAGTCCTATTTTTTTTTAACTTTTCCAGAGCTTTGTGGCATGTGTACTGTATGTAAATTTCATCTGATTTTTAATTCTTTAGTCAGCATCTGGGTTATCTCTGTCACAAATGCAGGCCCATTGTCATTGCCTATGGTTAGGGGCAGCCCATATCAGGGGATAATTTCTCTTAGTAATACTCTACAGACTTCAGTGGCTTTCTCTGTTTTAGTGGGAAATGCCTCTGGCCACCAATAATAAGTACAGGCAAGTACCAGGAGATATTTGTATCCTCTACAGGGCTTGACTTCTGTAAAATCTATTTATAGGTCTTCAAAAGGGGAAAGTCCAGCATGTTGGATACCGGGTGGGGGTTTAGGCCCTGAAGAGAGCTCTGTCCTTGCACAGATTTGACATCTCTGACTAACAGAGGCACAGATTGAGGCTAACTTTGGAATGTAATAGTAATGGCTTAGAAGCTGATGCATAGCAGTCTTTCCTCCATGGGTGATGTCATGATGGCATTTTACTCGGGCATAGGCCAAGTTCTGTAGAACCATCATCCGATTGTCTGGTAAAGCCCAAGTGCCATTTGGGTCCATGTAGGCCCCTTCCTTATTGTGCCCATTTAATTTTTTTCCCTGGAGTGGCAGAGGGGCCTGCAGTGGAGACTGAGGACAGTTTTAGGGGGTATTTCATGTTGGTCTTCCGGATTTTGTATTAAATCATTTGGCCTCATCTGCTTTGTGAATGCTAAGAGTGACAGTGTCTTTTACTTTTTGATGCCTTTACAATGGGTAATGGCAACCTTCTTAGGTTTCCCAATTGCAATCAGGAGTTGAGAGACCTCATTCCCGTTTTTAATTTGTTTTTCTTCTGCCGTCAGGAGTCCATGCTCCTTTTATAGCATTCCATGGACACTGATGGTGGCAAAAGCATACCTCGAGTCAGTGTATATGTTTAACTTTTTCCCTTTTGCCCAGTTGAGAGCTTGTATTAAGGCCTGCAGTTCAGCCCATTGAGCAGACCAGTTTTGGGGAAGAGGTCCATCTAGGAGAGCTTCCTCCATGGTAAGAACAGCATATCTGGCCTGGTGTTTTTTATTTTTTACTGAGCTACTTCCATCCATGAACAGGGTGTACTCAGCATCAGACAAGGGCTCCATCTGTAAATCAGGCCAGCTGGCAAAGAGCTCATCAGTCAGAGCTAGACAGTCATGATCGGGGTGGGGGCAAGCTTGGTGGGCAGGAAGATTTAGAGGATTGGTCAGTTGGAAAGTGAGCCAAGGATTTTGCATAAGAGTACTTGGTATTGGATGACATGGCTGTTGGAGATCCAGCAATGTCCGTGGTTATTTAGGAGGTCCAGTACAGCATGTGGCACCTGGATGGTTAGGTCTTGGCCTATGATGAGCTCGTCAGCTTTCTTGATCAGAAGGACAGTGGCTGCCAGAGTGAGGAGGAAAGGGGGGCAGCCCTTAGCTACTGGGTCTAAGTGTTTTGACAGGTAGGCTACTGGGCACTATTAGGGGCTGACAGTCTGAGTAAGCATCTTTGAAGCCACATGTTGTTGTTTATCAACAAACAAGTTGAATGGGCAAGTTACATATGGAATTCCCAAGGCTGAGGCTATAGAGAGGGCTTTTTTAATGTCATTGATGCCTTTTTCTTGTTTTGGGTTTTAGTCAAAAGTGTCAGAGTCTTTTCTAGACAAGCCATTGTGTAGAGGCCTTACTTTTTTTTTTCTGTGAACTCTGGGATCCAGATTCTATAGAAGCCAGCAGTTTCAAGGAATTTGCAGAGTTGTTTTTTTCTTGTGGTTGGGACTGGAATGGAGCAGGTAATCTTTTCTAGTCCAGGGGTACAGATTTTTAGTCAAATCCCAGATATCTGACTTTTGTTTGCAGATTTGTGCTTTTTTCCGAGATACCTCGTAGCCAGTTTTTGTCAGATGTTGCAGCAGAGCTTTTGTGCCTTTCCAGCAGGCAGCTTGGGTGTCATTAGCCAGAAGATCAACGTATTGGAGGAGGGTGCAGTGATATTCTGTGCTGGAAAACCAGCTTTGAGGGCTTCTCCAAAGAGGGTGAGTTTTAAATCCTTCAGGGTGTTTGACAGTCTGTGAGTATTTTGCAGTTTTGAAGCCTCTGGATGTGTGGTTGAATTTCTAGTTGAGCCTCTCGTAGCATGGAGTACTGTTTGGTGCAGATGGGGGTTGTCCTGGGATGGTTTCACAATCAGAGGAAGGTGGTTAATGACTCAAACTCAGGCAAAGAGTCTTGAGAATTTCTGGGTTGGTTTTACCTGTGTGTGTCCATCAATTGCCATTTTCATGGGGGACCATGACAGCAAGCAGGAAATGTGGTTGTGGAGCTGGAGGGACAGAGAAGCAGACCGTACTGGAGAGAAGGTGATGGTGGCCCCTAGCTTAGATAGGATGTCTTCCCCCAGGTGTGGGATTGGGCACTCCAGCAAGTAGAGTAACTCATGTGTAGTCTGTTGTCCTCCCAGGCTGCAAGTCTGTTCCTGGCAGAAGGGGCGAGGCAGGAGTCCCAGTTGCCCCGGTGATGGCAACCTTTTCCTGACAGAGGGGCAATAGTTTGGATAACTACAGAGTGTTCTGTTTCAATGTCTACCAGGAAAGTCATGGGCTGGCCCCCATATGGACCCATATGGATGTGGACCGTGAGTTCCCGGTAACCCAGCTGAAAAAGGGAGCTGGTGTGGCCTAGTCTGAGCCAATCAGACCGATGAAAGGGTTGTCATCTGATCTAGGTTGAAGCTTTTGGGAATCCTTATCTTTTAGTCTGAATGAGCTTTTTTTTTTTTTTTTTTTTTTTACTGTCCATAGCCTTTCCATTTTGCATATTGGTCTTTGACTAGAGGGTATGGTTGTCTATCAGACTGTATTTTCTTGTGATAACCAGGTGCTTCTTGTGCAATGAAGGCTGCATCTATCATCTGTAGATTTTCTGAGGCCTCAGGGTCAAATGGAATGTGTACCCTGTAGGCTTTACAGAGTCTCTAACAAAAGTCTGAAGGGCTTTTATCAGGCTTCTGGGTAACAGTAGTAACTTTTGACACATTGATAGGCTTTTTATCCCCTTCTTCACCTTTGACAGTATCTGTGGATTGCTTTGTTTCCCCTGGGGTATTGTAATCACAGGTGGGGTGGTCCTTTGGAAAGATGGAAGCTCTCCATCTATCAGGGTTGACAGTGAGAGCAGGGACTTCTCCCTCCAATCAATTCTCAGCTTCTGTTAAAATTTGGTGGTGCTCCTCAGTGTTGAACAGAGTCAGAAGGAGTTGCTGACAGTCATCCCAGGTGGGCATTAGATGATGCCATCTGACCAGGATAGGCTTGTAAGGGCAGCTGTACAGCAGAAGGCCCCGGTGGGGAGGGCCAGTGACAGAACGCAGGCAATGACTGACTGGACTCTCCGGAGTTGGGGGTGGAGAGGCAGGCCGGCGTGGTATCAGATGAACTGGTGGAGGGCTGGCATCAGAAGGACTGGTGGCTGGAACTGATCCAATTGGCTGGGAGTAGGGGAGCCAGGAGCGGGAGGGGGAGGGTTGGCCTGGTGGAACTGTAGGTTCTGGCAGCAGCGCAGTGGCTGTTAAAGGATGATACATCTGCCAAGGAGGAATCCTCAGGAAGAATGGGGTTTTTGTTCAGGGAGTCTTGTTCAAGAACAGAGCCAGTTTGGTTTCATTTTTACTCTGTAGTCCTCAGGGAATCCTCTTTTGAAGTTTTTTAGCATACAATCTAGGATCGTGGGTTTACTCTGGTGGGCACCCATTCTATCTTCCTGCAGTGTATGCGATGTGCCCTTGAACGGTGGTGCAACAGACAAAGGGTGGGGGTCCCTCAGAGAGAAGGACCATTCAGATGCCCGCCTGGACGCTTGCCTCTCAGCAATGTTGGGACTGTCTGGACTATGGAGAAGTGTCGGTAGGTTCTCCGTTCTGTACTGATTAGACACATCCAGGGAACCGCAGGTTGGGGCCCAATCAAGCTCCATAGCTCGAGGTCCCAGAGGGCCTATCGCCATGGAGCACAGACAGAATGGCCTACTGCTTTTTTTTTTTTTTTAAGGGTTCCAATCAAGTCTCGTTTATTGAGGAAGTGTCTAAGGCACTTATAGAAGTGGGGGCGGAAGCTCTCATCTCACGGGGAATGTAGTGAGCATGGATAGGTCGTCGTCATTTCAGGATTAGGCTGGAGAGGATCATGGGAGATGTAGGCTGGCACACCGGATGCCCTCAGGAGGGGGAGGCGGGGCGGCAACAGTGAAATTGTCTCATCGCTCCCTACATCTCCTCCCTTATTATTTTATAAGATCAGGAGTATGGCAGGCCCTGTGAGGACAGCGCCTGTCTTAGGTCAAGGACTCTCCATATGAATCCAATCATGCCTTACCCGTCATGGGCATACAGGACAGCAATTGGTCCTGTGCCTGTCTTAGGCGGCCAATGGCATAACATATGTGTCCTAGTTGCCTGTCTCTGGCTGCCTGTCCGGTGCCTCAGGGCAATTGGCCTCTATCATCATACGTGGCCTACTGCTTTTGCCATCCATTACTCACAGTTACACAGTCATTCATCAGGCACTCAGAGGTTAAACATTCCAACTCCTTTTCCCTCACAGGTGGCCTTAGTTAACAACTAATGAGAGGTGATCAGGCTCTCCTTCTGCCCATATCTGGGCAGGACTGACTAACAGACTGACAGACTGACTGGGGTGCCCCACCGGGGTCTTACCTTATCCGAAGACCCGATCCCACTGTGTCCTTCCCCGTCTTTGGGTCCGATGAGAGCCATTAGCGCCAAGCAGGGGCCTCCAGTTCTGGCCCTATGAGGGGACTCCAAGAAGGTCTGGAAGGCGTGCCTTCCTGTCGAAGAGCTTGCTTTGGCTGCCAGGCCTCAGCCAGTGACCTAAGCGGCCAGCCCGGTCTTCCTGGTTGGGGAACCAAGAAATGTTGTGGAAAACAGGCCAAATACGGGAAGAAACAGCACCGAAGAGATTAAGGAAGCAGTTTATTACACTGGTGGGCTTCTGACTAGGATCTCTCCTGAAAAGCCAGAGCCCCACCCATCGGGGTTTTGGGGCCTTTAAAGGGAAAGTGAGTGGGGAGGTATATAGGTAGATATGGCACATATGATTGGAGAGTTGGGTGACATCCTGGGTTGCTGAAGGAGTTTAAACATTTCAGCTTACATCATAAAGCCATCAGTTTTACAAAGCATGGGCTATACAAAAGAAGAAATGTCCTGTTACATTTTAAGTTACATTGTAAGGCCATCAGTTACACAAAAGCAGCAGAGACAGGGGTTTACATAAAGGAAGAAGTGTTTTGTTATCCGGCTGGCCAGACGTGTCTGCTTGGTCTTGGTGGGCATCCTGGACAGGCTTTTATTTAAAATTTTAATTTTCCCTCTTCACTATGACTGTGTGAGGCTTTGGGGGGACATCTAGACACAAGCCATAACAGGGGCAGACTTCTTAACCTCCCCCTGGGCAACAGGATGCCACCCGGTGGCAAAGATGACCTGGAGGCAGTGAGCTCCCTGACCCTGGATGGTGCTCTGCAAGGGTGCTCTGGGGGCCTCTGTGGCCATGGGGGTCTTGTTGGCCTTAGTGATGTTTGGAGGAACATTCAGGTCAGGAAACTTGACAGCTGGTGAGCCTGAGCTCTTTAGAAAGAAAATAGTTCCTCCAAAATATCAATCAGCCATGGGGCCCCTTTAAACAGGAAGGGGGTAGCCTATTGTCTCCTGGGGGAGCCAAGGAGAGCCTGACTTATCTCAGGTCCTCTGCTGTTTCCCTGGGAGATCCCCACAGTTATGGTGAAGCCAGAAGAGGAGAGGAGATGAACACCCAGCTGGGTGTCCTGAGACCTGGGTTCAAATCACAGTTTAGCCACTTCATCTTTGGACCTTCTACCAGTCCCATCCTCTCTCTGGGAGTCTCTTCTCCTATCTAAAAGGACCTTTTAAAAATAATGAGTGTGTAGGAAATGAGGAAGGGTCAAGGCCAGAGATCACAGGGATCTTCAGTAAAGCCACACAGGTCTTTCTCATGGTAGCTACTATCATGTAGTATCTAAGATCTCTAATCTTGATCTTCTAATTTTCTTCTTATATCTCTCTTTACTGTCAGCAAATCCAGCAGCCTCCAGTCTGTAGGATGAGGATGGGACCCCAGCAGGACCACAGTAAAGATGTGGAATACTGAATGCCACCATGGAACTCTCACTCCATGGTGGGTGGCTGTGGCCCCCCTCAGTCCTCCAGTAGTCTCTCACAGCTGCACAGCCCCCTCACTAGCGCTGCGGTTCAGTCACAGCCCAACTGATGAGAAGGAAACTCCCACAGGAAGATGTGTCAACATGGGGCCTATGGTTGAAAGAGGGAAACACAGACAGTGAATACCTCCCTGCCCCTTAGACAGCTGGTCCAATTATAGTCTGATGATTCTTGGGGACTGTCTGAGCTGATGAGATCCTATTCACCAGGGTGGTGGCATTCCAGTAAGATGTGTAAAACAGGGAGTAGGTCTGGCTGTCAGCCTTTTAGAACTAAAGAAAGTGGGTGCCAAGTAAGGGTAACATGCCCTAGAAATGTTACAGAAACCTGATACCAAACCAAATGGAAGACTCTTTGCCCTGAGGAGTTGGAAGGCAACCTTTATTACGCTAGCAGGCTGATGAGAATCAGGTCTCAAATCATCAGCGTAGAGTCAGCATAGAGTTTAGCTTAAATACATTTTTGCAAGCCAGAAATACAAAGCCGATTGCAGGTTATTATATGATTGGTTACATAAGCTAAGGCATATGTTGTCAGGCAGATTTGTTCTGGACAAGCTTTGCTAGGAAGGGGGCTGTCTGAGAAGGTGGGTGAAATCAGGCAAGCATGTCCTTGACTGGGTTATTCTGTCCTAGGTGGGAAGTTCCTGGGATAGGCAAGCAAAATAGAATGTGTTGATAGGTTAGAAAGTACGGGCAATGCAGCTGGATGCAGTCAGATAAGGCTGAGTCAAACCGTCTCTGAGTTATAGCTGATGTGGTGGTCAAGGCGAGCTGAGTCGAACTATGTGACAGGCAGCAGGAGCTTAGGCAGAGGCTACTGATTGATTTCTAATTTCTGCTATGAAATTTCTTTAAGTTTGCCATTACATTCCCCCCTGTTTTTATTATGGGAAGATTCTTCTTCCTCAGTTTTCCCAGTTTCCTCAGTTTCCTCAGTACTAAGAGCTGGTAAGGGGAAATAATTTTTAAAAGGAGTTGGTGGTGTATAGCTTTAAAGTGTTCAGTCAAGAAGCAAGTCAGAATGCGAATCACATAAGGGCTTAGAAAAGGACTGTTAGGAGGGCCGTTAAGGGCCCAAGTAAAGCTCCTGCCCATGAGAGGAGAAAGTCTAGGGAGCCTCAGCAGGAAGAGTCACCCATTATATCTTTGTAAAAGAGAGCAAAAGCACCTTCTGGTGGGGTTTTATTATTTTGGAGTTGCAGCCCAGAGAATAATGAACACTGAAATTGACAGAAGTAAAGGAACTGGGAACCTAACAGAATAACAGTTAAATAATAGTTAAGCCATTATATGGTAGCTTAATAGGAGTTAAACTAAGCAGCCAACAGGGATGAACACAGGAAGAAAAAGCCTAAAACTAACAGTTCTAAAACTTGGAGAGGTAGTTGAGGGTACTCAGTCCAACAGTTACACCAACATAGAAAAGGACTAAGGCAATTTTATGGGGAACCTTCCAGTCCTCCAGGGATACAGCCCGGAGTTCTGTAGCAAGCACCAAGATCAGTGAGAGAAAAAGGACTAAGAACCAAACTGGGTAACAGAACATGAGTCAATTAGAGCAGGTGCTCCCGTGTATGACGTCCGTTCAGTCTTCAGCCGTGCGTTGACTCATCAGCTTCCCGGGTGATGAGAGCAGGGCTTTGAGTGCATTGTCTCTTCAGGGTGGTCTTCTGGGGGGGCAACTCATCAGGATAGGACTTCCAGCAGTCATCAGGATGAGCCCGCTTGATTCTGGAGTGATGAATCCAGGGGCGGATCTCTGCCATTTTTATTGTGGTGGGTGTGGTCAAGATAATTAAATAGGGGCCCTCCCAAATTAGGGACAGGGGATCTTTTTCACAATCCTTTATTTAAACCATATCACCTGGATTGTGTGTATGTGCAAGTGTATCAGTGGGTATAGGAGATTCTGCTATATTTTTATGTATCTGGGAGAAAGTTTTTCCTAACTGAATAAGTTCTTCCTGCAAAATGATATTTCCCAACTGGTGTAGATTCCCCTGGAGGCCCTTAATTAATGGTGGGGGACTCCCAGACAAGACTTTGAAAGGGGTATATCCAGTGGGTCCCAGTGAAGTCCTGACTTTCAAGAGGACCATAAGCAAAAATTCTACCCATGGTATCTGATTTTCTTGGTAGTACTTTGTCAGTATTGACTTTAGGGTTTTGTTTATTTGTTTTACTTTACCAGAGCTCTGGGACCTATAGGCAGTGTGGAGATTTTGATTTTTAGTTTTTTAGCTAATTTTTGAGTCATTTCTGCTACAGATGATGGTCCATTGTCACTGCCTATAATCAGGAGCTGCCCATATCTGGGGATAATTTTTTCAATATTCTGTATACTTTAGAGGCCTTTTCAGTCTTAGTAGGGAATGCCTCTGGCCAGCCAGAATAAGTACAAACAAGGATCAGCAAATAGTTTTAGCCCCAGCATAGCTTAATTTCAGTAAAATCTATTTGAAGATCTTTAAAAGGAGAGAGTCCCCGTGTGTTGGATTCCAGACAGTGGTCAGGGGCCTGTTGAGGCCTCAGTCTTTGCACAGATTTGGCGTCTTTAGCTAACAGCTGCACAAATTGATATCAATTTTGGAATATAATAATAGCAACCCAGAAACTTGGCCATAGCAATCTTTCCCCTGTGGGTGATGTCATGGTGCCATTTAAACCAGGTGTAGGCTAGTTTCTTTGGAATGATCATTTGTTCATCTGGTAGAGCCCAGATGGCATTTGGGCTTGCATTAACTCCTTACTATTTTGTCCATTTTATTTTATTTTATCTTTAAAATGGAGAGGACCTCAGTGAAAACTGAGAACAGTTTTTGGTGGAATTTTATGTAGAGTTTCCAAATTTTGGACTAAATAATTGTTGTTTTAAGCTGAGGCTTTAGTGGCCATCTTGGTGGCCTCATCTGCTTTATGATTGCCAAGAGTAATAATGTCCTTTACTTTTTGATGTCCTTTGCAGTGGATAATGACAACCTTTTTAGGTTTCCAAATTGCAGTCAGAAGTTGAGAGATTTCATCCTTGTTTTTAATTGGTTTTCCTTCAGCTGTCAAGAGGCCATTTCCTTGTATAACATCCCATGGACGTGGACTCTGTAGTGAAGGCATACTGGGAATCTGTGTAAATATTGACCTTTTTGTCCTTTGCCCAGTTGAGGGCCTGTATGAGTGCCCAGAGCTTGGCTCATTGAGCTGACCAATTTTGAGGAAGAGGTCTGGCTAGGAGCACCTCTTTGGTGGTTGCAACAGCACAGCCAGCCCTATGTTGTCTATCTTTAACAGACCTACTTCTATCCATAAACAAGGTGTACTCCGTATCTGCTAAAGACTCCACCTGGAGGTCAGGCCAGCTGGCAAAGAGCTCATCTGTCAATAAGGCAATAGTGGTCAGGCTGTCCGAGCTCTGTGGGCAGATAGGTGGCTCACTTTAGAGCCTTAACTGGCTGGAAGGTGAGTCGGGGATTTCGGACAAGCAGTCCTTGGTACTGAGTAATGTGGCTGTTCGAGAACCAGTGATGTCCCTGACTGTCAAGGAGCTCAGCATATGGCACCTGGACAGTCAGGTTTTCTCCCACAGTTATTTTGTCTGCTTTCTTGATCAGGAGAGCTGTTGCTGTAAGTGTCCACCAACAGGGAAGCCATCTTTTAGATACTGAGTCTAACGTCTTAGACAAGTATGCAACTGGCCTTTCCCAGAGGCCCACTGTCTGAGTTAGGACTCCTGAGGCAACATGTTGCTTGTCGTCCACAAACAGGTTGAAGGGGCGAGTCACACCTGGGATTTCTAAAGCTGGAGCTGAGGCCAGAGCTCTTTTGATGCATTTGAATGCCTCGGGGTTTTTTTTTTTTTTTTTTTTTTGTGGGTACCAGGGGTTGACCTCAGGACCTTGCATGCCAGCAGGCACCTGTGCCACTGAGCGATATCACCGGCCCTTTTTTCGTATGTGGGTTCCGGGAGCTGAACACAGGACCTCGCGCTTGCCAGGCAGGCGCTTACACCACTGAGCCATCTCGCCGGCCCCCTCAGTTGTTCTAAAACCCAATTTTTACATCTCTTTTGGTTGTGGGCTCCCTTTTCTAACATGTCGTAAAGCAGTCCGGCTTTTTCAGCATACCCAGGTATCCAAATTCAGCAGAAACCAGCTGTCCCTAAAAACTCTCAGAGTTTCCTTTTATAGTCAGGCCACAGGATGGAGCAAATGGCTGTCTTTCTTTCTGGACCTAGGTGTCAGAGCCCCCCCACTTTTTAAGTCAAATCCTAAATATCTGACTTTTTGTTTACAAAGTTGAGCCTTTTTTCCAGGAGACTTTGTACCCATTATCACACAAGTGGTGGAGGAGGGCTTAAGTTTTCCTCCAACAGTCT
This sequence comes from Erethizon dorsatum, assembly GCA_028451465.1. Classification (NCBI taxonomy): domain Eukaryota; kingdom Metazoa; phylum Chordata; class Mammalia; order Rodentia; family Erethizontidae; genus Erethizon; species Erethizon dorsatum. Next base: position 3,492,485 of record CM051840.1, read on the forward strand.
TTTTTTTTGAGGGGCTTCCAATTAGGATATCATCAATGTACTGCAGGAGGTGCAGTTGAACTTTTCATGGGAGAAGTTGACCAAATCAGCAGCCAGGGCTTCCCCAAACACTGTGGGAGAATTCTTAAAGCCTTGAAGGTGGGTCCATGTAAGTTGCCTCTTTTGCCCTGTGTTAGGGTCCTCCCATTTAAAGGCAAGCAGGAGTTGACTGGCAGGGACCACTTGCAGGCAAAAGAAAGCATCCTTTAAGTCCAAACAGGTAAACAAGGCAATGTCAGAAAGAAGCAAGCCCAGGAGAGTGCACAGGGTTGGGACCATTGAGTATAAGGTCATGGTGGTCACATTGATGGCTTGGAGATCTTGTACCAGATTTACAGGCATGAGAGGTATATTTTAGCAGTTTGACAGTCTATCATTATAGTGACCAGCTATGCATCACAGTGATCAGCCATTTTTAAGAAGACAAGAGCAACCAGATCTGGAACAGGAGCTATTACCTGGGCAACTAACAAACTGAAGTATATTGCCTGGGGGGCACTTTTATTACATCCTCATGTCTTGGGTCCTCATTGATAGTGGAGGGCAGGGCCAAAATATTGGTTGTCCTCTCAGGCTAGTCACCCTTTTAGTTTTGGCCTCTAAACCTTAGTCGTTGAACACCCAGAAGGGAAGATCAGTGGCATTAGTATTGTAGTGGGTTTAATTATTATAGTTTTATCTAAATATCAAGCACTTTGAAATACAAAGTACTGCAAAGGACTGCCATTTTTGTCAACTATGGTTGTCCTAGTAGTTGAATCCCTACAGAATGTCAACAGACAACAGTCATACAGTTCCACAAAGAAAACTTGAGATCAAAAGCCACACACAATATTTCAGCATGACAATCATGATAACATTATTTTTGTAATGTGTTTAAATGTCTATCTTAGTATCGAATAGAGTAACATACAGTAACATTACAGAATAGAGGAGTACACATCACATAAGTTTTTAAGGGCTATTATTTGACTGGTAATTTCATGTTGATTTGACCATTTTTTATGGGAGTTTTAGAAGGAACAACCTGAGCTCCATCAAATTAACAAGTAACCATACATATATTTTTCCTTCAATAAATTACTTCCACAAGCTTTCTTCAACATACGTAGGCTTTCTAGCCTTGTCATTATCTCTCTTTTATCTCTTTAGCAGGACAAGACTTTTATCATACAAAATCCTCTCATATCAAAAGTATATCTCTTACATTTATAGCCTTCTTAATATTTTTTCCACTTATAACCTTTTACAACAAACTTAACTGTAGTCGCTTGAATTTGAAAGTGTCCCTTTCTTCTCTCTCTCTCTCAGATAGTAAACTTGGCCAACTGCCAGTAGACCTCTGAGTAAACTTGAATCAGTGTTTTGATTTTAAAACAACACAGCAGAGAGCAAGTTAGCCTTATAATTGCCATTTAGGAGTTTGTAGTGCACAAGAAATGTTTTATGCACATCAATTCAAACTGAAAACCAAAAGTATAATTACCAGTTAGTTAAAATTTATAATTTAATTTCTTCTGTAAAACTTCCTGAGATGCTTGCAGGCAGTGCCAGGCTGGTGATGTCAGGGCTGGCCTTGGGGGCTCCCAAAGCCATGAGGAAAGCTTGGGCTCTGTCTTGTTTTTTTGCTTTGAAATGAAAAAATAACCCCTGTTTTATTTAATTTGGGGCATATGATTGGAGCATTGGGTGCCATCATGGGTTGCAAAGGGAGTTTATATTTTCCAAATTATATTATAAGGCCATTAATAAAACAAAGGAGAAGTGTCCTGTTATATCTGAAGTTACATTATAAGGTCACCAGTTACAAAGGCAGCAAAGACAAAAGTTGACACAAAAGGGAGAAGTGTTCTGTTGTCAGGCCTGCTGGAAATGTCCCGCTTGGTCTTGGCAGACATCCTGGGTAGGCTTTCCCTTAAAGTTTTAATTTTTCCTTCAAGACTGATTTAGACTGCCTTTTTTCCCAGTTCTCAGCCTGGCTTGGGATTTTTGGTCCCTCCTGCTGTGGATTATTCCCACAGTTTTGACTCTCTGAGAGTTTTTCTCACAGTGGGCCCTTCTTATATTCTTGGCTTGCAGTGGGCCCTTGAAGAACCTGTAGGTATCTAGATAGAAGATACATTTAAGGGGGTGAACAAACTATTGCTTATGTCGTCTGCTCACGACCAGTTTACACATTTACACAGGCACACAGACACTAATATATTTTAGCCCCTAATCCCCAGGTGTGAAGTCTGACTGAAACAAACAGAAGCTGACTGACTGTCCTAGCTAACACAGGCTGCTAGCATCGGCTTCGAGGGTTGATCAGGTCCTCGCTTCCTCTACAAAGGGGACGGAACTGACAAGCTGAAACTGGAGCAGAAGCTGACAGGCTGACTGAGGGACGTCCCGAGGGAATTCCTACCTTGTCTGAAGGGCCCGAACTGTTGCGTTCCCTCTCCTCCTATGGGTCTGATGAGGTCTTTGCTGCCGCACAGGGGCTCCCTCCCGCCGACTGCAGAGGAGACTCAGAGAAAAAGATCAGAGGGCATGCTGTCTGGTCTGCAGGTCAGAGGTGAGTCCCTGCTGCAGCCAGCAGGCCACCCCACTGGTGACCTAAGCAGTCCGCACAGTGTCTTCCCAGCCAACACACCAAGAAATATTACAGAAACCTGATACCAAGCCAAATGGAAGACTCTTTGCCCTGAGGAGTTGGAAGGCAACCTTTATTACACTAGCTGGCTGAAGAGAAGCAGGTCTCAAATCATCAGCGTAGAGTCAGCTTAGAGTTTAGCTTAAATACATTTTTGCAAGCCGGAAATACAAAGCTGATTGCAGGTTATTATATGATTGGTTACATAGGCTAAGGCATATGTTGTCAGGCAGATTTGTTCTGGACAAGCTTTGCTAGGAAGGGGGCTGTCTGAGAAGGTGGGTGAAATCAGGCAAGCATGTCCTTGACTGGGTTATTCCGTCCTAGGTGGAAAGTTCCTGGGATAGGCAAGCAAAACAGAATGTGTTTATAGGCTAGAAAGTACGGGCAATGCAGCTGGATGCAGTCAGATAAGGCTGAGTCAAACTCTCTCTGAGTTATAGCTGACGTGGTGGTCAAGGCGAGCTGAGTCGAACTACGTGACAGGCAGCAGGAGCTTAGGCAGAGGCTACTGATTGATTTCTAATTTCTGCTATGAAATTTCTATAAGTTTGCCATTACAGAACCCCTGCCCTCCCTCTTCTCTGCACTTGGCCGTATGCTCTGATATATGAGGTGTGCTCCAAAGTCACTGTGCCTATGTGAAAAGTTCACTTCAGGATCTGCCTTGGCAGGTGGGAAAATGCCAAGATACCATACGCTTCAAACTCCAGAAGGTCAAAATCCTGGCCTCAGAGGTCCTGGGAACCCCAGACCTTGGCAATGGATAGCAATGAGCAGGGCTGCTAGGCCCACAGGGCCCATCTGACTCAAGCCCTGAGCCTTTCCTTTGCATCGGTCTCATGATGCAGTTATGTGTGCTGGGTGGAGGTGGCTCCTGTGTGGCTCTTTCACGTAACAGTGAAAGATACAAGCTTTAGAGTCAGATAGACATAAATTCAAATCCCACTCTTTCACTGAACTTTTTAGTTTTCTTTTCTGCAAAATGGCAGTGAGAATAGCGCCATAGGATGACTGTGAAAAACGCAGGATGACTGTGAAAAAAATGCCAAGTGCAGAGCCTGGGTGGCAGAGCACAACGTTCCAACTGCCAGAATGCTAAGTCACTAGGCCGAGGGGACAGCTTGGCCAATGGTGGCAGGGAAACCTGTGGGGCTATGAGAGCCCACAATCAGATCCTGTACCTCGTCTCTGCTCCCCACAGACAAGCCCTGCACTGTCACAGAGACTGAGCTGTATCACCTTGTTCCCAGCCATGCACAGGGACAAGCAAGGACCCAGGGGCTCTGTATTTGGATCGTTTTCTTTTTTTAGGTTCTGCATGTAAGTGGGACCACGCAACATTTATCTTTCTGTGTCTGGTTTATCTTCCTGGCATAACGTCCTCCACTTCTGTCTCTATCCAACCAGCTCACTTTTAGGCAGCATGTCTATGGATTCAGGTGTGGGGCTGGGGGACACTGGGGAAAGGGACAAGAATCCAAGCACTTCTCAGCCATGAGGGAGATTCATGGGGAGGAGCACTGTTAGCACATAACTGGCAGTATGATGGAAGCACTCAGATCTCAGATTCTGGAGCCAGACCTCATGAGTTCAAATCCCAGCTCTGGTATTTACTGGCTGTGTGACTGGGAAATTCATCTTCCTTTTCCATGCCTCAGTTTTCCTGTTTACAAAATGGGACTAAAATAGTAGCCATGTCTGTTCGGAGGAGTAAAGGGTAAGACTCTTTCCTCTAGATCCTGAGCTGACCACAGTGGCTTATCAATTGCTTTGGAGGGTGGCCCATCTTTTGGACACGAACTGAGATCTGACACAGGGTTTGGCTTCTGGAGGTGCTCAGCAGACAGTCATCAAAAGGACAAGCGGTTCTGAGATAGGATAGAAAAAATAGGTAAGAAGGAGACAGCAAAATTGGAATATAAAGATTATACTTCAGAAAAAAATACAGCTTTAGGACGCAAGCCTACTTTATTTTTTCTCTTCTCCCTTTCACCTGCAAGTTGGCTGCTTTCACCCCTGAATAGACCACCTCTCTTCACCTGTAATTGCACTTCTTCCCACAGATCTCCACCCTCAAGGAAGCAGCGATATGGGCAGCAGATCGCAACTTCAAATACACATAAATGGTTTACATTCTAACATAGCCCAATACACATGCTACGTCACTCATCTTGAAGACACCCTAAGACACCATAAAAATTACCAGCTCTAGATCATAAAGTCCCTGTCTCTCTTGAAGGTCCTTGCTCTATTTGAGTGTGTTCTTTTACATGTCTGCCTAATGAATCCTTTTAGGCCTCTTACTGATGATGAATCCTGAAAATTCTTTTTCTGCAATGGGAGTCAGTGAACCTACCATTTAATTCTACAGGTAGGATGCATTTAGGAATGTCCTAGAACCCTGTCTGGTAACATTTTCTTTTGGCAAGCCAGCCAGGAGGTAAAAGAAGTATTGGGACCATGGGTTTGGTAACCCTAGCCAAAGACTTTTCAAATTAACTTTGTATGTTTATATTATCTAGATCCAGTCACTTAAAAAGTCTTCAGATCTACAAAGCAAAGGCTAGATACAGACTCTAAGCCTTATAGTAAAAATTTGTATGGCCCAATAATCACCAAAACATAGATATCTTTATTTAGTGCATTCATTCACCACTGCTCTAATTAAACTAGGAGGACATTAGAGTTCTTATTAACAAAACAGAGGAGTCTTTGTACTCTTAAATTTCACCTGTTATATTTGGGTATATTGTGGGTAAAATATAACACTTCAAAACAAATAGAGGTTAATATTAAAGATAAAAATTATGCCAAATGCTACCCAATTTTGTCTGACTTCTACAACTTTTTAGAGTCTCTACCCACCAATAGTCTACTTTTAACTTTTGGCCCCTGCTTGCTTAACATGTTTATAAGATAAAGTTAAGTGCCGATAACTTGCTAATGTTCTTGTCCTCTTTTCAAGACTATCAAAGGCCCATGGCTCATCAAACAACAAAACCCATCTTCCTTTGTCTCTTTTAGATCAATTAGGGTGAGACTTTTGATCCCAGGCTAGGCGGGATCAATGCCCCTTCTCCACCTGAAAGAGTTACACAAAGGTGGACCTTCAGACCTTCTACATCCCTCAAGAATAAGGGACCAAAGTCTGGGATGGGGGAATATTGGGGTCTTGGCTTAGCCCCAATCTCCTAAATGAGTGGACAGCTTAAATAAAAGAGACAAATGGTATGATTTTAGGACTCCAGGAGGATCAAAACCCTCTCATGGAATTTGAGATTCCCTGGGGGGTGAGACAAAGAACTTTTCTGGGTGGCCCGTATTTATTTGGTTTTTAAACAAAGGAAGGGGATACTGAGGGAAGCCCAGGAACTGAGCAGGACCTTGGGAGTCAGTTCAAAGACTTCTCCAAGTAGTAAATGTTGCCAATTAAAAGAACTGTCTTATCTCTGAGGTGGTCACCTTTATTGCTGTGGCATGGGGGCGTCAGCAGCCCATGTCCTTGGTCGCTTCAGTTGTGGTTATCTTGACTTCAGAGCACCGTGCTCTTTTCCAACACAGCCAGAGGTCCCTGTGTTCAGCAACTTAACCCTGTACAGCCCGGTCTCCAACAGGGGAATGAGGTCTGATAGAAAAAATGAAGATAGGTAGAAAGGAGATAAGGAAAATCAGAATTTTAAAACTGTACTTTTTAGCAGCTTTAGAACATAAAAGTTACTCAAACCTTTTTCCCTTCTGGGAAATTCACTCACTGATTAAAAAAAAAAAAAAGTCCTAAGTGTCTGCAGCTGTGTTTTTCACCTGTAAATTGCATCTCCTCCCCAGACCTGCATCCTCAAGGAAGCAGCAGTACTCATGGGCATCAGATCTCGACTTCAAACACATGTAAATGTAAATGGTTTGGATTCTAACATCAGGAATACACAACCTAGACCACCCATGTGGAAGACCCCCCCACTAAATATATCCAGCTTCCAGTCATAAGGGGTCTCTCTCTCTTGAGCAGGCCCACACTCCGTTTCTTTGAGTACACATTTTAAAATTTTGGCCTAATAAACCCCTTTATGCTCTTACTAAGACATTCCGAAAATTCTTTATCCATGATGGGAGCCTACAACTTAATTCTTTGGGTAGGGTGGGGGGGAAACCTCCTCGAATCGTGTCCAGTGACATTTCTAGCATGAAACAATTTGTGAAGTGAATGAGCAAATGAAAGAAGCAACAGATGTGTGGATGGAGGCACGTCCATGTCCCCAGGAAGGTCCTGGAAGGTGAGGGTGAGGGAGACCAGAGGCCAAGTTCTGGGGAGTCAACCTCGGGTCAGGGAGGGGCTTCGGTCTGGAGGTGGTTGAGCTCATTCACTGTGACAGCCAGGGAGATGGCCAGAGCTGGTTGGTGAGCCAAGTGGGCCCTGTGCTGGGCACTGGGGCCCCAGAGATGCGGTCCAGGCCTCAAGGCTGCACTGTTGGGACCCTGATGGCCCTCCCCCTTTCCTCTCCCTCCGCCCCTCCCTCCCTCTCTTCTTTTCCTTTCACCAGCTCTCCATCCCTCCTTTTCTTCCTTCTCTCGATCTTCTTGCCTCCCACACACCCTCCTTTTCCTTCTTTCTTCTTTCTCTCTCTCCCTCTTTCTGTCCTTTTTTTTTTTTAATCCTCCTTCTCTCTTTCCTTTCTCCCTTTTCTTCCTCCCACAAACATTGCCCTCCCATTGTGGACCAGACCCTGGGCCAGCATGAGGGGACCCAAAGTGAAAACACACAATTTATCTCCATATCACTGGCTCAGGGAGGAGCCAGGCCCATTGAAAATGCCTTCCATCCGTAGGCATGAATTTTCTCTGGGAGGTTCAGGCCAAATGATCAGGGAGCTTTCCATGGGCGGCATGAAATCCCCTGTCTACCAGTCAGTCCATGGCACCCCATTTTCGAGGAGGAGCTGTGCAACCCAACAGGGGATCCAGACAGGGTACAGGGCGTTAGGACACGTCTGAAGGCTGAAAAAGTAGATCGTGTCACTCTAAAATAAGAAAAAAAGAAAGCTACGTCAAAACTGTAGAAAGTTTAATTAGAACTCTTTAGTCTAACATTATGACAATTTTGTTAATTGTCATATTTAGCAGTTCTGAACATGACAAGATATTTGAACACATTCTGTTACTTTCATCTTTCTTATATGCAAGGAGTTCCCAGATTCCCGAGGGGGCGGTTCAAGTGTGAGAGACTAGGACCTATTATAAAGTGGGTGAATTATTCATACCTGGCTGATTTCAAAAGCAAGAGGACGAGAAGCTTTTCAGCTTTTTAGAGTAATAGGAAAAGAAAGACATTTCATTTGATGAGTGGGCTGGGTATCCATGTCCGTATGTTTGTTGTCAGATGAGGAAGGCAGGATTGGGGCTGCTTCTGTTCTCTGGGAGAAGGGAAATTGGCGGGCAGAGCCTCAGAACCACGGTCAGGAGCCCTGAGCCTCGTCCCAGCCCAGCCCTGGATCCTGTGGGACCTCAGCCGCACCGTGTGACCTCTCTGGTCTCAGGAGCTTGGATCCCTTCCTAGTCTGTTTCTAGCCAGGGAGCCGAGCTGTGTTTAGAAAAAGACACCAGCTGGTTGCTTAATGCCTGGGTCCATGGGAGCAGGAAGCTGCTCCGGCTGGGGATTAGCAGTCGTGCTGGGGGATAGAATGTCCTGGCTTGGGATACACAGTCCTTAACGCCTCGCTGGAGACTTTCAATAATTTTTAGCTCATCCCAGGACCCTAGTGGCTAGGGCCTCTGTCCCTGAGAGACAAGCACGTTCCGTGCAAGGTGACATCCTGTGTGTGTGGAGGAAGAGGAAGAGGAGAAGAAAGAGGAGGAGGAACCCCGAGCTATCACCACTCTTCTTTCCGAGATGACTCGCAGCAGCTGGCCCAGACCTCAGATGGGCTCTGACAGTACCAGCCTCCCCACTCACCATCAAGAAACCTTTGTGTATATTATATAATAGTAACATTCTCCTTGTCATCACCACTGTCACAGAGAATGGAGGGCCTGCCTCGTGCTGAGTCGTTCGTGTGTGTTATCCCACCTCCCACCCCAGACCCTGGGAGGCCAGTCCAGTCATTAGTGGACTTCACAAAGAAGCCCAGGTCACAGCCAGCAACCAGCACCATGAGGATTTGAATCCAGGCCTTCCCAGCCCTAAGGCCAGGATCTCTCAGCCCCCTCAGTCCCCCTTTGATTTCCCAGGCTCTCAGCTTGCCATGATGCCACTGAAATCGGGGGACAGATCCCATTTTATAGATGAGGCAACCGAGCCTGGAGCTAGCGCCAGGCCTGATGTCACCATACCCAGTTTAGGCCCCAGGGCTGTGTTTATCACAGCCAGAAGCTAGGAGGACAATAAGAATACACTTGTGTCAGGCTGGTGGCACATGCCTATAATCCCAGCACTCAGAGGTGGCGAGGCAGGAAAATCAAAATTTCAAACCCAGCCTGGGCAACTTAGCAACTTAGTGATACCTGTCTCAAAATAAAAAGATAAAAAAGGGCTGGAGTTGTAGCTTGGTGAGAAGGCCCTGGGTTCAGTCTCTAGTACTGAAAAACAGACAAAGCAATAACCCTCTTCCTAAGATTTGAGCACAGCCCTTGGCTCTGTCCCTCACAAGTGGGGAAGAGGGGTTTACATGTTTGCAGTACCTGGGCCAGGCAGCAAGGGGAGCGGGTCTGAGGATCAGGCCAAGCCATAGCAAGGCCACAGCAGGGCTCTGACAAACAGGGCTCTGGGACCTGGTTGTCACCAGCCACCTACTCTGCACTTGAGTGGTGGAGCCTTAGTCATTGTGGGGAACATCTTGCTCCTAGAACCTCAGGGCCCCTGCCATCCTTTGCCCTGCCACGCTCATACCAAGGGCAGGCGCACAGGTCCTTGCTGAGCTGCAGGGGGTGAGCAGAAGGGGCAGAGACCCAGGGGCCCCTGAGCACTGTGCTGCCTTCCCCAGTGGCACCTACTGGTGTCTTGCTGTTCCGGGTTGACAGAGGCCAAATGTACCAGGCATAACAACCAACTCGAACAACAGTGGCCTTGGGAAAAACAGGATATCCCAGTCCTGCCAGGTGGCCTCAGCCTGATATGGGTGGAAAGGGCTTCCCCGAGGGCACAAATGCCCAGTTTCTGTCCTTTGAGGCCCTAGCAACCCACCTCCCTGTCTGAACCCTTTTTCTCAACTGGAAAATGATGTTCCCCAAATCTGCTTCCTAGAGTCCCCTTGAGGACTAGCTGGCAAAAGTGTATCCAAAGCGCCAGGGCCAGCGTCAGACACAAAGCAGCTGCTAGGCACCCACCTGCACTGAGCGCTGGGCCCTGGGGGCAGAAGCACGAGACTCGCTGCTTTCCCGCCAAGGCTGTGCCCAAGAACAGCCATTCTCACTCTGCCTCTGCCCTTTCTTGGGAGGTAGAGAAGTTGAGGAAAGGAAGAGATAGGGGATTGAGGGGAAGGAGAAAGGAAATGTGAGGACAGAGCCATAGAAAATCACAGCCAGGAGCTCTGACACCAGCGCTCAGAGCTGTAGAATCACAGCTCACAGGCACACCAAGTGCCACGGGATGGGAGCCTGATGTCATCTGGGCCAGGTTCCGAGCAACTGGGGATGGGTCTCACATCCTTTCTTCAGTAGGATGCCCCAGAGAGAGTCCCTGGTCATTAGGGACAGGTCAGCATCTCAGGGCCCTTTAGGAAGGAGAGCCCCAGGGCATGGGGCCTGACCCCTGCTGAGGGCAGAAACAAGAAGTCCAGTTGCAACCCAGCTGTGAAAGAAGCCAGTAAGGTAGTGAGGTCAGGGACGCTGGGGAGGTGCCACCTCAGATGGCCGGCAGGGAGGGCATGAGAGCAGACACACTGCTGAGGACAGTTACAGGCAGAGAGAGCCGCTACTCAAAGGGTCCAGGGAGAGAGAGACTGGCATCTTTCTGGAGTGGGAAAAGGGCCAACGGGGTCAGGGCTAGAGGGAGGTGGGACAGGAGTTTGGAGAGGCAGTGAGCAGATGACCCAGGCACTGAGAGCCCCTCAGCTCGCTGTGCAGATGGTACAGTGGGGATGAGGGTGTGGAGGGAGGCCCCAATAAGACAGTGGTGCACATCTCCCGTGACTTCCCCGTACCCTCGGGCAAGGCGCTTAACCTCCCTGAACTTCACTTGGCCACATCCGGGGAACAGGGGAACAGATTTTGTTCACTCTCAGGAAGAACTATCTGCCAGCCAGATGGAACAAGCAGACTTGGAGAGCAGTGAGCACCTCATCACTGTAAACTTTCACACTGAGGCTGGCTCTCTCTGAGATGTCAAGGGTGCCATACACCAGGGGACCATGGGGCCAAGTGACCTCTCAGGTCATGGAGGCTGACTTTCTTGGAGCCACAATTCTACCCCTGTCTTGGTGGATGACCTCAGGCTGGTGGCTTCCCCTTTCTGAGCCTTGGTTCCAAATGATGGCGGAGTTAAACTGGATGATCACTGAGTCCTCCCACCAGAACGCTGTCTGATCCATCCATTCCCAGTCTTCTCCCCAAGCCCCACCTGACTGGCTGCTCCATGGGGACCTGGTCTCAGCCTTGGCAGAAGGTTCTGCCATGTCAAATTGTTGCAACTCAAGTATCCTGGGTGACCTTTGAGTTGGAGTCTCTTGGCTCACCCTCGGTTATTTTCTTTGGAGTCTCCTTGGATGGTCCCGGAAGAGGGCTTACCTCTCATCCCTTCACCGACATGTATAAGGGCCACCACCACCTGCAGAATCGCAGCGGGCTGCCTCAGGAAGCAAGGTGTCCGTGAAGATCTTCCACCAGACGTGTAAGTGGTGGGCTTCCCCCCTGGGTGCTTTGGAAGGCACTGTGGGCAAGAGCAGAGGGATGAGGTTGCTTGGTTTAGCAAATGTATGACCAATTCAGAAATACGTAGATTATCTTATGAGAACTATCAAAGTTCTTATGAGAACTAACCAAAGCCAGGTCATGAGAAGGTGTGCGTGGATTCATTCATACTTTGTACTGGGGTCTTTTTATTGAGGCTTTTTATTGAGAGGTGGAGATTTTTATTGGGGTCAGGCAGTGAAATAAGTCACAGTCTCCCTGTAAGGAGCTCACATCTCAAAATGAAGGCAGAAAAGTCATTGGCACCCAGGACCCTAATCATAAAACAAACGCTGCCAGTGGGTGTGGGGTCCCTAAATTAGATGATAGGGAAGGCTCTAGAATAGCATCTCCTCACAGAGGAGGTGCTGGCTTGCTGAAGCAAGAGAATTAGGAGGCACTGCCTGAGGTGACAAAGTTGGAGCAGAGTGGGCAGTGTGTATGACGCACCTTTGGGTGAATGTGGATGTAGGGGCGAGGCTGACTTTTCCATCCCAGCCCCTACATTCACCATCTGGGCAATGTGCTCTTGGAGGATGGTTAGGAGAAGGCTAAGAGGAAGAGTGACAGGTGGGCGGTGGAGACTCCTCCTCCCTCTGGGTGTCCTCACTCTTGTTCTCTCCACAGCTGCCCAGGTGTTAGGAGAAAAGATGTCTCCGCTCTGGAAGCTTCTTTTCCTCTGCGGTCTGCTCACTGGCACCTCAGTGGCTCTTCTTCCTGATCTCAGCAATAGCCTAAGCAATACTGTGGGTCAGGCAAGTTCTGTCCTTCAGAACGGGGCTCTTGGGACTGTTGAAAATACAGTTGAAGGTGAGTCAGTGGGGGGGGCATCGGGGGCGCTCAGGAGTTACCTCCCAACCCCTGTGCCTGCCGTGCCAGGGCTGCCCTTCATGAGTGGCTTATGAGAATGGGGGTTCTCCAATTCCTGGCTCTTTCTCTTATTTTTCTTTGAAACAAACAATGCTACAGTGACATACCTAGATAAACGTTTGTCAGTATACATGTAGAATTGGTTTCTTTTTTTTTTTTTTTTTTTTTTTTTTGTGGGTACCGGGGGGACGACCTCAGGACCTCGCGCGCCAACAGGCACCCATGCCGCTGAGCGATATCACCGGCCCCTTTTTCGTATGTGGGATCCGGGAGTCGAACTCGGGCCTTCGCGCTTGCAAGGCAGGCGCTTAAGCCGCTGAGCCGTCTCACCGGCCCTAGAATTGGTTTCTAAAAGTAGATTTTCCAAAGCTCAAGAAGTACACATCTGACACTATGCAAGTGTCAACAAGTTCCCCCACGTTGACACTCTCCCCCACGGTCTAGGAGAGCAGCTTTCTCCTCTCTCCATGGCCAGCACTAAGTCTGGACAATTTTCAATGCTTTCCCAGTCTCATGGATCAAACACTATAATTTTTTTTCATTCTGCATTTCTTTAATTAAGTTCTCTCATTTAAAAATATACTTACTATCCATTTATATACTTTACCTTCAGTATTTTGTTCATATTCTTAGCAAAATTTTCTGTTGATTTGTTAGGCTTTCTCTTCCTGATTTGTGTTACCTCACAGAGAATTAAAGAAGTGAGCCCATAACTACTGTATGTATCTATAAACTTACCTATCTAAATACCTAGTTATACCTCTATTTTATGCTGACTCTAAAATATTTGGCTTTCTTGTCTTTTTCTGGAAACACTAACAGCACATTGACAAACAGTTTTCATAGCAGGAGGTCAGTCTACAAAGGGCTACCTTTTAAACTTTGTCAAGTCTTAGGCAGCTTGCAAAGATGCAGAAAGGACCGGGTCTCTTTCACACCTGGGAAAATGAAATGTAGAGAAGAAAACATCAGGATTAAGGCCAACTAGTGCTTTCTATGACCAGATGTGGTTATATTATGAACTTTATTTCAATTGTTGTTCCCCGCATCATTATACCTAGGTATATACTAGCCATTGCACAGACAAGTTGCATTACTGAAATTTCATCTCATTTCTTATATAGTTTTTTTTTTTTTTTTTTTTTTTTTTTTTTTGTGGGTACCGGGGGGACGACCTCAGGACCTCGCGCACCAACAGGCACCCGTGCCGCTGAGCGATATCACCGGCCCCTTTTTCGTATGTGGGTTCCGGGAGTCGAACTCGGGCCTTCGCGCTTGCAAGGCAGGCGCTTAAGCCACTGAGCCGTCTCACCGGCCCTCTTATATAGTTTTATGTTTTTCCTTGAGTTAGTCATTGTTTTGTTGTTTCTCACTTGGATTATTTCCTACACACACAGCCTTAACCATTCCTGTGTACCACCCAACATTTGCCATGTCATTTATTGTCTCTTATCCCCCTGTTCTCCAGAGACCTCGCATTGGGACACTGCCCCTGCTATGGTATAAATAATCGTTCTCTGGGCCTGCTGCACAGCTGTCATTTCAGGACTCCTGTTTGCCATTTTCATATGTTAGAGTCATTTTTTTCCTTGATTCTAGATTTTCCAGTTTTTAAGTTTATTTTCCCAATTTGTTTGACCTAGTTTTACAAACTCAAGTGAACTTCTCCTTTAGAGCAATAGACCTCGAGGATTCCTAGGAACTGGTGTATGCAATTGCTATTAACAACTGGGCTAATTGATTTATTGTTTTGTTGATAAGTTTTTAGTCTCTATGAGTTTAGAGGCAGCATGGAAGGAAGATGTTTTCCCTGTCTTGATGATTAGACACATTCCTTAACTTTTTTTTTTAATGTGGGTACCGGGAGTCGAACTCAGGACCTCATGCTTGCCAGCAGGCACTTGTGCCACTGAGTGATATCACTGGTCCTTTTTTTTTTCCTTTATGTGGGTACCGGGAGTTGAACTCAGGACCTCGAGCCTGCCAGGCAGGCACTTATGCTGCTGAGCTATCTCACCGGCCCCATTCCTTAACTTTTCGAAACTTTATTTCACCAGTGTAAAATGAAGGTAATAACAATACCTGCCTCACTGATCTGTCAGGGGTTGAATGGTATAACTTGGACAAAGCATTTCATCTGGTCCGTGGAGCTTAAACTCTCTCCTAAGTGCTGCACACAGTAAATGGGAATTGTTTTTGGAAGGTGTCCTTCAGACACTGAAGGTAGATGCGGGCGTGCTTCAGAATTCCAGTGCTCTTCAACAGGCCAGCACGAAGATCCTGGGAGCTGAAAACTTGCTGGACAATGTCGTTTTTAAACTTCAATCTCAGGATGGTTTTTTGGGGTATGTTTGTGCTTCATGGTGATCTTTGCTTCAAGAAAAAGGGATGCTTACAAAGAAAGTGGTTAGTTGAAGATCAAAAAAAGATGGACCAGCCTTATTACTATTGGCAGAGCAGAAGTGGTCTGAGGCCAGGCTAACCAGAGCTTGAATAAATTACAGACATGGGCATCCAGGACCAGTCTGGGTATCTTGTGGGTTTGGGGTCAAACATTCTGTGATTTAAGATGAAAGTGAAAGTTCTATTCATTCTCACCTGTAACTCTTTGCTCATGCTTTAAACCCCTTTCCAAAGACTAAAACTGTCTTCTCCAAATGTAGCTGGGAATAACAGGTTAAATTCCCATCCAGGGAAGGAAAACTCATGCCCCATAGCTCCAGGCACTTTCTTGTCCCGTAGAGTTTTGGAGTGGGATCTGGTTTGAAATTGGGGCTCTGGTGCTTGCTGTACTCCCTGGGAACTGCCACAGGTGTTGGACCCTCAGTCTGCTAGGCCCTGAAATGCAGAGCATCGCAGTTCTGAACTGGGCCAGGGGAGACAAGGAGGGCAAGGCTGGTGGGGCCCAAAGTGCAGCGTGACTCTGGTATAGAGAAGGGCTCAGCTGATGGTTGCTTGGGGAATAATAAGTGGCCTTTTTTGGTTTTGAGCAGGGTGAACATTGTCAGGTCTGTCATTGTGGATGCCAAACTGGAAACAGCAGCAGATGGCATTGGTGTCAATCTGAGGCTCCCAGTCTCCACTAATTTCACAGTGAACCTGTAAGTATGTATAGAATCAGACATGGGAGAGGCGGTGCACATGGGGGGTGCTCCCCTAACCTCTGAAACCAGACCTTCCCAGGCTGCTGTGCGGTCTTGGTCCTTAGTACCCAATATGAGGGAACCTTTCCAAGTCTAGAATCCCAGTCTCTAAAATGTTCTAGTGAACTTTGGCCATAACCCAGTGTCTTTTAAAGGATTACTGCATTCAATTTATTTTTTAAATTATAACTCTTATCTAATTGTTGAATATGAAAAATTGAAATGACGTAGACATTCATAATTCTTTGGCAACATTTCTTCATTTTTCTGTCTTTCAAGATTCTCTCTAATTAGCAGTGCCAAAGACAAATGCATACAGTAATGTGAATCATAGAATAAAGAGCACATACATTAAACATAACATTGAAGTATTTTAAATTTATAAATTTAGACAGGAAAGTGACAGGAGAGAACACGTGTGAGAGAATCCTGAAGGCTGTGAATGCAGCTCAATGGTACGGGGTTTGCCTAGTGTACCCAAGCACCTGGGTCCCATCTTCAAAACCACAGAAATATAAAAAAAAAATGTAAAAGAGATTACCCTTGAACGACATGCTCAAATAATGTCATGAGCTATGAGATCTTGGGATAGTTACTTAACTTCGTTGTACTCACGTCTCCTCATTCAGAACAAGAGTGTGATTTGCCTCATAGCATTACAGTAATGGCTAAATGGACCTAACCAGGCTAAATACTTTGTGCTGAAAATGTTGACAGTTACTATAATTATCAGTGTAATGTTGAATAAGCATTTCCTATGAACTGAACCCAGGTGGTCCAGATAAAAAGCCCTAATAGAAATACGTAAGTCCCGAAATGAATATAGACCATGTTCTCATTCACCAGGCAATGACGACCTTGCCATGGGCATCTGGATAATGTCCACAAAGGTGGGAGAACCCAGTAAGCCTCCTGCTCTGAGTCACTATGAGCCCTGTTTCCCGCAGGCCTTTGGTGGGGCAGCTGGTCAACCTGCGCGTCGCCTTGGACCTGCTGACTGGAATCAAGCTGGAAACCAGTGCCCAGACCAGCCTCCTCACTGTGGTTGTGGGAGATTGTGCTGCTGACTCAGCCAGCATCTCACTGTCCCTGCTGGACAGGTATGGCCTGTCCATCTCAAGACACCTGATGTCTCAAAAGCGTTAGGGCCTCTAATTTCTGCCCCATTCCGATTTCCAAGAACTGGGATAGTGTGGTGTGACAGTTCAGGCTCCGGAGTCAGGCTGGCCTTGGTTCACATATCACCTCTGCCACTAACTTGTGAATTTACAAACAGCTTAGTCTGCCTGTCTTCATTTTTAACATCTGTGAATTAGGAACAATAATGTTGCCAAAGTCTACTCTTCTCCTGCAGGGTACTTGTCAAAGATTGTCATTATATGTTTAATTGTGCATTTACTTGGCTCATTCTTTGAGTCAAAAAATGTATTGAGCTTCTGCTATGTGCCAGAAAAACACTGCTCTAAGCTCCTCGGCACTGACTGGCGAGGACAGACAAGGTCCTGTCCTTGTGGAGTTTCTCCCAAGGGACAGGCAGGCAGAGGAGCAATCAGTCCATCCACTAATGACTCTCAAGACAGAGGCGAGTTGTGTGTAGAGCATGACACTGAACAGGACACTGATGATCAAACCCTCTCTGAGAGAGGCTGTCGGGCTCTGCCCCAGGAGGTGACAGTCATGCCATGAGTGGAGGTGGAAGGAGGCAGCCCTGGCACAATGTGTCTCATCATGAGCGACAAAGTTCGAGGCTTCCTGCGCTTTGCTCACCCCACTGTCCCCAGGGCCCAGCTGGGGGCCTGGCATGCAGCTGGTGCTCTGGAATTTGGCTTGAATGACTGAATGAATGAATGAGATCTCAGGTGTGAGAGAATCTCCTAGGTACCGGATAAGCCACTGGTCAGATGCGGAATGGTAAGTGATGGTCCAGCCGGTGTGGCTCTGAAGCGAGAAAGTCCACTCTGTTCTGCGCCAGCAGCCATCCAGGGCTGCCCTTGGGCAGCCTGCCGCGTGAAGGGGCTTCAAGTCTCCCTGTCTCTTCCAGGAACCTCGGCTTGCTGAACTGGCTTGTGGACTCCGTGACCGGCACCCTGAGTAAAATGATGTCCTTCCTGATACAGGCGCAGGTGAGTCCCCCACGCCGTGGGCCCAGACTCAGGTTGGTGGGTAGCTGGGGTGGGAGCTCCAGGCCTGCCTGAATTCTCTGGACAGCTTTTCTTCTGAGGTGCCAGTTTCCTTTGTCAGGCCAAAGGGCCACTCCTCTTATGCCACAACTCAGCCTGGAGGGTCGGAGGAGTTGACAGTAGTCAGAACCACAAGGCCCCACGTTGGAGGCCTTTGCCATGTCCATGCTCTGCCACTATAGCTTTCGAGCTCATGTTTTCCTTTAATCAACATAATTTTTACCTCAAAGCATTTAAGTAGGTAAATGTAACTTTTATGTATAATGCATTCATTTATAAATAACCATATCACTATTATAAATGGAAAACTAATATAACTTATCACATCATATAATTAAGAGAAGAAAGAAGCCCAGGACTATAAAACAGGGGTTTTCTTTTCTCCATCTCTGCCTCATCCAAAACCATAGGCCCATGTGTGTAGATTCTGTGGACCAAAGGCCTATAGACCAAAGGCCTGGGTGTATACATGAACAATCCTCTTGGCGGTTCTGTGACTGGCTGAACCAGAGCCTCCGTGTTCCCTGTGTGGGAACAGCCACAGCTGGGCCAGCTTCCAGGCCCTCTGGGTGCTCTGTAGAAATGCAGAGTCCTAGGCCCATCCCAGCCCTGATGACCAGGATCCAGCGGAGAATGTGTGCACCTGGGACCTGAGACAGTTGCTTAATGGTGCCGAGAGCAACACTAGACACTTTAAAGCTCCAAGGCTCCCACATTCATTTCCGAGACTCTAGGGATGCCAACAGCAGACTCCAGAGTTTGTAGATTTCTGATGTCAAGTCCTAATGATCTCGGACTTCAGACTGGTAGGATTCCATTGTGCTGGAATCCGAAGGGGCCAAGGTTCTCAGGACCCTGGAAGGGGTCCTGTCTGTGGGTAGCACAGTATGTCGCCAGCTGAGAGCCCCTGCCCTTGGTGTCCTGACCTCTTCTCCCTCCCCTCTCTCTGGCTCTCAGATATGCCCACTGATCCGACTCATGCTGAATGACCTACAAGTGCAGTCTCTTTTGGATGTCACCAGTAAGTCACAAGGGAAATGGGTACTTTCCATGGACAGGTCCTGCTGGGGTATTTGGGAGACCCGAGGAAGCACAAGGACCCACCTTGCTGAGCAAGATGGTGGCTGCAGACTTTTTTCTGGTGCCTGGGGACTCTCCATGCCTTTCACGTCACCAGACTGGGGCTGCTGGGCAGCCATGGCAATAGAAATAGGGCCCTTCAGGTGCCTCTTTGATGAAAAGGCCATGAATCCAGACCTAGGGCTTCACTCTGTGCTCTGAATACACTTTCTCCCAGCAGCCCTGTGGAGTGGGTACTATCCTTGTACCAGTTTCACAGACAAACAACTGAGGCTTAGAGACGTGGTGTGACACGTCTGAGGTCCCATGGCTGCCAGACTGTCCCACTGTGGGAAGGTGGCTCTTGGGGTTGGTTTCTTTTCAGTTTTCCAGTGGTAGAGACTAATGCCTGATCTTAATTCTGTTCCTTCAGCTCTACTTCAGCCATCAGTTCCTCTGCTGTCCTCACTTGCATAGGATGGATAAGGAGGACCACTGTGATGTCACCTGTTGGTGAGTGGCAGGCTCTGAGCCAGTGCAGGGGACCTGTAGAGAGGGAGAAGGGGCTGGGCCTCATCTCTTTTTCCAGCAGCAGACTGAGCCAGGGCCTTGGCTCCAGGCTGAGCCCTGATTCTGCTTGCACCCTGATCTCCGAGCATGGATCACACAACCAGACCGTGCTCTGAACCTGCCCCTGACTGAGCCCAGATTCAAGTTATAGACTGAGTTTAATGCCAGCTATAGCTTAAGACCCAACTGCAGCCAGACACTGAACTCTGACTGTGACCTCAGATTCCTCCAGGATTCCAGTCAGGTTCTTCGCCTTGACCCTGGCTCCAATCATGGCTCTACTCAGTCTTTTACCATTTGGCATTGTTCCCAAGAAGGGGAGGGAATGAGGATGGGCCAGTGATAGGGGCCAGAAAAAAGACATCAAACCTTAGGTGTCACTTCCCCTTCCCAAGGCCTTAGATGAAGCAGAGTGATAAGGGAACAATCAGGGACAATGGGTCCAGGACAGTTGGGTCCCTTTATGTGTCCAGTGACCTGCAGCTCCCATAGTGCCGTGGCTACAAATGTCCCCCCTCTGACGTTTCATTCTAGGTGTGTACCCAGTGTTTCAACCTCACTCCCTCATGGTGTCTCCTTGAGGGGAGGGGGCCACCATTCACACAGAGTGACAACCTGAACCCAGCTGGAAGAACCTGCCGGACACCTCTTCTCCTCACATTGAGCAGCGGGCTCTACACTGTCCCCTCCCTCTGATAATAAAATCCCATTTCTGCATCCTCCATGGGGCTCGCTGCTATCCAGCTACTGGGGTGGGTTGGCAGAGGTCAGGGTGGCCAATGGGTTGGCAGAGACTGAACTTTGAATTGCGATAGATGTAGGAATATTCAGATCTACCTCCTTGGTAGTGTCCCCAAATTGGACACTGAGACATGGAGAGTGCCAGAACCTGGACACATAGCCAGTCTCTATCAGTGAAAAGAACCCAGGATCCACCCAGTCCCACATCTATCAGGACATCAGTGTGTAGTTGCCCTGTCCAGGCAGTACCCTGGGGACATCATTGCCCCAGCTGCTGATTCTTCCAAGGTCCTCCTCTCTGACAGGGCCACCTCCCTTGAGTGGTCAATTTAGTGACGCATAGAACCCTCGGGGCAGCACCGAGTTACCTTGGACCCATGACTCTGCACCCTCTCAAGCCCTCCACCAAGGCCTCAGCTCAGTGCATTTCCACTCTGCATTTTGATTATATTGGTGCCGCCTATCCAAAAACAGGGGATCTCCCTTCATTTTCTGATGTCCTCCTCGATTTCCTTTCTCAGAGTGATGTAATTTTCATTGTAGATATCTTTTATTTCCTGGGTTCGGTTAATACCTAAGTATTTAATTTTTCTTGATGCTATTGTGAATAGTGTTGTTTTCCTAATTTCTTTCTCAATGAGTTTATTCATGTTTAGGAATGCTATTGATTTTTGTGTGTTTATTTTGTATCCTGATACTTTGCTGAATTTGGTTATTAATTGTAAGAGTCATTTGGTGGAGTTTTGGGGTCTTTTAAGTAGAGGATCATCTGTAAATACTGATACTTTGAGTTTGTTCTTTCCTGTACATATTCCTTTTATTACTTTCTTTTGCCCAATTGCTCTCCCCGATGTTTTGGAGACTACCTTATGTTGAACAGGAATGGTGACACTGGACATCTTTGTCTCGTTTCTGGTTTTAGAGGGAAAGCTTTTAACCTTTCCCCATTTAACCTGATGTTGGCAGTAGGCTGGTCATAAACAGCTTTTACCATATTGAGATAAGGTCCTTCTATGCTCATTTTCTCATTTTTTAAAATCATGAATGGATGTTGGATTTTGCCAAAGGATTTTTCTGTGTCTATTGAGATAATCATGCCCATGCTTTTGTTTATGTGATGAATTATATTTATTGATTTGCTTATGTTGAACCCTCCTGGAATCCTGGGGACGAAGCCTACTTGGTCATGGCGTATGACCTTTTTGATGATTTCTTGCATTCTGTTTGCCAGTATCTTGTTGAGGATATTTTGCATCTCAACAGTTTTCTTTTTTTGGTTGGATTCTTGTTTGCTTTTGGGACCAGAGTAATGCTAACTTGCAAGAATGATTTTGAGAGTATTCCTACCCTCTCAATTTCTTTAAAGAGTTTGAGGACTATTGGTGTTAGATCTTCTCTGAAGTTCTTATAGAATTCAGCAGTGAATCCATCAGGTCTTGAGGTTTTCTTAGTTGGTGGATTTTTCCCTTACTGCTTCAATTTCGTTGCCTACTATTGGATTATGCAAGAATTTTAAGTCTTTTTGGTTCAGGTTTTGTAATTCATATGCATATAGGAATATCTCCATTTTTTCTGAGTCTCTAATTTTTTGGCATATAAGTTTGTGAAGTAGTTGTTAATAATTTTCTGAATTTTGGCAGTGTCCATTGCAATTTCACCTTTTTCATTTCTCATTTCATTGATTTGCATCTTTTCTTTCTTTTTTTTGTAAGATTGACTAAAGGTTTTTCTGTTTTGAACCAGCTCTTTGATTCACTGATTCTTTTTGTTTGTTTGTTTGTTTTAGTCTCCAGTTCATTGATTTCTGGCCCGATCTTTTTTTTTTTTTTTTTTTTTTTTTTTTTGTGGGTACCAGGGGTCGACCTCAGGACCTTGCACGCCAGCAGGCGCCCGTGCCGCTTAGCGATATCACTGGCCCCTTTTTTCGTATGTGGGTTCCAGGAGTCGAACTCAGGCCCTCGCGCTTGCCAGGCAGGCGCTTATGCCGCTGAGCCATCTCACCGGCCCTGGCCTGATCTTTATAATTTCCTTTCTTGTACAAGCTCTGGGTTTGGATCATTGCTGTTTTCTAGGACCTTAAGATGCATCATTAGGTTGTCTATTTGTGTGCATCCTGTTCCTGATGTGGACATTCACAGCTATAAACATCCCTGGGAGGACTGTGAGGCTCGTCCTAAGCAGACAGGAGAGCATTTAAGATTCCTTCCACAGCTGAAGGAGGAGAGACTAAACTTTTTTCAATTCTTAGGACTTGTGAAAAATTGTATTAGACAAATAATCCTCAACCACCGGTGACCTTATTTCCCCAAGGGACATTTAACAAGATCTGGAGATAGTTTGCACCACAGATAGGGGTCAGAGTGCTACTGGTATCTCATGTACAGAGGCCAAGGATGAAGGTCACCACGCACAGGACGGCCTCTCGCTGGCAGAGAATCTACCAGTCCACAGTGTCAAGGCATGACACCCTGCATTGTTCTTGGTGGGCATGCCCTAGGGGTCCTGGTTTTCACTATGTGATTCAATGAGAGACTGTTTGGGTAGATGTGGAAATGGAGCCCTGGAGATATGAAGTGATTTCTGTAGATAGGCCAAACTGCCTGACATCAGCCTCCTGTATGGCAGGTGCTGGCTAGGACAAAGAAGGACCCTGGGCACAGTCAGATACCATCTCCATGTCAGAGGAAGAGATGGTTGGACAGACAAATTATAGCTAAATAGTTCTGTGGGACACAGGAGTCCTATCATTCTTTTTCTCAGTCTAATAGCTACACTTGAGGCATACATGATGAGTTAGGAATCACAGAGGGCCTTTAAGAAGGGGAGCAAGGACTTGGGGTCAGGGTAGATGCCAAGGGAAAGAGGCACCACTAATGACTGCTTTGGCTAACATGAGGGGACAAGGAGCATTGTGAAGGACCCCATCCTTCCATGCCCTGACAACCCAGGACTCACTCTGGCTCCTTGCCCACATCTCAGACTCAACATAAGACTGAGGAATTCCTGTGGGAGGTGACAGTTCAAGAACAAGACTGGGGGAAGAGGAAGGTTAGACGGTGTTTAACATGGTCATAAAGAACTATAAAGAACTATGTGGGCAGAAAATTTACGGACACTTCCCGACAGAGCGCCACGGTCCTATGTAAGCACAGTTGGGCTCAATCCAGTTATACACACGCAGCCCACCCCTGCGGCTCTACCCGTGCACCTCATTCCTCCGGGGTAGCATCTTATGATCAGATTCATTAACGCTTCACCTCTGGACATCTTATGACACAGGGACAGATCCCAGAATGATTTTACCAGACCGGATCTTCCTATTTACGGGACAAGGAGAGTGTGTTAGTTACTTTTCTCATTGCTGAGACAGAATACTCAACACCCAAAATTAAAAGGGGAATAGTTTATTTAGCTCACAGTTTATAGAAGTTTCAGTCCATAAACTTGGCTGCGTGCTACAAGTTGACCATTAGCTAATCCACTATACTTACCAATATCTTTTTTTTTTTTTTTTTTTAACTGGGTCTCTCTAAGTTGCCAGGCTGGCCGCCAACTAGCAATTATCCTACCCCAATGTATCAGTTAGTGTTCATTAGAGGAACAGATTTTGTATGTATATCACTTATTGTCATGTCATATATGTAGGCTTCATCATTACAAGGTAGGCTTTTCAGGGGCCCTTAATGATTTCATCCTTGTGCAAATATCACTAGACAGCCAGGCATCTCAGAGTCACCCAGTGAGCCAGGGGAATTCTGTCCACCAATTTCAGGGCTCCTTCCATGTCAAAATCCCTCTGGGATTTTATCTCTTGACTTCCCACCCCCATGGAATTCCCACCTCCCACCTTCAATCTCCACAGCCCAGCAGGACTGGCTCCTTTTGCCTGGGCTCTGTTTCCCCACAGGCCCCTCAGTGCGCTCGGTAGGAGAGGGCCTGAGCTGGGCTGGCACTGCTGTATCTCCCCCTCTCCCCTGTGTCTCTCTGATTGCAGTTCAGGGCTACCCACCAGCAAGCTCTGTGATGCCTAGGGCTCCAGGGTAGACCTCTGGGTGCTCAGCAGCCTTACACTGGGGCGGGTGGCAGCACCACATGGTGGCAGTAGGCAGGACCTCCCGCTGGCACAGATCTCCCTGGTGTTTGGGAAAGCAGTAAGAGAGTGCCCGCTCTGGGCTGGCTCTGCTGTCAGCCATATGAACAAAAGCTACTCAGGTTCTTCAGCATCTTTATTTTTTTGAGACTGAGTCTCTCTAAGTCACAAAGGCTGGTTTCGAACTTGCAGCCCTCTTGCTCCAGACTTCCAAGTATCTGGGATTAAGGCAGGGATGTCAGTGTCCCTAGGTTGGTCCTCACTTTCTGAACGTGTGCTGAGAAGAGAGACATCTGTGAACCCCAGGCTAAGAGGATGCCCCCAGCAAGGCATTCACAGCCTTGCCCTCCTGACTCTCACACACTACACTTCAGCCACCTTGAGGGCTGTCGCTCCTCTTGGCCTTGCCTCATCCGCTCACTTCTGCTTGGGATGTCCTCTGCTCCCTTCTCAGCCTGGCATCCCCATTGGCATCTTCTCTGGGAAGCCTCACTGCCTGTCCTTTCCTTCACAGTGGGGCAGAACCTGTGCTGTCTCTTCACGCATCTGTCTCCCCGGGAGGCTGTGTGCCCTCGTGACAGCTGTAACGGGTCCTGTCCTCCCCCACCCTCCTGGTCCCTGTGACAGATGAGCATGAGGGAGGAACATTTTCCGTGTATGCTAAGCTGGGGTCACAGTGTCTAGGTGGCCACTGAACTTCTTAGCAAGGACCAGGAGAAGCTGCATTCTTAGTCCCGTCCTAGTTTCTGGAAATGGATTTGGATTCTCACAGAAACAATAACAAAAATAAGTGAAGCCTCCAACTTTTCTGAATTGTTCACAATCTCTCTTTCCACTTTCATCTTTTGCATCACTCTGATTTCAGTGAAATAGGATTCTAAGATCTGTAATCTGACCCAGTTGGAAATCACAAGTATCTCATGTTTTTAAAACATTCACAAAGTATTCTTCAGAGTTCATGTCACAAGTGACTCCCCTAACCTGAGCCTTCTGGCATTTCCAGTGGAATAACCTTGATTCTGCTCCAACCCAAAGGGCGAATATTTAAAGTTGCCCATTTGCTGTCAGAAATGTACACCCTCTCCTGGTCCTGTAAATAGGAAGTTTTGCAAAATCATTTCCTATTTTAGGAATGATAGGAAAATCATTCTGGGATCTGTCCCTTGATCATAAGATGTCCCAAGGCAGAGCTTTTATAAATCAGATCATGAGATGCTACCCTGAAGGAAGGATGCAAACCCTGGGACAGCCGTGTGAGTGGCTGTGTGTGTACAGTTGGATGAGCCCAAAATTGCCTACGTCGGAGTATGGCGTTCATTCTGGAAGAGTGCGTAAATTTCCTGCCCACATAGTCCTTTATGGGAGCCATGTCTAAGCCTCCTCTTCTCTCAATCTTTTATTTTATTTTTGTGGTACTGGGGATTAAGCCTAGGGCCTTCCACATACTAGGCGAGTGCTCTATTACCAAGCTACATCCCCAGCTTCTTCTTCCCTCAATCTTGTTTGTGTGTCATCACCTCCAACAGGAGGTAACCTGGGTCTTGTCTCATGACCTAGGATGGTGGGCAAGGAGCCAGAGAGTCCAGGAATGCCAGGGTGCAGAGGGGTCGCTCCCTCACACTGCTTCCTTTCCTCTTCCTCCCCAGCAGTAGATAGCCGAGTTAGGCAGAAATATTATAGGCCGTCAGATAGGGCTGGGCCCTCGAGAGAGTCAGGGCAAAGATGGAAACTCATTACAACTGCAGCTGGAGGCGCATCTGTCGGAGGCTAGGCCTCAAGATAAGGACGGAATGACCAGGCCTAAGGTAAGTGGTGACACCTGGTCTAATAAAGTCTAGATAGACATCAGTCACCTTGGTGGGTGACCAAGACCCTCTGAGTCATTCCTTCTTGAAAAGTTCTTTGGTTTTTCCATGTGCGCTTGCTATGTGACTTGCTTCACCACTGAGTCAATATTACCTAAGCAACTATGCTTATAATCTTAGTGGTTGATCATAGCCTTAACCCATGTTGTGCCCACGTGGCTGTGCTCTATAAAACTTCCCCCAGGGCCGGTGATATCTCTTAGCGACATAAGTGCATGCCTGGCAAGTGCAAGGTCCTGAGTTTGACTCCCAGTACCCACATATAAAAAAAAAAAACTTCCCCTGAAAAGTGGGGTCCTCGGCAACCCACTCAGCAGGAGCTGTACCTCTCCCCCTCAATAAATATTTCCTACTCTTAATCTCCTTTGTTCCTTAGAATTCATTCTTGTTTTGGGGAACACAAACTCCATGTATCAGACCTCTATCAGGTTGGCAGTTACAATATTTCCCCTATATCATCTGGAGGTCCTATATAATTTCCTGTATCAACTAGTGGGGCCTCTTGTCCTTTGCATCTACCCCAATCCCGTGTCTTTGCTCCCCTTCCTAAGGGCCCTAACTTATCACTTATGTCATCAAATGCAGCTACCAGGCCCAGAAAACAATGTCCCGTGTGTCCCCCAGGCCTGATTCGCTAGAATTTCTCTGCACATCTTTCTCTTCCTCTGAACCGGAATTGGTGTCTGACTGTGCCCGGCTCCTTCCTCGCCCGGGCCAGCAGGGCCTGCACCTGCCGTACAGCAGGCTGAGGTCAGGTAGCTTGGCCTGTCCGCAGCCTTGGCCTCTGGAAATCACATCTCCAGGCCTCAGTTGCCACATCTACCCAAACAGCCTCTCACTGCATCACAGTGAAAGCCAGAACCCCTGGGGCATGTCCATCAAGGACAGTGCAGACGTCACAGTGTTGACGCTGTGGACTGGTAGATCCTTTGCTGTGAGAGGCCATCGTGTGCATGATGAGCAGCATCCTTGGCCTCTGTGCACCAGATGCCAAGAGCACCCCCACCCCTATCCATGGTACAAAGTATCTCCAGACTTTGCTAAAAGTCCTCTGGGGGACAAAGGTCACCACTGGTTGAGGACTTCTTGTCTAATACAATTTTTGGCAGGTCCTAAGAACTGAATAAAAGTGCATTCTCTCCTCCTTTGACTGTGGAAGGAATGTTAATACTTTCCTGTCAGTTTAGGAAAGGCCTTGGGAGATCACTATGCAGATACAAAAATAGGGCTCAAAGAAGGGAAGTTAGCAGCCTCAGGTCACATGGCATATCACTGTAGAGTGAAGCAGGAACGACAGACATAAAGCCTCCTGCACAAAGAGACCAGAAAACACAGTGGTGTAATTACGGAAGTGTGGTCCTTTGTTCCGTGAGAGCCCAGGGGTGAGAGGTCAGGGCTACTGGGGCTGCTGTGCCCTCCTCAAGGCCCGGCTCCCACCCGGGGGTCCAGGACGGTTGTTCCTATGGTTGTCATGTCTAACTGGATGGAAAGAGGAGCCCAGAAGGAAGTGGAAAGAATGCACTGAATTTTTAATCCCAAGGTGAAATTTGCACCTGAATTCTGCTCCTACACCATTGGCCAGACCTAGTCAAGATGACACTTAGCTGCAGGGCAGGCTGGAAAATATCATCTCTGCTAGGCGGCCATGCAAAGGTAAGCTCAAGAAGGAGCACAAGGATGAGTAGTGGGGGACATTTAGCAGTGTCAGCTCACAGAGACCAAAGAAAACCCCCAGATCTCCCCTAACCATGATTCTCTCTCCTTTCAGTCCTTTACCAGTCAATCAACAAACACAGGGCGGAGGTCATCACAGCAATTTCCTTGTAGGGTACGAGCTGACTCACTGGGTATCAGGCTATGGTTACAAACTTCCTGTTCATCAAGCCCAGTAAGAAAGATTTTGTTATTAATTCCATTTGGCAGGTGAGAAACTGAGGTTGCAAGGCTTAAGTTCCTTTCCCAGGGTCACAGTAACACTAGAAAGCAGCAGGGGACTCCTGCTCAGACCTGCTGAGCTGAGGCCCTGGCAGGAGGCTTGGAGAAGCACTGGGCTGTGGACCTGATGTAACTCTGAGCAACCCCAAGGGCTCCATGGGTCCCTGAGAGACCGGTCACAAGAGATGGCCCTGTCAGAGAGGAGTGATGAAGGGATGATATCAGCACCTCTAAATATGACATAAGGGGAATATTATAACTCTCAACCTGTTCGATGTCCGATATGTGAGTTCGTGATCTCTAAAGTTGAAGAATGAATTCTAGGAACAACAGAGGTTGAGAGTAGGAAATATTTATTGAGAGATAGAAAGCTGCTGCCAGAGGGACAGGAGGGGACCGTAAGGGGTAGCTCAGGGACACCACTTCTCGGGGGAAGTTTTATAGAGCATAACCATGTGGGTACAATGTGGGTTACAGCTATGATCAACCAATAAGATTCTGAATATAGCTGCTTAGGTAATATTGATCCAATGGGGAAGTAAGTCATGTCATGAGCAGGCATGGAAAGAGCAAAGAACTTCTTAGGTAGGTGATAGATCTGAGGGTTTTGGTTGCCCACTGAGGTGACTGATGCCTATCTAGACTATGTTAGACCAGGTGTTATCACTTATCTCACCCTTTGGGGGGTATGTAGGCCTGGTCCTTTTGTTGTCACCTTGAGGCCTGGCCTCTAACCAATGCATCTTTGCATCTTCAGCCTCAGCTGTAGTGTGTTTTTTTAACCTTTTGTCTTGACTCCATTGAGGGCCCAGCCCTGTCTGACTGCCTATAATATTTCTACCTAACTTAGCCATCTCTGATAGGAGGACCTTCGAAGAATCAGCAGCTGAGGCAGTGTTGGTGTGGCCTTGGACTCCTGAACCTGAGTCTTTCAGGCCCCAGGGAAGCCTCTCCTGGAGTTGTACAGATGCTCAGCACAAACGCTCTGGGCTCCAGGGACCCGTGCCCTCCTGAGAAGAGAGGCTGCCTGGATCCTAAACCCACCATGTGTCAGGCTGTCATCCTACAGAAGAGAACTTGGCTGTGGAAGAGGTGGGGTCTCATCCCTGCAGTGCAAACAGGAAACCAAAGGCCAGCCTGGGACTAGGAAAGGACAGCATGGAGGGGACCTCATCTGGTCTGAGTAGAAGAAGCTAGGCCCTGTACCTGGGGTCCCTTCCTGCCTCTCAGGAGCTGTACCTCTCTTCCTCAATAAATATTCCTACTCTTAACTTCCGTTGTTCCTAAAATTCATTCTTTGATTTTAGAGAACATGAACTCTGAGTATTGGACATCTAGCAGGTTGGGAGTTATAATATTCCCTTATAGAGGTCCTAGTATCATTCCTATATCATTTGGAGGTCCCACCAAGATTAAAGATAATTGAACTGAGGAAAGAGTCTGCTTTTGTTTTATGAATTCTGGATTGTGACTCACTTAGGTAATCAAAACTGTATGCCTTAAATTTTATGCCTTATTTCTTTTTAACGCATTGTCTGTTAAAATGATGATAAATTTAAGTTGAAAACATGGAAAAACCATAATATTTCTTTGATGAGACATTTTATTTTTGCAGGCAAGTTCTTGTATTCCTGTTTTATATATGCTGCATTTAGACTCGACCTGTTTTGATTGCTGTGGTTTGTTATTTTAGAAGCAGCACTAGGGAAAAGTAATGTTAGAGCGCCACCTAATGGACTTTGATACTAACTACAGGGTAAATTTAGAAAATGCTGTAAAATGGGTCTTATAAAATCTCATTTATATAATGTATTAACCATTGTTACCCTCCTATTATGTTGTTTTGAAAATTTGTTCTTCTTTTGATTTGTTTTGTTTTTTTTCTTCTCTTTAAAATAAAAAAAATCTCATTTATATATACATGATTATTAATAAATCACAGAACCCTTCTGCCAGTTAAAAGACAATAGGTCAGCGGCCATTCTTAAGACTTGGGGGATAGGTTTTACTTAGATACACTGGCTCAATCCTCCTCTAGAGGAAATATTGAGCCTGTTCTGCCTCAGTTTCCTTTCTGGTCTGATCTGCTACTGAGTATGCAATCTTAGCTCTTGATATTCCCCATTCTCGCCTTTCCAGGCTGAGAGAGGCGACTCGTGAGCAAGTTGTCTCAGTAACTCACTGTGAGCATGAGAAGAAAAGACTTCCTTTTTCTGATCTCATTTCTGATCTTTCCTGCCACTTTGTACTTTCCTTTTTAGAGGCATGTAAGATTAGAGAGAAAGGAACTTTTCCCTCCTATCTAACAACTAAGGACCTTACATTTGAGCCTGTAGAAAATGATTGTTTATTAATGCAGAAGACAGGGAAGTCATCTTAAATGAAATAGCTCAAAGTTTTATCTGTCTCTTATAGACAGATTCCCCAGCACCTTCTGGCTCAATCTGCATTGAAGCCAATGAAATGTTGACCAAGCCAATGAAATGTTGACCAGACAGGCAGCTGGATTCCTTTCTAGAGACAGATCTCTGGTTGTGTGGACCAATGGAAACGGAGGGGTCATGAGCAGGGTGACTCTGGTGGTTACCCAAAAGTTCCTCAGTGGAAGCTGGGTCCCAACAGCCCACCTGGGTAACCAGCAGAAAAATCTCCACCAATCTATTTTCCCTACCTGCACTCCTCAAAATTTTCTCTCTATGCTAGTGAGTAAGAAATCCCAGTTTTTCTCCAACTCACTGGGAGTTAATTTTTAGAACTCCTTGATTAACTAAATCACCTTATCGTTAAAGTGCCTCTCCTCCAAGAGGTCAAACTAAGGCAGCTTGCAACAAGTCTTTGCCTTTCACAGAAAAAATATCAGAGAAACAGTTTACATTTGTGCCTTACATATGCTAACTAGGAATTTAAAAAAAGGTTTTAGTCAGCCTTTCTCTTCTTTCATGTGCATACAAAAGGCTGACATATGTGCCTTTACTAACATGAAAATTCTTCAGAGACATAGAAATTTTAGAATGGACTTTGAACAAGGTGTAGCCTTGTCTTGCTGCTAAGAAGATTGCCTAGGTGATTGCCTAGGTGATTAAGTAGGTAGCACAAATGTCTTAGAGGCTTCTTTGCCCTAGGGCCCAGGGCAAAATTCCTCTGAGCCATTTGTTTGCTTTTGTCTATCTCTCGAGGTGATCTCTTTTGCAGGCTGAGAAGTGCTTCAGCTATTTCCAACTTGCTTTTTGATATTTTATCATTCTCTCACAAAAATTAGAAAGCAATGGTTTAGATCTCTTGATTACTGGTTTTGCTAGCAATGCTTCCTTCTTTATGCTTTTGAAAACATTTGCTGGAGTAAATTTTGAGTTCCCAGGGAAGAGAGACTCATGCACCAGCAAATAGGTAGATAGTCTGGCCTGACTTATCTTTTGGTCACTCTCTAGACAACACCCACCTGCCCTGGAGCTGAGTCAACTTGGGGGATGCCTTGAGAATATAGAAATCAAGTAAAATTAATGGGATGCAAATTATTTCTCTGGCATTTCAGAAATAGGAACCTCAATGTCAAAATCTCTTACTCCTTTGGTATGTATTCTTAAGCACTGGAGGGTGTTTGACCCTAACATATTGAAAAAGAGAAGTTTAATCTACACCATGCATGGCCTGCCTACCCACTAGAGCCAAAATAGGATGCAGAAGGAAGAATCGATTATGATACTATTTCACAGTTAGAATTGTACTGTAAGAGAGAGGGAAAATGGTCAAATTACTTTATGTTCAGACTTTCTTTGCATTAAGAGATGATCCTTACTTGTGTTCAAAATGTAAATATAAGCCACAGGAAACCCAGACATCTCTGGCCTCTGAGGCATCTACAATCACTAAGCCTGAGATTTCCCACTTTTGCCCTTTGGAACCTGAGGGTGAGGTTTCCAAGACAACCTTAATCAAAGCCCCACCTACCATTACTGAATCTGAGGACAAGGTTTCCAAGACAATCTTGATAAAAGCCTCATCCACTATGACCAAGCCTAAGATTTTCCCCACTTGCCCTTTGGAGTCTGACATCCCTCCCCCTTACCATTTGGGGCTAAGTGTGAGGCTTCTAAGCCAGGCATAACTGAAGCCTCTATTGGGCAATATCCACCAGTAGCTAATTTTGTCCAAGATCCTGAAGGACAATACGGTTTACAAGAAGTAAATGGTGAATTTAGACATGTTCGTGTCCATGTATCCTTTTATCTCAGTGACCTAAAACAAATAAAACAAGATCTGGGAAAGTTTTCATATGACCCTGACAAGTACATTGAGGTCTTTAGGGGACTTACTCAGACCTATGAACTAGACTGGAAAGATGTGATATTTCTCTTAAATCAAACATTGACTTCTATTGAGAGACAAGTGGAATTACAAGCTGCTATTACATTTGGAGAGGAATATCATATTGTTAATTTTAGAAGTCCAAAAGACAGGCAGCCAGGGGAACAACCAGTGCCTCCTGGAGCCCAAGCAGTCCCTACACAAGATCCCTACTGGCTCACAAACCAGATGGGAAATTGGAATAAGAGGCATCTTCAGACATGTATTCTCGAAAGTCTAAGAAGGATGAGGCCTAAGACCTTCAATTAATTTAAATTGTCAACTATTCAGCAGGAGAAAAATGAAAACCTCTCTGCTTTCTTAAATTATTTACAAGAGGTGTTAATAAAATGTACATACCTGGCTCCTGATAGAAGGACAGATTATTCTTAAAGACAAGTTTATTACCCAGTCAGCCTCAGATATTAGAAAAAAGCTACAAATGATGGCTTTTGCTACAGATAGCTCACTTGATACTTTAGTAAAGATTGCTTCCTCAGTATTTTATGATCAAGAGCAGGAGGAGGTCAAAGGAATGAAACAGAGGGACGAAGAGAAAGTGGCAGCCTTAGCAGCAGCCCTAAAAGAAATAGACTCTAAGTCTGATTATCAGGACTCCAAGAACTCAATGACTAAACTCACCTGCTACTCCTACAAAAAGCCAGGCTGCCTTAAGAGGGACTGCGACAAGAAGCCCCCTGGGCCATGCCCTGATTGCAAGGGTGACCACTGGAAGTTGGACTGCCACCTGAGGCAAAGGCACCAGGAATCAGACCCATCTTACCAACTGGTCCAGCAAGACTGAAGGGCCCCAGGGCACTCTCTGCCTTCTCCCTCTGAGCAGACTTTCGTCTCCACAGAGGAGCCCCAGGTAACCATGACTGTAGAGGAAAAGAAACCAGCCTATTTCTGAACACTGGCATGTGTCTCTCAGTTCTTCTTTCCAACCCTGGCCTTCCTTTTAACCATCATACCTCAGTGAAAGGAGTCACTGGAGAGGAAGTAACTCACTCTTTCTCAAAACCCTTAGGCTGTAACTAGGATGGCTTTCTCTTCACCTATTCCTTTTTAATCATGCCTGAAAGTCCAGTTGCCCTCCTTGGGAGAGATAGTTTACCTTGTTTAAATACTGTAATAGGTCAGGTATGCTACCTCCCCCTTGTGGAGACAGAAATAAGTCCTGCAGTATGGGCAACTAAAGGTAAAATAGGTAGAGCAAGAAGAGCTGCTCCAGTACAAATGCATCTCAAAGGTCCTACTATTTTTCCTCACCAGAGACAACATCCTCTAAGGCCTGAAGTTAAGAGAGAATTATTGCCTATAATCAATAATTTAAGGACACAAGGCTTACTTAAAATTTGTAACAGCCCATGCAACACTCTGATCTTGGGAGTTCAAAACCCCAGTGAAGAATGGAGGTTGGTACAGGACCTTAGATTAGTAAATGAGGCATTAGTGCCAATCCACCCAGTGGTACCTAACCTGTGCTCTCTTCTTTCTCAGATCCTGGAAGATGTCATTTGGTTTTCAGTGTTATATTTAAAAGATGCCTTCTTTTGTATTCCCTTACATACACATTCCCAGTTTCTTTTTGCCTTTGAAAATCCTCACTACCAAGCCTCTCATCTGACTTCCTCAAGGGTTCAGAGACAGTCCTCATCTTTTTGGGCAAGTGCTTTCCCATGGCTCGGGGTGTTTTGAATTTTCCCGAGTCACAGTCTTACAATACATAGATGATATCCTGTATGTGCCCCCTCAGAGGAGCTGTCTAGCCAAGGCATCTGCCCTCGCAGACGTTATGAGGCCTCTAGTTCTAAGACACAACTTTGCAGGCTTGAAGTAAAATATTTGGGCCTTATCATATCTAAAGGAACTCAAAGACTAGGAGGAAAAATTAAACCAATACTTTCCTTCCCAGAACTCAAGACCTTAAAACAGCTAAAGGGATTCCTAGGAATTGTTGGCTTTTGTCACCTTTGGATAGCAGGATATGGTGAGATTACAAGACCCCTCTATCAGCTTATAAAAGAAGCCCAAAAGGCAGATGCCCATATTTCAACTTGGGAACCTGATTCCCAAACTGCATCCCAGAAGCTTAAACAAATATTTCTAACTGCCCTGAGCCTACTGACAGGGCACCATTTCGACGTGTATGTTGATGAAATGTGGGGCATGTCTTTGGGAGTGCTTACACAAGATCGAGGACCTGTTCGACATCCTGTAAGGTATCTGAGTCATGAACTAGACATTGTAGCAAAGGGATGGCCTGTATGCCTTAGAGTTGTAGCCACTGTAGTTCTCCTAGTACCAGAGGCATCCACGCTGACTTTAGGCAAAGATTTCGTTGCATATACAACTCACAATGTGGCAGGACTTCTTTCTTCCAAAGGGAGCTTATGGCTATCAGACAACCAGTTTCTTAAATACCAGGCTTTACTTCTGAAGTAAGCCATCCAAATAAAGACATGTTCCTCCTTAAACCCTGCCACCTTTCTACCAAAGAAGGAGGAAATTGAGACTGAAAGACATGACTGTGAACAGGTAATTCTCCACATGTAAGCAGCCAGAGAACACTTATTAGACACACCCTTCTGACCCTGATATGACTCTTCTCTGATGGCAGTTCCTTCATGAAAAATGGGAGAATAAGGGCAGCGTATGCAGTAGTGTCTACATCAGACACTTGAAAGTTCCTCACTGACCCCTGAGACTAGTGCCCAACTAGCAGAACCCATAGCTCCCACCAGAGCTTTACAACTCAGTAAAGGACAAAAAGTCAATATTTGTACTGATTCAAAGTATGCTTTCCTAGTATTACATGTGCATGCAGCCATATGGAAAGAGAGAGATTATCTGATAGCCAACGGATCTCCCATAAAATATCATAAGGAGATAGATGAACTTTTGTCATCTGTTTTTGTGCCCTCCAAAGTGGCAATAATCCACTGTAGGGGGCACCAAAAAGGAGTTGATGAAGTATCTCATGGTAATCAACTCGATGATGCAGCAGCAAAAGAAACTGTTCAAGGGGCCCTCCCTTCAGGGCCCCCTGGCCTGAGAAGGGTCCCTGGATCATACTTGACCCAAATGTTCTCAGTCAGAAATCGAATGGGCTCTCTCCCATGGATGTCAGTTCCTCCCATCAGGATGGTTACAATCAGATGATGGTAAATTGTTCCTTCCTGGTGGCAGTCAGTGGAAAATTATTAAGTTTTTGCATCCAACTTTTCACTTGGGGAGAGACAAGACCCAGCAGATGGCCTCAAGGTTATTTGCAGGAAACGGACTTTCTCAAACAATACAACAGATAGTTAAGACACGTGAGCTCTGCCAGAAAACAATCCTCTTAACCAGACCATAGCCCCTCCACGTACATGGTAAATACCCTGGAGAAGACTGGCAGCTTGATTTTACTCATGCAAAGAGGAAGGGACTTCAGTACTTATTGGTCTGGGTAGATACTTTCACAAACCAGGTCAAGGCCTTTCCTTGTAGAACAGAAAAGGCACAAGAGGTGATAAAGGTTTTGTTCTCAGAAATCATCCCCAGATTCGGGCTACCTAAGAGCTTATAGAGTGATAATGGGCCTTCTTTTAAAGCAACAGTCACACAAATTATCTCTCAGGCACTGGGCCTTCTCTACCACCTTCATTGTGCATGGAGACCACAATCGTCAGGAAAGGTAGAAAAAATGAATGAGACCCTAAAGAGACATCTTCCCCAAATGGCTCAGGAAACCCACCTACAGTGGCCTCACTTACTACCTTTACCCTTATCAAAATAAGAAATACACCTCCATCTAGGCCTCCGTCCTTTGGAAACGCTTTATGGATGCCCTTTTCTCACTAATGATTTTCTCTCTGATACAGAAACAGATGCTTTACTAAAAGATGTCACCTCACTGGCTAAATTCCAACAGACTCTTCAACAGCTAACGGAAGCTCAACCTAAAGAGAAGAGAAAGCCCATATTCCACCCTGGAGATTTAGTCCTGGTAAAGTCCCTTCCCTCATCATCTCCTTCCCTAGCACCAACTTGAGAAGGATCATACACTGTGATCCTGTGAACTCCATCAGCTGTCCAGGTAGCAGGCTTGGACTCCTGGATACACAACACCTGACTCAAGCCCTGGGAACCAGCCACTGTTGCTGAGTGTGAGCAACCATCCAAATACTACTTTGAACCTATAGAAGACTTAAAATTCTTGTTTAAAAAGAAAACAAAGCCTTCAGATAAGCAATCTAACATGCTACTCTTAGCCCTTTCACTAATTACTTTACCACTTAAAGGAGAGTGCAATTCTTTCTAGTATGGGCACAGGAATATACAAAAACATCACGCTAGATATGTGGCCTGCTCCCCTTGTCAAGTATATCAGGACTTCCTTGGTGGGTATCCTCACTTCAAGAAGATTATTGGAATAAGCTTCAAGACTACACTGATAAGATGTGGAAAAGTTCAGTGATTCATATTTGAACCCACTATTATAAGGATTAGAGGATGTCATGCAACACATTGAGGCCTTGACTCGCTATATTCAATGGGCCTTCAATGAAAACTCATTTGGTCTTTCTCTCCTAAATGAACAGGTAAGATTAATGAGCAAACTGTCCTCCAAATTGATGGCATTAGACATTCTAACAGCAGCACAATGGGGTACTTGTGCAATTATAAAAGCTGAATGCTGTGTGTACATTCCTGATCATTCAGCTAATATCTTGACAGCTGTTCAAGATATTAAAAGACAGGTTAATGCCATGTTGAATTCTGAAATTCCTTGGACCTTCTCCTTACCCTCTTTGTGGGAGACTATTACTGATTCTTCCTGGTGGAAACATTTGTTGGTTTTATTCATAATAACCTTTAATCTTATCATTTGGCCCATGCATACTTAACTGTTTCTTTGGCCTTCTCTCCTCCAGACAAAGCTATACACCTACCCAAGATGAGATCACCTGACGTTTATCAAGGGCCTTTAGATAGACCCTCTGGAAGTGTCCCTGACTGCCAATCATAACTACCACCACCTTGAGCCCGAAGTAGCCAAATGGTTTTCTCCCCTTGCCCTCCTCACTGCAGTTCAGGATACCTCTTCAGGAGAGAAAATATTATACACAGCTAAGCCAGGTAGAAATATTACAGGCACTCAGATAGGGCTGGGCCCTCGAGAGAGTCGGGACAAAGACAGAAACTCATTACAACTGCAGCTGGAGGCGCTTCTGTTGGAGGTCAGGCTTCAAGATAAAGATGGAGGGCCGGTGAGATGGCTCAGCAGCGTAAGCGCCTGCCTGGCAAGCGCGAGGGCCTGAGTTTGACTCCCGCAACCCACATACGAAGAAAGGGCCGGTGATATCGCTCAGCAGCACGGGCACCTGCTGGTGCAAGAGGTCCTGAGGTCAACCCCCAGTGCCCCCCCCCAAAAAAAGATAAAGATGGAATGACCAGGCTGGGGATAAGTTGTAACACCTGGTCTAATGAAGTCTAGATAGACATCAGTCATGTTGGTGGGTGACCAAGACCCTCGGACTCATCACTTCCTAAAAAGTTCTTTCCATGCACATTTGTTACTTGACTTGCTTCCCCACTGGCTCACTATTACCTAAATGACTATACTTGTAACCTTATTGGTTGTTCACAGCTGTAACCCACATTGTACTCACGTGCTTGTGCTCTATAAAACTTCCCCTGAAAAGTGGGATCCTTGGCAACCCACTTTCAGGTCCCCTCCTGCCTCTCAGGAGCTGTACATCTCCTCCTCAATAAATATTCCTACTCTTAACCTCTGTTGTTCCTAAAATTCATTCTTCAATTTTAGAGAGCATAAACTCAGTATATTGGACATCCAGCAAGTCAGGAGTTATAATATTTCCTTTATAGAGCTCCTGAGGTCATTCCTATATCAGAGGGACCTTAGGTGGAGAGAGGAGCTGGTCTCCATGGGACAGCAGAGTGCCTGGAGAACAGAACCTAAATTTCAGGACCACAGCCCTTCCCAAGGTAGGGAGAGGAGATAGGGATGGAACACAGGCATCTGACCCTGAGTCGCTCTGCCCTATGTTCCTGAACCCTGCAGGACCAAGCTGTCCTCACCCCTGGTGAGGAAGGAGGAAATCACTGGGCAGGTTTGATCCCATGACGCAACTGTTGAGTTTTCACTGCTGCCTGGACAGGGCAGCTGCTCATTAAACTCGATGGAGGTAGGGCTGTGTGTATCTTGGGTTCTGCCACTGCCACACTAGCTGTGTGTTCGCATTCTTGTCCTCTCCCCATCTCAGTGTCCTCATTTGATAAACATGGAGGTAGATCTGAATATTCCTAAGGATCTGTTGCAGCTCAGAATCCAGTCTCTGCCATCCACCTGTCACCCTGACCCCCAGCAACCCAGACCAAAGGCAGGACAGCAGTGAGCCATGTGGAGGGGCAGGTGGAGACTTTTATTGCTAGGGGTGGGGGAAGTGCGAGGCCATCGTGCCACTCAAGGAAGTGGGATGCCTGGGAGGTGCTTCCAGCTGGACTCAGGGTGTCACTCTGTTTGGATGGTGGCCCCATCTTCCCAGAGGGAGATGGATGAAGGAAAGAGGTGAAGACACTGGGCACACACCTGGAATGAGACATTAGAGGAGGACATTTGCAGCCACGGCAATATGGGAGCAGCAGGTCACTAGACACATGATGGGACTCACCCTTATCTGAACTCACTGTCCATACTCTTTCTCTCATCACCCTGCTTGGTCTAAGGCCTCAAGGAGGAAGTAGCACCTAAGGTATGGGGTCTTCGGCCCCTGTCACTGGCCCATCCTCATTCCCTCCCATCTGGGAACAATGCCAGATGGTAAGACTGAGTAGAGCCATGACTGGAGCCAGGGGCAGGGAGAAGAACCTGATCTGGATCATGGATGAATCTAAGGTCGCAGTCAGGGTTCAGCGTCTGGCTGCAGTTGGGGTTGGGGCAATGCCTGACATTAAACTCAGTCCATAACTCAAGTCTGGGTGTAGTCTGAGGTCAAAATCAGAACGCATTCCTGGTGTGTGACCCCGGCTAAGCAATCAGAGTGTAACCAGAATTATGGGTCAGCCTGGAGCCAAGGCGCCGGCTCAGTCTATGACTGAGATGAGGGCTCAGTCTGCTGCTGGATAAAGAGGTGAAGCCCAGCCCCCTTTTCCCTCCCCACAAGCCCCTCCCAAAGGGCTCAGATCCAGCTCCTCACCAACAGGTGACAAAATAGAGATCCTCCTTGTACATCCTCCTCAGATGGGGACATGGAGGCCAACTGCCTATTGACATTTAACTTGAAGGAACAGAATCAACAGCAGGCTTCAGTCTCTACCTCTTGAAGCACACCCCAAGAGGCACCCTCTCCAGCAGGTCGATCTGGCAGCTGTAAGACCTCACACATGTCACCTCTGTGAGCCTCTGTTTGTTCATCTGTAAAATGGATAAAAGGAAGGGTTGTTGGGAAGATCCAAGAAGATAGTGTATTCAGAGCACAGAGTGACAGCCCAAACATCTGGGTTCACTGCCTTTCATAGAAGAGCCACCTCCAGGGCCCTGACACCTTCAGTGCCCCATTTCTATTGCACCAGCAGTCCCAGCATCTCACTCAATAATTCAAGCCATATTCCAGAGCACAGACTGCATGCAAGGCTCCAGCTGGGTCCTGGATACAGTGGGTGAGGAAAGGACGAAAGCCCTGAACATGGTCCCTTGTGATGAGAGGCTCCTCCTCCCACCTCCACTCATGGCATATCTGTCACCCCCTGGGGCAGCACCCTGATGGCTTGTCTCTGGGAGAGTTTGACCACCACAGTGCCCAGTTCAGAGGCATGCACTGCTCAGGACTCAGGTCTGTCCTTGACCTTGACCTTCAGTGGACGCACTGATCTCCTCTGCCTGCCTGTCCTTCAGGACAAGCTCCTCATGGAATGAACCACATCCATCCTCACCAATTAACACTGCAGAGCTTAGAGCAGCGCTTGCCTAGCACACACAGAAGTTCAATATGTTTTTGACTAAAAGAATGAGCCAAGTAAATGCACAATAAAATATACGATGACAACCTGTGACAAGTACTCAGAATAGCAAGAGTAGACCCTTCTGGGAGATAATAGAGGATCCTGGGAACGGTCCTGCAGGGTGCAGAGGTACACTGAGGTGAGGTGAGGAGGAAGGTGTTCTAGGACACCAGAGCAGCCTGTGCTGAGGTCCTGTGGAAGGAATGAGCCAATGTGTAGGGAGCGAGGTGAGGGTGGCAGGTGAAGAAGAAGGTACCTTGGGATTTAAAGCAGAAAGAACAGCCAAGAGAGGATTTGGAGCAGCAGAGTGATACCTTTGGCAGATGTGGATACAGACCAAGAGGGGCAAGTGCAATTCCGTGGGGCTGCACCCAGCCTTTCCAGCTAATGTGAGGTTGTGGAACCTTTCTTCGTTTTAGTGAAGTTTTGGGGCAACGTGTAGCAGATTCCTTGATAGAGGGCATGCAGAGTGATAACAGTCACGGTCATCAGGATGAGCGCCAAAGGCCCCGCATGGTCCCTGGCCAGGGTCAACCGGTCCAAGCCTTCGCCTTCTGGATCAATTTTCCTCTCCCAGGCACCAATAGAACTTTTCTCCTATTGTCTGAACCAAATCTGCTTTTTATCAAATGCTCTACATTTAAAATACAGACTTTTTGGCTTAATAGGGGTCAGTGACTTTAATGGAGAGAATTATGTTTTCAAGATCTAACCTCTCCTCATAAATTTTCCATTGGGCGGAGAATGCTGTGTGGAATCTGAAATCAGAGCTCATGGTAGATAACGATTTCTCCTCTCTTTCTAACTGCAGGTAGAAAGCGAATGCAATTTTAGTATTAGTAGTATTGAGGGATATTGCATAGTGATAGAGGGGTCAATTCTCCAAGAAGACATAATTCTAAACATGTATGAACCCATTAATACTGCTTCTAAGACATTAAGCAAACAAAGACTGAGACAGATGGAAGGCAAAACAGGCAAATTCCCAAGCCTTATTGTAAAAGTTAACATCCTGCCTCAGTGATGGTGACAGCCGGGGAGACAGGGTCAGTGTGGCTATTAGCTCTTCTAAGAACATACTGTGTTCCAGGTTCTATGCTGAACATTTGTATTTCCCCATGTGTTTATCTCAGAAGCCCATGGGTAGGGTCATTATTGTCCCCAGGCCACTGATGTGAAAACTGAGGACAGACAGATTAAGTTGCTTGTAAAGTCACAAGTTAATGGCAAAGCTGCTATGTGAAGCAAGGTCAATCTGACTCCAGAGGCAGACCTGCCCCACCACACTATGCCACCTCCCAGGAATCGCGATGGGCAGAAATTAGGGGTCGTAAAGCCCCTGAGAGCCCAGAAGTGGTGAGATGCATGAGCTGTACCTGTCACCAGGGAGAGTGAGATGCTGGCTGGGTCAATGGCACATTCTCCCACAGCCATAGTGGGGAAGTTGGTCTGGGCATTGTTTTCAACCCTGACTCCAGTCAGCAGGTCCAAGGAGTCCACATGGTTGGCCCTCTGGCCCATGAAAAGCCCTCAGGAAATAGGATTTATAGTGACCAGAGGGCAGGAGGCTCAGTACGCTGCCCACTTGTGTTCTTCTATCTGCATAGACATTATCCAGATGTCCTTGGGCGAAGTCATCATTGCCCGGGGAATGAGAACATGGTCCACATTCTATATGGGACTTACATTTTTATTAGGACTTCTTCTTTGGGCCACCTGGGATCTGTTCACAGAAAATTTTTACTCAACATTACACTGACAATTAAAATAACAGTGAACAGTTTGAATATAAAATCCTTTAGACAGATAATTTTAAGAACTAGCCTGGTTTAGTATTTCACCATTACTAAAATGAAGAGACCTCATTCAGAAGTTCAAGAAGTTAAGTACCTATCCCAAGATCTCACAGCTCATGACTTTACTTGTACACTTAATTCATAGAAAATCGTTTTTGCAGTTTTTGTGGTGCTGGAGATGGAACCCAGATGTCCGCACATCCCAGGTAAGCGCACTACCACTGAGCTGTATCTGCACTACATAGAAATTCTTTTATACATTCTCTCTCCTAACTCTTTGTTCTCTCTGTCTTGTAAATTTAAAATACTTTATTATTATATTTCGTGTCTGTGCTCTTTATAATATGATGCACATTCCTCTATGCTTTATCTGTGATGGTCTCTGGTATTTAGAAGGAATCATAAAAGATGAAATAATACTGGAAGAAATTTTGCCAATGAATTATGAATGTCTATGTCACCTCATCTTTTCACATTTAATAATTAGATAAAAGTTATAATTTCAAAAATAAATTGAATATAGCATTCCTTTAAAAGAGACTTCATTATGGCAAATTTTGCTAGAAAATTTTTAAAACAAATTCAACATTTAAAAATTTTTATTTTTATTTGTACTTTTGCAGTACATAATGATTACATTCCTTGTGGGGAGTTGGCATGCGTACACAGCACATCTTAATGCATTTTACGTTCCCTTCCCCCATCCCTCTATCTCTTGGTCCCCTTCTCTTTTACAAAACATCTATCTCCCTATTTTCTATTATTTATCTTTTTTTTTTTGTGGGTACCGGGGGTCGACCTCAGGACCTCACTAGCCAGCAGGCGCCTGTGCTGCTGAGCAATATCACCAGCCTGTTTTTCGTATGTGGATTCCGGGAGTCGAACTTGGGCCCTCGCGCTTGCCAGGCAGGCGCTTACGCCACTGAGCCATCTCACCCGCCTTTATTATCTTTTAGTTTGCTTTTTAATTTATTTATATTTTGAGTTTCTTATATAAGAGAAGTGATGTGATATTTAAGCTCATGTGTCTGATTTATTTCACTGAACATTATGCATCCCTTTTCTTACAAATGTCTCAAGTTTATCCTACTTTATGGTAGAGTAGTACTCCATTGTGTATAAAGGCCACATTTTCTTTTCCATTCATCTGTTGATGAACATATAGCCCCCTTCCCAAATTTACCTATTATGAGTTGTGCTACTATAAACATGGTTATGCATGTATCAATGTTATATGACATCTTTAACTTTTTCAGGAATATACCTAGAAGAAAAACCATTGCATAAACTTGAATTTCTAGTTTTTTGTGAAATCTTCATACTGATTTGCATAGTGGTTGTATTAATTTACACTTCCCACCAACAATGTAGTGTTCTTTTTTTCCCCCGAAGTCTTACCAACATTTGTCATTACTAGATTTCTTGATGATAGCCATTCTTCCTGGAGTAAGGTAGAATCTTAATGTTGTTTAAATATGCATTTCTCTAGTGGCCAGAGATACTGATCATTTTTTCATGTATGTACTGGCCATTTGTACTTTTTTTTTTCTGGTACCGGGAATCAAACTCAGGATCTCGCACTTGCCAGGAAGGTGCTGTGCCGCTGAACTATATCCCCGGCTCCCATTTGTACTTATTCTTGTGTGAAGTGTCTATTTTTTTCAGGTGCCAATTTTTTTTTATGGGTCTAATTTTATTTTGAGTTCTTTATATATTCTAGATGTTAGTCCTCTGCCTGAGGAATAGCTGGCAAAAATTTTTTGTCATTCTGTGGGCTGTCTTTTCACTCTGTTTGTTCTTTCTTTTGTTGTGCAAAAGCTTTTTAAATTTGATATGACCCCATTTGTTGATTCTTTATGCTATTTTTTGTGCAATTGAGGTTCTGTTCAGTAAGTCCTTATCTATGATTTCAGGAGTTTTACCTATTTTTGACTTCCAGCAGGTTAAGTGTTTCTTCTATAACATTTAGTTTTTTGACCCATTTTGATTTTAATTTAGTATATGGTGAAAGATATGACTCTAGATTCAATCTTCTGCATATGGATAGCCAGTTTTCTGACACCTTTTATTAAAAAGGCCATCTTTTTTCCAACGTATATTTTTGGCCCTTTTGTCAAAGATCAAATAGTTGAAAGTGCTTGGGGTTGTTTCTGCATTCTCTGTTCTGTGCCATTGATCCTCATCTTTGATTTTGTACCAGTACCATGCTGTTTTTACCACTGTGGCTTTATAACACAACTTCAAGTCCGGGATTGTGATGCGTCTCGCTTGGCACTA
This sequence comes from Erethizon dorsatum, assembly GCA_028451465.1. Classification (NCBI taxonomy): domain Eukaryota; kingdom Metazoa; phylum Chordata; class Mammalia; order Rodentia; family Erethizontidae; genus Erethizon; species Erethizon dorsatum. Next base: position 3,536,922 of record CM051840.1, read on the forward strand.
ATTTACCCAGGATTGATTTTGCTATTCTGGGTCTCTTCTGGTTCCATATGAACTTTAGGATTATTTTCTCCAGTTCTGTGAAGAATGCCATTGGAATTTTGATTGGGATTACAATAAGCCTGTATAAAGATTTTGAATGTATGGCCATCTCAACTATATTTGTACTGCCTATCCAACAACAGAGGATATCTTTCCATTTTCTAATGTCTTCTTCAATTTCCTTTTTCAGAGTGCTGCAGTTTTCATTATAGAGGTCTTTCTTTTCCTTAATTAGGTTAATTCTGTAAGTCTTTAATTGTTCTTGGTGCTGTTGTGAAAGGTATTGTTTCCTATTTTCTTTTTCACTAGGTTCATTATTAGCGTTGTGAATGCTATTGGTTTTTGTATATTCATCTTGTATCCTGCTACATTACTGAACCTGGTTATTAATTCTAAGAGTCTTGGTGGATTTGGGGGGGTCTTCTATGTAAAGGATCATGTTATTTGCAAATAATGAAAATTTGACTGCTCCCTTTCCTATACATATCCCTTTTATTTCTTTTTCTTGCCTAATAGTTTTTGCTAATGTTTCAAGTACTATGTTGAACAGGGGTGGTGATAGTGGACATCCTTGTCTTGTTCCTGATTTTAGAGGAAAGCTTTCATTTTTTTCCACCTTTAATATGATATTGGCAGTAGGTCTGTCATAAATGGCCTTTATCTGATTGAGAAAATGTTCTTCTATACCTATTTTCTTTGGTGTGTTTATTGTGAAAGGATGATGCTCTGGCTTATGTCTCCCCAAAGCCTCATGTGTAATAGGCGGGGCTTTTCAGGGGTGGCAGGATCTAGAGTGTGTGACGCTGGGATTAAGGGTGTGGGACTACTCAGTTAGTCCACTGATCAGTTTGACATAGTTCTGAGCGTGAGTGTTACCTACCCTAAGGGTGCGTAGCCTAGACAGAATATAAAGGGACAGAAAGAAGCTGCTATTGGCACTTGTTGCTGCTGCTTGTCTTTTCCTCTGCAATGCCCCTCTGCCATGCCACCCCGCCTTGGAGCCAGCTAATTATGGACTGAAATCTCTACAAACTGTAAGTTGAAATAAAATGTTCCTCCTTTAACTTTGGGCATCAGGTATTTTGTCTCAGCAACCAGAAAAGTAACTAGGACAGAATTTGGTACCAGAGAAGTGGGGTTGTTGCTGTCACTATACCTAACCACAGGAGCCTTTGGGAATGGCTTGTGGGAAGAGTTTGGAAAGGTTCAGAGATACTGGGTGGAAAAGCAGCCCTGGAATGCCTAAAACTGTACTTGATGGGAAATTTTGTTCAGAGCTCAGAAGTCTAGAATGCTGATAGAAATGCTGCCAGTAAAGACCAGGCTCTGGATATTTCTCTTGGGAAGAAGGACTGCATTAGCTGTTGGACTGCAGAATGTGTGTGTTACGCCTTAGCAAAAAGTTTGTCTGCATTTTGCCTGTGTCCAGTGAATTTGCCTGAGCCTGAGATTAAGGGCGGTAGACTAATGAATCTGGCAGAAGAAATTTCAAGGCAGTCTCATGTTGAGGCATGAGACATGGCTACTGTTGGGGGGTTTTAGCCAGATCTATGTTGAGAATCTAGAGCAAAGAGCCCAGCAGAATGATTTAAACATTTTGAGTTTTGCCAGAAAGGAAGCTCCAGTATACTTGCAGCCTGCAAAAGTGGAACAGAGGAGAAACTGGTTCCTGAAAAGACTAGCAAGAAAAAGCCAAATATTTCAGAACACGAAAATAGAAAAGATGGCCTGAGGGCATCACATGAAGCAGCAGAATTCTACCCTTTGCAACCTCACAAATGCAAAACTGAAAGACTTTGCTTTGAGAATAGAGCCCCAGAATACCATGTTCCAGAATAATGGCAGCCTAGGGAAGCTATTCCTCAGGATTTGGTTCATAGGCACTAGACCCCTACAGTCAAGAAAGAGGGAAGCCTGGCTACTGCTCCAACTGGCAACAGACCTTGGCATCATCCACATGGTGTTGGTTTTAGGTGCATGCAGAATGGAAGAGTTGTGGGGTCAGGAAGGCTTCCACCCACATTTCAGAAGGCCTGGGAGGCCAGGCATTGTGCCTCTGTGAGGGTAGCGAAGCTGTGAGTGTGAAGCCAAAGGTGCAGTGTAGACCTCGGAAGGTTGGAGAAGCCAGGAACATGGCTGAGGAAAACTGCAAGGAGGGAGCAGAACTGGCTCAAGAGAGAAGCCCTGGGAGTTACAGCCACCAGCAGTGTTATAGAGGCAGAGCAACCCAAGCCCTTGGAGTTCACATCTTGCCACGGATTGCCTCATATGCTGGACATGGAACTACAGGACTTAATATTTGCCCTGCTGGATTTTGGTCTTGCTTTGTTCCCATTCCTTCCTGTCCCCCTCTTTGTATCTTTTGGAATGGAAGTGTCTATCTTGTGCAATTGTACATTGGAAGTGTTCATTTTCTTTTCATTTTGTACAAGGGCTCATAGCTAAGAGTTTGCCTTAAATCTCAGAGGAGACTTTCAACTTCAACTTTTCAGCAATGCCAAAGTTAGGACTAACTTTGGCAACTCTTGGAGATGGACTAAATTCCTTTTGTATAAAGGTTTGTGGATGAGTCTTTTGGGGGCCAGGAGTAGAATGTTATAGTTTTTGTCTGGATGTCCCCCCAAAGCCTCATGCATAATAGGTTGAGCTTTTCAGAAGTGGCTGGATCTAGAGTGTGTGATGCTGTGATTAAGGGTGTGTGATTACTAAATTAGTCCACTGGTTGGTTTGGCATAGTTCTGGGTGTGAGCGTTACCCACCTTAAAGGTAGGTAAACTAGATAGAATATAAAGGAACAGAAAGAAGCCACTATTGTCACTTGCTGCTTGCTGCCATGCTGCTGTCTGTCTTCTGCCTGCCCTGTTGCAGGATTTAAGAGACAGGAGAGACCAAATGGGAAACAAGAGGATTTTATTTTTAGGTGTATACCAGCTTAGCTGTTGAATTTAAAATGGCTGAGCAAAGGACAAAGAACAGATTCCACCTTTTATACATTTGGTCAAAGGGGCTGATCTTTGGCATGGAACTTGTGGGTGGGCAGAAGGAGAACAAAGCAGTTTGTCAAGCTGCAACAATTTTGCATCTTGGTGGCCCTGCTTGGACATAACAGGACGTTATGGAAACAGGAGGTTATATAATTTCACTTAGAGGGAGAAGAGTTACTGCTTCAGCCCTACTTTGCCATAAACTGTTTCTCCTCTGCAATCTCCCTATGCTGTGCCACCCTGCCTTGGACCCAGCCAACTTGATTTTAGAGAAAGCTTTCAGCTTCTCCCCATTTAATATGATTTTGGCCATTGATTTGTCATCCATGGTATTTATCAGATTCAGTTAAGGTCCTTCTATATCTATTTTCTTCAGTTGTTTTTTTTTTTAATGCGGGTACTGGGAGTCGAACTCAGGACCTCGTGCTTGCCAGACAGGTGCCTATGCCACTGAGCTATATCACTGGCCCCCTTCAGTTTTTTTTTTATTATGAATTAATATTTGAAATCACAATGGACATTGCTAAAATAAAAGATTATGAACAACTACTTCACAAAACGGTATGCCAATAAATTGGAGAATTTAAAAGGAATGGTGAGATTCCTAGATACATATGAATTACCAAAACTGAACCAAGAAGATTAAAAAACCCTGAATTATCCAATAGCAGGCAATGAAATGGAAGCAATGATTTAAAAAATCTACCAACTATGAAATCCAGGTCCATGTGACTGGATTAAGCCTCCAACGAGCCTGCATGGGGGTGTGGCATGCTTTCTGGAAGACTGTATTCCACATTCACCTTATGTCAGATGTCTTTTCCTGCCTGTAAACCTGTCTCCCCCCAATCCTCCTTCCTACGATGTCACCTTCTCCCGGTAGCACATGACCCTACTTTGAGTTCTGGACTGTAGTGAGCAAAGAACCAGAGCCCATCTTGGAGAACCAAGCACAGATAAGTGCCCTCGCTCTCTTCTGCTTCCTGTCTTCTTCCCCCACTTTGGCCACAACAGTCACCATGGGGCAGGGTATCCTTGGCCCCACCCTAGACCACACCTGACTCCCCATACTTTGGGGCTGTGTGTGGCTCACAACCCACCACTTTTGTCCTCAAGTGCACCTATTGGGCCTTGGTTAACAGAAAACAATGACAGATGTGCTATACTGTGATTTGCCAGATTTTCTCACATTCATCCGCTGACCCAGAGATGGTGCCTGACTATGCTCATTCACCATCCATCCATCCATCCATTCAGCAGTGGCTCCATCCTGTCCATCACCTGTTCCTTCCCTGGCCACTGGGGCTGCTGAGGGGAGCTAAGTCCTGGACCTCAGGACCCACAGGCAGGTGGAACAGAGCAAAGCATCAGAGGAGGGGAAAGTTGCATCCCAAGAGGTGACCCTAGTGAGGGTCTCCATACACTGGGCACTAAAGACAAAGTGACCAGCAGTTCTCTGTCTCAGTCCAGTTCTGTTACTGTAACAACATGCCTGAGACCAGGCCATAGATCCAGGATAGAAGCAGGTTAGGCTCACCCTTGAGGAGTCTGGAAAGACCAAGACCACCACCCAGAATGTGCCAGGTGTCTGGAGAGGTCCTGGGTGCTGCATCAGGGCATGGTAAAGGTATCACGTGCTGTGACAGATCTGCATGCTACCTCTGTGCTCTTTCCCTTTTTATGAAGCCTCTACTGCCTGCAAAAGTGGAACAGAGAAGAAATTGGTTCCTGAAAAGACTAGCAAGAAAAAGCCAAGTATTTCAGAACACGAAAATAGAAAAGATGGCCTCAGGGCATCACATGAAGCAGCAGAATTCTACCCTTTGCAACCTCAAAATTGCAAAACTGAAAGACTTTGCTTTGAGAATAGAGCCCTACCTCGTGACCTTATGGCATGGGCCATACCTCGTGACCTTATGGAAGATAATTATCCCCCAGTGTCTCCTTCCAAGTACCATTAACATATTCATTTCAAGATTAGCTTTCCAATACGTGAGCTTTTTGGTTGCATGGTGTCATTTGAGATAATTAAGGAAGAAGTCCCCACTTAGCTGGGAGCTGACACTTGTGCAGAGTCTTGAGGCTGAGGAGGATTTAGCCACGTGCTGAGGACAAAAACAGGCATCCCGGGGGCTGGGGCAGCAGGGACTCAGACTTCGGCACTACACTGCATTGCTTCTGCCCCAGAAGAGCCCTGGCTTGGGAGCACCTCGTGTGTGTTTGCTGTGGGAGGTGAGATTGTCACGCAGTACACCCTGAATGAGCCCTGTCGTTCCTCTCCGTGGCCAGCAGAAGATGACTTACTATGCAGGAGGCTGTTGTCAGATTATCCAGTGTGGCCTGTCCCCAGCCTGTGGCCACTGAAAATCACTTCACCTTTCAGGGCCTTAGTTGGCCACAGCTCCCCCCAGAGCCCCTCACTATGTCAGAGCTCAAGGAGGCCAGGTTCATGAAGGTCAAACGCAGAGTGTCACTGCAACAGTGACATTTGGACTGCATGCTTCTTGCCGTGAGGGGCTTTCTTGTGCATTGTGGGGTGGTGAGCAGCATCCTTGGCCTCTGCCCACCACACTCCCATAGCACACGCACCTCTGCTCAATGCATACAAGTTGAAGATATCTTTAGACAATGCCAAAATTTCATAGATCACAAAAGTCACCCAAGGCTGAGGATAACCATCTAATTCTGACATACTGTGAGAACTGAGTAAATGTTATTCCCAGCTCCTTCAATTCTGGAAGGATTTGCAGTTCTATCCTGTTGGATTAGAAAGGGCCTTCAGGTATCACTGTGCAGATTGGAAAATGGGGCTCAGAGAGGGGAAGTTAGCAGCCCATGCAATACAGCATGTCATTGTTAGAGCGAGGTAGGACCAGCAGACACAAATCTGCCCTAACAAGGAGACCATAAAGTGGAGTGGTTTCAATAAGGAAGCGTGTTGTTGGATTGCTGGAGCAGCGGTGCCCTCCTGAAAGCATGGCTCTCACTTGGGGTCCAGGGCAGTGGCTCCTGTGGTTCCCCAGTCTGAATGGACAGAAGTGGGAGGTGAGGAAGAAGTAGAGAGAATCTCTTGTGTTTTTAAGCACAAAGTGGAATATGCACCTCATGTCTGCACCTACACCACTGGCCAGAACAGAGCTCTATGGTCATTATTAACTGCAAAGGAGGCTAAACGATGACATTGGTGGCTAGGATGCCACGTGCCCAGCTAATTTTGAGAAGGGAGAAGAATGAAAAGGAGGGACTGCTAGCAGTCTCACCTCCCAGAGACAAGGTGGGGCCCCAGGATCTCCCTGGACTATGATTCTCTCTCCTATCAGTCCTTACCAGTCAATCAACAAACACAGGGCAGAGCTCATCACAGCAAATTCCCTGCAGTGTGCAGAGCTGACTTTCAACAGGACTCACTGTTGACTTACAAACTTCCTATTCAGTGGCACATTTATTCCTCGTCAAGCCCAGTGACTGAGGATTTCCTACTAATTCAATTTGTCAGGTGAGAAAATTGAGGTTGTTGGGGGTTAAGTCCCTGGAGCAGGGTCACAGTGCTAGAAAGTGGCAGGTGACTCATGCTCAGACCTGCTGACTCCATGGCCTTACTCTGTGACAAGCAGAGCACAGTGGAAAGGAGCTGAGCTGAGGCTGTGGGGGGAGGTTTGAGAGGGCGCTGGGCCACGTGTCCGAGTAACTCCCAGCTATCCAAGGGCTCCAGGAGTCCCTGAAATGACCAGACTCAGGATGTAGCCCTGTCTGAGAGGAAGCCCTAGGAAAATCTGCCCCTGGGGCAGCTTCAGTGTGGCCTTGGACTTCAGGAACCCAAGCCTCACAGGGCTGAGAGCAGTCCCTTCCCGAGTTGTGTAGAGAAGGCGATAACTAGGTGACACGAGTGCTCAGGTCCTTGGGTCAGATGCCCTCCTGAGAGGACAGGCTGCTGGGTTTCTGAAGCCACCTCCTGTTGCCATGCAGTACGCAGCTGCAATCCACAGAAACTATCTTGGCTGTATGAGGAGGTGAGATCTCCTCCCTGCAGTGCACAGGGGAAACTGAGGCCAGCGTGGGGAGGAAGGGAGAACAGCATGGAAGAGGCCTCTTCCGCCTAAGCAAAGAAAGCAGGGCAGTGACCTGGGGCCCTTTGTGTAATGGCAGCAATAGCTAATGAGAGCTGTGACATCACACCTGGGCCAGGGTTATATGACCAGTGTTCCCATAAGCACAAGTTAAAATCCTGTTCTGACATTTGTCCTCTGCATTTCCTGGATGAGTCATTTCGTCTCTGTAACTTTCAATTTCTCCACCTGGAAAAGGAGTGGTGAGGATGGGGTGGGCTCCTGGGTAGTCCCAAGACAGCACTCCACGGCGGTGTCAATGCATTCAGCAGGGTGACGCAGTCTGCGCGCCACCAGCACAACCTGCAATGAGCTAAGTTCTGGGCTGTGGATGGAGGGCCTTGGGTAAAAGACAGATCTGGTGTCCTTCGGGCAGGGAGTGTCCCCTGGGTCCCTGAGCTCACTAGGAAGGTAGGGCCTCCATTCAGCCTGGCAGGCAGGTGCCCAGGTGCTCAGGGCTGGTGATGGGAGATATAGGGACAGCTAGGGGTGGATACCGTGGGTGCCTCAGCATTGCCTGGAGAAATGTCCCCAGCTCCAGGGGAACCCACACCCTTCTGACTTAAGGGGGTGGCAAGAAGAGATAGGGACTCTATCCACAGGTCACTGTGCCCGATGGTCCTGCATTCTGTCAGACTAAGTGGCCCCTGATTCTCCCAGGTCCTCAGGATCCCTGGGGAGGACTGGAGGGAAGCAGTGGTGTGGGCTGCCCCAGGGATGTGACTGTCATCTTCACTGCTGCCTGGATAGAGAAGATGCTCACTGTCCTGCTGGACAAGAGCCTGATGGATCCAGGATTCTGTCACCGCCACAAAGAGATGGTGTGTCCCACTTCTTTTTTTCTCTACTCCTATTTGAAAAGCAAGGAGATAGGGTTTAGATATTTCTCATTGTCCCTCCCATCTCAAGATCCAGGTCTCTACCACACCACACCCTGATTGCCACCAACTATCCCGAATGGTGGGACAGCAGCAAGCCACACAGAGGAGGCAGAAATGGGCTTTTATTGTCAGGAGGAGGGAAAAGTACAGACACCACTGTCCCACACGAGGAGATGGGGTGTCTGGGAAGTGCCCCTGGCTGGCTCAGGCAGTCACTCTGGTTGGGTGGTGCCCCTTCCTTCCTAGAGAGAGATGCAATGAGGGAGCGAAGTGAGGCCCCTGGATACCCACTTGGGATGAGATGTTGGGGGAAGAACATTTGCAACCATGGCGGCCATAGGAGATGCCAGTCACTGGACATGTGATTGGACACATACTGGCCTGGACCCATAGTCCTAGCTCCTTCCCACTTTACTCTATGTGATCTAAGGCCTTGGGGAGGGGAGTGGCACCTAGGGTTTGGGGTCTTTCTCTGGGCAGCTGGCACTGGCCCATCATCTTTAGTCTCCCCTTCCAGGAAAAAATGGACAATGGGAAAAGATTGAGTAGAGCCATGATGGGATGCAGGGTCAGGCTGCAGTACCTAATCAGGACTGTGGGTCAGTCTAGGATTATGGTCAGCGAGTGACCAAAATTGAGGCTCAGTTACTAACCGTCATTAAACTCAGTCTACCACTCAGATCTGTGCTCTCCGTCTGGGGCTTGAATCAGAGCTCAGACTCGGTGTGTGACCAAGGCTCGGAGTTCAGAGCACGGTGTAACCAGAATCAGGGCTCAGCTGGGGCCAAAACACAGGCTTGGTCTGCTGCTAGAAAAAGAGGTGAATCCCTGCTCCCTCTTCCCTCTCCACGGGGCCCTTGCACTGAGCGCAGAGCCGGCCCCTCACCAACAGGTGACGTCACAGTGGTTCTCCTCATTCATCCTCTTCAGATGGAGACTTGCAGTTCAGCTGTATGTTGAAGTTTGGCTGAAGGAACAGAATTGAGAGCAGGCTTCAGTCTCTACACTGGAAAACTGAAGAAAGATCACACCCCAATAGCCACCACCCTCCAGTGGGTCAGTCTGGCAGCTGTGGGTTCTCAGACATGTCACACCGCCTCTCTGAGCCTCACTTTGTTCACCTGTAAAATGAGTACGTGGACAGTGCCCACTCCACAGCGCTGTTCGGTGGGTCCAGTGAGACAGTGTGCTCAGGGCACAGAGTGATAACCCACGGGTCTGGATTCATGACCTTTCATAGAAGAGCCACCTCCAGGGCCTTGGCATCTGCACTGCCCCATTGCATTCGGCCCAGCAGTCAAGCAGTCTCTCCATGCCTGGTGATCTGAAGGCTACAGAGAGTCCCCAGGTGCAAGAAGAGAAGCCACAGCCCCCACCTGGCTCAGGAAGGTGGGTCCTCCTACTACTCTAAGTCCCCTAGGCAGAACTGCTTGGTAGGGCAAGGACAGAGCTGCAGGCTGCCTTGGAAAGCACCCTTTTTCCTGCCCTGTGACTCACCACAGATCCCCTCAAGAGAGTTCACTTGCAGGCCATCCAATGAGCTTTGGATCCATGGGCATAGCTGAGAGCCAGAGAGAAGAGAAGGAAGAGGGCAGGAGGCTAAGGACAGATGGTTCTTAGCTGGGGACACACTCTATGCGGCCCACAGAGAGACTCAGTTCTAGGGATCGGAACCTTTGCACCTGAGGATTCTAGCACAAAGGAATCCTAGCAGTCTGAAGTCTGAGAGCCCCAGGGGCCTGTCCCCTAAACCTTAGAACACCAGAATCCCACAACATCAGGAATCTGGGGTGTTTACATCTCCAGAGACTTGGAACACTTGAACTGGGAAATCTGGCATTTTAAATGTGCCATGACCGAGACAAGGGCTCAGTCTGCTGCCAGGAAAAGAAGTGAAGCTCAGTCTTCCTTTTGCCTCCCCTCTGGCCCCTTGCACTGCAACTCAAAACAATCGGTTTAGATCATGCATGGTGGCAGTGATTGGACACAGCAAAGGGCTTCAGTGTGGGACCTAGCGATGGCCACTACGGTCAACTCTTCCTCACCCTCCAGTCTGTCCCCTTGATCTCCCAAAGAGAAATTGGTACTTCCGAAGGAAAAGTCCAGAGAATATGGACTGGGCTGTAAATGCCACCCAGTCACCCACAAGGCCTTGCTCTGCGCCCTTGGGCATGGGGTACTCACTTGCTTCTGTAACAAGGGGGAAGTGATCTTCTTTGGAACACCAATTGCTGAGTCCATGGACCTGCTGATCATGTCATTAGCCCTGGAAGAAACAGGGAAGGCATGAAGGCCAGACAAGTGGTTGGGGCAGCCAAGGGCAGCACTCGGATGATAGGTGACACGGACCCGACCGACCTTTCTCACTTCACACAGAGCTGCTTCCAGATGGACTATCACTTAGCATCCTCCACTTGGCCAGTGGCTCAACCAGTGCCCAGGAGTCCTCTCACAACCCTGAGACTTCATTCATTCATTCGTTCATTCAATCATTCATTCATTCAATCGTTCATTCATTCAAGCCACATTTTCAGAGCACCAACTACATGCCAGGCCCGCAGCTGGGCCCTAGGACAACAGGATGAGCAAAGGACAAGCAGCTTTGAACCTGGCCACTCAGACAAATCTGCCAGTGCTGCCTCCTCCCACCTCTGCCCTCAGCATAACTATCACCTCCCGTGGCATGGCTCTGACAGCTTGCCTCGGGGAGGATTTGGCCATCATAGTGCTCTGTTCAGCATCACGAGCTGCGCAGGACTGGGCTCTGCCCTTGAGAGTCCTCAGTGGATGGACAGACCATTCCTCTGGTTGCCTGTCCCTCAGAACAAGCGCCACAAGGATGGGACCTCATCTATCCTCACCAGTCAGGGCTTCAGAGTGGAATCTTATGTGTGAGAATAGCAGGAACCTCACCAAGATCCTAACAGCAGGAACCTCACTAAGAATGAGGAGGCGCACTGAAGTAGAGAGAGAAGAGAGGTAGCCAGAGTGGTCTGCACAAAGGTCCTATGGTAGGAAAGAAAAGTGAGGGTGAGTTCAGATCAAGGACAGTCTACATGGCCATGGGATTGTTGCAAAGGACAAAGGAGAGCCTGGAGAGGATTTGCAGCAGCAGCTGTGTGTCACTGACAGAGTGGATACAGACCAAGAATAGCAAGTGCAATTCCCTGGGGCTGCTTGGCAGGGCAGTGTCCAGCAGGCTCTGGATTTGCATCCAGCCTTCCATACTAACATCCACCCATGGAGCCTTTCTTGATTTTAGGGGTCTTCAGGCAACCTGGGATCAGATTCCTTTCTAGGGGGAGTGTGGAGTGGCCTCTGATCTAATCATTAGAGGTGAGAACCAAGGACCCAGCCTTGTTCCTGGTCAGAGACAACCAGCACCAGCCCTCAGCTTCCAGACTAGTTTCCTTTCCCAGCTACTGACCATGATTACCTTTTCTCACTTTAACTTTTTGTCTGTGCCCAACCTCCTTTTTTAAACACATAACTAAAATATATATTTTACAGATTAATCAGAACTAGGAGAGGATAAAGGATAAATTCATCTCAAGAATTTTCCAGTGGGTGAATAGTATTTGGGGAAATTTGAAATCAAAGCCCATGATAGGAATTGGTATGCCCACTCCTCTGAACTGCAGGGAAGAGGGTAAATGCAAATTTAATATAAATATTACTGAGGAACATTACGTAATGATAGAGTGGTCAATTCTCCTAGAGGACATAATAATCCTCAGCATGCATGCACCAAACCACAATGTTTCAAAGAGATTCAGCAAACATTGACAGAGCTGAAAAGCAAAACAGGCAAATTCATAAGTCTGGCTGGGAAAGTTGACGTCCTGCCTCAGTGATGGAGACACCCAGTTGGTGGGTTCAGCACGGGTACTAGAACTACTGAGTGCTTACTGTGTTCCATGCTTTATGCTGGACATTTGTATTTTTCTGCTCCTTGTTCCAGAAGCCCATGGGTAGGATCATCATTATCCCCCGAGATCCCATCTCTGCTGAGATGGATGGGCCTTACCTGTCCCGCAAGGAGACTGTGATGGTGGCTGGGTCAACAGTGAATTCTCCCACAACCACAGTGAAGAGATTGCTCTGAGGTACTGGTACAAGCCTGATTCCAGTCAGGAGGTCCAAGGAGACCTCTAGGTTGACCCTCCTGCAAATGAGGGGCCTATGGGAAATAGGATTCACAGTGACCAGAAAGCAGGGGCTCCACACACAGCCCATTCCTGTTTCTGTACCTGTGTGGACATATTGCAAGATGTCCATTGGTAATGTCAGCGTTGCCTGGAGAATGACAACACGGTCCACATTCTTTATGGCATTTACATGTTGCTATTAGGGTTTCCTCTCTGAGCCACTTGGGTTCAATTTATAGGAAAACTGTATTCAATATTACACCAATAATTAAAATAACAGTTAATATTTTGAGTACAAATTATTTCTAGGCATTTTAAAGTGCATTCAGAAAACATTTTACCTGGTTTAGTACATTTAATCATTACAACAATGCTGTGAGAGGAATCATGCTCTGCTTTTGAAATTTGGAGACATGAGTGCAGAAAGGCTAAATAATTTCCCAAGACTTCATATTAATGCATTTAATTTCTAGAAATTCATTTTCTCATTTGTGTGGTTCTGGGATGGAACCAGGTGTGCACACATGCTAGGCAAGCACTGTACCACTGAGCTACAACCACAGCCTAGAAAAATTCTTTTACACATGCTTTCTCCTGCCACTTTCCTGCCTGTCTTTTCTAAATTTAAAATACTTTAATGTTATATTTCATGTATGTGCTCTTTATTATATTACACATGAATCTATAATGATCACTGGTGTTTAGAGAGAATCTTGAAAGACAAAATAACACTGGAAGAAATTTTGTCAAAGAATTATAAATATTCATGTCATCTTACTTTTACAATAAGATAAATTAATAATTAGATAAATGTCATAATTTCAAAAACACACACAGCATTTTTTTTTTTAGAAGAGACTAGGCTATCACCAAAGATAACCAGAATATTTAAAGATTGGGATTCTAGACCTGGAAAGTTTCCCTTGTTTACAAATTGGGAATTGGAGGCCCCAAGCCACACAGTCTCCTAGGAAGGTGATGATTCGCAGGTTGGGGTTCACCAGCCGTGGTGCACCACCTCTCCCAGGTCTGATGACATACTCACAGGGCCGCAGTGACATTAGCTGTGACCAGAAACCTCAGGTTGATACTTCTGCCATCTGCTGCCCATTCAACTTGGATGTCCCTGATGACAGTCTTGCTGATTTTCACCCTGCTCAACACCCACCATAGTACCTTGTTAGTCCCCAGGCAGCCATGTGTGAGGTTCTGCTGACACTGCATATTTGGGCCCCACCAGCGTTGCCCTTGTGAGTTTCCCCCACCACGGCCCCCAACCCTCTTCAGAAGTGTGATGCTCTGCATTTTAGGGCACAGCAGATTGAGGCTCTGACAGATGTGATAGTTTTCAAGGGGAATGGTAAGAGCCAGAGCCCATTTTCAACCCAGATCTGACTTCAAAATGCCATGGATCAAGCCACTATCTGGGACTAAGGGGAATGGATTTTCCTTCCCTGAATGGGGATTTAGCCTTTCATCCCCTGCTGTATTTGGAGAAGACGTGCTCATTCTTTGGAAAGGAGCTTTAGACACCAGCACACACGTGGAGGTGAGGATGTATAGAACCTTCACTTTCATCCTAAATTTACAAAATTTGGGAACCCAAACCCACAGATGCCCACACTGCCCTGTAGCCCTGCCTCTGACTTTTTCGAGTTTGGTGGGGCTGGCCTTAGAGCACCTCAGGGCTGCAGAGGAGAACAAGGATGATCCATCTGTTTTTTATCTTAAACTGACCTCCCCTTTCTTTCTAAGCATCCCCTTTGTCTGGAGCAAAGATCACCAGGAAGGATGAACACACCCAAAAGCGTTCTCCAGACTTGGAAGCAAGTGAGGCAAGGCAAGGTCCACCACATTCTCAGTTTTCTGGATCTTCTTAGCACTGAAATTCGGAAGCACCCTCATGTTGGGTTTCCGTCGCCAAAGAAAACCAGCCAATACAATCCCCATTTAGTGTCCTATACCACTTAGGAAACAGCTATGATGCTGCAGGTACCAGATTTGCCCATGTTATTTCACTTTATCCCTGAAATGATTCAGTGAGTAGGTATCATAATTACCTTTGTTTTACAGATGAGGAAATGAAAGTTCAAGGAAGTTAAGAAATGTGTTTAATCACAGAGCTAGGGAATCCTTGATACTTCATGCTGCCCCTACACCAATACATAATGATCTTCTATCAACAAATCAATCATTTGGCTAGGAAGTTGATCTCAAATTATATGCATCTAGACATAATTTGGAAGCCTATTGCTCTAGAAGACATGCTCACGTGAGGTTGAAAAACTAGGGAAAAATGGGAAAGTGAGTGAAAAAAATGGAAAACCTATAATCAAGGAAAAACATAGGGCTCTGTAATGGTTTATATCTAGATGTCCCCCCAAAACTTCATGCACCCATAGGTGGGGCTTTTCAGAGGTGTCTAGATCTAGGGTGTGTGAATATGGATTAAGGATGTGTAATAACTAAATTAGTCCACTGATTGGTTTAGCATATTTCTGGTTGTGGGAAGACCCACCCTGGTCATCCAATAGGCTTGTAGCCTGGATGGGATAAATGTCCAGAAGGTTTGCTCCTGCCTGCCACTCCATGGACTGTTTCTCCTCTGCCATGCCTTTCTGCCATGCCACCCTACCTTGGAGCCAGCTGACTATGGACTGAAACCTCTACAACCTGTGAGCTAAAATAAACCTTTCCTCCTTTAACTTGTAGGTGTTGGGTATTTTTGTGCCAGCAATGAGAAAAGTAACTAGGACAGGCTCCAGCCCACAAAAGTGGCAAATAGGAGTCCCTGAGAAGAATAATTCTTACACTAGGAGGAGAACAGAGTGTCCTAATGGGAGGTGTACATATAACAGGGGGATGAGATAGAATAAATGGCATGGCAGATATTGGATGGGAAATATGAAAGTAATTAAAGATATGTGTAGAAAATAATGCAAGTGAGAAAAACAAATCAATTACTAACTCAAGGAGAAACAGAGAACCATATAAGAAAAGAGATAAAATCATAGTAGTGCAACCTGGCTCCCCAGTGGTCAGTATCTGCTTAGTATAAAGATGGAGAGAATGTCAGTGGAATAAAGATGGAGATAAAACTACTGTGGTTATAGAACTCAGTAGATAACCTTGGTCCTTACACTTTTCCTCTTGGCTCCAGTTTTCCCAGCTGAGAAAGAAGCTGGGTATCCTTCCTGCATCTGTATAAAGCTTGAGAAAGTTTCAAATGCAGCCATTTCCAGGTGGTTCCCCTCCTATGAAAACTGACTGCCAGTGTACTGTTAGTGTTTTCAAGTAAGGAAAAGAAAGCCTTGTTCTTTTAAT
This sequence comes from Erethizon dorsatum, assembly GCA_028451465.1. NCBI lineage: Eukaryota > Metazoa > Chordata > Mammalia > Rodentia > Erethizontidae > Erethizon > Erethizon dorsatum. The sequence goes on from CM051840.1 coordinate 3,552,404, forward strand.
AAGACAGCATAAAGTGGAGGTAAAATTTAACATGAGTGTAAGTAAGTTAGTAGATACCTAGACTAAGTAGGGGTAACTTCCTTATTTCCCAGTCCTTTAACACCGATCAGTAAGGAAAAGTCCAACAGTCCAATAGAAAAGTATTGGATTGTAAGGATATGGAGAAAATACTGACGCTAAAATATGTGAATGGATAGTAAATATACATATTTAAAACCAAAGAATTTTTGGGATGAAATACAGAGTGAAAGAAGTGACTGTCTTTTAGACTTGGAAAGCACTGAAAGTTGTCAAAGTAAGTGCTGATGAGGGAGTGGAGAAAAAGATGCTCTCATGGGCTATGGGAGGAAGTGTTACCAAAGATATTTCTCAAAATTCCCATAAAGTAAAATGTGCATTATTTTTTAACTTTAGAGATCTCACTTTTAGAAATTTATCCTACGTAGGTACTGGCAAAGTTAATCAAGATGTAATGTGTTAAAGGATGTTTATTGTTTGTTTGGAAATAAATAAGCTCACAAGTCAGGAATTGAGAAGCCCCCTTTCTTAGTAACCCACCCACAAAGGGAATCCCCTGGGGCAGCCCCTGTCATGGCAGGCACAGTGATTAGGAGGTAACTCCTGGGTCCCACAGATTGTCACCCACTGATTCACCTTCAAATGTATTGTCAACAGTCTCAAGCCCATCTGGAGAACAGGGTTTCACCCAGTGCACAGGATTACTCACGCCGTTGAAAAGACCTGTTGAGGTCCCAGTGAGCAGGAGGCACAAGAGAAGAAGCTTCCAAAGCGGAGACCTCATTTTCCCTGACACCTGGACAGCCACGAGAGAACAGGAGTGCAAACAGCCCAGAGGGAGGAGGAATCTTACGGCCCACCTGTTATTCTTCCACTTCACCCTTCTTTCAGAGAGACGTGGTTGCCTGCTGGTTTACAGCTGGGCAGCCAAGGTCAGAAAACCAGAGTACAGATACAGCCAGCAAGCGCAGGGGCTGGGATGGAAAAGGCAGCCACGCCTGCACATCCGTGATCTTCACACAGAGGTGTTTTGCCTGTGCTGTCTGCGCTGCCCGAAATGTCTTTCACCTTCTTCAGTTTGTCATCTAAGTCAATTCTGCCTGATTCTCTGGCCTCAGTGAGGCCAGAGTCTGGTTTGGGGCCCCTCTGTGCTCTTCTGAGGACCCCAGGGCCTGGAGCAATTTATCTGGGGGTCCCACAGCCAGGGTTCAAACCCCCACTCTGCCACTTGTTCTCTGTGCAGCCCAGGTGAGTCACTTTGTCCTCCTAGGCCACAATTCTCCCCCTAGATTAGAGGTGATGAGAATGGAAAGGATAATTTTGCATCCCTGAGGCAGCTTTTCCTGTCAGTGGCAGCGCAGTCCTCACCAGAGTGGGTGAGGATCATGTCACAGCCAGGCGCAGCCTGGGTGGGCTGAGTGCTGGGCTGTGGAATGAGAAGGTTTGAGTGGAGAGAGGAGCCGCTCTCCATGCTAGTCACATGTTAGTGACACCCAGGTCATTGTCGTCAGAAGGGAGGTCACATCTAAATAATCCTCATCTACACTAATGAATGTGTGTGAAATAATATAAATGAATGAGTGAATGATTGGCTGGCTGGCTGGATGGATGAATTAATGGATCTCATCTCATGTTATGAATTAAAGAAGGGAGAAAGAGGAATTTGAACCCAAAGCATCAGGTTACCATGGAACCTTGTGTTTTGGAGGCTACAGAGAATTCAATTTAACTCTCTGTCCTCACCATCTCAAGAGATTGCAACTCCATCCACCTTGCTTTCACAGGTCCAACCTTTGAAGTTGCCCTCGCCTCCTTTTCTCTCACCAGTCATCAGTCAGGAACTCCCATTAACACTTCTTGATTCTAATCTCATCCAAAAAGTCCTCCTCAGCCACCATCACTGTGGCCTGAATTGCTGCAAAGGGTCTGAACTGGTTCCCTGTCTTCTGCACTGGTCACCGCTCTCCCATGTCTGCGCCGCAGCCCTAGCAAGCATTAGAAAACTAATTCGGACTGTGCCACCAGTCTACACTCTGAGCTCTCCAGTTTTCAGTCACACACAGAACAAAAGTCATTCCTGCAAGACACCAGGCCCTCTGAGATAGTGCTTTCTACCCCTGCTCCTCCTTGCCCACAGGCCTGAGCAGACACAAAGGTGATTGGCACTGACCCTGCGCTCTCACCCCACACTGCAGGAGATATGTAAGGCTCCACTCACAGAAGGGACAGCACAAACTTTGCAAATGTCACCACAGACTTGGCCCATTCTTGGCAATGCACCCTCTATAAGAGATCATGCCAAGAGCTAGGTTCAGGGTGCTGGCTGTCCCCCTATTTGAATTCCTTTCTGAGTACGCAAGCTGTCCTTGGGGATGTTTGTAAAACATCAGTTACTTTCAAGTGGACTTTTCCAAGATTCTGGGTCTTAAATAACTAGCTATAATTTTGTCTTTTCTTTCTTTCTTTCTTTCTTTCTTTCTTTCTTTCTTTCTTTCTTTCTTTCTTTCTTTCTTTTTTCTTTCTTTCTTTCTTTCTTTCTTTCTTTCTTTCTTTCTTTCTTTCTTTCTTTCTTTCTTTCTTTATTCTTTTTTAAAGAAAATTAGAGAGCAAGCACTGTTGAAAGGCACCAACACCTTGTCCTTGGATATTTGGCCACCTCAGCATGGGGGAGGGGACTCTGTCAGTCCTGTCTCCTCAACATTGTGATCTCAAGACACAATGATGTGAAGGAGGGAGACACTCAGAGCTTGATGCCTGATGCTTGAGGGAAGAGTTGGGGGACAGGGGACCGTGCCCAGGGGTGAGCACTGGATCTGGAGCAAAAGTGATACAAAATCAGGTACAGTGAAGAGCAGGTGCTTTGGGGTCTCCAGAACCAGGGTTCACCTCCTGCATCTGCCTCTGCCTCTTAGCTGATTAGGGGAACAAGATCACAGGACGGAAGGCCCTAGTGCAGCCCACAGAGCCAGAGGGAGGAGAAAGAAAATATGCTCACAGCCGTGCTCTACAGTCACCCCCCTCCTCCTCATCTCCCTGAACCTCAGCTTCCTCTTCCCTGGGGCAGCAGTTGGAGAAAATGACACAAAGTCCCAGAGTCCCAAGAGGGTGGACAGGACACAGGACATGTGTAGAGTGTAAAGGAGCTACCTCAGCTGAGACTGTCACAAAGAAGAGACTGTCACAACCGCCTAGGCCACTCCAACCCATGGGGGTTGCAGAGGGAAGAGGGACAGAGAGGCAGGATGGTAGTTAAGGGAGCTTGGCTGTGACAGTGCAGACCGTGGGCCCCACTGTCCTTCACTCAACAAGAAGAGGTGCTAAAGTCAGTGAGCGCTCAGTGACTGGCTCTGTGGGTACTGGGGATCCATGCAGAGGCCAGGCAGTGTCCTTATTCCCCTGAAGCTGGCAGAGTCACCTGCAGACCCACAGTCTTCAAGTAGCCTTGCTCTGGAGCATTACTGTAAAGCAGGGCCTTCAGGTAAGGAGGTGGGTGCCCTGGGAGGGTGCAGGGAGGGAGCTCAGGCCAGGTGCTAGAGAAAGACCTCTCTGAGGAGGTAGCATATGAGCTCAACTTAGGAACAATGCCACAGGTTGGAGAGTCCTCCCTGGTGTCACAGGCTGTCTCCCACGGGGAACGATGGGGAAGGGAGGATGCTTCTTCCTAAGCTTCTCCTTAGAGGATGGGGGGCTGCCATTCATTTGTGGGGGCTCATTCCCTATGATGGGACCTCTCATTCTCACCAGCACTCCTCAGCCTGCTCTCTGTATGGTTTTATTCCACCCTCACACCATGCAGGTAAGAAGAAAGGGACCCAGAGGGACCCAGCCACTGCCGCTGGAGCTCACAGCTAGGCCTTGGCCAACTGCTACATACGAGCCTCTCATTCCTCCCAGCACTGCCCAGGTGCTGTGACTTCCAGGCCCTGGAGCTGAAGACAATAGTAAGCTTAGCTGTCAGAACCTCCTTTGTCAACCAAGTGGATTTCCTTAGAACCTGCCTCCTTTGGGGGAAGAATTTTGAAATCATGATAAAAACTTTACTTTGTTTTTTTTTTTTTTTAAAAAAAGTACTAGGGGGGCCGGTGAGATGGCTCAGCGGCTTAAGCGCCTGCCTGGCAAGCGTGAGGGCCCAAGTTCAACTCCCGGAACCCACATATGAAAAAGGGCCGGTGATATCGCTCAGTGGCACGGGCGCCTGCTGGCGCGTGAGGTCCTGAGGTCGACCCCCGGTACCCACAAAAAAAAAAAAAAAAAAAAAAAAAAAAGTACCAGGGCCAGTGAGATAGCTCAGGGGCATAAGCGCCTGCCTGGCAAGCACGAGGTCCTGAGTTTGACTCCCACAACCCACATATGAGAAAAGGGCCGGTGATATCGCTTGGTGGCACGGGCGCCTGCTGGCGCGAGGTCCTGAGTTCGACCCCCAGTAACCCACCAAAAAAAAAAAAAAAAAAGTTCTAGACTGGGTCTTCCTAGAATGTTTCTTAAAATGACTGACCCAGTTTGGAGACATAGGTGTCTCTTCTCCCTCCTTCCTCTCCCTGATCCGAGGCATGGTCACTGGATTACAGCAGTTATGTTATTAGCATGAAGATGAACACCCTACCCAACCAGCCTACCTCTATACCTCTCATTACTGCCCCAACTCATTCCCTGTGCTAGCACCAAAAATAATTTGCAAAAAGTCACACTTATTGAAAGCTCTGGTCTGGTTCAAATTGTGATTTAAAAAAAGAAATAGGTTGGAGCAAGAGTCATAGCAATGTTACCTGGATTTCTCCTGGGAGGAGTTGAGATGCCGTGGTCTCTGGCAGTTTGCTCCTAGAGGGTTAGGAGGTAGGGCAGTCTATGTAAGTGATGAAGGGCCAGGCACTGGGGAGACGTGGCACCTGCTGATAGACAGCTAGGAATCCCCGGGACACCCTCCATCCCACCACATCCATCCAACTCCTGCAAAGCAAACATCCCTGCCCAGGGGAGTCCAGGAAGCTGGGGCGCCCCAGGATCTCCAAGGCAAACAAGGCAGGGATGACAGCCATATTGTGACAACACTAGAGATGATCTGCGCCTCACAGATGTCATGAGATAGCGAGGTGGGGAAGGTGGCTGAGCCCTAGAGGGGTTGAGAGTTGAAAGTCCTGATTTAGACAAGTTTCCCCTCGGCATAGAGCATGGGCCTCTGAGGAAGGATGCTGCTTTGTCAGCATGAAGGGGAGCAGGTGTCCTGGCCTCAGGTCCCTGACTGTTCCCCTGGAACTTTGAGCTCTAGACCCTGCCTGGACTTGCTGTCTGACACTGGTCAATTCTCCTGGTCTTTTTGGGCCTCAGTTTCCCCACCTGCAATAATAGTATGAAACACTGACTGGCAGTTTTCACCAATGCTTGTTGAGTCCTCCCTGCGTACTTATGACACAGGAACGGCTTATTAACCCTGTGCACAAATGAGGAACTGAGGCTCAGGGGAATCTGGATCTTTTCCCCAAGGGTATAGCATTAGTCTATGCAGCAAGGATTAGACTCTAGCTCTACCTTCGGCCCATTTTGGAACCCTGACCTCACATCCCGTATCCCTCCTTTCAGAGCAGAGCTGAAGCTTCCTCGTGGATTGGGGACTGATCTCCATCTCACTGAGTTTGGAGACCCATGGACAGATGCTGTCTATCAATTGCTCCAAAAGTTGTGACCAACTCAACCCTTCTTTCCCACTGTGTTGACACACTGGCTGTGCTGGGTGTGTTTCAGACACTGGAATCGAGCCCCTCATGGCGATGGTAAGAGGAGGAGTATGTGGGAGGTGGTGTAGTCGGGGGGCTCTGCCCTCCAGATGGGTTTAAGGCTGGCATGAAATGAGGCATCAAGGAACTGCCTGGATCTACTGATTCTCTTCTGCCATGTGAGGACACAGTATCTGTCCCTTCTGCCATGTGACACTGCAGCCACAGGTGCCAAGCTAGATGCAGAGAGCCAGCTCTCCCCAGTCTCCATATCTGCCTACCTCTTCATCACGGACTTCATATCCTCCAGAAGTGTGAGAAATAAATGTCTATTGTTTATACATTTCCCCATATAAGGTATTTTGTTATAGCAGCAGGAAAAGACTAAGACAACGGGTATTTCACATGACTCAAATAGTCCATGTTTATGAAGGTACATTTTCCCAACATAGAAACACGTTAGAAAACAAAGTCCCTCACCCTATGTTCTGTGTGACTCGAGATGGCCGAGGTGCAGACATATCAGCTAACCGCCCTCTCTGCAGCAGGGCCCCTCGACCAGAGGCCTGAGCGGTGCACTGCCCTGTCAACCACCTCAACTCATTTCAGTGTCCTGGTCAAAGCTGGGACAGCCCCCACGGGAGCCCACCCAGGGACTCTTTCAGGCTGGTTTCCAACAAATATTCCTAACCTTGTTTCCCTTGAAATATCCTTTCTCCCCTACCTCAGGGTCTTTGTTCCAGCTCTCCTGATGACCTGCCTGGGAGACAGGAAATGCCCTGGAAATCTATCTTCACCAAAATAATGAACAAATGACATTTTTTGAGGCCTCACTCAAGTCCCCCCTGACCAAGAAGCTACCACAGGTCTGACTGGTCTCTGCCCCCAGAGCTGGACATTTGTCCCCTCTTCAGCTCTGGTAAGGGGATATTAGCTCAGGCTGCAAAATTGTCAGTCCTCAGGGCCTGGCTCAGTGTGACTGTCACCCTAGGCCTATGTGTCATGCCTTGCACATGTCCTTTCCCCCACCCTCTCCCACCCTCTGCTCTAACACCCACTTCTCGGGGAGGGGGCTGGGTTCAGGGAAGCTGAGTAGTGAGCTCAGGCACTTGGAAGAACCAAAGCTCACACTCCCAGGCAGATGCAGAGCCCAGCCCTTAGCCATGGTTTGAGGTCAGCCCAGGACCTTTTCAACCCACTAAGGTGACTGAGCTGGAGTGGCTTTCTACCCAGGGTCATTGGTGAAGGTCCCAGCAGACCCTGGACCACCTGCAGCAGAGCCAGTGCCGGCTTCATCCCTGCAGAAAATGGGTGAAGGAGCCAGGAGCAGAAGCTGAAGGGCAAGCAGAGTCCAGGCTCAGGGGACATGGATAGTCAGGCTCGCAGCCTTTGCCTTAAAACAAAAGCTGTTCTGCGTTTTAAATAAACTTTATTTTTTAGAGAATTATTATGCTCATAGAAACACCAAGCAGGAAGTCCAGAGAATTCACACGTGCCCCTGTCACCAATCCCCAACTTTCCTCACTGCCAACATCACGCTCACAGCTGTACATCTGCCACAGTCTACGAACCTGCACTGGGGCGTCCTCACCACACAGTGCACAAAGTGCGCATCTGGGTCACTCTTGGTGGGGAATGTTCTGTGGGTCTGGACAGGTGGATGCAGGAACATGTCTTTCACATCTTCAGTGCTCCTTCCATTTCTCTTTCCTGTCCTCTACCCTCTGGTAACCGGGGACTTCCTGTCCCCATGGTGGGCCATTGTAGGGCAGCAGATAGTTGGAATCCACAGCGTCATATCTATGCAGGCTGCCTTCTTTCACCTGGTGACATGCTTCCTGCTTCCTCCTGCTTTGCATGGCTTGATAGCGCCTTTCTCTTCGTTGCTGAATCCTACTCCAGCATCTGGACGTACCATGGGGTGTGCATCCATTCACCCATGAAGGGCATTTCCACTGCTCCTATGGTTTCACAGTTGTAAATGAAGCTGGTGCAAACTGCCATGTACAGGGTTTTTGTGGGGGCATAAACACAGGTCTCTGTGGAGACAGAAGTTTTCTACTCATTTGCATAAACTTCCAGGCGCATGCCTGCTGGACCTATAGGAAGACACTGGGAGTTCCATTAGGTTGCAAAATCCAAAACCACAGGTACCATTGTTGGCTGAGCTGGCACATTGGCAGCCACATCAGCAAGATTGGGCTCAGGTGGATGGGTGAGGATTAACAGCACAGAGGAGACCAACATGGACTCTGGCCACTGGCCTTGAAAGAATCACTTGTTCCCACTTGTGCACAAGGCTGAGGCCTAGCTCCTTCCTCATCTCTCTCCCTCCCTGTAGAGCAGGGTGGAGTGCAAGCTCCAGACCCTCACCTCTGATAACTCAGAACCTGGTTAGGGGTCTCAGGAATCCAAAGACTATGCCTGGGAAGGGCTCTCTAGCCACCCCTTGAACATAATCGCCCCTTCCCCAGAAGTTGCCCTCTATCCTGGTCCACAGCCAGCTGCCCACTTCCAACAGCTTCTCCCTGGGTTGGACCCCACAGGCTCTCATCTACTGGCCTTGGCCTTGTCTCCTTCCAGCTCACCTGTCACAGCACTCTCCGGAAATCAGAGCAGAGCTTGTCTCTTCCCTGCTCAGAAACCTTCTTTGTCTCCCTTCTGCCATGCCAAATACTCTTAATGTACAACAGTACAAGTAGTATGTTCAAGGAGGTTTATTAAAGCATCGTTTCTTTCTCAAAAAGGAAGTGACCAATCCAGGAACTGAACAGCCTCCTTCCTGAGTAACCTACCCACAAAGGGCATCAGCTGGGGTTGCCCCTGGCATCACAGGCATGGTGGTTAGGAGGTAACTCCTGGGGCATGCTGGTCGTCAACCGTAGTGCCTCAATTTCAAGGGTATTATCACAATTTTCAAGTCATTTTGGAGAATAGGTATCGCCTTGTCCGAAGCATTACTCAGGTCATTACCAACATCTTAGAGAACAGGTGCTGAGGTGCCAGTGAGCAGGCGACACAGGAAAGAAGTTTCTAGAGCAGAAACATCTTTTGTCCTGACACCTGGACAGTAACGGGGGAAACAAGAGCAAGGATGCCCTGAGGGAGGCGGAGTCTCCACCACCCATCTGTCACTATGCCACATAACCTTCCTCTGAGACAGGCGTGGTCACCTGCTGGTTTACAGGGGGGCAGCCAAGGTCAGAAAGCCAGAGCACATTCCCCAGAGATGCCCAGCCAGGGAGTTCAGGGGCTGGGAAGAGAAAGCCAGCCTCACCTCTACACCCAAGGTGCTTTGCACAGGCTGCTTGCTCTGCCTCAAATATCTTTGGCTTCTTCCCATTGTCACCTAGTCACCACTCCTGATTCTCCAGGTACACACCCCTCTACGAGAAGCTACTCCAGGGCCCAACTCTGATTTCACATGTGGGGTCTTTACTTGCCAATCGAAAGGCTTCAGGGGTCTCTGCAGTAACTAGGCCAGGAGGCTGCCCTCATCGGGGAAGGCACCGGCTGAATCAACAGCAGAGGCCTCCTCTGTGTGGCCTTGGCCTCTCTGTACCTGTGCTGCCCCAGGGTTAAGAGACACCTCCTTGCAGAGAGGGCAAAGCAAGGAGACAGCTGTGTGGCACACAGCTCAGGTCCCTGGGGTCAGATGCTCTCGGGAGAGGACGTGCTTCTGGGATCCTGAGATCATCCCTGATTAGGGATGTCAGGGATTGCTATCGTTCTAGGTTCTTGGTATCCGAAACAAACCATTGAGCAGGGCACACAGAAATGGAGGTGAAGGCATGCACTCATCAGGGTGGGAGCGGGCCAGTGAAAAGAACGCACAGCTCTAAAGAAGCCAGGTATCAGAATCTACATGTGGTCTTTACAGGGAGGGAGTAGCTCTTTGAGTGACACAGCAATTTACTCTAGTTGGGGGCAAGTCTCCTCCTTTCTGTTGGATGGAGGAGTTTTTATCCTTAAATGCATGTTTGAGGAATTGTCATGGCACCTGAAGTCCATGGAGGGGGGAGCGGGCAAAACCACAATGCAAACGATATTATAATTAATTGAAACTAGGTTGGGGTTACTTCCAGGTGTTAGATATTTTATAGCCATGTGTCCCCAGGTATGGCCTTATTGTTAGAGCCAGCTGTTCTTTGCAGATTTAGAGCTGTCTGGGAGCTCCAGAAGCCTATAGCGCATGCACCACCCCTTGTCTTTACCAGGTGTGGTGTAGCTGTTAGAACCAATGCGTTCTGCACCCCCTGCCCCTGAGCCTCCCTTTTCTGGAGAATTTATTCTCTCTACCTCCTGCCTCAGTGGTGTTTGGCATGCAGAGGTGCAGCGAACTGGCCAAGGGAACACGGCTGTGGGAAGGCGTAGGATCTCCTTACCTGAGCACAAAGGGGAAACAGACCAGCCAGGGGGCAGAGAGAACAGTATCGAGGGGACCCCACCTGGTCTGAGCATAAGAAAGCAGGACTGGGGAAGTGGGGACCTGTGGGGGCTGGCAGCAGTCAGTCACCGTGAGCCACGACACTGCCTCTGTGAGCCAGGGAGGTTCGTCCCAATGCTCAGAGCCGGGGTTCAATTCTACTCTGCCACTTGCTGTCTATGTACCTGGATGAGGCACTTTGCCCTTAAGAGCCTCAGTTCCCCCTCCTAGAATACTGAGGATGGAAGGGGTGCATGCGTGGCCCTGGGGCAGCTCTTCCTGATGGTGTGGTGCCATCAGCAGGGTGACACATCCAGGTGTGGCCCAGGGTGGGCTGAGATCCGGGTCTCCCCTCTTGGCAGTCACTACAGAGGCTTAAATACGTAATATAGAGGCACTCTTCATACTAAAGACGTTTTGGGAACATGTAGTCATTTTTTAACAAAAGCACGCCATTTGTTGAAATATAATTAATAATCGTTATATTGAAGGCAATTAATAAATATATTTTAAAGTTTTCTCAGAATTTTCTTCATGCCAAATATTAATCATGGGAATCCATACAACAAAAACTCCTAAAGTTCCTCAAGAACTTTTATGCCTCAAGAACTCCTCAAGAATTGCTCAAGAATTCTTGTATTTTTTAAATTTTGAGACAAGGTCCTGCTTAGTTGCACAGGCTGGCCTCCAACTTGCCTTCCTCCTGCCTTACCCTCCAAAGTAGTTGGGGGTACAGCTCTCTCGCACCACACCTGGCCTAATCCTTAGTTTTTGAGAGTGTACTAAGAAGGACATCTGAGAACTGTGGGCTCAGAGGATGCCACTTAAATGCCCCCAGCATGGCACTCACAGCCCTGCCCTCCTTCTGACCCTCACACATCACACTCCAGCAGCTCCGAGGGCTGTTTCTCCTCCCAGCCTTCTTTCATCTGCTCGCTCCTGCTTGAGATGTCCTCCACTCCCTTCTCTGCCTGTCATCCTGACAATTTCTGCTCTGTTAGCCCCTTCTCTGGGAAGCCCCCCTGCCTGCCCTTCCCCTCTAAGCTGGGGCAAGAGCCCCTTTAGGACTTCTTTCATCAGCACCAAGCTCTCTTTACACACCCATCTCCCCAGGGGACTGTGTGCCCTGTGGTGGCAGGAACCTGTCTTGTGCTCCACCCACTGCCACCTATGCAAAAGGTGAGCATGAGCACTAGCATGATCCCTGTGTGTTGAGCTTGGGGGTCAACTTGTCAGGCCTCCCCCGAGCTGCCCACCACAGGGCCCGTCCAAGCTGGATCCCGGGCCCTTTCCTACTTTCTAGAAATGACTTTGTTTTTTTCAGAACCCTAACAGAAATAAGTTACCTGTAACAGTAAATTCTTGTTGATATTTGTATCCCTCTACAGTTGTATTTTTTTTTCTGCTTTCAGCTTTTTGCACCATTGTGATTCTAGTAAAGTGCAATTCTAAGATCTGTATGTTCACCCAGCCAGAAATCACGAGTATTTCTAATTTTTTAGACACGCAGAAACTAGTTCACAGAGACGGTATCACAGATGCCCTCCCTAACACGAGCCCTGTGACATTTCCAATGGGATAAGTCTGATTCCACTCCAATCCAAAGAGTAAATATTTGCAGGCGCTCATTCGCTGTCAGAGATGCGGTAAGATATGCACGCTGTCTTCTGGTCCTGTAAACAGGCAGATCCGGTTTGGAAAATCATTTTAATTTGTCTCTGGGGCCATGAGATTTCCCCAGGTACTCGTTAGTAACTCCGATTGTGAGATGCCGCACTGAAGGAAGTGGGCGAACCCGGCAGCCTTGTGTGTATAACTGGATTAAGCCTCTAATGGCCTGCTGCTCTCCTGGGTGCTGGGGCTGTTGAGGGGAGGAAAGCCTCAGCCTCCAGGATTCCCCAGGCAGGTGGGGCAGAGAGCAGCGTTAGAGGGGAAGACCCGCATCCTGAGAGGTGACCCTGGTGATGTCTCCCTGCATTGGGCACTAAGGACAAGGTGACCAGCAGTGTTCATCTCAGCCCATTTCTGTTGCTTCACCAACAGAGACCAAGCCATAGATCCAGAATGGAACCAGGTATGGCTCACCCTTCTGGAGGCTGAGAAGATGAAGATCGTGACACTGGCATCTGCGGTGTGTCTGGAGGGGGGTCTTCCTGCGTCATCTTACTGAGGTGTATCTTAATGTCATATGGTGTGACACAGTGAAGGGTGTACCATCCTGGATCACTCTTTACCTTATCAGCCATTAATGGCATCATGAGGGGCTCTCCTGATGACCTGATCCATTCCTAATTCATTCCCCACCTCCAAATACTATTAACAAGGGAATTTCGGGATTAAGTTTTCATCACAGGAACTTTCAGGGGATGCATTGAAACAGTGCAAACTCTAAGTTGGGGAGTACAACACCCCTTTCATATGTTTGGTAGGGACTTACCTAGAAAGTGACTCCTGGGCAGTCTTGAAGGGCTTCATCCATCCAGCCAACCAGCAGCCAGGAGTGGATTCAGCAGGAGAGTTCAGCCAGCTGGGGTACAAGAAAGAGCAATACCAGTACCCAGTGAAGCCATGCCTGCAAAGATGTAACACAGGGGTCACAACACTGACGTTTTGGAATGGATGATTGTTTGCTGTGAGTGACCACCCTGTATATTATGGGAGGGTGAGCAACATTTGTGGGGTCCTCCACCCCACAGATGCCTGTATCACCCCCTCCCCTATACAACAGGTACAAAGTAAAGATATCTCCAGATATTGCCAAATGTCCCCTACAGGACAAAGGTCATCACAGGTGGAGGACTGCCCAGGTAATGCAATTTTTGGCCTATCATAGGAACTGAATAAACGTTTACTCTTGCCTCCTTCAACACTGGAAGACATGTTAAATTCTTACTTGTCAAATTAGCAACAACCTTCAGGTATTAGAGCAGAGAGTAGGGAGAGGATACAGCAAGTGAGGCGTGTGAGGCACAACACACGAGCCTAGGGCAACAGTCACACTGAGACAGGCCCGGGGTCTGAGTAATTTGGGGTGGAATCTAATACCCCCAACCGAGGGCTGGACAGTGAGTGCGCGTCCATGTTCGGGGCCAGCGACTCCTCTCTACGGGGCAGAACTGTGGCCATTTACTGACGAGGGTGAGCTTGCATAAAGGCTCAGGTTGAGCCCTTCGTTCATTCCAGGAGCACAGACTTTCTCCAGGAGCATCTCCTGTCTCCCAGGCAGGCAGGAGCAGCTGGAGCAAAGGCCCTAAGACAGGAGGAAGAGAACATTTCAGGCAGCAGAGGACTTGGTCAGCCATAGGGTGACTGTTTAGAGATCACCCCAACAAGGCCCCTCACTGAACTCTTGTGGGGCTGTCCCAGCTTTGACCAGGCCAGTTAAGTGACTTAATAGAGTTAGGCATGGCCGTGCACCACTCAGGTGTCCATTCGAGGAGATCTGCTGCAGAGAGGGCGGATCGTGTCTCCACCTCAGCCACCTCAAGTCACACAGAACAAAGCCTGAGGGGCCTTGTCCTCCGAAGTGTTTGCATACTGAGAAAATATAACATTTCAACATGGTTAATTTACAAGCATAGTTTCTTTGAGTCATATGACATGCCCATTGTCTCAGACTCCTGCTGCTTTAACAAAATAGCTAGCAAGGGCAATTTATAAACAACCGATTCTTATTTCTCCGATTTCTGGAGTGTTTGAAGTCCATGACAAAGGTGCAGGCAGATGTGGAGTCTGGGGAGGGCTGGCTGTCTGCTTCCAGCATGGCACCTGTGGCTGCAGGGTCACATGGCAGAAGGGACAGAAACAAAAGAACAACATGCTGTGTCCTCACAGGGTGGAAGAGAATCAGCAGAGCCAGGCAGCCCCTCCCTGCATCTTTATACACAACATTAAAACGAACAGCAGGGCAGAGCCCTAGAACCTCACCACTTCCCAGAGGAGCAGGCTCGTGCCACCGCTCCCCGAGGTCATTTCCAACATCTGAATGGGGGTTGGGGGCACATACGCGCCCACCATAGCATGTATGTTAACACAGTTCAAATGAAGCCTTGAGCGGGACCCTCACATTTGGAGCAAATGATAGATAGTGTGTGCCCGTGGGTCCCTGACCTCAGAGAGACACGGTAGCGAGCAGTCCCACCCCACACAGAAATTTCAGCTCTGCTCTGAAGGGAGAGATGTGGGGTCAGGGTTCAAGGCTTGGTGGAAGGTAGGAATAGAGTCAATCCTCATGGTGCAGAGACAAGCGCTTGGGGAAAAGATTAAGGCTCCTTCGAGCCTCAGCTCCTCATCTGTAAAACAGGGTTAATAACAGTTTCCCTATAGTAAAGATCCTGTGAGGATTCAAGAAGCATCAGTAAAACTTCTTGTCAGTGCTCATTACTATTATTGCAGATGGGGAAACTGAGGCCTGGAAAGGGTATGGGAGCTGCCCGGTGTCAGACATCAAGGCCTGGGCAGAGTCTAGGGCCCAAGGCTATAGGGTGACAGCCAGAGTCCTGAGGTGGGATACCTGCTTTCTGCTCCAGCCAACTGGGCAGGGCTCTCCCATGGAGCCCCACTTTGCTCTTGGCTCTTGGCTCAGTTGGAAACTGGCCCTGAGCAGGACCCTGACTCTCAGCCCATCTCAGGCTCTATCACCCTCCCCATCTCTCCACATTCCTATCTGGCATTGTCATACTTTAGCCATTCTCTCTGCTGCTCTTTGCCTGTGCTGGAGAGCCCCAACTTCCTGGACTCACCTAGGCCTTGGAACAGGGATGTTTGATTTGGAGGACTTGCAAGGACATGGTGCAATGGAAGACTTCCAACAGTTTCTAGCCGTCCATCTCCCAGTGCCACGTGTTGCCCAGTCCAGTTCCCTCAGCATTTATAAAGACAGCCCCAGTGCAGAGTCCATCAGGAAACAATTGATGGAGACCAGGCTGTCTCGACAGCTCCCCAGAGAGCTCCAGGTAACAGTGCCATGACTCTCTCTCCGGCCTGTCTTTTTATAACATCCCAAACCAGACTAGAGCTTTCAAAACATTTGACCTGCTGCAAATTGTGCTTGGTGCTAGCACAATACGTGAGGCTGGGTCGGTAATGAGAGGAGCGGAAGCAAGCTGGACAGATCCAGCTCTTCCCTCTGCCACCACAGGGCCAGTGAGTTCATCTTCAAGCTAAGAACGTAACTACTGTGACCCAAACACTCTACTTCAATTCTATGAGCCCAAGGATGGAGCAGAGAACAGAAACCTACATTTTTAGATGGGTGAGCCATTTTAAGGAACATTCCAAAAAGCCGCAACCTACCTATTTATACCCCGTGGACCATGGCTGGCTGCAAAGAATGTTCGGAAAGGTCATTTCCTTCTTAGGTACCTGGACTTCCTCCAAAATACAAAGACTAAAATAAGAGAGGAGAAGAGGCAAGCGTGCTCACGTCTCTAAACTTCCATTTCCTGCTCTATGACATTTATCCCATGGAAGAGGCCTGTTGCGAAGACTGGGTGCAGTCCCCACATTCAGCACCTAAAGGTGCTCTCCTGTCTACTTCAAGACTCCACCAGCCTGTGCATCATCCAAAGATACTACGAGGGCTTCCAAGGAAACTGGCAGGACCAGGGAGGGTTAAAGAGAAACTTCCATTTGCTCATCTAAAGTTAACTCCTATTTAGTGGCACCAGGCTAAGAAATTTTCAAAATGCTTGTTGAATCCTCATAGGGACCTTTCTTAGACACCAGGTGTCCTCCCACACCTGGACACCTTCATTTCTTAGAGAAATGAAGAGCGAAGTCTGCACTGGAGGGCAGGAGAGGCAGGTCCACCTTACTAATTAATGCAGACTCAGGGCAAGCGTCATCTCGGTCCTAGCGCTCCGTGGCTTCAGCGCATCTCCTTGTTGAATGACGGACAGCAGAGCCCGTGTCTGCACTGTCCCAGCCTGGCTCCCTGCTCTGCCTCCTTGCCTGTCCCACCTCCTGCTGTAACCCCATGGCCAGAGTGGTCTAGGCAGTCACCCTGTCCTGTGTGACAGTTTCAGCAGAGGTGGCTCCTTTACACCTCACACGTCCTGTGTCCCTCCCACCCTCTCCAGACTCTGGGACTTCGTGTCATTTTCTCTACCTGCTGCCCTGGTTTCTGGAGGAGGAGGCTGAGGATCAGGGAAATGAGGATGAATTCAGGGGCAACCCTAGGACCTGGCTGTGAGCACATTCCCTTCTTCCTCTCTCCAGCTCTGAAGTCTGCCCTAGCGCCCTCTGTCCCTTGATCCTGGAACCCAAGTCTGCCAAGAATCAGAGGCAGGAAGTGAACTCTTGTTCCAGGGACCACAAGGCACCTGCTCTTCAGTGTACGGGATGTAGCATCACTCTGGCTCCAAATCTATCACTCACCCTTTGTCACCCCCGTGAGTTACCTCCTAAGCACCACGCCCACAATGAAACAGGCCACCCCAGGGGTTGTCTTTTATGGGTGGGTTACTCGGGAAGGGGGCTGTTCAGTTCCTGGATCAGCACTTCCTCTTCAGGAAAGAGTGCTACCATAAATAGCCTTTAACATTTTAAACCATGATCAACTGCGGCCCATATAGTATGCCTAGGATGAACCTTTTAAAGTGGAATTTCGAAAGATCAAACAGGATGTACATTTTACATCATGGGAGGTGCTGACAAACACCTCTACGTAACACTCTCTCCATAATCTATGACAGCGTCTTTCCTCCCACTCCACTGCAGTCTCCGTGGGGCAGGTGAATGTCCCCTGGGTCTCTGATGTCACTCAGGGAGTGTGGTATCTAGGACTCTACCCAGGGTCACTCTACTCGGGGTCATGGGACCCTACCTTGGGTCACTCTGCCATGTGCTCCCAAGTCCTGCTGCTAGACTCGGTGATTTTCGTTTCTCCACAGGACCTCAGGGTCCCTCGGGAGGAATGGAGGAAAGCACTGCAAGGCCCAAACAAATATTAACTTCACAGTGATCATTATTTGCCTTTTTGGGCTCCTTCCTTCCCTAGCGTGAGCAGTTTCTTAGACACTGTAACAGGTAACATGGCAACAGATGGGGGCAGAAGCAGCCCTTAGAACTGGCTGTCTTCTCTCCTGACAGCCACTACAGAGGATTCAAAAACGGAAAACAGAGGCCCTTTTCTTGCTAATGATATTTGTAGAGTATATGGTTATTTTTTGTAAAAATGTTGTTTTGTTGAAATGTAATGAATTTATAACTGTTATTTTGAAGACAGTTAATAAATATACGTTTAAAAACATCTCCAGTACTGCTTGTTCACGCCAGACATTGATAAATGGTGTCCATATAAGCACAACCTCCTCCAGTTCTTCAATTTTTCTTGTTTCTTTTGCTAAGGTCTTGCTAAGTTGCCCAGGCTGGCATTGAACAGGCCGGCATCCTCCTGCCTCAGCCTTCAGAGTAGCTGGGATTCCAGGCCCCCAGAACGGCTCCTGGCTGTGTCCCCACTTTTTGAGAGTGTGCTAAGATGAAGGACACCTGAGAACCATGGCTCAGAGCGTGCCATCTAAACTATACCACCCTGGCACTCACAGCCTTGCCTTCCCCCGACCCTCACATCATGCTGCGTCAGCCTCCAGAGCCGTCTCTGCTGCCAGCCTCACTCATCTGGTCACTTCTGCTTGGGTTGTCCTCTGCTCCTCTCTGCCTGGCAGCTTGTCTTTGGCCCTGTGGGGCTCCATGGAAGCCTCCCTGCCTGCGCCTCCCCGCCAGGCTGGGGCCGAAGCTCCCTCGAGGCTCCTTTCCTCAGCACTGCTGCATCCACACACAGCAATCTTCCCAGCAGGCTGTGCGCTCAGGAGCAGGTCCTGCCTCTCTGCTGTGCCCGCCACCCAGTGCAAAAGGAAGCACAAAGCAGGAGTGGATTTCCTGTGTCCTGATCCACTGGGAACTGATAGCTCAAGCCAGTACCGAGCTGCCCAGCACAGGGTCTGCCCCGGCCAGATCTCCAGCCCCTTCCTAGTTTCTGGAAATGCATTTGGTTTCTTGGTAACCCAGAAATAAGTTACCCCTAATAACAATCCTTGTCAATTCTGGTGCCCTTCCACCAATGATTTTCCACTTCCAACTTTTTGTGTTATTGTGAAAACAACAAAATACAATTCTACAATCTATATTCTCACCCAGCGGGAAATCACAAGTATTTCCCATTTTTTGAAACACTCAGAAAATGATATCCTCTTCGATCTCCTTTCTCAGAGTACTGTGGCTTTCGCTGTATAGATCTTTTATTTCCTTTGTTAGATTGATTCCTAGGTATTTCATTTCTGGGGGGTGCTGTTGTGAAGGGTGTGGTTTCCCTAACTTCTCTCTTGGCGAGTTTGTTGTTTGTGTACGGGAATGCTATTGATTTTTGAGTGTTGACTTTGTGTCCAGTACACTACTGAATTTGGTTTTAAATCTACAAGTCTTTTGGTGGAGTGTTTGGGGTCTTCTATATGTAGAGAGTGATGTACTGAATTGCCATCCCAACTGACTCCCCTAACTTGGGCCCGTTGTCTTCTCCAATGGGATAATGTGAATTCTACTCCAACCCAAAGAACAAATATTTAAACACATCCATGTGAGATGTGGGGAGATGAGATATGTACACTCTCTCCTTGTTGTGTAAAGGTAAGCACTGCTGAAAAATCATCTGAGGATGTGTCTCTGGGGTTATAAGATGTCCCAGGGCACTCTATTAATAATTCCAATCCTGAGATGTTACCCTGAAGGGATGACAAACACTGGAAGAGCCAAGTGAGTTGCCCTTGTGTACTTAATGGGTTAAGTTTCCAATGAGCCTGCACTGGAGTGTAGCAGTCTTTCCAGAAGATTCCGTGATATTTCTGCCCACATAGCCTGTTATATTGGATTTCTTTTCACCCTTCCAAGTCTCCTCTTCCTCTGATGCACCTGAATGGAATGTCACCACTTCCAGGCAGCCCACAGCCCTGCTTTGAGGTCTAGGCCTTGTGGGCAAGGAGCCAGAGCTAGTCTCCAGGGTGCCAGGGTGCAGGGGGTGGGCTCATTCCCTCCTGCACCCTGACCTCAACCCCCTCCTGCACCCTGTCCTCGACCCCCTCATTGGCCACTGGTGCCAGCATGGAGCCCCTCTTTTTGACCTTTCTGAATCCTAACTACCATCCAAAGTTTCCCCTCCAATTACCATTGACATAAGAATTTCAGGATTCCATTTTTAACTCACAAACTTGTCAGGACACTTTCAGACTATAACAATGTCTAAGTCAGAGAACACAGTGTCCCTTCAGGTGACACCAATTTTTGGTGCCAGCTTCGCTGGGAGGTGACCCCTGAGCAGAGTGTTGAAGTCTAACAAGCCTTCGGCCAGTTGGCGAGGGACAAGGAAGGGCATCCCAGAGGCTAAGACACAGGGACACAGGCTTCACACTGACTGGAAATGGCTTTTTCCCAAAAGGAATCCTGAATTTTCAGCACCTCTTCTTATGGGGGAGATGGGATTCTCACAAAATACAGCCAGATAGAATTCCTTAGTTCTCCACTGTGCAAGAGGTGACACGATTATCCAGTTCAGTGTCTCCAGAGCTTCATGACCTCCAGAAATCCCTCTTCCTCTCCTGACCTCAGTTGGCATACCTACCCAGATTCACCGCATCACTCAGTGAAAGCCAGAACCCAGTGTTGGCAAAACACGGTGATTTAAATAAGGAAACTCATTCCTTTGTCTCCTAAGAGCCCAGAGGTGAGAGGTCAGGGTTCCTGGGGCAGCTGTGCCCTCCTCCAGGCACAGCTCTCACATCAGTCCACAGCAGTTGCTCCAGTGGTTCCCATGTCCTTAAAGGGACTGCCTGGGCAGGAGCCAGAGCCTTTAGAAAGAACATCCCATACGGCTCTATCCAGAAACTTACATGTTTTAAAGGAAGCAGCAGCTGCAAAAGGGGAAATCACTGTACCCCTGCTTGCTTCCCAGTTGGAACTCAGCAAGATGCCAATGATGAGGAGGTTTTTGTTCATATGCCTTTTGAATTACAAGTGCTAAAAAATCTCACACAAAGTGTGGTTAAAAACAGAGTTCAAAGTCCATTTACAGTGGGACTCTTACAAAACGTTTTGGGTACATATCAACTGACACCTTATGATATCAAACGTCTAACACAAACATGCTTGTTTCCTGCTCAATTCCTGCATTTTGATGTAAAGTTAAGAAATCTTGTTTCGGAGCAGGCTCATATAAACAGGATGGGTCCTAATCTGCGTCCAGAAATAAATGAAGAAATGCTTTCTGGGACGGGACAATATGCACTCCTTAGGGAACAGGTCCGATGTCCCGATGAACTATATCCACAATTGACAGATTTACTAAAAAGGGCACAGTTAACTACTCCAAAGGCTCTAAGGATCCCTTTACTCAACTTGTGGCTAAGTTACAAGAAGCCATTCTGGACAAGTTCCAAACACGCAAGCTGTGGACGTTTTAATTCTACAATTGGCATATGCAGACACCAATGAAGACTACAAACAAGCTTTAAATCCTGTAAAATCAACTAATAATTTAACAACATATATTTGAGCTTGCCAGGATGCTGGAACTGAATCGTATAAGACAACTATGATGCCTCAGGTTGTGGCTGTTTTGCAAATGCAAAAGGGGGTAATATACAATGCTTTAACTGTGGAAAAATGGGACATATTAGAAAAAATTGCAGAGTTTTAGCTGGATCTAATAGGACAGATGCTGCGGCTGCAACAGGCCAAAGAAACAGTGCCTCTGGCTTGGAGAGCTTAGGTCCTGCACCTAAACCTTGTCTGATCTGCCAAAAAGGGAGGCATTGGGCCAAACATTGACATTTAAGTTCCATAAGGGCGGTACACCTTTGCCAAAAAATGAAATGATGGCCTCTCCTCAGGCCGGCCAAACAATAGAGGAAATACAACCTGTGAGTCAAAGTGTCAGTCAGCTTTACCCAGTACAAACAGGCCAGCAGATTCGACAACGACCTCAAAGGTGGCTCCCCGGAGAAATGCTATTCCCTCACCAGGGGAGAATACAGAGTGCAGGACTGGATCTTCCTGCAGCTTGCAGAGTCGCTCTTATCGGAGGTGACAAACCTACATCGATTCCCACAGGAATTTGGGGACCCCCCCCACCCGAGGGAACAGTTGGTCTTGTACTGGGAAAGGCTGATCTAAATTTAAAAGAAATAACTGTTGTGCCTAGTGTGACTCATGGCGATTGTCGAGAAGAGATACAAGTTTTTGCACGTGCTACGGATCTCTGGGGTTTTGAACAGGGAGAATATGTGGCGCGATTGATTTTGTTACCTATAGATAAGGCTTCTTTTGTTAAATATGGACAGTTCATGAGGGAGCAAGACAACAAAAAGAGAAATTTATTTTACACAGGAAGTGACTAAAAACAGGCCTACATGTTTTGTAAAGATTAATGGAAAATACTTGGAGGGTTTAATAAACTCTGTACTTGCATTAGAACAATGGCCGGCCGCATGGCCAACACGAAGGGCCCGTACTTCCTTTACAGGACAGGGGTCCCCTCAGCATGTACTACAGAGCACCTCACCTTTGCCTTGTGACGGGCCTGATCAACAGAAGAGTTTCTTTTTACCATACATGGAACCTATTCCGGTCGATTTGTAGGAAAAAGATTTATTGCAGAAGTGGAAATTAATATTGACTGGTTATTCTGATTTTAAAATTAAACAAACAAGTTCCAATTCTGAAATTACACAAATAGATTCAGATCCTAAAATTAGACAAAAGATGATTAAAATGGGATATCAAGAAAACAAAGGGCTAGGAAAGAATTTACAGGGAGTCAAAGAGCCTGTAACGATTACATCTAAAAGCGACAGGCATGGTATCTGATAGCAACAGGTTTTTTGACAAGGGCCATTGATGCTTCTCCCCCTAAAACAGCTCTGCCTTTACAATGGAAAAAGGAGGAGCCTGTTTGGGTAGATCAGTGGCCCCTTACCGAGGAGAAGCTAATCCAATTACATAAATTAGTTGAGGAACAATTCCTGCTAGGACATTTAGAAAACTCAGCCCTTGGAATACTCCCGTCTTTGTTATTCCAAAGAAATACGGCAAATGGAGGTTGTTACAAGACTTAAGAGCTGTAAATGCTTGCTTACTTCCTGTGGGGGCACTACAACCAGGACTGCCAAATCCAACTGCAGTTCCTAGAGACTGGCCTCTCATCATTACTGCTTTGAAAGACTGCTTTTTTAACATTCCTCTTTTTCCTGCAGATAGGCTGCATTTTGCTTTTTCTGTGCCTAGTTTAAACTTTTAAAGAGCCAGTGCAGGGATGTCAATGGATCACATTGCCACAAGGAATGCAAAATAGCCTCACCTTGTGTCATCTTTTTGTACTGCAAGCCTTACAGAGAGGCAAGCCTATCCTTCAGCTTGTTATTCATTATATGGATGATATCTTACTGGCAGCTCCAATTGAAAAACAACTATATGACCTCTTTGCAGAGACAAAATGAGATTTAATATCCTTTCGTCTCTGCATTGCTCCGGACAAAGTACAATTGTCCAGTCCTTATTATTACCTGGGAACGCTAGTGACTAACAAGGCAGTAAAGGCACAAAAGCTACAGATTCATCAAGATCATTTAAAAACTCTAAATGATTTTCAAAAATTATTAGGAGACATAAATTGAATAAGGCCAAGATTGGGTATTGCTTCATATCAATTAAAACATTTATATAATACTCTACAGGGAGATCCAGCTATTGATTCCTATCGTAGTTTATCTACTATGGCGCAAAAGGAACTAACCTTGGTTGAAAAGATGTTACAACAGCATCAAGTTTTTAGAATAAATACAAATTATCCTCTTATTCTTCTTTTTTTTTTTTTTTTTTTGTGGGTACCTGGGGTCGACCTCAGGACCTTGCACGCCAGCAGGCGCACATGCCACTGAGGGATATCACCGGCCCTTTTTTTTTTGTATGTGGGTTCCAGGAGATGAACTCAGACCCTCGCACTTGCCAGGCAGGCGCTTATGCCACTGAGCCATCTCACCAGCCCTCCTCTTATTCTTTACATTTTAAATACTCCTCATTCTACTACAGGTCTTATAGGACAATTTTATGATAAACAAGTTTATCCTACTGAGTGGCTTTACCTTTCCAATCAGTTAGAACCCTACAGTTATATTTAGAACAAATTGCCAAGGTTGTCACCATGGGAAGAATAATAAGGTCTAAACAACTCTTTGGTATTGATCCTGCTACAATTATATTGCCTACTGATTTAAATCAATATTTGACCTTGTTACAACAAGCTCTATATTGGCAAGTAACCTTTGCAGATTTCATGGGACAAATCGATAATCATCTTCCCAGTGATCCTATTTTTCAATTATTTCTCAAGCATTCATGTATTATTCCAAGAATTACTAAACTTGAACCTATTTCTGATGCAGCAGTCTATTTTATGGATGGCTCATCAAGGGCAAGGCTGCAATTTGGAGTAAAGATTATCAGCAGGTAATAGAGACTCCAGGACTTTCTGCACAAAGATCTGAAATTACTGCTGTTTTATTTGTCATACAACAATTTACCTGCAAACCTATTAACATAATTAGTGATTCAGCCTATGCAATCTATCTTACTCAGCGGCTAGAGGGCGCCACCCTATGGTCGAATCTAGATCCGCCTCTAATTTAGGTTACAAAAAGCAAATCGCAATTGAACAGCAGCCTTTTATATTGGTCATGTAAGGTCTCATTCTAATTTACCTGGATTTTTAACATATGGAAATCAACAAGCTGATTCATTAGTCTCCTTTATTACTCCATTTGTCGCAGCTAGACAATCTCATTCATGCCATCATCAAAAAATAGTAAGGCTTTAACCAAAGAATTTCAGTTATCCAGGTCTCAAGCAAGACAAACTGTTACGTCCTGTCCTAGTGTCAAAAAGTTCCTAGGCCTGTGCTACCAGAGGGCAGTAACCCCAGAGGCTTAAAACGTAATGATATTTGGCAAATGGATGTTACACGCTTTTCTTCCTTTGACAAACTACAATATATTCATGTATCTATTGATACATATTCTCACTTAGTGCATGCCACTTGCCACACAGGAGAGAAAATTGGCCATGTTCAACAACATCGTTTGTCAGCATTTGCTTCTACGGGTGTTCCAAGCACTATAAAGACTGACAGTGGGCCTTCATGTATTAGTAAACCATTACAATCCTCTTTTCAACTATGGCATATTAAACATATTACAGGTATTCCTTATAACCCTCAAGGACAAGCAATTATAGAAAGAGCACATCTATCTCTTAAAACTCAATTAAATAAACAAAAATGGGGGATATAGTTACCCCCACAAGCACAGTTAGATTTAGCCATTTTTACTTTAAATTTTTTAAATTCAGTTGCAGGTAATAAATTGACCCATGCAGAACTTTACAGCATGATGATACCCAGCATAGGGCTGAAGTGCTTTGGAAAGACAACAACACAGGAAAATGGGAAG
This sequence comes from Erethizon dorsatum, assembly GCA_028451465.1. Lineage (NCBI taxonomy): Eukaryota > Metazoa > Chordata > Mammalia > Rodentia > Erethizontidae > Erethizon > Erethizon dorsatum. The sequence continues at coordinate 3,577,051 of CM051840.1, forward strand.
GACCAGTACAGCTAATAATGTGGGGACGAGGTTACACTTGTGTCCTAACAGGCGATGGGTCCATGAGGTGGCTGCCACCTAGGAATGTACTATGTGATGGCTCCGCGGATCTGGGCCCTCCGGAGGATGAGCCTGTCCAATGAGGCTCACCCCCAGGGACCTGCCAATCAGCCAGGAAATCCACCTCCAGCTCCCCTGAGAGAAGAGAAAAGAGGACAAGTGATCCAGGAAAATGACATCCAAGCGACAATTCACTAGAGACACAGTTACCAGAAGGGGAATTTCACCAACCCCTGAGAATCTTTTTGGTTGCCTTAATGGCCCTGCTGGCAGTATCCATGTGTATAACACCTGTTTCAGGAGTAGAGTATTGGACTTACGTCCCTGATCCACCATTACTTAGACCCATTATTTGGGCAGATTCTCCATCTGAGATTCTTCATGAACCAGACATGACTGGCCATTCCAGGCCCAGTCATCCTCATTGATAGGCCAGACAAGGCAGTTATTAATTATACTTCACATTTTGTTTTTCCACCATTATGTGCTGACGATGTTAAAATTCAATCAGAACGCTGTGTTGCTCTCCCTCAGACTGGATGGGACACACTTTGGAGCAACTGGTTATTACCACCCTGGGATCTACACCCACCCCAGGAAGCGTGACAGATTCATGGAAGCCAAAGATACCTATTTGCTCTGTAATTAGTCTTCTAAAAATACATGAAGATGCTGTGTGGCCTTGGGGTGCTTGTCAGCCTGAGGCAGGAATTAAAGGAAAAATAAGACAATACAAGTTTACTGATTGGAGCCCATGGGGAGAAATCGTTGGCAGGGTAAAAAGCACAGACCCATGGCAGATCCTAAGTTGGACATATTCGGATAATGTTACTAAACAGTCTTTACCTATACAACTTGTAAACTGGACTGGCTTGGGGCTCAATACCCCTATACCACTCTTAATCTATGGTGGACAAGTAGGACCAATACAACAATCTTTTTGGAAACTGGCCCTACCTTTCATAAGAGGAAGTATATGGACTGGCAAAGACATAAAAGCAAATAATAATGAAGTTCTTAAGTTAAAACATTACAAGACTGTCCAAACTTCCATTTGCATTTATAATCCTTATGTATTTCTATATGGCACTGCATCTTGGTATGCTAATTACTTTAAGTGCTCAAGTTGTAATTTGAGCCATTGTGTAACACCAGGTGCTATTTATGGACAGACATTATTAATAATGGGTCACATGCCAGGAGTTTGGATCCCAAATTCAAAGACCCCATCCAAAAATGGGCATCTGAGATGGATATGCACTTCTCAGATGAAGAAATACAAATGGCAAATAAATATATGAAAAAATGTTCAACATCATTGGTCCATTTGAGAGATGCAAATTAACACTGAGTTTCCATCTCACTCTTGAAAGAATGGCTATTATCAAGAAATCAACCAATAACAAATGCTGGAGGGGCTGTGGGGAAAAAGGAAACCTTCACTGTTGGTGGGAGTGTCGACTGGTGCAGCCACTGTGGAAATCAGTGTGGAGATTCCTCAAAAAACTAAGATTAGAGGTCCCATTTGACCCAGCTAATTCCCCTTCTGGGTGTTTTTCCAGAAGAATTAAAAACATCATACCACAGCAATATATGTGCACCCATGTTTATAGCAGCACAATTTATAATAGCTAAATCTTGGAAACAACTCAAATGCCCATCAACAGAGGAATGGATAAAAAAGATGCAGTATTTTTATACAATGGAGTACTACTCAGCTATAAAGAAGGATATACTTGAGGCTTTTAAAGGTAAATGGATGCAACTCGAGACCATACTTATCAGTGAAATATATCAGTCTTACATGTGTAAAAGCTGAAAGAGTAAGTAAGATCGGGCCGGTGAGATGGCTCAGCAGCGTAAGTGCCTGCCCGGCAAGCGCGAGGGCCCGAGTTCGACTCCCGGAACCCACATACGAAAAAGGGGCCGGTGATATCGCTCAGTGGCACGGGTGCCTCCTGGTGCGCGAGGTCCTGAGGTCGACCCCCCGGTACCCACAAAAAAAAAAAAGAGTAAGTAAGATCCAAAATGTACAATAGATACTGTGAAATGGGAAGAAACTGCTCAAAAGGAAAGAGAAACTGGGATTGGGGGAAAAGAGAAAAGAAGGAAAGGAAAAGGAAAAATTATATATATATATATATATATATATATATATATATATATATATATATGATAGTTAAGATAGTTATACTACTAATTTCTATTAGTTTATTGAAAAGAAAGGTTTGTGCCTGTATTGTTTGGTCAATTTTTCATGCCTATATCTTATAATATGAGCAACTACTTTGAAGGTAACAATACACAATGTATTAATGATTGTTAATGTCCTACTATCTTGTTTTGAAATTTTGTATCACTGTTTTTATTGTTTTTTCTCTTTAAAATGAAATAAAATAAAAGAGCAGGCTTCAGTCTCTACCACTGGAAAACTGAGGAGACATCACACCCCAGTAGCCACCACGCTCCAGCGTTCTCAGCGGAACCGTGTCCAGGTTCTGGGCCGTGTCATACCACCTCTCTGAGCCTCAGTTTGCTCACCTATAAAACGAGTATGAGGACAATGTCCACTCCGCAGGGCTGTTGGGTGGATCCTGTGAGACACAGAGTGCCGACCCAAGGTTCTGGATTCGTGACCTTTTCACGGCAGAACCCCATGGCCTTTTCACAGCCAAGCCCGTGACACATTTACTGCCCCATTTCCATTGCACCAGCAACCCCAGTCTGGTGACCTGAAGGCCACAGAGAGTCTCCAAGCACAGAAAGAGAAGTCACACTCACACCTTGCCCAGGAAGGTGGGTCCTTCTGCTTCTCCAGGTCCCCTGAGCAGACGTCCTGGGGTAAGCCAAGATAAACACTGCCCTTGGAAAGCACCCCATTTCCCCAGTCTGTGACTTACAGGTGACATCCTCTAGAGGGTTCACATGCAGGCCGTACAGTGAGGGTTGGATCCATGGGCATATCTGGGAGCCTGGAGAGGGGAGGGAGAAGAGGGCAGGAGGCTAAGGACAGGAGGTTCTCACCTGGGGACCCACAGAGAGGCTTTCTTCTAAGGGTCTGAGAACTTCGCACCTTAGGATTCTACCACAGTGGAATCCTCCCAGCCTGAAATCTGAGAGCCCAGAGGGGGCTATTCACCTAAACCTTGGAATATGAGAATCCACATCCTCAAGAATATACAGTGTTAAGATCCCAGGGTCTTGGAAACCTTGAATTTGGGAGTCCTGGCATTTTAAAGAATCCAGAGTTGCACAGCGGACTACCCAGCAGCTCTCTCAGGTCCCCGGAGCACACAGTTCCCTACGGGGTCAGCAGGTTTGTGATGGGCTTGGGGCTCTGCATTTCTACAAAGCACCCAGAGGAGGATGGAGCTGGCCTGAGGATGGTACTGGAAAGATGGAGCTTTTTTCTCCCTGTCACAGATCCACCTGGAAGATCCTTGATTTGTAAACCCAGATTCCCTAGATCCTATGAGGGTCAGCTGATTCAGAAAACCGTGGAACATTAATCCCAGGTACCTGTACATGTGGTGTGTGATTTTAGATGATGCACAAATGGAGAAAAGGAACCCATTTTTTATAGGTCTGTGTTTCTTTCTCTCATTAATTATATGCTATGATAAATGATGTTAGTTTTCTATATATGATATGGATAGAGTTTCTTTTCATAAATAAATGCATTATAAATACAAAGTGCATTTGCCTATTAAGCATACTTATTTAGGCAAAATTATGTTGATTAAAAGCAAATACAAGCTGAAAAGCCACAGTGGCAGTGCAAGGACATGGCAAAGGACTGGTGTGGGACCCACTGATGTCCACAACTGTCAACCACTCCCCGGCCTCCAGGCTGAGTTATGGAGGAAGACATGGCTCTCCTTGACCTCCTAAAGAGAAGTTCGAACCTCTGAAGGAGAAGGCCTGGCCTCCTCTGAAAATAAGGCCTGGTCTACAGATGGCACATCGGCCACCCACCAGGGCTGGCTCTGGGCCCCAAAGAGTGAGGGATTCACTTCCTTCTGTAGCAGGGTGAATGCAGTGCTCTTCAGGATCCCAACCACGCATTCCACATCCCTGCTGATCAGGTAATGAGTTTTGGAAGAGACAGGAAGGTAATGAAGACCCAGCAAAGAGTCAGGGCCCCCAAAGGCAATACTTGGATAACAGGTGGCCCAAACCTGAGTGATATTTCTCACTTCATACAGAGCCACATCCAGATGGATCACTATTTAGCATCCCACACCTGGGCACTGGGTCAGCCCATTGGGATGAGAATCCCATCCGAATACAGCACTCATTCATTCAATCATTCAAGCCATGTTTCTAGAGCACCAGCTATATGCCAGGCCCCCACCTGGGCCCCAGAGATAGCAGGATGAGCAAAAAACAAGTAGCCTTGAACCTGGACCCTCGCTGTGAGGCAAATCTTGCCAAGCCTGCTCCCCCTTCCTCCACTCTCAGCGTAAGTGTCACCTCGTGGGGCAGCACCCTGATGTCTTCTCTCAGGGAGGGTTTGGCTGTCACAGTGCCCTGCTGAACCTCCTGCACTGCATACAGCTCAGTTCTGTCCTTGAGAGTCTTCAGTAGATGGACTAGCACCATTAGATAGAAGTTAATTTTGGACAAGCAAATGCAAGTTTCTCCTCATCCCTCCCTGGTCCTGATGGAGCCCCGGAAGCTCTCACAGCACCTTCGGAGGATGCGTAGACCTGCACAGTCTCAGAGGAGAGGGCCCAGGGGCGCGCTTTGAGACGCTGCTATGGTTTAGCTCTGAAATGTCCCCCTCAGCCTCACACAGTCATGGGCAGGGCTTTTGAAAGGTGATTGATTGTGCGGCGATGTGACTGACTTGCTGTTAGGAGACAAGAAGTGTGCCCCTGTGGACGTGGCCTGGAAGGGTCTGTCTCCCTGCCCAGCTCCTCCCTTCTCTCTCTGCTTCCTGTCTACCATGCTGCGAGCAGCTTTTCCTCTGCCGTGCCTCTCTGCCTTGCCGTCCTGCCTTGGAGCCAGTTGACTATGAAGTGAAACCTCTACAAACTGTGAGGCAAAATAAACCTTTCCTGCTTTGAACTGTGGGTGTTGGGTGTTATTTCTCAGCAGTGAAGGATGTAACTAAGACAGATGCTGAGTGTGGGGACCGTACAAAGTCCTTGCAAAGTCCTCATCTGCAGGACGAATGCTGATGCACTTATTTTATTTATTTATTTTTTTTTTTTTTGTGGATACCGGGGGGTCGACCTCAGGACCTCGCGCGCCAACAGGCACCCGTGCTGCTGAGTGATATCACCGGCCCCTTTTTCGTATGTGGGTTCCGGGAGTCGAACTCGGGCTCTCGCGCTTGCCAGGCAGGCGCTTACGCCGCTGAGCCATCTCACCGGCCTGATGCACTTATTTTAAAGAGCAGGAAATGACAGTTTGGAGAGATGAGGACATTTGTCTGTTCTCATCTCTTATTTTACAGAATCTTTGTATTTTCGAGGACACACAGAGACCTAACAAAGAAACAATCTTTCCCAGCCTTCTTTACAATCAGGAATGGTCAATGGAGTGGGAGTTGCAGATTGAGGCTCTTTACAGTGTTCCTTAGAACGGCTGGCCCAGCTGAGGTTTGTGCCTCTGGTTCTGCTCGTTTTTGTGCCTTATTAGATCTAAGGCGATTGGATCACAGCAGTCATGTTATGAGCATGAAGATGAATGCCCTAACCGAGGGGTTAGTGGAGACAGCTGGCAGGACTCCCCACCCTGCCTCTGCACCTCTCATTCCCGACCCACCTTTGTGTCCTGTGCTAGCACCAAGCACAGCTTGCAAGAGGTCACATTTCTTGAAAGCTCTAGTCTGGTTCAGCCTGTGATAAAAAGGCAGGTTGGAGAGAGAGACGTGGCAATATTACGTGGATTTCTCCAGGGAGCTGTGGAGACGCCCTGGCCTCCATCAGTTGGTCCTGACGGGGATCTCAGTTGGACTTGACTTTATAACTGGTGAGGGACCGGAGCTGGGAAGACAGGGTATTAGATGATGAACAGCTAGGAACTGGTGGGAAGTCCCCTATCCCAGTGCTTCTACTCAACTCCTCTAAAGAAAATATCCCTGCACCGAGGCCAAGGGAAGTCCAGGAGGTCAGGATAGATATGAATGTCTACATCTCAGATGTTATTGGTAGAGCCCAAGAAGGGCTGAGAGTCCGGGTCCTGCTCTGAGCCAATTTCCTCCTTGGCCAGGAGCTAGGTGAACCCTGGGACTCTGAGGGAGAATGCTGCTCAGTGGGCCTGAGAGGGAAGCTGGCTGTCACCTGGGAGCCCAGGCCTTGCTGTCTGACACTGGACAGCTCCTATGTCCTTTCCAGATCTCAGTTTCCCTATCTGCAATACCAGTAGTGAACACTGACAGGCGGTTTTCACCAATTCTTTCTGAATCTTCACAGCATTCTTATTATAAAGGAACTGTTACAAACCCTGTTTTACAGATAAGGAGCTACGCCTCAAGGGAATCTTAAATTCGCCCCAGTGTCACAGAGCTAGTCTCTGCAGAGGGAGGATTAGACTTGTTCTACCTTCCACCAAGCCTGCAACCCTGATACCACATCACACATCCCTCCCTCCGGAAGAGTTTCAGCCTCCTGTGAGGAGGGCGCTCCTCTCTGTCTCAGAGGTCAGCCACCCAGGGACAGATAGAGGGCATTCATCCCTTTCTCCAAATGTCAGGACCCCACTTGAGGCTTCATTTCACCTTTATTAACACTTGTGCTCTGGTGGATTTTTGTGTCTCCCCAATCCCATTCAGGCACTGGAATGATCCCGGGGTGTGGCAAGAGGCTGCTCCTCTGGGAGGGGGTGAGGTCCTGGGGCGCTGCCCTTCTGAGGGGTTTAAAGCCCATATGAAAAGAGGCACGGGGCCGGTGAGATGGCTCAGCGGCATAAGCGCCTGCCTTGCAAGCGCGAGGGCCCGAGTTCGACTCCCGGATCCCACATACGAAAAAGGGGCCGGTGATATCGCTCAGCGGCACGGGCGCCTGTTGGCGTGCGAGGTCCTGAGGTCGACCCCCCGGTACCCACAAAAAAAAAAAAAAAAAAGAAAAGAGGCACGGGGGAGCTGTCAGGCTCTGTGGTTTCTCTTCCGCTGTGTGAGGACACAACATCTGTTCCTCTTTTGTTTCTGTCCCTCCTGCTATGTGCCACTGCAGCCACAAAGTGCCATCTTGGAAACAGAGAGCCACACCTCCCCAGACTCCACATCTGCCTGCTCCTTGACTTTGGGCTTTAAATCCTCCAGGAGTGTGAAAAATGAATGTTTTTGTTTACCAATTGCCCCATGTATGGTATTTTGCTATGGCAGCAGGAAGACTGAGACAATAGGTATTTCGGGTAAGTCAAATAGTTCGTGTTTATAAAGGCACATTTTCCCAGTACAAAAACACTTCAGAAAATAATGTCCCTCAGCATTCGTTTTATGTGACTTGAGGTGGCCAAGGTGGAGACATGGTCAGCTAACTGCTCTCTGCAGCAGGTCCCCTTGAATGGACACCTGAGTGGTGCATTCTCTTGTCGGCCACATTAAGTAACTTCGGTGTCATGAGACAGCCCCAGAGGAGCCCAGCCTGGGACTTGAGCATGCTGATCTCCAACCTGTCATCCCCATGAGCGGCCCACGTTCCTGTTGCCTACCCCTTGAAATGCCCTCTCCCTCCTGCCTCAGCTTTCATTGCCTCTGACAGGAAACACCCTGAATGAATGAACCTGTCCTCGAGCCTTCACTCAAACCTGACCCTCACCAGGGAGCTGTCAGAGGTCTGCCCAGTAGAAAGGAGTCTCCCTGACCCCACAGCTGGGCTTTCATCCCCCATTCAGCTGTTGCCAGGGGATATTACCTTTCTTGCATATTTGTCAGTCAACCCTCAGGGTTCATCTCAGTACGACTGTCACCCATGACCTGCTTGTACTTCTTTACATATCTCATTTCCTGCATCCTCTCCCTTCCCTCTGCTCTAACACCCACTTCTCAGGGAAAGCATGGTGCTCCGAGAGGCTGAGTAATGAGCCCCAGACTCTCCGGAGAACCGAGGGTCACACCCAGGACCAGACCCGGGGCCTGGCTCTTAGCCACAGTTTGACGGATAGGAGAGAAGTAATACGCCAGGGGCACCTTAGCATCCTACCTTGCCTCCAGATGGTGACCCTGCTGTCACTTAAGTTCATCTTCTGCCTTCTCAAGTTTAGCTGAGCACATGGCCTCCTGGTCAGAGATGACAACTCCCAGCATTCCTTGCGGCTAAATGTGGTCATAAGACTAAGGTCTGGCCAAAAGCATAGAAGCAAAAGTGAGGTGTAAATTCCATCTCATACTTAAAAACCCAGCAGTTTCCCAACCACTGCCTCTTGGGCTGCTGCTTCTCTGAAGTTAGACATAGGAACCACAGAGGTGACTGCCCTGTTCCCCGAGGGGGAAGCCGTGCCTTAAAGAGGGCACAGTGGCCTTAACCTTTCTCTTCTGGGCTTTTATGGGACAAAGAGAGGTGCTTCCTTATTTAAAGCACCGTGTTTTTTGGTCTCCTTGTTAAGGCTGCTTAGTGCCTATTGTTTCTTTTTCTACTAATGATATGCTGCGTGGCATGAGGCTGCTCACCTCCCTTCTCTAAGCTCTATATCAAGTGTGCACAGTGATCCCTTAAGGTCCCCCCTAATCCAACAGAACAGACTTTAGCATTCCTTCCAGAGTTGAAGGAGTATATATTCAGTTCCTACGACATGCCAAGAATCGTATTAGACTGGTGGGCCTCCACCTGAGGTTACCTTTTTCCCCTGGAGGACATGTGGCAATGTCTGGAGATATCTTTAGTTTATACCCATTGTATAGTTTATACCCATTGCTGAGATGCTCTGATATCTGGTCTGTAAAGGCCAGGGATGCTGCTCACCATCCCATAATGCACAGACAACTACTCACAGCAAAGAATCATCCAGTCCAAATCATCACTATCATTTTGACGCACTGCACTGGATCCTTGTGGACATGTCCCCATCGGGTTCTAGTCGCTACTCACTGATGTACTGCAGGGATGTGTGGAAAGCTGTGCCAACCAAGGCCTGGCGAGCCACTCAGCTAGAGACAGGCCACGCCAGATAATCTGATGTTGTCCCCTACATAAGGGGTCTGTCCCCTACTGGCCAGGGAGAGGAACCATATAGGACTCTTTCTGGCTGTACTTGTGGCAATCCCATCCCCTACAGAAAATAAGAGAAGTTGCTCCCAATTCAGGGCTCCTTTCAGGAAAAAGCCAACTTAAGTCAGTGCCAACCCTGAGTCCTTTCTGTCCTAGCCCCTGGGATGCCCTTTTTTGTCCTTCAGCAAGTGGCTGAAAACTCCTTGGACTTCAAGACCCTGCTCAGGAATCACCTCCCAGCTAAGCACTGACAGAACTTTAACATTCCCAAACCATATGATGCTCCCCAACTTACAGACTGCTGTAATGTGTCCCCCAAATAGTCCTCTGTTGGGTGATTAATCCTGACATTCGAAGGTTAATGGTGTTTGAAGGTGGGAAGTGAAATCAGGATTGAGTCAAATCATGAGGAAAGTCCCCAATTATGGCATGTTTGGGTAATAAGAAGGGAAAGAGAGCCTGAAGCTGGCTCACTGCTGTCACACCACATGACTCCTGCATGTCAAATTGCCACAGGAAGGCCCATAGCAGATGCCCAACAAGGGCACCTGCCATGAACTTGGCCTTCCTGCCCATGAAAGGGGTGAGCTTGGCCTGCTTCCATTCTGTGTGTATGACTGAGCCCGCAGTGTGCTAGAACAACAAACACAGGCTGAGTACAGCACAGCTGGTCACCTTGTCCTTAGTGTCCAATGTAGGGAGCCCTTCACCAGGGTCATCTCTCAGGAGGTGGATTTCCCTTCTCCAACACTCCTCTCTGCCACACCTGCCTGGGAGCTCTCAGTAGTCCCAGCAGCCAGGGAAGAAACTGGTGATGGACAGGGTGGATGGATGGATGGATGAATGGATCAATGGATGGATGGATGGATCGATGGATGAATGGATCGATCAATCGATGGATGGATGGATGGATGAATGGATCAATGGATGGATCGATGGATCGATGAATCAGTGGATGGATGGATCGATCAATCGATGGATGGATGGGTGGATGAATGGATCGATGGATCGATGGATGGGTGGATTGATTGATGGGTGGGTGGATAGGTGGGTGGATGAGCTTGAGTAAGACACCATCTCTGAGTCAGCTGAATGGGAAGAGAAGCAAGAGAGTTCTATCAAGCCAGCACTGGGAATATGGGAGACCTGTCATTTCCTGTTAACTAGGGCCTGATACCCACACTTGAGAACATAAGTGGTAGGTTATGAGCCACACATGGGGAGTGGAGACATAGGATGAGTGGGGTCAAGGGTACCCAGCCCAACTGGTGATAGCTGTGCCCAAAGAGAGAAAGCAGTGTGAAGGAGCATAACCCTCTGTACCCAAGTACCCCCAGGACGCCCGCTAGCTTCTTGGCCAGACCTCAGTGCAGGCAGGGTTCAGGCTTCCTGAGGAGGTGACATCATATGGAGGAGAACTGGAGAAAGAAGAAAATTTGAGAGGCTGGAAAGATGTCCATCATAAAGAGCTACCTGGGCAAGAAGGTCATGGAGTCTTTCGGAAAGAGCACGGCACTCCCCCTGGAGCTAATTGCAGGGTTAATCAAGTTATACACACACTCGCACACACACATCCCTCATGTGGCTTTCCTAGTGTTTGCACCATTCTTTCAGGATAACATCTCAGGGTCAGAATTGTTAATGCTGTGCCTTGGGACATTTTATGACGGCAGGAATGCATTCCAAAATGATTTACCAAACCGGATCATCTTATTTACGTGAAGGGAGAGAGCATACACATCCCACCGCATCTCCGCCAGCACATGGACGTCATTTAATATTTGCTCTTTCAGTTGAAGTGGCATCAACTTTACCCCATTGGTGATGTCAAAGAGCTCATGTCAGGAGAGTCACTTGTGACGTCATCTCGGTAAACCAAACTCGCAGTTCTCGGACGTCCTTCACAGGACACACTCCAAATGGGAGGACGGAACCAGATGCGGTATTGGGGTCCTATATTTCCGGCTACTCCAGAGGCTGAGGCAGGAGGATCACCAGTTGAAGGCAATCCTGGGCAATTTAGGAAAAAAAACCCTGAAAACAAACGAAACCAAGAAAATTGAAGAACTCGGAGCTTATGTATATATGGATGCTACTTATCAATATTTGGCATAAACAAAATTAATACTTGCAATGTTTTTAAACATTATTAACTGTCTTTAACAACAACATTTATATATTCATTACATTTTAACAAAATGACATTTTTTTCAAAATAAACCATACATTCCAAAAATACCATAGTAAGAACAGTGCCTCTGTCTTACGCTTCCAAAGCCTCTGTACTGACTGTCAGGAGAGAAGACAGCGAGGTTCTCAGGGCTGTTTCTGCTGCCATCTGTTCCCACATTTCCTGTCATGCAGCCTCTAGGAAACTTTACTCCACACTGGTGAAATAATGAGTGTGGAAGGCAAATAATATATTAGTACTGTATTAATTTAGTGTCTGTTTGGAACTTGCAGGTCCTAAACAAGAGATTTGGGGCCCCCAGGCTGCACTTTAAGAATATTGCTCCCGGCGGTAAAGAGCCAAAGAAGGTTTCTGAGCGGGGGAGAGACAAGTCCGGCTGCAGTTTCAGCAGAATGTTATGACAGGGGAGCTGGAAGGGGACAAAGGCCCGCACTGGAGGGTGAGATCCTGCAAGGTGGGCAGCTGGCTGTGGACCAGGACAGAAGGCAGCTTCTGGGGACGGGGTGATAGACACATCCTTGGCCAGCCCTAACCCCTGCTCCCTCCTGAGTCACCAAGGCTGAGGGCATGGAGCCTGCACTCCACCTCCTCCGCAGGGAACAAAAGAGATGAGGAAGGAGCCAGACTCCAGCCTCACGTCAGAAGTGATTCCCTCTGGCTACAATTCCAGGCCAGCAGACAAAGTTCACATTTGCCCCCACTGTCCTGTGAACCTTCACCCATCTGCCGATGCTCTGTGCTGCTGTAGAGCTGCCAGTGTGCCTGCTGGGGTGACAATGGTACCCAAGGGTTTGGATGTCACCATGTGATGGGATTCCCAGGGTGAAATCCCACCGGGTCCAGCAGGCATGCACCTTGATGTTTAAGCAAATGAGTGAGAAACTTCTGTTCCTACAAAGACCTGCATTTACGCCCACATGAAAGTCCTGCACTCAGACGTCTGTACCAGCTTTATTTACAATTGTGAAACCATGAGAGTAATCAAGATGCTCTTCACTGGTGAACAAAGATATACACTACAGTATAGCTAGACACTGGAGATGAATTCAGCAATGAAGACAAAGGCACTATAAAGCCACAGTCTTGGAGGAAGCAAGTTGAATGTCACCAAGTAAAAGAAGCCAGACTGCATAGATATCACAGTGTGGATTCCAACTATCTGCCACTCTACAAAGGTCCACCATGGAGACAGGAAGTCAGTGGTCACCAGGTTGGAGGTAGGGGACAGAAAAGAGGAACAGAAGGAACACAGAAGATGTGCAGGACACTGAAATATTCTGTAATATGGGGCAGCGGGTGACACATTCCAGTACCCATCTATCCAGACTCAGAGAATATGTCCCACCAAGAGTAATCCCAGATGTCCACTGTGGGCACTGGGTGGTAAGGATGCCCCATTGTAGATTCCTGGATTGTGGCACTGTGGGGTGGGAGGTTGACAGTTGAGGAGTTTAGGGGGTTGGTGGCAGGGGCAGATAGGAATTCTCTGGACTCTTCTGTTCAGTTTTGCTGGAACACACAGTACTTCTCTATAAAAGGAAGTTCATTTAAAATACAGACCAAACATCTGAGTGGGTGGGATGGAAGGGGACACATTCCCACCGGAACACAGTGTTCACACAGCTCAAATGAAGGCTTGAGTGGGGTCCTAACTATTGCAGCAGCTGATGGATAGCATGAGTCCCCGGATCCCCAACTTCTGTGAAATAGAGAGCAGTCCCCAGCCCACAGGGAGGCTTCAGCTCTGCTCTGAGAGGAGGGACCTGTAATGCGGAGTTAGGGTTCCAAGCATGGTGGGAGGTAGGACTGGAGCACCATTCTGACTCTACATGGACTAGTGCTGTGGCCTTGGGGAAGAGGTCCAGACTCTCTTGAGTCTCAGCTCTCCTCTGTTGGATAGACTTGGCGGGATAGAGGATGTGTTTTATAAATGTGAATGAGTTGCCAATATTAAAATGAAGAAATATGTCTTTGGGTCAACTACATGATCTGGCAATATCTTGCATTCTTGTTTGGGCCGAGGTGAGGAAGAAGGCCAACGTAGTTGAGGCGGGGGAGTTCTGGGAAGGATGAGAAAGCATTCTGGGCAGCGGCAGCAGGATGCATGCAGCTGGACCAGTCCCAGGCGGGGTCACTCAGTGACCCAGCAAGGTACCTGCAGCTGTGGCAGCCACAGCAGGACGCATGCGGCTGGACCACCCCAGGTGGGGAACTCCTCAAGACCCGGGCGTGGACACACACTAGCAGTTGGCAAGTCAGATGAACCAGTGTTGTGCTTTGACACAGACAAGCAGAATAGAAGGGGCAGGTGGGACCGCCATTCATATATATATATCAAAGGGCTGGGGAGAACCCCAGCAACAGAACGCCAACACCAACCCTTACATCCAGAGGCCAAGATCAGCCCTATACCCAGCACAAATCCCACTGCAAAATTGGCTGGAGTACACAACACATTTCTGGGATCAGACTTGGACCCACCACAGAACTGTGAACACCAAAGGAATTTTACTCCATTTATTTTTCTATGTTTGTTTGATAGATTTTCCTTTTTCTGTCCAGTTGAGGTCTTCTTTTAAATTTAGTTTAATTTGGTTTTGCTTTGTTTTTTAGGGTTATTTCTGTTTAGGGTCTCTTTTTTCTCTCTTTTTCCTTTTCTCTTTCTTTAATGACTTGGATTTATTACCTTCCTTTATATTTTCTTCTACTTCTCTTCTAATTCTCTTTTGCCAACTATCTTGCCTGATTTTATGATACTTCCAAGTGAATAAATATTGTCTCTTCTCTGTCTGGTTCACTTCAATACTCCTCTGCTTCCTCTTCCATTCTTTCCCTCTTCTGTCCTCCAGTTTCCCAAAACTTGGGTGATCATCCTATGCCCCCCAGCCTTGCTCCTACTATATAGGACCTCACTCATCTCTCTATCTTGCCCCCTATCCCTCTTAATCCCCCCCACAATAGGGTAAAATCACTCTACTAAAGGAAAAGTCATTGCATACAGGTTCCTGGTATATGTTGGATTCAGTTATACAACTGTAGAATTTGTTCCTATGTTTAAAAGTATCAGGCTATTTTCATGATAAAAACCCTACAGAAAATTGGAATAGAGGGTCTTTATCTCAATCTGGTAAAAGCTATCTATGACAAACCAACAGCCAATATTATACTAAATGGCCAAAAACTGAAAGCCTTCCCTCTAAAATCAGGAACAAGACAAGGATGTCCACTGTCCCCACTCTTATTCAACATAGTTCTGGAAACTTTAGCCAGAGCGATTAGACAAGAGAAAGAAATAAAAGGAATAATGATTGGAAAGGAAGAAGTTAAATTATCATTATTTGCAGATGACATGATACTCTACACAGAAGACCCCAAAAACTCCACTAAAAAACTGCTAGATTTAATAAGCAAATTCAGTAGTGTAGCTGGATACAAAGTCAATACTCAAAAATCAATAGCCTTCCTGTACACAAATAACAAACTTACTGAAAGAGAAATTAGGGAAACAATACCTTTCACAATAACATCCAAAAAAATGAAATACCTAGGAATCAACCTCACAAAGGATGTAAAAGACCTCTATACTGAAAACTACAGTACTCTGAAAAAGGAGATTGAAGAGGATATCAGAAAATGGAAAGATATCCCTTGCTCCTGGATAGGAAGAACCAATATAGTGAAAATGGCCATACTTCCAAAATTGTTATACAGATTTAATGCAATTCCAATCAAAATTCCAACAGCATATCTCACAGAATTAGAGAAAACAATCCTAAAATTCATTTGGAATCAGAAGAGACCTAGAACAGCAAAGGCAATTCTGGGCAACAAAGGCAAGGCAGGGGGCATCACTATCCCCGACTTGAAATTATACTATAAAGCTACTGTGATAAAAACAGTGTGGTACTGGCAAAAAAACAGACCTGAAGATCAATGGAACAGATTAGAAGATGCTGAAACAACCCCAGACATACTAAGTCACCTTATCTTTGACAAAGGTGCCAAACACATTCGCTGGAAGAAAGATAGCCTCTTTAATAAATGGTGCTGGAAAAACTGGCTCTACACATGCCGAAGATTAAAACTAGATCCATATCTTTCACCATGCACTAAACTAAATTCAAAATGGATCAGAGATCTAAATATTAAAACAGAAACATTAAATCTGCTGGAAGGTAGGATAGGTAAAACCCTTGGAGACATTGGTGTAGGCAAAGACTTTATGAATAAAAACTCAACCGCACGGGAACTATCCCAAAGAATCAATAACTGGGATCTCATCTTATTAAAAAGCTTTTGCACAGCAAGAGAAACCACCAACAGAGTGAAGAGACAACCCACAATGTGGGAAAAAATGTTTGCCAGCTGTTCCTCAGACAAAGGATTACTATCGAGAACATATAAAGAACTCAAAAAAATCAGACCTCCCAAATTTAAAGACCCACTCCAAAAATGGGCATCTGAGATGAATACACATTTCTCAGATGAAGAAATACTAATGGCAAATAAATATACAAAAAAATGTGCAACATCACTAGTCATTCGAGA
Source organism: Erethizon dorsatum (assembly GCA_028451465.1). Taxonomy (NCBI): domain Eukaryota; kingdom Metazoa; phylum Chordata; class Mammalia; order Rodentia; family Erethizontidae; genus Erethizon; species Erethizon dorsatum. Next base: position 3,593,008 of record CM051840.1, read on the forward strand.
GATGCAAATTAAAACAACACTGAGATACCATCTCACCCCAGAAAGAATGGCTACTATTAAGAAATCAACTAATAACAAATGCTGGAGGGGCTGTGGGGAAAAAGGAACCCTTCTTCACTGTTGGTGGGAGTGTCGACTGGTACAGCCACTGTGGAAGTCAGTGTGGAGATTCCTCAGAAAACTAGGGTTGGAGGTCCCATTTGACCCAGCTATTCCCCTTCTGGGCATCTTCCCAGAAGAATTAAAAACATCGTACCACAGCGATATATGTGCACCCATGTTTATAGCAGCACAATTTGTAATAGCCAGATCTTGGAAACAACCCAAATGCCCATCAACTGAGGAATGGATAAGAAAGATGTGGTATTTTTATACAATGGAGTACTATTCAGCCATAAAGAAGGATAAACTGGAGACTTTTATAGGTAAATGGATGCAACTCGAGAAAATACTCATAAGTGAAATAAACCAGAAGCACATGTGTAAGCATCGTATTATCTCTCTAGTATGAGAAACTGAAAGAGTAAATAAGATCCAAAATGTACAATAGACATGGTGAATCAAAAAGAAACTGGTCAAAAGGAAAGAGAGACTGGAATAGGGAAAAGAAAGAAGGGAAAGGGAAAAAAAATTGTATATATATATATATATATATAAGATGGTTAAGATAGATACACTACCATTTTTACTTAGTTCATTGAAGAGTAAGGTTTGTGCCAATAATGTTTGGACAATTGAATGCTAATGTCTGGTGTCCTGAATAACTAACTTAAAGATAGTAATACGTAATGTATTAACCATTGTTACCCTCCTATTATGTTTGTTTGAAAATTTGTTCTTCTTTTGATTTGTTTTGTTTTTTCTTCTCTTTAAAATAAAAAAAAAAAAAAAAAAAATCCAAAATCTAAAAGTATCAGGCTAATAATTACCACAGTTTGTCAGTAGCCAGGCTGCCCTTGAGACTATTGTTATGGTTAACTGTACTACTTTAGCCAGGATACCATACCTGCTGTAATCAGTTTTTCTCTCCTATATGTCAACACTGGTTGTATGAGATCATTACCATAACCATAATCCAGTACCAAAGGACTGGGTGCTGAGTCAAATAGGTGACAACTTCTCACCCTCAACACATTGGGAAGGTAGGTTCTTTGGATAGACACAAAGACCAAGAACCACCTACATCCAGAAGATATCCCTGTGGAACAGCCATTTCCTAGGGAAGCCTCGATACTAGGGATAAAGCTATCTACCATAAGAAACCTATAACCATCAACACAGAAAACAAAATGATACAAAACATAGAAAACAGAAAATGACAAGATACAGAAGTAAAATGAAACCCAGACCCCCGGCCCACCCAGGACAAGCCCAGAACTCAATAAGATAGAGGAAATCAGAAGCCAGCCACTGGAACTTTCTGAAATCAGAAGCCAACCACTGGAACTTTCTGAAATGATAGTAACAGAAGTGAAAAAAACAAATATAAGAGGCTATAGAAAAAATAAAATCTAAGATGCAAAAAGAAATCATGATCAAAATCAATGACATTAAAGCAGACACAGATTAAAAAAAAATAGAGGCGCTCAGGAAAACAATGGAAAGCATGAAAGCCCAACACAGGAAAGAGAGAATCCATGAAACAGATACAAACAGAAGATTAAAACTTCAGGAGATTAAAAACTCCATTGAAAGTATATGCAACAGATTGAGTGAAGATGAGGATAGAATATCAGATCTAGAAGACAGGATTGTAGCTAGCAACCATGAAAAGAAAGATATCTTAAAAATAGCAAGAGACGGGGCCGGTGAGATGGCTCAGCGGCTTAAGCGCCTGCCTGGCAAGCACGAGGGCCCGAGTTCGACTCCCGGAACCCACATACGAAAAAGGGGCCGGTGATATCGCTCAGCGGCACGGGCGCTGGCTGGTGCACGAGGTCCTGAGGTCGACCCCCGGTACCCACACAAAAAAAAAAAAAAATAGCAAGAGACCATGAAAAATCAATCCAACAGCTACAGATGAAGCAAAGAAGAAAAACATAAGATTGATTCAAGTCAGTGAGAAAGCCGGGGACAGTGCAAAAGATATTAAAAACAAACAAACAAAAAACTAAAAAACTCTTCACAGAAATAATGGCACATTCCACAGATGTTTATTTAATTCATTTCTCTAAACAGATATTAATAAACTTTAGAACTTCAAAAAAAAAAAAAGAAAGAAAAAAGAAATAATGGCACAAAACTTCCCAAACATGGATGAAGAATTTGACATGGAAATAAATGAAGTATATAGAATGCCAAATAGTCACGACCAAAATAAATCTACACCAAGACATATAATAATCAAGATTCCAGAAATTCAGTACAAGAACAGAATATCAAAAGCAGCTAGAGAAAGGAAACAAATCACCTATAAAGGAAAACCCATCTGAATCACAGCAGACTTCTCAACACAAACCCTCAAATCAAGGAGAGCTTGGAGTGAGGTATTTCAAGCCCTAAAAGCCACTGATCCAGATTGATGTACCATGCAAAACTATCTTTCAAAATCAACAGAGATGCCTGGCAAGCATGAGGTTGTGAGTTTGATTCCCAGTACAAAAAAAAAATCAATGGAGAAATAAGATACTTCCATGACAAAGAACAACTGAAGAAATTTGTGGCCACCAAACCATCTCTACAGAGTGTTCTGAAGGATATATTAGAAAGAGATAATGAAGACCACAAACACATGAACACCAATAGAAAGAAGCAGCCAGGCAGGGCAAGCAATTAAACAGAGGAGAAAGACAGAGAACCAACAACAGGAAAATAATATGAAAAAGATAAGCCAATACATACCAGTTATAACCATCAATGTAAATGGTCTCAACTCACCAATCAAAGGAAACAGACAGGCAGAATGGATTAAGAAATCAGGTCCAACAATATGCTGCACACAAGAAAAACATTTAACTCAAAAAGAAATTCATAGACTAAAATTCAAAGGGTGGAAAACAATTCTCCATGCCACAGGAACCCAGGAAAAAGCAGGAGTAGCTATTCTATTTGCAGACAATGTAAACTTTAAGCCAAAACTGATCAAAAGAGACAAAGAAGGTCACTACATACTTGTTAAGGGAAAACTCCAAGAAGAGATAACAATCATAAATGTATATATATATATATACCAAACACTGGTGCACTGACCTAGATAAAATAAGTATTAACAGACATGAAAAACCAAATAAGCACTAACACAATTGTGGTGGGGGACCTCAATACTCCACTCTCACAAATAGATAGATCAACCAGATAAAAAAAATCAGCAAAGAAATATCAGAATTAAATCAAGCCTGTGATCAAATGGACCTGGTAGATATCTACAGAGTGTTCCACCCCAAAACATCAGAATACACATCCTCCTCCGCTGCACATGGGATGTCCTCCAAAATAGACGACATATTAGCCCACAAAACATGTTTAAGTAAATGTAGAGGAATTAAAATCATCCCAGCATATTATCTGACCATAGCACAATGAAACTGGAAATCAACATAAGAAACCACAAAAAAACTACATACACATGGAAATTAAACAACACCCTTCTGAACAACCAATGGGTCACAGAGGAAATTAAAGATGAAATTAAACAGTATATACAATTAAACAATAATGCCGATACAACATACAGGAACTTATGGGACACAGTGAAAGCAGTCCTACGAGGGAAATTTATAGCGCTGAACTCTCACATCAGGAAAACAGAATGAGCTCAAATAAACAACCTAATGTTGAACCTCAAACTTTTAGAAAAAGAAGAACAAGTCAAACCCAAAGCTCATACAAGGGAGGAAATTATAAATATAAGATCAGAAATTAATGCAACTGAGACTAAGAAAACATTCTGCAGGCACAGGCAGCGGGAGGATGTCTGCACCTCTTGAGTTTCAGCACCATGGATAACGGACAGCACCACCAGTGACAGCACAGAGGGGAGAGGCTAACAGGCTGTTTGGAAACAAAGTGTGAAGTTGACTAACACAGGGATTAGTTCTCGCAGAATCCAGTCCTGCTTGCTGTCTCCGCCTCAGAATGCCCTCCACATTCAGGCCTCCACCCTGCATGGATCATGTTGATCACCCCAAAGATCCCTACTTCTCTGGGCATGGAAGCTACTTCCCTGTCATCCTTACCAGAACCCACGTGTGGATTCCTCATAGTCTTCCCACAGTAAACGATTCTGTGACTCTGAACTGCAGACTGTCCTGCTTCCACAGTGACACGTTGGTGTGGACAATGGTAGCTAGAAATGGTGCCAGGCCCAATCAAGGTGACCCAAGTGGAAAGGTGAGGGAGGCTGCCTGAGTTGGTTCATCCTTATCTCAGAAATACATGAACATTCTAGCATGTTCCCAAGGACTAAGGGAACAAGGCTTCCTGTCTTGTTTGGGATGTTTTCCAGACTGATCCTGTGACTTTGGGTAGATCCATCGTCTCGGCTCTGTGCAGTCTCATCCTCTAAGTGCCCTCGGCAAGAACAGTCTTAAAAGTTGTGACTTGTGAAAGAAAGTTTATCTTGTTCTTATTTTTTTTATATATGCGGGTACCAGGAGTTGAACTCAGGACCTTGTGCTTGCCAGGCAGGCGCTTATGCTGCTGAACTGTATCACTGGCCCTATCTCATTCTTAATAACCTCATTTTTCTTTTCTGTATCATCAAACTTCTCAATAGGCTTATTGCTATTCACAACCTCTTATTTTCACATCTTCATTCACTGCTTGATGCTTTATAATCTGGCTTTTTCCTCCAACTCCTTAAAATAATGTATTCTAGGTCATACATAACCACCTAAATGTCCAGTACAAGGGAATCCATATTCGGTGCTCATGTTCCTCAAATCATGGAACAATGAGTACTTTTGGTGACTACTCCATACTACTTCACATCTATTCTTTCTCTTTTTCATCATGATCACTATCTTTAAAAAAAATTCTTCTTGACTCATGACTACTACTCATCTATATGATCTACATAAATTGCACCACTTACATTTTTTTTTAACCAGGAATCAAACTCAGGACTTTGTGCTTTCCAGGCAGATGCTGTGCTGCTGAGCTATATCCCTGGTCCAGTTACTCTTTTAAATAAACTGTTGGTTATAAAAATTTTTTGTTTCTTGGTTCCAAATCCATCTTTCTGTACTTGGTGATACTAAATCTGGGATTCTACAAACCACATTATCTTCTTTGCTGGCTTGCTTCTTTCTATGATCTGCCAATAGGGGTTTCTAGAGAGGTAATTAGAGAACCAAAGGAAGCAGAAAGTAAACTTCTAACTTATTTCTTGTTCCTCTGAACATCACATACCACTATCTTAGGAAAGCTAGGTCTTCTGCATACGCTTATTATGGTAATCATGATGTGTACAAGGACTTGAGGTGGGACAGCTGCTCTTGAGTGAACTGGAGGAAAGGTCTGTATGATGCCAACCTAACCAAAGTGTCTCTACAGTGACACTAAATGAATCATCTCTTTCTTGTACTTACAAGACTGATCTCACAAAATATCAGAAATAAAAAAGCCACTGTGAGAGTTCCATCATCACCATGTAAGTTAAATCCATATCTCACCAAAACACTCTTATAAAAGTTAAGAGCATTGATTGCAGAGGATTTGGACTCTGAGACTTGGAATGGGCACATACGAGAGATTAAAACAAAGCTAAGAATCTTCACTCCCAGAGGCACTCTGAGCTCCCATGTGAGACACAAGATGAGAAGACGGAGGTTCAGAGAGCTGCAGGGATGAGTTCAAGCTGCTGCACTGAGAGGCAGCATCCGAATCTGCGCCTGTCTCCCATGCCCACGCCTGACCTCTCCTCGCCTTCCTCGATTGCTCTGGCTACACTGGATTTCTCGTTCTTCCTCCAGCAGGGCAACCTTAAGGGGAGAGCACTTCCTGGCGCGCTCCAACATCTCATCTCATGGGGCTCTTACAAACACCCACGTCTCCGCTTCGAAAGGGGATCCATGCCCAGCCCAACTAGAGGGACCCCTGCCCCTGGCACCCCACCCCTCCCAGGCACCATTTACTCACTCTATTGTAATTCCTTCACAGCACGCATTTCTCTGTGAAGTCAACCTATTGAAATCTTGTTTACTAATGTATGTCCATCTCCCGCACTGGGCAGGAGGTCAGTAAGTGCAGGGGCTGTTTTCCTGCTTTGTTCCCTGCTTGGCACAGGGAGATGCTCAGTAAAACCTGTCAGCTCACTGGGAAATAAACACTACTGCCTGGGAACTGCCACACACACTGCCAAAAGGATTGGGGAATGTCACTCCTGAGTCCCACAGTCCCTCCCCCGAGGACAGACCCCTGATATCCAGAGGTGGAATTAAATAAAGGAAGTTAACGCTGCAACCATTTTCAGCAACCTTGAGAATGTAGAATCAGTTAACGCAAAATGAGCAAATATTGAGTGATATGTGCTGGAGAAAGTTAATAAGAGGAGGCCTGGGATCCAAATGCAGAAAAGAAAAGAAGAGAGAAAGAAGCCTCGGTCACTTTGAGAGAGGCAGGGGGATCAGAGGAGAAGCTGGGTTGTGTGGAGAAAGAAATTAAGTCAAACAGGCTGAGTATGCACTCAGGAAGAAAACTCCTACCCCTTCCTCTTCCCTCCTAGCTGGTGTTGAAGGCAGGTGAGGCTCTGAATGGTGGCTCATCATTAGTGACCGGCCTTCCTCTCTCCTCTTGAGAACACTCATTTGAGGCTGGTTCTCTGGCTTGATGAGCTTGGTTCCTGCCCTCTTGGGGTCACAAGGGTTCCTGGTTATGGTAAGACGTGCGGTCTTCATCCTGCCTGCTGGATTGATCCCAGCTTGGTGGAAACTTTAATATTTGCCACACATGTCCCATGGAATCTTTAGTGACCTGCGTAGACCCGTGTAGGATATGAAAGGAAATGCAACTGGACAAAACAGGCTTGCAGAGCCCTAGATGAAGAGCGAGGACCGTCATCAAATTTATCCAGAAACAGAGAGAAGTTGCTAGAACCTCCTCCAGCCAGACAGCCTGGGTTCACTTCCCAGCCCCACATTTGCCAGCTGTGTGCCTGCGGGTGGGTGACCCCAGAGTCGGACCTCAGGATAAGTCTGTCTTTATTATTTCTTGCCATGGGTGTGGCTGGGGGCCTGGTGGGTGAGAAAGCATCATGCTGGGGAGCAGTACGGGGTGAGGGGTGGGAAAGGTGGTGGGGAACGAATGATAGCTCCTCTCACCTCCCTTCCCCAGGTCTGGCTGCTTGCTCCTGACCCAGTCCACCATTCCTTCTCCAGCTGGGTGGCTTGGAGTGTTTTACTCAGAGTCTGAGCTTCTGCAGATGGATGCTAAGAACAATACCCGTCCTGCTGAGGATTAAATAGGTAATTACAAATGACGTACTTCGCCTACCCCAGAGACTGATCAGAAATCAACAAGCCACCAGTCGTGGCGGAGCACAGCTGCAATCCCAGAACTTGGGAAGATCACCTTGAGTTCAAGGCCAGCCTGGACTACATAGTGAATTCCAGGCCAACCTGAATTACGTAATGAGATCCTGTCTGAAAGAAAGAAAGAAAGAAAGAAAGAAAGAAAGAAAGAAAGAAAGAAAGAAAGAAAGAAAGAAAGAAGAAAGAAAGAAAGAAAGAAAGAAAGAAAGAAAGAAAGAAAGAAAGAAAGAAAAAGAAAGAAAGAAAGAAAGAAAGAAGCCAAGCTATACAAGCATCGTTGTCACCATTTCAGGCCAGGCATGGTGGCACATGCCTGTAATCCCAGCATTCGGAAGGCTGAGGCTGGAGGATCACCACAAGTTCGAGGCCAGCCTGGGCTACACAGTGAGTTCAAGGCCAGTCTGAACTGCATAGTGAAACCCTGTCTCAAACGAACAAACAAACTAATGCCACCATTTCAGTTAAGTGGTCCCCACGCATCATGGGCATCAAAATCACCAAGAAGTTCATCTCCAGGTTCCACTTCGGAGACTTGGACTCATTGCTCAGAGATGGTCCTGGAATCTGCATTTCTACAAGTCCCATCCCTCACCCAAGGCATTGCAATGCACCCCAAAACTTTAGCTTTTCTACTTAACCTTCCCCTGTCCGGGTCACTGCAGAAGAGGAAGCAGGAGCATCCTCAATCAAACCCAAGGTTCCATCCGGAAAGGGGCCCTCTTCCTCCAGGTCGTACTGTTTTAAGGAAATTTGTCTTTGGGTTAAAGTTCCAGTTTCCAGTCACCTCTCACTGTAAATACATGTGTGCACATCCGGAGAGAGGAATGAATGAATGAATGAACGAATGAGAACATGAATAATGCATTCCCCTCGTTAGAAAAATGATTTTCAAAGTATGGACTAAACCCACATCATCTCCCTAGAGCCGTTGTTCCCAACACACATACGTACACACACACACACACACACACGTGTGCACGTGCACACATTCACACCAGCCTTGTGGAATCAGAGTCTGGAACCTGCATTTATTCTTCTGCCCGCTCTGCTGCCCCCTAGACTTTGCCCACCGCTACCCTGGCCAGGAACCTAGAGCATCCTCAGAGCTCAGGGGAAGCAGCAGCCAGACCAGTCCCTGGCAGGCAGCCCTGCACGGGAGCTTTGCGGGCTCCTGCCCCCTTGTGGCTCTAGATGGTGCCTCCCTGCAGCTGAGGCCCTTCTCTGGGCACACAGGAGCAGACGTCTGAGCCAGTACCCCCAGCCACACTGGCTTCCTGTGCTCCTCCCACCTTCCCAGCCCTTTCTTGCCTCAGGGCCTCTGCCCTACTTGTTCCCTCTGCCTGGCACATGTTCCAAGTTCCCATGCCCAGGGCTGGCTCCATGCCCTCCTCCTGGACTCTGCTCAAATGTTGCCTGTCTGAGAGACTATGCCTAGCCCTGGTCTACAGGGGCTGTTCCCTATTTTACATTGCATTTTCCCCCTTGACACAATTTGCAGTTCCTTTATTTATTATACAGTATGTTCATCTTGTCCCAGTTCTCTTGCTGGGCTCTAAGCAGCTGAGAAGCAGGGAGCCTATCACTGCTACAAAGTCAAGCCTGGTGCCCAGCATAGAGCTGACCTGAAAACAGAAGGATGCGCCGAAGGGATGGGTACACTGTAACCAAGCCAAACTTCTGGGGCCGATTGTGCAGGAGGCCAGGAGCTTAGCACTACATCCCCGGGTGGCCAGAGAGGCCACGGAGCGCTGGCACTGGGGGCAGCATTTCTTAGCCTGTTGCATTTTAAAAAAACAAGCCAGGATTTCTTTCTCCTCTTGATAAAGCTGGTTCTAAGGAAAACCACACGGGTGATAAAGGCCACTGCTGACGGTGAGGTTGCTGTGCCCGGCAGCTCCATGGCCCGGCGGATACAACATCTGTGCAGTGCTGGTGAGCGTGAAGAGCCCGCTACAGGTGCCAGTTGGCCCAGGCCCGGCCAGGAGCTCGCTCAGCTGCTGGGTCTCCCTGTGTCCCCAGCCCCCCGACCTGTGGGGCGTGAGAGTGAAATGAGATTGCACGCAAGGTAGGCCGAGCACAGGAAATGAGCCCAACAAACGAACAGCAGCGCTTCCTCCTTTAGGGAGCAGCTTAGGAAGGAGCGGCCCTCATTCTTCACTGGCCCCTCCGGGGACCAGTGTGTGAGGAAGACAATGAGAGGGCCACTTAGAGCATGACCGAGCACATTTCCTTCTTCTTCCCTCCAGCTCTCCCTCACCTCGGGCCCCAAGTCATCCAAGAAGCAGAGGTAGGAGTTAAACCCTGGTCCCAGGGACCCCAAAGCACCTGCATGTGATTCCCGCATCATGTTGGCTCCACATCCAGCGCCCGCCCCTGGACAGGGCTCCCTGTACCCTTAGCTTTGATCTCCTGTGTCATGCATCAAGCTCTGAGGGTCTCCACCCTCCACATGTCCGTGCTGTGAGAACCCAGGGCCCTGAAAGCACAGTGGTAAAGAGGCAGGATTGACGGTGTCCTCTCCCCCATGTTCAGGTGACCAAAGAACCAAAGATAGTGGGTCGATGCCTCTCAGTGGCACCCACTCTTCTACAATTTTCTTCACACACACACCAAAAAAAAAAAAAAAAAATCAACTGGTTACACAAGACCCAGAAGGCTAGAAAAAGTTCACTCGACAGTAATTGATATTTTACAAACATCTCCAAATGGGAGCGTGACCTCTGAGATAGGACCTCACATAGCAGAAAGGCAGCACCCTGAACGAAGCTCTCAGCACGATCCCATACACACTGGGATGGATTGCCAAGTGCGGGCCAGGGCTCAGTGCTGCGGTGACATTTGCAAAGTTCACTGGCATCCTTTCGCTGAGTGGAACCTGCACATGCCCTGGAGCCTCAGGGGGAGAGTACAGGGTCAGTGACAGCCTCCTTTGTTTTGGCACTCACAGCAGCGTAGTTGTAGGACCAGGCCTGTGGGGCTGCAGTGCAGTCAGTGGGCAGTGGGGAGCAGGGGCGAGAGGCAAGGTCTGGGAAGGCGTAGGTCCCTACCTGAAGCTGGGGCTGTGTGTGGATTTTTTGCTGTGTGGGACAGGAAACCGTGGAGGGCTCTGAACCAAAGGGTGGCAAGGTCTGAGTTGCATCTGCAAATGCTTCCTCGGGCTGCTGTGCAGAGAAGGACCAGTAGGAGGCCTGCAATGCTGAGGTTCTTCTTAGAACCCTGCGCAATAATTCAGGCTACCACGGTGTGGCTGAGGAGGAGTCATTAGACACAGTCAGAGTCTGAAAGTGCGGACAGAAGCTCTTGACAGACAGTTGGTAGGAGAAGGGAGAAGAGGTGTGATGGGCAGCTCCATGGGCTGGAACTGGAACCATGGAATGGATTGTGGAGCCATCTCTTGAGATGATGAGAGCAGCAGATTTTACCTCAATTCTCTCTGACTACCACCCCCAACATCAGATCTCCAAGGTAAACTTGCTGCTTTGGCTTCGAGGCTGCCTGTTCTTTCCTGTAAATCTTATCCAGAGAGATGAGATCTATCCATCCATCCAGCCATCCAGCCATCCAATCATTCACTCATTCATTTCTATCATTTCACACACATTCATTAGCACCTGCCATGTGGTAGACATGGGCAGCTCTGTAGACACAAAGTTCAATTCAACACATCTTCTGCCCACAGGAAACTTATAATTTTCATGAAGACTAGAGACCAGCCATCTATTCAGTTATTTAGTCACTCAAAAACATTCATTGCCTTAATTTACAACAAACAAGCATGGGGCGGTGATTGAATTTGGTCTTTCCCTGAAGAAAACTCTGGATAGTGTAGGATCGGTCATCCTCACTCATTCACTGAAGAGTCACCAGCACACACCCTGAGCCAGGTCTCAGAGAGGACCCCTGTTGGATGACCTAACAGTGGGCCCTGGTGAGCGTCTCCAAGCAACCAGGCCTTCCTCCAAGCCCTGCAAGCCCCAGCTCCCACCCAGGTCTCCTCCTGCCTGCCATGTGAGCAAGCTCTGGTGGCAGCTGCCACAGCCCACTGTCCCACCTCCCCACAGTATGCTGGGGGCTCACTCTGGTGTCATCTTCCTACAGAAAACCATGAAGCCATCCATCCAAGCCGCCAACCTTGCAGCCATCTGCCCAGAGCCCGTCTGACCGTTCTTGACACCAGCAGGTGCCAGAACCCAAGATGCATTCATCCTGGAGGCTCCTCGTCCTCCTCGCAGTGCTGGCTCTGCACAAGCAGCCTTGGCCTGGCCTGGCCCAGGCCCACCCAGATAGCAAATCCGCCCTGGCAAGAAGTAAGCTCATCCTGTACTCTGCCTCCTGGACACAGGGTGGGAAGGGGAAAGTGGGCCCACCACGACTACTAAGTGACCCTGCATCAGTCCCTTACCTTACCTTCTTTTTTTCTTAGACCTCAAGTGCACAAAATTGAGATTAGGTTCATCATATGTCAATTCGTGGCACACATCGTTAGCATGAATCCCTGCAAGGTCCCTCTTTACTTTCATCTTGTTTCTTTCCCTTTCTTTTTCTCACTCACATTCCTGTATGGGCTGGGCAGGCACTGCAGTGTGTTTAATATGTGTATTTAAATACGGCTGCGGCCTTCATAGGCAGTGTTTTGATTTACAAAATTTTACTGCCGTGTGTAACTCATTCTGGTTTTACTGTCTCACTCCATCCTGGCTCTTGACACTTTGCTCCAGCTGGTGCAGAGAGATCCATAAGGGTCATCTGCCTCAGTTTACTTAGCTGTTACCCTAGAGATGGGCACTTAGGTTGTCTCTGACTCTGCACTCTTTGTACACGTCACTGTGATGAGCACCCTTGCCCTGCCCCTGTTAGAACACATAGGAGAAGTGCTCTGGGATAGACCCAGAAGGCTGGGCCTGTGATAGGCATAAGCCTGATTTGACTAAAACCACCCAAATCCTCTCTAGAATGGCTGTACCAGTCTGCACTAGCTCAAGTAATACATGGGCATTCCTGTCTCCCCATGTTGCCCACCATGGCAGGGCATCCATATGTGTCAGTCTGCCAGCGCTACCACAGGACCAGGCAGCTTAAACAACAGACATTTATTTTTCTCACAGTTCTGGAGGCTGGAAGTCCGAGTTCGGAGTGCTGGCAGGAGTGGTTCTGGCGAGGCCTCTCTCACTGACTTGCAGATGGCCACCTTCCCCTGCACCCTCACATGGCCTTTCAGAGAAGGAGCTCTCCGGGGTCTCTCCCTCCTATAAGGACTTCAGTCTGATCAGATTAGGGCCAACCTTATGACCTCATTTAACTTTTTTTTTTTCCTTACCTCCTTAAAGGTCCTATCTCCAAACACAGTAACATGGGAATGGGGAGGACAATACAGTTTATAACGTCACCTTTTTAAATTTTCTGCCAGTCTGAGGTGTAGTTGAGTGATACTTGTTTTAGCTTGGCTTTGTCTGAGATTGAGCATCTCATCATAATTTTGTTAACTGTTCCCAGTTTTCTGAATTCCCTCTTCTTATCTTTTGCCCCTGTTTCTATTTACTTCCCTGGTTTTTTAACCTCTGGTTTTGAGGAGATGTTAATTTGTTCTTGACATCAGTCCCTTGTCAGATTTAAGCACTGCGAACATAATAGTCCCTGGGTATCCATGGGGCATGGATCCGGCACCCACCCCACCTACCCCCAAACTGGCAGACGCGCAAGTCCTTATAGAAAATGGGTCAGTATTTGTGCAGACCTAGGCACAGCCTCTCATGTGCTTTAGACAATCTCTGAATTACTTATCATACCTAACACAACGTAAACGCTGTGCAAGTAACTGTTGTTTAGGGAATAATGACTACAAAAATTCTGTGCGTGTTCCATACAGACACTACTTTTTTTCAAGTATTTTTCCATCCACAGTGAGTTGAGTCTGCTGATATGAAATCTATAGGTACAGAGAACTATAGGTTTTTCCCAAATTGTCATTTACTAGCTTTGCTAGTTGAACAGGAGTATTTTCAAACTCACCAATACCTCATCTTATAATTTGTGTTCGGAGAATCTTGAGACCTTGCCTCATCCCAAACATAATCTTCTTGGTTTGGTTCCTGTAGCTTTGTACCTTTACCTTTCACATTTGGGACGTTAATCCATCTGGAAGCCATCTGTGTGTGTGTGTGGTGTGTGCATGTGTGTGTGTGTGCATGAGTGTGTGCAAGGTAGCAATCAGCTTCACTTCTGTCTGTATAATGAGCTGGTTCTCCCAGTCTATCTATTAAATGACCAAATTCCCAAGTACGAAGATTCATTTCTGCGCTCTCTAGGCTGTATTTGTGTTTCTACACTAACAGCATAATACTTTAAATATTACATCTTTGTATCTGTTTTATCTGATAGACCTTTATTCTTCCAAATGAATTTTAGAGTGTGTTGAGTTTCTTTTTTAAAAATTCAGCTGGAAATTTGATTGGGGTTACGTTGAACTTGTTGGCTAATTTAGAAAGAATTCATATTTTTCCAATGTGAGGTACTGTCCACTCAATCATAAACTTACTATATCTTTTAATTTATTAAGATTTATTACTGGGTGGGAGGGGAAGTGAAAAAAGGAGTTAACATGTGTTATGCACCGTACCAACTTCCCACAAGTGATGTAAACACTATGTACTCCACACATGCACTAATAGAATAAAAATTTTTAAAAGATTCATTACTCTATTAAGATTTTATTTTATATCCCATAACAGAACTTTAAAGTCTCATAATGCTTTGAGCATGATTTGTTAAAATGGTTCCTAGAGAATTTATAATTTCTTGCCACAATAAATGCCCCTAATTTTGTTATATTTTTCTGATTCATCTTGCCGGTATACATGAAAGGAAAACTGTTGATTTTTGAAAATTAATCTGATATCCAAAAGTCTTATGATCTCTTGCTGTTTTAATAGTTTGTCTTATTTTTTCTGTTAGATTTTTTATCTAGAGAATTATATCATCTGCAAACAGTGACGAATTTACCTTTTCTCTCATGCTCTCTCATGAGCCCTTGTACTTCCTCTGCCTTTTCTTTACTTTTCCTCTCTTCTCTTTAGTTTAGTTTTATGAATTTTTCTTTTTTTTTTCTTTTTTTTTTTTTGTGGGTACCGGGGGGACGACCTCAGGACCTCGCGCGCCAACAGGCACCCGTGCCGCTGAGCGATATCACCGGGCCCTTTTTCATATGTGGGATCCGGGAGTCGAACTCCGGCCGTCGCGCTTGCAAGGCAGGCGCTTATGCCGCTGAGCCACCTCACCGGCTTATGAATTTTTCTTAATCATAAATCACTATTAAACTTCAACAAGTATTTTTCTGCACCTAAAAGTTAATCAACTTTTTCCTCTAATCCATTAAATGATAACTTGTATTAGTAGATTTTCTGCTTTTGAGCCAACCTAGCATTTCTGGAATAAAGTGCAATGTACTATTCAACTTTATTAGCTACTAAATTTTTTAGAATTTCTTTTTTTTTGTGGGTACCGGGGGGTCGACCTCAGGACCTCACGCGCCAGCAGGCGCCCATGCCACTGAGCGATATCACCGGTCCCTTTTTCGTATGTGGGTTCCGGGAGTCGAACTCGGGCCCTCGCGCTTGCCGGGCAGGCGCTTAAGCCGCTGAGCCATCTCACCGGCCCAAATTATTTAGAATTTTAACGAATATTTTTTCTTTAGAATAGAAAACCACTTCTAAAAATAAATTTTAAATTGTATTCTTTTTATTGAGACACAATATATATCTTTATAGGTATATAATAACAATTCAATATATGTATACAATGCATAATCAGCAAATCAAGGTAATAAGCACCTCTACCTCCTCAAATATTAATCATTTCTACATGTTGAGAACTTTCATACTTTTCTAGTTATTTTGAAATCTATCACGGATTATTGTAACCGATAGTTACCCTGCTGTGCTATAGAAAACCAGAACAAATTACTCCTCTCTGAATTCTTGTGCCCCATATCTAATTTCTTTCTACTCTCCATCTCTAGTTTGGATTTTAGCATACTTTTTATGAGCTAAAAATAATTTGTAACTTTCTGGCCTTGTACTGACCTTAAGGCTAAGCAAGCTAAACCGGCTTCATAGAACGAATTTGGCATCTTTCTCTTTTTCTATTTTCTTTCCATTTCTTCCTTACAAAAGTTTGGTAAAACTCTCCCATACAATCATCTAGGTGAAAAGCATTTGTGGAAAGAGATCTTCAATTGTTATTTCTATTTTTTAAGAAATTTCTTAGAATTTCTTAGATTAGGGATGTTTTTCCATTTTTCTTCATCAAAACTTAGCATTTTATGGTTTGCCATAAACGTACCTATTTCAATTAGGGCATCCAACATACGGGCGTGCAGTTGTGAACCCAGGCATCTTCACGCTCTCATCGCCCTACAATGGGTACAGGTAGAATATGAGTCCGTGCAGCTGTTTCTGAGGCTTCCATGAAGGAAAGTGTGTGCACAGTGCTTCTTTAGCTGTGAATATAGTTATCATTTCAATCGCCTTCGAGGTGTGAGTTAGGATACTTAGTTGGAAGTCACAGAAAACCCAACTCAACCTGGCCTAATCAATTGAAAAAAAAAAAATAAACATCATTTCACAAGACTGAAAGTCACAGGTAGGAGAAGACACAGGTTGTGCTCAACCAGGATCTCAAAGCTTCCGCCCAGACTGGGTTTTTCCATTTCTGACCTCTGCTATCATCACAGTTTTGTCCTCAGGTTTGCTCCCAGCATGATGGTAAAATAATGACCAGTGGCCATCACAGCTCCAGGCGGTCTTGCACCTTCTTGATAGGAGAAAGAGGAAAGAACCTTCCCCTAAACATAGAACATAAAATATTCTGCCTGACTTGGTAGAGTCAATTTAGGTTACATGGCAACTTTGAATCCGAAAGTCTCCACGGATGAGCCACGCAATGATGGTTCAGATAATCAATAGCTTCATCTGGATCAGAAATTTGAGCGAGAGCCTGCATTAAATCAGAGTTCAGTTGAGAACAGGTTGGATTGATAGATGGGTGGTCAGGAGGGTGAATGGATGGATGGATGGGTGGATGGATGGATGGATGGGTAGATAGAAGGGTGGATGAATGGATGGATGGATGGATGGATATCGGATTGGCAACCATGAGTGTCTAGCACTCACAAATTCCCAACTGGTACTATTTTCTTTGATCAAGAATTGCTAAGATGTCTAGGCATCCCAGTAGTTTTACTTTATCCTTGAAACTATTTGTTTAATGCATGTCTCCTATTAGACAGGGAATTGCTTTGTGTTCTTAGTGCTCAACACAGGATCTCATACCAAGTAAATTCTCAATAAATATTTATTGAATAATTTTTCTCAATAGTCCTCACAAGAGCCCTGTGAGCTGGGTGTTATGATTGCCCCTGTTATACAAGACCCAGGGAGACAACAGAGCTGGGATCTGAACCCGAGTTTGTGACTACAGACACACTCTCTTGTTTGTGGGTGACAGAAGCACGGGGTACTGACTGGGGCCTGGCCCTGGGAGAACAGGAGGTTCACCACCGGTCTCTGCTACTCTCCAGTTACCCAGAGTCATTAGCGTGAGGCCTGGTCCTCGATAGGTCAAGTCAGTGAAACACACGTGCCCTGTTGCAATCTCCAAGGTTCAGCAGGGCTGGGCCCCATCCTGGGCAGGAGGGGCTAAAGCCAGAGAGGCAGGACTCGACCATATTTATAGCTTTGAAAATTCCCTCCTATTCTTTTCTGCTAGAAACTGCCCTGGTTCTGGCATTCGATTCAAGCATGGGGTGATTTGCACTCACTCTCTCCATTTCCACCTATTTTTGTCTATTTTTGTTTTCAACCAACGTTTACTGTGATCTACATCTTGTGTATTAGCTCTGGGCTCTAGCTTCAGAGAAAGTGCAGAAAGAACTCACCCAGAATAGCTTTTTTGCACTGCTGTTGCCTGCCAGGCTCTCTGCAGCATTTGTTTCTGTTTCACACATCAGTGTTGCAAAGCATAATTACAGATGAGGAATGTAGCTCTCAGTGGGGGAACGTGGTGACGTGGGCCGATCTCGAAGCAGGAAGAGGGTGCACCTGCCTGCACCTCAGGCCTCCCAACTTCCACAACACTGTACAGTATCGCCGGCCCCTTGTGCCTTTCCAGTTATTGCCCAGGGCCTCATGAAGCACAACGCAGAGGACCAAATCCAGAGCATCCACCTCCTGGACAGTCTGAATGTCTCAAAGCAGGTGGTCCCCGGGATGGTGGGCTGGCTGATTGGTGGCATGAAACTCCAGAAGCAGCAAGAGATCAGGTGAGGCCCTGGGCCCATCCCTGGCCCTGGGATTCTTCGTGGGGCTCTGGGTCAGAGGCCAGAGCTGGGGAGATGAAGGTACAAGGCCTGTAGAGAGGGAAGAGAGACTGAGAGAAAAGAAGGCAAAAGATCTGGGATGAAGACAATGGGGGCTCAGTATGAGGGACTGTTCAGGGAGGTGGCAGAGCGGGGTGATTAACAATGATGGTGCAGAAGAAGAAATGTCTACATTTAAATCCTAGCTTTGCTACTTACCTCGGGGAAAGGGACCATGAGTTTTGGACTCATCTACAAAATAGGAACACAGGTCACAGCCTCAATAAACATCTGGGTGGCAAACAAGGTCAGCACCACAGTCAGGCATTCGAGTCTGTGTTCTGTTGCTTGATAGCCATGTGGGCCAAGAACAGGAGTGCACTGAGCTGAAGCCTTGAGTCTTCATCAGTACAACAGGTGTGATAGCTGCCCATGTCCCCAGGAGATGCCAGGAGCTTTTAGAATCACACATACAACTTCTTAGGCACGCATTGTGGATACAGTACCCGTGGCGGCTAGACGTCACCTGCAGGAGCAGCCTTGTCCTGCTCACATTTACTCAGATCAAGGCAGGTTCCTCCACTCCCCGGACTCAGGCTACCCACTGGCAACACCACTGTTCCACCCACTCTGCCCCGGGGCTCTATTCCCTCTAGCTCAAGTCCCCCCTTCTCACCAGTCGGGTGAGGACCGTTAGTCACCAATAGGACTTTCCTGTGATGTACATGGCCACAATTACCTCCCTTCACTCATTCCTCTAACAAATGTTACAGCCATTCCTTGCGCATCTACTGCATACCAGGACTTGGTATGGAAAGTCCGTATTTATAGCTGGGAAGACAGCTATGAAAAAGACATATGGTTACTACATTTTGACAATAACTTGCACCCTATTTAGTGAGATAGGTCACAGAAGGTAAATGACTAATTTCAGATGAAGAGGCATGATAAGATGAATTTAGCTAGTTAAAGGGTGAGAGTGAGAGGAATAGTGGCCCCTGAGAAACTTGAATGAAGAGAAAAGAGCAAATGACATGAAGGACACGGGGAGAGTGGGCTGGGTGGGGGGCAGGAGGTGCAAGGACCTGAGGTAGGAGAGTGCTTGAAGGGGAGAAAAGCTGCATGTGGCTGGGTGGACAAGAGGGAGAGTAGAAGGAGATGAGGCTGCAAAGGTGAGTAGAGAGTTGAGATTTGATTCCAAGAGTGGCAAGAGACCGGTGGAGAAGGGTGAGGGGAAAGGAAGTGTATGGACCCCTCATGGAAAACAGCCTGTGGAGAAAACAAAAGTACAGTAGGTGGGGGCCAGAAAGGAATGGCAGCATCTCCAGGGAGAGGTCAGGTGACCAAACCAAGTGGGAACAACAGAAGGACCAAACTCAGGACACACTTTGCAAACCGAGCCACATAATTTGCTGATGGGAACAATGTGGGGGTGAGGAATGGAGAGAAGTGAAAGACAGCTCCCAGGATTTGGCTCCCAGGCAGGTGGTGGCACCGGCTGCAGAAAGGGGAGGCTCCAGTCTGAGAGCAGCACCCAGGACTGGAGCTGGCTGGGGGTTGTGTGGAACTGTTTGGGGAACTCTGGGACGGCGGGCAGCCCAGGGCTCCTGTGCCTGCCCATGGCCTGCAGGGCGTCTGTAACTGGATCTGATTCCAAACCCCATCACCAGGCCTGCTTTGCAGACCAGCCATCCTCGTTCTGCAGCACAAGGCCTTGCCAGTCCTGAGGTCCCCCACCCTGCAGGGCCTCTGCTCTTTCCCTTGTAGCATCAACATCACCAACATGCAGCTGGACTGTGGTGAGATCCAGATGTCTCTCCGTAAGGAGTGGTTTTCTACAAACATCTCACTTGAATTTGACATTGAACTGACACCGTGAGTCTTACGGAAGCTCCTGTGGGAGGCAGCTCCTCCTCGCTGGGAGCCGGGGGGAAATTGGGCAGCCTGGGAAATGCAGATCTTTCTAACCCCAACCCGAACTCATATCTGGGCTTCTGAACTACTCTCTGTGTGACCTTGGGCAAATCACTCCGTCTCTCTGAGTCTTGCTTTCTTCAGCTGAAAGGCGGATGATGATCCTTAGTGGAGGCCTGTCACCTGTTCACTTCAACCTAAGCGAGTTTACCTCCCAGGGCTAAGAAAAGAAAGCAGCGACAGACAGCCGCTGTACTTCACCTTCATCCTGCGCTCCCCACCCTCCTGGCCAGGCTGTCCCTTAATATCCACTACCCCAAGGGAAGGGGCTGTAGCTAAGTAGAAACAATTTTTAGAGTAGAGATTAAAACTTTTAAATTTCTAAAGGTTCCTAAACTGGTCTCCTTAAGGGATTTTCAAAAGTCATCCTAGAGCTGGGGGTGTAACTCAGTGGTAGAGCACATGAGGCCCTGGGATCCACTGCAAAGAAAAAGCGCACATGTTAATAGCACTTCTCTCTCTCGAACTGACTTCAGGGTTTAGCTTGCCCGCTTTGTTGGGAGCACTCAGGTGTTGAGGGGGCCCTGCCAGTGGACAGTGTGTGTCTTTGCCAACGCAGAGAGCCCATCTTTGTGCTGGCTGCTTCCACCTCCTTCCATTCTTTCCCTGTCCCTTCTTCCCCTCCTCCTGCTCTCTCTCCTGCAGGCCCTTCAATAACAGCACCGCGCTGCACACAAGCATGAACCTTGCTGCAGAGTTCTGGCTGGAGAAAGATGAGTATGGCCGGAGGGATCTGGTGGTGGGCCAATGTCGCACGGAGCCCAACGTCCACGTGACAGTCCTCACTGAGTAAGACCCCAGCTGCAGCCTCACTCCCCCACCTCCTCCTGATAAGTCCACCACAGACCTCACCCCTTCCCCAGACCTACACTTCCTCCTGGGTCCGGAGGCAGCGATGCCTCCGCCGTGCTCCCAGAAGCCAGGCTCTTCCTCTGCACTCCCTAACTGGGACCTCGCCTCCCACACTCCATTCTCCATCAGCTGCAGAAGTCACTTTCTAATGCAGAAATCTGGTGGTGCTCAGGGCCCCTGTTCCAAAGCCTCCAGTGTTCCCCAATGCCCTGGAGATGAAGAGCAGACTCTAGGTTGTTACTCCAGCCCCCCAGCATCTCCCCTGCAGTCCTTTACCCTGCAGCATTGCTGAAAGACACACCTCCACGACACACCACACAGCGTCCCACCACCGTGCCCTTGCACAGGCTGATCCTTCTGCCTGGGACGCCCTTCCTGTCTTTTCTAAAGCACCCCCTCATCACTCAGCCATTCACATATTTCCCAGAATCTGTGATGTGCAGGGACCATACCTAGTGCAATGGACACAGAGGTGAACAAGACAGAACTGAGAGCTTCATGAAGCTCTATAGTCTGGCTGGCCAATTGCTTTGACCTCAACAGACCGCAAGATTTATGCTGATTTGTCTCTGTAATTTCACGATGCCAAACAGTGAAGACCTCAGGGGACATCTGCTCATCATTCTTCAGATGTTCACTGACTCTAAATTATACCAGAAACATTCTGGGGAGGGCAGTGTAAGGGAAGGACCAGGGACAAGGTGCCATCTTCGCACAGTTCTGATAGAATTAGCACTTCCTAGCTGTCTGCGCTTAGGCAAGTCGCACCACCTCTCTGAGTCCCCTTTTGACTGTTGCTGACAATGGTACCTCTGTGTGGGGCCAGGCCAGGCTTAAAAGACCTTAAATCATGCTCAACATGTACGACATGGCATCAGCGGTGTCACGACTGGTCCCTTCTTCTCCGTGCATCTACCAATCTTTCTAGGGCTGTCCCGTACAAGATGAAACATTTTCTCCACAACCTCAGCGAGAACATACGAAAAACTATCCCACATCTGGTAGAAAGTCAGGTAAGTTTGACAAAAATATCTGCATTTCGGACATCCTTGGGCCTGACAGCCGGGGCATATATATGGGCGATTTAGCACAGGCTTCCAAACCTTGGGCTATAGAACCTGAAAAATCTCAAAAATTTCAGTTTGGCCAGTGTGTCCTTGGGCAAGGGACTTGGCCCCCCTGAGCCTCAGTTTCCCCATCTGCAGCACGGGAACCACCACACTGCCTGTCTCATAGAGCTTGGTGAGGACCTGGGGAGACAAACCTGGGGGTGCTGTGTGTGGCGCACAGTGTGTGGCTGGTACTCAGTGCGAGGCAGCCACTATCGCCCTGGTTCCTGCTAGAAACCCCCAGCCTCACGCCCTCCAGTGTTCTCCCAGGCTCCAGCCTGACCCTCCTCTCTGTGCTGCTGCCCCAGGTTTGTCCTCTCCTCGGCGACCTCCTTAGGCAGCTGGACGTGAAACTGTTGAAAGGCCTCATGGGTGAGTGATCTGTCTCAGGAGGCCGCCCCAGGATTAGCAAGTGCTGAAAGGGAGACCCCCACACCCACAGTCCCCCATGAGATCTGCTCAGGGGTGTCAGCTTAAACTGTGAGAAAATGTTAGAGGTCTGTTAGAGTCCCATCCCAAGAGAACTGGGACGGTACACGGGAACCCAACCAAGCAGGCTGTACCCCGCCAAGTCACCCAAACCATCAGGACACCAGAAATTCTAGCATTTCCCAAGAGCTCTACCTAATCCAGGAAGGAGTTCCAGCCCCACCCTAACCCCAAGACACCCCTAAACAGCTAAACCATTTCAGTCCCCGCCCTCGCCAGCTCACAGTCTTGTGAGTAGAAGCCAGGAAGTGAATCACTCGATGTCATTTGGAACGGGTGACATGAATGCTCCTGACACCAGCTCTGGAGAACGGATGGAGAGTTCCCTTCAGTGTGGTCCTAAGGTTAGAAAGGTCACCTGGGGACTGCTGCCCCTTTTCCTTACAGAACAGGCAGCTGCTGATGAACTCGACCTGCCATGAATCCAGGCAACACCCACTCACCAAGCTCAAGTCTCCTCTGCCGCCTGCTGTTGATCAGAGGGAGACTCCACCTCTTGGGACCCTCAGTCTCCCTCAGCATGGGGCTCCTGCTGTCCCTGGAAACTTACCCCAGGCCCTCTAGACATCCTATCCTCTCCCACAATAAACTGTAGCCCTAAAGGTTGCACTCATCCCCCCTGCCTGGGCCCTGAGGTTTAGGTGCAGGGGTCAGACCTGCTTAAGCATACATCCTGAAAACAAGTATCCTTCGGGTGCTCATCAGCCTAGAAATACCACAGAAAACACTCTGGACCTGTATATTGCAGCCATTCACAATTTTACCAGGAGGGCTTGGGATTTCCCATTCCCTCATTCATTCACCCCATATTTATTGAGCACCTGTTATATGCCAAGAACATTGCTAGACTCTAAGGAGATGCAGAGACAGGGTGACAAGAGTGGAAATGCAAAAGCATCGTGCCAAGTAGACCTGAGTTCGAATGAGATTCAGCCCAACTAGGAGTTTCATGAGGACCCACATAGTTGGGTGACTGATGACTCCTGTGCCACAACACACAGCCAGCACAGTGTGAGCTCAGCAAGGGTTTGGGGTTAAACAAATGGATGAATCCCAGTTTTAGGACTCACCAGTTGTGTTTGGGCAAAGCACTTGAGGTCATGGTCTTCATCATCTGCAAAATGGGAATAAAAATCTTCCAGGGCGTGGAGCTGCAGGAGCCCTTGCATGCTGCTGGTGAGAGAAATCAGACCTCCACTTCCTGAAACTGATGGCATGGACTAAACACAAACACATGGCTTCTTGGGGACTCCATAGCTCCACACAAGCTCTGTGCTTACCAAAGAGACAGGGAGACTCAGATTATAGGCCCTAATATCCTCCAGGACAATCACCCCCAGTATTATCCACAGTAATGAAAATGACCTCCACTTTCACACAACCACATGGGTGAACCTCATAAATACAATGTTACCTGAAAGAGGCCAGGTAACAACAGGTAACAACAGCTCAAGTTGCATCTCCCACTGATACGAAGCTCAAAAAGAGCCAAATGTGGTGACTCACACCTTTAATCCCAGCTATTCTAGAGGCTGAGGCAGGAGGATCCCAAGTAGGGAAACCTAGCAAGACCTCCAAATTAAAAAGTGGGGGGCTGGGGATGTAGCTCAGTGGTAGAGCACTTGCTTAGCATGGGTGATGCCATGGGTTCACTCTCCAGTAGTACAAAGTTTAAAACAAAACTAAACAAACTAATCCATGCAACTAGAGGTCAAGGAAGTTAGGGCAAATGTTAGTGACCAGAAGGGGCTTCCAGCAATCTGGTCTTGACCATGGGAAGGTGTGTTCAAAAACTCATTGAACTATTTATGGATGTGCACTTTTTTTAAGATGTAATACAGTATATTTCAACAATTTGAAAAATAAAAGAATATTTCACAAGCAGGATGCTTGCAAGGAATACATTGAAAACCATGTGTAGTCTGTGTAATATATGTGAGGTCAATGGGAAATGTTCATAAATATCCTTTAATTAATTGCTAATTATTTGGCTATTGGCCAATCAGTTATTGAATATTGATTCCCACACTCCTCCATCCAAGTGTGGAGAAATCAAGGGAAAATGACACACATGTTAGTGACAATAGCAGGCACATATTAAGCACCCACTGTGTGCCCAAGGTTGGGGCTCAAAGCTTACACTGAATGCCTCACAGCAACCCTGTGAGATACAAATCTTTTATTCCACTTTACACATGAGAACAATGAGGCTCAGAGGAAGTCCCTTGCCCAAGCTCACACAGCGAGGAAATGCCAGGTTGACGGGACTCAGGCTGCAGTGTAGAGCTCACACTCCTGACCTCTGTGAATGCCCCTCTCGTTGTCCCTCCCTCCCACCCCCACCCATGCACGAAGGGGGAAATGACAAAAACAGGCGTTCAGCAGAACTGACAAGTTCAAACAAGGGAGTGTCAACAGCTCAGGGATGAGAATAGGACCAGAGAGATTCTTGTCTCCACCTTTCAATTCAAACTCCCTAATCCGAAACGCTTCGGTGGGGATTTGCAACCCTAAACTCCTGTGTTCCCAGATCCCTTCACAGCCTTGAGCTTGAGGGGTTCTTCCTGTTCCTGAGCCAAAAAGCAAACACAGAGGGAGGGCTGGGCTGGGAGGTTGCCTGGTCCTTGCGAAGACGGCTTTGGTCTGCCTTCCCCCGACCCCTCCTGGACAGCTCAGGGCTCCTCAAAACACCTCGGGATTCTCGAATTTTCTTATTTTAAGGTTCACAGAGCAGTAGACTCAACATATTTCCTCCCAGAAAAGCTTGTTGAACAATGAGCCTCTGTGATGACACTGGGGTCCACAGTGTTTAAGCAAAAATCGAGCCCCAAATGTTCAGAACTTTTGCCCAGGCCCTGCCACCTATGCCCTGTGCCTTCCATGACTTTCCAGCAACAACACCAGGTATGAAGCCATACATTTGTCTCCCCTAATTTTAACCCTTCCACAGCCCCGTGTTATAGATGAGGAAACTGAGCTCAAAGAGTACAGAATTATATTGTGTGTGTAAAAGTCTGCTAAGAGGCTAGAGCTCCTGTTAAATGTTCTTGCCATAGAAAATTTTTCAAAAACTTAAGGAGGAAGAGAAGGAAAGCCTTGCCCTATCGTACAGACAGCAATGGGCCAGGCTGGAACTGTTTGCCGTCACAGCCCAGAGTGGGCTCCAGAGGACACAGGCAGCTGCTTTCTGAACTGAAGACTGACAAGCAAACCTGCCCTTGAGGAGCACTGGAGCTGGGCAGCCCCAAAGGACAGTCCGACTTCACCTTCCCAGCTGAGGGAGCCTTGAGCAGGTCGCTGCCCTCCCTGAGCCTCAGTTTCCCCACAGGATTGTTAGAGATGGTATAAAGTTCTAGGGTCTCAACGAAGGTTGTCATTAGGATCTGCTCTAAATGCAGGCGAGGAGACCAATCTCCAAGGCAAGGAAGCTTTCCTGAAGCAAACTGCGGGAGAACATGATTTTCTCATCAAAATCGGGATGCCCAGCCCTCTGGGAACCCTCTGGAGTGTCCGAGCCCATCTGAAAACCCTCTCAAACTGACCCCATAACCTGACCTTGCTCCCAGAGAGCAGACCCAGCATTCCATTCCCGTGTTCTGAAGAATAAACTCTGTCTGTGTCGGAGTCCGTTGAGATGCAATGGAAGGAAAGAAGGGAAAGGGAGAAAGTGGGAGTGAGGGAGGGAGGAATGTTTGCCTCTAGGGACCACAACTCCACTGTTCTCCTGGGAGATGGACATTTTAGCATCTGAAATTAATGAGAACATTATTTGGCATTTGGTATTTGTGTGGTATTTGTCTTTCTACCCCTGATTAAATTTTTTGTGTGTGTGGGTACCGGGGGTCGACCTCAGGACTTCACGCGCCAGCAGGCGCCGGGGCCGCTGAGCGATATCACCGGGCATTTTCTCGTATGTGGGTTCCGGGAGTCGAACTCAGGCCCTCGCGCTTGCCAGGCAGGCGCTTACGCCGCTGAGCCATCTCACCGGCCCCCCTGATTAAATAGAGCCCTTGACTCACAAAACCCCACCCATAAAGGCCCCCAAATACAATCACAATCTGGCAAGGAGGCAGAAAAGATGCCACCCACAGTTTCCGGGAAACGCATCTGGACTGTATGGATGTCACCTGTGCAGGAAAACAGTCCTGGGAATGTCAGCAGTGTGTCGTTTCCCCTCTTTCTTGCTGCTCTAGGTTCTGTCCCTGCGAGGGTGTGGAGCACACAGACCCCGGGGCATCAAGGAGGGGCGATTCCCTCAGCAGAAAGACAGCATTGAATTTCGAAGGCCTGGGCTTTAACGCAACTGTACAGAACTGATGCGTTGCTGGGGCAGCATGAATGGGGGCTGTTTGGGGTTGATGGAACTGCTTTGTCCCCTCACTATCATGGTGGCTACATAAAAATACATCCCTGTTAGAATCCACAAAACTGTACCCAAGTGAAAAAGTCACCTTTGCTCTCCATTAATGCGCATGTGTTTAGAGCCTGGGGTTGGGAACTTTAAAATTCAGGCACAGGAGGCATTAAGAAGTGCAGTCATGTCAGGGTGAGGAGCCAGGGCTGGGCCCCAAGACAAGACCTCCCCCAGTGGGAATGAGGGAGCAAGGGAGTCCATGAGACAGGGAAGAGAACACGACTGCGGCGGTTCTGGAAAGCCCAGCACCCTTTTGCATCCCCAAGCCAATCCCAACAGAGGCCAAGGGGCTCCAAAAACCCCACGAAGACTGCAGGATGGAGAACAGAGGGTGGGTGTCTGTGCCCACGTCCCCTCCCAGAGCCGGGACAGGTGGCCCTGGGAAAAGGAAGTGAACCAGAGTCCAGGTGGATCCAGGCAGCTGGGCTTGCATAGCCACCCAGTCTTGCCCAAGGTCAAGGGTCTGAGGGACACAGAACAATTCTGGGTATAAGGGAGGATAGCAAATGCTACACCCGAAGGGGCCTTTCAGGCAGGAGGCAGGAACGGTGTCTCAGCAGCCTGGGGCCAGATGGCACACTGTATTTCCAGTCAAAAACAAGGACAAGGC
Organism: Erethizon dorsatum; assembly: GCA_028451465.1. NCBI lineage: Eukaryota > Metazoa > Chordata > Mammalia > Rodentia > Erethizontidae > Erethizon > Erethizon dorsatum. The sequence goes on from CM051840.1 coordinate 3,620,276, forward strand.
AGCTTCCTTTGGGAACCTTGGCATAAACGAAGCCTTGGACAAAAATGAAACCCCGAGAGATGAGGAAATTCCCATTGCTGAGTGAAATAGCATTTGGAATGGTAACTAGACGGTAGGTACATTGGGAAAATGTGTGGACCCGGGTTTATGAAGGGTGATTCATAGCAGCTCCCCATGGCCCTCACAGATGAGGAAGCTGAAGTTCTGGGACTGGAGTGACTTGCCTGAGGTCACAGGATTTGAACAAGTGCCTGACTCATCCTGTTTTCTGCCATAACACCCAGCCTCCTGGCTTCGAAGCAAAGGAGGAAAACTTTTCATTACCCGGTTATATAAACATGGCTCAGTTCTTTGCCTTATCTGCTTCTGTTTCCCCACAAGGGTAGTAGCAGCCTGATGAGGCCCACAAGAGCTGTACGAAGACCACAAAAAGCGGGACCACTTGGAGGACGACTGGCACACACAAGCTGTGAGAAGAATCCAGAAGTTCCTAGAAGTGGTAATCAAGTTCAAAGCTACTGCCCCAGCCCCTGGATGCTCACAGGCTGTAGAGCAGGCCTAGGGAAGGTGTGGCATGAGGGGAAGGCAGAGAGCTTCTCTGATCCCAAGGAGTCAGGCAGACATTGGGTGGGGGCTGAGTGGACTCCCACACTCACTTGCTGTGTGTCCCTGGGAAACAGTCACCCTCTCTGATCTGTGGTCTCCTCATATGATCTATGAAGGACAATACCAACTACTCCTGATAAAGGTCACCTATGGAAAGCATTGGACACACAGTAGGCATTAATAAGAGTGTGTTTCTTCCTTCTCTCTCCATTTTTACTTCTTTTGGGGGGGTACCAGGGGTCGAGCTCAGGACCTTGCACTTGCCAGGCAGGTGCTTATGCCACTGAGCCATCTCACCGGCCCTCCATTTTTACTTCTAAGGTGGCAGGTTCTGCAAGGCAAGAGCTGCTCTCACAGATTCAGGACGTTGACCGCTCCATGCCTCAATTTCTCCATCTGTAAAGCAGTCCCCAGCAGCCCAAGTGGTGGACACAAATGTCATCATTCCCATGGAGAAAGGGTACAAGAAAGGGCAAAGGGAGTGACCACGGTATGTGGGATCCCTCAGGCCTGGGAACCCAGAGAGATTTTTCCACAACATAAAAGTTCTGGAAAGTGTGTGATGATGAAAGTCACAGATGTGGGAAATCAAAATGGCAGAGGACATGGGGAAGGCATCTCAGCCTCAGCTGAGTGCAGTGATTAAGAGAAAGGACCCGATGTGACTGTCTTGCGCACACTAGCTGTGCAGCCCTGGACACGTCACCTCGTATTCTGAGCCCCTTTTGTCCCATGTGAAAACTGATTTCCACCTCACGCAGGGCTGGGAAGACCTGGCACACGACATGAGCTGAATGAGTGTTGGCTCTTGGCATTGTTTTTATCGTCATTATTATCCAATGAGTTCAGTGCTAACTCACCCACATTCTCTCTGGGTCACTTGCCTCCATGAGGCCTCAGTTTCCTACTCTGAAAGAGGAGCAGTAGCTTTCCTCATCTGGGATACTTGTCATACAACTGGCATGCACTAGGAGTTCAGAAAACAGAAAAACCCCACGCTGAGATTGAGATACCCCAAGATAGGAAAGCCAGATAGGGAAGCAGTTTGACTCTTGACATTGTAGAAGCAGGATTTCTCCAGTTGGAGAAAATGAACCAGTTTTGGGGAGGAGAGGGGTCGAGGGATGAGACTGAAGTCCCTTCCTGGGGTCCCACAGGCTGCCCCTCCCCGTGCCCCGAACTTGATCTTCCCAGTCCTCTGGGAGCGTGGGTCCCCCCCCAGGCCCATGCATAAACCGTGACATCTTGAGTAACAGCCTCATCTCAAGTTTTTCTGTTTAACTTGCGAACCAAATCGCTTAGCTGCCTTACCTGCCAAGGTGATTGGCAATTATTTACTTTGTAGAGCCCTGAAAGACACCACTGGATGGCATAATTCCCAATTATCTAGAAATTCATCATCCAGTCCCACATTTCCTGATTCCCGTGCTATAAAAAGAGGCTTCTTCATCGGCAGAGGCGAGCAGAGAGAGGAGGAGACCGGGACAGTGGCTGAGATCCTGTGAAACCCAGGTGAGACCCCCCTCTCCTGCTGTGGCTCTTCTGGCCAGGGGACAGGGATGCCAGTCTCCTTGATGTGGGCAGGCATGGACAGATGGCACTCGGGGTTACTTACTGAGTCCTTGCAAGGAACTAGGACTTGTCCTGGCCAGGGACATGGAGATGGCCATGCACTCTGCTTTCGTAAGAGACCAGCAACACTGGTATAGAAATGAGCACTCAAAAGCTCTAAGGCAAGAGTTTTAAGGTGAAGTTGCTGGTTACCCACAAACCTCTTAAGAATGTTGATCCAGGGGCTGGGGATATAGCTCAGCAGCACAGCACCTGCCTGGCAAGCATGAGGTCCCAAGTTCAATTTCCGGTCCAAAAAAAATAAGAGTGTTCATCCAATTTTGTACCTTTTGATGCATTTTTCTAAATCTAGGGTCTTTAGCTGCCCTTGAATTTATAAAGGTTGCCCAAGACATTCAGTGACAGTTGATGGAGTTTTGCCCAAATTAGCTAGTCATCCCCAAAGCATAGGTACTAACTCTGCCTTTGGACACTTTTGCTGGCTGCCAAACAGACCTGCGAAGTGGTCAGTGGTATCTGGGAAGCAGCAGGTTCACAAGATTCCCCAGACCCCAGGGCCATCCTGTTCATCCATCCAGGGCAGCTTGAGGGAGAAGAGAAAGGTGTTTAAAAAGAGTGGAGAAGGGTTCCGAAACCTGCTTCCAAGCATAGCACTGCCATCAGTTTGCTACGTGACCTCACGAAAGTCACTACCCCTTCTGTTCCCTTGGTTCTCCATGTGCACTGAGGTCTTTGGGTGGCCTCAGAATTTCCCCAGCCCAGGTCTGTATGAGACGGTGGCTGCTTCTACACATCCCTGACATTGTGCGGCTTGTGGGAGCATCTACAGATCACCCCCTAAACCCAGACCAAAGGACCCAGCAGGGACAGTGGCAAAGCAGCTCAGGTCTTCAGCCACTGGCATGTGTGAGCCTTTTCATCGGCTTTGTCGGAAGAGCAAGAACTCAAGCCACCACCAGCAAACCCCGCTGGAAGGTGAATCTGTTGGCCATTTACCTACCAGAGCCTTGTAGGTCAGATCGATCCGGCTTCCAGTTCTCTGGCCACTGTGCGCCTGAGACTTCGGGCGATTACCTGCAGTCCCTAGGTGCTGATTCTTCAGCTGTGTGATGCAATAATAAGTACCCACGTCTTAGGATGCAGTGAAGATGAAATTGGTTACCAAGTAAAGCGACTGTCCTGTTGCCCAATGGTATTAGTTATTATCACCAGTCGCCCCCTGGTGTTCTAGAGAAGAAAAAAGTAAGAAACCCCCTCCCAGGGTTGGGGGGTGGGCCATGGGTAGATTCCTCTGTGCCACCTTGGATTTGTCATTCTGTCCACAGATACCAAGAGAGATGTTTCAAATCGGGGGCCTCATTGTCTTCTGCGGGCTGCTGGCCCAGTCCACAGCCCAGCTTGGTGGCCTACCCTTGCCACTGGGCCAAGGCCCAGCTCTGCCCTTGAAGCACAATAATCCCGCAGAAAGCCTGACTGGCGGTGAGTGAGTCTGTGACAGCCTCTTTCAGATATGTGCGCAAGTGTGCGTGTGTGCGTGTGTGTGTGTGTGTGTGTGTGCAACCATCCGATAAGAGGAGGAGCAGGGATGGGCGGGAGAGAGGGCCTGAGGATCTGACTACCACAGACCTTCTATCCTTTGCAGCCCTGAGCAATGGCCTGCTCTCAGGGGGTCTGTTGGACATTCTGGAAAACCTTCCACTCTTGGACATCCTGAAGTCTGGAGGAGGCACTTCTGGTGGCCTGCTTGGGGGCCTCCTTGGAACACTGACTTCAGGGATCCCTCTCCTGAACAACATCATCGAGTAAGTTGCCCTAAAGTAGGGCCTTAGTCTTCACCAACAATCAAAGATCTGCCAGCCCCAGGCGATTGTCCTGAAGGAGGGGTGGGTAGCTGAGCCTGCAGCCAATAGTGCTGAGGCCCTTCTTCAGCCTGGCAGGAAACACTGGGCCCCCTGTACCAGTAATTGGTCCCAGGCCTCAAGCATGTCCTGGGGTTCCAGAAACATCTATAAGCCTGATGACAACACTTCAAGATCAGTTTAATCATCCCCAGTTCACGGATGGGGGAACTGAGGCCCAGAGACAGGCAGAGTGAGGCAGAATGAGGGCTCTAACTTACCTAAACCTAAAGCCAGTGACTACACTGCAGTCATTTTGTTCTCCCCACCTGTGGATCACTTAGAACACAAGTGGCCTTTGATGTAAGCAAAAGAGGGTGAGCTAACTCCTCAACTATATCACCATGGTGACTATGAGTCAATGTGATGATGGAAAAATCTCATATGGTGTTCCCACGAGATACCCAAAAGCCCCAAGCAAGTGATAATGGAAAACTCGGTGCCAGTGTGCTGGCAAAACCTGGGGTCCTGATCGGGCTGGATCAAAGCCATTTCCTTGATCTCCACCCACCTGATGCTTGCTGCCTGACCTGAAGACAGACAGACTTGAATTTGATTTATAAATATACCATGCTCGCTGGGTGACCTAAGACAAGGTGCTCAGATTCTTTGGGCTTGGTTCTCCAGCTGAAAAATGGAGACTGTAGTACCCACAGGGAAAGACTGTTGGGAAGATGGAGGAAGATGTAAATCACCCGGCACCATGGCTTACTCAGAGAAGGCTTCCTCCCACCCTTTCTCCTTTCTCTCTGATTCCTGCTCTTCCATCCCCATGATAAACATTGAGGATTGACCTGATATTGAAGGCCATGACAGGATGAGTGATTCCCACCCACAAATGTCTGTGCAAGGTTACTCCAGTTGTCCACATATCATCCTTTCATCCATTGATCAATCCATCCATCCATCCATTCATCCTTCCTTTCATCTAACCACTTTCTCTTCTACTCAACCACCCACATATCCCTCCATCCACCTTCCTATCAACCCACAGTCAGCCGCTTTCTCTGTAAGGCTCAGAACTGGCACACAGGATGTAAACAGAACCCAAATATAATCCCTGTCCCAAACATTGCATAGACTTGAGATGAAGAAAGAGAGTGCATGTCAGGATCTGATCCAGGCAGAGGTTGGGAAAGATGGGTGTGGGGCTCAGAGCCTATGTGGCTTTGGCCGCAAGACTCCTCACCCATCTCCCTCTTCTCAGGTGGGATGCTCTCCTGACATAGATATGTTTGGGTTAAAGACAGTTTCTGGATTTGGAGCCCGAGGAGCTAACGTTCCTCCCTCTGATGTTTAACAGCTTAAGGATCACTAATCCTCAGCTGCTGGAACTTGGCCTTGTGCAGAGCCCTGATAACCATCGCCTCTATGTCACCATCCCTCTGGGCCTGAACCTTGAATTGAAATTGTGAGTAGGTCCAAGGAGGACGGAAGGGTGGCTCACCAAGGGAGACCCTGACGCCTGTGGGTAGCCAAAAAGAGGGCGTTAGAGTGTCACAGATCTGAGACTGAAACTTCAGTTTATTTGCTGTTATGCTGAACACCTTGGATCATGTGGGAAACTTGTTTGACCTATTCAATACCAGTAGGTATCCCCTACTGGGAGGGGAAAAGAGTACAACTGTGGGCAAGATGAATAACATGAGGCTGGTATTCCTGACAAGGAAAAAAGCCCCCCATTTTGGAATGTGGTGGGGCTCCATGCCAGCAAGGCTGTCTCCTCCACAGGCCCATGGTCACAAGTCTATTGGAGCTGAACCTGAGGTTACACGTCACTGCAGAAGTCTCAGCTGTGAGAGACAACCTGGGGAGGGTCCACCTGGTTCTTGGTGACTGCATTCACTCCCCCGGCAGCCTGCACATCTCCCTGCTGAAGGGGTGAGACCAGGGGGCTCCCTTCTTCAGCCCGGAGACAACAGGGTGGGATGGGGAATGAGTGGTTGAAAAGATGAAATGATGGGAGAATGATGAGTAAGAGGACAGAAGGGAGGATGGGTGGATGGATGGACGGATGGATGGATGGATGGAGAGATGGATGGTTAGATGGGTAGAGGGAAGGATGGATGGACAGATAGATGCATGGACAGATGGATAAGTAAGTGGATGGGTAAATAGTCACTCATCCCTTGTTAAGCCTGGATGACTGATTTTGTGTTAGATCAGACAACAAGAAACCTGAGTTTAACCTGGGCATGGTGGTGCACACCTGCAGTCCCATGACTTAGGAGGCTGAGGCAAGAGGATTGCTTGAGCCCAGTTCAAGGACAGCCTGGGCAACAGTGAGACCATATCTCAAAAAAATAAAAAAGAAAGAGGAAGGAAGGAAGGGAGGAAGGAAAGAACAAAGGGTTCTGAGCTTAAGCCTCACCTATTCTAGGCTGCTTATTTCAGTTACTGCACATGGGGAGACTGAGTCATACACAATAGGCAAGCCACTCAGATCCTGGCTGACATTCACTGAACACACGTGCTGTGTTTCACGTGCACCATCTCGAAGTCCTCAGAACAACTACACACTAAGCGCTGTTTACACACTGGTGGAGTCTGCAAGGTCTTGCCTGTCCTGGAACTGTGTGTGCTGCTCTGAGGCGCATAGCTCCCTGCAGTTAGGGCCTGCTCAGGGGGGTGAGTGGACAGGCTGGGTCTTAGTTACTGCTGCCAGGACTGAGGGTGGGCAGTGGCCCTCTGAGGACTTCTCCAGGCCGTGGCTTTTCTCTTCCAGAGTTGCTCCTCTGCCCGTTCAAGGCCTTCTAGATGGCCTCACAGATATCTTCAATAAAGTCCTCCCTGGGCTGGTGCAGGGCAAGGTAAGAGGGTAGGAGTGTGACTCCTCTACTCCATGGGGCTTAGAGTGTCTCAAGCTGAAAAATAGGCCTGGGAAGAGCTAGTCTCCATTCATCAAGACATCCATCCGCTCCATCTGCCCAAGCTTCTTCTTCATCTCCCTCTAAATCTGTTGATTGGCTCCCGCTCGGGGCCAGGTCCTGTGCACGTCCACATCACAGGGGACATGAGTTCGACCCTGCCCTGAGAACTCCCTGCCCAGCCATCTACGGCCACAGACAAGAGCCCTCAGGCCATGCTCAGGTGCTTCCTATGACCAGAAACTCACCCCTCCCAAAGCACTCCACAGACGTCATCAGAGAGGGCACCGCAGGCTCGTCGTGTGACTGGGGCACTTTACAACACCTCCTGCCTCCAGTGTCTCTTGTGCTTTGTGTGTATATGTAAACAGTAATCCAGTCAACACTCAGACACAGAAAATTGAGAGAAAATCTCCCCAGAAAACTACCCTGGGGGTGCTGCCACTCTTGGGGTCTCCCTACGGGTGACCCTGGCCTAACTCCTCTCCCTGCCCTGGGGTAGGTGTGCCCTCTGGTCAACGAGGTCCTCAGACACCTGGATGTCACGCTGGTGCATGATGTCGCTGGTAAGTAAAAGCCTCTTCTCCCCTCTGCAGAAGCAGTGATTCCCCCAAGGAGTTTTGTGTCTACGCATTATGGGACTATTACGTCCCTCTGGCCCCAACTTTCCCTTTTGGGAGTTTGTTCCCCTGAATTATCCACATAATTTTGAGGTAGACAGCCCACCTCTCCCTCAGCCCTGACCTTAAGAACAGCAGGGCTGCATGGTGGAAGGAGGCCCAGCCCCTCCTACCTACCTGAGCACTGCTGGGTTTCCAGTGCTCCCATTTCCTGGTCCTGCGCCCTGCAGGAGTGTGGGCTCTTCCTGGGCCCCTTCCTCTCCAGATCATTGACCTCAGTCTGGTGGTTTTCTTTTCCAGACTTACTGATCCATGGGATACAATTTGTCATCAAGGTCTAGGCCTCCCAGGAAGGGAACCTACCCTCTGCTGAGCTGGTAAGTGCTATTCCCTGTACCACGGGATGGGGGTGGCTGCTACTCTGATAGAAGGCAGCAGGGATTTTGGAGCAAATACCTGGTAGAGAGGAAAGGTTTATTTTGGCTCACAGTTTTGGAGGTTCAGTCCATGACTGATTGGCCCTACTCTTTTGGTGAGGTAGTACCTCATGGTAGGAACACATGGAGAGCAAAACCACTCCCTCATCAGCCACAGAGCAAAAGGAGAAAGAAGCAGGGGCTGAGGCCCCACTATCCCCTTCAAGGCCACACCTCCAGTGACCTGAAGTCCTCCCACTAGGCCCCATGTCCTAAGGGTTCCACCACCCCTCAACAGCACCAGCTGGGGACAAATCCTTCAACACAGGGCCTTCAGAGAACATTTAAGATCCAAATTATAACAACATCCAAAGAAAGAGACAAACACATAGACACACACAGGAGTGCACAGGGATGTCCACAGAAAGCTGACAGAAGTAGAAAGACACAGGTGCCACAGCAACACAACCACAAAGAGAAACATACGTGGTCGTGGACACACACACACACACACACATGCATACCTGTCAGACAAACACATGCATGACACAGATACAGATGCAGATATTCACATGCCAGCACACTTGTGTGTGTGTACACACACACGCAGACACCGCATGCAAGTCCACATCGGCACAGTCACACACTCGCTCAAACGCAGGCACAAGGAGCCCCCAACCTCAGGCTCCTCTTGTCCCTCTGGGGGGCAGGTTTGATGTTGGGCCAGCACCAGTAAGGTCAATGACCTCAAGTCTCTCTCCTACACTCTCCTCCCTACAGAACCATCTCTTGCTGCTCCGTGCATCCCTCCTGCTCAGCTTCCAGAAGGATGGCCCATGCGCTGGCAAGTGACAAAGCTGCTTTATCCCCAAGGAACCTGCTCACCCTTCTTTCTCACCAGCCATGAGAACATCCCATGGTCCATACTAAATAAACTTGCTCTTCTTCTGCACGAAGGTCTCATCCTTCGCCATCGTGTGCAGGTGCATGGGCTGGAAAGAGCCCTGGCCTGGGTGGCTGGAGCCACCAACCAGAGCTTCAAAACTTACATCACAGGTCTGAGTGGTCTTGACAGGTCACAGATGTTCTGGTGTGTGTAGATTTCAAACGGCTCTCTTGCTCTTCTCAGGAGGATACACAGAGGCCTGGGCAGAGGGAATACTTCAGGCACGGATGATGACAAACAAAGCTGCTACCAAGAGACATTCTGGAGGTGGGCCAGGAAGGGTGTGCATGGGGAGCAGTTCAGGTCCCTGTCTGTTTCTCAGGCTAGGGATCCCAAAGGTGGCCAGGGATGTGGGAGGATGAATTGATTCCAGCAGGAAGAGTGCGCCTCAGCTGGGAGGCCCTGAAGGTGCCATCCAAGAAGCTGAGGGACACACAGGCCGCCTATTACCCATCATCTGCATACTGAGATCTGGTCATACTGGCCTTTTTTCTATTGTCTATGGAAAAGAATAGAAATGACACAAAGGAGGACTGCTCTGGTCCAAAGTGTTAACCACTGAGGGCTTGAGAAAGTCATCAAAAATGGTCATTGGACTTGTAAATTAAATGACTATCAGTGCCTTGGATGACAGTCATATTGTTGCAGGAAAAACTGAGTCAACAGTAGCCAGGAGCTCAGGAGAAGAAAGGAAATTTTATTGATGCTAGAGGACCCCAGAGGAGTTATTTCCAAAGTCTGAGGTGTTGATTGCAGAGAGTTTGTCTTATGTATAGGGTGGCAAACAGAAGTTACAAGAATAAGATAAGCTTTTGCTGAAGGTTATGATACAAGGGGATCTTGTCGTGAGCATAGTTGTATGTAGCAAAGTTGTTTTTAACGCATTCACAGAAGTTTCAATTTGATGACAAATCGTGATTTAGCTGAGTTCAGTGGCAGAGAACAGAATGACTGCAACTTTATTGAACAAAATGGCCGCAGTTAGGTCAGGATTTCTGCTTCAATATTATTTTAGAGAAAGAAGCCTAATTTTAAGGAAGCGACAGGAAAAAGGAGGAAGTTGAGACTGTGCAGAATTAGGAAAAATTGGATGTAAGAACAGAGAGCTTCATGGTATTTTGACTCACCCTGCCCCAGTCTCTCACTTTCCAGCTCAATGGAGTTCTGAAAACCAAAATCTCACTGTAGAGCAGGCTGTGCCCTGCCATGAACCACTCCATGCTGTACAGATTGGTAGCTTCAGGCTGGGCTTTGCCCTGAGTGACTCCATTTTATAAAACAGCAGTTTGCACCATTTTTAGTGCAAGTAATGAGGCAGAATGACTTGGTAACTTGTCTGTACAAATACATAACCACCAGATTTTAGACACACCGAACTTATAAAAGCAAAACTACTCCCAGCTTCACCACACAATCATAAGGCATAAACTGCGAAGTAAATTAATCTTACTAATAAAAATTTGCCACCTGTAAACTTTTCAAATTAACCAAGAACACTGGACACGTAACATATCTATATCAGAGAAAACCAGGACCATGAGCTTATCAGACACACCAGACCAGTAAAAAATGCAATGCCTTCACCTGAATTATATAAAAGGAGGGACACCCAACACTGGGGCGGGCAGTGCCATGCTCATTAGACCACCTGGCGAAAGCACCTGAGCAAGGACCATTCAGGTGTAGCATTACATACAGCACTGCAGCCAAAGACACTTGGTCTCCACTAGTATCCAGTGCAAATGAGGAGTAGCCATTCAAAAGGGATGCATCATCTGCAATGTCTGGCTGGTGAGTCCCAGCACCCCATAACTGATGCAAGGCAAATGGCTAATAGGTACCCCTCTTATGCCAAAGAGATCCTACCCCATTCCCCACGGAGCCTGAAAACTGAAAATTAAGGGCCACCGAAGCATACATGCAAGCATAACAAAGGCATTGATATTGAGTTTGCAACAGGGAAAGAAGTCCCACAAAGGCACGAGCTGTGTGGGCTCTTTATCTCCTACTAAAGAAATCTCCTGGGCCCGAGGCTCATTCTTCTGTAGTCAAGCAGAGGGTCAGGAGATGGCACACATGAGGCTGCTTCCCCAGTACGACCACAGCTGACCACTAAGCTACCCAAGCAGAGGCCACAGAAGCCACACGTGACAAAGAATACAGACTTCACAGGATTGTTTCAGGAAAGTCACTAAACAAATAACTACGATAGCCAGTAACAATACCGGTTATCAGTAACAAACTCTGGACAGCCAGAAAAATCCAATTTCTAAAACGTGCATGTCATATTTTTAAAATATCCAATATTCAACGAAAAGGTATTAAACATTCAAAGAAACAAGTGAGTAACCTGTCCCTGAAGAATCCCAGATTGGACTTACTAGACAAAGCCTTACATGTACTATTTTAAATATAATTAAAGAACATATGTCTAAGAAACTACTTCTACAAACTAAAGAAATTGTTAGAACAACATCTCCAAAAGACATCAATAATGTGACAGAAGATACTGAAAAAGAAAGAAACAGAAAATGTGGAGTTAAAAATTACAGTAACTAGGGCTGGTGAGATGGCTCAGCGGCTTAAGCGCCTGCCCGGCAAGCGCGAGGGCCCGAGTTCAACTCCCGGAACCCACATACGAAAAAGGGGCCAGTGATATTGCTCAGCGGCACGGGCGCCTGCTGGTGCACGAGGTCCTGAGGTCGACCCCCCGGTACCCACACAAAAAAAAATTACAGTAACTAAAATGAAAAATTCACCAAAGAGGCTAAACAGCAGATTCCAGCAAGCCGAAGAAAGAATCAGGAAGTTTGAAGGTCAATGAATTCATATTATCCAGTCTGACGACCAGACAAAGAAAGAAAAAGAATAAAGAAAATGCAAACCTTCAACAGCTTGCCATCAAGAACACTAACATACACATCATGGTAGCCATAGGAAGGGGAGAAAATATTTGAAAGAAATAACAACTGAAAATTCTCCAGGTTTGATAAAAACATTACTCCACACATTCAAAAATCCCCAAGCAGGATAAATCTAAAGAGACCTGCACTAAGACCATTGTAAAACACCACAAGACAAAGACAAATGCAGACACAATCGAGACACCTGGAAAACAAAAGCTTGGTGAAAAGAAAAGAAGAAGTAGAACTCTGGGAATTAGGAGGGAGCTGACAGGAAAACTAGATACTCAGAGAGCTGGAGAAATGGAAGACAATGCAGAAAAAAGAACAAAACATTCAGGAAAAAACTCTAGCTCCCAGGGAGAGGGACATGTGTCCATGGACACAAGGTAAGCCCAGAGAGGGTTGGCGGCTCCAGGGAGAAATGACAGACTGGGCCAGTGAGGTTCGCCCCAAGAAAACTCACGGGTGTTGTAAACTTCATAACAGCACGGGGTTTTACTCGGAAAGTGACTCCTTCCACATGGCAGGCTAGAGAAGCAATCCTGGGCAGCACCCACCATATTTGAAAATTTTAATCAGGAGCCATTTTGAGGAGGAATGATCTCTTTAAGACAGAACTACAGGGGCCGGTGAGATGGCTCAGCGGCGTAAGCGCTTGCCTTGCAAGCGCGAGGGCCCGAGTTCGACTCCCAGAACCCACATACGAAAAAAGGGGCCGGTGATATCGCTCAGCGGCACGGGCGCCTGCTGGCGCGCGAGGTCCTGAGGACAACCTCCGGTACCCACAAAAAAAAAAAAACCCAGATGACAGAGACAACAAGGGAGGCGTTAGTGTCACTCAGATGAAGAGTGCCACACAGATGGAGACAGTCCATCAACTTTACCAGTCATGGCAGACACAAAGCAAAAGCTAGACAGCCACTTGTCATCAATGAGCCATCCACAAGGTGACATCAGTCATCACCATTGTATGTACTCTTCCTGGAGACCCTCAAGAAGGAAGAGTACCTTTCTGGTCGCCAAATGCCATCAGTCAACTGAGGGTTCTTTCTCTCAATTTAGAGAAAAAATATGAATTGGCAAACTGCAGGACTTCTAGGAGCCCTGAGCTCTGAGCGCCAATGGCCCTCAGCATTTAGTGTTACAGCTCTGGCCCCAGTCAACACCACTTAATGTTGGACAGTGTTGACCAACACTGCCTGAGTAGATTTATGGGACCTCTGAGCCCACACTACCTGAGAAATAAATTACAGGTAGATTTACATGACCATTGGAGCGAGGCTATATTTGAACAAAGCCTGTGCCACAGCATGGAGGGTCAGTACACCAGAAGGAGCCCTCCTAGACCAGCCTGAGAAGTGCGAAGGGAGTACTGCTTATATACCCACAGCAGGCCTGTGATTGGTCCAAATTGGACTAAAGCCTTCTGATCCAAACCTACTGATTGGTCCAAGTTCAATGTTACTGTTCAGTTCAAATTCAAGCCAACTGCAGTCAGTGTAGACACATCCCAGAATGGACGCAAGACATCCAGAATAGTCACAGATGTCATAGCAGCAATTTGGCAGCTAAATATGGGGAGATGTGGCTATTTGATTGGCAGCTGTCATGTCTCCATAAAAAATGGTGGGGCCAAACCAGAGACTCTCAGGAAGGCTCATGGTGTTACTTAGAGCTTATCGGAGTCTGGGGAGGTTGGGGATGCTAATAATGTGCCCAGGTCCCTCCCCAAATTTTGCCATGTTAATAGCATTTTCCCCATTTCTTCAGAGAGGCTGCCTTGGTTACTTCTCTCTCATTGCTGAGACAAAATACCTGATGCCCAAGATTAAGGGAGGAAAGGTTTATTTAGCTCACAGTTTGTGGAGGTTTCAGTCCATACTCGGCTGGCTCCAAGGCAGAGTGGCGCATGGCAGAGGGCAACAGTTCATGGTGGCGGAAGACAGCAAAACAACAAGAGCGAAAAGGGAGGAGCCAGAGAGAGAAGACTCTTTCTGACCCCAGGGTGGGTGTAGCACTCACACCCATAATCCCAGCATTGGACCATGAATCAGTCACAAACTTTAGAAGCCCACCACCAGGACTGCATGAGGCTTTGGGGGACATCCAGACACAAACCATAACAGAGGCCATAGCAGGAGTAGGGGACGAGCACCAGGCGAGTCCAGGGTTTCACCTCCTGTCAGAGCTGCCCACACAACGGCCATTGCTTGTCATGTTAGAAAGTGAAAGCACAAATAAGGACCAAAGTGAAGGATAGATATTGGGAAGTAGGAAGCAAATATTCCAATGGGAAGGGGAAGAAAAGAGAGGGAAGGGAAGGAAAGGAAAAGGAAAAAAAGAATAGAAAGAAAATAATGTAAACAAAGCTTTTGTAAATAAGGAGGGGAAGAAGGATTGAAGGGAGAGAAGGAAATGGGGGAAAAAAAGAATTAAGATATATTATGTACAGTTACAAATTCCCTATGGTGAATGTGATCATTATGTATATCAAAAGAGAACCAAAAAATTAATTTAAAAAAATAAAGCTTCAGCCTGGGGCCCATCTTAAAAACAGTCTTTGCTTTCATAGCTGTAAACAAGTTTTCCTTCTAATCCTTATTACAAGGGATTTCTGTTAATTGGTGACCTATAAGAAAAGTTCTGATTAGTCTATTTATAATTACAAATCTAAAAACTGTGAAAGGGTTGTTGTAGTTCAATTTGGCCAGTGCATCTGAGAGTGCACTCTGATTTAAAATAACTGTTTTGTATTTATATGTTTGCTCATCTGTCTGTTTAGTTAAAAAAAAAAAACTGTTTGAACACAACAAATTCCTTTTTTTTTTTTTTTTTTTGGTTCTTTTTGGATTTCCATGGAAAAACCATTTATATAGGTTTCCAGGGTAGCTAAACTTATTTAAATCGTTACTAGAAAAAGACTGACTAGCTCAAGGCTTATATAAGAATAAAAGCCTTAAAGTTAATAACATAAAGTTTACATATTATTTAGGTTAATATGTGTGTTTTGGTGCATTAATTTTTAAATATACATTATCCTCCCAATGTTCTACTTACGTTGGCTTGTAGATAAGTAAACACTCAAGAAATTCTCTCGAATGCTTGTGATCAATATAGCTTAACAGTAGGCTAATTAAAATCACTTGGTAAAAATAAAAATGTCTTTAAAGTTGATAACATTTACATCCAGGTTGTTAGGTAAACAAGATAATATCAAAAGATTTATTCTATAAATACAATATCTATTGTTGTTATTCTACAATAATTTAAGAGTTTTCCTTAGTTAACTATAATATGTATAGCTTAAAATGTTTAAATATTATGATTTCATTCTCATGAGTCATCTAAAACAATTGTTAAGATATATTTAAATTGGCTATAATTAAAAGATTAAGCTTTCCATGTCTAAAGCAATAAGGTTTTCTTAACATATTGAAATGCTATTGGTTAAACTTACGAAACTATATTTTAAAACAAAAGGTTCTATATTTTACTAAAATAAATTCCTTGTGTTCTCATCATTAGGATTTTTGTTACTAAAAAGTGAGCTTTAGGAGTTAAAGAGTATTTGAATGTTGACCTATAAAATGTTTTCAATAATCAGTTCATGGTGGGTTAAATTGATAACTATTGTCTTAGTTTATGACATAACTTATATATCTAGGCATATATGTATGTATACCTCTAAAAATAAGCTATGCTGTGAGTCTAAGCTTTAAAGTTAAGTTTATAAAGACTGTATAACTAATAGGTGCTTGCTTTTTTTTTTTTTTTTTGTGGGTACCGGGGGGTCGACCTCAGGACCTCGCGCGCCAGCAGGCGCCCATGCCGCTGAGCGATATCACCGGCCCCTTTTTCGTATGTGGGTTCCGGGAGTCGAACTCGGGCCCTCGCGCTTGCCGGGCAGGCGCTTAAGCTGCTGAGCCATTTCACCGGCCCCCAGGTGCTTGCTTTTTTAATACAATATATATTTAGACCTTAAACACATAAAATGATTAAAATTTGACATCTCTTTAAATTTGGTCCTGAGGCTTAAACTTGATCCACATCTATTGGTTTTGATTAAACAAACATTTTTGTTATCCTATAAATGAGATACACTTGTACATTAGGTAATAAGTCTATTTGCAGTCATTACCAGTTTCCTAAACTTATCAGAGCTGTAAAGAGGCCCTTAATTTTTGTCAATATAGTTAAACCTTTTTAAACCTGTTAAAGGAGTCTAAAATTTGTCTTAAGAGTAGAAACTAAATATTTCTGAATATTTCTATATAGCCATGATATATATTATTGCTCCCTAGTGTACAGACCTTCAAAGAAACAAACTAAAATCATCTTATCACACCAGTGACTTCCAGCTAAAGTTTATGATGATAAAATATGTTTAGGCTCAAGCAGCTGCTTTACCTTGTGTCCTAGCTATTTCTGATAAAATGTATTTTCCAGGGCCAGTGAGATAGCTCAGCAGCATAAGCACCTACCTGGCAAGCACGAGGTCCTGAGTTCGACTCCTGGTGCTCACATACGAAAATAAGGGCTGGTGATATCGCTCAGCGGCACGGGCACCTGCTGGCGCATGAGGTCCTGAGTTCGACCCCCGGTACCCACAAAAAAGAAAAAAATGTATTTTCCAGTCCAGCATGAGATAGCCAGCCAGATGATCTGGATACTTTTTCAAGGCTGGTGCTTTATGATTGTTATTTGTATGTCATATATGTGTTACAACAATGTCCCCCAAAAGGGTTAAGTTAGAAAAGAGTCATCTGGAATGTACACGTATATTGAAGTGACCTTGGCTACGTGCCTTTCTTCAGGGAGGCTGGCTACCCCCTGGGAAAAGAGTGTAAGTGTTAACACACAAAGGACTGATCATTCCCAGACCCTAGCCAAGTCTGGGAATGGCCCCTTCCAGCCATTCAGGCCTGTTGGTGCCAAGTCACTTTTGTCTGGACACAGTACTTAAGGAACTGAGAAACTGGGTGCAGCGCAGCATTTTCTTTCTCACCTGCCTAGGGTTCCATGTCACGCAAGATCCTTCCCCAGAGGATTCCCCTTCATCTTTGGTGCTGTCCCTTGCCTCATTGTGTGGTAATGCATTATTTGACTATGCTCATATCTGATACACTTTTATAATAAACTTACTTTCATCTTTTTAAAATCATTGTGTGGCTCTTCTCTGTTTGTGTAGAACCAAACCTCAAATTTCTGTGGCCACATATATGTGACTCCTTGCTGTCACAAACACTTAGAGATGCTCAAACATTGTGCAGTCCAGGCAATGTCACTCTAAAAATTAAAAGTTGGACATTGATAATCTATAAAGTGCACCTATAAACAAGTACATTCTTCTTAAATGGCGCTCTATTAAAAGATAATAAATTTGGGCAAAAGTTTCTTTATGTCATTTAATACCTTATAATTAGATAAGATAACTGACTAAAAAGTTATTCTATGCTAAGATGAACAGCTAAATGTGTTTGTAACAACAAAACCTAATAATTCTAATATAATAATGTCACTGTGATTGTTATACTAAAATGTTATGTTGCCCTTGATCTCAAATTTTCTCTCTAAAACTTTATAATTGTTATCTGTTAACATTCTGCAGGGATTCAACTTCTAAGACAAGCATGATTGGTTAAAAAAAAAAAACAGTTCATTGGTCATACTATATATTTCAAGATGCTCAGTATCTAGATAAGATCATAAAATTAAACCTACTCCTCCCACAATAACACTGATGCAACTGATCTTCTCTTCTGGGTGTTCAACAACTGAGGTTTGGAGACCACAGCTAGAAAGATAACTGGGCTGAGGGAACAGCCAATATATTGGCTCTTGCCCTCCAAGATCAACAAGGACCTGGGACACGAGGGGACCTTTTTCTACAAAGTCCTATAGTTCTGGTGAGTCACCCAACCTCCCAAGCAGGGAGATTGTTGGACCCTAGAGAATAGGAGTAAACCAATGTGGAGTATGCCAAAAAGGAAGGATCACCAAAGAGGGAAAAGTCTCCCATGCTTTCACAGTAAGCTCCATGGTTAAGCAAAACCATGACATATCCTAGCAGCTGACACTGACAGGAGCTAAGAGGCTCTGTATGTGGTTCAAGAAGTAATGCCTGAGGAGACTTAACTAACCTTGATATACCGTGAGAAGTTAATTTTGATCAACATAAGTCTATTTTGTGTGTGCGTGTGTGGGTACTGGGGGTCGAACTCAGGACCTCGCGCGCCAGCAGGTGCCCATGCCACTGAGTGATATCACCGGCCCTTTTTTCCTATGTGGGTTCCGGGAGTCGAACTCAGGCCCTCACGCTTGCCAGGCAGGCGCTTACACCGCTGAGCCATCTCACTGGCCCAGTCTAATTTTAACTTGGTCTTAACACCCAGAAGAAAAGTATATCCAAAAGATATATAATACCATAGTAATAAAGGCTAGACATAGAAAGAGGCTCCAATCACTGACCCCTGCTGTCAGTTTTCAGGTAAATCTGCAGCTGACCACTGTTATGGTTCAATAGGCTAGAAAGCTACAAAAAAAGCTATAAAAGCTCATCAAGAGTCTTTAAATTCCTTAACTAAAATGATCTTTCAAAACTGCAGAACTCTGCATCTTCCTACAACTAAAACTAGAGGGATTTATGACAAAGAAATATCAGACTTATAGATAATCTCAGTCAATAAAGAGGTCTAGGAGTCAGCTGGTTAAAATCATTACCCAAACCCATAAGAACAGTGTCTGGATAGGCCTCCTTTCTCCAATCTAGTGCTCATGTTTTGGTCATGCATGCTTTAATATCTTAGAAAATTTTGTTCATTCTCACCTAGAGGCTGCCAAACTCCAAGTGATCATGCAGATGGAACCAACAAATATGTCAGAATCCTTTGTACCAGGATCCACTAGATTGACCTTCTAAGGGGGTTGGTTTGTGACTGTTAAACCCCAACATGACTTCTATCCAAGGCCCATTAGATTAGCTCTCTGGAGAAGACCCCTGACTGTGGTTTCCCCTACATGGAACCTCAGCTCAAAGCAGCTAGATTGAAACTACTCCCATCCTCCCCTAACCACAGTTAGGGATACCTGTTCAGAGAGGGGACTACCAATAGGCATCTAAATTAGATGGAAATTAATAAACAGTCATAGAGGGACTATGCTCTCAAGGAAGTCAGCAGAAAATATAAAGACATCAGAATTGTGGCTGGAGGTGCATCTGAAGAAGACCAGGCCTTAAGATAAAGATGCAGTGACCAGACCTGCATGCCTCCCCACCTGGTCCAGGAAATCCAGATAGGCATCAGTCACCCAGGTAGGTAACCAAGGCATCTGGACTCATCCCTTCTCAAAAACGCCTTTGTTCTTTCCACGTACCCTTGCTATGTGACTCATTTCCCTATTGGATCAATATTAGCTAAGCAGCTATACTTACAATCCTATAGGTTGCTTGTAGTTTGACCCATATCGTACCCATATGTGACTCTGCTGTATAACTTACCCCTAACAAAGGACCTCGGTGGCAACCCACTTTCAGGACCCCTCCTGTCTCTCAGGAGCTATGTCTTAATAAATATTTCCTACTCTTAACCTCCACTGTTCCTTGGAATTCATTCTTTAATTTCAGTGGAGATGAACTCAGGTGCATCTGACATCTATCAGGTTGGGATTTATATTTCTCCTACATCAAAGGGGCCGAGGGTGAACTGCAATGCCCCTCACCACAGATATCTCCATCTCCTGCAAGGAGCCCCAGATGACCCTGTAGCCAATTCAATTCCTTATAGACACAGAGATGGCTTATTCTAACTTCCTTCTCCAAAAACCCTACTCAAGATCTATAGCCATAATCGGGGTCAAGGGGGTGCCCCAGTCACAGCTTCTTTACTCCTGCTTTGAAATGTTAGTTCAAAGGTCAAATGCTCCACCATGAGTTTTTAACTGTCCCACAGTGTCTCGCATCCTTACTAGGAAGAGGTTTACTCTTAAAATTGGTGGCTGTTCTCAAATTCCAGCAAATACCAAAGTGAATTCTACCTGTTGAGACTGCACCAGACCTCTCTGACCTAATTAGTTAGCAGGTGGATGCTATTCCATGGTACAGTGGAATATCTGGGAGGACAAATTTAACAATGCCAATAGTTATAAAATTTTTAAAAATCCCAGCCAATTTCCCAACCAAAAACTACATGGGGTCACTCAAATTCTTACAGGATCAAGACTAGCTATAACCACCTAACAGGTCACAAAAGAATTAAGATCTATTATGTCCAAGTACAGAGTCCCTATGAAGAATGTGATCATTATGTATGTCAAAAGTATACCAATAAAATTAATTTTTTTAAAAAGCCACTCTGAATCCCCTATGATGGTTTCATCAAAAAAAAAAAAAAAGTAGTCTTCTCAACAAATGGTGCTAAGACAACTACATATCCACACCCAAGAAGTTGGTCTCCTGCTCATAGTATACATAATAATTAACTCAAAATGTATCATAGACCTAAAACCCATAATATTCTTTTTAACAACATAATTTATTTTCTCACTGTCCTTGAGGCTAAAAGTCCAAGATCAGTATACCATCATGATTGGTTTGGGTTTTTGTTATTGTTTTATTTTGCATGGTGGTACACACCTGTAATCCCAGCACTCAGGAGGCTGAGGCAGGAGGATTGCTGCAAGTTCAAGGCCAGCCTGGGCTACATAGTGAGTTCAAGGCCAGCCTGGACTGTAGAGTGAGACCTGTCTCAAAAAACCAAAAAAAATAAAAATAAAAAGCGACAGGTGGGCCGGTGAGATGGCTCAGCGGCGTAAGCGCTGGCCTTGCAAGCGCGAGGGCCCGAGTTCGACTCCCGGATCCCACATACGAAAAAGGGGCCGGTGATATCGCTCAGCGGCACGGGTGCCTGTTGGCGCGCGAGGTCCTGAGGTCGACCCCCCGGTACCCACAAAAAAAAAAAAAAAAGCGACAGGTCTCTCTATGTAGTTCAGGCTGGCCTTGAACTCACTATGTAGCTCAGGCTGGCCTTGAACACCCAGCAACCCTCCTTCCTCAGCCTTCCAAGTGCTGGGGTAACAGGGTCCACCACCATTCCCAGTTTCGGGTTGTCTCTGGTGAGGTCTTTATTCCTGGCTTGTGGGTGGTCGCCTTCTTTTGTCCTCATGTGGCCTTTCCTCTGTCCACTTGTGGAGTGAGAGAGAGCTCTGTTGTCTCTTTCTCTTCTTATAAGGACACAAGTCTTATGGGTAAATCCATCATATTCTTACAAGAAAACATAGAAGTACAGTTTTGTGACCTTAGCTTTGGCATTTTTTGTTTTGCTTTGATTCTGGCTTTGGAGTTTTCTTTTGTGATTTTGTTGTTTTGTTTTGTTCTGTTTTGTTGGTTTGTTTTTGTAGTATTAGGAATTGAATCCAAGCTTTTCATACTGAAGATCCCAGCCCTTTCCTTTTCTTTTCTTTTCTTTTCTTTAACAGGGTCTCACTCAGTCACTAAGTCACCCAAGCTGGGCTTGAAACTGTGATCCTCCTACCTCAGTCTCCCGGAGTACTGGGGTTACAGACATGCACCACCACACCTGGCGGACTTGACAATATTTTATTAGGAATGACACCAAATCACCAGCCACAAAATAAAAATAGATAAACTGGATTTCATCAAAATTTAAAACTTGTGATTCAAAGAACTGTTGTAAGAAAGAAAGTAAAAGCAACTCACTGAATGTGAGAAATATTTTCAAATCTTACATTTCTTCCAATACGGATACCTTTCATTTGTTTTTCTTGCCTAATTGCCCTGGTCAGAGTCTCCAGTACAATATTAAATCAAAGTGGCACAAATGGAAATCCTTGTGGTGTTTCTGACCTTAGAGGAAAGCATTCGGTCTCACCTAGCAGAGGTGCTCTTGGCAGGAAAGGAAGAAAGCAGGCAATCAACAATGATCAGCCATTCAGAGCCTCACCTGCCTCCAATGTCAGCCACTGGGGAAAAGAATGGGCTTAAATTCTTGCCCTTACAACAGGCATCACACCTCTGATCATTAATTTCCAGCTTCAACAATTTAATCTCTCTCCCCACCACCACCACCTTTTTGCCCAAAGCCTCTGGGTATGTTGTCTTCCAGACTCCTTTTTCTCTCCCGAGTTTTCATCATAAAAGCTTCAGCAATTTTCCCTGCCACCTGCTTTCCTTCTCTTACTTCTAACTCACCCTTTCCCTTTTTTTAAAACTAGTTATCATCCATAGTAACACCTCAGAACTTGCACACATAGTAACATCTCAGAATCGCACTAGTTAGAACAGAGCAGGGGGGAGTCGGTGAGATGGTTCAGCGGTGTACGCGCCTGCCTGGCAAGCGCGAGGGCCTGAGTTCGACTCCTGGAACCCACATACGAAAAGGGGCCAGTGATATCACTCAGTAGCTCGGGCGCCTGCTGGCACGCGAGTTCCTGAGGTCGATCCCCGGTACCTACAAAAAAAAAAAAAAAAAGAACAGAGCAGGGCTGGGGATATATCTCAGTGGCATGACGCCTGCCTGGCAAGTGTGAGGTGATGAGTTCAATTCCCGGTACCAAAAACAAAAATAAAAACAAAAAAAGAACAGAGCAAGACTGGTCTACAATAACAAAGCAGCCTTGAAACCTCCATAGTATAATAGTAAAACTTGATACTTCACTCACACGTTCTTTCCATGTTCCATCTTGGAACCACCTGAAATCACTGTCACCATAGTCACTATGGTCACCATGACAGTGCAGTGAGGGCTGGCACATGGACAGGACCTCATGAAGGGCCAGGCGGTGTGCATCAGTTCTTCCATATTCCACTGGCCAGCCCTTCTCCCCTCCCTGAGCCCCAGTTCCTCTGCAACATGGGGACAGTTGCAGAACCCAGTTCAGGAGGGTTTTGTGGGGACTGAATCAGTCAACACATGCAAAACCTGCTCCTATCACAGAGCCTGGCACATAGTCAGGACTCAAGAAACATAAGCGATTGTCACTATTTATGCCACCCCTTTCCCTGATTAACATCTCAACAAATCATTTAAACCCCATTTCATCACTGCAAGAAAAAAGGGCACCATGGTACCACATGCAGCATTAAAAGTGTGCACAATACACGGCACATATTAGGTGTTCAAGAAATGCTGCTACCCAGAAGGAATCACTGATTTCAGTGCACACCAACCAAGATACAGGTCAGGGCTCGACCGACACGGAACCTCTAGGTTTGATATACACACAGAGGAATTTATTGTAGGGATTTGACTTCACACAGCTGCGGAAGTGGGCTAAATGGTGTGCGTTAGGCTGTTGTCATTGCATCTGGTGCTGGAAAATGAAGCCAGCAGGAGAGGCACACAGGAAAGGAAAGTGGTTGTGAAGTGAGAGAACAAAGACAACTAAAACCTGCCTTGGGCTCTCTCCATCTACACACTCCAAGTCTAAAGATGCGGCAGTGCAGGGAAGGCCCTGCCACCTGGTGGGCACCTGGGAGAAGGCAATGGAGCAGGTGCCGGGGGCTGCATGCATGTGACCGCTTGCATGTGACCCCAGATGCAAAGTAGCCACAGCCAGCCACCACCCCACTGCCCTCATAAGCACTGACAGCAGTGCATCAGTGGAACTCATTGCACAACACCCTCCTCGCAGGGACTCAGCCTTCCACGCTGTGAAATGGGAGATTTTTCAGCAGAGTCCTATGTCTGGTAAGAATGTTCCCCAGGAAGGCACCATTTGACTTATGCTAGAGCTAAACTTAGCTTCCTCCATTTCCCCTTGAATTATTACCTATTGCTACGTAACAATGCATCCCAAAACAACAAACAAGGACTATCGCACAGCTTCTGTGGATCAGGGATATAGAAACAGCTCTGCCGGGTTTTCTGGTTCTGGAGCAGCTGCAGCTGCAGTCAAGATATGGCCAGGCCTGCGCCACCCAAAGGCCTGACTGGGGTTGGAAGATCCAGGCTCACCCCAGGCTCTTGAGGGGAGGCCTCTCATTCCTGGCCGCCCGGATCCCTCCACCGGGCTGCGTCCTCACAGCATGGAGGCAAACTTCCCCCCAAGTAACTGAAGAGCGAGAGGCTAAAGTTCCATCTCGGGACCGGACCTAGTCTCAGGCGTCACTTTCAGCTTGTTCTATTCATGAGAGTTGAGTTGCTAAATCCTCCCCGCACTAAGCAGGGGAGAGTTAGACCCCTCTTGAAGGGAGAGCAGCAAAGAATTTGTGGATAAAGTTGAAAGGGCGTTCTGCGCTTCTCCATCCCAGATCCGCCCCTGCACACGCCCCTCCACGGCCATGAGGCCCAGGAGCGGGAGCAGTCTCCCCTAAGCCCACGGCCTTTTCTCCTCAGCTAAATTTTTCCACACCCTTGAAGGCACAAATGGCTGCACAATGCTGTGTTGCCTTTGTACTGTTGTTCTTGTGATTCGTCTTTCCCGCTTGTGTCAAACCAGATAAAAACGGGAACACTCCAGTAGACACAGAGGGGAGCTGCCTCCAGGAGCACGGCTTCTGCACCTCTGCTTGTCACCATCTCCCACTGTGCTGACATGTGTCAGATGACTTCAGACAGTGCCAGACACAGCAAGAAAGAACTCTGAATTGAGACAGGCAATGTCTTTCCTCCCTTTATAATAATTTATTCTTTCTTCTGATCGCAACAAGAATAACGCCTCAGTAGAGAGCTTGCCTGTCCTGAATATGTGGGGTCAGTGTTTCGCTAGAGAAACAGATATAACACAAGATATACAAATGTATAGGAATGTACAAGATTGGCTTACGACGGTCACCACAGAGTCGGGTGAGGAAGTGTGCAGAGGGCGTCTGCACACCGGAGACCGAAGGATTCAGTCCGAGGTCTGGAGTTCTCTGCAGTGTCCATGCAAGTCCGTATCAGGAGGCCGATGAGTCTGCGACAGAAGGCTGAAGAGTCTACGCCGGAAGGCTGAAGGATCCGAGGCGGAAGCCGAAGAGTCCACGCTGGAAGCCAGGAGACGACGTCCAAGCTGAAGGCGAGGACTGGAGCTCCTCGGAAGAACAGAATCAAGTCTGTCCTTCCTCATTTCCCCTTTACACCATCCAGGTGACAAGCCGCCCTAGGGTGGGTCTCCTGCACCCCCAGGTGCAGACTTGCTGAGCCAATTTAGTTAAGCTTCTGAAGTTCTCACATTGACACAATCAACCATTACACGTGGGCTGCTCCTGCTGCAGTCAGGAGAGAGGGAGAGAAGACTCCAATTATTCTTCTCACCACATTGTCCAGAAAAATTTGTCTCTCTCTTATCTCTATTTTGTGGTTACCTTAGTCAATGCCGGTGTTTTTTAACTTAAAATAATTAAATCATAAAATAAGATTTCTTGAATTAAAAATAGGGAGATAATTTAGAGAAACATATTACGTAAATGAATGGGGGTTGGTATGTGGCTTGTCGTGGAGATGACAGGTAAATGACTGAAACCCAGAGAGCCTGGGGCCCGACCAGCCTGGCTCTGGAAGCCATCTAACCTTGACCCTGCGCTCGCACTGTACCCTGTGTCCACTAGAGGGAGCTGCTGTACACTCTCTTCCCAGCTGCCAACCTAGGGTTAAGCACTGACAATTCCACAGCAGTGACTTGGACACAGGGCCGCCCTGTCCTGCAGGGAACGCGTGTCTTCGCCACAGAGATGGGATGCAGAGGCCCAAACTCACGGAGCTGGTGAGCACTGGAACCAGAACGCAGATCCCAGCAGGCAGGCCCCAGACCTCAGCTATTTGAAACTCGCTGGATTGAAAACTCATGAGCTCCAACCAAATCTGATACTCTTGTCTTGCTTTCTACTTTTCTACTTTGAATGCCGATTATTTCTCATTTGAGTGCTAACTGTAAGTGTATCCTCCATGTTCCCCAGCCAGCACATCAAGTTGTCTTACGTTATTAACTGCTTATACGTACACACTCACATATATACATTAGTATATAATCTGTATGCACATACAAAATAATGTATAAATATGAAAATAGTTAAATTTGTATTTCAGGTAAACAACAAATAATTTTAGTATAAGCATATACCAAATATTGTGTAGAATATAGTTGCACAAAATTTTTTCATTTCATCATTTATCAAAAATTCCAGCATGACTGGGCTTCCTATAGTTTATCCAGCAACTCTTATTCTAAAGGTATTTGCATCTGAAGCTCCATTACCCCACAGAGGGGAATATTGATTAAGCATCTACTATGAGCATTTTTTTCTTTTTTGTGGTGCTAGGAAGCAAACCCAGGATCTCACGCATGCCAGGCAAGGGCTCTGCCACTGAGCCAGACCCCTGGCGCCCGTGTGGTAGTTCTGAGTGGGGCCCCAAGCGCTAAGCACTCTGCAGCAGCTCCAGGCTGCCGTTCAAACAGCACTGTTGCTTCAGCCACGTGGCCAGGCAGACTCCATGGTACTCAAAGCATGCGTGGCTGATAAGGTTATCATGTGGCGCTCCTGGCCAGCCCCAGTGAGGAAGTCACAGAGCAGACCACTAAACTTCTGGGATGTGGCCATGCCGTCTCCAGGAAAGAAGCACACGCTGGGGGGACAACAGCTCCTGCTGCGCTCACAGGCCCTGGCAGGGGCGGCTGAACACAGAGCACCACGTGGCCATGAGGCCAGAGCTGCCCATCATAACTGACCTCTGTCATCCACCAAGTCATCAGGTTGGCAGGGCCCACAACAAGCCCTCATCAGATGGCAGTAGGGTAACTATCTAGCCTGGGCTCAAGAAGCTTTTGTGAATAAGGAGGTGAAGAGGGGTTGAAGGGAGGGAAGGGGAATGAGAAAAAAGAAGCAAGATATATCATGTACGGGTACCAATTCCCTGTGATGAATGTGATCATTATGTATTTCTAAAATATACCAATAAAAAAAATCCATGAAGTTAAAAAAAAAAAAAAAAGAAGGTACGGGGGCGTAAGTGAGCTGCACGAATAGGTAGCCCCGAGCCCATACCAACTACAAGTGTTACAGGAGCAGCTCGGCCTGGCGCCATGTTGGTAAAAGACAAAGAAAGGACGTTGCTTCACAATAACCCCGTGTTAGTCTCTTTCTGTAACTACAATGAATAGCCAGCACAATCGACTTTTAAGAGGAAAGGGTTATTTTTGCACAGGGTTTTAGAGGTGTCGATCTACGATGGGTTAGCTCTGTTGCTTTGGGCCGTGGTGGTACACAGTGGCAGGGAGCACTAGGGGAGAGGAAGAGACTGGGGACTCAAAAGCCCCTTCTAAGCCACAAGCCCAGTGACCTAAGGACCTTCCATTAGGTCTCACCTCTCAAACGTCTTACCACTTCCCAGCAGCACCAGCTGGGGACAAAGCCTTTGTTAAAACACATGGACCTTTGGGAGATACTTATTGTACCATAGCAAGCCCCACCCAGAGGGGACCCTGGAAGACAATCCTTCCAGTGGCACTTGGTTAATCACTTTGAAAAAGAGCAATGATTGAAGACGAGACTATAGATTCCTGGGCTAAGCAAATGGTTCCATTGTTTAGTCAGGAACCAGGAAGAAACAGGATTGAAAGACTGGAAGCACCAAAGCTCATCTAGTAACAGCCGTATATATTTATATATGACTTGCAGGAAAATGGATGGAACTGGGGATCAACATGTTAAGCAAAATAAGCCAGACTCAGGAAGACGAGTATCACATTTTCCCTAATGTGTGGAATCTGAAAAAAAAAAGAGAGAGTTGACATAAAAGGAGAAGGAAGGCGATTATTACACATGAGGAAGGGGGTAAGAGGAAGGGGTGTTATAGGGGGTTGATATGATCAAAGTATGTTATGTACATGTATCAAAAAAATGTTACGATGTTGGCTGGAGCTGCAGTTTCCTCTGAAAGCTCAGCCAAGTGGATCCGCTTCAGAATTCACGCATGTGGTAGTTTCACCCCACGGGGATAAAACTGCCACAGACTGAGTGGCTTAAGCAACAGAAATTTATTTGCTCACAGTGCTGAAGGCAGGAAATCCAAGATAAGATGCAGGCAGTGTGGGTCCCCTCTGTGGCCTCACTCCTTGGCCTGCAGCTGATGCCCTCTGGCTGCCGTTCTCTGCGCACACACACCCTGCTTGTCTCTGTGTGTCCTCCTCTCCTCTTTGCGTGAAGACACCGGTCACTTCGAGTTACAGCCATCCTCACAGCCTCATTTTACCGATCACCTCTTCCTCAGCCCCATCTCCAAATTCAGTTATTTTCTGAGTTACTGGGGGTTTGCCAATAAAAATATAGGATACACCTAAATATAGGATACCTAAATTTGCATTTCAAATAAACAATAAATTGTTGCTGTGAATATGTCCAAAATATCACATGTAATATACTTCAACTAAAAAAAAAATTTTTTTTTTTTTGCTGTACTTTGGGATTGAACCCAGGGCCTTCACACTGAACTACATACCCATCCCTTTTTATTTTTATTTTGAGACAAAGTTTTGCTAAATCCCTAAGTTGTTCAGGCAGGGGTTGAACTTGTGATCCTCCTGCCTCAGCCTACTAGAGTGAAAAAAAAAAGTTTTAACATATGAACTTTGGAGGGACATAATTCAGCCCATAACAATGATCACATAGAATCATGGATTGGCTGTGACTGGCTAGAGTAGAGCCAGTGTACAAGGGGTGGACTCTCAGACATGGCAGTGCCCTTTCCCCTTCCCCTTTGTTGGGCACTAACCCCACTGCTGTCAGTGTGGACAGCTCACAGCCTCTCTCTTCTCTAGAGAAGTATCCCCCCCGACATGGCCCTTTTACCCCTAAAGGAACAGCCCACAACAATGACTCACTGGTACAAGGACGGCAAGACTGCCCCCCAACTCAAAATGTATCCTCTCTGGTGGAGTTGGTGCCGCAGAACCCCCAAAGACTAGACCTTTCCTGGGACCCCATATTGCCTCTTCCTTCCCTGGCCTGATCCTGCTCCTCCCATCCACTTTTCCTGAAGACCACTCCCCCAATAAGTCTTCCATCCAAGGACCCCACTGCAGGCTCCACCTCCATGGAATATGACCTACCAGACAGGAGCAGGCAGTCCACATGGAAGAAAACCTAAAGGCCCAGTGTTGGAGGGGTGCATTCCTGAATGGTCCATTAATGCTACACATTAGCAGAGTTGGAAGTGCTCCCATGATTGTCAATAGGAACAGTCACCAGAGGTGGCACCAGTCAGCATCTGAAATTAAAACGAGTGCAACCCCACATCCTGGAACTCACCCTGATGCAGCCCAGCAAAGAAAGCCTCTTTCGGATCAAAGCAGGGAAAGATCTGGAAGATGGCACCAGGGCACTGAGGAGGAAGTGAATTCATGTCGGTGAGCCTCCTGTTACTGGACACAGGGGGGCACGAGATGGTCGGATACATCCCGTGAGAAGAAATATTAAAGCTATGTGGTGATGCAGGAAAATCTCCATGAGAAATGGGCGAACCAGGAGAAAACAGTATGGAGCTTGATCCTTTAGCGATTATTGATGAGTCCCTTTCAGGAAGGCCAGATGAGGAAGCTGACATTGCCAGAGCAGAGCAGAGCAGGCTGGGGCTTCATTTTGCCTCCTGCTGCACCGGGAAGGTCTCACTCTGTCTCGGTGTCACTTTCCCCTGACATTTTGTGATAAAAAGAGTCACACAAATGGAAAGTTTAGAATAATTGCATAGTAAGTACTCATCCACCAAACACCTAGTTTCCAACATTAACAGCTCACTACGCACGCCTTATCACAAATCTCCCTACCTACCCTTCCTTCCTTCTGTCCTTCCATCCAAGCAGCTAGACAGCTTATTTCTCTATGCATTTCAAGTGAATTGCAGATGGCAGTTTGCTATATCCCTGAATACTTCATGATACATTTAATCAACTAGAGTTTAATATTTGTCTGTTTTTCCGGCTTGCCCACACGTAGAAGACTGAATCTAAATCCATAATTCTCACCATGATTAAAATAGATTAAGGATCTAAACATTAAAACAGAAACACTTAATTTGCTGGAAGATAAATTAGGTAAAACTCTTGAAAACATAGGCATAGGCAAAGACTTTCTGAACAGAATCCCAATTGCACAAGAAATAACATCAAAAATCAATAACTGAGACCATATTAAATTTCAAAGTTTCTGCATGACAAAGGAAACAATCAACAGAGTGAAGAAACAACCTACAGAATGGAAAAAAAATTGCCAGCTATTCTCAGACAGAGAACTAACATCTAGAATATATAAAGAACTCATATACCTTAGACCCCCCCAAAATAAAGACTCAGTTAAAAAATGGGCAACTGAAGTGAATAGACACTTCGCAGAAGAAGAACAAATGGCCAATAAACACATGAAAAAATGTTCAACATTGCCATTAGAGAAACACAAATTTTTAAAAATTGAGATGCCACTCTACTCCAGAAAGAATGGCTATCATCAAGAAATTAAATAATAACCAGTGCTTACGAGGCTGAGGGGAAAATGGAACCCTTCTCCATTGCTGATGGGAATGTAAACTAGTACAACCACTATGGAAATCAGTGTGGATATTCCTCAAAAAGCTAAAAATAGATATTATATATGAACCAGTATCTTCCTGAATGAGTTAAATGTACAACATTACAGTGATCCACGCATACCCATGTTTGTAGCAGCACAATTCATAATACCTAAATCCTGGAAGCAGCTTATATGTCCATCAACAGATGAATGGATAAAGAAAATGTGACATTTATACACAATGGAGCACTACTCTGCCATTGAGACCATAATGTTAAGTGAAATAAATCAGACACACAAGCTTAAATATTACGTGTCTTCTTTTACGCGAGAAACCCAAAGTATCAATAAAGAGCAAAATAAAAATAGACAATAGGAAATAGGGCAACAGATGTTTTGCAAAAGAGAAAGGGACCAAGAGATAGAGCGATGGGGGAAGGGGATGAAAATAAGAATTAAGATGTGTTATGCACATGCACCAACTCATAAGGAATGTAATCATTATATACTGCAAACATGTACCAATAAAAGTAAATAAATAAATGTTAAAGCATTTGTCAAACTATATATATGTGTGTGTCTGTCTGTCATTTAACTTTAAGTAAAATGTATATACAATGAAATGTACAAACTTTTATACATCATTGCTATACTTGTTTTTCTTAATTTTTTAAAAGAGCATAGGTATAGCTCTTCATTCTCAGCCAGCACATCTTGAGTCCCCACCATGTGGCAAATCAGTGGCTCTGTCTACAGTAGCCAGGGGTAGATACTCTCACATGATTCGCTCACAGTGCGACAGTGTGCTGGGGGATACGAGTTCAGGTTGTTGTGAACTCACTATCCAGGGGACAAGAGAGGCAGACGACAGGCATATAAACAAATGAGGAATCCTCCAATCCTCGGCTGTGAGCTGGACTTTCTCCCGCAAGCCCAGGGAACCTGCGCTGTGCTCTTTTAAGACGGCTCTGGCACATTCCCAGAAAGGTTCGAATTCAAAAGCCCAGCACCACCACATGTTGTGAGGGAGTGAGCAGCAAACGCTCACAGCAGGTGGAAGTATAAAGTGATACGACCAATTTGGGGAAAGCTCTGGCAGCTTCCTATAAGATGAATCATACTGTATATCTATCCTATGGCCCAGCAATTCCAGTCCAAGAGAAATGAAAACATATGGTCACAAAAAGACCTGCACAAAAATGTTCATGGAAAGTGTATTCATAACAGCCCTAAACTGGAGACAGCCCAAGTGTCCATCGACAGGAGGGAAATGAATGAAGGCATTGTGGAATGGTCACATAAAGGGATACTGTGCCTCCGTGAAAGGACCGGATTTGCAATAGCCACCGCAACACGGATGACTAGCAAAGCTCCATGCTGGTGAAAGACGCCAGACTCACGGAAGAGTCCACACTGGATGTTCCATCCGAATGACGTCCTAGAACAGGCAAAACCAATCTGCAGCAGGAAAAAACCGGAGCCACCCTCCTATAGGACCCCAGTGGGGACGGGCTGGGGAGATGCACCGGAGAACTTTCGTGGGTGGTGGGGAAATTCTGAGTCTTGCCAGCGTTTGGGTTACGCAGGAGTATGCTTTGTCAAAAGTCTGCAAATACGGTAAACACTTAAGATCTGTGTTTTACATATGGCAGCATTTTCTTCACGGTTCTAACTAGCTGGGCATTGTGCGGCTCTCAGTGGGCGTCATCTGTGAAGCAGCCATGCCCATCCCAGCCCACAGCCTGCGTAGTCACCAGGATCTCTTTAACGGTTCCAGAGAGTTCTCCGGCAGAAGTGATGACAATCGCATCCAAAGTGATCTCCTACGGTGCTTTATGTTTTTCTGTCTCTGGCTGGTCCCTTTCATAATTGAGGCAAAGGCAGAAGGTAATGCTTCAGTCTGCCCTGCCTGTCCTTTTTTTTTTAGTACATGTTTGCCGTACATAATGACCATATTTATTGTGGGGAGTTGTTACATGTACATACACATCTTAATTCTTTTTCTTTTCTTTTCTTTTTTTCCTTTCTTGACCCCTCCCCTTCCTCCTTGCTCCTTCCAGCTCTTGGTCCCCTTTTTTACAAAAGCTCTATTTTCATCACTTTTTCCTTCAATTCTTTTTTCTCCACCCCTTTTCTCTCCCCTCCCTCCCTCTCCCTCTGTCTCTTGTTCCCCCATCCATTTGAAAAAGATCTCCCTACTTCCTATTTATCTATCTTCTATTTTATTCTTTATATTTTTTAGTTCCTCATATAAAAGAAGCCATATAATATTTCAGCTCATGCATCTGATTTATTTCACTTAGTATTATGTTCTCCATGTGCATACATTTACCTAAAAAGGCCTCAAGCTTTATGGCGAAGTAGTACTCTATAGTGTATAAATGTCACATTTTCTTTATCCATTCATCTGTTAATGTGCAGATAGGCCATTTCCAGGATTTAGCTATTATGAATTGTGCTGCTGTAAACATGGGCAGGCATGGATCACTGTAATGTGCTGTATTTAACTCTTTTGGGAAGGTACCTAGAATGGGGACTAGCTGGGCCCAATGGAATTTGTATTTTTAGTTTTCTGAGGATGCTCCACTCCGATTTCCATGGTGGTTGTACAGTACTAGTTTACATTTCCACTAACAATGTAGGAGAGTTCCTTTTCCCCACATCCTCACCAGCATTTGTTATTTGATTTCTCGATGATACCCATTTTTTCTGGAGTAAGTGGTATCTCAGTGTTGTTTTAATTTGCATTTCTCTAATGGCCTGCAATGTTGAACATTTTTTAACGTACTTATTGGCCATTTCTACTTCTTCTCAGAAGTACCTATTCATTTTGGGTGCCAATTTTTGGATCAGGTCTGTGATTTTGAGGAGGTTAAAGTTTTTTGAGGTCTTCATATATTCTGGATATTAGTCCTCTGAGAATAGCTGGCAAAATTTTTTTCACATTGTTAGGTTGTCTTTCACTCTGTTGGTTGTTCCCTTAGGTGCAGAACTTTTTAATTTGATGTGATCCCATTTGTTGATTCTCAGTATTATTTCTTGTGCCACTGGGGTTCTTTTCAGAAAGTCCTTGCCTACACCTATCTTTTCGAGAATTTTACCCATGTTATCTTCCAGCAGATTAAGTATTTCTGTTTTAACATTTAGATCTATAATCCATTTTGACTTTATTTTGGTACATGGTGAGATCCATGGTTCCAGACTCTGCCCCTGCCTGTTCTGAATGGTCAGTTTTACTGGAATCTTTACATCCTCCTGGTCACTGGTTGCCTTGGGGATCTCATCACCAACTTTTCTTGGAGACAGCCCCAGGTTGCTCATCTTAGATGGAGGGACAATATGTATCTTTGACAGTGCACAACAGGTGCATAACTTTGATTTCCTTGGGGTCGAGCTCAGGCAGTGTGGCGGAGGTGGCCCAGATCAGATAGACCCGGATGTTGGACAATCAAAAAAAGTTTCACCGTGGCCTCCTCTGAGCCAAGAGCCCAACTGTAAACAAATATTGAATTCCAGGCAATGAAATGTGTGCTGAAATATGGAGGGGAAGGCCACAAACATCTGCAGCTTCCTTTGAAACGCACCAAACCAACAAGCTGGGTGGGTAGGTAGATGGGTAGTAAAGCACATACCATGAAATGTTCACACAGAATCGGGTTGGTGGACACAGTGGAGTCCAGAAAACTAAATTTTCTCTATGTTTGAAAATTTGTATTAAAAATGTACTGAGGGAGGCTAGCGGCTCTGGCTACAGCAGGGAGGAATAAATTTGAGGGGCCAAGTGGGAGTCAGAGAGGCCAGTGAAGAAGAAATGAAGAGGCCTGAGGAGAGGCCTGGGCAGCAGGGGTGGGGAGGAGGGGCAGCCAGAGTTGCCCTTTGTGGGGAGACTCTGGAGCCAGACAGAGCTGAGGAATGACCAAAAGTCAGGCCACTGTGTGCGGAAATGGAATGGCCTTTCTCCGGAGCAGCAAAGCTAGAGGAGCGGAGGGCCCAGGTGGGGCAGGGTAGGGGGTCCTGGAGGGAAAAGGGAAGGAGCTGCCAAGAGCCCCACCTGTCAGCGTGACCTTCACCACCACATGGAGGGCTCCGTCCCTCTTACATCTTTCTTCCTCCTGGATGACCTGGTGAGTCAACACCGGGTGAGTCAGTGTTACAGGAACCAAACCCCACAAGGGTAACCACAAAGGAGGTGCCCTGTGGTTCCCCCGGGCCCCCCTCTTGACCCTTGGACAGTCAACACAAGCAAAGGGCAAGGCATTCCCAGTGCAGGGAGGACGCGGAATCCAGAACAGGTGTGAAGAGGTTGGAGAACTCACTGTGCCTCGTCGGAGCCTCTGCTGGTGGACACGGCTGCCCCTATGGTAAGAGACTTTCAATTCAGCTCTCACACTCAGACAGCGCTCGGAACATTGCTTCATTCACGCTGGGAACCCTGGTGCAGGGTTTTCAAGAGCACAGCGTGCCTACCACACACTCTGCTGCCTTCTCCCTCTCAGCCCTTTTGATGATAGCACAGGGAAAGGCTCGGCCTGGTCCTGATGCGTCTCCAACACCTCTCCACGTGCTAATCTCCCTTTTGAGCAAGAGCAAGGGCTGGGGATGTAGCTCAGCTTTGCAAAAATAAATAAATAAATAACCAACCAAAATCAAAGAAAGAGCACACAAACTTTGGAGAAAGTTTGTCACCTCTCTCACAGGGGCTCAGGCAAACCTCGTCAGAGCCCAGATCCAGGCATCGGTGTGAGGTTAAAGAGGCGGATGCAATGAAAGGGGGTAAAAGGGCACCTGGCGTACAGTAAGTGCCTGCTAAGCTTGAGCGTCACCATTATCATCACTGTGGTCCTGTTGTCACTTTCTATTTACAGAAATTGATACTATTTTTTGTACCATTTCCTGGTACAAGCAAAAAAGGAAACATAAGTTTTCAGATGTGATTTCATTTACCCCAATGTGTGCCGAGTGAGGAATAATCCCAGGAATTGGTAGATGCGGCAAAGGGCAAAAGCGATGCAGCAGACAGGTGAGGGCAGCACAGAAAGAGCAAGGGTTTAGAAAACATTGGCTGCAAGATGAGTGTGCAAGCTTCTGAGTCAGAGACGTGAGTTCAAATCCTGGCTTCTTGTCCTGGTAACTATGTCACCTTAAGCAAGTCACAGGGCCCTGCTGTGCCTCCATTTCTTCCCCTGTGCACTGAGGTCATCATAATGAACCTGCAGGCTCGGGGCTCAGCCTGGCGGTAGTGAGAGCTCAGAAATGCAAGGAGCCATCTGTTCTGTACTTCAGTGGCCACTTCCACGCATGATGAGCCCCCAAAATGTGTTCCAAGCCAAATGTGTGACAGTTGAACAGGGAGAGAGTCATGGGGGGTGGATGTACGCACGTGTGCGCTTGTGCACATGCAGGTGTTGAGGGGCACCCAGTCCTCCAGGGGGGCTGAGACCTCATAAACCTTCATGCCTTCCTGGTGCCGATGGTCCCTCCAGTGGTCCATGTGTTTTCTTTTTTGTTCCGTGTCCCCACGACTGAGACAATGGAGCTCTGCGACTTCACATTAGTGGGTCACTTTCCAGCTTACTCTGTCTCCCTGGAGCAGCGTGAGCCCTGGAAGGCAGGGGCTGCTCTGTTTGCTCCCTGCTCTGTCCAAGGCACCCAGAACTCTGTCACGGAGGGGTGCAAGGCACATTCGTTGACTAGCTAGCCACCCACTGGCGGAGCGCATCTCCATCCCACCAGTCCTGACTTTTTAAAGAAACTGAGTCCAGGGAGAAATACTGAGGATGGACCCCAAGACCACACACGCTCTCATCAAGGGCTCAGGCTGCGGGGGGGATCTCCCCTGATCTCGTGCCCTGGAGAGGATGGGGGTGCTGCCCTGAGAGTTTGTCTTTGATGGTGGCTATCAGAGGGGAGATGAAGCTACACTTCAGGTTACCCCCAAACTAAGGCCCCAAAATTGAGGCACTCAGTTACCCCAGAGGCCTAGTCCAGTAACACCCCATCCCATAGGGACCTTTATATCTCAGGGACCCTCTCTTTTCCTATGCCCCCCTCACACATGGTGGCCGCACACTTCTAAGGACAGGTGGCCACCCTTAGGGACAGTTCTCACAACTCTGGACTTCGTAAGCTGTTTAAAGTTTGTCCCTTTCCATTCAGGAACATGCAATAGCAGTCACAGCAAGAGCACAGAAATGCGCACAGGAAGAGCCCCGTCCCCATCCCGGGCCCTGCTCCAAGTCAGCTTCAAGCTGTTGCCATGTGGCTGAACTCACGGCTCCACCCTGGGCCTCTGAGGTGGCACCAAGAGATGGTCAGGGAGAGGAAGGAGACAGAGGGGAAGAGAGACAGGGAGAGACAGGACCGTAACAGGCACAGGGGAGAGAAAGAGAGAGAGAAGAGATCAAAGGCAGGAGACAGAGACACGGAGAAGTCGGCGAGACAGGGCGTGCCGACCTCTCTCAGCCTCAGTGCCGATCCCACCACATGTGTGTTTGCTGTGCGCTACCGTTGGGTACACTTGCCTGTGGGGGTCCCACACTCTGGGGTGCTCCCGCTGCTCTGCCCTGACGACTGTCCCTGTGTCAACCTCCCTGCTGGCCTGTCACTTTCCCAGCTTGCTGCAGTGGAAGCCATGTTGCTCCCATTGGTAGACCACCTGTACACCTAGCTAGACTCCCACCGATCAGCGCTAGCCCTGTGGATGGAAATCACAGCACTGACCCCTGCCTGTGGCCACCTCTGAAGTCACTTAGTGCACCTGTACACCCCACGAGGGCAGGGACCCAGTCCTTGTCCCCCACACAGAGCTAGAACAGAGCCTGGCTCAGCCACTGTTTGTTTGCATTGAATTTAATCTATCCCTGTCCCACAAAAGAGGGATTATGCCCAGGAGTTTCTAGAACGGATTTCTTTCTTTCTGTCTCTAGGGTTCCGGAACCTACCTGACTATGCCTTTGTGGCTGCTATCAGCAAAGCCATCATCAGAACTGTGGGGGGGGGTGAGGTCACATACAGGTGGGGGCTACGGGTCAGACCTGGGGGAGGAGTGAGGCTTCCTCCCCTCCGCTAACCATGCCCAACCTCTATTGACTCATTTTCAAGCCATTGAGTGCAGATATTTGCTGATCCAAGAAAATGTGTTCGGGATAAAATTTTTTTAATCTGAAAAACACCAAGAAGATGGTAAAAGTCACCTGGAATGATCCCACCAAAAAAATAAGCATTGTTACTTTGTGTGCCTTTTATTCCAGAATGTTCTCTAGGTGAAAAAGTGTATTAAAATGTAGAGGGAATAATTTCTCTTTCCACTTGCTTCGGTTGGTCTCTCTCATTGTCCTGTGTTGGCTGCCTGGCAGCTCAGGTTTATTTAATAATCTCCTGTTGCTGAACACTGAAGCTGGTCCCACTGTGGGGCAGGGAGGCTATTAGGTGCTGCTGCGGTACACATCTGAAGGCACAGCCCACCCCACCGCACAGGGACTGCTGAGCAGGAAGCCGAAGTCAGCAGAACTAGCCCAGCCACCCCCATCCCTTCAGCCCAACACCCTTATTCTAGAGGTGGGGGGTAAGAGGCCAGAGATAAGAACTAACTTATCCAAAGTCATCCCCAAGGCAGTGGCGAACACCAAGTCACCTGGAGGTTTTCTCCAAACTCCATTATCTCTTCAAGCTTTTACAACAGAATCCATAACAGGGACCCTGATGAGAGGCAACGAGGACCTAGTGACCATACTGCTCGAAGCAGACATTGCTAATCAATGGTCACATCCTCTTCTGCTGAGGCAAGACCCTGGGGGACCTCATCAGCCATTCCCAGGCAACTGGAATGGGCACAAGAGTGAATTTCTGCCATGCAGCCTCTTAGGGCCGAAAGGAGCCTTTACACACTGAGGACTTGAGCCTGTTGAGAGGCAGCTTGAGTTCTTGCTTTCCTTCTTTCTTTTGAGCCAGCAACAGTTGATGGGTCCTCCTGATTTCCATCTCTCCAATCCCGCCATGACCTCAGAAGCCCTCTCTGGTTTTCTGCGTGGCCAGTCTTCCCAGGAAAAGATGCTCCCTCATCTCAGCTGGGCCAGGGATTCAGAGCACAGCTCTAAAGTCAGGCAGTGCTGCGGCCACACCCCGGTCCCTGCTTTAGGGTTGAAGGAACTTGGGCGCGTCATCGACCTTCTTCCAGATCCTACCTCCTCTGGGAAAAGCAGTCATGACACCCTTATTGTCTCCTCTCTGGGCCTCAGTGTAGTGATCTGCAGAAGGTGGTCTTTTCCATTCTGCCTGCTTGCTGGGTCTGGGTACCTAGTTTTGACTTAACCTGAAACTCTCTCCCTATAACCCCAGCTTCCATGGACAGCAGTTGTCCTCCATTCTCTAGACAAGGAAATGCTCTAAGCTGAGCCCAGTTGGCACCCTCATGGAGATATTCAAGTACCCCCTGGGGGAGCAGGAGGGAGGGTCCAGGATGAGGACACAACACAAGAAAGAGGCTGGGCCTGGGAAAGATGAGGCTCAGACCAAGAGGCCACCAGCAGGCCGAGGAGGCTGTGGCACTGCAGACAGGTGCAGGCTCCACGTGTGCAGGCTTCAGGTGCCAGAGTTGGACAGGCACATGAGCATCCTCTGAGCCAGCTAGTGTGGCCGCGCCAAGCACAGGAAGCAAGGGTTGCCGCAGGCTCCGCCTGGCACAAGCCTATGCACCCCACAGAGGGGCATTGTCTGTGAGCAGCAGGCATGGCCAGTCAGAGAGCTGTGGCGGGGGCCTGTGCCTCTCTGGAGATGTGCCGAAGGCATGGGCAGGGTCTTTCCGGGGCGCGTGCTGGCTCTGGAGTGCCCGCGTTTGCAGGCAAGGCAGGATGGTGAGAGCTTTTTGCCTTCTTTCCCTTGGCAGCTCCGGGAAGACGAGACCAGCCAGGCCGCACTGAGTGACCTCAGGATGCTCACACCCTCTCTCGGGCCCCTGCAGAGGGAGATGGCGCCACAGTGGCCATCCGAGCTCCGCGCACAGCTCCGTGCATCTGGACTGAAGTCCAGCCACAAGGACGGCTCCCAGAGTCCGCCCAGAGCCCGTGTTTGCATCGCCACTGGTCCATCACTGCCCTGGGGTCACGGGGGAAGGACAGTGTGGGGTTGTGAGGGTGTGGTCTGCACAAGATGACCAGCTCAAGTCCCCGCTCTGCCATCCCTGGCTGCACGACCTTGAGAAAGCCATGCCCTTTCTGAGCCTCCGATGCCCTAAGTAGGGCAAGACTCCCCCTCTGGGTGCCTGTAAGGTGCAGGAAGCGAGGCCTTTGCACCAGCAGGGGTGACTGGGCGTTTGTCCCCTTGGCTCATGGCCATGCCTCTTATTTGTCTCATTCCACACATGCTCACTACATTCGTGAAGGTACAGACAGGCAGAGCAGTGTCCATCACTGTGGAATGAAAGAATGAAAGCCTGAGCCCCACACCACCTGGTCCTGCCCCTCAGCACATGCTCCTGGAAGCCCGGAGGAGGCGCTGCCACTACCCCCACTCCACGGATGAGGTCATGGGGCACGGTGGCACACACCTGTGATCCCAGCACTCTGGGAGGCCGAGACAAGAGAATCACAAGTTCCAGCCCAGCCTGTGCAACTTAGTGACTTAGCAAGACCCTCTCTCAAAATACAAAATAAAAAAGGGCTGCAGCTCAGTGAGAAGCCTTGGATTCAATCTCCAGTATACAAAAAAAAAAAAAAAAAAAAAAAAAGAAGCTATGGAGTCTCAGGAGGGCAGAACACCTTGCCCAGGGACACAAAGAAGTGACAGAAATGGGATGCAAGCCTGTTCTCTTAAGGGAATTAAGTAATGGGGGTGTATCTCCTTGGATGCAGGTAGGATGAGGGGTGAGCCAGGCTATTCCTTCCTTTAACTCAAGGAAATTATCTGGACTAAGCTCTCCACAAAGCTTGTCCTTTTGCTCGTCCCAGTGATGACAGCCACAACCAGCACAGCTGCTGAGCATTTCCTCTGTGTGGGACCCATGCCCCTCTGGGCACATTGCGTTTCTCCAAGTACTCCAGAAGAGGTGCTAGCAGAGCGCCCATTTCACAGATGGAAACTCTGAGGTTCAGAGAGACTATGGAATGAGCCCCAAGTCACACAGTATGGAAATGGCGGAGGTGCGACTTGAACCCAGGCTGCCCCATGACACCCCATGTCTGCCAAGCTGAGGAGACATCTGCAGATGGGTTTTGAAGTCAGGGTTCTGCTTCAAATCCTGGCTGTGCCACTTGCTGACCTCCGTAAAGTCAGGATAACCGGCTGGCCCTCCACGGGGACGCACAACGCAGAGCCTGGGCTGGCGCCTGCATGATGGAGACACACATTCGTCACCACCACAGTCCCGCCGTCATCTCATGGGAGGCAGGGAGCCGTGCAAGGCCCTCCCCGCGCCCAGGCCGGCTGCCCTGCCACCTGCCCCAGCGCCCCACCCACCCCTCCCGCCAGCCCGGACCCTCCTTCTCCAAACCCAGGAAGCCGGAGTCCGAGCTGCCTCCAGGAAGGGCTCTGGTTCACCAAGAGCTGCAAATATTTACCTTGGAGACCTCAGCCCAGCCCAAGGACCTGACCCACCTGCACAGGGTGGCTGCCTAGATATAAGGCCGTGTCTCCAGACCTCCTGCCCAGGCAGGGAGCAACGGCCCGGGACTCCGGCGTGTCCAGGTAGAAGTGTAGGGAGGGGCTGAAATCCTCAGCTGCCAGGAAGACTCTGTGCTGGGGACACCTGGGGACACCTGGGGACAGGGCTCAGGTAACCTCCCTTCGCTGGGACCTCTGAAGGTCAGGGCCTGGGACAGAGAGGTGCCAGCTCCCTCACCCTGAAGACCAAAGTGTGATAAAGGGCTGGGGCAGCTGAGTCTTTTACAGATCTCATCCCAGTGACATAAACTCACCCTGCACACACTGACTGCTCTGTACTCTACCTGTGCTGCGGGCTCAGTGAGGACAGAGAGCAGCCTCAGGCACACGGGCCCTCAAGGATCTCCCAGCGT
The DNA here is from genome assembly GCA_028451465.1 of Erethizon dorsatum. NCBI lineage: Eukaryota > Metazoa > Chordata > Mammalia > Rodentia > Erethizontidae > Erethizon > Erethizon dorsatum. The sequence goes on from CM051840.1 coordinate 3,661,612, forward strand.
GACCAATGTAGTGCATGCTGTGCTCAAGAAAGGCCCAGGGACTGAGAGCCACGTGTGCACAGGCTGGGACCTGGGGAGGCAATGCCACGAGGCTCTTTGCTCCCCCAAGCTCCTCCGTCCAGGGGCTGAGCAGTGTGTGGGGTAATGGAGGGCATACAGGCCAAGATGTTGTGGGGATACGGAGTGGAGGTGGGGGCTCCCTGGGCAAGGGAGCGGGCTGGAAGCTGTCCCCGCTGTCCTCCAGCTTTGACCACCGGATGGTTCTCTGACTCCCAACAATCCTGTAGTGTAATTTACGTACTATAACTAGTCACCTTTTACAGACGTGCAAACTGAGGCTCGGAGAGGGTCACAGAGCCGGCGGTAGATGCGGCTCCTACTCCTAAGCCCACTAAGTCCCCTCCACCTTCAGGCTCCAGACGCACAGGACGGGGCTCCTGTAGCTTGACAGGGCCCCCCGGCCGAACCTCTTCACCTGAGCAGGCTCACACTCCTGGTTCTTTCGGGGCACCAGAGTCCCCTCGAGTCACCTGCAACCATTTGGGAAGCTCTACAGGGGCTGGCAGGCGCACAGGACACGAGCTGGAGAGCTCAGTGGCCACTGGGCCGGAACAGCCAGCTCCTCCCCCCGGGAGACGCCCACAGGCTTCCTCCCTGCCTTTCTCCCCCGGTTCCAAGAAGCCACCCACCCTTCCCCAAACCCTCACTAGTGCAACACTAAGCCGACAAGCCTACCCCACAATGCTGAGTTCCCCCGAGTCCTCCTCCTTCTGCCTCCAACCGCTCTGCCCTGGCCCAGGATAGCATTTCTCTAAGTCCAGCCACTGTGGGCCCACCCTCCGGCCTCTCTGCCCAGCTAGCTGGACCCTCTGTGCCCACCCCAGGATCTGCCACCAGCTGCTCACCGACACCTACCTGGAAAGATGGCTGGCCCCTGGACCCTCAGCCTCCTCTGTGGTTTGCTGGCAGCCACCTTGGCTGAAGCCACCCTCAGCCCTCCTGCGGTCCTCAGCCTCGGCCCAGAAGTCATCAAGGAAAGTAAGTTTAAGTCGCCCCAGGCATCACCACCTGGAGCAGGTGAACAGCCCTCCAAAGAGGAAGGGCGTTCCCCATCACTGGGGGTACACGAGGCGTGGCTGGATCCCAGGACTTTTAGGGAAAAAGAGAACATGAGTTATAAAAGTTCAGGCTGTCTATGATGTCAAGATCCCTTCTACTTAAACTCCATGATTTCAACAAAGTCCTCGGGGGTCTGTGGCCTGCAGAGGGGGTGTGCGGCCGCTGCACACAGTGACACAAGCCCTGCATGCTCGTAAACCCCAGCATCAGAGCACGTTGAGCATGAGGCCAGCCTGCTCCCAGTGCCAGAGCGAAGGCCCGGCCCAGGAGTCCCGCGCAGCTTTGTCACTTCCCAACTCTGTGACTCTGGGCAAGGCCCTGAGCCTCAACTTCCTGTTTGGAAACAAATAAAAGGGCCTTCTTGGCCTGGTGGACACATCCAACGGGACAGGAACTGTCCAGGGCCTGCTGAGCTCTGCAGGGGCTTCTCCACTGTGGCTGGATCATCTCGGGCGGGGGGCCGTCCCATGCACTGTAGGATGTATAGCCACATATTCCAGCCAGCCTGACAGTCAAAAATGTCTCCACACATTGCCACATGTCTCCCAGGGGATGAAATCACCCTGGCTGAGAAACTGCTCCAAAGCCTAGTGCCCCAAAGAGGGAAGGCTGTCAGCTCTGCAGGGCTGCCTGAAGGACTCCGAGGACCAGGCCTCTGTGTTCCGGGGACCTAGGCAGAGCCAAAGGATGGGTCCCCAAGAAGAAATGAAGCAGAGAGCTCTAGGAGGCAGTAGGGAGGCAGTGGGCCCCTGGGCCCACGCTGTGACTCCTAAGCAAAGGCATTGAGTTGGAAGGAACTTGCGCCTGTCCAAGCCAGTGACCACTGTGGGGACTGCTGGGCAAAGTATGAGTTAGAGCCAGTCAAGAGACATAAGCCACACCATCATCCCATCAGTTCTGTCAGGGGATTAAGAAATGGGACATTGGCTAAGAGGGCAAAGGAGAACCCTAAAGGATACCCCAGGATGAAGGGGGTACCCGAGACAAGGCCAACTCAGAGGCAGAGAATCCTGCCCTGACATAATTGGAAAGGGTGTGGTTGTAGGGTACTGGGTGGGGGAAGGGAGGACAGAGGGGCCATTCAGTGAGCTGTCCTGGGCCAGAGCTGGCCCACAGTTGGCAAGTCAAAGCGAAGGCAGACAGCCACTACCAAGGAGCCCGTGGCCCTCCCCGGGAAGCTGCCTAGAGGAAGGGTTGCTGATAACTCACTGGAAAGCCATTGCTGGGACCCTGGCTGGAAGCTGGCCAGGCCACACAGAGCTCACCTGCTCCCCTTGGGGGCGCTGCTAATGCACAGCCCAGCACCACTGGACGATGACACCATGGGAGCCCAGCAAAAGGAGCTCGCCAGGACTTCCTCCACATCCCCCAGAGCCTCCACTGGCAGGGCTCACATCATGCCAACTGGCAAAGAGAGATATTTACAAGGGCCCAGCTCCACAGTCACAGAGCAGGCAAACAGCCACAAGGTAGCAGCTCAGAAGTCTGAAACACGGTGGGGACATGCGGCTGAGTCACCCTGCCTGAGGTCTGAAGGAGCTGGGGTATTTACACACCAACCAAATGGGCTCTGGCTGCTGGCAGCCTGGCAGGGACCAACCCAGGGCTTCTGACTCATAGGCCCTCGTTCCTGGCTCTTCCTTCCTCAGCCTAGCACCCGAGGCTGGGGACGGCGGGCCCGTAGGATGTGGGCGCCAGCGAATCGTTAACAAGTATGCTTTGTCTGTGGAAGTGTCCCCAACAGAGCCTTGGGGTCCCCGCCTCTTGGCTCTGGAAGGCTTTGGCGCTGGTGATAGGAGGATTCTTAGCCTCACTCTTTGTGTAAAAGTGAGCCAAACGGGCCACAGTACTCAAGGCCACATCTACACCACGGAGATGGGGGAGGGGTGCCCTTGCCTGATGTCAGGTCTGGGGAGCCCTCCCCATCTTGGAAAACCCACCAAGCCATCCTTCTAGTGCCTCCTGTTGGCCCCTAATCCCTGGATCTGCTTCCAGAGCTGACCCAGAAGCTGGAGGACCACAATGCCACCACCATCCTCCAGCAGCTGCCGCTGCTCAGCGCCGTGCGGGAGAAGTCAGCCAGGGGGATCCCACTGCTGAGCAGGCTGGGGAACACCATCCTGAACTCCATCATCTGGTGAGTGGGGCAGAGAAACAGCGGGACCAGTTCCTGCCCCACACCTCTGCCCCAACATACTTTGCTTGCTTAGTTGTCAGTCAACAAACATCAGTCCATGTCAGCTCTGTCCCTGGCCACAGTGGCCATAGACTAAGTTGTTTTTTATGGGGTTTTTGTGTGTGTGTGTGGGTGGGTACCGGGGGTCGACCTCAGGACCTCATGCGCCAGCAGACGCCCGTGCCACTGAGCGATATCACAGCCCTTTTTTTGTATGTGGGTTCCGGGAGTCGAACTCAGGACCTCGCGCTTGCCAGGCAGGCACTTACGCCGCTGAGCCATCTCACCGGCCCCATAGACTAAGTTTGTCCCTGGAAAAGCTCCCAGAGGAGTTCATAATGCCCATAAGACAGTGACACAGGAACCCTACGAGGGCAACCCCAGAGGAAGGTGACCTGGAATAAAAGAGTGAAGGGAGAAGGCATTGCTTCTCTGTGGAAGTGACAGTTGAGGCAGAGATTCAAAGAAAACGTTATTCCAGACAGAGGGACCAACCTGAGCAAAGGCATAGAAGGGTGAGAGTCGGTTAGAATGGCCAGAGCTCAGACCCATGGCAAGGGGAGGTCGGCAGGGTCAGGTTACAGAGGTCTTCAGAGTCAGCCTGAGTGGCACCTCCCAAAAGCCAAGGAACTATGATGGTGAGGAGTCAGCGGACAGGTCTTGGGGTCCAGGCGCTGGAGAAAGGAATACAGGAAAGACAGAGTGGGAGTGGCCTTGGGGACAGCACTCAGTTGACCATGAGGCCTGATTCTCATCCCTTGCAAATCCCATCCAGGCTGAGGGTCACCTCTGCTAGCATCCTCCAGCTGCAGGTCCAACCCTCAACCTATTACCAAGAGATAATGGTCAAGATCCCCCTGAACATGGTGGCCGGACTCAACACGTAAGTGTCCCCTCAGTAGGCACAATGGGCCTGATGAGTTTATCTACTCATCCCCCCACCACCACGAAGATTTCTGGAAGAAATAAGTCCCAAGCACCAAGAAGAGCAAGTGCAAAGGCCCTGAGGCAGGAGCGTACTTGCCTTGCTCTAAGAATGGCACAGAGAGGGAAAGAAGGAGGAAAGCGGTGGGAGATGAGGTCAGCAGGCAGCCGAGGCCAGCTTGTGCTGAGACCTGTGAGCCAGCTACGGACTCGGCTTTGACTGTGACACAGGTGGGAGCCATGGGGGACCTGAGCAGAGGACGGGCATGACAAGGCATAACATTTATAAAGGCTCCTCCCAGCTGTTGTGCAGAAAACAGCACAGGGACAAAAGCAGAGGCAGGGAGGTGTCCAGAAGGCACCGCCTCAGCTAAGGCAATGATGGCTGAGACCGGGGCTTTGGGCAGGGAGGTGGAAAGAAATGCTTGGGTTCTGGGCATGTTTGGAAGCAGGATTTCCTGGTGAGTTTGCGGGGGAGGTTCCCAAGGCTGACTGCAAGGGTTGTACCTGCACAAGTCCAGCATGAAATGGCCAGCAACCAGGCTAGAAAGCCATGCGAGGAGCAGGTTTGGGGACACCCAGAATTCAGTGCTGCACACGCTGTACTTGAGAAGCCGGGAGCTGTCACACGCGGGAAGGAGCAAGATCAGGACAGCTGGAGTAAAGAAACTGGGGGAGGGGTAACCGGCAAAGGAGATGATGGAGACGGAAGAGAGGGCTCCAGGAGACAGACACACAGCAGGCCTGCCTGCCACGGGCTGGGCCCGCGCTCACACCGCCGGGCCTTCGCCGCAGGCCCCTGGTCAAGACCATCGTGGAGTTCCACATGGAGTCCGAAGCCCAAGCCCTGATCCGGGTGGAGAGGAGCAACGGCAGCCCCAACCGCATCGTCCTCAGCGAGTGCTCCAGCGGCGGCAGCAGCCTACGCATCCGCCTGCTCCACAGGTGAGGGGTGGCGTTGGCCTTACCCACTTCACCGCGGCGCAGCAGTGAGGCGGGAGAAGGAGGGGACTTATCCCGCCTCCTTCGTGATCTGGGCTCTTCCTTGGGTGCCTCGAACCACCCCAGGCAGGCTTGGGTGGAGCTGTGGAAAAACGAAGGCTCTGCCATACTGCAGACACTGCGCAGTGTGCCTCTGTTTTGCTTACGGTCTGGGGAGTGCGGGGCAGGTCGCCTCCGTGTCTCACCTTCCTCATCTGGACAGTGCAGGTGACGACGCCTTCCAGGCAGCAGGAGAAGAGTCAGTCAAGCATCAATCTGGCAGGGACCAAACTCCGGGCCCATGGCTAGGGCTCAAAAACTCCTTGGCAGGAGGGTGGAGAGAATCGCCATCTCCCATCATCTCAGCTCCAGCACAGACGCCCAAAGGCAGCACTGGGCGCTGCTCCCTGCCAACGCTGCCGCTGTCTGTGGGCGGCCCGGGTCCCCTCCCATCTAACGGCTTTCACGGCCTCGGGCAAGTTCCTCCCTGTCTTTCCAACGTGTGATGTTCTCCAACCCCTCCTAATTTCCTTCACTCCTCTCTCAAAGGCTCTCCTTCTTGGTCAACTCCCTGGCGAAAAAAATCATGAACATCCTGGTGCCAGCCCTGCCCAAAATGGTGAAAACTGAGGTGAGCAGACCAGGCGTCTCTGCCCTGTGCGGACTGCGCCTCCTGTGGGGCTAGAGTGGAACTGCAGGCTGCTGCTGAGGGCATCTCGGTGGGTGAGACACTGCTGGAATTGAATAATTCATTCACCAAAGCTAAGAGCAGTGGATTGGACCACTGGCCAGCTTGACTGTTGAGGTCAAGGTCATGGAACTGCCAAGTCCACCAGGAGGCCTTGACCAGTGAAGTGCTGATAAATTCTTAACAATTGTCTCTGGAGAGGCTGAGGGGAGGGAGCCCTGATTTATAGATTTTGCTGAGCTCCCTGGTGTAAATCCTCCCTCCAGGGCCAACTTTAGACTACCAATGTGATGTCACTGGACAGAGTGAGGAAAAGACACACAGGAGCACCCTCTAGTACAGCATTTCCGCTAAGGGGATAAAACAGTTATAGCCACAAGGGCAATAGATCACAGGAGAATAGAGGAAAATATTTAGGAAGCGATGAACTTAAGTTTTTAGTAAATGCATGCTCATTGTAAGTTCATACAGTTTAATTTTTAATAACGTATGGGTTTAGCACCCAACTCGAAAGTTCTTGAAAATTTAACAACTGGTCCTTAAAAACCAGTCCAGGGGCCGGTGAGATGGCTCAGCGGCGTAAGCACCTGCCTGGCAAGCACGAGGGCCTGAGTTCGACTCCTGGAACCCACATACGAAAAAAGGGCCGGTGATATCGCTCAGCGGCACGGGCGCCTGCCGGTGCGTGAGGTCCTGATGTCGACCCCTAGTACCCACAAAAAAAAAAAAAAAAAAAAAACAGTCCAAGTTGTTGTAGCATTCCGCTTTCTCACACTACCCGCCAGGTACTGTTGGATTTATCTTTCTAAGTCAGTAAACACAGGTGAATCTCATCTTATTTTGTAAATTGGATTCATCCACACTGACAGTTCCAACATGCGTTCACAACAGACCCCTCCTGTGGTCAAAATACCTTGTCAAAGAGCTAATTTTTTATACTAAGGGTTTTTTTAGTTGAAAAGCTGATATAATAACTAAAACAATTTGGGGGGGCCAGTGAGATGGCTCAGCGGCATAAGTGCCTGCCTGGCAAGCGCGAGGTCCTGAGTTCGACTCCCGGAACCCACATACGAAAAAAGGGCCGGTGATATCACTCAGTGTCACGGGCGCCTGCTGGCGTGCGAGGTCCTGAGGTCGACCCCCAGTACCCACAAAAAAATAAAAAAATAAAACAATTTGGGGAAAATACTTACAATGCTTCTACCTAACCCAGCAGCTACTTTGTCACTTGCATTTCAGCTTCTAATCATCGTCCATGTGCACTTACTTTTTTACATGGCTACACTTGGTGACAGGCCTTTAAATCAAATACGATTCTATGTTATTCTAAGTATATTCTAAGTATAATAGCCACTTGTTCTTATAATACCTGCATCATATTTAATCATTTGCTAATCATCCCAAGGAGCCTTTCTTCTTAGTAATGTAATTTTTTTTTATTAAGAACACTTTAAACCAGGGCTGGTGAGATGGCTCAGCGGCTTAAGCACCTGCCTGGCAAGTGCGAGGGCCCGAGTTCGACTCCGGGAACCCACATACGAAAAAAGGGCCAGTGATATCGCTCAGCGGCATGGGCGCCTGCTGGCACGCGAGGTCCTGAGGTCGACCCCCGGTACCCACAAAAAAAAAAAAAAGAACACTTTAAACCAACAGTAGCAATATTTAAGACAATATTTTATATAAACAATGGGATTTTATTAGAACCACAGAAATTTCTGTCTTGCTCCAAATTGCTTTCCATCCCTTATCATCAAGAAGAAGACAGTGCAACGTTCTGCCTCCATTTTGTGAAATTATACATCTATTGTATGACGCGGAAGCATGTGTTTGCTTTTGTATTAAGTCAGGGTTAAGGGCCGGTGAGATGGCTCAGAGGCCTAAGCACCTGCTTTGCAAGCGCGACGGCCCGAGTTCGACTCCTGGATCCCACATACGAAAAAGGGGCCGGTGATATCGCTCAGCGGCATGGGTGCCTGTTGGCGCACGAGGTCCTGAGGTCGACCCCCCCGGTACCCACAAAAAAAAAAAAAAGTCAGGGTTAAGAGTTTCGACTTCTGCTTCTTCAGTAGTAATGCTTAAGAGGATCATATTTAGTCACCAAAAAAAAAAAAAAAAAATTGGTGGGCCTTGAGCTTGAACCTAGGGTCTTTGCCCTGACCTATGTCCCCAGTCCTTTTTTATTTTTTCTTTTGAGACAGAGTCTCACTTAGTCCCAAGACTTTGGGATCCTCCTACCTCAGCCTCCCAAACTGCTGGGAATACAGGTGTGCACCATCACACCTGGCTAGAAGATCTATTATTTTAATAGGCTAAATATCTATATATTAGAGAGGTCAAAGAAAAGTAAATGAATAATGAAAAACTGAGGCTGGGGGTGTAACTCAGTGGTAGAGAATTTGCCTACCATGAGGGAGTCCCCGGGTTTGATACTCAGCACAGAAAGAAAAAGAAAGCTCAAATGAGATTTTTTTTATTTTATCTTTTTGAGACAGGGTTTCACTATGCAGTTCAGGTTGGCCTTGAATTCACTTTGTATCCCAGGCTGGCCTCGAACTCACAGCGATCCTCCTGCCTCAGCCTCCCGAGTGCTAGGATTACAGGCGTGTGCCACCATGCCCAGCTCAAATGAGATTTTATAAGGTCTATTCCATTGATGCAAGGTACTTTTTCTCCAGTACCTTGGAAGAGGGTGAGGAAAAAGAGAAAGAGGTAGTAGACAAGGGGAGAGAATGAATATAAATGGTAGTATCAAAGTCAAGGCAATGCTTTGTTATCATGAGAATTTTCAGATCCTTAACTGTTAGCAAAAGTACATATCCAGAGAGGTTTTTTTTTTTTTTTCTTTAAATAGAGCATGAAAGTAAATAATTTGGTAAAATTGGGCTTTTCTTACACAAGATTTTTTTCAAGGATTTTATCTTTATTTAAAGGCAGGAATTTCTTAGCTGGGCATGGTGGTGGAGGACAATCTCAAGTGAGAGCCCAGCCTGCACAACTTAGAAACTTAGCAAGATCCTGCCTCAAAATAAAAAAAAATTCTAAAAGGGTTGGGGATGTAGGTCAATGTGAAAGCCCTGGGCTCAATCCCCAGTAACATGCACACACACACACACACACACACACACAGCGTGTGTGCACATAAAGGCAGGAGTGGCTTAAGGTAGGGTCCAGCTATAAATTCTTCCCAACTTCCAGGAAAATCATATTTTATCTGGCATCATATTTTAATAGATAAAGTATATTTTTCTGTAGAAAACACAGCACAAATCTGGAATTGTAAAACACTCTTTGCATAACACCTCTCTCTGAGGTGAAAAGCCAAGTAGAGGGGCATTCGGTTTATCGTCCTGGTTTCCCACTGTGAGTCTCCGGACTGGAAACTGGTCACGTGAATAGTTTATTTGGCTTCAGGGAAGGAGGCCCTGCACATGTGAGAGATGAACTGGTGGCAGGAGCCCGTTGGGAAAATTAGGAAGCCCTTCTCACATACATATGTGGGTCTCTAACCCTGGCTGAATCTCAGAACTGTCAGAAGGCTTTTAAAAATTGTAATGTCATAGCCCAGATTTGGAGGCAACTAATATGTAGCTAATCAGGTGGAACCCTGGTACCTTGAGGTATCGAATGTGTGGCCAGGGTTGAGACACTGACAGAATGAAGAATGGGGCCATGGCGGGAGGAAATGCAGTGGATCCAGGGCACCTTTCCTGCGAGCAGCAGGTGGTCCCTCGGCAGTGCATGCTGGGTGTCTCTGAGCCAGTTCCTCCATCCTCTCCGGGTCTGGGTTAGTAAAGCAATGAACAAACCATTGCAAAAGCCCTCAGATAGCCCTAGGGCTACAATGGACTCTGGGGTCAGATGACTGGGGGAGTGGACACCCCAGAGTCCTCAACCCCTAGGATGAGCACCTGGCTGCCTGGGGCACAGCAGTGGGACTCCGACTGGGTGGGCAGGTGGGTACACATGTGGCAGGGCTAACTCCCTGCTAACGCAGCCCCTCTTTTGCACTGTTGCAGCTGTGTCCCGTGATCAAGGCTGCCTTCGATGACATGTATGCGGACCTCCTGCGGCTGGTGAGGGGTAGGCGCTCAATTCTCACCCCGCCTTTTCCACCACTGCAGAATAAGCCTCTAGGCCTCCCGGGGGCCTGAGCACCAGCTTGGCCCCAGGAGCAGGTGGAATGGCATGGGTTGATCCCTGCCCAGGACAAGCAAATGGAAATCCACCACAACTGTGACCTGCTGAGTACCTCGTATGTTCAAGGTTCCATGTGAGACCAGCAGGTGCCCAGATGAGTCCAAGTTCAATTCCAGCCCTGCCACTGACTTGCTCCCTGGCTTTAGGAAAGTCATCCTGCTTCCTCATCCTCAGTTTCCTTCCCGGAACATGTGGCTTATCCATCCCGCCCTCAGGATGGTTGGTGAGGATTAAAAGTTTACAGGAAAATTCTAGACATCTAGCAGGAGCTCTGCCTGCACGGAGAAGTGCTTACACTTGCCGAGGAGTGCTGGAGGGATGGATGGTGGATGGGTGGATGATACTGTACGGTGGCCTCAGTGCGCTAACAGGGAAAAGGGAGCAAGGGAAGAGTTGAGATGTGTGCGCACAGGAGGAAGGTCCTTTGTCCCTCCCCAAGAGCAGCGGAGATGGAAGGACATGGCCTGGCTATTTTATATACACTGGCTCACCGCCTCCTCAGTGCATGAAGCAGCAGTCATTGCCCCCACTCACACGGAGGGAAACTGAGGCTCTGAGGGGGCGGGTCATTTGTCTTAGCTCACAGAGGAAATTACTAGTAGGGCAAGGCTTGAAACCAATGTTCCCAGTTCCAAGTGTGTGCAGTTCACATTTCGCTGTGACCAGCTGGCAGAACTGGCCACGAGGCGGGACTTACTACACCTCCTTTTTATGATAAGGAACCGGGGCTGGGGGCGTCGCTCCGTGGTAAAGTGCTCGTTCAGTATACGCGAGACCCTGGCACGGCAAAATAGAAAGAAAAGAGATTCCGAGACGGGAAGAGACTAGCCAGAGTCGGTGGGGCTCGAACCCAAGTCTATCTGGCTCCTCTGCTCTGCGGAGTCAGGGTCAAGATCAGAATCAGGGTCCGGGCTCCTGGCAGGGAAAGAAGGCACCCAAGGGCCTCATCCCGCCCGCCTCTCCCGGGTCTCCACCTAACGAGCGGAGAGACGCCACCGCCACCTGGCGGCCAAATGGGGAACCCTGCGGTGAACACAGGAGACCCGGCGCTCGGATGGCTGCACACGGGCGTCCAGACCCTGCCTGCTTCTGGGTGCCGGTGGCAGTCTGCTGGGGAGATGGAGAGTTATAAATAGCAGTTCGGGTCATAGTGTAACCAAAACCAAGTCACTTCCCTGCTCTGAGCCCTGGCTTCCCCACCTGTGCAACAGAGGTAATAATAGGACCGACCTACAAGGTCACTGTGGGGACGGGGTCTTCACCGCCATCCTTCTCGTTGTTATTACCAGCATCGTCATCTTCCCTCCGGCTCTTCCCTCCTTCCCCTCCCTGGTGCAATACTGAGCTGCTGGAAGCAGCCGCAAACCACCCGTCCACACTGCACTCCAGCCTCACAGAACTTTCTACTTGCCCCGAGCAGCACCCATTCCCCTCAGTCCTGGAGGCCTGGAGTTTGACCCTCTGTCTCTCACCATTGAGGATAATGTCGTCCAGATCAACCTAGCGGTGAGTGTCACCACGGTCACCCCAGGGACTGCGCTGCTCTTCTGTGGTCACCAGGGGTCAGACACAATGAGGAAAGACCCTGGTCACGTCAGGGCACACAGGTTGCTTTAGAAGGCATCACAAGCTGAGCGTGTCCCATGCAGGCCAGTCTTGGGGAGGAAACCCTGCAGGTGGGACCTGAGGGCCACACGGAGCATGTACCCAGGGCCCTGTCCTCCAGCCTTAACCCTGCCTGTGCACGGGGCCCTGGGCCTTTCTCTCAGGCACGCTCCTGAGATCTCCAAAGTGCTAGTGACGTTGCAACAGAGCTCGGGAAGGTGACACAGACTCAGGACCACACAGACCTAGGTTTCTCTCCCGCTACATGACTCCCTGGCTGTGTAACTCTGGGCCGGTTTCTTCACCTCTCTAAGCCTCCGTTTCCTTACTTGTAAATGTAAAGAGTAATGGCCACTTAGGATAGAATAAAATGAGACCGTGGAGGACCTGGCAGACAGAAAGTACTGGTAACTGTCAGCTATGTAAAGTGTGGGGCTGCACAGCACTGCTGGGGCTGGACTCCCTGGGGTCCAGCCGAACCGGGGTGGCATGAATCCCAGACCAGCTCTCAGAGATCCTTTCAGAAACAGTGGCATCAAACGTCTCCATCCATCTTGTTGCTGTTTTGAATTTTCCCTTTATCTAAAGGGTCTGAGGTATCTGAGAAGTTGAAATATAAATGAAAAATAAGACACTTATGTTGAAATTCAGATGCAGTGGTGCATACCAGTAGTCACAGCCACTAAGGAGGCTAAGGCAGGAGGATCACTTGAACCCAGAAGTTCAAGGCCAGCGTGGGCAACATAGAGAGGCCCTGTCTCTTTAAAAAAAAAAAAAAAATTATCTATGCTGAAAAACAATTAAAATCAGAGATTATCTGGGGTTCAGGTGGAGGAGATACTGCTAGGCACCTGCCATAACTCATTGCCACAGCAAGGCACTGAATTCCAAACAAACCCACCCTCAAAATAACAACATTAACCCACAAATCGCAACCACCTCTGAAAGGCTCCCCCTGCACCCGGCTCCCGGGGGTTACATTTCCAACACGTGAGCTGTGGGGGACACGTTCAATCCGGCTCTGGCTGAGCAAGTGCAGCCTTGCGGTTGGAACCCACTCCCCGCCTTGTCTCCTCAGGCCAAGGTGCTGGACTCGAAGGGCCGGGTGACCACGAGTTTCAACAGCTCAGAGATGACCCTGGTGGTGCCCACCCTGGGCAACACCACTTTCAGCTTCGTCGTGCGGCAGGACGTGGTGAATGCTGTGGTAGCCGCCTTGCTGCCTTCAGAAAGATTTGTGATCCTGCTGGATTATGTGGTGAGCCTCGCTGGGGCGGGGGAGGGGCCTCTGCTGCCTCATCTGCTAAGCGCAGGGACAAAGACTCCCTGGGCCCCTGGGCAGGATTCCCTGTGTTCTCCGGGTAAATTCCGCCAGCAATGGACCCTGGCTGTGACACAGTCTCTGAAGCTGGAAGCCTCCCTGTCTGTCACCGTCAACTCTGGCCCTGCTTCTGCTCTCTGATCTACCTGGTTCTGCCACCTAATAGTCCAAGGAAGCCGAAGGGTATCGTAGACACTGAGCAGTCCAGAGTTGGCAATTACCTCGCTGCCCGCCACTGTGCGAGCCACAGCAGACATGGCTAAGCGATGAGGGTCCTCCCTCCCCGAGCCTGGGCGCCACCGCAACCTCAGAACCATTACTGACGCAGCTGGGCAGACTGGAGCCTGCGTCCACCACCAGCAGCCACCTCCTCGGGGCACCTGAGGGGGAAACCAAGGTCCAGGGGAGAAAGCGGTGCTTGCAGTAACGGGAGGGTGGCAGGGCTTCAGGTCAGCAGACAGACAAGAGATTTCAAGCCCTTGGGGATTAGAACTCAGGATCAGGGGCTGGGATGGTGAGAAAACGGGGAGTGGTTGGCATCGAGCACACTGGAGGCTGCAGCGAGAACCGGAGTCACTTCTGCCCATCCCTGAGAGGTCCCCAGCCATTCACTACCCACAGCAGACATTCACCATGGGCCCCCACAGTCCCTGGCCTGGGGGCTGTTGTTCCATCAGTGACAGACACGTGGCCTGGACCCTGGGCACCCAGCGTTTCTGGGGTTCTCGGAACTCTTCTTTCCAGCAGTGGGGTACAGATGTGTGCCTTGCCTGTCCCATCTGGTTGACCTGCTCTGGCTTCCTCCCCTCAGCTTCCAGATGTGGCCCGTGAGCTGAAGTTGAGCCTTGAGAAGATCAGTAAACAGGTGGGTGGCTCCATTCGCCACCTGCCGCTGGATGGGCGATCGCTGCAGTCTGGAAAGAGGTCTCCAGGGCAGAGGGCACATCTGGCACTGTCCACTTCCCTTCCACCCCGGGGGACCATGGCAGATGAGCCCCGGCCTCCCAGAGATTTCAGTCTAGCAGGGAAATTTGAATCACAGATGTCACACAGATGACATTTCACCACAAATGTGGTGACAAAGGACAGGTGCTGGAGTGTCACTGGGCACCTGCTGAGACTGGAGACCAGGAGGCTTCCCCAAAGGGGAGGGTTTCCAGACAAAGAGAGTGGGAGGCCACAGGCTGCCTGCAGGGACAACAGTACACCAGCGGGTCTGTGCCAAGGATGGTGTGGCTGGGCGCAGAGAGGACGCGAGAAGCTGGGGAGAGAGGCAGGGCCAGGCCCCGTGGGGCAGCAGGAGGCCTGTGGCCATGGGGAAGCACTTGGGAGGTCACATGTGAGCCTAATGTCCTTCCAGATTGCAGACAGGCTGGACAACACCCAGATAGTGAAGATGGTCACTCAGGACGTTCCCTACCTCCACCTGACCCCGGGCGGCACCACGGCAGCCCAGCAAATCGTCGTGGATATTTTCGCCACAGATAGAGACCTCCACCCCCTCTTCACCCTGGGCATCGTGAGTTCAATTGTCTGTGACTCGGGCAGCTGCATGCCTGCCCTTCGCTGTTGCTGTGCACCCCTCTTGGCACCTAGCCAGCTGTGGGGAGGCTCTGTGAATCAAGTCGGGAGCTTTGGGGGCCTCACTTTGACCCCGTGACTTCATTGGTCAGGAATCGTGGGGCAGAAACTCAACTCACGTGCACAAAAAGAGAACTGATTAGATCAGATAGCTGAAAACTCTAGCTGACATTGGCTTCAGGAATAGCTGGATCCGGGTGCTTTAGCAATGTCATCTTCATTCTGCCTGCTCCTCTGAGGCAGACTTCTTTCCTCTGTTCCACCTCTACCCTTAGACAGACTGTCTGCTCACAGGAGGGCCCCGAGCTGCCTTGAGCTTATATCCTATCAGATTCACAATTCCGACAGAAAGGTCCTCTCTTTCCAAAAGCTCCAGCGAAAGTCCCAGGGATGACTCTCACTGCATGAGCATGGGTCACGTGCCCATCCCTGAACCAATCTGTGCGGTCAGAAAAACTGAATATGTAAATCTCAACTGGGACACACGGGAGTGGCCCTGGGAGTTGGCTCCAGGCAAACCACGCTGACAGACAGCGGCAGTGCCGAGCCCTCTTCTGAAGTCTGAGCAGAAGCAGGTCATCTCAGGGAGGTTTCCCTGGGCGTTCGCAGGAGCTCCGACACCTCAGATGCAGGGCTCCCCTCTGGAGAAAGCTGCGGGTAAAGGGATGGGGTGGGGCATCATAGAACAAGCTTCGTGGAAGGGGTCCTGGGCAGGGCCCCTAGAAGCAGAGCCTGGGACAAGGTTCTCATAAAGGTGACATACTGGGGGACAGCTCTCAGGACAGAGCAGGGAGCAGAGAGCATCTGGGGACTGACTGGGGACTCCTGACCCATATGAATCCTGTAGAGACCAGAAGGCCTTTTGCACCCCTCATCATTCAGTCATTGGCCACCAACAGCCCCCAGGGACAGTGAGAACAAAACCTCCCAGGGAGATAGCTTCACACAAACAAGGGGAAGTCTGCAGAGACAGGGCAGCTGGGCACTGTGGGCAGCAATGCTCAGAAGCTGAGAGGCACTGCCACCCTGCCTGGGCATCAATGGGGCACCAGCTGCATTCGCTGCAGCAGGCAGAGAAGACACGAAATGAGGCAGGGTGCAGAGCAGTGGGACTAACCGGGGTTCTGGCAGGACCCATGGTGAGGAGGAGGCTCGGGTTGGCCATCCTCACCACAGGAGAGCTGTGGACAGTTGTGCAGGCCATGAACCTCACCATTTAGGGGGACACATGAGAGACACAAGAGGCATGGCACAACGGGAGGCACTTGGCTTGGTGCCCTGGCTTGCTGTGTTGATGGGTTCTCTGACCCTGGACCTCCAGGCCAGCTTCACTCCCTAGTGACCCCTCCATGGCCAATGGAGGCACCCTGGCCATTAAGTCCACGCCTGCAGGACGAGGGTGTCCTCTGGGTGCTGCTGACCTGGAGCTGAACCTGGCACTCTGCCCTCAGGGTGACCCCAGCCAGGGGTCAGGCTGACACCTGTCTTTAGCCCATATTTGGGACCATATTTGGTACCAAGCTTTCCAATAACACTCTCAATGGTTCATACTTCCCAGGGCCTCGTGGTCCTCTTCCTCAGCTCCTCACCTCCACAACAAGGTAACAGCACCACACAGGAGTCAGATCACTGAGCACTGTCATATACGGTTCTTAGAGTACCATGGGACACGGCAAGGGCTCCACACATGGGCTGCGTTGTTGTCCTTGTCTTTCCCTGCAAGCCTATATAGTGTGTGTTTTATGGAATGGGGTACAGGTACTGTCCCATTTATGAGATGCAGAAAGTGAGGCCCAGAGAGGGCAAACCCTTCCCCAAGGTCACAGCTAGCATCTGAGATTCAGACCAGGAGAGCTGGACCCCAGAGCCTCCTTGCACGGCCCTCACCCCATGCCAATGCCTCCACTTCGAAGAAATGGAACCCAGCTTTCCTCGTTGCAGGAAGCCAAATCCAAAGTGCAGTTTTATGATAAAGGTGACCGACTCACACTCAACTTTAAAGACATCAGGTAAACATGGAATCACTGTGAGGATTCTGCTGATGGAAATGAGGGCTGGCTGTAGGCGTGGGTTTCTTTAAACATCCAGTGAGTGGGCATCAAGTGAGGGCCGCTCCAGGGTGGGCAGGAAGGTGGCCTTGCCTGGGCTCTCCTGCCATTGAGAACTGAACACCAGAGACAGGGAAGGAAACTCAACGGCCTGACATGGCCACAGGGCAGGCTGTGGCTCACCCTGGCCACAGGAATGGCCCACACAGCAGTAGCCCCGTGGCCTTGGGCAGCCTGTCCTGAACACCTCCAAGATGGCAGGAACAGTCACCCTCAGACGCTGAGCCTCTTGGAGCCAGCACGAAGTGTCTTCTGTGCCCTGCTGATTCTCCTGTCCCATGCCCTCCCCCACCCCAGAGTGAGTTCAGGGGATACAGACTGGAGCCTCCCAGGGTAGACCAGGCTCCGGGGTGTGTTGGGATTTGCCCAGGCAGTGTTGGGGTGTTTTGTATAAATTAGTTGCCAGCATATATAGCTCAGTCTATGGGGCCTGCCTGGGCTGGCATTCCTGCCTGGCAATGAACAGCAGAGCTAGAAATCAAGTGCTCCCTCTCAGGATCCTGGGCTCCCTAGTCCACATTCCTGGGGGAGGTCTGTTCTTTGGACCACTATTTGTGTCCCCGCCCAACTAGAACGTAAGCTCCAAATGTAAGGATTTTATTCAATTCACCACTGTATCACATGAGCCTGTGCGGTACCTGGGACACAGTAGGTGCTCAGTAAATAGCTGTTGAATGGATGACTGGACCACCACACGGCTCTTCTCACATACGTCTTCTGTTGCAGTTCTGATCGGATCCAACTTATGAACTCGGATATTGGCATATTCAACGTACGTATTAACAGATTGTCCCTCGTGGGCACAGGGATGGGCCGGAATGGTCCATCCTAAAAAGAGATATTGCCCAGGGTTTGCTTTGGAGGAAATCCCCACGGGGGCCCCGGGGAGGGCTGGCTGGCCTCCAGCAATCAGCCAAAGCCAGACCTCCTGGCCACGTGTCCCGACACAGCTGAGACACACACAGTCGTGTGCTTGCTGTCTTTCAGCAGTTTCGATCCTGTATTAGAAAACGAATCTCCTCCATTCATAGTCCCACTGTGGCCTCAGTGGCCTGGTGGGGCCTCCTTCTTCCGGGCCCCAGTTTACCCCTCTGAGGCAGAGTGAACCTGAGATCTCAGACTGGCTGATCTATATTTTTAGCCATGTGTTCTTTGGTCTTTACGTTTTGTTTATTAATTCTTTTCACCAATATTTTAAAGCAAGGAGGTTTCCATGTGAACCTCAGGGCTCTGGGGAAGTCAGAAGCTCAGGCAACTCCCTGTTCAGCAGCAAAAAGGCAGCCAGATTCTGAGGAGAGGGTTCCTCTCCTCCAGCCGGATTCCTCCAATGCACCCAGTGCCCCACCTGCGGGGTCCCCACGCAGCTGAGTTCGTGCCTCACCCGCATCGGCCTGGTCCCCGGGATCCCTCATAGTGCTAATCTGCAAAGGGACCTGGATTCCATCATTTCGGCTGCTGCCCTCGCCAAGGGGATGAGCCCTGCCCACAAATACGGGCAGGAGGACCTGGGGCTCAGCCAGGTGACAGCTCCCCTTCTTCCCACAGCCGGAACTTCTGAAAGATGTCATCACCAGGATCCTCACTGCTGAGCTGCTGCCAAACCAGAACAGTAACTCCCTCCGCCCCACAAGTCCCCTCTCCCCTCAGGGCTTTGCTTTACCTCTCCTGCCCATGTTGTCATCCCTTTACTTGGTTTCTACCTCCCAGTCAGACTCTCTCAAACTCCCCCATCTCCAGGGAGCCTTCCTGGTCACTCACTTGGAGCGACCATTGCCATCTCCAACCTCTGGGCCCAGTTCCCTTACCAGCCAGTGCCAGGCAGAGAGGGGCCAGGAGGAGCCCAGCCTCACGGGGCAGCCCACAGGAAGGAGACAGTAGAGACACACGCCTAGAGCACAGTCAAGGTGCCAAGGCAGACCTGGGTCCACGTCCCAGCTCGCTCGTGCTGGCTGCCTAGCCTGCGACAAGCTGCCCGATCCTCCTGAGCCTTCTCCATCTTCTCCGGAGTTTCTCCATCTGTGAAGTGGAAAAATAAGAGTGCCTTTCTCAGAGGCCAGAAAGAGGCCTTGCGTGTAAGGGGCGGAGGCGCTGGGCACAGTCGGCACCGACTTCTCCTAGCCATTGCTATAGCGTGCGGGCATATTATTAGGGTCCCAGAGTGGACAGTGTTACTCCAAGCCCTGGTTTGAGGGTGTGGGGAGAGTCGGTAACCTAGGCAGCAACACCTTTTTAATTTCTATTAGAGTGGGAAATCTTAAAGTATAGAAACCTCTGCTGTGGACAGTGGGAGCCAGTGATGGTTCTTGAGCAGAAGTGTGAGAGGATGTGAGGGGTGCACTTTGGGACAGCCAGAAGCTGGTGCCAGAGGCAAAAGGTGTGCAGATGAGGCTGGGCAGGTGCTGGGGCAGAGAACAGGTGAGCTGAAGCAGAGTCCAAATCCGGCTTCCCTCCCCAGCCCACCACCTCTGCCATATTTGTTATTCCAGGCAAACTGAGAACTGGGATCCCTGTGCCAATCGTGAAGGCCTTGGGATACGAGGAAGCTACCTGGTCTTCGGCCCAGGTGAGTGGTGTGTGGGCATAAACTGCCTGCTCCGGCTAGGAAGGGCATCCTCCCACCAACCCCAGCCCGGCCCTGCTGGTGACATGAGGGGAATGTGGGATGTGGGCCAACTCTTCCCCTCAGGCCCCACCTCCTTATCTGCAGCTGGGGCCATCATATGTTTCCACTTCATTCATTACTACTCATTCATTCATTCACCAAGTCTCTTTTGAAGAACTACCATGTGCCAGGCCTGCCTCTGAGTGCTTGAGGTACAGATATGAACGAAAACACCCCGCCACTTCCAGTACCCACATTCTAACAGGAGAGGCAGATACATAAACTCATGAAAGTAGAGCATTAGTCCAATTCAGTGAGGGCTGAGAAGGAAAATAACGCATGCTCAGAAGACAGCATGATGGCTGAAGGGGAATGCCATGTTAGATGGGGCGGTCACAGCCGTCTCTCTGAAGAGGTGACATTTGAGTCAACCCCTGAGGAGGTGAGGGATTGAGCCTGTGGGAAGCTGGGGTAAATGTCCTGTTGGGATGGACAAAGCCAGCATAAACCATAGCAAGGCAAGAAGTTAAAAATAATGACTTTTCTCCTTCAATCCCAGGATACCCTCATGCTGACCCCAGACTCAGACTTCCCCTAGACCCGGACTCTCTGCTCCCCAGGGACGACTTGGATGGTGGTGGCGCCCACCCGATCACAGCTGGGACTGTGGGAGCAAGCTCTGTGTGCCGTTCCTCTCTGCAATCAATAAACACTTGCCTGTGGCTCCTGCAGTCTGGAGTGTGGCTTTGTCCCCGCACAGGAGTCATTTGCCCCTGGCAGGCTTGGGGACTGGTCATCTGAACCACATTTGGGTCACTTGCAGGCTCATCTCAGCAGGTCTGGGCACTCTCTGAGCTGTGTCTGGGCCATATCAGGCCACATAAGGATGACTCCATACTCCTGGCCACCTCCCTCAGGTGTCAAGAGTAAGAAAGCCCGTTCTTCTCACCTGCCTTCAGGGCCAGCTTCCACACCATCTATGCAGGGCTAGCCCTTTGGGTAAGGGACACATATTTTATTGATCTTGGTGGTTCGAGCACTGTGACCCATGTGGTTCTGGGGCAGATGAACTAGGCTCTGAGTTCTGGCCTGGCCCCTCAGTGCCTCCCTAATGTGGCTTCCCCACTCTGGGCCTCTGTGTCCTTCTCGGTAAAATGAGGATAATCATAGTTCCCATGTGGTATGTATACAATGTCACCTGTGGGCGATGTTATCATCATTTGTTACCTGGCTTCTGGGGTATCAGGATTTATCATCAAAGGCCCTTGCTATTCGGACAGTGCATGGCTGCCATCCCCCTCCCACCCAGCCACCCTGATGCCAAGAGGTTTGGAACAGACAGTAGGCCCCTGTTCCCCAGCCCAGTTCCACCCCAGAAGCCAGAGTCCCTCAGCGAGACAAGGGCCCTTGCAGGAAGAGAGTGGGTAGGCATTTCGGGAAAAGGAGTTACTCAACTTCACAACGCAAACAGGCGGAGGAACACTTACAGCCCCGGGGATAGCAGGAAGGAGCTTCTCCAATCGACAAGGAGATGGGCTGGGCCGTGCAGGACGTGTAGGAGCCAGGACCAAACTCTGCACCTGGCACTCACAGCGGCATCAGCCAAAGCCCCCAATACAACCCTGACTCCCACGAGTGCTTTGTGGCTGAAGAGTGCATAGGAATTTGCTCCCCACACAACACATTCTATTACTTTTCTAAATCTTATTTAATCTGGGTCTGAGTCCCCACTCACGAGGGAGGTGAGAGAGTAAATCCCCTTCTCATCTGGGGAGGTCTCTCCAGGCCCCCTAGGGCCTTACAAGAGGGCATGGGAGGGAGGCTTCCAAGAGGCCTGGAGGATGGAGCAGAACCTCTGGACGTTGGTCTCCTCGATCTCGATGAAGGGGACTCTGTCCCAGCCCACATGACTGTGAGAGCCCAACCACTGGGGCCACCCAGGGACATGGGCTCCTTTTCCAAAGCAGCGATGGCCCTGCGTCCCGGGTTTCCAGACCTGGGGCTCCCTGGGGGCTGATGGTAACCCCAGCCTCCTCACTCCTGGGGGCAGGGACAGCTCCAAGGCCTGTGCTACATACTGGCTTCCAGGCTCCAGGCAGGACAGACCAGGAGCCCACGGTGGCAGCTGACTGGATGCCATACCTGCCTGGCCGTCCCCCTCCTCTGCTGACTCCCCATCCTGGGGTGCTGGATCATCTCCCCCATCACAAGGGACTCAAATCCCAGCCTCGGAGTCTGTTTCTGGGAATCTAGCCAAGACGTGCATTTGCTCCACGCAAGTGCTGCTGGATGCATTTTACCGAGCATCGCTCAGCCACCTTCCCATGACTTACAGCAAGTCCCTGCCCCCACCCCACATGGAAAACCAAGGAACTGAGGCTCTGGCAACTCCCCTCCACCCCAAGCGGGCCCTCCCCACTGCCTGTTGCCACCCGCTCTTCCCTCCCTCATCACCCCTCCTTGGGCCCCCCACACAAAGAGAAGGAGAGGGGCTGCTTCTCTGCAGATTTCAGAAGGGAAGAGGCCTTTGAACTTCCCCCAATATCCTGCACACATCTCAGTGACCCAGTTGAGGCCGTTCACCCCTGAGCCCCCTCTACCCCAGGCAGGACAGCACCTGGAGGCAAAACTGAGGCCCAGTTCACAGGAATCAGGGGAACCTAATAATTCTTAAACCATCTTCCATCCTAAAAAGTCCATGAATTTATGACTCTCAGATTTTTTTTTTCTTTTTTAAGCCAGGGTCTCACTATGTAGTCCAGGCTGACCTTGAACCCACTATATAGGCCAGGCTGGCCTTGAACTTGCAGCAATCCTCCTGCCTCAGCCTCCTGAGTGCTGGGATTACAGGCATGTGCCACCACACCCTGAAACTCTTGAGATTTTTTAATATCTCTTATCCCACTCATGCCTAGAATCCCAGCCACTCAAGAGGCTAAGGCAGAAGGATGTCAAGTTCTAGAACAGCATGGAGAATTTAGCAAGACCCTGTCTCAAAATTAAAAAAAAAAAAAAAAGTTTAAAAGGGCTAGGGATGTAGTATAGTGCTCCCTACATTCAATCCCCAGTACCAAAAAATATAATAACATCTTGGCCAATACATGCTACAGAATCCTATTAACATGGCCATTTGCTTTTGACCTTAAAGTAAGAACTTTGGAACCAGCAACACTAACCTTACATTTCCTGTGCACCTGCTGTCTTCCGGAACCTGACCTCACACCATCACCCCCTCTGTCCCAGGTGTCTCCAGGTGAAGACCAATTGAGAATGGTGGCACATTGGCTGTAATCCCAGCACTCAGGAGGCAGAGGCAGGAGGATTGCCGTGAGTTCGAGACCAGAGAGACCCTGTCTCAAAAAAACAAAAATAAAAAATAAAAACAAATCCAGGTGAAAAACAGAGCTTAACCCCTGCCCTGACTATGTCCCTGCATTATGAAAGAGAAAGGAATGAATCATGAGGAAACCCTATGAGAAATCAACAAGCCATCTAGATGAGAGTCGCAGCCCAGCCACGGGGTGACCGCAATGGACAGCAGTTATGAGGGGGTGGGTGCTGCCACAGCCAGCTGTGTACTCGGAGGACTTCTGCCCAGCAGAGCGGTCAGGAGCGTAGGCTGGGTCCTGGAGCCACGCAGCATAGAAACGCCAAACACCCTTTCACTGGGGGCCACACCCTCCCTGGGCCGATTTCAAATCCCAGCTTTACCGCGGATGTGGTACAACCTTGAGCAGGGCACTTGACCTCTCTGAGTCTAAGCTTCCTCGTCTACTAGCTGCTCTCCCAGCCAGTCAGAGTTCGCCTGCTTCCCCCAGGGCTGAGCTTGGCCCTGCCCTCCTCTGACGCTCACCGTGGTCTCCCAGTGCCCTCAGGAGCACCTCCAAACCCCTCACCCTGACACTCAAAGCCCTGCATCTCCACCCTCTTCCCCCAGTTCCACCCCACGCCTCCCTCCCTTGCTTGCCAGAAGGCTTTTCTCTCTTCAGCATGGCAAATTTGACTCATCCCGGAAAGCAAAGTTCAAACACAGCTGCTCTGCAAATTCCTCTTCATTCCCCAGACAGACCCTCCTTCCTCCGAGCTCCCACAATGCTTTGGCGAAGTCTCTTGTATGGCCTCATCGCAGGGTACTTGTTGTCCTGTCTGTCTCTCTGTCTGTCTGCCTCTCTCCCTAAGTTTTACCTGCGAACTGCTTGTTGTCCACCAGGCTCCAGTCTCACTGTTCTTTCTTTTTTTTTCTTTTTTTTTTTTTGGTACTGGGAATCGAACTCATGACCTCGCGCTTGCCAGGCGGGCACTGTGCGGGTGAGCTATATCCCCAGCCCCTCGTTGTTCTTTCCGTTTCACAAACTCGGCAGGCTCAGAACAACCTCAAGGCCTTCGCGTGTGCTGTTGCCCCGTCTACTTCACTCTCCCAGACTGGCTGGTCAGTAACGGCTTCCTTCACTCTCTTCAGGTCTCAGTTCGAAGGCCTCCTCCTCTGCGGGGCCTTCCTAGCGATCCTGCCTGAAACAGACCCTTGCCCCAGTCATGTTCCCGCTCAGCTCCAAACTTTTATTTTTTGTAGCACTTGCCCGCAGCTCAGAGTGCTGTCGCTGATGGTCTCCTACTAGAATGCAAATACCATGAGGGCAGGGGAGGCATTGCTCATGTGCCCTGAACCCAGCAGACTACACATCTAGCAAGTACTTGTCAGCTGGGTGCCATGGCGCATGCCTGTACTCAGAAGAAGAGCTGCAAGGATCAAAGAGCTCAGGAGAGGCTAGGCATGGTGGTGCACGCCTGTAATCACAGCACTAGGGAGGCTGAGGCAGGAGGATCGCCATGAGTTCGAGGCCAGCCTGGGCTACATAGTGAGACCCTATTTAAAAAAAAAAAAAGGGGGGGGAGCCAGTGAGATGGCTCAGCGGCGTAAGCGCCTGCCTGGCAAGCGCGAGGGCCCGAGTTCGATTCCCGGATCCCACATACGAAAAAGGGGCCGGTGATATCGCTCAGCGGCACGGGCGCCTGCTGGCGTGCGAGGTCCTGAGGTCAACCCCCAGTACCCACACAAAAAAAAAAAAAACCTAGAGCTCAGGAGTTCAAGACCAGCCTGGACAGCATAGTGAGATTCCAATCCCTAAAGAATAAAAAATACTAAAGCTGGCACGGTGGTTCATAGCTGTCATCTCAGTACTCTGGGAAGTTGAAGCAAGAGGATCCCAAGTTCGAGCCCAGCCTAAGCAACTTAGTGAGACCCTGTCTCGAAATAAAAAAATAAAAAGGGCTGGGGGTGCAGCTCAGCCTGAAGGCCCTCGGTTCAATCCCCAGTACCACTGTGATGACGATAATAACAAGAGCACTGTGGCGGGATGACTGTCTAAACTGCTGGCAGGAAGCAGGTGCCAGCAGTATTTGTTGAAGGACTGAATGATGGGTGAAGCCCCACCCTGAGGAGGGGCCTGTGTCTTCAGACATTTCAGACCTGCTATCAAGAATCAGATCCTAAAGCGTGTGGTCAGAGTGCCTGTGACAGGGCCTTGGTGAAGGTGTGGCCATCCTGGGCAACCTGCCCTTGGTCAATGAAGATCTCTCCAAGAAGCGCAGGGGATGGACTGTCGCTAGCTGGGACCTCCTCTGGGGGAGAGTTGACCCAGTGAAGGCACTGCTGCAGGCAGGCGGGTGAGTGCCAGAGAGGTGCCTATGGCCGTTCTTTCCCCTCAGCTGGCCCTGAACCCAGGTTCTTGCCTGTCAAGTGCAGCAGTGTGTCTTTAGGGTACCTCTACTGCCTCAAAAGCACCAAGCAAGTGGTGTGTGTGTGTGTGTGTTTGTTTGTTTGTTTGTTTGTTTGTTTGTTTGTTTGTAGTACTAGGGATTTAACCCAGGGTCTTCACAATGATCTACATCCCCAATCCTTTTTTATTTTTTTATTTTGAGACAGGGTCTTGCTAAGTCACTAAATTGCCCAGACTGGGCTCAAATTTATGATCCTCCTGCCTCAGCCTCCCAGAATGCTGGGATTGCAGGCATGTACCACCAGCCTGATACAAGTGTATTCCTATTGTCCCTCTACCTCTCAATGCCACTTGAAGTCCTCCTAGGAAGAACACTGAGTCTACATAGGGGTCTTGGCCTGGCAGCCCTGACACCCTCCACATTTAACGTATACCTGCATTTTACAAACTCACAGAGCACT
This sequence comes from Erethizon dorsatum, assembly GCA_028451465.1. Taxonomy (NCBI): domain Eukaryota; kingdom Metazoa; phylum Chordata; class Mammalia; order Rodentia; family Erethizontidae; genus Erethizon; species Erethizon dorsatum. The sequence continues at coordinate 3,687,092 of CM051840.1, forward strand.
TTTTAAAATATTTTAAATGAATTGTCCACATCTAAAAATCGAGGGTTTTGCTGAGCATGGTGTCACACACCTATAATCCCAGCACTTGGGAGGCTGAGGCAGGAGGATTTCTATGGGTTCAAGGCCAGCCTGGGCTACTTTCTGTGGGAGGCAGACTCCACTCCATGCCTCTCCTATATCTGGCAGTTTGCTGATGCTCTTTGATGCTGGCATGTAGAAGCATCATTCAATCTCTGCCTTCACCCCACAGGGCATCCTCTATGAGTCTGATCTGTGTTCAAATGTCCCTTTTTTATAATGACACAGTCATATTGGACTGGGGGCTACACTACTCCAACATAAACTCAGTTTAACTAATTACATCTGTAATGACCTTGTTTCCAAGTAAGGTCACATTCTGAGGCCCTGGGGGTTTAGAATTCAACCTATGAATTTAGGAGCAGCATCACAATGCAACCCGTAATACTAATTCTCTCTCTTTTTTTTTTTTTTTTTTTTTTGAGACAGGGTCTCACTATGTAGTTCTGGCTGGACTTGAACTCAATCTGTAGGCCAGGCTGGCCTCGAAGTCACAGCAATCCTCCTGCTTCGGCCTCCCAAGTGCTGGGATTACAGGTGTGCGCCACCACATCCAGCCTGATTCTCTTGAAAGTGAAGATCTGGCCTCACCTAGCCTAACCTCCCAAATGACAGTCACTGGTGTTAGGTCTGTAACCCTCAAGTCGTACCCAACTCACATTACCCGCTTGCCCTGAAAGCGACTCAGTTGGAGACTCCTGGTAAAATAAGTATCCACATACGCCAGGCGCAGTGGTGCTGGCCTGTGAACCCAGCTACTCAGGAGGCTGAGACAGAAGGACCTCAAGTTTAAAGCCAGCCTGGGCAACTTAGCAAGATCCTGTGCCAAAACAAAACAAAGAGGCCTGGGGATGGACCTCAGCACTTCCTAGGGTTCAATCTCCAATACTGCCAAATATTATAATAGTAAGTCTACATAATAGATGCTTCCTCGGGTTGGGGCAGGGCTCCTGCGGGGCCACAGGTGCACCCTAAATCCATCACAGCATCAGCAGGGAGAGCCCGACAGAGCCTAAGACAACAGACTCCAGAAGGAATTTTCAGGTAGGAGTGAAGAGGTGAAGACCCCGGGCACTGGAGTGAGGGGGCTGCTGCCCAGAGAGGCTTGGGCGGAAGTAGGGGCCTGTACTGCCCCAGCCATGCCAAGGCCTAGGACTGGCAGCTGGTGCACCAGCCTGTGCACTCGGGCTGCCTCTGCACACCTCCCCCGGCCTGGCATGGCTTGGCAGGCCCAAAGGAAAGCTCCACATGGCCCAGGGCATTCTTAAAACCCTCCAAAATGATCTACACCAGAGGCCAGTTTCTCCTCAGCATAAGAATTTGCTGCTGTCCATTCGGTGGGCACCAGATGAGACACCAGCCTGCATCTATGGCTCACAAAGCACATCACAGGGCGCCTCAAAGCTCAGAGGATGCTAGGCCTCAGGCCTCAGAAGGGAGCAGAGGCTCCTGGACGCTCCACAGAGCCCGTGGTTCTGGCAGGGAGCAGAGAAATCATCACCACCTCGCATTCCCAAACTCTCGCCTCTGAACTTTACCTTTCTGTTGAATTCAGATAAGTTCAGCGTGCGTAGACAGCTCCTCCAGGGTATTCTCCCCTCTTGAGAGAAGTCCACGCTGGGCCCGGAAAACAGAAGGCCTTGGCCAGGTCTGCAGGGCTTGCAAACTGGAACCAGGGCTCAGTGGTCTACAACTGAGCTTCCCCATCTCTCCCAGGGTCCACTCCCATTCCAGCCGATCCAGGTACGAATAGAGCCAGAGAAGCCTTGCCAGGCCACACCAACACCCCCTATGCCTCCCCCAGGTTGGTCACAGAAGGTGCCAAAGGTCACCCTGCACATCCTGAGTGACGGCCTGTAACTAGTCACGGTTTACTCCAAACGCTACCTCTCGCCCCAGGAGTACGTACCTCACCATGCACTTGGGGGCGGCAGCCCCGTTTCTCATTGCCATGACATGGGAGGCCACCAAGCTGGGCTAACAAAAGCCATGTGCCACCTGTCACCACAAGGACACAATAATCCTTTCCACTTGGCCATGTTTCAAAGCCACTTTTCTAAGGAGAAAACTGAGGCACAGAACGGGAAAGGAACTTTCCCAGGATCACACAATGAGCCTGCAGCAAAGGGCTGCTGGGGGATGTGCCCGGCACTAACCCTATGGCCTGAGGAAGGGCGAGTATGAGCTCACCCGGAGTCCAGCACGCCTGGGCCAGGCTGCTTAACAAAGATGTGCATTCCCTGGGCCTCAGTTTGTTTACCTATAAAATGGGTATGATTTGGGTTCCCTGCTGCACTGGGCTGTCGGGAGTGCTCACCTGCACGATTCCAAGCTGTGATTGTACACACTCGAGTTGTGCATGCTGCCATCACCAGACAGTGATAGGGACCGATATGTGTGTGTGAACAGAAAGATTCATAAACCTCTTCGGGAATAAGTCCACTCCTGGTTTTCCTGTAAAATACAGCAGTTTCGGTCCAGCTTCCCCACTCAAGACAGATGAGAGCCCGGAGACTTGGCCCAGAGAATTCTGTCTCCTCTCTGGAAACTCAGCATCGCCCTTGTGCGGATGGCACAGAACAAAGACCACGACTCAGGGGCTTGCAGGAAACTGGAGAGCATGGGGCCCATCTCAGGACCACCCTCAGTCCCAGAGCTCTGTCGCCCCATGAGGACACTGTCCTGAAGCAGTCAGATCCTCCTGGCTTTCCACATTTTTATAAGCTCCTCTAACTCTTAATCGGAGCCCTCTAGGCAAAAGCCACCAGCTTGTGGATTCTGGCCCCGGCCTTGGGCCCTGGCTCAGCGCTAGCACAGAGCTGGTGTCCCTGCAGGGCCCTGCGGCTCAGACTCATTAAGAACATTCGCACTGGGATACGGCTGAAACAGACAGGGAACAAGACCCAGGTGGCCCTCAAGGACTGCTGTACCCCACCTGGACACCTGAGCACCGAGACCCTGCAGCTGTGAGTCCCTGCCCCTCCTGCGCTAACCCTCCTTTGAAACTCAGCCTCTCTGTGGCCTAGTTGTCTGCAGAGACCAGGGTCAGGGTTACCTGCAAGGTCACCACAGTCAGTACAGGCCGTCTGTCAGTCCCTCCCGCCTCTGCACTAAAGCTCACGGCTAAGGATGCTTACCCACCCAGGCAAAAGCCTCTGCTTGGCCACCTCCTAACGAGGGGCCCCAGCCAAACTCTGGGACATCTAAGAGCCTCTGTTGCCTCACCAGGAAGATGAGATCACTCACAGCACCCAGCCAGCACAGGGTGGCTGTGGGGGACACAAGAGCTAAGCCACGTGACTCGTGGAACACAGGACCTGCCGCACAAAGTGGCCACTGTCTATCGTTCTGATATTTGCCCAGCACAAAGCCTCCTCCAGACAGTCTGCCATGACCTCCTCTGCCAGGTGCAACCTCTCCCTGCTCAAAAATCCCAAAGGCCTTTATCAGAGAAAGAAGTAAGGAGACAGAGGCAGGGAGACTCAGGGAGGAACAGAAAACAGCGGGGAGAGAGCCAAGTAAGAAGTGGGAGAACAACAGAATGGAAAGAGAAAAGAGAGGGGCGGGAGGGGATAAGGAGAGTCGGGAGGGAGACAGCAAGCAGGGAAGGGAGCAGCCACTCTGAACCTTCACGCGACCCGGGCCCAGAGGGGTCCTCCTCAGCCCCACCTGGTCCCCCCTTTCCGGCCCCAGTCCCTGCGCAGCGTGTCAGCCCTACCGGTGGTTCCCATCCCTAGGACGAGCTCCCACACGGTAAGCGAGCTTCTGAAGTTGGTGGCCAGCATCCTGGACAAGGCATTGATTGCCCTTCCTTCTGCCGAAGGTGGTGAGATGCCGGACCCTCTGACTCCCTGGGGGGGGGTTGTGACCTCAGGGAGGGCTGCTTCAGCTGGGCACGATGCCAGCGAGGAGCCTGCTGTCCTCCCTCTTTGTGTGTCACCTGACCACAACCCTGCTCAACCTGCTGCTGGAAGACCTACCACACATCACGCTGTGTACGTCGTCACTCCTGGTCAGGCCGGGGACTTGTCTGCTGTTCCCTGCCACGCACCGGGCTCTGTTCTAGACTCTAGGAACGTGTCAGGGAACGGGGGAGACCTGCCCACTTATTCTGTAGCTGTAGCTGTAACCTTGCTATGTTGTTTTCCCTTCTCGGTCCCTTCCAGCCTCAGTTTCTCAGTCTGTAAAGTGGGTTTAATCACAGGCCCACAGAGTAGGAAGTTAGGACAACACAGACAACCTGGCACAAAGTTATGGCTCCTTAGTGCTCCTTTTACCAGGAGCACAAGCCCATCCCTCCTGGAACTTAACACCAAGGAGAGGAGGACGGATCCCTTCCCC